>CM070571.1:40744791-42126508 GCA_036346355.1 Rhipidocladum racemiflorum | reverse complement strand
TGGTCGGACGGCTGACGGAGCTCGGTGACGGCGATGGCGACGCGGTGGCTTGCGGCTGCCGGAGACGAAGACGATGACGAGCCCCGCGGCGCTTTGGGCACGTTCCGGCGAGGTGAGTGGTCCTCCCCGACGCGGCTCGATGAGAGGGTTCCAGATCTGGGCACCACCACGGCGGAGAACAACGGACGACGGCGGAAAACGGCAAAAATTGCGGCAGACCTCTCCTCCAACTTCGACGAGCTCTTGCGGCGCAGCTACGACGGCTCAAGCTCGGTGACCTAGGGCTACGGGTGCGCACAGAAGAGGAGAGCATGTTGGCGGCGGCGGCGCATTAAATAGGGGCACCGGCTTCCGTGAAATCCGCGGAAACCGAGGTCCACCCGGGCGCGATGGCGGAATCTGACGAGCGCTCGGAGAGGTGACGTGGACGCATCCTGGCCGTCCACGTGGCACGATCAACGGCTGAGATTGCACGGGCGCAAACGGGTTGGATCCGGCTCGGGCTCGGGTGACGTGGCACAACGCTGGCCGTTGGATCTCGATCCAACGGTCGCGTGAATTAGGGTTAGGTCCGGCTCGAATCAGGCTTGGGTCCGGTTCGAGTCGGACTCGAGTCTGACTCGGGTCGGACTCGGTCGGATGAACAGTAAAACCCACTCGGTATTTTCCAGCGATTTAATAATTAAAATAATTTCTAGAAATTGAATTAATTCAAGAAAAAATAGCAAAATAATCGGAAAAATTCCAGAAAAAATCTGGAAAATATTTTGAGACATTTTGGACTCAAATAAAATATTTCCAACAAAATTTATTTATAACTTTTGATTCTTTAATTATTTCAAAAGGGAATAAATTCAAATTAAATCCAAATAAATCCCAGAAAATTCCAAACATTCTCAAAAGTGTAAAATAACATTTAAATACTTGAAAAAAAAAGGTTGAGGTGTTACAACCACCGAGGTGATCGAGGTCGACCCCGTCGTCGAGGTGGAGGTTCTCCCGGCCGTGGACCCCCGCGGCCCTCCACCGCGTCGCCATGGGGGCTAAGGACACCTCAACTCGGGACGCTGAGTCGGGTCAGGACGGCGGCGAAGACCTCGAGGCTAGAGCGACCCCGGGGCCAGGCGAACGGGTCAGGCGAGCCCTTCTTCTGTCCAAGCCGGGTCAGGAGAGCAAGCCATGTTCGGGGCCATAAGCGGCATGAACGTTGGCCCCTACCGCCCCTACTTCGAGAACAGACTCGGCCAAGTATGAGTTGTCTTACTTCTGTTTTCGCATTAGCCCCTCTCTCTTTTTTTTTATCGTCCTTTCGGTGACCATTGCGCGTTTGCTTTTTGACTTCCCCAGGCCGTGAACCACGTTGCCCATGGACTACAAGGTCTCGAGGAGAATGTGGATATACTGAGGGCCGTGATAATCTGGTCGAAGAGCGGGAGGTCTGCCTGGTGCAGCTCAAGGGACTTTGTAACACCCCAAAATTTTGCTTTTCTTAAATTCAAGTGTGATTTGGCACTTTGGTGAATTTTTGCTTTTCTGGAATTTATTTGGATTTATTTGGAATTTATTTGAATTTATTCCCTTTTGAAATAATTAAAGAATTTAACTTTGCAAATAAAATTTTGTTGGAAATATTTTATTTGAGTCCAAAATATTTTCTAGAATTTTTCTGGAATTTTTGTGAGTGTTTTGCTATTTTTAATGAATTAAATGAATTTCTGGGAATTAATTGGATTATTTAATCGCTGAAAATTGAGTTGGTTTTACTGTTCCACCGACCGAGCCCGAGTCTGACTCGAGTCTGAGTCCGACTCGAACCCAGCCTAACCCTAACCCTCTCGACCGTCCGATCAAGATCGAACGGCCGAGATTGAGCCACGTCACCCGAGCCCGACTCCGACCAAGCCAGCCTGATCACCGAGCCGGACTCGAGCCCAACCTCGCGACCGTTGGATCTCGATCCAACGGCCGAGAGTGCACCACGTCACCCTCTCCGTATTGCCGCCAGACTCCGCCGTCGCCCGTGCGTGGGTCCTCGTTTTCCGTGCATATCACGAACGTCGAGGGGCTATTTAATGCGCCGCCACCCGTGTCGGGACCCCCTTTCCCATGCGCACCCGTAGCCCTAACTCACCGAGCCCGAGTCGCCGCCGTTCGCCCGTAGGAGCTCGCCGAAGTTGGAGAAAGCTTCCGTCGCGGTTTTCCGCCGTTTACCGCCGCCTCCGCCGTCTTCCGCCGCCGTTGAGTGCAGATCCGGAACCGCAAGGTTGTGACGCGTCGGAGGGGACCTCTCACCTCGCCGGAGCGTGCCCGGAACGCCGTTTCGCGTGTCGTCGTCTTCGTCCCCGGCAGCCGGAGCTCCGCCGCACGCCATCACCGCTCGCAAGCTCCCTCAGCCGTCCGATCAAGATCCAACCGTCGCGGTGAGTCCACGCGTTACCTAAACCCGTAGAAACCAGATTAGATCTGGACCGTTGGATCAAGATCCAACGGCCCACGTTCGTCCACGTCACCCCCGGTGAGATCCACGTGCTAACCTCTAGATCTATTTCCAACCGTTGGATCCAGATCCAACGGATTAGATTGTGCCACGTAGCATTAACCGCACCGTACTAGATCCAACCTCAGCCGTTAGATCTAGATCGAACGGCTAGGGTTAGCCACGTTGTAACGCTAGGATTGATCTTGACCGTCCGATCAAGATCGAATGGTCTTGGTCAGCCAAGTAGTTTCCTTAACGCGTTAAACCAGATCCGATCTGGGCCGTTGATTTTCAAATCAACGGCCGAGATCTAGCCACGTGGGCGGAAGTCTGACCGTCGCAGTCAGCGCGGTCGCCGCCCGGTCACCGGGGCCCGTGTGTCAGCGGCCCAGCCAACCGCACCATGACATCACCGCTGACATCACGGTGGGGCCCGCATGTCAGCCGTCCCTCAGCCGTGCGTGATGACGTCACTGCTGACGTCATCCGAGGGGCCCACCTGTCAGTGGGACACGTGCGCCGTGGACCGGGTCCACGGTGGACCAAGCCAAACCGTGCGCCGGGTCCATGGACTCGAGGTGACGTGGCGGCCTCTGATTGGTCCACGTGTCATGCTGACGCAATAAATTGATTTCCGAAAAAGAAAATGATTTATTAATTCGGTTTATTGATTTCAAAAATGGATTCAAACTTCAAACGCTTATAACTTTTCTGTTTCAACTCCGATTTGAGTGATTCAAATTTCTAAATTTTCATAAAAATGAGACCTACTCAAATATGAATTTTAATTAATTTTTGTTTATGAATATTTCTCTGTTTTTATTTAATTAATGTTTTCTTTAAAGTTTAAACAGTTATAACTTTTGCATTTTAACTCCGAATTTGACGATTCCAGTTTCTAAAAATTCATAAAATTATGCTCTCTCTGTTTGTGAACTTTATTTGAAGTTTTGGGTACTTTTTGTATACTATTTATTTATCTATTGCTATTTGCACGCTTTACGAGTAGACGTTGAAGTGCCCGAAGGCTTCGAAGGTTAAGTGTTGACTCAGGAGCCTACTCAGTACCAAGAACAAGTACTCTTTGAAGGCAAGTTGTGCTTTGACCATGTTGATCCCATTTTCAAATTAATTTGGTTTAAATTATTGCATGCTAGTTTGATTAGAAAATGTTTTATTTAATTATGGGAAATTCGATAAATGCCAAATTGTTGTATGACACCTTGGTTAATTAAATATGTGCCATGACCCCTTGTCACCCTAGTTGTGGAGTATTAGTTGGACATTATTAAATTGCCAACTTAGGAATTTAGATCGTTGTAGTATATTGCTTAGACCTGCTACGTGCTCATGACATGATTTTGGACAATCAAATATTAACATTAACTTAATGATATATGGAACCTATTTTGGAAAGGTAGCATGTGTTGTGATGTTGATGGCACGTGGTGCATGGTAATCAACTAGGGGTTTGATAAATAGATTTTGACCGGGGCATGTGGCAAGAATGATCGGGTGGGCCAGTTGTGGCACCGGTAACGTTGTTTTGGTTCTTCGGGTAGTCTTGCCCTGGTCACCCTAAGGACTTAACCTTGCAAGCCTTTGAACTGAGTCAAACGTGCAACCACATGTCTGTAATGGGACGGACCTAGTTGATTAAGTTGCTAATAACGTACCTGTGGGACCTCAGGATGTCAACTACACCTTTTGCGTAGATGTACGGGGGAGCGTACCGGGGCTGCGGCCAGGTACCCATCTAACGGTGGATTGGCCTAAACTTCACCTTCGCTAAGGGAAGGGTTAGTGTGCAACACCGGAGAGGACCACTTGTGCTGTTAGAAGTTTCTGAAAGACTTTGTTACAGACACTCGCCTTTGTGGTGTTTGGCTGTATCTTGTGGGTAAAGTGCATAACCTCTGTAGAGTGTAAAATCTATTCGAATAGCCGTGTCCGCGGTATTGGACATCGCTCGGGAATTACAGTCAAGGGTTAGATTCTCTTGGAAATAACTTGGTTTTGAAAGGTTGGGTTTGGTTTAATAACGATGTTGATGGAAATGTGGATTAGGATTGGAAAAGATGTTTATTTAAATTCTGGAAAGATTATTGATCTTATACTTGTATTCACTGCTTTTGAATCTACTTATAGTACTTGTCAAATGCTGTTTCACTGCAATTACACCCTGAGCTACTCCTTTGTACTAAGCCATGCATGTAGTATATTAGCTTGCATTCTGTGCATGACTTGCTGAGTACCAAGTACTCACCCTTGCCACAATACAACACCAGTTGAAGAGGAGTCTACACCAGCCTTGGAGGAGGAGCTCCCAGAAGAACCGACTAACTAGGGAGCGAGCCCAATCAGTTGCATGTGGTATACTGGATGGCGCCACGAAGTTATCTTATTTTTCGCTGCAGTTATCTCTCTCTTATTGAGTTTTCGCCCTGCGTGGCATATATTTGTAACTTGACCCTAAGGTCGAGCAACCCGTTGGTTAACTATTTAAGGTACCTTATTATTTCGTTGAGTATGATTGTGATATTTACCAATGTTAAGACTGTGTGCACTAGCGCGTTCCTGGACTAGTGCTGAATACACAGAGGGTCCGGATTTGCAAATTTGGGTCTCGACAGGAGTCCTCGAGGCCGAGCGGAGTGCGGCTCGGCAGAGAATGGAGACAGACTCTTCCGAGGTCGCCGCCCTTTGAGGCACCATGAGAGCCCTTGAGGCCTCCCACGCCACTGAGCTCAGAGGGGCTGCAGACGCTGAGCACGAGCATGGCTCTCGAGCCATCGAGGACGAGCGTGCGAAGTCATCCTAGGCGCTCGAAGCTGCCCAGGCTGAGGCCTCCCAGGCCCTTGAAGCCGAGCGCGCTGGAGCCGCCAAGAACCTGGAGGCCGAGCGCATTGAAGCCGGCAAGACCTTGGAGGTCGAGCGCATTGAAGCCGGCAAGACCTTGGAGGCCGAGCGTGCCGAAGCCACCAAGGCCCTAGAGGCGGAGCGTGCTGAGGCTGCCAAGACCTTGGAGGACAAGCTTGCCAAAGCTGCCGAGGCCCTGGAGGCGGAGCGGGCCAGGGCGGAGGGACTCCAGAAGAAGCTCGCCGATCAAGCTGCCATGCCGGCCAATGCCTCGGCCGAGCTCGAAGCGAAGGTCGCCGACCTCGAGGGGAAGCTTGAGCGAGCGATGAAGGCGGCCAAGAACACCCTGGCCCAACTCCAAGAGGAGCGAGACCGTGCCACTAGCTTGACTGCCGAGGCGCTCCGTCTCTAAGGTGAGATGGGCAAGCTGAGGGCCAGAGTCGCCGAGCTTGAGCAGGAGAAACTTGCCCGCAAGATGTCGGATCTGTAGACAGGGATTTTGTAGTTAAGTTTATACTTTTGGAATAATGTAATGAAGGAAACAGAGGGTATGAAAGTAAATGGTCGATTTATAATGTAGGTCGTTACGCATTTGTGAGCGAGCTAATTTTTGATCGAGTGTTGAGTACTTAGCTGTTCGTAAGAAAGAAGCCCTCCTCTTCTAGCCACCGATGCGGTCGAGGCCGTGCTGGATGTCGAGCGCAAATGAGATCTAGACCCAGTGCGAGTCATTGAAGCTCATTCTTCTGATGCTGGGACCTGCAAAGTCGAGGGAGATCGAGAAAGGGCGCACAAATATCGAGGGGTGAGGTTAATCCTGGTCGCACACGAGCGCTTGCCAGCCCAAAGTACATCCTTCTTAGCTCGAGCCTCACGGCGAGGGGAGCCGTGATGCGATAAGGATCGGCTTACTGCTGGTGTGACCCCCCGGAGGCGAAAGTCTAAGCAGCGGTACTTTGGTTTTGGCTTTGAAGCCCGCAGGGTCCCGAAGTATCTGTCCCCGACCTTGGTTTACGTTACGACGGAGTGTGATAAAGATTATCGCGCAATCCCAAGGGTATCCACGCGGTATGGTGCAAAAATTTCAGAGGTGAATAGGGAAAGTTTTATTAAAAAACTGGAGTAAGAGTGTTACACGTGAAACTTCCGAAGTTGATCGATGCCCCACAAGCTCGCGAGTTCTCTACCATCAGGTAATGCTAGCCGGTAAGTCCCCGTGCGATCTGTTGAGACAACTCTATAGGGGCCCTCCCCCTACGGGGATAACTTGTTGGTGTTGGACGTGCTCTGGATTCGTTTTAGAGCCAGGTCCCCATCAAGGAGCTCCCTAGGTCGTACCGATCTGGCCGCATATCTGCGAAGGGTTTGCAGGTAATGCGATGATCGCAACAACACTCGGCATCTTACTTCTTCTGCTAGGGTTAGGTCGAGAGACCGCTCTTGCTCGAAGTTGACTTGGTCGACCAAGCTGACCCTAGGAGAGCCCAGCATCACCTCCTGAGGCAGGACGGCCTCCGTACCAAAAATGAGCCGGAAGGGAGAGGACCCTGTTGCTCGTCTGATTGTGGTACGGATCGACCATAGGACGGTGGGGAGTTCGTCAACCCAGGACCGACCATGTTGCTCGAGCCCTTGAGAAACTTGCCTCTTGACACCTTGCACGATCTGCCCGTTGGCTCGCTCCGCGGCCCCATTGCTCTAAGTGTGGCTCACTGAGGCATAGCACACCTTCGTCCCCATGCTTTCACAGAATTCTTGAAACAGCTCACTGGTGAACTGAGTACCGTTGTCAGTGATCCTGCATGGGACTCTATACCTGGTGATCAAAGACGAGCGGAAAAACTTGGCCGCTGCTTGCGTGGTGATCGTGGAGACCGGCTCGGCCTTAATCCACTTGGTGAAGGTGTCGACGGCGATGAACAAGAACCTTTTCCGCCGACGGCCTGTGGGAAAGGACCCAGGATGTCTAGCCCTCAGGTTGAGAAAGGCCAGGCGAGCGGGATGGTTTGGAGGGCATAGGCCAGTTGGTGCGACTTCTGAGCATGGAACTGACAAGCTAGACAGGTGCCGACTATGTCCTGTGCATGTTGGAGTGCAGTAGGCTAGTAGAACCCCATGCGGAAGGCATTCCCAACCATCGTCCTGTAGGAGTGTGCTCCACAGAGGCCGGAGTGGATATCGTTTAGCAGATACTTACCCTCCTCCGCGGAACCGCATTTTGACAGTATGCCAGATACGCCTCGATGATACAGTTGGCCATTGATGATCCTGTACGAGCAGGCTCGGCGCTTGACTCTGCTCCTTTCCATGGGGTCATCCGGCAGCCGTCCTTGCTCGATGTAGTAGTAGATCAGTTTCATCCAGGTTGGGCCCTCTTCGAGAAGGGCGGCTAAGGGTGCTGAGATCGAAGGGGAGCCAAGGTCTCGAGGATGACATCCAGTGGTATTTCATCGTCGGAGGATCCGAGCTTGGCAAGGAGGTCGGCGCTGGTATTATCCTTTCGAGGCACATGTCTGACCTCCAAGTTCCGGAACCATTTTTCTGCTTTACGTACCTCCATAAAATATTTGGCCATCGAGTCATCCGTGCACTGGTAGTCCTTATTGTATTGGTTGAAGACGAGCTGGGGTTGCCCTTCATGACTAGACGACGTACGCCCAATGCTTTGCAGGCCCGAAGTCCAGCGAGAAGGGCTTCACGAAGGGAATATGCCCTAGATCAATCATGGTGATGATTGTAATACGTCTTTGTTCATGTAATTATGATAACTTTGTTTATCGGTTCCCTGAATAAATGTTACGATTTTGTCCATTGGGTATGACCTAATTGTGAAACACATTGTCAAGCGACATTATTCTAAATGGGTCCCTGATCCATATCGTTACGAGGAGCGGTGATGATTTGATCAGCACATGTATTGGTTGATGGTAATGTTTCACATACCATAGATATGGAGATATCGAACCAATAATGTGGACACATGTTGAAGAACATGGGTAGTCGGACAAGACCCACTCCAAGACGCTGTGATTTGTTATCTCTTATAGTGCCATCAGCATATAGTCTCGAGTGGTATGCCTATATGGTCCTTAGACATGAGATTGTCATGGATACCTAGCATGTAGACTTGTATGCTTTGGTATCATCAAACGCTACACCGTAACAGGGTAGTTATAAAGATGACTACTGGGTATGCCATGATACATCGCCAAGGGTGTGATGATTAAGATGGGATTTGCCCCTCCTAGATAACGGGAGAGATACCTCTGGGCCCCTCGTGTGGATGGATAGGGAAAGCGCATGGCCGTGCTAATATGACTAAGGAGTTAGTCATGGTTTGTATCCATCACTCTGTCGAGTGAAATGGTTGAGCTATAAACAAGGGTGGCGCGCATCTCGCCTTGAGCTTGACTAGTATCATGAGGCAAAGGGATCGGTATGTGAGTGTATCAAGGTTCGGCCGAATGTTGATTCTATGCATTCGGGGGTCAATACGTACTGCTAGGTGCCGCTGCTGATCAATGAATTTAAAACGGGTTTCCGGATTCATGTCCGACTTGCACCGAACCTAACGGGTCACACACTTAACGAGTTGGAAACTGTTTAATGGGTTTGAGAATGGATAAGATACATGTTGGAGATGGAACCCTAGCGGGCTTCGGCCCACTAGCGTGTCTATAAAAGGCGAGGCCAGGAACAGTGCACAGCATGCAATTAGAACCCTCACCACGTTCAGCTGCCGCGCGCCTCTCCTGCTCCCCAGAAACCCTAACCGTGTTGCGAGGTGCTAGCACACCCCGCACGACGTTCCTGCTCGGTATGTGTGGATACCGCTAGAGGCGCTGCCATCCGTGGATGCGCTGCTCGGTTGGATTTCCGGCGACCACTCGGCAGAGGTCGGCGACCACTCGGCAGAGGTCGGCGACCACTCGGGAACCACTCGGCGGAGGTCGGGAACCACTCGGCGGAGGTCGGGAACCACTCAGCATTGATCGGGACGTGAACGACTACTTCCTCTATGTGCACGAATCTTCTTCCACTGCATCGGCGCGTCAAGGGTAATGATCCATGATCCCCTACTTGCATGTGATTCTGGGTGTTCGTGGTAGAATTTTGAATTGTTGCTAGAGTAGCCTACCCGGAGTATCCCAACACTTCATACTCTGCCCCATTGTTGGTGGCCGTGAATCCGAAGCAGACCACGTACCTCAGCTTGTCTCCCTTAGGTGTGATGATGAGGACGCCGGCGCCAAAGCCCTTGAAGGACCTCGAGCCATCAAAGTACATGACCCAGGGTTCCTCCTTATCGAGTTTGGTTTCGGGGGCCGGCAATGGGGTCTGCTCGACCACAAAGTCTGCTAGAGCTTGTGATTTGATGGCCGTGCACGCCACGAACTTGACAACGAACTCGGCCAGCTCCATGGCCCACTTGGCTATCCGACCTTCGGCTTCCGGGTTCCTCAGGATTTCACCGAGTGGGAATCCTCTCGGGACAACCATTGAATGTGCCTGGAAGTAGTGCCGGAGTTTGCGCGAAGCCATAAGGAGGGCGTATAACAACTTCTGGACCTGGGGGTAGCGCTCCTTGGGCCAGTGGAGCACCTCGCTGACATAATAGATCGGCTGCTGCCGACCGTCTCTCTCGGCGGCCAGGACGGCACTCACGGCCTGAGCCGTCGCCGCGAGGTACAGCAACAATTCCTCACTCGGCCTTGGAATCGTGAGCAGGGGCGGGCTCGAGAGGTAGGCTTTCAGCTCGTCAAAGGACCGTTGCACCTCGGGCGTCCATTCGAAGCCCCCGTGCTTACGCAGCATTTTAAAGAACGACAACCCACGCTCGTCGAGTCTTGAGATGAATCGACTAAGCGCAGCCATGCGGCCGGTGAGGCTTTGCACTTGTTTCACCGAGGTCAGGGGAGCCATCCTTTCTATGGCTTCAATCTTCTCTGGGTTCGGGCCGACCCCTGAGCCCCCGCTCATGAAGCCGAGCACCTTCCCCGAAGCGATGTCGAACACGTATTTTTCAGGATTGAGCCTGATCCCATGCCTGTTCAGGTTGGTGAAGGTCTCGGCGAGGTCCCGTGCGTGGTCGTGTTCGGAGGAACTTTTCACGATGATGTCGTCCACATAGACCTCAAGGTTGCGACCAATCTGAGGGTCAAGAGTCTTGGCCATGAGGCGCAGAAACATCGTGCCCGCATTGCGAAGGCCGAACGACATGGTCGTGTAGCACACTACATCAGGATGGGCCTATAGTAACACGCATATGTGCTACTGTAGCTCAATAAAAGTGTTACCAAGTCCTATTGCAACATATTTGTTTAGTGTTACTATAGCCTATGTTGCTATAGAAGGGTCTATTGTAACATGTAACAAGTGTTCTTGTAAATAAAAAAAGATGTTGCAACCATGCTACAGCAACATGCATCAAATGTGTTGCTATAGACTGCAGTAACACCTTTTTTAGCAAGAGCAACATAGTAGCGTGTGTTGCCATAGACCCTAGTAACACCTTATTTTAGCTAAAGCCACATAGTAGCATGTGTTTCCATAGACCCTAGTAACACATTTTTAGATACAATAATTGAACTTAGTAACACCCTTTTTGAACGACAACAACACAATGTTAAGCTCCTAAAATATATTTAAATATCTTTATTATTTTCTTATTTTTTGTGATGTACAAATTAAAATTGATTCATAAAATATCCTTTGATAAGCATATATAACACATTGTACATCAATACAAAACACAAATGACCATAAATGCAACAATCATAACATATTGCATTGCATCAAACAAATAAAATATTAAGTATCACACCATTCGATAGAATACATAACGATTTGATTTCCAGAGAAGACAAGTCTTTAGTCTATGAATCTGAAATACATTGTTCTAAATAAAAAGAATATAAAATATATCTAGTATTGCCTAATCTTCATAGAACTCTTTGCTTCTAGATCCCTTCATGTGGTAAGCAACCAAATGTTTGAATTTCAACCATTGATTTTTTCAACCTGCACAAAAGAAAGTATAAACCTTTATGATTGCAATTACAAAATACAATATATGCACTTCATTACAATTGAAGCAAGAAACAATTAACATACACAAAAAGAAGGCCAAGCAATCGGTTTTCCTTCCACATGAGCATCGCCAATTGTCTTGCTAGCTTGATTGGCCTTACTAACTCCTCCTTTTCCACAACAGGATAATTGATAACCACTTTCATAAATTGGTTACCTATCTCAACATCATCAACTATTGCATGTGGATCATTACTAAAAAACGTAGCATATGCCACACATTCTTTATTTGGATATGTCGCAGTCTTGAGAATTACCACGGTACCAGCCTATATTAGCATTAATATAGCAAAATAAGATAATGAAAAACATGAATCAGTTGTATCAATTAGAATTCGATAATTTTTTTGTGATGTTTTTGTACCTTCATTGGAGATGGTGCATCTCGCTTTGAAGACTTGTTTTGTGGAGTCTTCTTTTGAGTGCCTTGTTGTTGTGTACTGTTTATAGTCTCTTGTAAATTTTGCCGCTTCTTATTCATCTATGGAGAGATAAGATACAATTTGTAACACACTAGCACTTTTGTGTTTAAAATTCACATTATGCTTTCTCTACAAACAAATATATGGGATAGATAATCTTACTGCGCTTAACATCATTTTTCTACCTTCAATAGAATTTGTTCTTTGCATATCAAACTAAAAATGAGAAAAAGATTGGTAAGACAATACACAACAAATTAGAACAATGTCACAGTCAAATGGATTTAACACTAGCTAACTAGCAGCTTTCTCAACACATAGGAATTACCTCTTCTTGTCGCAAATCAGGAGCAATGCATGGTGGCGATGATGATCTTTCTTGGCATGGTAACTATTCCATCGTACAACCATGTAAATTAACTATTTGTAATGTCTTTACAAAATGAGTAATAACAATGTCCTTACCTTTTTACTAGAAAATAATAGATGATTATCCTCATGTATGATCTGTTGGCCCATGTATCTTTCTTTATTCTATAGTCCAATAGACAAACAATAATTATTATGTACGAGTATGAATGTAGAAAGGGAAAAATGTAATAATTTGGCAATTACCATTAATGTATCTCTTTGCCCACTCATTGAGTTTTCTAGGTCTGGTACATCGCACTGAACTCTCTGCATATTTAGATATATGCTCAAGTGAAATTGAAGAGAGCCAAGATTGGATTAGAATTTTGACAAATACCTTTCTTTTAGAATGCACCGCTTCTTGTTGAACATTATCAAGATTAGTTGTTTGGAAATTCAACTACAAACAAGTATATCAAGTATGAGTTAAATTTATATATGAAAGTAAAAAATAAAATCATAATTACCACTACTGGTCAAAAATAATATCATAATTACCGCTACTGGTTCCTTGTTCCCAAGGCTTGCCTGCTTGTTTAGCAATTCTTGAATAAGTAAACCTTGTTTCTTCACTTGTTCCCTCAACTCTTCTACTTCTTCCACAACATGCATCCCATCCTCGGATGATGAGCTATCTATTGTAGTAATATTTATATTCTTAAGCTGATGTGGTGTATGGCCATAGACTTTTTTAGGCACAGGAAGCAATCCCATGCCATGAACTTGCCTAGGTTTTTCTTCGCCTAATACTTGATGTAATGCATCCCCTTTCCATGCAACCTTTCCTTGGTCATTTTGTGCCAACATTGGTTGTTCATCAATGAGGTTTTCCAATGCAGCCTATAAATGAATAATGCATGGTTACTCTATATGTTAGAGGAAATAAGAACTTGATATTTGGGAAAGAATTATGTATATAGCATACCACTTGCTCATCTTTATCTTTGCCCATCTTTCTTTTGTGAGTTGCTAAGTAAACATTTGCTCTATGCGGCTGCTTCTTTTCAGGATCATCTTGTCTCTAAAAATAACAAGGGGTACAATAACATAAAGGTAAACATGAATAAGAATATTTAGTAGAAGTACAAAACAAAATGACTCACCAAGTCCTCAGCCCAACGGGCATAACTCTTTGTCCTTGCTGAATGGGGATTCCTCAACATAGCACGACTTTGTTTGTTCTTCTCACTAAGGGCCTATTATTAAAGCAATGTACTACTAATTAAATAACACCATTGATGTATTATTTAACATTGGCATGACTATACAAATTTAAATGAAGCAATAGTATAAATAATGTTTGCACTTTTATTACCTTTCCTTTTTTTGACTTCCAATAATTGACAAGTGCAACCCATTGATCTTCATCAACATCATCTGGGCACAACCTATACAAAAAGGATCTTTTCTTCTTCGGATTAAAAAGTTTTTTCTTCAATGTTGCCTTGTATCGCCTCCAATCTCTTCCAGTTGTCTTCAATATCCATTTGTCACATGTCCGAGGGTACATGAACTTTGTCTAAAATAAGAAATAAAGGAAGGTAAAAATCTATGTTGCCATTGTACATAAAGTAGAAGCAAGCATAATCAGAACAGAGTATTTATAATCTTATCATATTCTACAAACCTCTACACATTGAAGTATTGTTAAGTCTCCACCATCCTCTTTGAGCTTTCTCCAGTCCTCTATGTCTAATGGACAATAACCTCCATTTCTTGCTAGTGTCCCTAGAAATTGACTTAACACTCCACCTTCCATCCCAATGGGTTGACCAAGTTTGTTGCATTTTACCACTATGCTTCCCACCGGAAGGTTCCAAACATGTGGTAAAGCAGTCCCCCACGCTTTTTCACTTCTTCATCATCACCTGTAAAATTAGTGAGAATATTACTCATTAACTCCATGATCACCTTATACTCATTCAATTATTCTAGCTAGTCGTAGCTTTATCTAATTACAGCTTGTACTGTCATATTCGAAGGTCATCGACTTGTCGCTCAACTTGGATGCCATCATCTTCCAATGCTTGTGATTCAAGCACGGGCTCAGTTGGTGGTAAAGAATGCTCACTGCTACCACTCTCTCCATCAGCATATTGAGCACCACATTGTACTACATTCAACCGTTTCTTTCTACCCATTTTCCTGCAAACTGAAACAAATTTTTGCAAAGAATATTAATACAAACTAGTAAGGTGCCCGTGCGTTGCAACGAATCTTTTACACGAATAACAAATGTTTGTCGTTGCGAGGAAGGCCTTTGTGTAGACAGCGATATTAAAGTAGTCTTTAGTAGGAAATTAAAGTAGCACTTCCAAAAACTCCATTAACTATTCATTCATTCTTGTATCAATCAGTAGGTCCACTGAGTATGATAGAAATAGAAAAATAAAAGTTGTTACAATATACAGGTCCCATTATTTTAATACCTCAGACATAATAACCCAAGGAACAGGTCCCATTCCAATTGAGTACAACATGTAGTATACCTATTTTTGCAATGTCAAAAAATACCCATCTTACAATATACAGGATTGATTCCAATTAGCAGTGTTTCACAAGACTAATTTAAGGATTGGCTAGATAGCCATAAAACATGTAAACGATTTCACATTAAAATTACACAAAATTGTAGAAGATTCAGTGACTGTAATTTCTCTACCACTACGCCATAAAGAGCCAGTGTAGGAACCAAGTGTGTGTACAACATCAAGTACATGGATCACGAAGATATCAAAAGTCAAAAGACAAGAAGTAAATACTCTGTTTACCATATTATTTCCTAAAAAGAAGTACAGGGATATACCGTGAACATACACAAAACTGTAATTTATTTCATGTTTATTCAGTTCTTTAATTTTGTCGGGAAAAACCACGGGAGACAATCCACTACAATGTTCAAGGATTACATGTACATAAAGGTTGTTTATATAGCCAAATAATCTGAATCGTAGAAGGCAGGACTACGAGACATGATAGGTTAGGATTTGAGACATATTCCTAACAATTAGTAGTGCTCTATTTTTCCTTTATGTACGTCATCTCAGTTTCCTTTATGTACATCATTTCATCATTTTTATGTTGACATCAAATACACTAGTGAAGATTCGAACTGTGATTATCATTGTATTCGCTTTTCTCCTGGTGACTTCAGGATCTATGAGAGGGAGTAGCCCATATGGAACTCAATGTAGCACCGCAGAGAGAGAAAATCCATTAAAATTAATCTTGCCTCTGCAGAGAGAGGAAGGTATGAGGTTACTTCTACTAGAGCAGATTGGCACCGAAGGAATTTAGAATAACTGACTAATTGAGTAAGAGGGGGAACTTCTAGTTGTGTTAGCAAGATACTGCACATGAAGAAAAATTAGGGATTAGGTTTACCTTCTATTGGAGCGAGGTCGATCAGCTGCAAGGGAGGACTGTCGGCTGCGCGCTTGGAAGATGTTCTACCTTTTGGTCGCCAATGATCACCGCCACCGCTGTCGGAGCCACGGGTCGCCTCCTTCGCCGCTGGATCACGCTACGGCCTGGAGCACGCGAAGTCGGCTCTGGATCCCCGCGAGGTGCTCCTCGAGCTCGCAGCAGAGACGCCGGGCGATGTCTGGAGTCTCAACGCCCGCAAGAGAACCTGTGCAGGGACAAGGCATCAGGGAGATCGATCGATGGAGAGATGGAGAGATGGAGGAGGTTGAATATCTGGGGAGATGGAGATACCTGGAACGAGGCGTACGTGTGGCCGGCCGGTAATTAAAAAAACTGGGTAGAGATGGATGAACTGGACCGAGGCGTGGGCGTGCCAATCGTCTTGCCTTCGCGACGTCCTCCTCGATCGTCTTGCACTTCGATGCCAGGTGGGTGACCGTGGGCAAGGATCGAGAGCTGGCTAATTGTGGATGAATCTTGCCTGTCGTGAGCTATTGGAATAGATGGGGAATAGCGGTTTGGTTGTGACGGCGTAGAGTTGTGGGGGGGTATAGATAGCGTAGAGAGAGTTGCGTGAAAGTTTTTTGGAGGGTGATCTGTGCGGGAAATAGCGAGCGAATTAATTCGCGGGAGCGCTAGGTTGCACTATTTGCCGTGGTAGTTTATTTATGGTTATTTTCTTTTTTCTATATTATTGTTTGTTCTGTTTCTAATTTAACATATGGCGTAATCTACACTACGTTGTAATAAAGTCTTTCTTTTTAGTGTAATGTCCAAGGTTTCAAATTTCTTTTTGGATCACATCTAGGGCATCCGAAAATTTCGATCGAAGTTTAAAAAACAAAATTCAAATCTAACATTTTTAGGAACCCTACACCAAATTTTCCTTTTGTGTGTTCTTAAAAAACCACCTAAAGGACCTATTGATGATTTTGAAAGTTTCAGGGATTTTTTTTAAAAAAAAGTTGATGCGCCTGCTTCCTCGCACTTGAAATCTTCCACGCATAAGAGAGTTATGTGCCTGCTTCCTTGCACTTGAAATCTTCTGCGCATATGAGAGTTAATAATTTGCGTAATCACTTGTCATTTTTGTAAAAAAATGTTTTCTCAGATGGTTTTTTTTAAATATGATGCATACAAGTCGTCGATGAATTTATTTAACAACGGGTCCTTTTTTGAAAAAAAAATGAAACCTCAACATAATTTCGATTTTCTCGAAGAGTGTTTAAAAACGTGCTAGGAGCCGTTAATGAATTTGTGTAACTACAAGCCCTTTCTTTAAAAGTCCTTTTTTAAAATCAGTGGAAGTACCTGTTAGGTGGTTTTTTTAAAAAAATATGCTATGTAGGAGTCAATTATCATCGAATTTATATAACCACATGTCCTTTTTGTAAAGATAGGTGGAGGATCCGTTCGTGATTTTGCGGAACCACGAGTCCTTACTTGCAAATGGATCTTTGTTCTTTGCAGAAGGGACAAATAGTCTTGCGTACATGTCCAAAGCCTATAAATACCTGTGAAATCATGTGCTGAAAAATTGGCTTAGAATTGAATTTGCAAAATGTGTTTGTTCATGTGTTTTGACAATTTGACAAGAAACAGTAAGTTTCGCTTTGGCGCCGGACCAAACTAAAAGAAAACAGTAAGTTTCCCATCTACGACGGACCAAATTTGTTGGTCTGTCGTAAACATGCTTTGGCAACCTCATTTTCCCATGTACGACAAACCAAGTTTTTTGGTCTGTTGTAAACATGAATATGAGTCCTTTTGCGCCGAACCGATTTTGTGTACGCATTTAACCAAGTTTTTGGGTCTGTCGTGCACATGTTTTTGAGCTCTTGTGCCAAACTCAATTTTCCAAGAAAATAGCAGTCAGCGCATGTACGACGGACCAAGTTTTTGGGTCTGTCGTGGACGTGCTTTTGAGATCATGAGCCGGACTCAATTTTCCAAGAAACCAGTAAGTTTTGCATGTACGTCGGACCAATTTCTTTGGTCAGTCGTGAACGGCTTTTTGAGGATTGATTTCGCATGTACGACGGACTGATTTCTTTAGTCTGTCGTGAACGTGTTTTCGCCGGAATGATTTCTTCTTGAAACCGAGACTTTCACTTGTACACCGGACCGATTTTGTTGGTCCGTTGTGAATGGTTTTTTGAGTGACTTTTTCATGTGTACGCCGGACCATATTTTTTGGTCCGTCGTGAATGCGTTTTGCCTTTCGATTAGGGTTTTGAGCAAAATTGGAATTGTGTTTGATTTGTTTTTGAGATTATGAAATTTGTGAGAATTTCATGGTGCTTGAAGTGGACTTTATGCAATGCTCGTGTGAGTATTTGCATGGATTGATGTGAGTCAAGTCGTGGACTTGTGCTCGGAATTGTTTTGTGGTTTGTTCATGTGCAGGTATTGCTCGAAGACGAACGTGGTCGATGACGGACCGAACTAGGTTCATGGAGGAGCTGAGGTTCGGGACTAGGTTCAGGGAGGAACTGAGGTCTTGGTGGTCAAGGATGTCATGCAGGATGTTCGGGCTAAGAGAATGGTGCACATGAAGAATGGTTAGTCACGTGAGAATGGCAGGAGGTCATTCGCGTGCAAAGTGTTAGTCACGTGAGTATGGAAGGTGGCCATACGCGTGCAAAGTGTTAGTCACGTGAGTATGGTAGGGTTGCCATACACGTGCAAGAGTTGTACTCGGCCAGGTTGGGCCAAGAGGAGTTGTATACATACTCCTTCTAGATTAGGAATTGTATTCAGAACTCCTTGTGTTTTGCTCCTTTAAATAGGAGGGGTGTCTCCTGTTGAAGGGCATCAATCGAATCAATTGGAGCTGAGCACATTGAGAGCCTCAAGCTCAGTTTTAGGGTTTGTACTCTTTTGATGAGAGTACTTTAGACAAAAGAAATAAAGATCAATTCTTCTAGATCCTTGCGTGCTACAGTAACCGCGTTGCTACAGTGTTTCCTGTTTTGGTTCTTGTTTGCATGCTTGTTCTTTTCTAGATTGGTTTTTGTTCTTTTAGTTTTATCTTGATTTTATCCATCAAAACCTTTCTAGAGAATTGATTTAGGGTTTCTCTAAGTTTAGTTGATTAAACTTTTGTCATTCTTGTTTAATCTTGAAGTTTTGGTTAGATTAATTCTCGTCATCTTCTGTTACAGCAAGCTTGCGAGGTTCATAACTTTTGATCCGTATGTCCGATCGAGCTGATTCTTTTTGAGTTAGATTTGTATTGGAATCTAGTTTCTTGTGTCCAAATTTCAGATCGTTCCAACGGTTGGATCTCCGGGAATTCGCATTTTACCAAACCTCTATCATTCTGTTTTTGTCGAAAACGAGGCAATTATTTGGTTCTGTTTTGGGGTGAACTTTTAATAGATCAAGAATTTGGTTTTAGCTTCCGCACAATCATTCACCCCCCCTCTTATTGCTATATTCATATACTTCGATCCTACAAGTGGTATCAGAGCAAGGTTTTTCTAATCTATCTTAATCGGTGATTAGATCAATGGATCATTATTCGACAAAACCTTGTGTGTTCAATGGTGTTGATTTTCAGTTTTGGAAGGCCAAGATGGAGGCATTCATCCAAGCTCAGGGATTCGCAATTTGGGAGAAGGTCTACAAACCATATGAAGTCCCTGCAAACGACAACGTCAACGACACCAATCGCACACATGTTGAAGCAAACAGCAAGGCGCGCAACTTGATCATCCAAGGTTTGGGACGCAGCGACTTTGACCGTGTGATCCATCTCAAATCCGCATATGAGTTATGGAAATCTCTTTGTGATTACCATGAGGGTTCTAACACTATTAAAGAGGTTCGTCAAGATCTTTAAAAAAAAGAATACATGCGATTTGAGATGAAACCCGGTGAGTCGCTAGATGACTTCTTTGCACGTTTCAATAAAATTCTTAGTAATCTTCGTGCTGTTGGAGTTAGCTTTGATGATGCTGCTAATGCTAGACAATTGCTTGGTGCTTTAGACATGTCTATTTGGGAGATGAAAGTTACATCCATTAGAGAATCTACTGTCATGAGTACACTTACCTTAGATGTTTTTTATTCCAAGTTGAAAACTCACGAATTAGATGTTCTTGCTAGAAAGAATGATCATAAATCAATTGCTTTGACATCTTAATCTAGCATATCTCATAATAGTTTTGCTCTATCTTTCTTGTCTTCACTAACCGATGAACAGATTGAGCAATTCCCAGAAGAAGACTTGTCACTACTCTCTTCTCGCTTTAACAAAGCTTTACAAAATGTGAAAATGAGAAAGAGAGGTGGTGGTGGCCCTCCAAGATGCTATGAGTGTGGTGATTTCGACCATATTCGTCCAAACTGTCCTAAACTTGCAGGTAAAGCATCAAGGGAGGAGAAGGACAACGACAGAAGAAAAGAGAAGAAGTTCTCTTCAAATAATAGAAAGAAGAAGAGCTTCATCAACAGCAAAGTTGTCCACCGAGTTCTTTCCGCTCTTGAACAAGTCAATTTGAGCGATGTGGATTCAGGGAGCAAAGGAGGACGATGCAACTCCAAGCAAGCATGAGTTGACGGGGTTGTGTCTCATGGCTAAAAGCAAAGAATACTTTATCGAGGGCGACCACGATACAATGACTTCAATGAGGTAGATCCTTCTTACGATGAATTAGCTATTGCTGTTGCTCGACTTGGTAAATTGCTTGATAAACGTGACAAGAAAATTAAGAAACATGATTTTGTTGTTGAGTCATTGAATGCTGAAATTGCTAGACTTAAAACCTTGATTCCTGATGATGATGTTTGCAAATCATGTGACTTAATTTACAATTAGCTTACTTTGCTTAGGAAAGAACATGTTACCTTGTTAGAGCAAATCAATGCTGAAAATGAGAAAAATGAGAAACTTGTTAAACATGCTAGTTGTTCTACCATTGATTTACATGATACAACTCCATGTTCTATATGCTCCATACTAGAATTGAAGTTACATGATGCAAATGCTAGGGTTTCTCAAATGACAGAAGATTTGCTTACACATGAGGTTCTTTCATGCTCAACTTGTCGCAAGCAAAATGGAAAAGTGGACGTTCCCTGTAATAATTGTTTAACTCTTTCTCGAAAAATTGATTACTTGGAAAAGTCATTAGAACGTTTCACTAAAGGAAAGAAAAACCTAAACATGATCTTGGATCAATCAAAAGTCAGCACTCATAACAAAGGTTTAGGTTTTGATTCTTATGCTCATCATAAATCACATGCTCCCATTGTTGTCAAAACACTTGAAAGTGGAAAATTTGAAATTGTCAATGAGCCTAAGAAAACTGTCTTTAAATCTGCTGGTCTTTTATCTTCTACTATGATGAATGCAAAATGTACTTCTACTGTTAAAGCAAAACATCATGTTAAGTACACTTGCACTCATTGTGGCAGAGATGGACATTTAGTAGACTTTTGCTTTAGACTAGCTAAACAACAAAAGAGAGAAAGGTTTAATGCTAGGTCTAATTTCAGAAAGGCACACTCTACTTCTCATTATGTGCCTAGGGTGAAACAAACACCTTTTGTTTCTAAAAACACGGAAAAAGGCAAATCTATTTTTGTGCATAAGAATACTCGTGTTGTGCCTATCACAAAGTGCGTCGTGTGTCTCAAGATCGATTCCTAAACATCTTATTTCTAACCCCAGTACCGAGGCCTCGACAATTTCTGCTTCTATGTAGGCTTCTCACGCGAGGAAGGAGAACATGTGGCTAGTGAATTTCGGATGCTCACTTCATATGTTCAGTGATAAGTTTTGTTTCTTCTTCGCTCGTGCATCTCATGCTAAAAGTGTTGCCTTTGGAGATACTTCTTCCACTTCTGTTTTCGCAAAAGGCACTAGTCCAAATGATGCAAGTACAAGTGCATATGTTCAGGGGGAGAGTGTCTTTGTTCATAAAAGATGATGATGATGCTGTTGAGGATGAGATAATTGGAGGTTTACATGAGAGACTCTTCCCACGTGCTTGTGTGTGCTTGTTTTCAAGCTTCCCACGTGCTTCACATCAACAAACCATTAAGCGAATTTTTCAGGTATCTCTATGGTACTCAAGATTTTGGCATTTAGCTTTCTGCTTCCTCATGCATTAGTTTGAGACCTTTTTCTGATGCTGATTTTGGAGGATGTAGAATTGATAGGAAAAGCACATCTGGTTCTTGTCACTTCTTGGGAAACGCCCTTATTGCATGGTCTTCTAGAAAACAATCTTCTGTTGCACAATCAACTGCTGAATCTGAATATGTGGCTGCTGCTAGTTGTTGCTCTCAAATTCTTTGGATAGTAGCCACACTTAAGGATTATGGGGTTATTTTGGATAGTGTTCCTCTTTTGTGTGATAACACTAGTGCAATTTGCATTGCTAAGAACCCTATGCAACATTCTAGAACAAAACACATTGACATCAGATTTCACTTTCTTAGAGATCATGTTGAAAAAGGCAACATTGTGCTTCATCATGTGGATACTGAACATCAATTGGCAGACATTTTCACAAAACCTTTGTCTTCTTCTCGTTTTGCTTTTATTCGGGGAGAACTTGGGATTGTTCATCCAATGGGTTTGTTTTGAGGGGGAGTTTCCTTGCCAAGTTCTTTCACTTGATAAGCTTATTTTATCATATTTCTTTATATGTTATGTAATTGAGCTAATATATGATAATATAATTGTCTCACTTGAACTAAAAATGACATTGTGGAATTCCATGGACTGATTGCCTATAGCTAAATACTCTGTGATATCTCACTCTTCTAGGCTTGATATTGAATCCTCTTGACAAATTTGGGCTATGAAGCAAGTGTGGTTTCAACTTTACTCTTTCATAAGACCTTTTAATCACTTTTGCATGTTTATAATCAAATAAAAATGAAAAGAAAAGGGAATCAATAAAAAAGGGTTGTTAAAAGCAAAAGCCTCAAGTTATGAGCTTCAGGATGCTTTCCCTAAAAGATAAGATGTATGCTTCAAGCATGCCATTCCCTCAAAAGACAAGATGTATGCTTCAAGCATGCCACTCCAAGGAAATAAAAGAAGTATGCTTCAAGCATGCCACATGCGCTTTCTTGTTTAAAGATTAAATTGGTCCACTAGATTGGAGTTGAAACTACTTGCTCGCCCTGATTTGTTATTTGCTTCAACTTTGAGCCTTTGTTTTTCTACTAAAGGTTTTGCTTAGTACTTGGCTATAGTTGACTGAATTGAGGTTGAGATGCATGTCATTCCCTAACTTGCTAAAATCACATCAGGATCATGTTATGTGATATATAAGGTTATATGATCGAATGAGCTCATCTTTTCCTATCTTGGCACTCCCTTTGTTTGTCCTTGTGAAATCTTTGCTACAGGAAAAATTTTGAACCTGTTCTCTCTTTTGTATTCTTGATGAATCCATTGTCAAAGGGGGAGAAGTTTTGAGAAGTTTGGGGAGAAGTTGAAAAAAGGGGGAAAAGTTTTTGGAAATTTGAGAAGTTTGGAGAATTTTGAAATTTTTGGGCACATTGCACATTCACACACATTTTCCTTCTCAGGGGGAGATTTTGCTTTGCATTTTGGTCAAAGGGGGAATTCTGTGTTTTCTCTTTTTGGTCCTTGATCCTTTGGATTTCAAAATCTTTTGTAAAGTGAATGCCAAATGTTCAATTCTAAGTGGTGTTGCCAATGTTTTCATCAAGGGGGAGATTGTGAAATCATGTGCTGAAAAATTGGCTTAGAATTGAATTTCCAAAATGTGTTTGTTCATGTGTTTTAACAATTTGACAAGAAACAGTAAGTTTCGCTTTGGCGCCGGACCAAACTTAAAGAAAACAGTAAGTTTCCCATCTACGATGGACCAAATTTGTTGGTTTGTCGTAAACATGCTTTGGCAACCTCATTTTCCCATGTACGACAAACCAAATTTTTTGCTCTGTTGTAAACATGAATCTGAGTCCTTTTGCGCCGAACCGATTTTGTGTACGACGGACCAAGTTTTTGGGTCTGTCATGCACATATTTTTGAGCTCTTGTGCCAAACTCAATTTTCCAAGAAAATAGCAGTCAGCGCATGTACGACGGACCAAGTTTTTGGGTCTGTCGTGGACGTGCTTTTGAGATCATGAGCCGGACTCAATTTTCCAAGAAACCAGTAAGTTTTGCATGAATGTCGGACCAATTTCTTTGGTCAGTCGTGAACGGCTTTTTGAGGATTGATTTCGCATGTACGACAGACTGATTTCTTTAGTCTGTCATGAACGTGTTTTCGCCGGAATGATTTCTTCTTGAAACCGAGACTTTCACTTGTACACCGGACCTATTTTGTTGGTCCGTTGTGAATGGTTTTTTGAGTGACTTTTTCATGTGTACGCCGGACCATATTTTTTGGTCCGTCGTGAATGCGTTTTTGCTCGATTAGGGTTTTGAGCAAAATTGGAATTGTGTTTGATTTGTTTTTGAGATTATGAAATTTGTGAGAATTTCATGGTGCTTGAAGTGGACTTTATGCAATGCTCGTGTGAGTATTTGCATGGATTGATGTGAGTCAAGTCGTGGACTTGTGCTCGGAATTGTTTTGTGGTTTGTTCATGTGCAGGTATTGCTCGAAGACGAACGTGGTCGATGACGGGACCGGAACTAGGTTCATGGAGGAGCTGAGGTTCGGGACTAGGTTCAGGGAGGAACTGAGGTCTTGGTGGTCAAGGATGTCATGCGGGACATTCGGGCTAAGAGAATGGTGCACATGAAGAATGGTTAGTCACGTGAGAATGGTAGGAGGTCATTCGCGTGCAAAGTGTTAGTCACGTGAGTATGGAAGGTGGCCATACGCGTGCAAAGTGTTAGTCACGTGAGTATGGTAGGGTTGCCATACGCGTGTAAGAGTTGTACTCGGCCAGGTTGGGCCAAGAGGAGTTGTATACATACTCCTTCTAGATTAGGAATTGTATTCAGAACTCCTTGTGTTTTGCTCCTTTAAATAGGAGGGGTGTCTCCTGTTGAAGGGCATCAATCGAATCAATTGGAGCTGAGCACATTGAGAGCCTCAAGCTCAATTTTAGGGTTTGTACTCTTTTGATGAGAGTACTTTAGACAAAAGAAATAAAGATCAATTCTTCTAGATCTTTGCGTGCTTTCCTGTTTTGGTTCTTGTTTGCATGCTTGTTCTTTTCTAGATTGATTTTTGTTCTTTTAGTTTTATATTGATTTGATCCATCAAAACCTTTCTAGAGAATTGATTTAGGGTTTCTCTAAGTTTAGTTGATTAAACTTTTGTCGTTCTTGTTTAATCTTGAAGTTTTGGTTAGATTAATTCTCGTCATTGCGAGGTTCATAACTTTTGATCCGTAAGTCCGATTGAGGTGATTCTTTTTGAGTTAGATTCGTATTGGAATCTAGTTTCTTGTGTCCAAATTTCAGATCATTTCGACGGTTGGATCTCCAGGAATTCGTGTTTTACCAAACCTCTGTCATTCTGTTTTTGTCGAAAACGAGGCAATTATTTGGTTCTGTTTTGGGGTGAACTTTTAATATATCAAGAATTTGGTTTTAGCTTCCGCACAATCATTCACCCCCCCTCTGATTGCTATATCCGTATACTTCGATCCTACAATACCCATGTAACCTTGTTGGAACTTGAACTCTCTTGAGCAATTAAAAAGCACATTCAAACTAGTGAGCCCTCGAGGATCTGTTCCTCAAAGACGCCCTAGTAGCTCCAAAGATGATTCTCTCGAACTTGCGAACTAACAACAATTATTATAATGGATAAAGTGTGTTTTAGCAAACACGAGAATTAGTAATAGTCCATATTGCTTTTTGGTACCGTAATAATAGCTTGCTGAAGATAAAATAAACCGAAAATTACTAATAAATTCCATATTCTATAAGATACACTATATCATAAAAGAGAGGATCTCACACACATTATCATTTGAACCCTCGTACACAGGGGTGCAAATGGAGCAAATAATTCTCGACTGACCTTCCGTTTGTAATTATTCTGGTCTATCCGTAATTTTATTCGAATTCAGATGTATCCTCAATTTTATTCAGATCTATCTGGTTAATATCCGATGAAACGCTCACCGGTCACCGCATTCGCCTTTCGCCTCATCGCCTGACGTGGGGCTCGAACCCGCGTCATGTGCATGAGAGGGAGTGCTTCTCTTGCTGCGTCACATGGCCCGTGTGGTTCACTGTAGAGGATCGGAAATCTATTTAAGCTATCGATCAGGAGAGCTGATTTGGACTGTTGGAAGGTGCGATCAGATGGCCAAGAAGCACGGAGCAACGTGGCCATCGTGAGAGTGCCAGAAGCCTCCAAACATTGTTATATGAAGTGTTACTCATTTGATTTAGTTCATAAGTCAAATTTATATAATATAATATGAATGGACTAAGACAATAAGCGCGGCGCGCTTAAACGAAAAACAAATTTGAATGGATCATATGAAATTTTCGAAGAAAAAACAGATGAAGATATATTTTCTAAATTTTGGGAGGTCTTTCGGAGTGCAATTTTTTTTTTAGAAAATGTTTTTTTAGAAAAAAATGAACCGAGATGAAAAAATAGACCAAGATTTTTTGGCAATCTCAACAGTCGGAGGACGCGATCGGACGGACGGGAAGCAAGCGTCGACGTGGACACTCTCCGGACGCTGGAAACCTCTGGATTGTAATATAGGTATAATTAGATCTATTATTTTATACGATTATGTGAGAATTTATTTTTTTTCTTTTTCTGCCATTAACATAGTAATTTCTAGCTTTTTCACCCTCTAGAATTAACATAGGAGCTTCTAAGAGACCCTCAATTAATATGATTATATCTGATAGAGTTAACAATGCGCTTATTGGGCGAGAGCAAACACCAATACGCACTCTCGTAGGATTTGAATCCTCGTATACATCCTTAACATGCATAATGTATAAACCAAAATTAAAAGAACTAAATTTACATGACTATGGGCTTTACTATCAGATATTTAGTCTACAGCAGTTCCTAAAAATTTTATTTCACCGCTCAAGCAAAATTTCTTCCTGCTTTTCCGAGGGAAAATTTCGCTCGGATATGACCCGATTCTAACCCAATTCCCATACCTCCCATAACACGCCTGTTCTTCAACCTCCTCTATTTCTCTCAGGTTCCTTCTCACGCATAGGATGGAGCTCTCGATCTAAGTTGGTGAAGCCTGCGCAGGTGCTCTCTCTCAATGGATTCCTTCCAAATTCCAATCCGCAGGCGCTCTCTCCCCGGTCCTCATCCGTTGCGGGGTTGCCCTGCTCGTCTGGCGTTGCAACTCGCCCCCCACGGCACAGCCGCCGCCGTGGGCCCTGGTATTTCATCCTTGCTTCTTTCTTCCCTGCTTCTTTCTTCCCTTCTATTCCTTGCTGCAATGGACTTGTGTTTTCTACTTGCTTTAATTCTGTGATAAGTTCCAGGCATCTCAAGTTAGTCCGAATCATGCTGATGAGCTTTCAAAGCCATATGACAAATCAAAAGGACATAATAATGCCTTGTTCTGAAAAATAGTATCTACTCATTATCCAAGTAGGATTTCTTGAAGGCATGTTTTGCAAGGGAGCTTATTCTCATGAAAATGAATGACTTAACAAAAGCTGTTCAGATAGGCAGGTAGAAAGCTATCTTTTGGAGGAAAGAGCAATTGATACATTCAAACTACATGTACCATGTGCAGTATTAGTTACAGATAGAAATACATCAAAAGCTTGACACAATATGATTTCTCTATTTCTGAAAGCACGACAGTTAATAAAATTCTTCTGTTACTATGGTGCTTGCAACAAAGCCTTTGCACTAAAGATTGATGACTTTAAACTCCTATACCACATTTAAATCTGCATATGATCAATCACTTTGAAATTTTAAGTGAACTATAGCATTAATATAGTTTAGTTGAAACTAATGTAGTATATAGCTTTAAGTGTGCTCAAATGCGAAATATTGTAGGGATTAGGGACTGAATGTGCTTAACACTCAGAAATAGTAAACTCTTGGACCATATCTAAAATCTACACTAAACTACAACTACAAAAAGTTAGCACACTGGAAGCTTGCATAAACTGCAACTACAAAATATGCACTAAACTGTAACTCTTGGGCCATATAGTTCGGCCACTATATGCAATTTATGCACTTCGATGCTCATGCTTATATAATTACCTGTAGTACAACACCATAGCTAAAGAGTATGTCTTAGAGATTTTTTAATAAAAATTAATGGAATTTACAATTTAGATGAAATAAAAGTCTCTTTAATTGAGTTAGTAGCTTTTATCCAAAAAGAATGTAATATCATTAAACCATATCAAAGCATACAAGGAACATCAATTTTTTTTCTTACACATGTATCAAGCAAAACAATCAAGCTATCACTTATGGCAACATAATTCACATATCTTCTAATCAAGCAAAACAATCAAGCTATGACATGTAGTATGTTGTAGTTGAACATATCTTCTAATCTATTTATGTGCCTTTTCTAGATTTTCATATTACCATCTATTGGCCTCTTCCAGTAAGAAGTGTTATTTCTGCGGTGAGACCAAGCACTATATCTCCAAATATAAGGCTAAGTGGCAAGATTAATCAGGTTAGTACTACAGATGCTTGTAAAAATGCAAGTCTGGTTGAATGGTTTGTTGATAGAAATTTTGATGTTTGCAATTTGAATGTTGGGCATCCTCTTCAGGTCATCCTCTTCAGGTCGATTCATATTCATTTCACAAAATAGACCGTAGAAGATAAAATAAACAAGCATCTTCAATTGTTTTGTGTTAGTAAGTAGTTGATGATTTTTTTCCCTTCCATAATGTTTTTTTGTCACTTATCAGTTTGTTTGAATCACACACTTACAATTTTCAATACTATTTAAAGTGCTTGGCATTTGAATAAGACTAATATCTTTATTTGTTATTCTAAGATAGATAATCAATGGATTTGAAAGCTATTAAAAAGATATTGCTTTCCCCTGAACGAAGTGATGACCACGAGGATGGGATAAAGGGTTTTCTTGAATTTGCATTCAAGGGAAAAAGTCCTAAAGCCAATATCAGATGCCCATGTCGCAAATGTGTCAATAAGTGGTTATTGCAACGGGATGAAGTATATGATCATTTAGTGTGTGATGGAATGCTACTTGGATATACTATTTGGGGCTGTCACGGTGAAACTGCGGCGTATATCTCCGCAAACAAAGATTCATAGTCACAATCTCGGATAATAAACACTAATATGCGCCAGCTAGTATAGGATGCTATTGGCAACCTAGACAATGGACCTCCAATGAATGAACCCGATGTGCAAAATTCTTCTAAAATTGGACTAGATTTTGAAACCCAAGCTTTCTATGATTTAGTTAGGGATGCTGATGAACCTTTATGGGCAGGGTGTGAGCTATCGAAACTTTCATTTCTTGTACTTTTGTTCCACATCAAATCCATTAACAAGTGGAGCAATAAATCTTTAAATGATTTGCTAGCAATTCTGCAACAAGCAATTCCAAATGGTAAGAACATACCAAGTACATTTGCAGAGGCCAGGAAGATAATTGGAAAGCTTGGGCTTAATTATGAGAAAATTCATGTTTGTTCAAATAATTGTCAGCTTTATCGAAAAGACAAGGCGCATGATGACTTCTGTTCAAAATGTGGAACTTCAAGGTGGAAAAACAAAGCTGATAAAACTACTTTAACCAAGAAGGAAAGAAAGAAGGCAACACCAAGGAAGGTGCTACGGTATTTTCCAATTAAACCAAGGCTTAAGCGGTTCTTTATGAACAAAGAATTAGCTACAACATTAAGATGGCATGATGAGGGACGTACAAAGGATGGGGCATTACGTCATCCAAATTGATTCAGAGGCTTGGAAGGCCATTGATTCAAGGTATCCAGACTTTGCATCGATTCTCAAACATTAGATTCGGACTTGCAGGTGATGGGTTCAATCCATTTGGGATGATGAGTTCGACTTATAGTTGCTGGCCTGGCTGCCTTAGTTCCCTACAATCTTCCTCCGTGGTTATGCATGAAGGCTTCTTCTCTCATGCTAACTCTAATAATTCCTGGTCCATCTTACCCAGGAAAGTATTTCCATGTATTTATGGAGCCTGTTTATGAAGAACTAATTGAGTTATTTGAGGTTGGAACACCTACATATGATGCATCTCGAGATGAGATGTTTCAACTTCGTGCTGTTGTATTGTCTACCGTGAGTGACTATCCTGGGATTGGGATCTTTGCGGGATTTAGCGTTAATGGTGAGTATGCTTGTGTGAAATGTCATGAAGAAACATGCTCTAAACGGTTGACACATGGGCACAAGTATTGTTTCATGGGACATCGTCGATTTCTACCTCCAAATCACGAGTTTCGATATGATGATAATTCTTTTGATGGAACTGAAGAACATAGATCAGAGCCTATCGCTTATTCTGAAATTTCGATTTTACGAAAGATAAAAGCAATTAATAATTTTGAAAAGTCAAAAACCTAGAAGTGTGTTAGTGGCCTCTTTTCTTTGCCTTATTGGGACTTCAATTTACTCCGTCACAATCTTGATGTCATGCATATTGAGAAGAATGTTTGTGATAATATATATGGGACACTTTTAGGTTTAGAGGGCAAGTCGAAGGACAATTTACAAGCACGACAGGACCTGCAAGAAATGAATATCAGACCAGAGTTGCATCCGCAGAAAAGAGCAAATAATAAGTATTACTTGCCTCCTGCTTCCTATACCATGTCTAAAAGAGAGAAGCAACAATTATGTAAAGTTCTTCATGATATCAAGGTTCCAGATGGCTATTCTGGAAACATTTCGAGATGTGTAAATGTTGATCAAGGGAGAATTTCAGGCCTTAAAAGTCATGACTGCCATATTCTAATGCAGCAACTTTTGCCTATTGCTTTGCGAGGTGTACTTCCAGATAATGTTACATCTGTCTTATTTGATCTATGTGGATATTTTAGAGAACTAAGTGCAAAAGTCCTCTACGTAGATGAGCTTGAGAAGTTGGAGCAGCGAATTAGAATCACATTATGTCATATGGAGATGATATTTCCGCCTGGATTTTTTACTGTTATGGTGCATTTGGTTATTCACTTAGCAACAGAGGCAAAAATAGGCGGTCCTATGTCTTACCGGTCTATGTACTTTGTGGAAAGGTATGTTTAACTTAAAAAGTTAGTTGCATTTCCCATCTATTGCACTTCTAGAATGTTTAACAATTTTTTTCCTTTTGATTTATTTAGGTACCTGTGTGTGTTGAAGTCATATGTGCGTAATAAGGCTCATCCTAAGGGATCTATCGCTGAAGCATACTTGGCAGATGAGTGCATGACATTTTGTTCAAGATATCTTGAAGGTTTTGAGACCAAGCATAATCGGCCTTCAAGGAATGACGATGATAACGATGAGTCAGTTGGATATCCTGTTGTTGAACAAGTACTAACCCTATTTCCTCATATTGGAAAGCCACTTGGCAAGCCCAGTAATTATGTTATAAGGGGTTTGGCTAAAGTACAGGCACATAGATATGTGCTGTTTAATTGTTCAGATGTTAATGCGTACCTACGGTAATATCTCAAGCTCAAAGACAATTTAGTTATCCTTTTATTGACATGACAATTTATTATAAATTACTTTGCAGAGTGCATGCTGATGAGATCACTAGAACATATCCCAGACGCCATGTCAACCCAAAAATCATTGAGCGTAAGCAAAATGAGAAGTTCCATGAATGGTTTAGAGCTCATGTAAGTTCTATATTTTGCATCCTTCACATGTACTACTCAAGCCACCAACTAAATTAATTCCAACTGCATGTATAATGCATTTGGAGAGGGAAAATGGCATCCTAAGTGTTAAAGATGATATTAGATGGCTAGCTCGTGGGCCCAGCTTGAAGCAAAGAAAAAGATATCGTGCTTTCAACACCGAGGTTTTCGCTTTAGGCCTAAACGCTTGGACAGAGTGACACAAAACAAGGAGTAGTGCACAAAGCAAAAACATCTAGTTATGCTCGAGCAAGTGATGCAAGTCCGGTTTTAGGTGATGTGACTTACTATGGGAGAGTGATCGATATTATTGAGCTGAACTACTCTGGAAAATTTTCCGTTGTTCTTTTTAAATGTGAATGGATTGATGTTATTTCTGGAAAAGGAATTAAAACAGACAAATATGGCTACACGCTTGTGAACTTCTCTCATTTGATACACTCGGGATCAAATATTGAGCATGAGCCATTTATTTTTCCTAACCAGGTGACTCAAGTGTTTTATGTGGAAGATCCAACTAACCCAGGGTGGTCTGTTGTAATGAAGATGAAACCAAGGGATATATATGACACGGGCAATGAGGAAGGGACAGACGACATAGAAAATGAGCCATTCCATGTTTCACACCTTAGGGAGATGTTCACCAATGCAAAGAATAATAAACAATGGGTCAGAACAGATGTTGAGGGAACAACAGAGGATGCTAATAATAATGCTTTGAACAATGAAGCTTAGTGGAGGCCTGGAGGGAAATACTTTCAAGTCTAATTTGGTTACTTCAAGGTGTGTGCATTTTCCACTACAACAAGACAAGAAAATTTCATTTATGCCATCTCAAACCTTATTCTTGAATTATTTTTGGTTAATAACACTGCCCCTGTAGTGTTCAATTTGATCTTATACCTTCTCCTTGATGATTTTATCAACTATATAAAATAATCTTATTCTTTACCTTTAACTCTCTCTTTCGTATGGAATATAATTAATCGTAAGTAGGATAAAAGCCACTCGAGATACTTCAAAGACAAGGAGATAAAAATCTGGATACTGCAACTTGTTTGAGAAAATGCTATCGAAGCTATATCTATTGATATGTAGCACTTGTGCAAGTGTTTTTGGTCTTTGTGTGCTCTATCGGTGAAAATATTAGTTTAAATTGTATAAATGGCTAATATGTGTTCAAATTTCAGAATAGAAGAAAACAACCTCAACTTGTAGCAAGCATTGCGTAACACTTGCAATAAGGATATGTATGAGGATTCCCTTGGTTAAATTTATTCTAAAAATATGTACTAATGATATGATGCTTCTGATATTTGAAATAGCTCTATTTTACAAAACTTTCGTGATTCCAATAACCTTTGCAATGTAATGTAAATGTTGGGTTCATTTGCCAACTAAGTTACAAGTCATATGTATATTATGAGCAAACTCAGGGCTACGTATAATGTATTTTCTTCCCCATATTCTCATATGTTTTGACGTGGTAAATGAATACTCATGGTGCCAGTGGAAATTTGATTTGAACTGTGAAGGATGTTTGTGTACATATAATTTGCTCTTGTGATGCAAATGGAAAGCATAGGAAAGTAGTACTGCACCATATTAAAAAATTGACTTAGTTTCTGCATAAGAAAGCTTTAAAACACATGAAATCTGAAAGCATGACATAAATGGGTAGGGTGAATTACTTGTGCACCAATAAGGAGGTAAGCCTGAACTGCAGAGTGCCCAAATGTATGAATCTGCCAACCAATTCTTGGAATCTGACTGAACTCCTCCATGATGAACTTTTGCCCAAGTGTAGTCCAATCTATCATGTCGATGTAGTGTACAGATGCCTCATCATGCATGCACATGCCCCCATTTCTTCGGCATCACAAGAAGCAATATGTCATCCACTATACAACAGAGACATGACTGACAATGAAACCTACAAAGTGACAACTTTAGAACACGAAAGAACATACATTAATTCCAACCGTCTAGAGTTGATGAGGCCCTTGACTGTATCCTTAATCATGTCATTTTGCTGCATCCACCATCTTTGGAAGAATGCCTGCATACATAAGCGATTGCTGAAGAAAAATCACACCATTGAACCAAAAAAGAACCCACATTAATACATTATAGCTACATCCATTTGGATGTAGAATTGCTGATCTAATTATGTTAGAACAAATGATCAAAATTTATGTTTAAGTAAAAGTTATGTTCTTTCGATAACCTAACAACATATAATCTAGAAGGTAACAACGTACAATAAAAAAATACCACAAAGATCATCAGCATCTCCTGATACAAGTAGTCATATTACTCCACAAGTTGCATCTACAAACATTAATTCAAAGTTTCAAACAAAAACTATAAGATAAACTATGCGACACCAATCGCCATAGTTCCTCACGTTTAGGACAATTCCAACCCAATGGTCTGCTGAAATTATGTTACATTAGGCGATTATGATCTTCTATTCGATTAATATAGGATCTTTGATTTGAACTAGAATAGAAAAGCTTAATTCTCTTTGATTTGAACTGGAACAACAAAATTTAAATCTCTCAAGTTTTCCATCGTTTGGATCATGCTTCTGTGAGACTATATTTTTTTTTCTAGATACAGCTAACGTCTGAATTTTTTGATTCATTATTCTTCTGGATGTAGATCTATTGGTGCTTACAAGAAATTTGCAAGCCTAATTCATTTGCAGTATAGTTGGGGTTTTCATTTAGTTATCATAGATGGGGTTTTCAACAAGACAATCCCTAAGTTTATAAATGATTTAACACTAGTCACTAGATTAAAATTTACAATTACAAACACTTGTCCGATTGTCTCGGTGGAGAGGAGAGATCGGGGGAAGATAAGGACTAGAGGAGGGTCTACTGATCGGCCATCGCCATGGAGCAGGGATCGAGCAGAAATTTTCAATGTGTTAAGGTCAAGGATCGAGGGATTATCGACCATGGAGCGGGATCGAAGCGACCCTGGTGGTCGATGCCCGGTGTCGCCTCATTTTTCCCTTCACCGACCCATCGCCCGGCGCTCCGCCTGCGTGAGCCACTCGACTGTCGGCCTCTTTGTGCCTCCATGGCAGCACGGCTCGCCTTATTGCCCTCCGACCGGCTGATTTGGAGCGGCAACCACGGATCCGAGGCCGAGCGCGCTGCCGACGCCAACGCCCGACCCCAACTGATGTGGATCTGGAGGAGTGAAGCCATGGAGGTCATGAGGAGGTGGAGTCTTCCAATCGGGACACGCTTGGGAGAAAGCTAGTGAGAAGAGAAGATGTGAGGTGGATTTGGGGCTGGCCTGCGGCGCAAAGGTTGGGGTCTCGGCTGGGCCATGAAAGACTATGGCTGCAGCGAGGAGCTGGGTGAGGCGGGGGAGGCGCCCGATCGGGGTGAAGTCGCCAATCGGTGGTGGTGGTGGTGGTGGTGGTGGCGGCGGTGGCGAGCGCAGGATCGATGACATCGATCCGGGACCGACCGACGACCGGCGCCGGCCGGTGCGAGTGTGTGGTCGCACCGGCACCGGAGACACAAGCTGAGTGATCGATCGGTACCGATCGAGTCCCAACTATCCAAGGCAGCAATTGATGTATATCCGCAATTGATGTATATCCGAATGGATAGTTTAAAATATATGACAATAAATTCATATATGTCATTCTATTCCAGCAACTAGTATACATATATTTACTTTTTTTAAGATGTGATGCATAATGTAGTGTCAAACAAATTTGGTTATGTATAGAGAGGTTGTTGGTTTTTATATATATATATGTTTTAATTTATTGTAATTAAGTTATGTGTTACAATCTGTCTCTAAATATGTTACTGCAGTATTATTATTCACACCTTACAACTATGTGTTACAATGTTCCTCTGTAACATATATTATGTGTTGCTGTTATAGTTCACTGTAACACTTTTCGCATCTTATGAAGTATGTGTTACAACATTGTCGGGACCCCGAATTTGCAAATCCGGACCCTCTGTGTATTCAGCACTAGTCCAGGAACGCGCTAGTGCACACAGTCTTAACATCGGTAAAAATCACAATCATACCACTCGATACTAATAAAGTACTTTATTTAAATAGTCAAACTGGTGCGTAGCGTGCTAGCTGTGTGAACTTGTTCAGGTAGTCGGCCACTGGCTGATTACCTTGCTTCAGTGCTCTGAACTCCTCCTTCTTAAGGTCCATGATTCCTTCAGGCACGTGATACTGGCGAAACGCAACTGTGAACTCCTCCCAAGTGATATCTTGAGGGTTCTCTTGCGTGGCACAGAAGTTCTCCCACCATTCAGCGGCTGTTCCTTCCAACTGATGAGAAGCGTAGAGTACCTTCTCATTTCCTATGCATTGAGCTATGTGTAGCTTCCTCTCAATTGACCTTAACCAATCATCGGCCTCCAATGGATTGGCATTCCTGAGAAAGTGGGTGGGTGAGTCCTCATGAACTCGGCAGTCCTTGTATTACGGCGTTGTCCCCGATTGACTTGATTAGCCGTGGCCTGAGCAAAGGACGTGTTGCATTTGTTGCATCATAGAATGCATCAATCGAGTCTGAGCAGCAAGAAATGCTCCAAAATTCTCGTGATATCAATGGCGGTGCTGGTGCTCCATCATTGGGGTTTTCTGCTGGGCGAGAACCACTTCCATTGCTTCCAAAGTTTCCGCGGGTGTTCACCATCTGTCGATTTGTTCTAGGTTTTAGAGATGAGGGGGAAACAAGAATAGACAAGTAATATGGAACTTATGCGGGGTGAAAGGTGTAACCTTAAGGTCCAACTTTATTATTGATATCAATAACTTGGTATGGTTGCTTACAATGCCTAAGGGCCTTGCAACACATACTGCACACTCAGCAAGCAATGAAAATCCAAATCGAACTAACACTGGAGTCTAATGCCTAAAGGTGACTCTTTATTCTATGACGCGACTCGGCGAAGGAGTCTCTCTATAAAGCCTACGCTCACTCATCGAGAAAACCTCCACGGCCTGGGTAAGGATGCTGCGGCATAGGCGCGAAACGATTGCCGTGTCCAAAGAATCGTGGTCATCCGTGGTAGTCGAAGAAGCGGTGTTCTCATCGAGATCCGACTCCTCCGGATCTGGCTCATGTAGCTCGAAATCGCCTGCCGTCCGCATAAAGCCATCTCCACCAATCCTTCGCAGAAGGTGTGACACATACTCTTGAGCTTCCCGCCATCTGTTCTTCTCTGTCGTGATCTCCTTGCGGGCCGTCTGTAGCTCCTTGCTTGTATCATCGAGTACATCCTCCTGGGCGACAACAAGTCGTGCCAACTTTGTAACCATGGCATCCTCATCCTGAATCGCCTTCGGGTCAAGAAGGTTATTGCTGCGCAGGTGATAACAGAACACCGTGCTCTCCAACTCTCTGGCGTAGATACGGGTAATGTGTCGCATTGCTCGTCGTGATACTTCTTGGATACCCATCTGCATTGTAGACCTCCTGGCAGTGCAGTGTATCGGGTGATTGCCTGGGCCCTTCTTCCTAGCAGGTACCTCAATCTTCACGTCACAAGCCTTGATCAATCCTGCTTGTCTGATCACTTCCACTTGGTATTGCGGCTTCTCAAAGTCTCCGAGAGTCTGTAACATACGCCAAAGTTCCGCGGCGTGACCAACCTCCAGATCGACGTAGTTGAACTCTCCCTCCATCTGTCACAAGAGCGCTTACGTAAGAACTCGAAATTTTTAAATCGTGACAAGGTAAGGAAAAATTCAGCAAGAGACAAGAAAAGAGAGAATGGGATAAGTTGAGATGTCGTTTCTTATCTTGACAAATTTTTATTCTTTTTAGAAAATAGGTTTTATCCTCACTACGACCTTTCTAGCTAAGGTTGAGCCTACGGTCAGCCTGGCTCTGATACCACCTCTGTCGGGACCCCGAATTTGCAAATCCGGACCCTCTGTGTATTCAGCACTAGTCCAGGAACGCGCTAGTGCACACAGTCTTAACATCGGTAAATATCACAATCATACCACTCGATACTAATAAAGTACTTTATTTAAATAGTCAAACTGGTTACTCGACCTTATGGTCAAGTTACAAATGTATGCCTGCAGGCAAAACTTATTAAGAGAGAAATAGTAGCAAATGGAAAATTAAATAAATTCGTGGCGCCATCCAAAGATACCACAGGCAACTGACTGGGCTCGCTCCCTAAGTAGACGGATCCTCTTGGAGCTCCTCCTCCAAAGCTGGTGTAGTCCCCTCTTCAACTAGTGTTGTATTGCGGCAAGGGTGAGTACTTGGTACTCAGCAAGTCATGCAGAATGCAGGCTAATATACTATATGCATGGCTTGGTACAAAGGAATAGCTCAAGGTATATTTGCGAAACAAAGCATTTGACAAGTAACATAAGTAGATTCAAAGCAAAGAGAAACAAGTATAGCATAGGTAACTTTTCAAGGAGTTTAATAAACATCTTTCCCATCCTAATCCACATTTCTATCAACATCATTATTAATCCAACCCAACCTTTCAAATCCAAGTTATTTTTGAGAAAATCTAACCCTTGACTGTAATTCCCGAGCGATGTCCAATACCATGACACGGCTATTCGAATAGATTCTACACTCTGCAGAGGTTATGCACTTTACCCACAAGATACAGTCAAACACCACAAAGGCGAGTTCCCGTAACAAAGTCTTTCGGAAACTTCTAACAATACAAGTGGTCCTCCCCGGTTATTGCACACTAACCCTTCCCTTAGCTAAGGCGAAGTTTAGGCCAATCAACCGTTAGATGGGTACCTGGCCTCAGCCCCGGTACGCTCCCCCGTACAACTTACACAAAGGGTGTAGTTGACCTCCTGAGGTCCCACAGGTACGTTATTAGCAACTTAATCAACTAGGCCCGTCCCATTACAGATATCTGGTTGCACGTTAGACCCAGTTCAAAGGCTTGCAAGGTGAAGTCCTTAGGGTGACCAGGGCAAGACTACCCGAAGAACCAAATCAACATCCCCAATGCCACAACAGGCCCACCTGATCATTCTTGCCACATGCCCCTACTAAAACTATTTATCAAACCCCGCTTGATTACCATGCACCACGTGCCATCAACATCACATGATACCTTTCCAAACAGGTTCAATATATCATTAAGTCAATATTAACATTTGATTGTCCAAAATCATGTCATGAGCACGAGTGTGTCTAAGCAGTTTACTACAACGGTCTAAAACCCATGTTGGCAAGTTAATAATGTCCAACTAGTAAACCACAACTAGGGTGACAAGGGGGTCATGGCACATATTTAAGTAATCAAGGTGTCATACAGCAAATTGGTATTTATCTAATTCCCCAAATTTAAATAAAGTATTTTCTAATTGAACTAGCATGCAATAGGTTAAATCAAAATAGATTTCGAAATAGGATCAACATGGTCAAAGCACAACTTGCCTTCAAAAAGTACTTGTTCTTGGTCTTGAGTTGGATCCTGAGTCAATACTTCTCCTTCAAATCCTTCCAGCACTTCAACGTCTACTCGTAAAGCGTGCAAATAGCAAATACACGAATAAAAAATAGGCAAAAAGTGTCTAAACATCCAAATAAAATCTATAAACAGAGAGAACATAATTTTAGGAATTTTTAGAAACTGGAATCGTCAATTTTGGAGTTAAAACGCAAAAGTTATGATTATTTAAAGTTTAAATAATCAATTAAATAATTTTACAGAGAAAAACTTTAGTTCAAAAATTAAATAAAATTCATATTTAGGTAGGTCTCAATTTTATACAAATTTAGAAATTTGAATCACTCAAATCGGAGTTGAAACGCAAAAGTTATAAGCGTTTGAAGTTTGAAACAAAATCTGAAATCATTATTTCGAATTAATAAATCATTTTCTTTTTCGAAATTAATTATTGCGTCACCGACACGTGGCAGCCTCGATTGGTTGGTCGACGTCACCGGTCCATGGACTCCTGGCCCACGCCGGCTCGGGTCTACCGTGGACTCGGCCCACGGCTCCACGTGTCACCGACATGTGGGTCCCCTCGTGACGCCATCGCCGACGTCGGCCGGGCTCACCACGGTCGGCTGTGGGTCCCATGGGTGACGCCATTGCCGACGCCGCTACCGACAAATGGCCGACGACATGGTTCGCCATGACGCTGCGTGACGCCATGGTGCAAGGTGGTGGGCGGCCGACATGCGGGCCTCGCGTGTCGGCGTCACGACGCGGCGCTGAGCCGACCGCGGCGCCTTCCCGGACGCGTGGCGCAATCTCGGCCGTTGATTTGAAAATCAACGGCCCAGATTAGATCTGGCTCTCACGCGTTTGGGTTAACGCGTTTGATCTGGACCGTTGGATTTAGATCCTACGGTCGAGATTGGATCTGGGGATTTGGATCAGGATCTCACCATGAGATGACGTGGCATGATCTGGGACGTTGGATCTTGATCGGACGGCTGAGAAGCTTCGAGCGACGGCGATGGCGTGCGGCGGAGCTGGCTGGCCGGAGCTGGGGACGGCGACACGGGCAACGGCGTTTGCGGGCTCCTCCGGCGAGGTGAGTGGTCCTTCGAGCGCCTCGCCCCGTGAGTCCGGTCTGGGGTCAACGGCGGGGACGGCGACGGCGGCGAACGGCAAAACCGCGGCGAGAAGTGCTACAACTCCGGCGAGCGACAGGCGCGCGGCAGGCACCGCGCGGCGACGGCTAGAACGGCCGCGCAAGGTCAAGGTGGTCTCGGTGTGATCCGGCATTAAATAGCCTCGCTCGCTGAAAACGGAAACCTAATCCTCACGGCGGCGGGCGCGGGCGGCGGAGTCCGGCCGACGGGCGGAGACGACGACGGAGGACCGTCCACGTGGCGCGATCAACGGCCACGATTGGCTCGGGCGCGCACGGATCCGGATCGGATCTGATCGAACGGTGCGGCGCGGATCCTGACCGTTGGATCTTGATCCGACGGTCCACAATGGTTAGGGTTTGACGCGTTCGACCGAATCACGTGGCTCGGGTCGGACTCGAGTCCGACTCGGGTTCCGACTCGGTCGGATGAACAGTACTTGACCCGACTCGATTTTCCAGCGAATTAATATTTAAAATAATTTCCAGTAATTCATTTAATTCATTAAAAATAGCAAAATACTCAGAAAAATTCCAGAAAAATTCTGAAAAATATTTTGGATCATTTTGGACTCAAATAAAATATTTCCAACAAAATTTTATTTGCAAAGTTTAATTCTTTAATTATTTCAAAATGGAATAAATTCAAATAAATTCCAAATAAATCCAAATAAATTCCAGAAAATTCCAAAAATTCACCAAAGTGCCAAATCACACATGAATTTAAGAAAAGCAAAATTTTGGGGTGTTACAAACATGCCTTTGTAATGCAAATTATGTGTTACTGCAATATCTCTTTGTAACACATTGTTCAATGTGTTACAGAAGATATGTTTTGTAGTAGTGGCAGTATGTCCCGAACGGGGTGATGAAGGCTATTTTGCTCTCGTCATCGACCGCCAGCTTGATCTGATGATAAGAAGAGTAGGCGTCCAAAAAGCTCAGCATATTAGCATTCGCTGTGGAGTCGATGATTTGGTCTATCCGCGGGAGGGGAAAGTTGTCCTTCGGGCACACCGAGTTCAAGCCCGTATGGTCGACGCACATCCTCCACTTCCCTCTTTTGTTTTGGACAATCACGGTGTTGGCCAGCCACTCAGAATAGTTGATCTCCCGAATGAAGCCAGCTCTCAGGAGTTTGTCCAGGTTCTCCTTTATCATGGCCACCTTCTCGCTCGAGAAGCGGCGAAGCTTCTACCGTACAGGCCGCAAGCCGGGCCGTACTTGTAGCTTGTGGTCGATCACCTCCCTCGGGACGCCCGGCATGTCGGCCGGTTCCCAGGCAAATATGTCCTTGTTGGCTCGAAGGAAGGTGATGAGCTCGAGTTCCTATTTGGGATCCAGCTCGGCCGCGACGTAGGTGCACTTGCTCGGGTCGGCCGCCTCGAGCTGCACAGCCTTCGTCACGCAGCTGGGCTGGATCACTACCTTCTGACGTGCATTCTTCGTAGTCTCTTCCGGACCTGGCTGGGGTAGTAAGCCGGTGAGGGCCAAGGCATTGCTCTCGCAGCCATGTGCTGCCTTGAGGTCGCCCCACACAGTGATGGTGTCATTGGGTCTCGGAAGTTTCATACAGTTGTGGACGTAGTGATTAGTCGCTACGAATTGACCAGAGTCGGGCGCTCGAGTATGGCGTTGTATGGGAGGTTTGCATCGACCACCTCGAAGGTGATCAGCTCGGTGCGGAAGTTTTCTGCATCGCCGAAGGTGACGGGCAGGACCACTTGACCGAGGGGGGTGGTCGAGCTGCCTGGGATGATCTCGAAGAAAGGCACCGCGATGTTCCTGATCTTCGACAGGGGGATTTGCATCCGGTCGAGAGTGCTAGCCAAGAGCAGGTAGAGGGAGCTACCTCCATCGAGCATGACCCGACCGACCATGGTGTTGCTGATGGTCGGGGTCACGACTAGAGCGGTCTGGAGATCCTTGGACATGTCCTGGGGGGTGTCCTCCCCGGTGAAGGCAATCGTCGTGCCAGCCCACTTGCAGGGCTGATCGACGGGCTTTCCTGCGGTGGCGTGGTAGACCGTTCGGGCAGCGGTCTTGAGCTAGCGCCGGGACTGATAGGCGGATGAGCTGCCAAAGATCACGTCTATCCGCCGCTTGCCCTATTGGAACTCCAGGTCGAGGGCGTCCAAGTCCTCGCCTGTGTTGACCCGTTCGGGCTGCTCGCCCTCCTTCGGGAGCGTGGGCATCTCGCCACGCCCATCATAAAAGGCATCCAACTTGCCCAACCAAGCCCTGCAGTTACGCAAGTCATGGCCATGGGCCCTGTGAAAGGGGCAGTACTTGTTGTCATCGTATTTTGGCCGCTCCTCTCCCCCTGTGGTTGGGCGTCGCCGCGCTGGGGACCAGGCCGGTAATTCCCTGGCTGAGGGGCACGCGTGGCCTGCTGCGCTCAAGCCCGACCTTGCTGAGGTCGAGGTTCGCCTTGGTCCAGCCCTCAGGCCTCCATTACCTCTTGCTCATCGTTGGATGTTGTGAGCACCCGTGGTCGGCTGGCCTTCTTGCGGTCCCGTTTTCACTTGCTGGTGGCCGCTACGAGATCGGTAGCTTTGGTGCCAGATCGACCGGACTCCCCTTGGTTGGGGGTGAGCTTGCCGTGGTCATAGTCACGTTTCCAGCGCACCACGTCGTCTGCGTCCGCGTATCACTCCGCCATGCGGAACAGCTTATTGACGCTGAGTCTTGGGGTGATCTCGAGGTACTCAGTGAGGCACCGATCGCGGACGTCGAACTTAAAAGCCTTGATCACGGCTTCATCGGAGACACTGGGAATCGAGTTCTGGGTGCGAATGAATCGCGTTACAAAGTCTTGAAGGGGCTCGTTTCCACCCTGGATAACCCGATCCAGGTCCTTCTCCCGTCCGGGCCGCTCGTAGCAGCTTTGGAAGTTGAATCAAAGGGCGTTCTGGACTTGGCGCCATGATCGGAAGGAACCGGGCTTCTGATTAAAAAACCAGGTGCAGGCAGCACCATCCAACATGGTCGGGAGGTAGTTGGCCATTACGGCCTCATCCCCTCCAGTCGCCAGGACCGCCGTCGAATAGATCGATAGGAATTCGTCGGGGTTCTGGGTCCCGTCGAACCGCTCGATCATAGCGGGTTTGAACCGGGCTGGCTAGTGCACCCGACGGAGGTCGTTGGTGTACGACGAGCATCCGTAGGCTAGTGCAGCGTCGCGCCGGGAATAGCCCCCGTCGCTAGATGTGGAACTCTTACTAGCGGGGCGATCTGGTGTGCGATCGCGCCGGTCGTGATGACGGGCGCGGGCATCGCCCGGGCGGTAATGCAGGCGATCGTGAACCTTGTGGCGTCTAGGTGGGATGTCCGGAGATGAACTCCTGGACGCTGCATTGTTTGAACGAGTGCTGCTGTGACTCGACAGGCACTGGCCATCTCCCCAGGTCGCAATTTGGGAGCAGCGACGTGGCGGTGTACGGGATGTGTCCCGAGCCCGTCGTTGCGGAGGTGACCGACGGGAGAGCTGGCGCTTGTGGGAAGAGTTGTCGTTGCTCGCGGGAGAGCGGGATCCAGGACGCCGGCTCTGACCCCGCCCCGGGGGGGGGGGGGTTGCCTCATCGGCAGCCTCGTTGGCGGCCTTATCCAGTTCTTCAGCTAGTGCTCGACCGAAGAGGTCCGACCTCACTCGAGCGGGGTCGGTCATGACCCTGGCGATAGCACGCAACCTTTCGGTAGAATGAGAGAGCCTGGAGAGTCCAGAGGAGGCGCTGATCTCGCCTCGCTCCTCCCGTCGAAGGGTGGTTACTGCCTGGTTGATCGCGACCCGAGCCATTTGACGTGCGTCTTCAGGGGTCTTGGGTTCGCGGTCTTCTATTTTCGTGTCCGCCCCATGGCTGTCGGCCATGAGGATGAATCGGTCGCAGGGCGGCGGCGATGGGGAAAACAAGGACGCGGAGTTCTCGCGCTCGGGAGCGGGGATTGCCCCCGAGCTCACCGAAAGTCTCCCAGAGATGCGCGCCATGTCCTTGTCGAAGCAGCAATGTTTCTCCAAAGGTTCGAAGTCTTCAGGCCCCACGGTTGGCACTAGCTGTCGACGATCGGGATCGCCTGACCGCAGAAATGAGATCGTATGTGATCATGTGTGAGGCCCCGAGAGCCTACGTCGCCCCTCCTCCGGAGGTGGGCACTACTGCTGGTTACGACTTGAAGAAGAAAGGGGCAAAGACACTGAGAGTTATACTGGTTCGAGCCCTCGAGCAGGGTAACAGCTTTACTCCAGTCTTACCTTGAGGTGGAGAATTTTCTATATGTGTGTGCCTCTTACAAGTAAATGTGTTCTCATATATATAGAGGTTACATCGTCCTCCTCCCGTTTACTAGAGGTCAATCAGGAGCATTCTTCGGAGGGGATGGGTCCAGATCCACTCCGATCGGATCTCAACTGGCCCCCGGGGTTCGTGCCCACTCCCTGTCTTCGCGGATGTCAGTAACTACCAAGCCTCTGACCCGGTCCCCACGAGCTTTAGGTCTTGGTCAAGAGACAGCCTTCGATCCCCTTCCTCGAGGTTGCGCGGGTCTCGACCTAACCACCCGGGCAAGGAGCCCGAGGTCAAGCCTAGCCCTCTAGGTCAAGTTCGAGTCGGGACCTATCGACCACGCCGTTTGAATGGGCAGGGTATCTCAGCCCCCAACAGTAAATAATGCATTAAAAAAGAATGGGAGACACAAATTTCAGTAGAAAGCCATTTCGGAAAAAAAACCACGGTCGAATAATAGCTATATCACTATACGAGGAGATACCTACTATGAAGCTTTTGTTTCTCTCCTTTTATTTTGCATTTTTACCTTGATCTATCCTATCAACTATATGAACATATTTATAGCGGTGCATAAATAATTTTGTATAATCATAGAACTCTAAATTGAAGTAGAAAATGAAAACAAAACGATTTTAGATCAGTCTTTTAACATGTAGTATTATATATATGCCACCCCGCATCCGGCATATATCTAAATTCCATGTAAACTCAGAGTTTGGCGCCTTAGACTTTGTTATTGTCCCGGTGCAATCTCGTCGCCTGTGTAACACCCCGGCACCAACTGTGCCCCGAGTGTCACCAAAACAGATAGTAAAAAAAACTATATAATGAAGATCAAACTCTAATAGTACTCCGAAATCCACTAAAAATTTTGGCAGCACCTTCCCTAAAATAGTGGATATCCACTCAGTAGGCAAGGAGATAATATTAACATTTTTAAGAATAAACATCTAGGAATCTAATCAAGACATTCTAGTAGCTAACTTCTAGCAACTATTAATCTTTAACAACATGGAGATAATAATAACCACAACACATTTATTACAATGGTCTCAACTAGTTATCAATGTGAACCAATTGACCAAACTAATGCTTTAATATGTCATGAGCGTGAGTGGAGGTGTAGCTAAGTCCCTTCACAGCAAGACGTCCTCAGAGTACCTAAAAACATTAAACAAACAAGCGTGAGTCCAAGGCTCAGCAAAGTGCATCCAACAATCATATCATAAACAGTTATTGCATTCAAAACTACAACATGCTCATAATTGTTATACAGAATAGCAAGTATATTAAACATTCGTATCAACACATTTACCTCATTTACCTCATTGCTTATATCACACACATACCTCATTAAACCGCTTGGGAGGAATCCACGACTCTATCCCGAAACCACACATCACCATTAACACAATAATTAGCATTAGCGATGCAATGCAACATGCATGCTCATGAATGTACATTTTCTTTGCACATACCGGTATTGTCAAGTGCACACCCATCGTTGTGCACCCTCTCATTCCCCTCCATTCGGTGGAGAGGCCTACTCTTACTGTCTCGCTCCCATCCATCCCTGTGAATGGGACTACGAGGTATGATTTTCGTTTTCACTACGTGTGAGCACAGAGACCCATGCAGCATGGGTCGCCTCTTCCATTACGAATGCACATATGCAGTTTAACATGAATAAATCAGAAAATGCACTCTTTTCCAACATCCACATTTCCATCCATATGAACATAAATACACATGCACAATATCATTTTACTCACAATCATCACTTTATCATTTTCATCATCACAACATACTCATTTATAACAATTCATAATCATTCAACAATCCTCTTTCAATATAAACATACTCACAAATTTACTATTGTGACTAGCAAAAATACAATCAATAAGATTAGCAAGGAATTGACATCCTAGCAATCATGCTAGTTGATACACCTGCCTTTAACCATGAAGAATAGGGTGGCAAGAGGTCACGGCCACCCCCGAAATCGCATTCCCTGCAAAGTCATATATGCAATCATCTCAAAATAATGCAAATATGACTCAAATGATCAACAACAATAACACTTGTTTTAAACTCCCTCCAGAGACCAAATAATCCAATCACAACTCATCCAAATTAAATCCGACTCTTACACTAAAACCAAATTACGGCCACACCAGACATCAGCCACTCAAACAATCATAACTTTTGCTTTGCTTAACCAAATTGAGTGAACTCAGTCTCTAATTGACCACAAAAGGATAATCTACCATTATCACATACCCATTCAATTTGGGGATACCTCAATCAATCCTAGATTTGCAATGAACATCAATCAATTGCATTAACTCCAATTCCGGACAGTTTACACTAAAATTAGCATATCTCCTAATTGGCTAAACCAAATTTTGGCTTCTTGTGCTCTAAATGACCACAAGAAGAAAATCTACCAATATATCATACCCATTCAATCTGGAACTTCTTCAATCAATCCCAGATTTGATAAGAACAGAGAATAATTGCATTAACTCCAATTCCGGACAGTCTACACTAAAATTAGCATATCTCTTAATTGGCTAAACAAAATTTAGAGTTCTTGCGCTTTAAAAAACCACAAGAAGATAATCTACCAATGTATCACACTCATTCATGCTATAGATTCATCAATCAATCCCAAGTTTGAAATGAACATCAAGCCCGATCTACCCTAACTTCTGAATTTTCAGAAAATTGCAGTTTGGGATAGCTCACTTCAACATAGCATAACTTTTTATTCGAGAATGCAAATCAAGCAAGCAAATACATTTTCTCAATGTACATGAAATTTCCTAGCTTTCTCTAGGCAAATGGAAAGTCTAATCGACTTGCAACTAGATCTAAACAGCAGTTGAACAATTCGAGTTCTAACACACACACATTCTGGACAGCTCGCACTAAAACGAGCATAACTTTCAATTAGCTGAATGGATTTAAGTATTCTTATACTCTAAATGACTACAAATACACGAGCTACAACTTCTTCTACATCTAAAGGTTCAAGAGATGATTTTATCTTGCCCAAACCGTAGCCGGGGAAAACTCAGCTCGAAACAGTACATGATTCCCTCCAACCTAGAGCCAATTTCCCATCAAAACTCCCTCTAGAAACCCTAAAGCCATCCAACCCAGCCTAGGATCTCCATTAGAGCAGCAAGAGCAAGTTATACCTTCACATATCTAGGAGAAAGGAGAGAGCAGCAGCTCGGCTAGGGGCACAGCTCGGCCAGAGGAGAAGGGCTGGGGGTGTTGGCGATGCTACGGCCTGCCGATCGATCGGTCCTTACAGAGTCCCAAAAAGACCCACCAAACTTCCTACTAAAATCCTAACACTTGAAAAAAAAATTCTGCGATGCTACGGCCTGCCGATCGATCGGTCCAAGAATGCATTTCTGCACGAACGCGCGCATGTGTTACTTACGTATTTGCAACCGTACGCGTACTTACTAGCGTCGTAGCTTTTGTTCTTGACGGTGCCGGAAAGTACCTATCTGGCTTCCTCGTGCTTCGTGCTAAATGATCTCTTTAGATCTGTTCGCTTTTGTTGCGCCACGTACGCCAACACGTCTTGGCAGCTGAGGACGTAATTTGTTTGGAACCTTCTGCTGCTCAAGTTCGACTTGGTCTTGCCTGTTCCTACACGTATCATTAGCACAGCGCTGTTTGTTTTCTGCGTGTTTCGGTTTTGTACACGTGGATTTCAGCACTTGTTTGTTCTTATGCGTAGCACAGTACAGATGAACATCCGCGATTTTAACTGTCCAAGAAGATGAGTTTAATGGGAGCCTTCCATTGTTCCATTCCGTTGCTCAAGTTTGACTCGGTATTTCTCTGTTCGTACGCGTACGTAGCTAGCAGTGCTATATTTGTTTTCCGCGTGCGCATTAGTTGGCGCTTGGATTTTGCACACATGCATGAACATGTGTAATTTCGGTACTTGGCTCAAAGATACACAGTTCAGTTCTCCTGCGTATCATTTGTTGTTCTTTTTTTAAAAAAAAAAACTAGTGCTGAATAATGCATTCTTCACTTTCCCAATTTTCATCCACCTCTTATTAAATCTCTCACCTACCCCTACATAATCTTTAAAAAAAAGAAAAAATATTGCACCATAATAAACAAATTAACTACTAAAAATACAATACTTATATATTCTAATAACCTCCCTTTCCTTTCCTCTTTTTATAGCAATACAAATAATGGTGGCTAAGCCATACGCATGGTGTAAATCAAGCTCGACCGTAGATACACAATGTGGATTGAAATGGAGCTCAATCGGGCACAACGGTGAAGCCACAAGCATCACACAATAATTTAATGTTTAGATAATATAATTTTTATTCGTAATAAAACAGGGACATTCAGATGGTACTAAAAAAATCCCGCACATGGGCTCCAAGTAGGCTTGGTCGTTGCTGCCACAGGATCTGGTGGCGTAGAGAGGCTGCGTATTGTGTGTTGCTGCCAGCCAGAGAGTTGGTTTCAATCTCTGTTGTCCAATCGATACGAGAGGAGGGAAGCTTTGGATCGGTGTTTGGGTCGGTGTAAGCTTCCGCTCTTTGGATCGGTGTTTACGGTGGGAATGAAAACGAATTAGATAGTTTTCGATCGATCTGGATAAGTTTTTAATATAAATTTTGTTGGATCGAATATTTATCGGATAGTATTGAATTAGATACGGATACAGATTTTTTTTATCGGATATGGATACAGATTCGGTAGCTCACTATCTGTCGCATACGGAAATGAATTTGGATAATACGGATAGAGATGGGTCGGATATCCGGATAAACATATAGGCTAGGCCAAGCTACTCTTTTGGCCCAAATGGGTTTCTAAATTTTAAAATTGTTTTCTAATTTAATTAATCCATAAATCAAGTTTTAATGATTAAAATTGGCAAACTAGTTCCAAAAATTATGAATTTTTTTGAAAAACTTCTTGACATAGTCTATAATTGAAAAAAATATTTTAAAGATTTTGTCAGATTTTAAATTTTCTAAAAAAATTCAAAAATTGTTGTCTTTAATAGAAAATTTTCAAATAAGTAGCCAAAAATGTATAAAAACTCATAAAATACATAATTTATTATTGTAAATATAATTTAACAATTAATACAAATCTTGAGTCATTACATATAAGTGTTATATATGTTTTCTAGAGACATGGTAGTTAAGTATTATCAAATTTTTAGTTGGTTGTTCTATGTTTTCTTCCATTTGTATCTCTGAATAAGGATCACATTTATTTTGTGTTTTGATGTACATGTATGATGAACTAATCATATGTGCGTGATGAACTATATCTTACATAATTTTGTTTGCGACATGTTATCTAACTATTGTCTAAGTGAATGAAAATGCTTATATTTGTTTAATTTTCAATAATATTTTGATCAAATTAACTAGTTATATATTTTTGTTGATTTTTTATGTACAATCTAAGGGGTTATCATGTTCCGATAAATATTCGTAAATGTCTCTGATTAAATTCGTATTCGATCTGTATCTGTATTCGATATTATTCGTATTTGTATTCGTATCCGGACTATCCGTCACATCTGCATCTAAAAAAATATAAAAATAAATATATTACAATCATTATCTGTTTGTATTCGATCTGTTTTCACCCTTATTTACGGTCATGGGCTGACCCGTCTAAAGATGAAATACGTGGGCTTTCTTGCATGATATTGCGCTGAGTGGACCAACAGGCAGATTGATTGGTGCATTCGGAGCCTCCTCCATTTGTCGCGCTCGCGCCGCCGTCTCGAGTCGATACTCAATAGCGAGCTCTCTGATGGAGAACGGACTGGACAACAGAGAGGAGAGGAGAGTCCTCCTATTTCGAGGAAAAATTGTTAGACAACCTCGCTATCGAATAGTCCGGGGTTGCCTAATAGATCTAAAGTGGAGAACAGAGAGAGAGGGAGAGAGACACAATATGAGGAGGAACTGCTCTGCTTTATTAATCTGATTGCATCAGTCTGCACGGGGTGACCCCATGCCTCCTATTTATAACCTACAGCTAGGGTTTCGGGAGAGTCCACATGGGCCACGACGAGCCGGTTTCCTAACACTCCCCCTTGGACTCTTCACCGCGAGATGCATATGCCTCATCAAAACTCCAGAAAAACCCTGTGGGAAAAATACTTGGAGAAAGAATACATAGCATACACTTGCTTTGTTGCACGGATTGCCTCATCAAAAACCTTATGTAAGAAAACTTCAACGAAAAACTTACTAAGGAAAAGAGTACAATACACCCAAGCTTCAATGCTAATATTCAAAATTCACGTTGGGTACTCAAACTTCATGTTTGAGATTTATGTAGGAGTATGTGAAAGTTCTCCCCCTAAAATCTGCACTTTTCTAAGCCTCATCACCCCGATTCCTCTAACACATCTTTCAAAGGAAGATGCCGGGAGTGACTTAGTGAATAAATCTACGAGATTTTCACACGATTTAGTGTGCAGTATCTTGACCTCGTTCATCTTATGCATTTCATGGGCATAAAAGAACTTGGGGTTGATATGCTTTGTGAGGTTACTTTTCACATATCTCATTTGCACTTGAGCAACACAAGCTGCATTATCTTCATAGATAATTGTGGGGGTTTGTTCCATGTTCAAACCACATGACTTCTAAATGTGATGAACCATTCTTCGAAGCCATGCACATTCTCGAGAGGCTACATATAAGGCAATTATTTCTGAGTGGTTTGTCGATGTCGAGACAAGAGTCTGCTTAGACGACTTCTAAGAAATTGTTGTTCCACCGCAAAGGAAAACATACCCAGTTTGTGACTTGCCAGTATGCAGGTCCGATAGGTACCCAGCATCAGCATAGCCAACCAAATTCAATTCATTGTTTCTTCTGTAAAACAAGCCGAGATCTTTGTTTCCTTGGAGGTTACGGAAGATGTCCTTCACCCCTTTCCAATGCTTTTTGGTGGGTTTTGCACTGTACCGTGCTAGCAAATTTATGGCGAACGCAATGTCCGGCCTAGTGTTATTCGCAAGGTACATGAGCACTCCAATTGCACTCAAGTATGGGAATTCTGCTCCCAGGACTTCCTCCCCCTCTTCTCTAAGCCTGTATGGGTCTAGGTCTGCTTGGAGTGACCTTCCGACCATTGGGGTCTTTGCGAGGTATGTCTTCTCAAAACCAAATCTCTCCAACACTTTCTGCCTGTAAGAAGATTGGTGTACCAAGATTCCGCCTTGGACATGTTCAAGCTGCAAGCCTAAACAGAACTTGGTTTTACCCAAATCTTTCATTTCAAACTCAGAATTCAAGTATGAGCATGCTTCTTCAATTTCTTCATCCATCCCAATGATGTTTAAATCATCTACATAGACGGAGATTATACAAAATCCATTCGTGGATCGTTGTATAAATACATATGGACAATCTTCGATGTTCGTATAGCCTTTCTTGCAAAGAAAGTCACTCAAGCGATTGTACCACATTCTTCCTGACTGCTTCAGTGCATACAGTGATTTCTCCAATTTCACACTGTATAAGTTTATGTTTGATCTGTCTTGGTTCGGGATAGGGATACCTTCCGGTACTTTCATGTATATCTCCGAATCCAAGTTTCCATACAAATATGTTGTAACAACATCCATTAGCTTCATTCTCAACTTCAAGTTGACTGCCATTGAGATCTAATTCCACCCATGACCGGAGAATATGTTTATTTATAATCAACCCTAGGACGTTGAGTGGAACCTTGAACGACAAGCCTTGTATTGTACCTTACAACTTCATTGTTTTCATTCCTCTTCCGAACAAAAACCCATTTGTGACCTACGGGGTTTATATGGCGAGGTGTGCGGCACACAGGCCCAAACACCTCTCTTTTGTTCAGAGAGACTAACTCTGCAGTGATTGCCTTCTTCCATTCTTCCCAATTGAGCCTTTTCTTGCACTCTGCGAGAGATGCGGGCTCGGGATCATGATTAATGATCGTGGCAATCTTCTTTGCAAAGTATGCATCAACATTGGCTATTGCTCTATTCATTGATTCTCCTGTTATTACAAAGTTTATGGCCATTTCATCATGAGGTGCTTCATGCACTTCTACTTGCTCTTCTCTGCTATTTCCCATTCCAGGAGCAAGTTCCTTTAGTTTTTTTCCGCCAATGTGTGCGCACAAATTATTTCCAGCGGCTTCTTCCAATGGAAGGTTCAGATCTGGAATTGCCTTTTCCATAAGCTTTTTTCCAGTGCCAGGTCTCAACTAGCTCCCCTTCTTGCTTTGGGGCACTTTTGTGATTGGCTTTGGTAAGTCCTCTTGCCCAGTTTTCCCCAGACGTCTCCGGGTACTTTGGCTTTGAGAAGCCAGATTTCCTGTTCTTTTTCTTTGAGGCCTCTGAACAGGATGAGGGATACCTTCTGCTTTCTTTGGTATTTTCACCCTCTCTGGTGCATTTCTTACTGGTACATGCGACTTAACCACTCTCTTTAGATTACAAAAATGATCAGGCAGTTCATTTGCTAAATTCTGCAAATCAATTATTTTCTGGACTTCTTGATTTGCTTCATTAGTGCGAGGGTCATGCACGGGGATCCCAGTGGAATGCCATATTATTTCCCGACATTTTGCATCCAATGGTTGATTCTCTCCCCCTAATGACGGGAAATGGTCCTCGTCAAAGATACAGTCAGCGAATCGGGCTGTATGCAAGTCTCCAATCATGGGTTCCAAATACCTTATTATGGATGCACTCTCATAACCAACGTATATCCCAAACTTGCGGAGAGGGCCCATTGCAGTCTGCTGTGGGGGTGGTATAGGTACATATACCATACAACCAAATTTTCTAAGATGGGAAATCTTCGGGATGATCCCTTGCACTAGTTGCATAGGTGAAAGGATGTTGTAGGCCGATGGTCTATAATTGATGAGTGCTGCAACGTGCAAGACTGCGTGTCCCCAACAAGTGTTGGGCAAGTTACAACTCTGCAAGAGCGGTCTGGCAATGAACTTAATCCTCTTTATTAGTGCTTCAGCTAGCCCATTTTGCGTATGAACGTGCAGTATAGAGTGCTCAACAGTTATTCCAGTTGCTGTGCAATAATCATCAAATGCCTTGGAAGTAAATTTGCCGACATTGTCCATTCGAATGGACTTCACGCGATGATAAAGGAAAAACATTCGTAATTCTGATGATCTGCGAGATCAACTTTGCGAATGCATGATTCCTTGTTGACAGCAAACATACATGCTACCATTTCGAGAAAGCATCAATGAGCACCATGAAGTACCGAAACAGCCCCGACAAGGGCTGAATCGGGCCGCAAATATCCCCCTGAATGCGTTCCAGGAATGCAGGGATTTCATGTTGCACTTTCATAACAGAGGGTCTAGTTATTAATTTCCCGGTGGCACATGCATGGCACACAAAATCTTCATGATTCGGGAAATTTTTAACATTAATGCTATGACCTTGTGAGTTGTTAACTATGTTTCTCATCAATATAAGACCAGGATGACCTAATCTACAATGCCATAAAGAAAATAATTCAGAGCTTCTAAAGACAGTCTTCAAGGAAGTATACACTGCGGGTACATTGATTTTCGTGTAGTACAACCCAGATTCATATGAGGGATATTTTTCTAATACCATTTTCCCATATTCCGCGTGCTTCACAATGCACAAATGCTCTTTGCCATTTTCTTCATTGGTTTCTACGTGAAACCCATTGGCGCAGATATCTTTAAAACTTAAGAGAGTGCGTGTTGATTTAGGGTACAAGAGGGCTTCTTCAATTACCAAAGTTGTACCCATTGGCAATATAATTGTGCCTCTTCCTGAGCCTATTATATGTGTATCGCTTCATGCGATTGTCGTAATCCTTCTAGCGTTCTTCGTGATCGTTTGGAAGTATTTCGACTCTCTTAAGATGGTATTTGTTGTGCCACTATTAACAACACATATTCTCTCCATTTGGGGACTACACAATTTCTAAATGAAAAGAAATATAATTCTAATCAAACAGTGGCAAAGTAATTCAAACATTGCTTGCAAATATAGAATACTAGAATAAATAATAAATTGCAATTCTATTCATGAGAAAGGAAATGTATGCTCTTCGAGAGCTTACAATTCACTATTCAAAATTCATTAACAACCACTGTTCTGTAGTCTGCAAACTTCAAGCGAACCCAATCTTGCTATGCTTGGAGCAAGATAGTGGACTTAAGTTTCTTGAACCGCTTCTGAAGTGCAGTCCATAACTCATGTACACTCACCTCAGCCATGTATGCATTCTTCAAAGTGGCTGAAAAGGTGATGCCTGAGAAAAAGGACAAAGTATGATCGTTTTGCTCGGCAGTAGGTTGTGCGTCCTTCGAGGACCCTAAGCCGGTGGCAGCTTGGAGCTTCTTGCTCGCAAGTATGATCTTCAAATATGATGCCCATGTGAGATAGTTCTGACCATTCGGGGTCAGTTCTTCAAACTCAAGTTTGACAATTCTAGGTATTTGCATATTCACAAGATTCTTTCATTAGGTTACTGCGTGTAATCTAATGGAAAGTAGCTGCTAGATTCAATAAAATGCATAATTAAATTCTCATGAATTTCCAGCAAACTAAAATAAAGCAATAATTGCAAGATTCATAATACAAGATTCATAAATATACATAAAGATTCGTAAATACAACTTCGTGCATGTATGTGATCGGCTTCGTGCACGCGATCAGATTTATGCGCACGATCGGCTTCGTGCGATCGGCTTCATGTATGCAATCGGCTTCGTGCGTGTCACACGGCGTTACTTCGTGCGATCGATCAGATTCATACGCACGATCTACTTCGTGCGATCGGTTTCATGAGTGCGATCGGATTCATGTGCGTGATCGACTTCGTGCGATCGGTTTCATGTGCGTGATCGGCTTCGTGCGATCGGATTCATGTGCGCGATCGGATTCATGCACGCATGCGATCGGCTTCGTGCACATGGCGTGGCATGGCACGGCTTCAAGCGCGCAACGTGGTCAGTACATGCGCGGCGGCCTTCTTGGCGCGGCAGTGGCCGCTTCGTGAGGTGCGCTTAAATTTCCAGTGAACTAGATTAAAGCAATAAATACAGATGCATGAAATATATTCATAAATTATTCATAAATGCTGCAAGAGAATGCTAGAAAATTAAAACCAGATCCAAAAATTTTCTAAAATTTTCTAGCTATTTTTCATGATTTTCCTGAAAATTTTATTCAATTTTCTGAATTTCTATTCAATTTCTCAAAAAAGAAAATAATAAACAACAAAAGAATACATAATAAATAATGGGGGGCAAAGGGGTAATTTCCCCTTGCCCCCCGTGCGCTAACCAAAACAAAATTGAGTCTGTTGCCTTTTTGGACTTCATGTCCATGAACTTCCAAGGAAAAGCACAGAGGCCAAAGTGCCAGCGCGACGCCAGCAGCCGGGCGGTCAGCAAAGTTGTCTGGGATGGCTCATGGCAGACGCGCAGCAGAGGTCGGCGAACGCGACGAGTGGCGACGGCCCAAAGATCGACACGAGTGGCGATGGCTTGCGCGACGCGGCAGCAGAGGCCGAGCTGACGTGGCACCGGGGCCACGACGCAGCCAGAGGCCGGTGGCGCGCGACGGGGCCGCTCTGCCGCGGACATTAGGCGCGATAGTAGATGGCTTCGTGCCACGTTCTGTTGATAGCTTCGTGCTGTGTCCATACTGTTGCAATTTTTCTGTACTGTAGCTTCATGCTACCGTCTGTAAAATCACGACGTACTGTGACTTTGTGTCGCGAATTGAAAGATTGCACAAATTGCAGCATCATACCACGTAGGTTAGATACATGCATAGATTCAATGAGCGATTAGATTCAATCTCTCGTATCTCACCTTTTTCTCACCTTTCAATCTTTCTCCGATAGAACGTCGTACTGATAACGTGTTAGACAACCTCGCTATCGAATAGTCCGGGGTTGCCTAATAGATCTGAAGTGGACAACAGAGAGAGAGGGAGAGAGACACAATATGAGAAGGAACTGGTCTGCTTTATTATTCTGATTGCATCAGTCTGCACGAGGTGACCCCTTGCCTCCTATTTATAACCTACAGCAAGGGTTTCGGGGGAGTCCACATGGGTCACAATGGGCCGGTTTCCTAACAAAAACAACTCAACAGCCAGAAGCAACAAGAGAGAGAGAGAGTGGGCGCTTACTCTCTCTAGGCCTCTGCATGTTTTTACTGAACAAAAAAATCATACAAATAACCAAACAAATCGGTCAACTCGATTCAATCAGTATAGATATTCGGTACTGTATGCTAAAAATATGATTTTTCGGTAAAAACTGTGAGTAAACGTAATATACAAATATATATATATAATTAGATAAAGCAACGATAATATATATATAAAGTACAGTTTCACGTGAAAATAATCACCAGATTTGTCAAAGAAATGGTTAAATGTGTGTAACAATTTTTACAAACATGTAATTCACTACAAGGTTGCAGATTTGGCCCGAGTGTTTTCCACACTCGGGATAGGGCCCGAAACACTCGGGATAGATCTATACCAAGTGCACTCTCGGCATTGACTATCCCGAGTGCACAGTCAGGGAAAATGCAGGCTATCCGAGTGCACTCTCGGCATAGATTTATACCGAGTGCACTCTCAGTATAGAGGGATATACCGAGTGCACTCTCGGCATAGCTCTATACCGAGTGCACAGTTAGTTTATCGTGCTATGCCGAGTGCACTGTCGGGATAGCTAATTTCTCCTAGCCACATACAGCCTATTGACATCCACAATTTCAATTATCGTATAATACAGCCTGTTATTTTCACACTCGCCCCAAAACTGGATTCTTATAGTGATTGTATAATTAGAAAGAGTAATGATCAAAGGTGTGTATTAGAAACCGTATCGATGTCCAAAATGATAAGTAAAAAAGAACAATTCACGTTAATTTGATAAATATAATATTTATTGATACCGAACCAAAGTTCTATTTGGTATCTCTGGTATCACATTTCAATTATCGTATTTAAAAAATCGTATTTACCAAACCATCTTTACCAATTATAACGTATGGACAACCCTAACTCTCTATAATTTTAATCTCGCTTGTGTGGAAACTAGGCAGTGGCAGATCCAGGATTTTCATAATGGGTGTTCGAAATTACAGAAATATTATTCAATGTAAAAATAAAGGTTCACAATAAAAAAATATAAAATACAAATTGTTGTTGCCAGAGACAACACTTGAAATAATTAACAAAAATTTAAAAAATAATAAAGAAAATTACAATATACCTCGATGTTTTTTCATATATTGGAAGCGAGATATGATGTCATCATCATTAACTTGTACAAAGAATTCTCGCTCAAGAATTCTCTACGCTAATATTTCTATGTGTATGTAAATCAAGTCATTATATGTCCCAATTTATTTGCTAATTGCTACCAACTGATAGTTTACCAGCAATGGTTGATTGCCTGATTGGTTCATTGGTTGGACACTTGGACCTCTAAGTCTCTAACAGACTAACACTAGTCACTAGTTTACAATTTACAATTAGTCAATTTCTGAATTTACAAACACAAAATTGCTACTGCTTGTGAGCTTGTCTGATTGTCTCGGTGGAGAGATCGGCTTAATACCAAGAGCAACAGAGCAGCGAAGAGCCAAAGAGGTGAAGAGGGCAAGTTGGCAGCAAGAGCCCGTCCGGCGACCGTCGACCAGTGTCCTAACTTGGCCACTCGAGCTCAGCCGCTCAGGGCGGTGCCCTAGTGAGCTGGTGTAGGCGTGAAGCAAAGCAGCGTGAGGTCGCGTGCACCGCCGTCATCACTGGGCATTGGCAGTTCGGCGCGCCCCTGGTGCCTGCTCTACCTCGCTGTGGTGGCGGAGGTAGCCCTGGTGGCCGACGCTGTTGGTTGTCCATGGATCTAGATGTAGGAAGCCTGGACGGCTCACGGCTAGACCTAGGACTCAGGATGAAAGACGCCGATGGTCGATGCCCGGTGTCGCCTCTGCCCTCCGCCGCCCCCACTACTCCAGCGTTCCACCTGTCGACCCGTCAGCCCTCCGCTCCTCCACGGTAGCGCGTCTCCGGCCTTAATTAGTAGCCCTCTGGCCTCCACAACTCGGCCCATAAGGGGCAGGTGGGCAGCGCCGCCGATTGATCTTGAGTGATGCTGATGGATCTGGAGCCTGGAGGCTAAGCGGCGCACCATAGTGCTAGCGAAGCGGCGACGGATGTGGATCCGGAGGAGACGAGGATTGGAGGTCAGGAGGTGGAGGCATGGATCAAGTAAGAAGAGAAGCTGAGAAGGATGTGACTGTGAGGTGGTCAGGTGGATTTGGGGCTGGGCCGTGCGGCGTAAAGGTTGGGCTGGACTACGATTGCCGATTGGAGTGGGTTTGATCGGCAGATAATCGAAATTCATATTTTCAACATCCTTTCTAGTATATACATGTAATATACCTGTTAAATATTGATTTTTTTGCCAAAATTTTTGGGTGTACATCTGTACACCCATGGTCCAATATTGGATCTGCCCCTCAAACTAGGGAAGGAACGAAGAATTGGACACGTTGAAAAGTTAAAATTATACAAACATACCAATTGGACTAGGGGCATGTTTAGGTAGAATATGCGTGTTTTCTTTCTAAATAACACTTGAATTTTGAGCATTCAAATTTAGGTCTAATTCATGGAATCAATTTGCATCAGCTCCTCCCATTTAAGTACTCTATATACAAAAAATTGAATACTTACAAATAAAAAAACACTAGAATGCCATTTAGCAATTCTCTTGGACTAATGCGGTGATTGTGATGTATTTTCTTGTGGTGACATGTGCGGTGAAAATTCTACGGAAATCAAGCCTATAAGTTTCAAAACAATCTTCAAAACAAAATTATGAGATGTAGGGGGACATTATGTTCTGTGCAAAATTTCAGGATTAGTATATGCACCCATAAAATGACATTATTAACTTTACAATGAAGCTAAAAAAAAATTACTAACGGAGACATATATGCGATTGAATTTATTATATAATTGAATTGGTGCATATACATAAAAGATATATTAACACCACTTAGAAGAAGAATAAGAAAATGAACACTAACGACATGCTTCATTGGGTGCTTATGGAGAAATAATTAGGGGAGGACAATGTAATTAATATGGGCTAATACTAGCACTCACACAACCCCATTTATTTATTTAGAAAGGCATCAGGACTGCTATTCATTAAAGTAGGAGGAGCAAGAAAATGAGTCCAAGGTACATATGGCGTGAGGCCTCAAAACAACGACTAACAGGGATTACTAGAAAGATTTGCGCGCTACGCTGCGCCGTTATCGGTATTGTTTGTTCGGTACAGAGCATGCATAAAATAGTTTAGGAACGTAAAGACAAACTTTATCCTCTTTAATTGAAGGGTAAAAATGAAGGGAAGATGAAATATAATATTTATGAAGTATTTAATTCAATGGAGAGATGGCATACAAAATACTAATTACCTATGGACAAACAAGCTTAATTCACTAATTCGAATCTCAGTGTTTCATCGATGAACTCTATAGTTAGTTTGTGATAGCAGGCGAACGTCAATAATGACATAGCTAATTATATTAATAACGTGTAATTAGGTAGTCACAACAAAAGGAATATACCATGGTAAGCAGGCAAACTTTAGATAGCTAGTTTAGAATTCTGACATGGAATCTTATTCGTAAGCATGTAGAGATAAGCAGGTAAACTTTAGATAGCCTGTATGATGTAGAAAGGCAACAAGTTTAGTGAGCATTGTAGTGGAAATAAACTTTAAGAAATGACCTCTTGAGACCTGAGACTAAGGGGAGAATCAACAGCGACACCTCTGGTTTTCTGAGGGGGACGCGGAAACAGGTAGGAGAATCGTCGTGGAATCAACTTGGTATGATCTTTGAATCCTTTGTAATGATCATCGTGTCACATATACCCTAAGATTATACTGTTTTCCATATAGACATGTTATCTCTGGAGGGATGAACTCACTGTTGCTATGACCAGAATCAACCAGTGGCTACACCGGATAACCAATTAGCTGTTCACCTAACTCAGAGAAGAAAATGAATTCAGCAAATTTGACATCATCTTTATTAATGTCAAGTGAATGCACACCATAGACGGTAACTCGATAGCTGTGATTAGGAAAACAATAATCAAAATTTATATGTAGTTATTGAAGCACAATGTAAGGAGAGCGTTGAATCTGTATAAGAAGATCGTACCGTGTCTCGGCTGTTGTAATACCGCATTTGAGGCATTTGTATGTATCTTTTTTTGAATTGATTGTTCTTTTGCAGGTTGCACAGGCTAAGTACCACCATAATTGATTGGGCGCAAGGCTCTTGATAGCAATATCGACAACATAGCTATTACCCTGTACACCCAAGTATACATGAACATTAATAGGAAAGGGTCGCAAACAATGAGGCATAGAGCAACAATACATGTAAAAAAAATCTACCAAGACATCATGTGGGTTGAGATTGTAGATCTGTAGGACTGTAATAGCTGTAGTATGCTGCTGCGTTGCCAGTTGGCCAGTCCATTTAATCATGTGGTGTATTACTTACGCTGTTCTTGAAATATTACAAAAGATATTCAAAACAAAGATATTATTTTAGACGATGACAGAAACAAGTGATCAGAGTGATGAAGCAAAGACTTATGAAGAAATTATGCATTAGCACTAAATAATAATCACACAGGAAAACGTAGAAGCGCAACTGCAAGAAGAACAAAGGAATGGAACTATTGAGCACGACACATGTTTTGCAGATGGGTAACCTCAGGTAATATAGCATCTGTATACCATTTGCAGATCATACTTGCTTGGAGAGATAGGTTTGTATGTTCAAAAGCGGTGATTATAGATTGCATCTACGTGTAAGCATCAGTTGTTTAAAACGGTATAGGTTACGGATATGTATACAAATCACAGGAGAGGATAGCTGGATAGCACCTACCGTGTCGTATATTAACTGTGATACCAAGGAGTAGTATAATCACTGGGCGCTGTCGTGATTCGGCTTGGATACCGTCAGCATCAAACTGTAGAGCATGAGATCCCCATAACGCGACATCAACATATTATACCTCCATTACTTCCGGGAGGATTGCCGCACGCAGAGGCCCCCCACGCGTCCTCCCCCTTCTCTCTCCTAATTTCGCGAAAAGGTCCTCAATTTCTTCGAAATTACGTAGAGGTCCCTGGGTAATTTTCTGTGAGAGAAAAATAAATTTTACCGGTTCGCGTTTAGGTCCCTCGTCCGGTATTTTGCAGAGAGACCCTCCAATAAATGCGAATAACGAACGAGCCCTTTTCTTATTTTTCAAAATAGGGAATGGGTCCAAAATTATAACAAATAGGTCCCTGCACTTTACGTTTGGGTCCTTGCTCCGTTTTGCCCGAAAAAAATGTTTTCGTGATCCGTTTTTCCTCCGGAGCATGGAAAAAATGTTTTCGTTGCCCGTTTTCGCAAAAAAAAAAAACTTTCTCCGTTTTGCTCGGAAAAATCCTCCGTTTTGCCCGCGAAAAATGTTTTCGTGATCCGTTTTTCCTCCGGAGCATACGAAAAATGTTTTCGTCCCCCGTTCGTGATCCGTTTTTCCTCCGGAGCATGGAAAAAATGTTTTCGTTGCCCGTTTTCGCAAAAAAAAAAAACTTTCTCCGTTTTGCTCGGAAAAATCCTCCGTTTTGCCCGCGAAAAATGTTTTCGTGATCCGTTTTTCCTCCGGAGCATACGAAAAATGTTTTCGTCCCCCGTTCGTGATCCGTTTTTCCTTCGGAGCATGGAAAAAATGTTTTCGTTGCCCGTTTTCGCAAAAAAAAAAAAAACTTTCTCCGTTTTGCTCGGAGAAATCCTCCGTTTTGCCCGCGAAAAGTGTTTTCGTGATCCGTTTTTCCTCCGGAGCATACGAAAAATGTTTTCGTCCCCCGTTTTTCAAAAAACGAATTGGGAATTTGTATTTCGTCCGTCATTTTTCCGTGAAAAATGTTTTCGAGGCCCGTTTTTACTCGTTTTCTACGGGAAAAAAATGTTTTCGTTCTTCGTTTTCCCTCCAAAAAAAAACTTTTCCGTTTCGCCCCCAAAAAAATGCTTTCGTGGTTCATTTTTCCTTGTTTTTCCCGGAAAAAAAAGTTTTCGTGTTCCGTTTTTCTCCGAAATAACAGCAAAAAAAATTTCGCCCGTTCGCGTGCGCGGCGTGCCGCCGCGCTCACTTTCCTAGTTCTCTATACAGCAAGTATAGTTTGTGCGGGATTGGCAAGGGGAAACGATAAAAGGAAAAGAAAACACAATGGCTAAAATAAAAGCATGTAGAAAAAAAAGTAATATATAACTAAGTTTCTGTAAAGTCTGATGGAATGCACTTCAGATGGATAAGATCGAATAAATAGGAATGCGTAACAATGATAGACAACTTTTTGGAAGTGTTCTGTTTGTATACCTTCCATCTGTTATCTCAATATTTCGGATGGATTTTGGTGCACCGTTAACGGTAACGTTCTTTAGATTCGACACAGATGTGATAAGGCCTGAGGTGTCTGAAACCGAAGAACAAAGATTGTAAAATAAAAAATCGATATCATGGTCAATATCCATTCATAAGTAATCGTATAGATAAATAAGAAAAGCAATTACTAAAGCATAAGTACCAGATAGCAATTTTCTTTCGCCCACTTTATTTCTCAGAATCTGGCAAGGAACCAGGCTGTAGGCATATATAGGAAAGCTATCTGGGACCGAGGTTATTTCGTTGACCTTGGTGTGGGCAGTGAATCTAGCCATGATAGCATTATTGACTGGGCGATAACTAACGCGAGCATCAGTGACTTCAAAATATTCTATGTAGTATACTGCACCTTCCTTTTAACATTGACTGAAATATTGGAAGACACTGTTCGGAAAGAGCTTCCATCATGATACCCTGATATCATAAAGAAAGTACTATTAGTTTGTTTAGCAGTACAAAGGTAAAGGGAGAAACAAAGGAAATCGAGGGTTCGGACGTACCTCCTCATCAAGCAAAACAAAGTCTAGACGTAATATATTTTGTGGATAGTCTGGATTGATATATTCTGAGAACCGTTTGGCTCTAAGACGAACCCGCCACCGATGTGAGTCACGGCCTTTAGTAAAGTATACTCATCTACAAAGTGACATTTGGGGGATGAGAAACAGGGAAACAAACATTCTGTATCTCATATATTTATGGTTGTGTATAATAAGCACAGATTTCGGAGGCTAAACAGGGCAGAAGAAGTTTAAGAAAGTAATACAACAACTTAGCTGCATGTATGGCAATTAAAGAGATACAGACATGTAGCAATGATGAGAACCGTATCATTAATATATATAAAATAGGAAAGATAAGGAGGATAAAGTAGATAAAAAAGATGCAAGGACAATTTATACAGAATAATAGTGATCGTAGATAGAAAACGAAAAGAGGATGGTTGTACAATCGGTGATAATACTCAGATAAACATTAGCCCAAGGAAGCACGCAAGGAGAGCCTATCCACGTCACCCCTCCTTTTCTCTCTTCGCTATTTTAAAAAAAAACCCTCCAGTCCTATAAATTACAGATAAGTCATTTTAATTTATTAATAGATCCTTTGCGATTTTTTGTGAGAAAAACTTTTTCCTGATTCACGTTTAGGTTCCCCGTTCGTTGTTTTACGAAAAGAGGCTTCCGTTAAATACGAATTGCGAATAAGCTCCTTTCTAATTTTTCGAGATAGCGATCAAGTCCAAAATTATAACAAATAGGTCCATGTTTCTTACGTCCAGGTCATTTCTCCGTTTTCTCCGGGAAAAATGTTTTTGTGTTCTGTTTTTTCTTCGGAGCATGGGAAAAATATTTTCGTTGACCGTTTTTCCTCAAAAAAAAAATACAAATTCATTTTTCGTTCGTCATTTCTCCGTTTCTGTCGGAAAAAATGTTCTCGTTGTCCGTTTTTTCTCTGAACCCTAGGAAAAATGTTTTCATTGTCCATTTTTCCTCAAAAAAAAAAACGAAAATTCGTTTTTCGTTCGTCCTTTCTCCGTTTTTGTTGGAAAAAATATTTTTGTAGTCTGTTTTTTCTTCGGATCGCAGGAAAAATATTTTCGTGATCCATTTTCACTAAAAAAACACAAATTCGTTTTTCGTTCGCGCGCGCGGCGTGCGACGCTTTTTGGTTTTCGTGGTCCATTTTTTCTTAAAAAAAACACAAATCCGTTTTTTGTTTGTCCTTCCTCTGTTTTGCCGGAAAAAATATTTTCGTGGTCCGTCTTTTCTCCGGAACCCAGAAAAAATTTTTACGTAGCCCATTTTTTCCTAAAAAAAAAACACAAATTCGTTTTTCATTCACACACACAGCTCGGCCTCAACGGTTTCTCGAGCCTCCAAAAAATTTGGAGATAGTCTGAGTCTATTTTTTCACTCGGAAAAAAATGCAAAATCATTTTTCGTTCACGCGCGCGGAGTGCGCCACGCTTACGGTTTCTATATTATTTGCAGACACTAACTTACACAACGAAAATTTTGAAAGCAAACACTAACTTTTCAATTTTTCATTACCTCATCTCATAAGTTTCTATATTATTCGCAAACACTAACTCACGCGGCGTGCCGCTGCGTGCACGTTTCTAGTTAGTATTCATAGACACAGGCAAAAAAAATATAGAATACAAAAGATGAGCAAGATAAGGTAGATTAAGAAGATGGAAGAACAATTTACACAAGAAAATATTGATGGTAGATAGGAAACGGAAAGAGGATGGCTGTACAAACAGTTATGAGTGATGTTCATGGGCACAGCTTAAAATAAAACCAGAACAGCATATAGAACTAAGGCAGGGACGGCAGACCGACAAAAATTATGTAAGAATACAGTATCATAAGCAACAATATAATATTGAATCGACTGTAGGTTGTATCTGGAATTGAGCTGAAGAGCGGTTGGCTTTTTATCCATTGTGAAAACACAATGTATGCATGTAAGAAAGGAAACCAGTACAAGAGTACTCAAATATTTAGTAATACTATGGTGATCGTATAAGATAATGCATAGAATACCATAGCGATGTAGTCAATTAGCCTAAGCAAGAGTCACCATAAAGGCACACAACAGAAACTGTATAACAATGCACAAGCATATATAAGCAATAATGCAAAGCTGGATGAACTGTGGCTGTATCTGTAACCGAGCTGAATAGGTCCTTGTCCTATATTCACATGGAAAATATAAGCTATCTCTGTAAAATGGAAAGCTTATATCCATAGGGGAAGCATGTCTATGTCTAAACAAAGGGAAGGATTTCTTCAGAAACAATATTTTTCGTTATTGAGCCAGGTGTGCCGTCTTCATTTTCTATCAAGACTGATAATCCATGCTTTAAAGTTACTTTGGAAACTACAACATAAAGCTACCCGTGTGTAAAGACAGGGCTTTCCAAATAGACTCCCACTTTAGCCAAGGTTTGCCCTTGACAGTTGTTGATTATCATGGCAAAACTAAGCCTGATTGGAAATCGACGACGCTGCAACCAAGAAATCATGGACCCAAGATGATGGAAACCGATGACTGGAAACCAATGACGCTGCAACCTGACTGGAAACAAGCACAAAAAGTAAATCAGTAAACGGAAGTAAAACGAGGGCAACAACATTAAACAAGATAGCTAAACACACCAAACAAAAAAGAGGAACCAGTACTGGTACCCGTGACAAGGAATCATGGAACCAAGATGACGGCAACGATGGAAACGCATCGAAGAGCGTCGAACGAAGAGCATCGATCGTAATGATCCTATGAAGCATTCTCATTTTGCAAAACGCAGAAATCTGGGGCGCAAAACGAGCAACCCAAAAAACAAGGTAAATAAATAGTACGAATCGGAGGCCTATACAGCGGGGAATCAGCAATGTAAGTCAAGAGTAAGATTGAAATACGTAGGGACCAGAAAATACGTAAGAATGCAATGGCGATAACTGGAGCCCAGAGACGGAGGAGAAATGCAGGAGCAACCACGGCAGCGGAGGAAACAAAGGGGAATAAACGATATCTCACACATCAATGGGAGCAAGCGACCGCACTTCAGAGCTCGGGCCTCGGGGCCGACTGATGCAGGGGCAAAACACCGTCGGCCACAACGGCAATCGACGAAAAAAGTCAAAAATCATGACCGTTGAAGATCCATCGGTCGGCTGATGGACGGCGCGAACGGCTGGGACAGGCACCGCGACCACAGGCAAGAACGGAACGACGAGACGTAACGAGAATGGAGAAAGTAATCGGACGGCGTGAGCGGACTGAAGAACACAGCAAGCGGCAGATCAGCGCACGAATGGCGAGGCGAACGGGCAATCCGCAGCCGGCCGTGCGGGACACGTGACCCGCGGAATGGCGTTGACGTAGTGGGGGCAACGAACACAGGACGCTAACAAGCGTATTGATTTCCGATATACAAGGAACAACAACCAAGCGTATATAAGTACATATATACACCGAACAAGCGAATCGCTTCGATGCATAGCGCCGACGTGGCCTACCCGACGAGCCGCGGTTTGGTTCCTTTATAGGATTCCTATCATTAATATTCTACATCATAAAAGGCTACTAAGGGCAAAGCCCGGACTGAAAGGTTGAGCTACTGGTGTTGAAGCGCTCGCTACTTTTGTCGAACTTCCTCTCTAATAAGATGAAGCACCTGCTGCATGCACATCAAACGCCTTGTGCTGAAAAGTTCGCCGGTTTCATTCTTCCCAAAGATTGCAACACACGTAGAGGAAGATCGTGTTGAGGCCACGCGCGCCGATCATGCTTAGAAACATTTGTGGAGGGACGTTGCCCACCAATCTGTTATGCTATAAATGGATTTCCGTGTGGATTCTGAAAACCGGGCATGCCGTCTGGATTGCTACTTTCTCCTACGTCTGTTTTGCCAAGACGCAATTGAAGCACAGGTGTCGAGCCGTCTCCGATCCTGGTCACACAATCAATTGAAGCATAGGCGTCGAGAGCCGTCTCCGATTCCTGGTCACAAAACACGCAAGAGATGCCCGTTGGCTGCCAAGACATGTGAACATGGTTTATGAAGAAGGTACGGCTTTCGACAAATGCATATGCACATGTGGTTCATACCATATTCCAAGCTCACTTTATGGGTGATTCTTCCACTTGCTATTCCTAGCCCCTCAATATTCCTCAATGTTACCTTAAATCGTAACTCCGTGGTACCCATAACAATGACCGGGTGTAGGAGGGCCTTCTCAACCTTTTTATCTATCCAAGTCGTAACGACGTTGTAGTAGGGACTCTGAATGGTACCTGCATGCAACACTGTCGTGGCGTGCTATTCCCAAAAATACCTCACTGTACCATTCAGTACACCTTCGACGATAGCAACAAGTGGCATGCCACGAAGATCCCTTATTACCCAGTTGTATACCTCAGCCAGGTTGATTGTCATCACCCCGTACCTTGCCCTATTTTTTGTGTCGTGCAACAGTGTCCACTTCTCAACTGGTTCAGACTCGATCCAGTGCAAGAAACACTTGATGTTTCTCGAAATCCTCCTTCTGATATTTGGTGGGTCAATGTCCGGTAAGGGCTGCAAACGCTGCGGTACCTCCGAACTACTACCACCGGCTTGTTTATCTCCGCCACGTATCTGCTTGCTAGTGAGCTCATCAAGCTTCTCCCAGATGGCATCAAACTTTCTCTATTGGTTTTGCTTGCACAATCTCTTGAATAGGTTCATAAGCTTCTTACTTTTGAAATATTTGAATAGATTAGCCGCCATGTGTCGCATGCACCACCGGTTCTGCAAATCTAGCCACGGAAATGGCTCTTCCACATCTTCCTGCATGACGGTCATATATTATGCACATATTTGGCCTATCCTTCACAACAACGATCCTCAGTTTCCTGAAGAACCACGGCTAACTCTCGTAATTTTCACCTTTCACAAAAAGCAAAGGCTATCGGAAGTATTTGGTTATTTCCGTCCACACCGATGGCCGTCAGAATTTGGCCCTTGTACTTGCTGGTGAGGAAAGTCCCGTCCACGCACAAGATCGGTCGGTAATGCCTGAAAGCCTCCACACATGGCCCAAGTGCGATGAAAGCACGCTCCATAACCAGGAAGCCGTGGGGGTTATGAGATTCTCTATCATGTACAACAGTATTTGTCCCGGTGTTTCTTTCCTTCAGGACGTCCAGAAGTCGGGGAAGATTGTCATAGGATGCCTTAAAGGTCCCAAAGCGCTTCTCCAATGCCTTCTACTTCGCCCTCCACACTTTGGTATAGCTGATTTGGTATTTATATATGTTCTTCATGGCAAGTACTATGTGTTGTGTCTCCATGTCAATCTTCTCGACAATCTCTCCACACATTCATAAATCCGTTCGCGATGAAAGAGGATGTGAGGTTACGATGTCTCAACATTATATTGCTCAGAACACAACTGTGATGCACCACCTTCGTGACAACCCAGTTCAACTCATACTTGGGCCTGTGGGCATGAACACGCTAACCACATTCGGCATTTTCATACTTCACCGTGTAATAATCTTTACTGGATTTCACAACTCTCACCGATCGCTGGAAGCTCATCGCTCAGACCCTTATAGCATCCTGCAAAGCGGACTTCTCCGTGTACATTGCTTGCACGCGAACCTCAGTTGCTCGGTACTCACATGTCAAGTCATGGGCATCGTCGACTGCTAGGTCTTCCGCTTTGCTCCTATTCCAAGCAACGGGCACTAGGGATGTGATCGGATCGGATACGGTCGAATATCGTCCTATTCGTATCTGTATCCATATTTTTTATCGAATACAGAATCGAATACGAATAGTGCTGAATAAAGAATCGAATACGAATTATACAGGATAATATCGGTTACAAATACAGATCAAATATGGATCGGAATCAACATGGATACGGATAATATTAGTCGAATATTTTAAAATCCAATTCCAGTTTTTTTTTTCCAAAATCGGTCAAAATTTAAATTCAAAATTAGGAATTTCAAAAATAAGAAAATGCCAAAAATTAAAAAAAGTTGTGCATGAATATTATTAAATTAGTACAAATTCAAAAATTCTAAATTTAAATTGAAAATTAGGAGGAAGATCAATAAAAAATTTGATAATTTCATTTAAATTCCAACTGATATTTAAAAATAAATTACATTTAAATTTTGTTTTTAATGCACCATCAAATTTATTTAATCTACTATGAAAACTACTCAAATTTATAAGTAGTGGTCTCTAGTGGAGAGTGGTAGTCTAATAGACCTTCAGTGTCAAGTTCGTCATTGATGAATGATGAATGATAAATGATGATCGTCTGAACTCAACAATTGGCAAACATCAAACATAATCATTATTTAGAAGAAAACATAGCCAGTTAGCCACATAGACATAACTACATAGCATAAGTACATATGAGTATATGACATCCACGTCTGGTCATCCATATTCCACAAACCACAATTCCACATGTATGTAACCTTGCAGTTGCTGCAGTTACATGTTGTCATGGTCTCATCTCTGATCTCATGGACATGGTTCAAGTTTAAAGTTCCAACTTCTTAGTTTTCAGTATAGTAGCAGACACTAAACAGTAAACAATATTACAATAGTTGAGTTCAGGACTCAAGAGTCAAGACAACACAAACAAAGCAACTAAGGAAGCAGTAAGCAGTAGACTCTGTTGTCTCCTATTTGCACAACTACACATAGCCATAACCACATACTGACATACATAAGCACCTGCAATGCAATATGTTTGGAATAGCAGCCGAAGCCCAAAAGGAATTATATTTCACTTGCTTGCTCGCACCCAAAAGTTGTAAACGTCTTTCACTTGCTTGTTCCAACCAAAAGATGTAATTCACTTGCTTGTTCACTGCAACAACAAATGCATCAACAAGTTAATAACTGTAATACCCCAAAAATTTGCTTTTCTTAAATTTATGTGCGATTTGGCACTTTGGTGAATTTTTGGAATTTTCTGGAATTTATTTGGATTTATTTGGAATTTATTTGAATTTATTCCATTTTGAAATAATTAAAGAATTTAACTTTGCAAATAAAATTTTGTTGGAAATATTTTATTTGAGTCCAAAATGTTCCAAAATATTTTCCAGAATTTTTTTGGAATTTTTCTGAGTCTTTTGCTATTTTTAATGAATTAAATAAATTACTGGAGATTATTTTAATTATTAAATCGTTGGAAAATCGAGTCGGGTCAAGTACTGTTCATCCGACCGAGTCGAACCCGAGTCGGACTCGAGTCCGACCCGAGCCACGTGACTCGACCGAACCCACTCGGCCGAGCCCTAACCGCGTGACCGTTGGATTCAGATCCAACGGCCACGATTGAGCCACGTCACCCGAGCCCTAGCCCGACCGAGCCACCCGCCGCCGAAAGCGACTCCGAGCCCAAACCCCGCGACCGCTGGATCTTGATCCAACTACCGTGGTTGAGCCACGTCACCCAATCCGAGTCGCCGCCGGACTCCGCCGCCACAACGGAGTGGGCCTCGGTTTCCGTGCGTTTCACGGACGCCGAGGGCCCTATTTATTGCGCCTCCACTCGTGTCGGGACCGCCACTTCATTGCGCACCCGTAGCCCTAACTCACCTCGCCTGAGCCGCCGTGGTTGCGCCTCTAGAGCTCGCCGGAGTAAGGAGAAGGAGCCATCGCGGTTTTCGTCGAATCCCGCCGCCGTCCGCCGTCCTCCGTCGCCGTTGACCCCAGATCCAGGACTGGGGGGTCAAGACGCGTCCGGGAGTCCAACTCACCTCGTCGGAGCGTGCCCAAAACGCCGTTGGCTAGGTCGTCGTCCCCTGCGCCGGTGACCCAGCGCCGCCGCTCGCCATCGTCGGACTTGAGCTCTGCCAGCCGTCGGATCTTCATCAAGCGGTCCAGATTGCGCCACGTCACCGTCGGTGAGATCCCGTTCTAAAATCCCAGATCCAATCTCAACCGTTGGATCTAGATCCAACGGTCCAAATCAAACGCGTTAACCCAAACGCGTGAGTCCAGATCTAATCTGGGACGTTGATTTTCAAATCAACGGCCGAAATTGCGTCACGTGACGAGGAGCTTGACCGCCGCGGTCAGCGCACCCGTGCGTGTGACGCTGACACGCCGGGCCCGCGTGTCGGCCGACGCGATTAAACCGCACCATGACGTCCACGATGACGTCCATGGCGGCCCGCACGCCCGCCACCCGGCCGTAGTGACGCTGGGCCGATGACGCGTCACTGGGTCCCACCCGCCAAGACTGGGCTGAGCCCCGACGTCCAAGAATGACACCACCCGAGGGGGCCACCTGTCAGCGACACGTGGAGCCGTGGACCGAGTCCACGGTGGACCAAGCCAAGCTGTGGGCTGAGCCCATGAGCCGGCTGACGTCAGCCGCCCAATCAGAGGCTGCCACGCGTCACTGCTGACGCAATAAATAATTTTTGAAAAAGAAAATGATTTAATAATTTGGTTTAATAATTGATTTGAATTTCAAAACTTCAAACGCTTATAACTTTTGCATTTCAACTTCGATTTGAACTATTCAAATTTCTGAAAATTCATAAAATTCAGACCTACTCAAATATGAATTTTATTTAATTTTTGGACTAAAGTTTCTCTCTGTAAAATTATTTAATTGATTATTTAAACTTTAAATAATCATAACTTTTGCGTTTCAACTCCGATTTGAGCGATTCCAGTTCCTTAAAATTCATAAAATTATGTTCTCTCTGTTTATGGATTTTATTTGGATGTTTGGACAATTTTTGCCTATTGTTTATTCATGTATTGCTATTTGCACGCTTTACGAGTAGACGTTGAAGTGCCGGAAGGATTCGAAGGAGAAGTGTTGACCCAGGAGCCAGCTCAGGACCAAGAAAAAGTACTTTTTGAAGGCAAGTTTTGCTTTGACCATATTGATCCCATTTTGAAACCTATTTTGATTTAATGTATTGCATGCTAGTTCAAATAGAAAATGCTTTACTTAATTATGGGAAATTAGATAAATGCCAAATTGTTGTATGACACCTTGACTATTTAAATATGTGCCATGACCCCCTTGTCACCCTAGTTGTGGATTACTAGTTGGACATTACTAAATTGCCAACATGGGTTTGTTGATCGTTGTAGTATATGGCTTAGACCTGCTACGTACTCATGACATGGTTTTGGACAATCAAATGTTAATATTGACTTAATGATATATTGAACCTGTTTTGGGAAGGTATCATGTGATGTTGATGGCACGTGGTGCATGGTAATCAACTGGGGTTTGATAAATAGCTTTTGACCAGGGCATGTGGCAAGAATGATCGGGTGGGCCAGTTGTGGCACCGGAAATGTTTGTTTGGTTCTTCGAGTAGTCTTGCCCTGGTCACCCTAAGGACTTAACCTTGCAAGCCTTTGAACTGAGTCAATCTTGCAACCACATGTCTGTAATGGGACGGACCTAGTTGATTAAGTTGCTAATAACGTACCTGTGGGACCTCAGGAGGTCAACTACACCCTTTGTGTAAGTTGTACGGGGGAGCGTACCGGGGCTGCGGCCAGGTACCCATCTAACGGTTGATTGGCCTAAACTTCGCCTTCGCTAAGGGAAGGGTTAGTGTGCAATAACCGGGGAGGCTCACTTGTATTGTTAGAAGTTTCCGAAAGACTTTGTTACGGGAACTCGCCTTTGTGGTGTTTGACTGTATCTTGTGGGTAAAGTGCATAACCTCTGCAGAGTGAAAAATCTATTCGAATAGCCGTGTCCGCGGTATTGGACATCGCTCGAGAATTACAGTCAAGGGTTAGACTTTCATAAAAATAACTTGGACTTGGAAAAAGGGTTTTGGTTTAATGGATGACATTGCTGGAAATATGGACTAGGATTGGGAAGGACGTTTATTTAACTCCTGGAAAAGTTATTGATATTATATACATGTCTTTACTGTTTTCGAATCTATTTACGATACATGTTAAATGCTGTTTACTGCAAATGAACCATGAGCTATTCCTTGTACCAAGCCATGCATGTAGTATATTAGTTGCATTCTGTGCATGACTTGCTGAGTACCAAGTACTCACCCTTGCCACAATACAACACTAGTTGAAGAGGAGACTACACCAGCTTTGGAGGAGGAACTCCAAGAGGAACCGTCTACTTAGGGAGCGAGCCCAGTCAGTTGCCTGTGGTATACTGGATGGCGCCACGAAGTTCAGTTGCCTGTGGTATACTGGATGGCGCCACGAAGTTATCTTATTTTTCCGCTGCTATTATTTCTCTCTTAATAAGTTTCGCCCTGCGTGGCGTATATTTGTGACTTGACCATAAGGTCGAGCAACCAGTTTGACTATTTAATTAAAGCACTTTATTAGTATCGAGTGGTATGATTGTGATATTTACCGATGTTAAGACTGTGTGCACTAGCGCGTTCCTGGACTAGTGCTGAATACACAGAGGGTCCGGATTTGCAGATTCGGGTCCCGACAGAGGTGGTATCAGAGCCATACTGATCGTCGGCTCACCCATAGATAGAATGGCCGTAGAGAGGTTAAAACCTATTTTCTAAATGTTAAAAGTTCGTCAAGATAAGAAATGACATCTCGACTTATTCCCTTCTCTCTTTTCTTGTCTCTTGCTGAATTTTTCCTTACCTTGTCACGATCTAAAAATTTCGAGTTCTTACGTGAGCACTCTTGTGACAGATGGAGGGAGAGTTCAACTACGTCGATCTGGAGGTTGGTCACGCCGCGGAACTTTGGCGTATGCTACAGACTCTCGGAGATTTTGAGAAGCCTCAATACCAAGTGGACGTGATCAGACAAGCAGGATTGATCAAGGCTTGTGACGTGAAGATTGTGGTACCTGCTAGGAAGAAGGGCCCAGGCAATCGCCCGATACACTGCACTGCTAGGAGGTCTACAATGCAGATGGGTATCCAGGAGGTGTCGCGACGAGCAATGCGGCACATTACCCGTATCTACGCCAGAGAATTGGAGAGCACGGTGTTCCGATATCATCCGCGCAGCAATAACCTTCCTGACCCAAAGGCGATTCAGGATGAGAATGCCATGGTTACACAGTTGGCACGACTTGTTGTCGCCCAGGAGGATGTACTCGATGATACAGGCAAGATGCTACAGAAGGCCCGCAAAGAAATCACGGCAGAGAAGAACAGATGGCGGGAAGCTCAAGAGTATGTGTCACACCTTCTGCAAAGGATTGGAGAGTTAGAGACGACATTGTACGCACCAGAGCCGGAGCCAGTACTCGAACTACACGAGCCAGACCCGGAGGAGCCGGAGCTTGAGGAGGACACTGCTTCTTCGACTACCACAGATGACACGATTCTTTGGACATGGCAATCGTTTCGCGCCTATGCCGCAGCATCCGTACCCAGGCCGTGGAGGTTTTCTCGATGAGTGAGCGTAGGTTCTATAGTGAGACTCCTTCGCCGAGTCGCATCATAGAATAAAGAGTCACCCTTTAGGCGTTAGACTCCAGTGTTAGTTCGATTTGGATTTTCATTGCTTGCTGAGTGTGCAGTATGTGTTGCAAGGCCCCTAGGCATTGTAAGCAACCATACCAAGTTACTAATGATTAAAATAATAAAGTTGGACTTTAAGTTACACCTTTCGCCCCGCATAAGTTCCATATTACTTATCTATTCCTGTTTCCCTCTCATCTCTGAAACCTCGGAGCAATCGACAGATGGTGAACACCTACGGAAACCTTGGAGGCAATGGAAGTGGTTCTCGCCCAGCAGAAAACCCCAATGATGGAGCATCAGCACCGCCACTGGACATGCAGAATTTTGGAGCATTTCTTGCTGCTCAGACTCAGTTGATGCATGCTATTATGCAACAGATGCAACACGTCATTGCTCAGGCCAGCGCTAATCAAGTCAATCAGGGACAACGCCAGAATACAAGATTGTCAGAGTTTATGAGGACTCATCCACCCACTTTCTCCGGGAATGCTAACCCGTTGGAAGCCGATGACTGGTTAAGGTCAATTGAGAGGAAGCTACACATTGCTCAATGCATAGGAAATGAGAAGGTACTCTACGCTTCTCATCAGTTGGAAGGAACAACCGCTGAATGGTGGGAGAACTTCTGTGCCACGCAAGAGAACCCTCAGGACATCACTTGGGAAGAGTTCACGGTGCATTCCGTCGGTATCACGTGCCTGAAGGAATCATGGATCTCAAGAAGGAGGAGTTCAGAGCATCAAGCAAGGTAATCACCGGTGGCGAATACGAACGAGTTCACACAGCTTGCTCGCTACGCACCCGAGGATGTAGCGACAAATAAAGCCAGATAGTCTCGTTTCATGAAGGGACTTAACTCAGGACTGCAGGTGGGATTGATCACCCACACCTTTCCAGATTTCCAAGAGTTGGTGAATAATGCGCTTATTCTTGAGGACAAGCGCAAGGAACTGGATGAGAACAGGAAGCGCAGGATGCAGCATCAGGGATCGCGTCAGGGAGCGCAGCAACGTTTGAGGGTTGCGCCAAATCAGTTTTTCAGATTCCAGCCACAGAATGCAACAAGGACACCGTCACGGCACCAAGACCTATCAATCGTAACTATCGGACCCCACCCGGCCGAAACGCCGCTTGAGGTAGTCAACGAGGGGCAGTGAGACGCTGCTACAATTGTAACGAGCCGACACTTTGCCAACATTGTCCTAAGAAGACCGCAGAGTGACCCCGATTCGCTTCAACTGGGATCCACACCAGCTAGGACGCCAACACCGGAGCAGCACCAGGTATGTGGTGAGAGGCCGAGTCAACCATGTCACCGCGGATGCACTGCAGAATGCTACGGGCGTCGTACTGGGTAAGTTACTTGTTAACTCAGTACCTGCGATAGTTTTGTTTGATTCTGGAGCTTCGCATTCGTTTGTTTCACAAGGCTTTGCTGCTAAAAATGATTTGGAGATTGCAAGACTTAAATGCATGCTTGTAGTTCAAACCCCTGGTTCCGAACTTCGAACAAAAGTAGGATGTTCTGGGGTGAGAATACTAATAGATGGGATAGAGTTCCTAGTGAACCTTATTATTTTGGAGACCCAGACCTTGGATGTTATTTTGGGAATGGATTGGTTATCCAAGCACAAGGCCGTACTGGATTGTGGACGGAGGACTATCTCAGTTGAGAGCCTGTGTGGAAAGAAAGTGGAATTTCAAGCTACCACCGTTAGAGATGGACAGTTGATGGTTAACAGCACCAAGGCAATCAGCATAGAAGATGTCTCAGTAGTGAATGAGTACCCAGATGTTTTTCCTGAAGATCTACAGGTATGCCGCGAGGGACATAGAGTTTGTGATAGAGCTTGTACTGCAGCGCCCGATAGCAAAGAGACCTTATCGGATGTCTACCGAAGAATTGGCGAGAGATGAAGAAGCAACTTGAAGAGTTAATGGAGAAAGGATTTATCAGACCGAGTTAAATCGCCGTGGGGAGCACCGATTTTGTTCGTCAAGAAGAAGGGCGGGAGTTTCAGGATGTGCATTGATTACCAAGCACTCAATGAAGTTAATGTGAAGAACAAGTACCCGCTACCCAGGATTGATGATTTGTTTGACTAGCTGAGAGGAGCCGGAGTTTTCTCCAAGATTGATCTGAGATCGGGATACCATCAGTTGAAGATCCGATCAGAGGATATTCCGAAGACCGCATTCTCGTCAAGATATGGACATTACGAGTTTACAGTTATGTCCTTTGGTCTGACGAATGCGCCAGCATATTTCATGAATATGATGAATAAGGTGTTCATGGAATATTTGGACAAGTTTGTTGTTGTGTTCATAGATGATATCCTAATCTACTCCAAGACAGAGGATGAACATGCAGAGCACTTGAGGCGAGTATTGGAAAAGCTGAGGGAACAGCAACTCTTCGCCAAGTTCAGTAAGTGTGATTTTTGGAAGGACAAGGTGGAATTCCTCGGACATGTAATGACCGCAGAAGGAGTCGCTGTAGACCCAAGCAAGGTAGAAGCTGTGTTACATTGGGAGCAGAAGGCGTGACCCAGATCCGGAGTTTCCTTGGAATGGCAGGTTACTACCGCCGTTTCATTGAAGGCTTTTCGACAATTGCGAGACCTCTTACGCAATTGCTGAAAAAGGAGAAGAAGTTTACATGGACGCCAGAGTGCAAGAAAGGATTCCAAGAACTGAAGACGAGATTGACATCAGCACCAGTGTTAGTCCTACCGGATGTTAATCAAAGCTTTGATATATATTGTGATGCATCGCGTCAAGGACTTGGATGTGTGCTGATGCAGAACAGAAAGGTTGTTGCCTATGCATCAAGGCAGTTGAGGCCACATGAGGAGAATTATCCGACGCATGACCTAGAGCTAGCTGCCGTAGTGCATGCTTTGAAATTATGGCGTCACTATTTGATTGGAAATAGATGTGAAGTATACACGGACCATAAGAGTCTTAAGTACATCTTCACCCAATCAGACTTAAACATGAGGCAGAGGAGATGGTTAGAGTTGATCAAAGATTATAATGTTGGAATCCATTACCATCCAGGAAAGGCCAACGTGGTGGCCGATGCTCTTAGTCGGAAAGTCATACTGTGAGTATGTTGCTAGCCACATGTCAGGATGAGCTATGCGAGGATTTCCAGAGAATGCAGATTGAAGTCGTACCAGAAGGATTCATGGCCGCATTGGAAGTGAAGCCTACCCTGGAGGATCAGATCCGAGAAGGACAGAAGGATGATGACAAGATCCGCAGGATTAAGTCCAACATGGAGGAAGGCAAGGCAGAGGACTTCAAGTTGGATGAGCAAGGCACGTTGTGGATGAAGGATCGTATTTGTGTACCAAACAAGAAGGAGCTGAAGCAGTTGATTTTAGAAGAAGCTCATGACTCAAAGTATTCCATTCATCCTGGAAGTGCCAAGATGTATCAGGATTTAAAAGAAAGATTCTGGTGGCCGAACATGAAGCGTGAAGTTGCCGAGCATGTTGCATTGTGCGACGTATGCCATAGAGTTAAGGCAATGCATCAGAGGCCAGCAGGATTACTACAGCCTTTGAAAATACCTGAGTGGAAGTGGGAGGAAATCGGAATGGATTTCATTACCGGTTTGCCTAAGACCCAAGGAGGTTATGACTCCATATGGGTTATAGTGGATCGCTTGACCAAAGTAACCCATTTTATCCCCGTGAAGACCACTTACTCGGGGGATAAGTTAGCAGAGTTGTATATGATCAGGATCGTCTGTTCGCACGGAGTGCCAAAGAAGATCGTATCGGACATAGGTACCCAATTTACCTCAAGATTCTGGAATAAGTTGCATAAAGCCATGGGAACCCGTTTGAACTTCAAGATCTGACCCTATCATCCATGAGACGGATGGACAGGCCAGAAAGAGTCAATCGATTACGGAGGATATGCTAAGAGCGTGTGCATTGGCTTATGCTACCTCTTGGGATAAGAGTTTGCCGTATGCCGAATTCGATTACAATAATAGTTACCAGGCTAGTTTGCAGATGTCACCTTTTGAGGCCTTTGTTTGGTCGACCTGCCGGACGCCATTAAATCGGAATGAGACCGTGGCGCCGTGTCTTGGGCCTGATATTCTTCAAGAAGTCGAAGAAGCAGATTGCCATGATTAGGAAAGGTTGAAGATAGCCCAATCACGGCGAAAAGTTATCTTGACAATGGTCGCGGGATTTGAGTTTTGAACGAGAAGAATTTGTATACCTCGAGTTACGCCTCTCGGGGAGTTAAGAGGTTCCATGCCAAAGGGAAACTTGCACCCGTTATGTTGGACCATTTAAGATTTTGAGCCGCAGAGGCAAAGTTGCTTACCGGTGGAGTTACCAGTCATTAGCAGGAGTGCATGACGTGTTCCACGTGTCCCGATTGAAGAAGTGTCTCAGTACACGAGGAACAGACACCGCTAGAGTCAATTGAGTTGCAAGAAGATTTGACTTACAAGGAGCACCCCGTGAAGATTCTAGACACAATGGATCGAGAGACGAGGAACAAGTCAACCCGTTTCTGAAGAATTCAGTGGAGCAACCATGCAGAGAGCGAAGCAACTTGGGAGCGCGAAGAGGATTTGAAGAAAGAGTTTCCAAACCTATTCTGTAGTAAGCCCTGAATCTCGGGGACGAGATTCTATTAAGGGGGGGGGAGGTTTGTAACACCCCAAAAGTTTTCTTTTCTTAAATTTATGTGTGATTTGGCACTTTGGTGAATTTTTGGAATTTTCTGGAATTTATTTGGATTTATTTGGAATTTATTTGAATTTATTCCATTTTGAAATAATTAAAGAATTTAATTTTGCAAATAAAATTTTGTTGGAAATATTTTATTTGAGTCCAAAATGTTCCAAAATATTTTCCAGAATTTTTCTGAGTCTTTTGCTATTTTTAAGGATTTAAATAAATTACTGGAGATTATTTTAATTATTAAATCGCTGGAAAATCGAGTCTGGTCAAGGCATCGTTTCATCCGGATCGAAGTCGAACCGAAGCCTGACTCGAGTCCGACCCGAGCCACGTGACTCGACCGAACCCACTCGGCCGAGCCCTAACCGCGTGACCGTTGGATTCAGATCCAACGGCCACGATTGAGCCACGTCACCCGAGCCCGAGCCCGACCGAGCCAGACCCGAGCCCAAACCTCTGCACCGTTGGATCTTGATACAATGGCTGTGGTTGAGCCACGTCACCCAATCCGAGTCGCCGCCGGACTCCGCCGCCGCAACGGAGTGGGCCTCGGTTTCCGTGCGTTTCACGGACGCCGAGGGCCTATTTATTGCGCCGACACCCGTGTCGGGACCGCCACTTCATTGCGCACCCGTAGCCCTAACTCACCTCACCTGAGCCGCCGTGGTTGCGCCGCTAGAGCTCACCGGAGTAAGGAGAAGGAGCCACCGCGGTTTTCGTCGAATCCCGCCGCCGTCCGCCGTCCTCCGTCGCCGTTGATCCCAGATCCGGGACCGGGGGGTCAAGGCGCGTCCGGGAGTCCAACTCATCTCGCCGGAGCGCGCCCGAAACGCCGTCGGCTAGGTCGTCGTCCCCTGCGCCGGTGACCCAGCGCCGCCGCTCGCCATCGTCGGACTTCGAGCTCTGCCAGCCGTCGGATCTTCATCAAGCGGTCCAGATTGCGCCACGTCACCGTCGGTGAGATCCAGTTCCAAAATCCCAGATCCAATCTTGACCATTGGATCTAGATCCAATGGTCCAGATCAAACGCGTTAACCCAAACGCGTGAGTCCAGATCTAATCTGGGCCGTTGATTTTCAAATCAACGGCCGAAATTGCGCCACGTGACGGGGAGCTTGACCGCGCTGATCGCACGTCGCGTGTGATTGACACGCCGCCCGGCGTGTCGGCCGACGCGATCAAACCGCACCATGACGTCACGATGGCGTCATGGCGCCCTGCGTCGCCGCCACCGACCATGTAGTAGCGTCGATGATGACATCACCGGTGGGTCCCACCCGTCGGCACCGTGGTGAGCCCGCCGACGTCGGCAATGGCGTCACCCGAGGGCCACTGTCGGCGACCGCGTGGAAGCCGTGGGCCAGGAGTCCACGGTGGACCGAGTCCACGGTGGACCAAGCCAAGCTGTGGGTTGAGCCCATGAGCCGGCTGACGTCACCCGCCCAATCAGAGGCTGCCACGCGTCACTGCTGACGCAATAAATAATTTCTGAAAAAGAAAATGATTTAATAATTCGGTTTAATAATTGATTTGAATTTCAAAACTTCAAACGCTTATAACTTTTGCGTTTCAACTCCGATTTGAACGATTCAAATTTCTGAAAATTCATAAAATTCAGACCTACTCTAATATGAATTTTATTTAATTTTTGGACTAAAGTTTTTCTCTATAAAATTATTTAATTGATTATTTAAACTTTAAATAATCATAACTTTTGCGTTTCAACTCCGATTTGAGCGATTCCAGTTCCTAAAAATTCATAAAATTATGTTCTCTCTGTTTATGGATTTTATTTGGATGTTTGGACACTTTTTGCCTATTGTTTATTCATGTATTGCTATTTGCACGCTTTACGAGTAGACGTTGAAGTGCCGGAAGGATTCGAAGGAGAAGTGTTGACCCAGGAGCCAGCTCAGGACCAAGAACAAGTACTTTTTGAAGGCAAGTTGTGCTTTGACCATATTGATCCCATTTTGAAACCTATTTTGATTTAATGTATTGCATGCTAGTTCAAATAGAAAATGCTTTACTTAATTATGGGAAATTAGATAAATGCAAAATTGCCGTATGACACCTTGACTATTTAAATATGTGCCATGACCCCCTTGTCACCCTAGTTGTGGATTACTAGTTGGACATTACTAAATTGCCAACATGGGTTTGTAGATCGTTGTAGTATATGGCTTAGACCTGCTACGTACTCATGACATGGTTTTGGACAATCAAATGTTAATATTGACTTAATGATATATTGAACCTGTTTTGGGAAGGTATCATGTGATGTTGATGGCACGTGGTGCATGGTAATCAACTGGGGTTTGATAAATAGCTTTTGACCGGGGCATGTGGCAAGAATGATCGGGTGGGCCAGTTGTGGCACCGGAAACGTTGGTTTGGTTCTTCGGGTAGTCTTGCCCTGGTCACCCTAAGGACTTAACCTTGCAAGCCTTTGAACTGAGTCAATCATGCAACCACATGTCTGTAATGGGACGGACCTAGTTGATTAAGTTGCTAATAACGTACCTGTGGGACCTCAGGAGGTCAACTACACCCTTTGTGTAAGTTGTACGGGGGAGCGTACCGGGGCTGCGGCCAGGTACCCATCTAACGGTTGATTGGCCTAAACTTCGCCTTCGCTAAGGGAAGGGTTAGTGTGCAATAACCGGGGAGGCTCACTTGTATTGTTAGAAGTTTCCGAAAGACTTTGTTACGGGAACTCGCCTTTGTGGTGTTTGACTGTATCTTGTGGGTAAAGTGCATAACCTCTGCAGAGTGAAAAATCTATTCGAATAGCCGTGTCCGCGGTATTGGACATCGCTCGGGAATTACAGTCAAGGGTTAGACTTTCATAACAATAACTTGGACATGGAAAAAGGGTTTTGGTTTAATGGATGACATTGCTGGAAATATGGACTAGGATTGGGAAGGACGTTTATTTAACTCCTGGAAAAGTTATTGATATTATATACATGTCTTTACTGTTTTCGAATCTATTTACGATACATGTTAAATGTTTCTTGCCAAATGAACCATGAGCTATTCCTTGTACCAAGCCATGCATGTAGTATATTAGTTGCATTCTGTGCATGACTTGCTGAGTACCAAGTACTCACCCTTGCCACAATACAACACCAGTTGAAGAGGAGACTACACCAGCTTTGGAGGAGGAACTCCAAGAGGAACCGTCTACTTAGGGAGCGAGCCCAGTCAGTTGCCTGTGGTATACTGGATGGCGCCATGAAGTTATCTTATTTTTCCGCTACTATTATTTCTCTCTTAATAAGTTTCGCCCTGCGTGGCGTATATTTGTGACTTGACCATAAGGTCGAGCAACCAGTTTGACTATTTAATTTAAGTACTTTATTAGTATCGAGTGGTATGATTGTGATATTTACCGATGTTAAGACTGTGTGCACTAGCGCGTTCCTGGACTAGTGTTGAATACACAGAGGGTCCGGATTTGCAGATTCGGGTCCCGACAATAACTTAGACTTGCAAATTACAATAGATTATCAAAACCTATTATGTAAGAAATTGTCCATGTAATGTTGTAATTTGTAATCCAACCTTTGCAAGTTTACATCTATCCCGTCAGCACTAAACATTTATCACTCAATTACCCCAGAGTCAATCATGTCATCCTATAGGAATATGAATTAGCACAACAAGAAAAAAAGATGGTTTTGCATCATCAATTAATACTTAGTTACACAAACAGCTATATGTTTTGCCTTTGCCTCCTCTAGGTCAAAATCATCCATTAGTGTTGGAATCTTCTTTGTCTCATAGTTTGCACAACCTCACATTTTACAAAGACAAGTGAAAGTTAGTAAGTTAAAATGAATGATCACATGAATGCATACTATATTAACCAAACATCTTATTCTTACCTTGGTTTAAAGCAAATGTCCAATCTTTAGTACAAATTAGAGCTTCGACAACATCAGGCTCTAGTCTACTACGGAATGGATCAACAACACGTCCACTGGAACTAAAAGCTGATTCTGAAGCAACCGTTGAAACTTGAACCGATAACACATCACATGCTAGCCGTGAGAGAATAGGAAAATGCCCTTGTTTGTCCCTCCACCATCCCAATACATTAAATTTGACATTATTAGTATCAACAAATTTTAATGGTGGTTCATTCATGTATACCTCATGTTCAGTGTCCTCTGTATGGCTTAAGACACCTTCATACAGAAAGTCTTCAATCTCTTTATCAACATTGCATGACTGAGAACCCCTACTACCACTAGGTTGTATTGTTGACTCCTCATGTGTGCTAGAGCTAGACTTGTAAGCTTAGAATAATTGGTTAAGAACATTCATGAACTTATTAAGTTCATGCTCATACTCATACCTCTCATGATAAATTTTCCTCATAAAATACTCCACTAGCTTCCTCTTGTATCTTGGGTCAAGAAAGCATGCCACTGCAAGAGCTATATTAGATTTGTCCCAATACTTCTCATATTTTGCATGCATTGCCTTTGCCATGGTAGAAATATTTTCATCATAGTCAATAACCCATTCTCCAATTGCTAACTTTATGTCAAAAAATTTCCACAAAAAGAGATTAGCTGTTGGATAGGAATGTCCAGAAAAGAGGTTTGTGGCATCAGTAAATTTCAGCAAACACTTTGTTAGATATTTTGCCCTATCCCAATCTTCTTGTGTTGGAGCACACCTCCCATATTTGCTCTCATTCAAAAACAACAGCCTTTCAAAAGCTATTTTAAAATACAAAGCATTACTCAACATATGAAAAGTGGAGTTCCATCTTGTTTCAACATCTAATGAAAGATCTTTATTGACATCCAACTCACATTCTAATGCACACTTTTGAAATTATTCCCACTATAATGGAGAATTTTTCACAATTGCAACCGTATCTCTAATGTTATGGACCGACAGTGCAATTGCTTTTAAGCCATCTTGAGCAACAAGGTTCAATATATGACACAAACATCTTACATGAAAAAAGACTCCATCACAGATCAAAGGAGAATCCTTGCTAAGAATTGGAATAATTTCTTTCACACATTTATCATTAAAGGATGCATTGTCTAGAGTAAGAGCAAACAGTTTCTTTTCAAGGTTCATGGCCATCACACCCTTGACAAACTCATTGGCTAGATTCTGTCCAGTATGGCTTCCTTTCACATGCATGAATTTGATTATTCTTTTCCGCATATTCCAATTTAAATCTATCCAATGCATAGTTATGCACATGTACCCTTTGTTTTGATTTGAAGTCCACATATCCATGGTGCAAGAAAAGCGGCATGACATAGAGTTAAACAAATTATATAGCTTATTCTTTTCCTCCACAAATATTTCCATTATTTTGTTCCTTGTAGTTTTGCGGCAATTAAATGAAAAACTAGGACGCAAGGACTTGATAAAGTCAACAAAATATTGATGTTCAACCATATAAAAAGGATACTCATGCATAACAATAGCCAAATGCCACTTTTTTAAGATAACTTCTGAATCATACCTGTATGTTTCCACAACAACCGTACCATCTTTTGTGTCTTCTGAGTGCTGCTTTTGTTTGCCTTGCTTCATTCCATGCTTGTTCTCTAAATGATTCCAAAATACTGTTGTGCCTCTATTGCCCTATGTTAGACCTTTGTAATCACATCTCTTGCAATTTGCCCAAGTTTCCAGCACCTTAACACCATTTGGTTTTATATTTGTCACCTCAAACTTGTCATAGTATAGCCAAACTTTAGAGGTAGACTTATTCTGCTTCTTTGAAGACGGGGCACTTCCATCACAAACATTAGATTCATTTTTACCTTGTTCCATTTCAATGATCTTGGCTGCACTAGGCCTGAGATATGCCTACTGAATGAGGGTAGTAGATGACTCTTCAACATTATTGCAAACACTAGCACTTGCATTTTCAGTTCCAGGTTCCATCCTGCCAAAAAATTTAGTATTATCAAGAATGACTGAATGAGTCTAAATGTCCAACTATCTTGTAGATTGCAATTCCAGCTTAGAAAATTTAGTAGTGTCAAGAATGAGTCTAAGTGAATAACTACCTTATAGATTGCAACTCCAACTAAGACATAACAATTAACAAAGCAATGAATGGTGATGTGTAGATGTAGTGCTGCCTGAATAAATAAATTGAGGAACAGAGGAAGAGATTACTAAATTAGGAGAAGACTATGTAGTGGTACATTGGTACCTGCGATTTGCAAGAATGAGTGAATTTCCAATTATCTTCTGCATCTACCACAACTAGAGGAATTTTTCCCTCATCCCAGGAAATTTCATTGTTTGCAGTGAGTCTAGTGAATCATAGTAGAAGCTATAGAAGTATAGAGTTATGTTGAACTTTGCTGAACATTAGGGGGAAAAGAATGTAGAGCTACACCATAGTCTAAAAAACTTATGCTGAACTTTGTTTTGTAAGCTATAGAAGTATAGAGTTCTTCTAGGGAATCAATACCGGATGGGGCTTGAACATTAATGGAGAGATGGATCCTTCAAGCTTGAGGAGGCACGGTCGGGGTCCCGGTCGCCATCGCCGGCCGGGGTCGCCGATGCCGCTTTGGGTTGGCTGATGGGGGCGCGGTCGCCGGTTGGGGAGAGGCGAATCGCGGTCGGATCACCAAACGGGGAGGCGGATCGCCAGACAGGGAGGCAGGTTGCCACTCGCCATACGGGGGGCGGATCGCTAGACGGGGAGCTGATTGCCATACGCCAGAGCCAAATGGGGGCTCGGGGAGGATAGCCGCTAGGGTTTTTGGTCTAGGTTTTGTTTTTTTTCTCTCTCTCTCTCTTTTGGTCTGCTCAAATCTAGTCCTCGGCTCCTCCTCCGGTTTTGGACTTTTGGGGCTTTTGCATAGTTGCGTTGCGGTCTTGGTGGTCACAACGCACGCACTTGGACTTGTTCACGCACTCACGCCTCCCGCTGTTCCGCGGTCCTGCCTCCCGCGCCACGTCGTAACTCGTAGCAGCTTTCCCCGTTTCCCTGTTCCCGCGCTCGGCGCTCGGTGGATTCCCGCGCTCAGTCTCGCCTCTCTGAAACGTGTTATTTGGATAATATCCGTATATCATATTCAGATATTATCCGAACGAAAACTCGGATATTCCGTATCCGTCGGATAATCAGTGTTCCATATCCGTATCCGTATCCATATAAATTATTTGTATCCATATCCTTATCTGAGAAATCAACTGGATATCTGTGAAACTATCCAAATCATCATCCAAATCAATTCGGTCGGTCGGTCGGTCGAAAAATATCCGTACCAGTTCCATCCCTAACGGGCACCTGTACGGACGTATTTCCATCATCGTCCGAGGAAAATTCATCGTGTTCGTCCATCACATGTGCCTCTTCTTTCTCCGCCGCTCACATATCGTCTTGCTCTAGCACTTCAACTAACCCTTCCAACTCCTCCCCTTCATCTGCTTGTCCCGTCGGCGCAGCACATGATCAAATATTCTCATGAACTTCCGCCACACTTTCTGCTTGCACCGCGATAGGGGTTTCATTACTTGGCAAGTCTGTTTTGACCGTCGCCTGCATAAAGAGGACGAAACCCCAACCACACCGTCTTGATGAATTGACGTAGTTCCTCCAAGACTGAGCTCGCTCCAAAGGTCTAAACACCCATACCGAGTCCTGTGTACCTCTCGGCCACAATAATTTAATGTTCATGTCATGCACCACAGGATTCAATGAAAGACTGTGACAAAGCCACCCGTACAGATCTTTAAAACTCATGTCATCCGGATTGTGATGGTACAAAACACACTGCTGAAAACTACTCAGATCAACCCCATATGGCCCCTCCTGAATTTCTCCATCACCGTAAAACACTTTGAATGCATCCATAGCAGACATACCTATTGGATATTAAAAATAGTTTATAATATGCGCAAGTGATATTTGATATACGAAATAATGGCAACTGTAATAGAGTTGTGTACATTTCAGAAATTATGCCTACATATAGTTTTTCCTAACCGAAATTGCCACCTTGTTTATTCATTACAACCAAGAATTAACTATTTTTTTGGGAAAATAAGATCTAACATACCGACATTATTTGCGTACATACATAAATGATCCATACCTACATTAATACAATATGTGTAAAGAAAATAATTTAAACTGTATCCTACCACTTGTCCACCATAGTACATACATTTAGTACATAAAGCAACCAGGTTCTATATTGTATAATTAACACAAACAAACTAATTTCACATCATTTGGATATCACATGATCAAGTTATGACAGTTTTATTATTGAGCGCATTGAAATCAAACCTAATTAGGAAATGGTACAAACTAAATTAAATTTTAAATCTCTTTGCATATTCAGAGAGTTGATGACATTAGGATTCTAAAGAAGTCTATCTCATTCAATTTGAACTTCAGTTGTACAAAATTTGTCACGAAGGTAGTTTCAAACCTACACTTTGAATTTGAATTCTATTTTAAAACAGAGATCAAACTTCAAATGTTTTTCCATGTTCTGATATTACATGATTTAACATGAATTCAGAAACTTGTTTCATTCAATTTGGACTTATGGTTCAAAAGTTATGAGCATTTTTTCTTTTTAGTGTTAACCTATTTTTTAGTCCCGTAAATAATTACTTGCTACTATGTTTATTTTGTTGAACTAACAACACATTTTTTGTTCCGATAAATTAATATTGCAACTCATATATTTCTGGGGCCAATAATATATTATGTACCAACATTATTTGCGCATATACAAAATTATCCACACATGCTTTTATAAACTATACGTAAAACAAAATTAATTAGGTACTACAATTTTTTTTTGGCTACTCTAAAATTTTTCTAAGAGTACCTATATTTTTCTTACGTACATATAATTATATCGATGAAAAAAAAATTATATAATTTACTAACCGATGAACGAACGAAGAAAGAAGAACGAACGACGAACAAACTAATGACGCACGATGAACAAGCACGTCCTCTCCTCCCTCTTCTTCCTCTCCTCTTCCTTTTCTCCTTCTTCTCTTCCCCCTCCTTCTCCTCCTCCCTCTCCTCCCTCTTCTTCTTCTTTTCTTTCTTTCCTTCTTCTCGTCCCACAGTCGGTTCTTCTGCTCGTCGTTTACTTCCTTCCTCCAGTCCTTAATTGTGATCGGCACTCGCTCCCTCACCAATTGGCCGATAAAAGAGGAGTAGCGCCCCTTCAACGGGCCAGGACCCGTGCAAACCCCCCTGGCATTGAAGTGGAGCACTTGCGGCGTTCTCCCTGTGGCTCCTTTATTCGGTCCTCTGGCCTTTCTAACCTTCCTCGATGGGGTAGCAGGACCTTCTTCTCTCTCTGGCGTTGAGCCGGTGCTCTCCCTTTGCGACATTTCGAAGTAAGTACGTATATTGTCAAACCTAAACTTCATGAGAGGAAGCAATTCAAATTTCACATAATAGAAAGCAATTCACATGTCTATCTGTAGACCGACTAAGTACGTACGTACCAACGATGACTCCTAATGTCTAATTAGGTTAGGTCCTAATCCCATTCGAGGATATGTGGTTCGAGCAAGTTCCTAAGCTGTTGTACAACTCTAGAGAAAATTTCGGCAGCATCTCCCCGCTGTTCTCCAAATACACGTCTCGACAACAGGTCAAGAGGGTGTGTATTCGAAGAACACCAGGGAGATGCTGACGAAACTTTCTCTAGAGTTTGTACAACAGCTTAGGAACTTGCCCGAGCCACATATCCTCGAACTGTCCAAAAAACGTGGACAATTCGAGACTGCTTATTTATAAATATGCCATTTTAGCATACTTATAAACAAGCACCCTCGAACGGGAGACGCATAGGTTACGCAACTAAACTCGATAATAAAGTGCGATAATATAGCATGTGTTACAAGTTTCAAATTGCAATGATGGATTGCTCTCAGATTGCTATAGAAGGGTTGCTAAATTAATTAGCCGTCCAACTTCTAGATGGCCAATATATCACCGGCTATTACATCTAAAAATTTAAGGATTACACAACCCTAGAACAAAGATCGCTCTAGCACATAAAACAACAAGTACAGCATAATATCAGAATGAATATAGCACTAATCTAACCCTACCACAATGCATTAAGAGCAAGTGCCACCAAATTGTCAGCTAAGAGCATAAAGGAATAAGCACAGCACTGCTCTGACCCTAGAACAATGCATTAAGAGCAAGTGGCACCAAATTGTCAGCTAAGAGCAGTGTTGTTCTAAGTCTAGCAAGTTCCTTTAATGATCAGATTAATCAAGCCTCATTCAAAACAATCATCATCGAGCTATTTACAACCAATTACAGCCCACAGTCCGAAATGCATCTTACAGTGCGCCGAACCGAGTCGGCAATGGGGGAGGAGCCGATGGGGGACGCGCCGTTGGGGGGGACGAGCCGGTGGGGAGGCGCTGGGGAGGACCCAGGGGGAGGCGCTGGGGAGGACCTGCAGGGGAGGCGCTGGGGAGGCGCCACGGGTACCCGCCAATGGGGAGGAGCCGGGGAGGCGCCCACGGGGTAGGCGCCGGTCGGGGAGGTGGTCGAGCTAGGGTGTGGGAGGAGCCGGAGGGGGAGGCGCCGGAGGGGGAGGCGCCGGGGGGGGGGGAGGAGGCGGAGGGGGAGGCGCCGGTGCGGGAGATGGTGGAGCTAACTGGGGGTGTGGAATGAATTGAAAGCGAAATCGATCTTGGCAGAAATGAACTGAGTGTGCGCGCCGAAATGAAAATGCTCTGGGTTTTATCACGGTCGTTTATATAGAAAAACCGATCGCAATTATACTAAGTATCTGTGTCGGTTCTATAGAAAAACCGATCGCAATATGTGGAGTATCTGTGTCGGTTCTATAGAAAAACCGATCGCAATATGTGGAGTATCTGTGTCGGTTCTATAGAAAAACCGATCGCAATATGTGGAGTATCTGTGTCGGTTCTTTAAAAGAACCGATCGCAATTATACTATCTGTGCCGGTTTCCTAAAGAACCGATTGTGATAACTATGATCCAATTTCTAATTTTTTTTAAAACAGAATCTTCATTCAAAAGAGTCGAAAAGTCAAATCTTTTTCAAATTTGCTATACTATAAGATCCATTTGACATATATATTCTACAAAATGCCACATTATACAGGGAATTCTTACAACATAATTTATTTAAAATACAACCCTTCTTGATGATCTACACGCATGTAATGTGTTCCATGTGTGCCGTCGTCACCGCTAAGACATGCCCCATCTGCAAACGGAGGTGTAATGCAGTTTTAGGATTTGTTAGCTACGTATATTTGTTAGCTACGTATATTTGTTAGGAGGTGTAACGCAAAAAAAGATCGAAAAAACAGCCAATTAATTTGTTAGCTACGTATATTTGTTTTACTTAGTTCGTACGAACCTGAAATGTAAAGTATACAATGCCTTTCTGTGTAGTAGTATTTTACATGATATTATGAGTGTGGAATGCAGTTTTAGGATTTCATAAACTGCATATGTCTTGTGATAGTATATTATATAACATATATATAATTATATGTTGGCATACATTTTAACTGTACGTAACCATAACATTAATTCTTTCGTAATTAAAATTTGAGTAATGCCAATATGTTTAAATATGTTAGCGGTGCGTGTGTGCAATTATTGATGACTACAATTATGTAATGCTACAGTCCTCGATGGCGATTCCGCTTCATATATGGCACGGGGGGGGAGCCCGCAAATTTGCAGGGCCCATTTGTCAGCATGCATAATTGCGCACACATAGAGACAACTGTAAATCCATTGATAGAGTTGCATACAGTAGCAAGAGCGGCTGCACGCGCTCTTAGTGTTGATCGTACATTGTACAAGCTCGTGGTAGATGGGGTTAGGCCCCATGTAGTGCCAAATAGCTTGCTTTATGTGTACAGCCTATTCGAGCTCCGTAGAACGAGTGCTTGGCAGTTCTACATGGAGAAGGCCGCACAAGAAGGGTTCGCACTAGGTGTTTACGTGAAGCTGGTCCCTCGCACCCCCGCTGGGGAGGCAGGGACGAGCCGAGCCCAGGAGGAGGACATGGGGGTCAATGCGGACGAACAACTCGAGCTCGAAGAGGAAATTGCCATGAGCTCGCAGCAAGTCCCCGGTCAAGGGGGCTTGGCAGGGACTGGCGAAACGGATGCGCCCGTCCCTGAGGTTGATGCGGATGCCCTAGGGGATGACCCTCACCCTACTTGTGGTGATGGTCCTGACGAAGATGAGGACCCGGGGCCAGCAATCGCTTTTTTGCACTCGCTGGACCCGGCCAACTGTGTTCTAGCCCGCTTGGAGGATATTTCTAAGCGTGGGCATGACCATAGCGACATAGAACTCGACCAGGAGTTTGCCACGAAGGACGAAGCGATGCACTTCTGCAATAATTACGCCGTGGTGACCCGGCGTGACCACCGTGTGCATCGCTAGGACCCGAACTGCTTCGAGTTTAAATGGAAGAAAGGGCAGCAGTGCGGATTCTATGTTCGTGCTCAGCGCCCTAAACATCAGAACTATTTCATTATACGCCGGTACACACCGCACGCATGCACAGAGGCGCTTGTTCAGAACACAAGCGGCGTGGTGAAATCAAGATTCATCGCGCAAATCCTGTTAGACGTGCTGAAGGCCGACCTTAGTCTCAGGCCCGCAACCATAATTGCTGAGATACGGAACAGGACAGGGATGTCCATAACCTACCTACAGGCTTGGCGAGCAAAGCAGATGGCTTTGAAAATGATATTTGGTAGTTTTATGGAGTCATTCAATTGGGCTCCACGCCTACTGAGGCGGATAGCTGCAACAAACCCAGGCTCCGAATATGCTATTGCTGTTGAACCCGTGCAGCTTCCCGATGGAACGACTGCTCCAGAACACTACTACCTCCTCAGGGTGTTCTGGGCGTTCGGTCCATGCATCACGGCATTCAGCAACTGCCGTCCTGTTATATGCGTGGATGGGACATTTCTATCCGGCCAGTACAATGGCACCCTTCTTACCGCCCTAGCTACCGATGCAAACAACCAGCTACTACCGCTGGCGTTCGCCGTGGTCGAGAGCGAAAGCAACGACAGCTGGTTCTGGTTCCTGTCCCTGGTGAAGACCCGTGTGGTGTGGGATAGGGCTGGGGTGTGCGTCGTATCGGACCGTAATGCAGGGCTGCTGAACGCCCTCGATAGAATGGAGGAAAATGAAGATTGCCCTTGCCTGTGGAGAGACTTCCAGCGTAGATGGTGCATGCGTCACCTGGGGGCGAACCTGTACATCATGTGCAGGAACAAGAACATGGTGAAGCTATTCAAAACCCTATGCATGCAAAACCAACTGCGCAAGTTCGATACGATATTTAACCAGCTGAACGAGCGCTCAAAGGAACTGGTGGTGGAAGAGACCATGGAGGGCACATAGGTAATTGGTGGCTCGGAGATCTCCGTACGACGCAAGATGACATTCGCGCAATGGATAGCTCGTAAACCCGCTGAGAGATGGGCCTGGGCGCACGATACAAACAGTGCTCGGTAAGATAATGCCCTCTCTAGTACGGTAGCACATCACTTGACAGTACTATTTTGCACCTAAGCGGTATGCTTCTCTTCTGCAGATACTCCATCATGACGCATTTAACTTTGCCGAGTCGTACAACAATGTGCTGCGGGGGGCTCGTTGCCTACCCATTTGCCCAATCATTGAGCTCACATTTTTTAGGACCGCGAAATACTTTGTTGATCGCCAAAGGGCGGCATAATCTGCGGCTCAACCTTCGCCTCCTGTGTCGAAGCTTTGTTACTGTCGTCAGAGGCGTAAAGCTCAATTCCACCGCACGCGCATGATGGACCCTGCGCAGAACATTTTTCTCGTCGAGTGCAAGCGCAAGCACCGTTCGGGATACTCTGTGGGGGACACAAACCAGAGATGCCAGCTCGGCATGTTTGAGGTGACCTGCTCATGCAACAAGCCTCGCCTAGAGCACATCCCCTGCTCGCACGTGCTAGCAGCGTGCCGTGATATGGGGGACAACGACGGCACATAATATGTCACACCGTACTACCGTATGGATGCCGTTAGAGCAACATGGACGGGGCATTTCGAACCGTTCAACATCGGCACGAACTACAAGACCTTCGAACCCCTTACGTGGCTCCCATACCCCACACTAAGACGCGATACGCCGGGTAGACCGCGTTCTGCGCGGTTTGAGGGTGACATGGATGCGTCTCAGCGAGACGATGGCCTTCGGCATTGTCGCATCTGCAGGCAGACAGGGCATGACCGTGGAGGCTGCCCAAACAGAGGCTGATGTTGTCCAATGTAATATTTCAACTATACGCATTCGACATGCAACATCTTCTTACTACCTTCATTTTGCATTCTCTTCGTGAAATGTCAGTTATGTAATTTATGAACCTAAATTTCTTTGTGTATGTAGAGTGGTTCTGTAATTTCTTCTTATGTTTTTTTTTGTATTTCATTGATTCATTCCCTCGAGATTATGCAGGATTGTGATGGAGTTGCCGGAGCTATTGCGATCGAAGTATGATGATGACCACAGGGTCCGCAAGTGGGCCTCCGGCCAGACGGTAACGTCATTACTTCACTGTCGTAACGTATCGCAAGCGTACGCACCTTTCGTTATGCTCAGTATGTTTACTTGCTCTGTCCTTGTAGCTGAACACTCTCCGCATGCGTGGCTCCCGTAACATTAAGAGATTGGACCCTGAGTTCATATACGGCCTCGGACGGACAGGCTTGTTAGCTTTCGCATTTATGGTGCGTGGAGCCGACGAAGGAGATGGCCAGCGAACCCCGATGCCTAGACTGGATGGGGCCCTTATCACCGCATTGGTCGACAGATGGCGTCCGGAGACGCATACTTTCCACCTCCCCTTCGGCGAGATAACGGTGACCCTCAAAGATGTCGCCATGTTATTTGGCCTTCCACTTTCCGGTGAACCCCTCGTAGTGAGCAAGCCCTCCAAAGAGGCATGGAAGAACTATGTAGAGGAAAGGTAATAAATGTGAAAGCACACGGACCACACTTATCTGGGAGCTAACGTGATTTCCTAACAGGTGATTTTCTTCGATGCAGGTTTGGCACAACGTACACGGGGAACTGTGATCAGGGAGTCTCTTTCACATTGCTCGACAGTCTCCCGGAGGCTGGACCATGTCCTGAAAACGCTGACCCCGGTCAAATAAATAGGCACTTCGAGGTGTACCTATATTTCCTCCTTGCAGGAATTTTATTTACAAACGGAAATGGTGATTCCGTTGCCCCCCACCTCGTTTGGGTCGCTCGGGAATTAGCTGAGCAGGTGCGAGAAGATGCAGCACCGGACATCTACGGCTGGGGCTCGACAGTTCTCGCAGACACATATCGCGAGATGTGTGCGCCCGCCACGGCCACAGCCAACTTCAATAATGGGAGGTTGCCCCCTGCTTCTACAGTTGTGGTCCTGGTTGTACCTACCCATAGCGCGACCAAGAGTGTCAAGGCGGTACTACCCAGTGCCCGTTGATGAAGCTAATGTGCATCCACTCGCAAGGCCAACCTTGGGTTACAAATGGATGCATGCCAGACTTCGATGGGCCCAGGAATCAGACCGCGGCTCCTACCCTCGTCTCGTGGGGGACCTAGACTTCGACATCAAAGACAGTCACGTGGGATCCCTTTTCCACCCAGGCCACGGAGGAGGTTGCGTCTGGAGGCCATATCTCCAATCAGGTACTGGGAGCCTCATTATTGGATGACGAAATGCTTCCTCCTGTGCATGAGTGTTGTTGAGCCATACTCTCCGGAGCGCGTTCAGCGCCAATTTGGGTACCGGCAGTCTTTCCCTCCACCGCCTCCGACAGACTCCGAAAGCTCCCATGGGTATGTCGCTATATGTCACATTATTTTCACGCTTACTGTGGAAACCATTAATAACGTGTTGGATTGATCCACAGGAGGAGCACATCGGGGCACAACTACAACTGGGTCGCACGGAATAGCCGGCATATTGAGAGGTGGAACTCGATGGCCACTGAGGACGTCTGGAACCCATCAGCGCCACGAGACGGACACATTTGGGTACCTTTGATCTGCAGACCTCGCACACGGGCGGTGCTCCTAGACAGGGGTGCGGCGATGCCAGTGCAACATGGCTATGCGGAGGAGTACGCAGAGCGCATGCACACACTGGTACGGATCGCACCTATCACATACTAAAAACCGGGGATATACCCAATTAAACATTCGATACGTGTTAATTTGCAGAGGCGTGAGGCGGAGTACATGCATGACCAGGCGGACGAGATCCTCACGCAGTCACAGCCGCAGCAACGTCAATCAAGCAATCCTTTACGGAACCTTCTTCGCCGCACGGGCCACCGCATAAGAAATGCGGTCAGAGATGTTGGTGGCCATAGACCGTCTACCCAACGTGATTACGAGGATGTACCGTACGAGGCGCCGCCCGCACCGAGCCCCCTGATGAGGAGCATGTCCATGGATAGACGTGCAACGCCTGTGCCTCCTCGGCGGCAGCAAGACCAACCCAGAGCATCGACTTCGTCCCGGGTCCCGAGCCATGAGAGCGGCCGGGGCCATGGAGGCGGCTACGTTGAAATAGGTGCTGGGGCGAACGTTCAAGGAGGAGTACACATCAACATGTCACCGTCCCCATCATTGCCGCAGGAGTCTTTTAGTACCCCCGTCCAGCATCAACAAACATGGGAGGACGTGTCGAGGGCGTACGATGACCTTATGGGCTCGGGGACTACATTCACAGATTTGCTCGCGACGACGTGTTTGCAATCCCTAGGGTTGCATTCGCATCCCAGTAACCCCGAGGAGGCCGGTGGATCGAACTGGCAGGAGCAACAGCCTTCGGACGTACTCCGCGCATTAGGGTACCATGTAGACCAGTCGATGGCTGGATGGGGCATCCACAGCAAAGACGTCAGACGCAGCGGTCTAGCCAAAGGCGATTCGACATCGAACGCGAGGTGCACGATTAGTTCCAAATAAGGCTGGACTACGTATCCCCCATCGGCCCCAAACTTTCACACCGTCCGACTACGATAACCAGGAACATCATGGTAGGGGGACGCGCAGGGGAAGAGGAAGGGGGAACACTAACCCAGAAGGTCGTTGAACCCGTTATTGATCAACCCGTTCGATTGCATTATTTTACTTTCAATGTAATGTTTTAATATGTGCAATATTGTGCTCGGAATGAAATGTATTATGGCACTAAGTTGTCTTTGCCACTTAGTTATACTGAGGCCTTTTGCACTGGCATAATTTGCATGCATCGTGTGAAAACAATATTTTTCCATAACATGCTACTCCGTATTTCGAAGAGCAGATCATCTGCCTTATTCCAAAGAAAATAGAGTAATACGTGATATTTTACGGCCTACCCAATAGGCTTAAGTTGTCATCTTCGTTCGCGACTATTACACGAAGGGCATTACTAGGGCCAGGACACTGCCAGCTCTAGCTTGGCTTCAACCAGGCCCCCATCGGGTGCAGCTAACGCTGCCACGTGCCGCTTTCATGTCCCGGCCCCTAAACCGCGTGCGCTAACGTTACGCCACCTGGTCGCCACTCCCAAGCCACTGCCAGCTGCAGTGATTCTGCAGCCAGGCCCCCCGCAGCACACTGCACACGCTGCCACCTGCTGATTGCCTGTCTTGGCCCCTCGCCCTGCAGGCTAATGTGTCGCCAGTTGCGTCGTTCCTCCCTCGCTCCCTGCCTATAAATATCCAAGAGTGCATAAAGGTTTGAGTGAGTTTACAAACCCCATAGCTTGTAGAGGAGAACTGGTAGATTAGCTTTCTTTTTTTCCAGTGTTTCATTCCGGCTACGTGTTTTAGAGGTATTATTTACAAACTAAATTTTGTACGGTGAGTCACATTGTACATTAGCTTGCTGATATCCTCTTCTTCCTAATTACACTTGTGCGTTCTTTAATTGTGTGAAGGCCATGTCTCAAACGTCGAGCTCAGCGAATCGGAGAGCCATTGCACTTGCTAATGCTAGGCGGGTCGATTGCCCTAATTGCCATGTGGAAGCTAATGTGTTGTACTCCACCACTTCGTCAAATTACGGCCGGGTGTTTTATAAATGCCCTAATTACTCTGTAAGTGGGAATGTAGTTCGATTTCTCAAGCCTATGATGATTGTTCTCTTCTTCGAGTAGTCTCTTATGAGTTCACAGCTCTTTACATGGTCTAAAAATATGTTGACATCATTATGCAGTCTGTAGGATGTCAATATTTTCAAAGGGGCGAACACCACTCGAATACATCGATGGAGTCGTCAGAGTACCGCAGCACCGGGGATGCTTCCTGCCTAGAGCAATGGATGGACCCAACACTCGAGCGAGCATGAACCCAACGCTAGAGCAAAGGCTTAACATGCTGACATTAAAGGTGGAGCGCATTTTAGATCATATCAAGTGGGTAGAGAAGATCTTTGTATGTAGTTATCCTTGTGATAATTTTGTCTGCAATTGCGAACTAGATCATGCTTTATGCGTCACTTATGTTAACTTTATTAATCTATGTCGTGCAATGCAATCGTTCCATTTGTGTTATCTATTCTCTCTATGTTTTTGCATCAATATTATAGTATATTATATATATCTCATATTTTGTATGCGTCACATATGTTTACTATTGTTTTTTTTCAGAATGGATCAGATTTGATATATGATATACGGACTACCGTTCTATACACATAAATTTCGTTTACACCTTTCTTTACAAGTAAATTGTAGTACCGCAATATCCCCAAGTATCGTAGCCGATAACCACTTTTCGCAACTATTGTAATTAGCACTTTTCAACTATCCGAAAATTCATACAACAGAAGGTGTAATTACAATATTTTTGCAAAATATGGTAGTTCGTATAGTGAAGAGCAATCCAGCTGCATTCTTCCAAAAAATGGACTCAAACGGGACATTTTACCGCCTGCCAAGTATGCTCAAGTTGTCATATTTGTACGCAACTATTATAATTAGCCCTTTTCAAACGGACTCAAACGTGAAATGTAATTACATACAACGGAAGATGTAATTATATTTTTTTTTCCATAATATCGTAGTCAGTTTACAGAAGAGCAAATCAGATGCATTCTTCCGAAAAAATGGACTCACACATCATATTTTACGGCCGGCCGAATATGCTTAAGTTGTCATATTTGTTTGCGACCGTTATAATTAGCCCTTTTCAACTATACGAAAATACATACAACGGAAGGTGTAATTACAATATTTTTCCATAATATCATAGTCAGTATACAGAAGAGCAAATCAGCTGCATTCTTCCGAAAAAATGGACTCACAGGTGATATTTCACGGCCGACCGAATATGCTTAAGTTGTGATATTTTTCCGCGACTATTATATTTAGCCCTTTTCAACTATACGAAAGTACATACAACGGAAGGTGTAATTACAATATTTTTCCATAATATCGTAGTCAGTATACAGAAGAGCAAATCAGACGCATTCTTCCGAAAAAATGGACTCACACGTGATATTTTACGGCCGGCCGAATATGCTTAAGTTGTCATATTTGTTCGCGACCGTTATAATTAGCCCTTTTCAACTATACGAAAATACATACAACGGAAGGTGTAATAACAATATTTTTCCATAATATCGTAGTCAGTATACAGAAGAGCAAATCAGCTGCATTCTTCCGAAAAAATGGACTCACACGTGATATTTCACGGCTGGCCGAATATGCTTAAGTTGTCATATTTTTCCGCGACTATTATAATTATCCCGGCCGGCCGCATATGCTTAAGTTGTGATATTTCCATAATTATTAGTTGTCATCATCCAAACTTTCGTTGCATTGGCTTGAGACGTCCTGTCAAAGCACTGCTGGCAAAGCCTGCAGGACATATCATGTCATCAAATGCATGCATGGCAGATAATGCCTTAGTCGTGCTCTCAAAGCATAGCTGCCAAAGCCTGACTGGCACCTCCCTACCAGCTATAAAGCTGCTTGCATTTGTCGCTTCCAAGCACAAAGCGAGCCGCAGCGAATCCGATGCTCGCGGATTCGTTCTTGCTTCAAGTCTGTCGCTTTATCAATTCAGGCTATTTAACCCCCTTCCTGGCTTCCCAGCATTGCATCAACCGAACGACTGCTCCAATACAATAAAGAGAACCATCCCCCGCAAACCAAACGAGCAGCACCAATGGAGTTTCCCTCGCCCCCAAGGCACAGCGTTGTCCAAACCATCCCCGACGGCACGGAGGTCCCCATGTGCCTATGCGGGGATCCTTGCCGCTTTCGGCAGTCCATAGACAACTCATACACATACGGTATGAGGTACTGGAGTTGCCGCAACCACGACTCTGAGCCAACGCTGGGGAAGCGACTGCGGCGGAGAAGCCCGGTATGTTCATACTCGCATTTAGTGTTGCATTGAACCTGCATGTGTCTAACACCATGTGATGTGACCAATTGCAGCCTCCACTGTGCGAGTTCATCTGATTCTACGACGCGGAACAAACTATCGAGATGGAAAGGATGCGGAATTGGGAGTACTCGCATCGGAGGGCTATGGTGGAAACAGTGGTGTGAGCAGGATCAGGAGGAGAAGCGCAAGCATCGTCTGGAACAGATGCTTGCACAGAGGGAGGCCGAACGGCAGCGCCATGCCGCGGAGAGGGAGGCTGAGTGCGAGAGAAAGCGTGAGAGGGCAGCTAGGGCCAAGGCGGTAGGAGCTGAAGGATTGCGTAAGGGAAAATATCCTCGCTGCTCTCAGTAAAATGTACGACAAGGGCCCTTCTTGTTGTTCCCTTTCCCTAAGGCATGTTAGGTTTAGTCCGGTATAGTGTACAAAATTTATCTGCCCATCTTTGACCAAAACTACACGAAGTCTCAAAAAAATATTACACAATTATCGGTACAGTGTACAAAAAAATTATTACACAATTATCGGTATTTGCATTTCAATCGGATCCGGTCGAATAACCAGAAAACTAAAAAAATTCGGCGAAATAATGAGACAAAAATAAAAAAACGTCGTGGCGGGAACCGTCAGTATTTTTGCTATTTTCATTTCTTGTTGTATATTTCTACAGTTTTTTATTTACATGTTGTATATAAAACCGTTTTTCCCACCTCCTAACATAGCCAACCACTCGAATATGGACGCGAATGACAGACGGTAATGTCCTATACAGTGGTAAAGTCTAACATTCCACTAAATTTTAAGTGATACGGAAGAAACCAAAGAAGGAAAAAGGAGAATGAGATGGTATTATAGATAATCTATTGTATGAGTTATTTTTACATAATATAATGATATACTATAAATAACTGCCATCTATACTATTGTAAGATGTAGTGTGTCATCCGTCAATTAGCTGATGAATCTAACTGCTCATATGAGACGGTATTATAGATAATCTATTCAGCCGGGTGTTGTATAGCATTAAAATACAAAATTAAAAAGGTATTACAAAATTATCGGTACAGTGTACAAAAATAATATTTAAAAATACAATTCGAAAGCATATTCTTAATCCATATGATTTGGCGAAAATTTATAAAGTTTTCTTATTAAATTTGGAATTGTATAGCGAAAGTTATTTGCATTTCAATGAGATCTGGTCGAATAACCAGTGAAAACTAATAAAATTCGACGCGAAATAATCAAACAAAAATCAAAAAACATACGGGGACACGTGGCAGCGCGAGACGGAGCCACCTGGCTACCGTCGTGGGGGGTGGCGGCCGCCGTGGGGCGTGGCGGGAGCGGTGGGCACTTTTGTAATTTTTTTTTTGTTATATATTTTTGCTATTTTTATTTATATGTTGTATATTTTAGCTTTTTTTCCTAAATATTCTCACCCGCACGATCGAGCGCTGCATGCAGCCTGCCTGCTGCAGGAATCCGCACTCGCTTTTCCATCCCAAAGATGAGCACAAAGCAGAGCCAAGCTCGTCCCTGGCCGGTGCAAGCTTTTGCTTCCCTAGCTACCTAGGTGCTACTCCCTTTCTGCCTTGCTCTTGGATGCCTTTCTGCCTTGCTCTTGGATGGAGATCGATTCCTCTGCCTCCTCAAAAAAGACGGAGGAGCATATTAACACCCTTAGAGCATCTCCGATAGTTCCTAAAACTCATTCCTAAAATTAGTTTTTAAGAATAAATAAAAAAATTATCGCTCCAACGGTTACTCTATCGGAATTCCAATATCTCTGCACGCTCAAAAACTCTGGTCGAAGTAGCCAGATATTGGACGCTTGTGTGCTTTCCCAATCACTATTTTTGAAGAAAAAAATAGGAACTGTTGGAGAATGACATTTTTTTAAAGCCTAAAAACTTTAGGAAGCTCCCAATCAAGGGTTATTGGAAGTTAAATTATAGAAAACTGTTGGAGATGCTCTTATAGCTGAAGAAAACCGAGAGCAGCCAGCCACCCCACGTGGCAGCCCGCTTTTTTGCGAATATACAATACCATGCCTTAATTTGGGCGATTTTCAGATTTCTTATCTCAAGACTGAGTGCTTCAGATTCATACACTACTACACAAATAATCATCGCAAACTGTTTTTTGAACCATCTGTACGCATATATCAGTGATAACAATGACGTATCGCAAACAGTTTTTGAACCGTTTGTAAAAACACATATCATAGAAGGTTCTTAGCTAGGACCGTCTATGATAATCTTATATCATAGACAGTTCTAATTAAAAACTATCTGTGATATTATCTGATCACAAACAATTCTAATAAAGAATCGTCTCTGTTTGTGTGTAGACTGGCTGTTGCCTTCTCTATTAGTTAATATCTTCTGTCTTGTCCTTCAATTAGGTAAGGAAAGGGAAATTAGGGGAACTGGTCTCACCCATTTGTTATATCAAATTTCTTCAAGACCAAGTTAAGGTAATACCGATTATTCTTAGTTTAGTAATGTGTTTCACTAAAACTAATATGTTCTTTTTCTAGTTAAGAATGACAAACTTGCTGCCGGCTTTTCAACTCCATTAATCTCTACGCATGTACAATATGCGTATTTCTATGTGTGCATGGTAAATCAATTAGTGATGCTAAAAATATTGCATAACAAATATATTGCAAAGAGATTCAGCCTAACAAATTATGTGGTTATAATGTTATCGTAAATCTTCTCTTATTTTCATAAACTTCAGAATTTAGCGTAAGCACTCAAAAAGCTAAAGAAGACTGTTTATTTTTCACATATTATATTCATCTTCCAACTAACTGAGCTTAATTACTTACTTACTAGATGTTCTAATATATTTTTCATTTTTCATATAGAGCCATCATATTTGGGAGCTAAGCAATCTTAAGGCTGCAACTCAAGGTAAATTTAATTTCCAAAACCTCTTTTTATTTTTCATTTGTGTAACATTTCAATTTTTGCTTTTTTTCCATTTATTGTGCCTTTTGAATTTTTGAGAATTATTTAGAATTTATTCGCATTGTGCTTTTTGTTAAATTTATTAAAGAATTTGAAAAGTTCAAATAAAGTTTTGTTTAAAATATTTTATTTGAGTTCAAAATATTTCAAAATATTTTCCAAAATTTTTCTGAAATTTTTGTAATATTCTTATTACCTTAATCGAATTATTTTATTTTTGGGAATTATATTAGTTGGAAAAGATATGAAAAATGCTTAAGCAGTATTAGGCCGAGACCAATTCTTTTTTCTTTGAGGCCTAGCCCATCCCTCCATACTAGGCCTGTTCCAGCCCAGTAGAAGCCGATGTCGCGAAAACCTAGAAATTCAGCCGCCTGATCTTGATTGAACGGCTGATGTTATTTGGTACCGATTAGAACTCTAGTGAGCTGCAGCCGTTGGATTTCATCGGTGGTTTGGATTGTGTTACGTCACCATGTATGTCATCTGTCGACCTTGACACGCGTATGGTCATCACGTCGTCATCTTCATTTTGGATTCCCGGCAAAGCTTCGTGGACATGGCGGACTTCGTCTCCATCTCGGCTAAGACATGAATGCCTAGGACCTTATAAGGTGAGCACCGGCTGCGCAAAGACCCTATCAACCAAAACTACCCCAGACCAATCGCTAGATCCGAGCTGCCGTTGTGCTAGATTTCGCAAGCATTTCCGCGCACCGCCATGAGCAAGAAGTCGATGATTCGCTGCCTTCCTGTAATGTCCCCTTGCCGGCGAAGTGTGGAATCGCGGCGTGAGATGAACTCGTTCTGGATAGAAATTGTCAGAGAGAACAGAACAGGTAAAGGAAGAAACGAAGAAGCAAAATGAAAGGGGAAAACTGGTTTCAATTCATTTCTCATGCCCCTCTTGTGTGGAATAAGTTTGGCTCTTATACCTCTCACACCTCCTGACTAGTGGGACCCATACTCAGGTGTTACAGTACCGCCCCCACGAGACTTTGCTTGTTACCAAGCAACAGATTAACTTGTCATAATTCCGGGATCCCATTGCACATGACGCTCAATTTCTATTATTGTTAACTTGCCATCCTCCCCGTTACTGGTGACTTGTTCATCAAAACTACAGCTTGAGATTGCATCTGGCAATGCCGCAAATTTCTGGTCCATAAACAGGTACTCATTTTGCAGGCCTTTAATCGAAACACCATATGTCCACACGGTTGGTAGGCATCCCACATTTATCATTTTGCACAGAAAATCAAAGGCATGATAAACTTTGCCCGACATTTTATATGCTTCAATCATCTTAACATAAACAAGTTCATCTGGAACAAGCCCTTGCTTCGCCAATTCTGAAAACAATTCCTCAGCTACCACTACCTTGCCTTCTTGACCCAGAGCATGGATAAGTGAACTGTATGTATGCAGATTAGGCAAACAGCTCTGTTCAGTTATCTTGTTGAACATTTCAAGAGCCAAAGATGTGGCATGGATGTGAACATTGTAAGTCTGAACATTTGGTCTTCAACCCCGTTTCTTCGTGTTTTCCAACATCACTGTTGCATAGTCCAACGGGATGATAGATACAGGAATAGCTACAATTTTGTGAGCCATCTGAGAAAGGACAGGATACTTTGCCGCAATGGACTTCCACCATCCCAAGATGTCGAAATTATCTTGATTCCCTTCTTTTTGACGATTGTCCGCTTCCTCGAGGTACATTTCCATATCAGACTTAAAAGATTGTCCTGATGAGGTCTCCTCAATATACTGATCAAGTCGCCGTCGAGCATCAGATAATGTGATACGGGTGAAGGTCTTAGAATTATCTCCATTGCTATACACAGGGCTCATGCAAGAACTACTATTCCCAGAGTAGAAGAGAAGAGCTGGATCCTTCAATGAATGTGCTGACTCTTGATAATCGTTGCACAGATTGGCAAAGGTTTGCCAAATGGCATCTATCGTTGTCTTTGCTGTAAATTGGTCATTAGTATAAATGAGCCTAGAATAATAGTCAACAGACTTCATCTTGTAACGAAGATCCAGAATAGATGCAAATGCCATTACTATTGCAACAACAGGAGATGGACTATTGCACCAGGTATTCAAAAGAACATGGATCTCACACCTGTCCTTAACAAAGAGGTTTGTAGTCGGATTTTTCCCCGAAAACTTCTCCATAGCATTGTAGTGCATATCAAGTATTTCAGCGAGAGCTTTCACATCAGCCCACTCATTAGCAATCAGAAAAGCAGCATAATGTGTTTCCGCTGATCTCGAATTATGACCAACCGCATAAGGTGCAATCAGAAACAAGCACTTGATAAGGACCTCAGTAGATGTAATGAATGGTGATTGCAAATATGCAGAGCTATCCATATAACTTCCATTCAATGTGGACCTTTTCTCCCCAATCAATGACAACCAATTAGCAAATAAGAATACAACACCATAAGCCATGTCATGTACATAATTTTCAAGCAGCTTCTTATCCTGCTCAAGTAAGCCCTTTAGGTTGCCATCGTCGCAATACTCCAATACTAACCAAAAATGGGCTGAAGTTTCATAACAATAATATAATTTCCAAACATCCGCATGATCCTCAAAATGAAACATCCGAACCTTGTTCATGGTGCCAATCACCATATGACTTGCAGTTGCATCCTCAATGTCGGGACCCGAATTTGCAAATCCGGACCCTCTGTGTATTCAGCACTAGTCCAGGAACGCGCTAGTGCACACAGTCTTAACATCGGTAAATATCATAATCATACCACTCGATGCTAAATAAGTACTTTAATTAAATAGTCAAACTGGTTGCTCGACCTTAAGGTCAAGTTACAAATATACGCCTCGCAGGGCGAAACTTATTAAGAGAGAAATAGTAGCAGCGGAAAATAAGATAACATCGTGGCGCCATCCAGTATACCACAGGCAACTGACTGGGCTCACTCCCTAAGTAGACGGTTCCTCTTGGAGCTCCTCCTCCAAAGCTGGTGTAGACTCCTCTTCAACTGGTGTTGTGTTGCGGCAAGGGTGAGTACTAGGTACTCAGCAAGTCATGCACAGAATGCAAGCTAATATACTATATGCATGGCTTGATACAAAGGAATAGCTCAAGGTATATTTGCAGTAAAGAGCATTTGACAAGTAACATAAGTAGATTCAAAAGCGGTAGAAACAAGTACAAGATCAATAACTTTTCCAGGAGTTTAATCAACATCTTTCCCATTCCTAAACCACATTTCCATCGACATCATTATTAAACCAAAACCCAACCTTTCAAGTCCAAGTTATTTTCAAGAAAGTCTAACCCTTGACTGTAATTCCCGAGCGATGTCCAATACCGCGGACACGGCTATTCGAATAGATTATACACTCTGCAGAGGTTATGCACTTTACCCACAAGATACAGTCAAACACCACAAAGGCGAGTTCCCGTAACAAAGTCTTTCGGAAACTTTTAACAGCACAAGTGGTCCTCTCCGGTGTTGCACACTAACCCTTCCCTTAGCAAAGGCGAAGTTTAGGTCAATCCACCGTTAGATGGGTACCTGGCCGCAGCCCCGGTACGCTCCCCCGTACAACTTACACAAAGGGTGTAGTTGACATCCTGAGGTCCCACAGGTACGTTATTAAAATCTTAATCAACTAGGTCCGTCCCATTACAGACATGTGGTTGCACGTTTGACCCAGTTCAAAGGCTTGCAAGGTTAAGTCCTTAGGGTGACCAGGGCAAGACTACCCGAAGAACCTAACCAACATTCCCTGTGCCACAACTGGCCCACCTGATCATTCTTGCCACATGCCCCGGTCAAAAGCTATTTATCAAACCCCAGTTGATTACCGTGCACCACGTGCCATCAACATCACAACACATGATACCTTTCCAAAACAGGTTCAATATATCATTAAGTCAATATTAACATTTGATTGTCCGAAATCATGTCATGAGCACGTAGCAGGTCTAAGCAATATACTACAACGGTCTAAATTCCCATGTTGGCAATTTTAATAATGTCCAACTAGTAAACCACAACTAGGGTGACAAGGGTCATGGCACATATATATAATTAACCAAGGTGTCATACAGCAATTTGGCATTTATCTAATTTCCCATATTTAAATAAAGTATTTTCTAATTGAACTAGCATGCAATAAATTAAATCAAAATAGGTTTCAAAATAGGATCAACATGGTCAAAGCACAACTTGCCTTCAAAAAGTACTTGTTCTTGGTCCGGAGCTGGCTCCTGTGTAAACACTTCTCCTTCGAATTCTTCCAGCACTTCAACGTCTACTCGTAACGCGTGCAAGTAGTAACAAATGAATAAAACAGTAGACAAAAAGTGTCCAAACATCCAAATAAAGTTCATAAACAGAGAGAACACAATTTTATGAATTTTTAGAAACTGGAATCGTCAAATTCAGAGTTTAAATGCAAAAGTTATAGCATTTTGAAGTTTAAATAATCAATTAAAATATTACAGAGAAAAACTTTAGTCCAAAAATTAAATAAAATTCATATTTGAGTAGATCTAAATTTTATGAATTTTTAGAAATTTGAATCGTTCAAATCAGAGCTGAAATGCAAAAGTTATAAGCATTTGAAGTTTTGAAATTCAAATCAATTATTAAACCGAATTATTAAATCATTTTCTTTTTCGGAAATTATTTATTGCTTCATGGATGACACGCGTCGGCTCCTGATTGGCTGGCTGAAGTCAGCCGGCTCATGGGCTCAGCCCACGGCTTGGCTCGGTCCACGGTGGACTTGGTCCACGGCTCGGGTCGCTGACAGGTGGGACCCCTTGGATGACGTCAAGATCGACGCGTCACCACGCCGACGACGCCATCGACAAGCGGGCCCCACCGTGGCGTCGGCGATGACGTCATGGTGCGGTTCTTTGTCCGGCCGACACGCGGGCCAGCGTGTCGAGACACGCGCTTCAGCGTGTGTTCGGCGCGGCCAGTACCGCGTGGCACGATCGTGTCCGTTGATTTGAAAATCAGCGGCGCGATTAGATCCAGGGTTAACACGTTGAAAACTACACGGTGATCGTGGGCCGTTCGATCTAGATCGGACGGTCCAGATCTAACCCTACGTTAACGCTGCTACGGCACGTGGTGATCGTGGGCCGTTGGATCTTGATCCAACGGTCCAGATCTAATCGGGTTTGGAAGCACGTGACTCACCGCTGCCGTTCGATCTGGATCGGACGGTCCAGAAGCTTCGCGCGGGTGATGGCGGCGCGGCGGGGCTCGGGCTACCGGAGACGAGGACGGCGACCTTCCGTGCGGCGTTTTTGAGGTCTCCGGCGAGGTGGATGGTGCGGTCCGATGCGCCTTGCTCTTGCGGTTCCAGATCCGGGCTCCAACACGGCGGAGACGGCTTGACGGCGGCGGCGTGCGCACGAACCCGAAGCGAAGCCCTAACCCTACTACGGCGAGCAATTCCTCAGCAAAGACGGTGGCTCAGGTGGTGTGGCTTGGGGCAAAAGGTGCGGCGTCAAACGACGATTCTTGGGGACGAGTCCACACCTTAAATACGGCCTCGACGTGCGCGCAAATCGGAAACCCTAACCGAACTCGGAGGCGGCGCGGCGGAGGAGTCCGTCTCGGACTCGGGCGGAGACGACGACGGTGGGCCGCCCACGTGGCATGATCGACGGTCACGATCGCGTGGGTGCGATCGGGTCCGGCCCAGTCTCGGCTCGAACCGGTACGGGACGATCTTGACCGTTGGATCTGGATCCAACGGTCCACGGATTAGGGTTCGGGTGAACTGGTCCGGCTCAAACGTGGCTTGGGTCCGGTTCGAGTCTGACTCGAACTCGGACTCGGTCGGATGAACAGTACTGGACCCGATTTGAATTTTTCCAGCGATTTAATAATTAAAATAATTTCCAGTAATTCATTTAATTCAAGAAAAATAGTAAAATACTCAGAAAAATTCCAGAAAAATTCTAGAAAATATTTTACGGCATTTGGGACTCAAATAAAATATTTCCAACAAAACTTTATTTAAAAATTTAATTTCTTTAATTATTTCAATATGGAATAAATTCAAATTAAATCCAAATAAATCCAAATAAATTCCAGAAAATTTCAAAAATTCACAAATGTGCAAAATAATATTTAATTTCATGAAAAGCAAAAATTGGGGTGTTACACTCAACAATGAGACGTCTGATATGCTTGCTCTCTGTGTCATTCACTCTGCCTACTAGTACCTCTATATTGGTTAAGGAAGTGAACCAAAATACACTAGGGTCCCATAGCTTACTCTCAATACTCTGCACTAGAGCTCGGAAACCTGCACAAGGAGGTGGTGGCCAGGGTTGACAGTTCTGTACAGTTCTGCAAAGCACGCTGCACATCAAGGCAAAATTGTTCGATGTTATAACGTCCAGAAGAACAATCTGACACCCAGCAATATTCACATTACTCGACCCTGTTCTGTTGGAATTCATTTCCACTTTGTGTCTGACTGTTCCAACTTCATCACCACCATAAAGGAGATTACGTATGCAACTCTGATTGTCAGCACACTCTTGTACGTCTGCAGGCAAATGCATCAATCCATCCCAAACATATCTCCAGTGACTCCCACAGTCAGTTTCCTCAACTTGTTTCTCAGATTTGTTCGAGTCTCTACATAATCCACTTTCATTAGGCCGCTTAATGATTGTCTGAAGATTGGCACTCCTTTGTGATGGATCAAACATGCCAATAGATGAATGCTCCTCAGTTGCAGTGCCTGCACCTCCTTCTTCATGTCGGGGGCTTAGTGGTGCGATGTATGCCAAGGAGACCACGTTGGCATGCTGAAAGCCATTTTCGTTAGGGACTGGATCTTGGGGACCGTTGATGGGTGGAACATCATGGTCCGACTCTTGGTTCACTTCATCTGGCTGGCATTCTCTTGAACCAACATCACCTTCTGTGGAACCAAATGTCACCCAGAACTTATTCATTTCCGTCACAGATCCTTCTCTTCTGCCGGGTTCCACCGATCGCTCAGTGATCCGGGCTACTGCTTGGGCGGTCATCTCAATTTGACTTGCCAGTTGTTGCTGATCTTTGGAGTTTTGTTCTACCTTCCTTGCTACGAGCTCTGATTGAATCCCTAATTGTTGCTGCGTGGTTTCTATGGATTCAACCCGCGCAAACAACAGATCGAGCCTCTCTTTAATCTTCGCCAGTTGCTCTGTTGTTCGTTCATCTGATTCCTTCATCGTAGTGGGTGTTGGAGAAGCGCATAGCCGGTGGCTCTCGAGCCAGATAGATGTGAATCGGAGTGCCAAGGGCGGTCGATGGTGCGGCGGCCTGGTGGAGCGGCGGTCGTGGCGGGTCGCCGAGGCGGCGACGGAGATCCAGGATGGGTTGGAGTGGCTGACGATGCGATGGTCTGCTGGTGCGGCGCCGAGGGAGACATCGCGACGCGTGATGACGGCACGTGCGAGATCCAGTCGACCGGCTGGTCGACGGAAGCGATCAACACCGATCCCGGCAAATCCAGCGAAGAGGCGGCGGTCCCCGGGTGTGGCTCAGGCGAAGACAAAGACTGGGAAGGGTGTGGCGGCGCGGAGAGGCTAAAGGTCGGTGCCGAAGCGAAGCGCGGGAAGGACGTGGAGTACTCCGTCGGCGCCGGCGACGGGTTCTCCGATCGGAATTTTACAGGGAACATGATTCGATTTGCTGGCGTTCCCCAACCGATTCACAGCTCTGATACCATATTGTAACGTCCCCTTACTGGCGAAGTGTGGAATCGCGGCGTGAGATGAACTCGTTCTGGATAGAAATTGTCGGAGAGAACAGAACAGGTAAAGGAAGAAACGAAGAAGCAAAATACAAGGGGAAAACTGGTTTCAATTCATTTCTCATGCCCCTCTTGTGTGGAATAAGTTTGGCTCTTATACCTCTCACACCTCCTGACTAGTGGGACCCATACTCAGGTGTTACACTTCCATAGAAGTTGGAGCTCGTCACTAGTTCCATCGAGTTTGCCGTTGCAAGGAGCATCCGGTGCGCGTGCTAGTTAAGCTGGAACAACACCGGAGTGCCGTCGCGCGGTGGAGGCCGAACCCGCCGCCGCTTAAAAGCTCATCGCCATCGTCCCATCGATCTAGAGCCCTACGTGAGAATTTGACCGCGTCAATAGATTCATCACGTTAAGAGCATGCCGTAGGTGGTAATCTAGAGGTGGGCACTTAGGCCGGGTTCTTTTGGGCCGGTCCGAAGCACGACGGGATGACCCGGTGTAAAATCCGGCATGCAACTATAGCATGGGCCGTGCCGGACTTGAGAACCGGGCACGATGGGTGGCACGACCCGGTACAATCGTTTGGGCTGGGCTCGTGCCAGCACGGCACGAACGGGCACGAAATCACGGATTGAGATCTAAAAGTTGGCAGATATTATTGATTCAGGGCATATTCAAGCATTGCATTTATGTTTGACATTTTGTTGATGTGATTAGTCTCTTATGTAATTAAAATAGGTAGTTTAGTAGTAGTGATGTGTTTTATTTCTTTGCTCGTCACAATAGTGAAAATGGGTCAGCCTGGGCCGGCACAGCACGAAGCAGGCATGAAGCGCAAATAGGCTGGGCCTAGGTTCGCCAAAGGCGAGTCGGGCCAGCACGGCTCACGGTGGGCACGATGGGCCGTCGTGGTACGGCACGGTTCCGACCCGAAGCACGATGGGCCCGGGGCGGGCCGCCACGGCACAGCACGACGCCCACCTCTATGTGGTATCTCGGGTTGTCACCGGCGACCATAGGCTTCTATGTTCGGTGAGGTGACGTGGAGAACCTGATACACGACGTGTGTCCAAGTGACGTCAAGCGTGGCACATGGATGATGTCATCAAGGGCCCAGTTCTTAGCTGCTTAGGGTTTTCAGATTATTTCTATTCGGGAAAAATAGAGTGATGACATTAGTCGATGTCATTAATCAGATTTTTCAGAGTAAAAATATTTGGCCAAAAACCCTAATATCACAGTGACATCATAAATGCTATTTTTCATTACAAAAATAATTCTATTAATTTGATTTATTTTTATAGTATTTTTAAACTTTGAATAGCTCATTATTGCTCATACGAACTCTGATTGAGGTGGTTCCAAAGCCTAAAAATTTGTAAAATCATGCTATTTGTAATGCTAAATTTAATTTAATTTTTGGAGTTGATTTTACTATCTGTCTTTTTATATATTATTTATTTATTAGTTACGCGTAGACGATGAAGTGCCCAAGGGTTTCGAATGAGAGTTGGTGCTTCAAGACCAAGGTTTAGAGCAGGAGCAAGAGTTTTTTCAAGTCAAGATGTGCTTTGACCATGTTCATGTAGAGGAACGCGGTATGCTACTCTAGCGCAAATTAAAATTTTCTACGGCATAACCAGAAAGCTACTCGCAAGAAGTGGATCACAGATTAGATTACCACTAGACGCGCAGTTGCGGAATCCTTCGCGTGTTGATGTAGTGGATCGTTCTCGGCGTGGATCGTCCTCGCCGCGGATCGTCCTCGCTGCGAATCTATGATACATTAATGTAATAATCCCTTTGCCAAACTATATGAAGATCGAACTCAAGGCGAGAAGCATGTCATCCTTTGACAGTTCAATCCATCTCTGGTATCCATGATATATTAATAAGTTGTGATTGACTTCTTAATCACGGCATGGCCATGCACTTCCTTAATCATATCACACGAGTGGCCTAGACAAATATCTCCGTTACACTGGAGTGGCAAATTCCATCTTGACTGCTCACTTCCCTCTGCATGTTTCATAGTAAACATAAAAGCTATCTTTATAACTATCTAGTTAGAAAATAGTGTTTGGTAACCTCAAGGTAAACTATTACATATGTAGGGAATGTGACAATCACAGGTCTAAGGATCATACATCTACTATGTATGAGATACACTGATGACATATAAGAATGTAACATTCTCGCAGTGTCCCATTGCGGGTCTATCTAACACATGTTCTTCAACATGCGTTCACAATGTATTGATGATATCTCCATATCCCATGATCTATGAAACATGACCATCGATCAATACATGCGCTGATCTATTCATTGTTGTCCTATACGATGATACCCGATCAGAGATACTTACAGAATTATATCAATGAGTAAAGAGTTTCATAAGCAAGTCACATACTTGCTGATCAATATAATGATATACATTCATTGGACCAATAATCATATTATTATTCATAAACATAGTCATGTTACAATTATCTATATGACTGCCTCAAGGGCATAACACTAACAATCTCCCACTTGCACTTGAGTCAGTCAATTAAGCATCTAATACAAATAGACCTCGTGTGCGCCTCATGCTTAGGCTGTGGAAGAGGCTTCGTTAACAGATCCGCCACATTAGCTTCCGTATGTACTTTGCATATCTTGACGTCACCTCTATTCACAATCTCGCGAATAAGGTGATAGCGTCGGAGTATGTGTTTGGACTTCTGATGTGATCTAGGCTCTTTTGCTTGTGCAATGGCGCCACTATTATCACAATAGAGGTCTATTGGATTAGAGGCACTAGCGACCACACCAAGTTCTGAGATGAACTTCTTTATCCACACAGCTTCCTTTGTGGCCTCTGAAGCTGCAATGTACTCTGCTTCTATTGTAGAGTCAGCCACCTTGTTTTGCTTGGAACTCTTCCAGCTTACCGCTCCTCCATTTAATGTAAACACAAACCCGGATAGCGATCAGAAATCATCTTTGTCATTTTGGAAGCTTGCATCGGTGTAACCCTTTACAACCAGTTCTTCCTCACCCCCAAAAACTAGGAACATATCCTTAGTTCTTCTCAAGTACTTCAGGATGTTTTTCACGGCTGTCCAATGACCATCACCAAGATCCGCTTGGTATCTGCTCGTGACACTTAGAGCATATGACACATCTGGGCGTGTACAGATCATGGCATACATAATAGACCCAATAGCCGAAGCATATGGAATCTTGCTCATCCTGTCTCGCTCATCAGCTGTCGAAGGACACTGATTCTTGCTTAGACTGATGCCCTGTGACATTGGCATGAATCCTCTCTTGGATTCATGCATATTGAACCTCTTCAATACCTTATCAATGTATGTTTCCTAGCTTAATCCAATCAACCTTTTTGATCTATCTCTATAGATCTTTATGCCCAAGATATAACATGCTTCTCCCAAGTCCTTCATTGAGAAACTCCTTTTCAATGAAGTCTTAACATCTTCAAGCATAGGAATATCATTCCCGATCAATAATATGTCATCCACATACAAGATCAGAAATACAAGTGCACTCCAACTAGCCTTCTTTTAAACAAAAGGCTCTTCTTCATTTTTGATGAAATAAAATCCTTTGATTACTTCATCAAAACAAATGTTCCAACTCCGAGATGCTTGCTTCAACCCATAAATAGATCTCTGAAGCTTGCATACCTTTTTAGCATATTTCTGATCAACAAAACCTTTAGGTTGTATCATATATACATCCTCAGATAGATTCCCATTATGGAAAGCTGTTTTGATGTCCATCTGCCTGTAACACCCCGGCATTTAATATGCCCGAATGCTACCAAACATAAGCTAAACAACATCTAAATGCCACATTTAAACATAAATTCCAGCAAAGGGATATATGCTAAAAACCGATATTTCGGCAGCATCTCCTTTGTTTTTCCATGAATTAACACAATATCGAAATCATGGCAAGATATATCATAGCACACGACATCTAGAACATCAACATAAATGGACATATCATCGAATTACGCCATTAATACCACGCTCAACCACTTCATAATCTATAACGAAGCAAATAAGGAATCACAAGCATGCTAAATTAAACCATACATTAAGTTTAAGGCACAACTCTTAATATCATGTCTCCAAGTGTGTATTTATGGATTATGATGGTGGACCTACGTGTAGAAGTGTAGCTAAATCCCTTTTTCCCGCATGCCGATCTCAAAGTACCTAAAAACAACATAAAACACAAGCGTGAGTTCGAAAACTCAGCAAGCATATTGTAATGGACAACAAGATCATTTACAAGACAATAATACCTCACATCACATATAACATCTCATACTTGAGCACATAACAACATCATCATCATTAAAAAAAATGTATTGCAATGCAATGTGTAACACCCCAAAATTTTGCTTTCCTTAAATTCATGTGTGATTTGGCGCTTTGGTGAATTTTTGGAATTTATTTGGATTTATTTAGAATTTATTTGAATTTATTCCATTTTGAATTAATTAAAGAATTAAACTTTGCAAATAAAATTTTGTTGGAAATATTTTATTTGAGTCCAAAATGATCCAAAATATTTTCCAGAATTTTTCTGGAATTTTTCTGAGTCTTTTGCTATTTTTAATGAATTAAATGAATTACTGGGAATTATTTTAATTATTAAATCGCTGGAAAATGCGAGTGGGTTTGTCTTGTTCATCCGCCAGAGCCTGAGTCGGACTCGAGTTCGAGTCCGACCGAACCCGACCGAGCCACGTGACTCGGCCAGGACCAAGTCCAAACTCCTAAGCACGTGAACCGTTGGATCGAGATCCAACGGTGAATTCAGCCAAGACCGATCCGATCGGATCCGATCGGACCCGTTCACGCCGTGCGATCCCGTCGATCGTGCCACGTGGACGGCCGTGCGTCGTCGTCCCCGCCGAGTCCGAGCCGGACTCCTCCGCCGCGTCGCCGCCGTGTGGGATTAGGGCTCCGTCCCGTGCGCGCATGCCGAGGGCATTTAAGTACCGGGTGGTACCCCGAGGACCACCGTGACCCCGCGCACTTTTTGCCCTAACCCACCGAGCTCTAGCCGCCGTAGTTGCGTGGAGCGCCGCCACGGTTTTTGTCTCGCCTCGCCGCCGTCCGCCGTCCTCCGCCGCGTCTGAGCCCGGTTCCGGAACCGTCCGGCCAAGGCGCACCCGAGGTGGTCTTTCACTTCGCCGGAGCAGCCCCAGAACGCCGTCGCGTTGGTCGCCTTCCCCGACCTCGGTGAACCAGCTTCGCCGCGCCGCCATCGCCGACTTCGATCTTTCTCCGCCGTCCGATCCGGATCCGACTGCTTCGGTGAGTTCCACGTGCGCCCTAACGCCGTTAGAGCTAGGTTAGATCCTAACCGTTAGATCTGGATCCAACGGCGTGGATTGACCGCGTTAACCCAAACGCGTGGTATCCAGATCCAATCTGGACCGTTAATTTTCAAATCAACGGCCGAGATTGTGCCACGTGTGCTTAGCCGCGCCCACGCGCGTGAGGAGCGTGTCTCTGACACGCGGGACCCGCGTGTCAGAGGGCCCACGTGTCAGCCGCAGTCACGCGTGCGTGAGACCCAGCGCTGGCAGGTGGGGCCCACATGTCAGCGACACGTGGATTCGTGGACCGAGTCCACGGTAGACCCGAGCCGAGCGTGGACCACGTCCATGGATCGGTGGACGTCCAGCAGGCCAATCGAGGCTGACACGTGTCCTTCTGGCGCAATAATTAATTTCGAAAAGAAAATGATTTATTAATTCGAAATAATGATTTGATTTTGATTCAAACTTCAGCGCTTATAACTTTTGCGTTTCAACTCCGATTTGAGTGATTCAAATTTCTAAATTTGTATAAAATTGAGATCTACCTAAATATGAATTTTATTTAATTTTTGGACTAAAGTTTTTCTCTGTAAAATTATTTAATTGATTATTTGAACTTTAAATAATCATAACTTTTGCATCTTAACTCCAAATCTGACGATTCCAGTTTCTAAAAATTCATAAAATTATGTTCTCTCTGTTTATGGATTTTATTTGGATGTTTGGACACTTTTTGCCTATTGTTTATTCGTGTATTTGCTATTTGCACGCTTTACGAGTAGACGTTGAAGTGCCGGAAGGATTCGAAGGAGAAGTATTGACTCAGGATCCAACTCAAGACCAAGAACAAGTGCTTTTTGAAGGCAAGTTGTGCTTTGACCATGTTGATCCTATTTCGAAATCTATTTTGATTTAATCTATTGCATGCTAGGTTCAAATAGAAAATACTTTATTTAAACATGGGGGATTAGATAAACACCAATCTACTGTATGACACCTTGATTATTTAAGTATGTGCCATGACCCTTGTCACCCTAGTTGTGGTTTACTAGTTGGACATTATTAAGTTGCCAACATGGGTTTTAGACCGTTGTAGTATACTGCTTAGACCTGCTACGTGCTCATGACATGATTTTGGACAATCAAATGTTAATATTGACTTAATGATATATTGAACCTGTTTTGGAAAAGTATCAAGTGATGTTGATGGCACGTGGTGCATGGTAATCAACTGGGGTTTGATAAACAGATTTCGACCGGGGCATGTGGTAAGAATGATCAGGTGGGCCAGTTGTGGCATTGGGGATGATGATTTGGTTCTTCGGGTAGTCTTGCCCTGGTGTCGGGACCCCGAATTTGCAAATCCGGACCCTCTGTGTATTCAGCACTAGTCCAGGAACGCGCTAGTGCACACAGTCTTAACATCGGTAAATATCACAATCATACCAATCGATACCATAAAAGTACTTTATTAAAGTAATAAAACTGGTTACTCGACCTTATAGCCAAGTTACAAATATATGCCTCGTAGGGCGAAACTTATTCAGAGAAAAATAATAGCAGCGGAAAATCAAATAAACCGTGGCGCCATCCGATACCATGTGCAACAGTGGCTCGCATCCCTAAGTAGACGGGTCCTCTTGGAGTTCCTCCTCCAAAGCTGGCGTAATCTCCTCTTCAAGCGGTATTGTGTTGAGGCAAGGGTGAGTACTTGGTACTCACAAGTCATGCAGAATGCAAGCTAATATACTATATGCATGGCTTGGTACAAAGGAATAGCTCAAGGTATATTTGCGGTAAACAGACATTTGACAAGTAATATAAGTAGATTCGAAAGCGGTAAAAACAAGTAAAGCATAAATAACTTTGCAAGAAGTTTAAATAACATTTTTCCCCATCCTAAACCACATTTCCATCATCTTCTTTGTTAAACCAACCCAACTTTTCAAATCCAAGTTATTTTGAAAGTCTAACCCTTATTGTAATTCCCGAGCATTGTCGATCACAGTGGACTCGGCTATTCAAATAGATTCTACACTCTGCAGAGGTTATGCACTTTACCCACAAGATACAATCCACTCACCACGTCGGTAGTGAATCGCCATACAAGAGTATGCGAATGAGCGATCATAACAAAGCCTTTGGAAGCCTCAAACAACACAGGTGGTCCTCTCAGACGTGCTCTACACCATCCCTTCCCTTAGCCAAGGCGAAGTATGGGACCAACACACCGTTAGATGGGTACCTGGCCACAGCCACGATACGCTCCCTGCATAATCACACAAGCGGTGTAACCGACACCCTGAGGCTCCACAAGTGAGTCCTTAGCGACTTAGTTAACTAGGGCCGTCCCCATTCGACCATGTGGTTGCAAGTATGACCCAGGTTCAAAGGCTTGCAAGGTTAAGTCCTTAGAGTGACCAGGGCAAGACTACCCGAAAAACCAAATCAACACTCCCAATGCCACAGGCCCACGATTACTCTTGCCATATGCCGCCGAAATCATTTATCAAACCCGATTGATTACCATGCACCACGTGCCATCAACATCACATGATACTTTTCCAAAACAGGTTCAATATATCATTAAGTCCATATTAGCATTTGATTATCCAAAATCATGTCATGAGCACGTAGGAGTCTAAGCAAAGATACTACAACGATCTAAACCCATGTTGGCAATTTAATAATGTCCAACTAGTAAACCACAACTAGGGTGACAAGGGATCATGGCACATACTTAAATAATCAAGGTGTCATATAGCAAATTGGTATTTATCTAACCCCTGTGTTTAAACAAAGTATCTTTCTAATTGAACTAGCATGCAATAGTTTAAATCAAAATAGATTTGAAATGGGATCAATATGGTCAAAGCACAACTTGCCTTCAAAAAGTACTTGCTCTTGGTCTTGAGTTGGATCTGAGTCAACACTTCTCCCTCGAATCCTTAGGCACTTCAACGTCTACTCGTAAAGCGTGCAAATAGCAAATACACAAATGAACACTATGCAAAAGATCCCAAAACTCCAAATAAAATCCATAAACAGAGAGAACATAATTTTCTGGATTTTTAGAAGCTGGAATCGTCAAATTTGGAGTTAAAAGCGAAAAGTTATGATTATTTAAAGTTTAAATAATCAATTAAATAATATTTCAGAGAAAAACTTTAGTCCAAAAATTAAATAAAATTCATATTTAGGTAGATCTCAATTTTATACAAATTTAGAAATTTGAACCACTCAAATCGGAGTTGAAACGCAAAAGTTATAAGCGTTTGAAGTTTGAATCTAAATTTGAATCAATATTTCGAATTAATAAATCATTTTCTTTTGGAAATTAATTATTGCGTCGGCATGGACACGTGGCAGCTCTGATTGGCTCTTGGCGTCCCGTCCATGGGCTCGGTCCACACTCGGCTTGGGTCCACCGTGGACTCGGTCCACGACTCCACGTGAGGCGACATGTGGGCCCACTCGGGTGACGTCATTCTTGGCGTCGGCGAGGGCTCACCACGGTCGACAGTGGGTCCCACCGATGGCGTCATGGGTGGCGTCACGCATCGTCGCCGACACGCGGGCCGCGTGTCGGTGATACACGCGCAGCGTGGCGCGACAGTTCGGCTTCTCGACGCGTGGCACAATGTCGTGGCCGTTGGTTTGAAATCCGACTGGGATTGAGTTTGGCCTCATGTGCTTGGGGCGCACGATCGATCGTGGGCCGTTGGATCTAGATCCAACGGTTGGGATTAGATCTAGGATTTTCAACGGGAAACTCACCGAAGTGGCGTGGCACGATCTGGGCCTTTGGATCTTGATCGGACGGTTGAGTGGAGCTCGGGTCGGCGATGGCTTCACGGCGGAGTTGCGGTGCCGGCGAGGCAGCGACCACCCAAACGGCGGTTGGGGCGTGCTCGGCGAGATGGATGGTGTCTTGGTGCGCTGGCCGGGAGTTTGAATCTGGGGTCAATGGCGGCGGAGGGCGGCGGGCGGCGGCGAGGCAAGGACCGTGGTGGCGCTTCACGCAACTACGGCGATTCCGGCGAACCTCACGGCGGCTAGAGCTCGGCGGGTTAGGGCAAGAAGTGCGGGGTCACGGCGGTCCTCGGGTGCGATCCGGGCATTAAATAGCCGAGGCGTGCTCGGCGGAGCCCTAATCGATCACTGGCGCACTCGGCGGCGAGTCCGGCTTCGATTCTGGAAGACGACGAAATCGTGGCGATCCGCGTGTCGCGATCAACGGCCACGATCGCCGACGGTAGCGATCGGGTCCGTCCGAACACGGCTTTCGGTCGGTCGGCGGATCTCGGTAGTTGGATCTTGATCCAACGGTTGGGATCGATTAGGGTTAGAGTGGGTTCGGTCGAGTCAATCGGCTCGGTCGGACTCGAGTCCGACTTTCGATCGGATGAAACGATTACTTGACCGAGTTGGATTTTCCAGCGATTTAATATTTAAAATAATTGATAATTCATTTAATTCATTAAAAATAGCAAATGACTCGAGAAAAATTCGGAAAAATTACGGAAAATATTTTGGATTATTTTGGACTCAAATAAAATATTTCCAACAAAAATTTATTTGCAAAATTAAATTCTTCAATTATTTCAAAATGGAATAAATTCAAATAAATTCCAAATAAATCCAAATAAATTCGAAAATTCCAAAAATTCACCAAAGTGCCAAATCACACATGATTTTAAGAAAAGCAAAATTTTGGGATGTTACAAACCTCCCCTTAATAGAATCTAGTCCACGAGATAGGGGCTCACTAAAGAAATAGGTTTGGAAATTCTTTCTTCAAATCCTCTTCGCGCTCCCAAGTCGCTTCACTTTCTTCATGGTTGCTCCAATCGAACTCTACAGAATCGGGTTGACTTGTTTCTAGTTTCTCGATCCATTGTGTCTAGAATCCTCACAGGGTGCTCCTTATAAGTCAAATCCTCTTGCAACTCAATTGACTCTAGCGGTGCTGTTCCTCGGGAACTCGGAGACACTTCTTCAACTGGGACACATGGAACACGTCATGCACTCGCTAACGATTGTGGCAACTCCGGTGATAAGGCGACTTCACCCTGCGACTCAAAATCTTAAATGGTCCAACATAACGGGTGCGAGTTTCCCTTTGGCATGGAACCTCTTAACTCCCCGAGAGGCGTAACTCGAGGTATACAAAGTCTTACGGTTCAAAACTCAAATCTCGGCGACGATTGTCCATAACTCTTACATCGAGATTGGGCTATCTTCAACCTTTCCCTAATCATAGCGATCTGCTCCTCGGCCTCTTGAAGAATATCAGGCCCAAAGACACGGCGCCACGGTCCTCATTCCAATTCAATGGTGTCAGCGAGTCGACCATCTGATGCCTCAAAAGGTGACATCGTAAACTAGCCTGATAACTATTGTTGTAACTAAACTCGGCATACGGCAAACTCTTATCCCAAGAGGTAGCATAAGCTAATGCACAAGCTCTTAGCATATCCTCCAAAATCTGGTTGACTCTTTCTGTCCATCCGTCTGTGGATGATAAGATCTTGAAGTTTAAGCGGGTTCCCAGAGCTTCATGCAACTTATTCCAGAACCTTGAGGTAAATTGGGTACCTGGATACAATCCTCTTTGGCACTCCGTGCAAGCAGACAATCTGATCATATACAACTCGCTAACTTATCTCGAGTAAGTGGTCTTCACGGGATAAAATGGGCTACTTTAGTCGAGCGATCCACTATAACCCATATGGAGTCATAACCTCCTTGAGTCTTCGACAAGCCGGTAATGAAATCCATTAGATTTCCTCCCACTTCCACTCGGGTATTTTCAGCGGTTGTAGCAATCCTCGCGGTCTACGATGCATTGCCTTGACTCTCGGCATACGTCGCACAATGCAACATGCTCGGCAACTTCACGTTTCATACTCGGCCACGAGAATCTCTCCTTGAGATCTCGATACATCTTGGCGCTTCGGGATGAATCAGTACTTAGAGTCATGGGCTTCTTCGAATCGATTGCTTTAACTCCTTTTGTTAGGCACACAAATGCGATCCTTCATCCATAACGTGCCTTGCTCGTCTAGCTTGAAATCCTTTGCCTTGCCTTCCTCCATTTTGGACTTAATCCTACGGATCTTGTCATCATCCTTCGTCCTTCTCGGATCTGGTCCTCTAAAGTAGGCTTTACTTCCAAGGCGGCCAAGAATCCGCTAGGTACAACCTCAATCTTCATTTTAAAATCCTCACATAACTCATCCCGACTTGTGGCTAGCAACGTACTCACGGTATGGCTCTTCCGACTCGAGCATCGGCTACTACGTTGGCCTTCCGGATGGTAATGGATTCCAATATTATAGTCCTTGATCAATTCTAGCCATCTCCTTTGCCTCATATTAGATCCGTGGTGAATATGTACTTAAAACTCTTATGATCCGTATATACTTCACATCTGTTTCCAATCGAGATAGTGACGCCATATCTTCAAAGCATGCACTACGGCGGCTAACTCTAGGTCATGTGTCGGATAATTTTCCTCATGCGGCCTCATTTGCCTTGATGCATAAGCGGCGACCTTTCCATTACGCATCGGCACACATCCAAGTCCTTGGCGCGTCGTCACAATAAATATCGAAGCTTTGAGCAACATCCGGTAGAACTAACACGGTCTTTGATGTCAATCGCTTCTTGACTCTGAAATCCTTCCTCACATTCTGGCGTCCATGCAAACTTCTTTTCCTTCTTGCAATTGCGTAAGAGGTTTCGCAATTGTCGAAAAAACCTTCGATGAAACGGCGGTAATATCCTGCCATTCCAAGGAAACTCGACTGGGTCACGATCTTGGTGCTCCCAATGTAACACAGCTTCTACTTTGCTTGGATCTCTGGCGACTCCTTCTGCGGTCATTACATGTCCAAGAAACTCCACCTTGTCCTTCCAAAAATCACACTTGCTGAACTTGGCGAAAAGTTCGTTCCTCGGCTTTTCCAAAACTCGCCTTAAGTGTTCGGCATGTTCATCCTACGTCTTGGAGTAGATTAGGATATCGTCTATGAACACGACGACAAACTTGTCCAAATATTCCATGAACACCTTATTCATCATATTCATGAAATAAGTGGCGCATTCGTTAAATCACCCAAAGGACATATCGTAAACTCGTAATGTCCATATCTTGGCGAGAATGCGATCTTGAATATCTTACGATCGGATCTTTAGCGATGATATCCCGATCTCAGATCAATCTTGGAGAAAACTCGGCTCCTCTTAATCGATCAAACAAATCATCAATCCTGGGTAGCGGATACTTATTCTTCACGGTGACTTCATTGAGTGCACGGTAGTCAATGCACATCCTGAAACTCCCGTCCTTCTTCTTGACAAACAAAAGCGGTGCTCCCCATGGCGACGAACTTGGTGCGATAAATCCTTTCTCCATTAACTCTTCTATTTGTTTCTTCATCTCTACCAACTCCTCGGTTGACATCCGATAGGGTCTCTTTGCTATCGGTCTTGTACAGGTACAAGCTCTATCACAAACTCTATGTCCTCGGCGGCATACCGGGTAGATCTTCGGGAAAAACATCGGGTACTCATTCACTCTTTGGGACATCCTCTATGCCGATTGCCTTGGTCTTGTTAACCATCAAGCTGTCCCATCTCTAAGCAGTGGCTTGAAATTCCACTTTCTTCCCACACGGGCTCTCAAGCGAGATAGTCCTTCGTCCACAATCCAATACTGACCTTGTGCTTGGATAACCAATCCATTCCCAATATAACATCTAAGGTGCAGGTCTCCAAAATTATAAGGTTTGCTAGGAATTCTATTCCATCTATTAGTATTCTCACCAGGAACATCCTACTTCCGTTCGGAGTTCGGAACCAGGGGTTTGAACTAAAAGCATGCACTTAAGTCTTGCAATCCTTAAGTCATTTCTAGTAGCAAAGCCTTGCGAAACAAACGAATGCTGAAGCTCGAGAGTCAAACAAAGCTGCTGCAGTCTTGAGTTAACAAGTAACTTACCCAAGATCGACGTCAGTAGCATTTTGCAATGCATCCGCGCGGTGACATGGTTGACTCGGCCTCTCACCACGATGCAGGGTGTGGCTCTGATCTTTGGCGTCCTAGCTGGGTGGTTCCTAGATTGAAGCGAGGGTCGCTCTGCTGTCTTCTTCGGACAAGCTGTTGGCAAAGTGTCTGGCTCGTTGCTGATTGTAGCAGCGTCTCACGTTCCTGTTTTGCACAGGGTAGCGTTTCTAGCGGGGGTTTGGTAGTTCGATTGGCGGGTCTTGGTCTTGAGGATGGTGTCCTTGTTGCATACGTGGTTGGAATGAAGAATTGATTTGGTGCAACTCTCAAGCGCTGCTGCGTTCTCGACGTGATCCTTCTTTGTTGCATCCTGCGCTTCTGTTCTCATCCAGTTCCTTGCGCTTGTCCTCAAGAATAAGCGCCTTATTCACCAACTCTTGGAAATCTGGAAAGGTGTGGGTGATCAACCCTACTTGCAATCTGAGTTAAGTCCCTTCATAAAACGCAGGTATGCCTGGATTTATGCTCGCTACATCCTCGGTGCGTAGCGTGCTAGTGTGAACTTGTTCGTAGTCGGCCTTTGGTTGATTACCTTGCTTGATGCTCTGAACTCCTCCTTCTTAAGGTCCATAATTCCTTCAGGCACGTGATCTTTGTCGGAATGCATTTGTGAACTCTTCCCAAGTGATATCTTGAGGTTCTCTGCGTGTACAGTTCTCCCACCATTCGTAATTGTTCCTTCCAAGCGATGAGAAGCGTAAAGTACCTTCTCATTTCCTATGCATTGGGCTATGTGTAGCTTCCTCTCAATTGATCTTAACCAATCATCGGCCTCCAATGGATTGGCATTTCGAGAGAAAGTGGGTGGGTGAGTCCTCATGAACTCCGGCGACCTTGTATTCGGCGTGGTCACGATTAACTTGATTGGCGGTGGCCTGAGCGGTGACGTGCTGCATTTGTTGCATCATAGCATGCATCAATCGGTCCGAGCAGCAAGAAATGCTCCAAAATTCTGCACATCGATGGCGGTCGGTGCTCCATCATTGGGGTTTTGTTGGCGAGATCCACTCCCATTGCTTCCAAAGTTCCCACGGGTGTTCACCATCTGTTGATTTGCTCTAGGTTTAGAGATGAGAGGGAAACAAGAATAGACAAGTAGTATGGACTTTATGCGAGGCGAAAGGGGTAACTTTAAGGTCCATCTTTATTACTAATAACTTGGTATGGCTGCTTACAATGCCTAAGGGCCTTGCAACACATACTGCACACTCAGCAAACAAAGCAAATCCAAATCGAACTAACTCTGGAATCTAACGCCTAAAGGGTGACTCTTTATTTTATGACGCGACTCGGCGAAGGAGTCTCACTATAGAACCTAAGCTCACTCATCGAGAAAACCTCCACGGCCTGGGTGCGGATCTTTGCGGCATAGGCGCGAACGATCGCCATGTCCGACTATGTCATCTGTGGTAGTCGAAGAAGCGGTGTCCTCATCGAGATCGACTCCTCTGGATCGGCTCGTGTAGCTCAAATCTTGGCTGGGTCTTGTCCGTACATAGTCATTTCCAACTCGTCAATCCTTCTTAGATTGTGTGCCACATACTCTTGAGCTTCCCGGAATCTGTTCTTCTCTGTCGTGATCTCATGCGGGCCTTACGTAGCTCCTTACTTGTATTATCTAGTACATCTTCTGGCGGCGACGAATCGTGCCAATGTGTAACCGTGGCATTCTCATCTGAATCGTCCTTCGGGTCAAGAAGGTTATCGCTGCGCGGATGATAACGGAACACCGTGCTTTCCAACTCTGGCGTGGATCCGGTAATGTGCCGCATTGCTCGTCGTGAAACTTCTTGGATACCCATCCGCATTGTAGATCTTCTAGCGGCGGTGTATCGAGCGATTGCTGGCCCCTCTTCTGACAGTACCTCAATCCTCACGTCACAAGCCTTGATCAATCCCGCTTGTGCGATCACTTCTACTTGGTATTGGGGCTTCTCAAAATCTCCGAGAGTTTGTAGCATGTGCCAAAGCTCTGTGGCGTGACCAACTCCCGAGATCAGCGTAGTTGAACTCTTCCTCCATCTGTCACAAGAGTGCTTTACGTAAGAACTCGGAATTTTCGAATTGTGGCAAGGTAAGGGAAATTTTCAGCAAGAGACAAGAAAAGAGAGAAGGGGATAAGTCGTGATGTCATTTCTTGTCTTCACAAATTTTTAGCTTTAGAAAATAGGTTTTATCCTCACTACGACCATTCTAGCTAGGGTTGAGCCTACGGTCAACCTGGCTCTGATACCACCTCTGTCGGGACCCCGAATTTGCAAATCCGGACCCTCTGTGTATTCAGCACTAGTCCAGGAACGCGCTAGTGCACACAGTCTTTAACATCGGTAAATATCACAATCATACCAATCGATACCATAAAAGTACTTTATTAAAGTAATAAAACTGGTTACTCGACCTTATAGCCAAGTTACAAATATATGCCTCGTAGGGCGAAACTTATTCAGAGAAAAATAATAGCAGCGGAAAATCAAATAAACTTCGTGGCGCCATCCGATACCACAGCAACCTGGGCTCGCATCCCTAAGTAAGCGGGTCCTCTTGGAGTTCCTCCTCAAAGCTGGCGTAATCTCCTCTTCAACTGGTATTGTGTTGAGGCAAGGGTGAGTACTTGGTACTCGACAAGTCATGCATGAATGCAAGCTAATATACTATATGCATGGCTTGGTACAAAGGAATAGCTCAAGGTATATTTATGTAAATGACATTTGACAAGTAATATAAGTAGATTTGAAAGCGGTAAAAACAAGTAAAGCATAAATAACTTTGCAAGAAGTTTAAATAACATTTTTCCCCATCCTAAACCACATTTCCATCATCTTCTTTGTTAAACCAACCCAACTTTTCAAATCCAAGTTATTTTCGTAAAGTCTAACCCTTATTTGTAATTCCCGAGCATTGTCGATCACAGTGGACTCGGCTATTCAAATAGATTCTACACTCTGCAGAGGTTATGCACTTTACCCACAAGATACAATCCACTCACCACGTCACCGTGAATCGCCATACAAGAGTATGCGAATGAGCGATCATAACAAAGCCTTTGGAAGCCTCAAACAACACAGGTGGTCCTCTCAGACGTGCTCTACACCATCCCTTCCCTTAGCCAAGGCGAAGTATGGGACCAACACACCGTTAGATGGGTACTGGCCACACCACGATACGCTCCCCGTACAATCACACAAACGGTGTAATCGACACCCTGAGGCTCCACAAGTGAGTCCTTAGCGACTTAGTTAACTAGGGCCGTCCCATTCCACCATGTGGTTGCAAGTATGACCCAGTTCAAAGGCTTGCAAGGTTAAGTCCTTAGAGTGACCAGGGCAAGACTACCCGAAAAACCAAATCAACACTCCCAATGCCACACCGGCCCACTGATTACTCTTGCCATATGCCCTGGTCGAAATCTGTTTATCAAACCCCGCTTGATTACCATGCACCACGTGCCATCAACATCACATGATACTTTTCCAAAACAGGTTCAATATATCATTAAGTCCATATTAGCATTTGATTATCCAAAATCATGTCATGAGCACGTAGCAGTCTAAGCGACATACTACAACGATCTAAACCCATGTTGGCAATTTAATAATGTCCAACTAGTAAACCACAACTAGGGTGACAAGGGATCATGGCACATACTTAAATAATCAAGGTGTCATATAGCAAATTGGTATTTATCTAACCCCTGTGTTTAAACAAAGTATCTTTCTAATTGAACTAGCATGCAATAGTTTAAATCAAAATAGATTTCAAATGGGATCAATATGGTCAAAGCACAACTTGCCTTCAAAAAGTACTTGCTCTTGGTCTTGAGTTGGATCCTGAGTCAACACTTCTCCTCGAATCCTTCCGGCACTTCAACGCCTACTCGTAAAGCGTGCAAATAGCAAATACACAAATGAACACTATGCAAAAGATCCCAAAACTCCAAATAAAATCCATAAACAGAGAGAACATAATTTTCTGGATTTTTAGAAACTGGAATCAAATTTGGAGTTAAAGCATAAAAGTTATGATTATTTAAAGTTTAAATAATCAATTAAATAATATTTCAGAGAAAACTTTAGTCCAAAAATTAAATAAAATTCATATTTAGGTAGATCTCAATTTTATACAAATTTAGAAATTTGAACCACTCAAATCGGAGTTGAAACGCAAAAGTTATAAGCGTTTGAAGTTTGAATCTAAATTTGAATCAATATTTCGAATTAATAAATCATTTTCTTTTTCGAAATTAATTATTGCGTCGGCATGGACACGTGGCAGCTCCTGATTGGCCTGCTGACGTCGGCCGTCCATGGGCTCGGTCCACACTCGGCTTAGTCCACCGTGGACTCGGTCCAGCCCCACGTGAGATCGACATGTGGGCCCACTCGGGTGACGCGTCATTGCCGACGTCGGCCGGGCTCACCACTGCCGACAGGTGGGTCCCACCGATGACGTCATGGGTGACGCCACGCATCGCCGACACGCGGGCCCGCGTGTCGCTGACCACGACGCGCGCGTGGCGCGACGTTCGGCTTCCTCGACGCTGGCACAATCGCGTGGCCGTTGGTTTGAAATCCGACTACCGGGATTGAGTTTGGCCTCATGTGCTTGGGGCGACGTGATCGATCGTGGGCCGCTTGGATCTAGATCCAACGGTTGGGATTAGATCTAGGATTTTCAACGGAAACTCACCGGTGACGCGTGGCACGACCGGGCCTTTGGATCTTGATCGGACGGTTGGTGGAGCTCGGGTCGGCGATGGCTTCACGGCGAGTTGCGCTGCCGCCGGCCCGAGGACGGCGACCACCCAAACGGTTGGGGCGTGCTCGGCGAGATGGATGGTGTCTTCAGTGCGCGCTCGGCCGGGTTTGAATCTGGGGTCAATGGCGGAGGACGGACGGGCGGCGAGGCGAGGCAAGGACCGTGGTGGCGCTTCACGCAACTACGGCGAGCGATTCCGCGAACCTACGGCGGCTAGAGCTCGGCGGGTTAGGGCAAGAAGTGCGCGGGTCACGGCGGTCCTCGGTGCGATCCGGGCATTAAATAGCCTCGGAGGCGTCAGCATGAGCCCTAATCGGCCACCGGCGCACTGGCGGCGGAGTCCGGCTCGATTCTGGAAGACGACGAATCGTGGCCGCCCACGTGTCGCGATCAACGGCCACGATCGACGGCGCGATCGGTCCGGTCGAACACGGCTTTCGGTCCGGTCGGGCGGATCTCAGCCGTTGGATCTTGATCCAACGGTTGGGATCGATTAGGGTTAGGAGTGGGTTCGGTCGAGTCAACTGGCTCGGTCGGACTCGAGTCTAACTCGGTCGGATGAACAAGATTTGACCCGAGTTGGATTTTCCAATGATTTAATATTTAAAATAATTCCCGAATTCATTTAATTCATTAAAATAGCAAATGACTGAGAAAAATTCGAAAAATTACGGAAAATATTTTGGATTATTTTGGACTCAAATAAAATATTTCCAACAAAAATTTATTTGCAAAATTAAATTCTTCAATTATTTCAAAATGGAATAAATTCAAATAAATTCCAAATAAATCCAAATAAATTCCAGAAAATTCCAAAAATTCACCAAAGTGCCAAATCACACATGATTTTAAGAAAAGCAAAATTTTGGGATGTTACACCTGGTCACCCTAAGGACTTAACCTTGCAAGCCTTTGAACTGGGTCTAACGTGCAACCACATGTCTGTAATGGGACGGACCTAGTTGACTAAGTTGCTAATAACGTACCTGTGGGACCTCAGGAGGTCAACTACACCCTTTGTGTAAGTTGTACGGGGAGCGTCTGGGGGTGAGGCCAGTACCCATCTAACGGTTGATTGGCCTAGACTTCGCCTTAGCGAAGGGAAGGGTTAGTCTTGCGCAATAACCGGGAGGACCACTTGTATTGTTAGAAGTTTAGAAAGACTTTGTTACGGAACTCGCCTTTGTGGTGTTTGACTGTATCTTGTGGGTAAAGTGCATAACCTCTGCAGAGTTTAGAATCTATTCGAATAGCCGTGTCCGCGGTATTGGACATCGCTCGGGAATTACAGTCAAGGGTTAGATTTTCTAAAAAAATAACTTGGTTTGAAAGGTTGGGTTGGATTAATAATGATGTTGATGGAAATGTGGTTTAGGATGGGAAAAATGTTTACCAAACTTCTTGAAAAGTTATTTATGCTTTACTTGTTTCTACTGCTTTCGAATCTACTTATACCACTTGTTAAATGCTGTTTACTGCAAATATACCTTGAGCTATTCCTTTGTACCAAGCCATGCATATAGTATATTAGCTGCATTCTGTGCATGACTTGCTGACTACCAAGTACTCACCCTTGCCTCAACACAACACCAGTTGAAGAGGGGACTACACTAGCTTTGGAGGAGGAGCTCCAAGAGGATCCGTCTACTTAGGGAAGCGAGCCCAGTCAGTTGCCTGTGGTATACTGGATGGCGCCACGATGTTACCTTCTTTGATTTTCCGCTGCTACTATTTCTCTCTTAATAAGTTCGCCCTGCGAGGCGTACATTTGTGACTTGACCATAAGGTCAAGTAACCAGTTTGACTATTTAAATAAAGTACTTTGATAGTATCGAATGGTATGATTGTGATATTTACCGATGTAAAGACTGTGTGCACTAGCGCGTTCCTGGACTAGTGTTGAATACACAGAGGGTCCGGATTTGCAAATTCGGGGTCCCGACACAATGCAATGTTATGCTCATATCTCCATGGAAACTCATACCGGTATGGTTGAGTACACACCCGTCGGTGTGCACCCTCTCCCCCCTTCCATCCCGAAGATGGAGGGTGCCTACTCCTCGCTTCCACAACCCACGGTAGATGGAATCACGATGTAGGACTTACTCTAATGGCTCTCCGGATTAGTCATAACTTTCTCACCGACCTTCCCGGATTAGTTAATGACTTTCTCACCGCCCGGGCCATGTAACATGTCATGCATGCAACTATGCCAATTATCATATTTCACATGTACATAAACATATGGCAACTCATCATGACAAATATAAACACATGGCATCGAACCATGATAATCATACTCAATATTTCATTGGAAAACAGCAAGCATGGCAAGTGAGCATAGCAAGTGTTCAATCTTTCACCCAATATCAACAAACAACCTACAATCCGCTATACATTACAACACACTTGCCTCAACCGAGGCGACGGATTTGTGGGACGTAGAGGGCACTCCCGGTGTCACACCACCTGCACATAGGCATCACACACTCACAATAATGCCCGCAAAACAGTACACAAATCCCCATCTAACCCGACATTGCCCACTACTTGCAAACCTAAAAACAGAGGTTCTGTCCCGGCGGGACAGCAGCCTTGCAAAGGCCATAACTTGAGTTCTGGGACTCCAAATCGATTAAACGAGTACACCATCGCGAAGCTTAGGAAATTTCCTACCTTTTTCTAGTTATACGGAAAGACTGATTCGGACTCTAAAATTGTTTAATCTACAGATTACTACGATCTATTCCAATCGCGTCACAGATTTTAACACGCTCGGTAAAACGGCCATAACTTTCAAACGGCTGATCAGATTTTAACGTGCTTTATGTCCACGGAAAGATAATTAAATTATCTACAATTTCTTTTAAGTCCATACGGACAGATTCGGATTCTAAATCGACAAAAACTCGAACCCTAGCCCGACTGCTCAATCTGCCCGAAAATAGAAACGTGGCAACGTCTAGATCTAACCCAAAGAACTCCAACCCAGCACCACCAATTGATCTAAAAACTTCATAAACACCCTAAGAACAGTACCTAGATCAAACCCAAGGATCCCCATGATCATACCTTTGCCCAGCAGCAGATCTCCAATAGATCTCCTCGCGGATCGCTCCTCGCTCCACGCTCCTCGCTCCAACGGATGGATCCACAAGGTGCAGAGGTGTGGAGAACACCCTAGGGCAGCAAGGGGGTGGAGAAGAGGTGGTGGAGATGTGGGGAGCAATGGGGCAAAGGGGGAGGTGGAGGCGCACAAGAGGGAGAGGGAGAGGGGGTGGCGGCTAGGGCTTAGGAGGGGGAGGTGGGGGCGCCCAAGGGCAGGGGGAGCACGCCCAAAAGGCTGGTGGGGAGCCCTTTTACCAGCCCCCACACCCAATCCTAGTCCGTTACGGAGACCTACTCCATCCCACCAAAGCCCACCAAGGCCCAAACTCCCCCGGGAAGGCCCAAAACCCCGGAAACACCCCGGAAAAGCTATTAACCTCCATATCCTATAGTTTTAACCTTAATTCCACATCTCATAATGTTATTAACCTTATCATGCACGTTAAATAAGGTTACGACACTCCGTGGCGACATAACACTTCAACCGGCCCAAAAACGCGAGAAAACCCTAAGCCGAAAGGTTTTATTCTCTAGTTTCACCTTCTATAACATCACACCAAACCATAGTGTCACACTGCCATATTTCATAATTGAAATATGCAGCAATAGCTAAAATGATCCGAACAGACTTAAGCATGGCTACCAGTGAGAAAGTTTCATCATAGTCAGCTCCTTGAACTTGTTTGAAACCTTTTGCCACCAATCGTACCTTATATATCTGAACATTTCCATCCATGTCTATTTTCTTCTTAAAAATCCATTTGCACTCTATGGTTTTTACACCATGAGGAGGATCAACCAAGTTCCAAACTTGATTCTCATGCATGGATTGAATTTTGGATCTCATGGCTCCAAGCCATTTTTCAGAGTTTGTGTCCATCATTGCTTCTTCTTAAGTCATGGGCTCATCATTGTTCAATAATAATATGTCATGTCCATATCTTATGGATTCATGACGGGCCTCCCCGACCTATGTGGGGCTGGTGCCTCTTCCACAGGTTGTACAATACTTTGTACATCTTGTGAAGGTTCAGTGGCAGCTTGAACATATACATGCGATTCTCAAACTTCATCGAGATGCACATCACTCCCATTGATTTCTTTGGAAAGAAACTCTTTCTCCAAAAGACACCATTTCGAGCAACAAAAACTTTGTTCTCGTTTCTTTTGTAAAAGTAATATCCTTTTGTTTCTTTAGGATACCCCACAAAGAAGCATTTTCTGATTTAGGTGCGAGTTTATCTGATTGCAAACGTTTTACATAAGCCTCGCATCCCCATATCTTTAGAAATGACAACATGGGACTTCTCCCAGTCCATATCTCATATGGCGTCTTCTCAACGGAATTCGATGGGACCCTATTCAATGTGAACGCAGCTATCTCTAGAATGAAACCCCAGAAGGATAATGGCAGATCTGTTTGGCTCATCATTGACCGAACCATGTCTAACAAAGTTCGGTTCCGTTGTTTGGACACGCCATTCCATTGAGGCATTCCTGGCGGAGTAAGTTGCAGAACGATTGCACATTGCTTTAGATGATCACCAAACTCTTGGCTCAAGTATTCGCCACCACGATCTGATCGTAAGTGTTTTATTGATTTGCCAAGTTGATTTTGTACTTCGTTCTGAAACTCTTTGAACCTTTCAAAAGTTTCAGACTTATACCTCGTTAAGTAGATATATCCATATCTACTAAAGTCATCGGTAAAAGTTACAAAGTACTGAAACCCACCTGTAGCACTCGAGCTCATTGGTCTACATACATCTGTATGTATTAGGGTCAACAATTCACTCGCCCTTTCACTAAAACCTGTGAAAGGGGCTTTTGTCATCTTGCCAAGTAAACAAGACTCACATGTTTCAAATGATTCAAAATCAAATGAGGTTAGAAGTCCATCACCATGGAGCTTCTTCATGCGCTTCTCATTTATGTGACCTAAGTGACAATGTCATAAAAAGGTAGGGTTCAAATCATTTGGCCGAGGCCTTTTGACATTAATGTTACAGACTGGTTTTTCTTTGAGTTCAAGGACGTACAACCCATCCACCATGGGGCAACGACCATAATAGATATCATTCAAAAATATTGAATAAACAAAGTCCTTTATTCTGAATTCATAACCTTCATGTTCCAAACAAGAAGATGAAATAATATTTCTACTCAAAGCTGGAACAAAATAACAATTATGAAGTTCTAAAACTAATACTGAAGGCAAATGCAATGGGTAGGTGCCAACGGCAAGACCAGCAACTCTTGCTTTATTCCTCACGCGGAGATCCACTTCTCCTTTTGCCAAGTCTCTACTCTTTATCAGCCCCTGCATCAAATTGCAAATGTGAGCAACCGAACCGGTATCATATACCCATGAGCTGAGAGAAGAAGTAGCCCAATTAATTTCTATAACATTAAATACCTGAAGTGGAAGTCACATTTCCATTCTTCTAATCTGCCAGGTACTTTTCACAGTTCCATTTCCAATGTCCTGATTTCTTGCAATAGAAGCACTGGATTTCAGGCCGAGGGCCAACTTTAAGCTTCTGAAGCTTAGTTTTGAGGATTGCGATCTCATCTTGAGCCTTGCCCTTTCCCTTTCCCCAAGCCTTAGCTTTCTTCTTTTTGAAGGCAGTTGTCTTTTGAACCATCATCACATGATTGGGTTTTTTCTTAATGCTTTCCTCGGCAGCCTTGAGCATCCCATGTAGTTCGGTCAGGCTCTTCTCCATGCTATTCATATGAAAATTCATCATGAATGACTCAAAGCTCTGAGGCAGAGAATAGAGAATTATGTCTGTAGACAGACCAAGGCTAAGGGGAAACTCAAGTTTTTCCAATCTCCCAATGTATCCAATCATTTTGATCACATGTGGGCTGACCGGACTCCTTCAGCCAGCTTACAAGTAAACATAAGCTTTGAGATATAATACCTCGCAACCCTTGCTTGATTCCCAAACATGCCCTTCAAGCCCACAATCATATTGTGAGCATCCTGGTCCTCATATTGCTTTTGCAGCTCAGAGTCCATGGTGACAAGCATGAGACAGCTGATCTCTATAGAAGCATTAACATGTTTTTCATACTCAACCTTCAAATTGCGAGGAGCATTTTCGGCTGGTTCATCAGGAATCGGACTCTCTAGAACATATTCTTTCTTTTTATGTTTGAGAACAACTCTCAGGTTGCGATACCAATTCACAAAATTTGTTCCATTCAGTTTTTCCTTTCCAAAACCGATCTCAAAGCAAAACCAGGTGAAGCAGTAGGTGTAGTAGGTGCCATTGAACTACAACAAAAACATGCAAAGTTTCTAAGCACTATGTTTATGTGAAACTTTCATTAAACATTTTAACAAAAGACACTCCTACTTTATATCCCCTTTATGGACACATAGTGAGTATTCAAGATCCATATTCAGCAAATACTAGTGAGCTTTGGCATGACTACTAGAAATTTAATGACATAGGTAAGCAACACCTTTGCTAATTACATCTTATGTAACTCTTGTTGGTTGGGTATCAAAACATGTAATGAATGCCTCCATCAACTTGATTCTTGGCCAGGTCAACTAGCCCCGAGGGCTCACATGAGGAAGGGAGCACTTTCCATTTTCGGGTGCCAATTAAGAAACCTAGCCTCATGTGTGTTTTCCTTAGACACCAATTGTCTTGTATCCGTTCCTTCAAAACAGAAATAAAAAACCCAAGCACTTATGTCCTCAAGTCCAAAACCGTTTTGATAGCTTGATTAAATAAACCATTGTAACGTACGATGTGTCCGACACAACCCTATCATCTATTAAGATAGCCATTGATACACTGTTTTGGCAGTCATATGAACAACAATCTAAATTCTTGATAGGTGCTACAATTGGATGGACAAAAGATTTAATATTTTAACTAGAGGGTTGTTAACTATCAATTATGAACATGGCATCACATGCAATGAGTATCATAAAAATAGCAACGATTAAAACACATTCACATATAATCAAATTAAGATGTGAAATAGTATGGCCCTTAGCACAAAGATCCCCATCATGCTACCCTGTTCACTGAGCCATCTTGTTTTGGTGCCACCGTCTTCATCATTATAGATGCAACTCCTTACAACTTTGATAATGAAATTTACAAAAGGATTTCAAACATCACAAGTCGACACGCAGGCTGTTATACAATTTAGATTGAAATAGCCTTATGGCTTGACATAGCACGCATGCTATGTAAAATTACATGAATCACATACACATAGGCCATACTATTCACACAATTGCTTGCAAAAACAAGATAAACAAAAATGATGTTTCTACGGCGCGACATGCTCACAAAATATTAACGAGGTCAAAGGGGCAGCGCCCCTGGCAGCAGTTTTCGCCATGCGAAAAAAAATTTTAGTCATGTTTCTGCCATGTGAAAATGCCATAAAAATTGTCTTGGATCAATCGAATTAAGCCAATCTGATTCAATCTGATTGGCTTGGTCCCATATGGTCGAGCATCGTAAACCCTGGTGGAGGTAACCCGACCGGTAAGGGCAATGTCGTACCATGGACGAACTCATCCAAATCAAGTTTGAGTCGGTTAGTGCTTTCCTCAAACCCTAAACCGATCGATCACATCGACGACCGCCTCCTCCAATTCATCATATGAAATGGCAGAACATGTAATAGATCCAATCTACTATCCTTACACATCGCATATGTAACATCTAGATCACAAATCTACGCGAGATGGCTCTGATACCACTGTAGAGGAATGCGATATGCTACACTAGCGCAAATTAAAAATTTCTACCGCATGACCAGAAAGCTACTCGCAAGAAGTGGATCACAAATTAGATTACCACTAGACGCGCAGTTGTGAAATCTTTCGCGCGTTGATGTAATGGATCATTTTTGTCGTGGATCGTCCTCACCGCGGATCTTCCTTGCTGCGGATCGTCCTCTCCACGCTGTAGTAGCAGCAACGTCACCACAACAGTCCACACGTCCGGGGATGGAACGCCGTGCGTTGGTGTGCAAGCACCGTGTCGCTCGGCAAGGGCAGCGAGAGGTGGAGGCTACGGTTCTGAATGAAAGATCTGTATGATGCCCACCCTTCTCCTCTCCTTATATAGCCACGCGACGAAACCCTACGCCAGGGCCCATCAGCACATTAAGCCCACAAAGTCCATTAATTACGGATACAATCCGAATTAATGCGTCCCAGCCCGTTAAGTGTGTGACCCTGTAGGTTCATGCGCATTTGGATATAGATTCGGAAAACCCTTTTCTAATCCAATAGTCGTTAGCGGCTCCTTAAAGAGCATGCCAACTCCCAAATGCATATGATCCAAGTACTGATGTAATAATCCCTTTGCCAAACTATATGAAGATCAAACTCAAGGCGACAAGCATGTCATCCTTTGATAGTTCAATCCATCTCTGGTATCCGTGATATATTAATAAATTGTGATTGACTTCTCAATCACGGCATGGCCATGCACTTCCTTAATCGTATCACACGAATGACCTAGAGATATATCTCTGTTCCACTGGAGTGGCAAATTCAATCTTGACTGCTCACTTCCCTCTGCATGTTTCATAGTAAACATGAAAGCTACCTTTATAACTATCCGGTTAGGAAATACTCCCTCCGATTGGAAATGTAAGGGGTTTTAGCCTTGTGCACACATATTTAGAAGCTTGGTGAATAGACTAAAATACCCTTAGTTATTGTTCATTAAAGAGCACGTTCGCATAAAAAAGAAACATGGAAAATTGTATAAGGGTAATAAATGGAACAAGGGCAAAACTGGAAGAAATGGGCTAAATTTAGCCTTGGGATACTAGAACCCCTTATATTTTACAAATAGTATAGAGACCTAAAACCCCTTACATTTCCAATCGGAGGGAGTAGTGTTTGGTAACCCCAAGGTAAATTATTACATATGTAGGGAATGTGACAATCTTAGGTCTAAGGATCATACATCTACTTTTTATGAGATACAGTGATGATATATAAGAATGAAACATTCTCCCAGTGTCCCATTGCGGGTCTATCTAACACATGTTCTTCAACATGCATTCATAATGTATTGATGATATCTCCATATCCCATGATCTATGAAACATGACCATCGATCAATACATGCGTTGATCTATTCATCATTGTCCTATACGATGATACCCGATCAGAGATAATTACAAAATTATATCAATGAGTAAAGAGTTACATAAGCAAGTCACATACTTGCTGATCAATATAATGATATACATTCATTGGACCAATAATCATATTGTTATTCGTAAACATAGTCATGTTACAATCATCTATATGACTGCCTCAAGGGTATAACACTAACAGCTCGAGTATTTAACTCAAACCATTCTGCTCGTCCAGATGAGAGCTTTGCTCGATGCTGCGCAGGCCCAGACTGTTTGAGTATCTAACTCGAAGCCTGGACGTTCCCATCAGTAGGGCACTTCAAGTCGAACGCCATGACCTTCACACCACGGTTGGCCAGCGTCGAGATCAACGGTGGCCACGTCGATTCACCACACATTCCAGACGTCCTGATCAAATGGCTACCAGAGGCACCCAGAAGACCTCCAGTAGCTCATCCCCCACAACCAGCGATATCTGCGTCTCATACTATGTGACCAATGGAAGAGCGAGCCCGCGAGCAACAAGAAAAGAGAAGCCCCTCCCCGAGAGGTCGGATCCTCATGCACCATGACCAACAAGTTGGATCTCCCCGGCGAGTAGACCAACCAGAAGGGAGGTATCACCCACGACAGATGGTGCCCGATGACATCAATGAAGAATGTCAAGCCTTCACCACCGAACTGCGGTCCGTCAGATGGCCTGACAAGTTCAAACTAGGCCTTGTCGAGAAATATTCGGGTAAGATCAACCCTGTTGAATGGTTGTAGATTTACACCACGATCATGAGGGCGGCTGGTGGGAATGAGAAGGTGATGGCCAACTACTTGCTCACTACCTTGGACGGGGCAGCGAGGTCGTGGCTACTCAACCTCCCACCACATCTATATCCTCTTGGGCCGAGCTGCGAGCTCAGTTCATCGCCAATTTTCAGGACACATACGAACGCCCTGGAACTCATAGCGATTTACATTGAGTAATCCAGGAACCGACGGAATCGCTATGCGACTTCATCAGGCGATTCAGCAATAAGCGCAATTTGATCCCTGATATCTCCGATGAGGCTGTGATAATGGCCTTCAAAAATAGGGTCAAAGACCGCGAGATTAAAGGCAAGCTCGCCACCCAAAAAATCCGGACTACTCAAGAGCTATTCGAGATGGAAAACAAGTACGCCTGTAGGATCGAAGTATACGAATATAGCAATCAGAGGGGGGGGGTGAATGATTGTGCGGAAGCTAAAACCAAATTCTTGACCTATTAAAAGTTCACCCCAAAACAGAACCAAATAATTGCCTCGTTTTCGACAAAAACAGAATGACAGAGGTTTGGTAAAACGAGAATTCCCGGAGATCCAACCGTCGAAACGATCTGAAATTTGGACACAAGAAACTAGATTCCAATACGAATCGAACCCAAAAAGAATCAGCTCGATCGGACTTACGGATAAAAAGTTATGAGCTTCGCAAGCTTGCTGATCCAGAACTTGACGAGAATCAATCTAATCAAAACTTCAAGATTAAACAAGAACGACAAAAGATTGATCAACTAGACTTTGAGAAACACTAGATCAATATCCTAGAGAGGTTTTGATGGATCAAATCAAGATAAAACTTGAAGAACAAAAACCAATCTAGAACTAGAACAAGCATGCAAACAAGAACCAAAGCAGAAAATCTTGTAGCGGCGTGGTTCTTGTGTAGCGCATAAAAATCTTGGAAGAATTGATCTTTATTTCTTGTCTAAAATACTCTCATCAAAGAGTACAAACCCTAAAACCAAGCTCAAAGCTTGATGCGCTCAGCTCTACTTGGTGCCTTTCAACGAGGAGACCCCCACCTATTTAAAGCACCAACCCCACAAGAGTTAAGAATACGATTCCTATTCCTAGAAGGAATCGTATCCAACTCAACTCTACTTGGCCCAACCAGGCCGAGTACAACTCTTGCACGAGTATGGCAACCCTCCCATACTCACGTGACTAACACTTTGCACGCGTAGGGCCACCTGCCATACTCACGTGACTAACACTTTGCACGCGAATGACCTCCTGCCATTCTCACGTGACTAACCATTCTTCATGTGCACCATTCTCTTAGCCCGAACGTCCCGCATGACATCCTTGACCACCAAGACCTCGGTTCCTCTGAACCTAGTCCCGAACCTCGGTTCCTCCATGAACCTAGTTCGGTCCGTCATCGACCACATTCGTCTTTGAGCAATACTGTACATGAACAAACCACAAAACAAATCCGAGCACAAGTCCACGACTTGACTCAATGTCAATCCATGCAACTACTCACATGAGTATTGCATAAAGTCCACTTCAAAGAAGCATCATGAAATCATTACAAATTTCAAATTCACATTCAAAATTCAAATCCAAATCGCTCAAAACCTAATTGGCGAAACGCATTCACGACGGACAAACAAAGTTGGTCCGTTGTATAGAAAAGTTTACGTTCCAGAAGCCAACCAAGCGGGAAAAACACGTTCACAACGGACAAAGAAAATCGGTCCGTTGTACATAAAATCAATTCTCAAAAAGCCGTTTCTGACCAAAGAAATTGGTCCGACGTACATGCAAAACTTACTGGTTCCTTGGAAAATTGAGTCCGGCTCAGAATCTCAAAAGCATGTCCACGACAGACCCAAAAACTTGGTCCGTCGTACATGGGAAAGTGCCAAAACATGTTTACGACAGACCAACAAAGTTTGTCCGTCGTAGATGGAAACTTCTTGTTTTCTTTAAGTTTGGTCCGGCGCCAAAGCGAAACTTACTGTTTCTTGTCAAATTGTCAAAACACATGAACAAACACATTTTGCAAATTCAAATCTAAGTTAATTTTTCAGTTCAAAGCCAATTTTTCAGCACATGATTTCACAACGCCGTCCGAGCCGAAGCTCGTGATTTCCTCGACAACCCAAAACTAGAGAACGATAAATCAAAATCATCCAAGCAAGGGGCTAAGAAGAACAAAAACCACGGCGAGAAGATGAAGAGTGACTCCACCATCGCCGCGGTCAAAAGGAGCAAGGCGTAGAACACGAGCGATAACAAAGGTTGAAGTCATGGAGGAAAGAAGTATTATCCTGTCCACCATATGGACAAGCACGATTTCGACGAGTGCCAAGTGATCGGCAAAAAGGTCAAAGAAAAACTCAAGGCTACCCTCGCCAAACCCAGCATTGAGCAAACCAAGGAGAACCTTGGCGACGACGAACCCGAGTACCACGGGGCTGAGCACAAGTTGACGCATATTTTCGGGGGATCTGCCATGTACGAGTCCAAACGGTAGTACAAGGCAGTGGAAAGGGAGGTGAGCCTAGTCACCCCATCACTTTCCCATTATCTTAAATGGTCAGAAGTACCAGTCATCTTCGACCAACAAGATCATCCAACCATGATTCCACATTCTTCCTCAATGCTACTCGGATAGATCGAGTTGCTCGTCACATTTGGCACACCCGAGAATTTCTACACCGAAAAGATCCTTTTTGATGTAGCTGATTTCAAGACCGCGCACAATGTGATCCTAGGGCGACCGATGCTGGCGAAATTCATGGCTGTGGTACACTACGCCTACCAAACTATCAAGATGCCAGCACCCAAGGGAATTCTGACGGTGAAGGGAAATCCACGTTCAGCGGTCAGATGTGACAAGAAAAGCCTAGAGATGGTCAAAGAAATTCGCACTGATGGCCCTGCTAGCCAGGGCAAGCGTCAAAAGTCCCAGAGCCCCGAAGACACCATGATGGCAGACGGATTCGCCAATAATTCAACCCTCAGCAACCAGCCGAGCAGGAATGCTGATAGTGAAGTCAAGACCATACCCTTGGAAGCATCAGAACCGTCCAAGACGATCAAGGTGGGCGCCAACCTCGACCCCAAATAGGAACTCGAGCTCATTACTTTCCTCTGGGAAAATCGTGACATTTTCACCTGGCAACTATCCGATATGCCTGGGGTTCCCAGGGAGGTGATTGAGCATCGACTGGCCGTGGACCCAGGCTTCAAACCGGTGGTGCAGAAGCAGCGCAGGTTCGAGGAAGACCGTAAGCAGGCCATCCAAGAGGAAATTGGCAAACTCCTAAAAGTTGGCTTCATTCGAGAAGTTCGACACCCCACGTGGATGGCGAACCTAGTACTCGTCAAAAAGGCCAACGGCAAATGGAGAATGTGTGTAGACTACGTTGACCTTAACAAGGCATGCCCAAAAGATCCTTTTTCCCTCCCCCGTATCGATCAAATCATAGACTCGACAGCGGGATGCGAACTGCTAAGTTTCCTAGATGCCTACTCGGGGTATCACCAAATTAGCATGTCCGTAGAGGACGAGGAAAAAAATATCTTTTATCACCCCATTGGGTGTGTTTTGCTATGTAAATATGCCCTTCGGGCTAAAATGTGCAGGAGCCACATATCAACGATGTATACAAAATTGCCTAAAAACCCAAATTGGGTGCAGTGTCAAAGCATACGTCGATGATATCATAGTCAAGTCAAAAACCCAAAGCTCATTGATAAACAAACTTAAGGAAATATTTGACAATCTTAGGAAGTATCGAATGATGCTAAATTCCGAGAAGTGCACGTTCGGCGTCTCGTCCGGAAAACTCCTCAAGTTCTTTGTATCTAGTTGAGGCATTGAGGTGAACCAATGTAAAATTGAAGCCATCGACCAAATACGCTCACCGCGGGCCCTAAGAGAAGTACAAAAGCTCACAGGATGCATCACAACCCTCAGTCAATTCATCTCTCGGATGGGCGAATGGGGTTGCCTTTCTTCGAGCTGCTCAAGGAACAAGAGAAATTTGAATGGACCAGGGAGCCCGAGGAAGCTTTCTAGGAGTTGAAAAGGTACCTACCGTATCCCTCTGTCTTAGTATCTCCTAACAAAGGAGAGGATCTCCTCTTGTATGTTGCAGCAACTCCTCAGGTAGTGAGCATCGTCTTAGTAGTCGAACGAGATGACCCCGACAGAAAGGTCAAGGTACAAAGACCGGTCTACTATGTAAGCGAAGTCCTGCATGACGCGAAGTTACGCTATCCCCAAATACAGAAGATGCTCTATGCAATCCTGATGACCTCCAGAAAACCGCGGTACTACTTCCAAGCACACAAGATCATAGTGATGACGACGTACCCGCTCAAGGAAGTAATCCAAAACCGGGAAGCCACAGGACGAGTAGGGCAGTGGGTAGTTGAGCTCAACGAGTTCAGAGTCGATTTTGCTCCAAGGACCAGCTGTAACATCCCAAAATTTGGGTTTTAAAAAAATTTTGGTTTAGTTTAGCTTCCCAAAAATTTTCGTTGATTTTCTCGCGTTTATAAAGCTTGATTTGAATTTTCTAAAAGCTAAAACAATTTAATTTGATTATTTTAAACCACAAATAAAATAAATTTAATTTTATTTGGATTCCTTGTGCTTCAAGAAATTCTTCTGTAATTTTTTAGATTTTTCGGAGCTCGTTTGCTATTTATTGGATTTATTCGGGATCGATTTTTATTAAGCCCTTTTATTGAAATTAATTAATTATTTGGAAAAGTTTATATAAAGTTTTGTTGAAAATATTTTATTTGAGTACAAAATATCTCAAAATATTTTCTAGAATTTTTCGGGTATTTTTATTGCCTCAAATGATTTATTTGAATTTTCAGAATCGTTTTTATTCGAAAATGCCACGTGTCGCCACCACAGCGCGCCACGTATCAAGAGTCCGGCTGGTGCACGCCAACTGCTCGGTAAAATGCCTACAAGGCCCGTTTTTGCTCCAAACGCGTCCAAATTTTTTTTGCTTGACCTAGCCGCCACCCCTAACCTTTGTAGTCCTCCCACACGTCCCCTAGACCTCAGATCAATTTTCTAAAATTCCAAAACCGCCGCGAGAAGCCCGGATGTCGCCCGACGACGGCCGAACATTGGAGCCGCGTCCTGGGCAGCTCGTTGACTCTTTTCGAGATCCGTCTTAGCCATGGTGTGTCACAAGCTTCCATCTGCTTGCTGTCCAAAATTCAGCCAATTTGGCCCAAGGAATCAAAAGTTATGGCCGTTTCAATCTCGAATCTTGCCGAGGCCATAATCCCTCAATTTTTCGAGTTTGACCGTGAAATGTTATGTATAGTCTCCTGGGGATGTCCTCTACGTGATGCACATCTTGCCTCACGGTTTTACCCTCTGGATTTTGCGCTGAAAATTCTTTTCTCCGATCAGACCGCGATCAGACTGCATTTCAGAAAGCGGCAATCATCCTCGCGCGTTCCCCGGTGTTCCAGAAGGTAATTCATCGAGCCATGTGCATCACAGTGTGCCTCTTGGTCCCATCTAGCTCTCGGTCAAATTTCGTCAAGTTCCGATAATTACTCTAGAAGTTATGGCCGTCTAAAGTTTAGATCCGAAATCCGTTAATCGGCAGTTTGTGATCAATCCGGAGGGGCACCGCAAAATCCGCCTATACCGTTGAGTTCGTCTCGCCGCGTTCTACGTGGTAGACATTCCCCCTTTGCCATCTCATCCATCAAAATTTTTTTATATATTTAGGACACAGTATAGCCGTCGCCGCGCGTCGCCTTTTGATGCCGGCTATTTTAGTTCGCTCCGGTCGTGTTGTCGCGTCCGGTGGATCATCATGTACTGTTTTGAATCATCTTTAGAATTCTTTTGATCTCCGTTTGCTGTCGGAGCCCGATTCCGGCCTAAAACCGTCGTCTTTGACCTAGCCGTTGCCGCCGGTTCGCGTATCGGTTAGCCATCCTTGGTAGCGTTTTATCGCAGCCATGTCATTGCACCAACGGTTGCTACCTTCTTTCATGAGTATCCTATCATTGTTTGACCTCTGCCGTTAACGTTCCTCCGTAAACGTTTTGCCGTTAACGTTTCACTGTTAACTCTCTGTCGTTAACAATCCACCGTTAACGCTCTGTCGTTAACGTTTCGTCGTTAACGTTTCGTAGTTAACGTTTCGCCGTTTATGCTCCGTCGTTAACGTTTCACCGTTAATGCTCCGTCGTTAACATTTCGCCGTTAACGTTCCACCGTTAACACTTCATCATTAACGATTGGCTCTCTCGCTTCGTTGTCATCACATGCGTGCATTCATGCAAGAGCCCTAGTGCGATGTCCTCATCTTCTCTATCATCATGACGTGAGCCTAGTCTCATCGTCATATCATCTTAAAAGCCGAATCAAAACCCTAACCTAAGACCGGTTCGATGGACTAAGTTCATCGTGAGCCGCGTTGTTATCCTTGCAATCTTTCCCGTTGTTTCAATCGTGGTAAGACACTTGTCTTGTCTTATCCCTGAAAACCTAATCTACCATTGACCTAGACTTCGTTCGTGGACTTGGTCGATAGACCATTGGCCATGTGCTATAACCTTGTGCCCAATTTAGTCTATCAGTCTTCTTCTCTTTTGTTTGACTGTGTCTGTTCGGTCAACAAAAGTCAACTTCGAAAATCAGTTTAGTTCATGGTGAACTAACATATCCTTATGGACCTGATCTGTAGATCGAGAGCCCATATGTCATCATTTGTCCAATCAAGACAATAACTTCAGAAGAAATATTCTTTGGAATATTATTCTTTCTTTCCCAGTTATTAATCTTTCCCTTTTCAGTGTTTTTCCGAAAGCTCGTTCTCTCTTGTCCAATCTTCGATCCAATCCTTTCAAGTTCCTAATTTCATCCCAGCCGTTGTGCCCAATGCTGTTCGTTCTTAATTTGGAGTTTAATTGATTTGTCTTTTAAGTTTTGTTGTATTTGTGTTTATTTATCGTTAGACGCGTCGTCCGGAAATCGTTCTACGGGCTGAAGATCAAGGAAGTGAAGATCGAAGGTCGAGGATCAAGAATCAAGGATAAAGAATAAAGAACAGTAAAAGTTGCAAGTGCTAGGCAAGTTGTGCTTTGACCATGTTGATCCCCTTTTCGAAAATTATGTTGTTTCAAATTATTGCATGCTAGTTGGATATAAACTGATTTCAATTAATTTGGGATTAGATATTTAACCTACTTGTTATTGCCACCTTGTCTATAATAGTTGTACGCCATGATTCATTTGTCACCCTAGGTTTGTTGATTAATAGTTGGTAGCTAAATGCTTTGCCGACATGGGTTATTTAGACCGTCAGTAGTTGCTTAGCCATGCAACGTACCATTGACATCATTTTGGAAATACAAAAGATCAATATTGACTAATGGAATATGCAATGTATTTTGGAACGGTGTGACATGTTGCTGACACGATGAAGTTGATGTGTGGAGGTCTTCGTACTTCTTCAAGGATGTTGAGTTGTTGTTGGCATTGTGTTGCGCAATAATCAACTGGGGTGATAAAATGATTTAGACCGGGGCAAGTGACAAGATTATGTTCGGGTGGGCCAGATGTGGCACCTGAAAGGTTGATTTGGTTCTTCGGGTAGTCTTGTCCAGGTCATTCTAAGGACTTAACCTTGCAACCCTTTCAACTGAGTCAAACATACAACCACATGACTGGAGTGGGACGGTCCTAGTTGAGTAAGTTACTAATAACTTGCATGTGGTACCTCGGGGTGTCAACTACATCTTTTGTGTAGCTTGAAGGGGGAGCGTACCAGGGCTGCGGCATGGTACCCATCCAAAGGTATGTCGGTCTCATACTTCGCCTTTGTTAAGGGAAGGGATTGTGTATGGCAAAAACCGGAGAGGTTCACTTGTGTAGTTAGAAGTTTCCGAAAGGCTTTGTTATGATCACTCATTCGCATACTCTTGTATGGCGATTCACGGTTGACGTGGTGAGTTGATTGTATCTTGTGGGTAAAGTGTATAACCTCTGCAGAGTGTAAAATCTATTCGAATGGCCTTGTCCGCGGTACTGGACAATGCTCGGGGATTATAGTCAAGGGTTAGCTTTTCATAAAATTGATCTTGAGTTTGGAGGCAGTTTGCCTGTGGAAAAGTGATAACTGTTTAAGGATGTGGAATGGTTTACTTGTGGAATAACTGTGAAATCTATTACTGTCATTATTTGTTTTACTGCTTTACAATGTATTATGTTTATTTATGATTGTTCCTTTTCTGCAAAATAACCATTCAGCCTGTTACTTGGAATAAGCCATGCATATAGTTATTAGACTTGCATTCTGTGCATGACTTGCTGAGTGCTTTATGTACTCACCCCTTGCAAACAAACAATCACCAGTGAACAAAAGTCTACATCGTCGAAGAAGAAGTTCCGTGAGAAGGCGATTATCTAGGAGTCGAACCCTGTCAGTTGCCTGTGGCGTATTGATGGGATTCACCGATGTTCTTCGTTCCGCTACTGCTTATTTGGAGTTGAAGCCGTCAAGGCCTCACAAATGTAAGGTTGACCTTAAGGTCGTTCAATAGTTTATATTCTATATTTGTGTTATTTCTCTTTTCCGCTTTGTATGATTGTGATATTCATCTATGTTGAGACTGTGTGCACTAGCGTGATCCTGGACTAGTGCTGAATACACAAAGGGTCCGGATTTGCACATTCGGGTCCCAACAGAGGTGGTATCAAAGCCATACTGACTGTAGGTCTTGACCCTAGATAGATTGGCCGTCTTTAGGAGCTTCAAAATTATTTTCCAAATAGAAAATTTTACTTGAAAAAAATAATAATAAGTTCTTGATTTATCTTATTCTTCTATTCTTTCCCCGTTTGCTGAAATTTCTATCCTTCCCTTCGATTTAAACGGAAATCTTACCTGAGTTGTTCTGAATAGTTAACGATGTTTCACACTTAAGGAGAAAGTACTGGATGTCGCTGCGAACCCTAAAGATCGTGACGTAAGGAATCATCGAGCTCGAAGAGAAGTGGATCGATGGAGTGTTCCAAAGGCTTGAAGAACCAGTGCTTTAGTTGTCAGTTGAGACTCATGTGTGACAGTCGCGTCTCTTAAGATAGGAGTGTTACCCCTTTTAGACGCTAGATTATTGTGTGCTTAGGAATTTGGATCTTTCTTGATTGCTGAGTGTGCTGTATGTGTTGCATAGCTTTTAGGCTTGGATAAGCAACCATACCTAGTTTTTAGTTGTTTTTATAAGTTTTTGGGTTAAACCTGTTCCTTGCACTAGGATTCTTGAACCTCATCTATGCTTTTTCCCTCTTAACTAAACCTTGGAGTGATCAACAAATGGAAAGGACCAACTACAACAGTGACTTTGAGGTAGTTCAAGCCAGTTCAGTTGCTACTACCGGTGTCAGTGTTAAAGCAGATTGTGACCAACAGCTGTCCCCTGCACCAACCGTGACAATTCAACACTTGGATGAGAATTTTCGAGCTGTCATTGCTCAAGAGTTAGCAAAAAGAGAAGGATTGTCATCCGCACCAGCTGTGCCACGTGAAGAAAAGAAAAAGAAGCATGTCAACCCTATCCATCTACCTCAGGAAATCAGTAATACTTGGTCACCATGGAATTGTTTCTTGTGTGATAAATGAGGTAATTGGTCTAGAGAATGCCCCATCAACCCGGCACGATGACCCAAACATTCATGTTACAACTGTTGTGAGTTAGGTCATTGTGTTAAGGAATGCCCACAGAAAGATCAAGCAATTTCTGAAGACATGATCATTCCAGAAATTACTGCAGTAAAGATTGTAACACCAAAAGTGAGTGGTAAGACTACGAGAGTAATTCGCGTAAGGAGTCAGTTGAAGCAAGAGGAGTTGGTTAACAAAGGCCTTAACCTAAAAGATGAGTGCAAGGAATTGGAAGACCACCGCAAGTGTCAGAAAGTTTGTCAAGAAGGACCACCGCAACAGCGAATGAGGAGTGCCCCTCAACAACTCAGTTGCCATACTGCTCAGATTTTGTTTGAGGCACTTTCACCTATGCTTCGCCCCGATGGTTAGAGTTTCCATAACATCAACCTAGTGAAACATTCTCAAGGAAGAAGCTTGCTGTCTAGAAATTGCTGTGCCTGTCATCAACCAGAACATTTTGCTAACCGCTGCCCTCAGAAGAAAGTGATCACTGCGGATCACATCGATCTCAGCTCTACCCCTACCAAGACTGGTGCTACATCATGTGGAAGCCAGCAGATGTCAGTCAAGCGTTACCTCAGGTGCAATGAGCCGGGACACTTTGCTAATAGTTGTCCTAGGAGAAAAGGTATTATACCTGCCCACTTCAATCCTAGTCCTTCACCTACCGAGACACTTACGCCAGAAAGTGAATTGTGAAGCAGTTCAAGATGAAGCCATGCCGCAAGTGCCAGCAAAAGTCATGTCAACCACATTATGACTGATAAAGGTTAGGAGGCATCAGATGTTGTACTGATCAAAAGTCATATGTGATGCAGAATGTTGAAAGTTAAATTGTTCCTTGTCAAGATTAAGTTTTTGATAAAGCTCATCAGCTTGGAAACCATGCTTGAGATGCTTATACCTGGAATTAAATTAGTCACCCAAGCGAAAGGTGGTTTTTGGTCTATGGTTAGAGATGTAGTCAGTTAAGGGAAGTTAAAGTGTTCTGAGATAAAGTTGCTATCGGGTTACCTTTAGTATACCTGAGATAGCTGAGAACCATCCATTCCTTTATGGTTGAGTCAAGAAGATGGATGTGCCATCACATCGGAGGAAAAGAGTTGTTGCGTGTGCCTAATAACTAACAAAGGATAATTGTCTACCTGAAGAATTACTTTAGCCACTGCAGTGTATGCCAGCCAGCCAATACCATTATCCAAATAATAGTTGAAGCTTGAGTTCAATATGCATGAGTACCTAGTTCAAATGGAGTTTAAGTCAGTACTGGAGAATCAAGCCGACAAGGATAGTGCCAGACCAACAGGAATGCCGTTCAAGTCTTGATGAAGACCACATAATTGCAAGTAAGCTTTGTTGTCAGATACAACTTGTCCAATTTCTACGAGAAGCCAAAAATCAAGTGTTCAGGAACAGAAGCAAGCGTGCCTATCAATGGAGTTACCAGAAACGTCAGCATGAGTGCATGAGATGTTCAAGATTTTCCGACAAAGAAGGTATCAAGATTTTCCGCAGCAGAAGTGCCTTCTTGTGCCAGAGAAGCAGACACAGTTAAAGTCAGTGGAGTTGCAAGAGGATCTCATCTGCAAGGAGCAGCCTACAAAATTTTGGATGTTATCAAGCGCTTGTTCAGAAGTGGTCCAGTATGCAGTTGCTTGGAAGTTTGAAGAAGCTCAAGTGTTGAGTCCCCTGAACATATTTCTATAGTCAGCCCTGAATCTCGGGGACGAGATTCTGTTAAGGGGGGGGGAGGTTTGTAACATCCCAAAATTTGGGTTTTCAAAAAATTTTGGTTTAGTTTAGCTTCCCAAAAATTTTCGTTGATTTTCTCGCGTTTATAAAGCTTGATTTGAATTTTCCAAAAGCTAAAACAATTTAATTTGTTTATTTTAAACCTCAAATAAAATAAATTTAATTTTATTTGGATTCCTTGTGCTTCAAGAAATTCTTCTGTAATTTTTGAGATTTTTCGGAGCTCGTTTGCTATTTATTGGATTTATTCGGGATCGATTTTTATTAAGCCCTTTTATTGAAATTAATTAATTATTTAGAAAAGTTTATATAAAGTTTTGTTGAAAATATTTTATTTGAGTTCAAAATATCTCAAAATATTTTCTAGAATTTTTCGGGTATTTTTATTGCCTCAAATGATTTATTTGAATTTTCGGAATCGTTTTATTCGAAAATGCTACGTGTCGCCACCACAGCGCGCCACGTGTCAAGAGTCCAGCTGGTGCATGCCAACTGCTCGGTAAAATGCCTACAAGGCCCGTTTTTGCTCCAAACGCGTCCAAATTTTTTTTGCTTGACCTAGCCGCCACCCCTAACCTTTGTAGACCTCCCACACGTCCCCTAGACCTCAGATCAATTTTCTAAAATTCCAAAACCGCCGCGAGAAGCCCGGATTTCGCCCGACGACGACCGAACTTTGGAGCCGTGTACCGGGCAGGTCGTCGACTCTTTTCGAGATCCGTCTTTGCCATGGTGTGTCACAAGGTTCTATTTGCTTGCTGTCCAAAATTCAGCCAATTTGACCCATGGAATCAAAAGTTATGGCCGTTTCAATCTCGAATCTTGTCGAGGCCATAACTCCCTCAATTTTTCGAGTTTGACCGTGAAATGTTTTGTGTAGTCTCCTGGGGATGTCCTCTACGTGATGCACATCTTGCCTCACGGTTTTACCCTCTGGATTTTGCGCAGAAAATTCTTTTCTCCGATCAGACCACGATCAGACTGCGTTTCAGACAGCGACAATCATCCTCGCGCGTTCCCCGCTGTTCCAGAAGGTAATTCTTCGAGCCACGTGCATCACAGTGTGCCTCTTAGTCCCATCTATCTCTCGGTCAAATTTCGTCAAGTTCCGATAATTACTCTAGAAGTTATGGCCGTCCAAAGTTTAGATCCGAAACCCGTTAATCGGCAGTTTGTGATCAATCCGGAGGGGCGCCGCAAAATCTGCCTATACCGTTGAGTTCGTCTCGCCACGTTCTACGTGGTAGATATTCCCCCTTTGCCATCTCATCCCTCGAATTTTTTTTATATATTTAGGACACAGTTTAGCCGTCGCCGCGCGTCGCCTTTTAACGCCGGCTATTTTAGTTCGCTCCGGTCGTGTTGTCGCGTCCGGTGGATCATCATGTACTGTTTTGGATCATCTTTAGAATTCTTTTGGTCTCCGTTTGCCGTCGGAGCCCGATTCCGCCCTAAAACCGTCGTCTTTGACCTAGCCGTTGACGCCGGTTCGCGATCGGTTAGCCATCCTTGGTAGCGTTTTATCGCGGCCATGTCATTGCACCAATGGTCGCTACCTTGTTTCTTGAGTATCCTATCATTGTATGACCTCTGCCGTTAACGTTCCTCCGTTAACTTTTTGCCGTTAACGTTTCACTGTTAACTCTCTGTCGTTAACGATCCACCGTTAACGCTCTATCGTTAACGCTCCACCGTTAACGTTTCATCGTTAACGTTTCGCCGTTATCGTTTCCCCGTTAACATTTCCCCGTTAACATTTTGCCGTTAACGCTCCGTCGTTAACGTTTCGTCGTTAACGTTTCACCGTTAATGTTACTCCGTTAACGTTTCACCGTTAATGCTCCGTCATTAACGTTCCGCCGTTAACGTTCCGACGTTAACGCTTCATCGTTAATGATTGGCTCTCATCGCTTCGTTGTCATCGCATGCGTGCATTCATGCATGAGCCCTAGTGCGATATCCTCATCTTCTCTATCATCATGACGTGAGCCTAGTCTCATCGTCATATCATCTTCAAAGCCAAATCAAAACCCTAACCTAAGACCGGTTCGATGGACTAAGTTCATCGTGAGCCGCGTTGTTATCCTTGCAATCTTTCCCGTTGTTTCAATCGTGGTAAGACACTTGTTTTGTCTTATCCCTGAAAACCTAATCTACCATTGACCTAGACTTTGTTCGTGGACTTGGTCGATAGACCATTGGCCATGTGCCATAACCTTGTGCCCAATCGAGTCTATCAGTCTTCTTCTCTTTTGTTTGACTGTGTCCGTTCGGTCAACAAAAGTCAACTTCGAGAATCAGTTTAGTTCTTGGTGAACTAACATATCCTTATGGACCCGATCTGTAGATCGAGAGCCCATATGTCATCATTTGTCCAATCAAGACAATAACTTCAGAAGAAATATTCTTCGGAGTATTATTCCTTCTTTCCCAGTTATTAATCTTTCCCTTTTCGGTGTTTTTCCGAAAGCTCGTTCTCTCTTGTCCAATCTTCGATCCAATCCTTTCAAGTTCCTAATTTCATCCCAGCCGTTGTGCCCAATGCTGTTCGTTCTTAATTTGGAGTTTAATTGATTTGTCTTTTAAGTTTTGTTGTATTTGTGTTTCTTTATCGTTAGACGCGTCGTCCGGAAATCGTTCTACGGGCTGAAGATAAAGGAAGTGAAGATCGAAGGTCGAGGATCAAGAATCAAGGATAAAGAGTAAAGAACAGTAAAAGTTGCAAGGGCCTGGCAAATTGTGCTTTGACCATGTTGATCCGCTTTTCGAAAATTATGTTGTTTCAAATTATTGCATGCTGGTTGGATATAAACTGATTTCAATTAATTTGGGATTAGATATTTAACCTACTTGTTATTGCCACCTTGTCTATAATAGTTGTACGCCATGATTCATTTGTCACCCTAGGTTTGTTGATTAATAGTTGGTAGCTAAATGCTTTGCCGACATGGGTTATTTAGACCGTCAGTAGTTGCTTAGCCATGCAACGTACCATTGACATCATTTTGGAAATACAAAAAATCAATATTGACTAATGGAATATGCAATGTATTTTGGAACGGTGTGACGTGTTGCCTACACGATGAAGTTGATATGTGGAGGTCTTCGTACTTCTTCAAGGATGTTTAGTTGTTGTTGGCATTGTGTTGCACAATAATCAACTGGGGTGATAAAATGATTTAGACCGGGGCAAGTGGCAAGTTATGATCGGGTGGGCCTGATGTGGCACCGGAAAGGTTGATTTGGTTCTTCTGGTAGTCTTGCGCTGGTCATTCTAAGGACTTAACCTTGCAAGCCTTTGAACTGAGTCAAACATACAACCACATGACTGGAGTGGGACGGTCCTAGTTGAGTAAGTTACTAATAACTTGCATGTGGTACCTCGGGGTGTCAACTACATCTTTTGTGTAGCTTGAAGGGGGAGTGTACCAGGGCTGCGGCATGGTACCCATCCAACGGTATGTCGGTCCCATACTTCGCCTTTGTTAAGGGAAGGGATGGTGTATGGCAAAAACCGGAGAGGTTCACTTGTATAGTTAGAAGTTTCCGAAAGGCCTTGTTATGATCACTCATTCGCATACTCTTGTATGGCGATTCACGGCTGATGTGGTGAGTTGATTGTATATTGTGGGTAAAGTGTATAACCTCTACAGAGTGTAAAATCTATTTCGAATAGCCGTGTCCGCGGTACTGGACAATGCTCGGGGATTACAGTCAAGGGTTAGATTTTCATAAAATTGATCTTGGGTTTGGAGGCATTTTGCCTGTGGAAAAGTGATAACTGTTTAAGGATGTGGAACGGTTTACTTGTGGAATAACTGTGAAATCTATTACTGTCATTATTTGTTTTACTGCTTTACAATCTATTATGTTTATTTATGATTGTTGCTTTTTTGCAAAATAACCATTCAGCCTTTTACTTGGAATAAGCCATGCATATAGTTATTAGACTTGCATTCTGTGCATGACTTGCTGAGTGCTTTATGTACTCACCCCTTGCAAACAAACAATCACAAGTGAGCAAAAGTCTACATCGTCGAAGAAGAAGAAGTTCCGTGAGAAGGTGATTATCTAGGAGTCGAACCCTGTCAGTTGCCTGTGGCGTATTGATGGGATTCACCGATGTTCTTCGTTCCGCTGCTGCTTATTTGGAGTTGAAGCCGTCAAGGCCTCACAAATGTAAGGTTGACCTTAAGGTCGTTCAATAGTTTATATTCTATATTTGTGTTATTTCTCTTTTCCGCTGTGTATGATTGTGATATTCATCTATGTTGAGACTGTGTGCACTAGCGTGATCCTGGACGAGTGCTCAATACACAGAAGGTTTGGATTTGCACATTCGGGTCCCGACACCAGCGTCAAGTCAGGGATCTTGGTAGACTTCGTAGCCGAGTGGACACACGTCGAAGAAAAGAAGCACGAATCCCCCGATGACTACTGGACAATGTTCTTTGATGGCGCACTCAGCCTGCAAGGCTCAGGCGCCGGCATCTTACTCAAATCTCCGATAAGTGAGGAACTTAGGTATGTCATCCAACTCGATTTCCAAGCTTCAAATAATGTTGTAGAATACGAGGGACTGGTCAACAGGCTTCGAATAGCTGCTTCGCTTGGAATAAAACGACTACTTGTGAAAGGGGACACACAGTTAGTCGTAAACCAAGTGCAAAAAGGCTACCTGTGTACGGATGACAATATGGCCGCATACTTTGGCGAGGTTCGCAAGCTAGAGCACAAGTTTGAAGACCTAGAGTTAAAACACATCCAACGGGGTGATAACTCCATCGTTGACGAACTTGACAGGCTCGCATCATCCCGCTGCCTACTCCAGCAGGAGTCTTCATGGAGAAACTCCTAAAACCTTCCACTTCTGCCAAGTAGAAGACGGAAGCCGCCCAACTCGACCAATAGCCTAATTGAGTCAGCGAGGCGAAATCTGCAGATGCGAAAGCTGCACTACTCGAACGCAAGCCAACTTGGATGACATCGCTCCAAGCCTATCTCGAAGGAAGAGAGGTCCCTGACGATGATGCTTTAGCTAAGAAAACTGCCCGTAAGTCCAGGATGTACACATTGGTAAATGGCAAGCTCTACCGAAAGGGGAGTAACGGAATCTTGATGAAGTGCATCACTCAAGAAGAGGGCAATAAAATATTGCTTGATATCCATGGAGGCTTCTATGGCAACCATGCGTCCTATCGCACCCTAGTCGGAAAAGCTTTCCGACAAGGGTTCTATTGACCAACCGCCCTCCAGGATGCTTGCGAGCTGGTAAAAAAGTGCAAAAAGCTGTTAATTTTTCAACAAGCAGACCACCAGACCAGCCCAAGTGCTGGAAACTATTCCTCTATCTTGGCCTTTCTCCGTCTAGGGCTTGGACATCTTGGGACCTTTCCCAAGAGCCCAAGGAGGTTACAAGTTCCTATTCGTGGCCATCGACACATTCACCAAGTGGATCGAAGCCAAGCCCGTGAGGAACATCACCTCAGAAGCGGCCAAGAAGTTCATGAGGAGCGTAGTTACTCGATTTGGCATCCCAAATAGAGTAATAACAGACAACGGTTCCCAGTTCAAGAGCAATGCTTTTACAGTCTTTTGCAAAGAACTAGGAATCAAGCTCTGCTTCGCCTCTGTAGCTCATCCTCAGAGTAACGGCCAAGTCGAACAAGCTAATAGTCTAGTCCTATGGGGACTCAAAACCCGTGTGTTCGATAGCCTCAGCCTACTCGACCCGATGGGCGAAAGAGCTACCCTCGGTGCTATGGGTAGTTCGAACCTCGGCTAGTCGAGCCACCGGTGAAACGCCATTTTTCTTGGTCTATGGAGCCGAAACTGTGCTTCCGACCGAACTAACGTACAGATCACATAGAGTGGAAACTACTTGGAAGAGGGACAAGAACAAATACGAACCGACAATGTGAACCTACTCGAAGAGTATCGAGATCGAGCCACCTTCCGAGCGGCCAAATACCAACAAGCGCTACGAAACTACCATGGTCAAAGGATCTGAGAAAGAATACTCGCCGCAGGGGACTTAGTACTGCGAAAAGTGGAAAAGCATGACAACCATAACAAGCTATCGCCTAAATGGGAAGGCCCCTATCGGGTCATTGAAACAACTCAACCCAGATCTGTACGACTATCTGCACTCAATGGAACAGCGCTGAGCAACTCTTGGAACATTGATCAGCTCAGAAAATTCTATGCATAAGCATTCACCAGCAGCGACAAAACAAGTGAGTCTTTCAATTTCATTTATACTAATATTCTTGACAGACGGACGCCCTACGACTACTTGTCCTGGGTATCGTCACGCCTGCGCTTCATCCACGAAGACTCGAAGGAGAACAAGAGTGTTCCTGGGATCTTCCTTCACCCTTGAGATGGGCCGGAGGGGTAAGGAAAAGCTTGATCGCGCACGGACGATGAAAATAGCAGCTCAATCGGCCCGGGCCTTGAAGCACCAGTGGATTCCAAGTTACCAGTGGGCAAAGGGACTTCGTTTCCCTCCTGGGCATCTCCTCCTCCTCCCGGTCCATTGGTGGCCGCCACAATGTCCCTCCATCGTGTAATAGAAAAAGGCTCCAGGCGGGGGCCAGTGTCGAGCTTCATTTTCTTCTCCAGTGGTGGTGAGGGCATCCCCTCTGTGGAGGTCCTCGAGTCACTGAGGACCCACTGCCCACCGACTGCCTGCCTTAATGCCCTCACTTTCCTCTTCTCCTCCCTATCCTCTTCCTCCGCTTCCCGCTCAAGGGCGTCCCAGTCGATCCCGTCGTCGTCCGACCAGACAACGACCACGGAAGGAGAGTGAGGCGAGGAGGAGGCCATGAGTTTACTAGTATCTCGAGCAAAGAAGGCGAAGTGGCAAAAGAGAATTGTTGGCAAGAAAACAATGAGTCCTGTCTATTTATCGAACTGCAACCACGTCACGTCAAGCCATTTCAAATTCCCAAGGAGAGCAAGCAGTCAGCGGTGTGAGGCACAGATTTCGAAGCGATGCCTGAGACATTATGAGGTCTGACATTGCACAGAAGTTAAAATGACCGTCACGTTTTTTATGCTTAGGCTAAACTCTCTACTCGATACAACCATCGAGTCGAGAGTCGGGGGCTACATCGCAAAACTCTTGATGCTTAGGCTCAACTCTCTACTCGATACAACCATCGAGTCGAGAGTCAGGGGCTACGTCACTGAATTTTTGATGCTTACGCTCAACTCTCTACTCAATACAAGCATCGAGTCAAGAGTTGGGGGCTAAGTCACCGAATTTTGGATGCTTAGGCTCAACTCTCTACTCGATACAACCATCGAGTCGAGAGTGGGGGCGCTACATCGCAAAACTCCTGATGCTTAGGCTCAACTCTCTACTCGATACAAGCATCGAGTCGAGAGTGGGGGCGCTACATCGCAAAACTCCTGATGCTTAGGCTAAACTCTCTACTCGACACAAGCATCGAGTCGAGAGTTGGGGGCTACGTCGCCAAATTTTTGATGCTTACGGTCAACTCTCTACTCGATACAAGCAGCGAGTCGAGAGTCGGGGGCTACGTCGCCGAATTTTTTATGCTTAGGCTCAATTCTCTACTCGACACAAGCATCGAGTCTAGAGTCAGGGGCTACGTCCCCGAACTCCTGATGCTTAGCCTCAACTCTCTACTCGATATAGCCATTGAGTCAAGGGCTACATCGCTGAATTTTTGATGCTTACGCTCAACTCTTTACTCGATACAACCATCAAGTCAAGAGTCGAGGGCTATATCGCAAAACTCCTGATGCTTAGGCTCAACTCTCTACTCAATACGACCATCGAGTCGAGAGTCGGGGGCTACGTCGCTAAATCTTTGATGCTCACACTCAACTCTCTACTCGATACAAGCATCGAGTTGAGAGTCGGGGGCTACACGATTACTTGACTCTATTCCATCAACAAGGGAATGCGAGAACAAACAGTGCAAAGAAATACAACTACGATAACTAGGTAAGTACAAAATCTATTCAATTAATATTAGCAAAACATGGTTTTACATTGCAGATAACTACCACCACTATTCTCTCTCAAAATCATCACTTCGCATTGACGAGGAAGAAGACCTTCCGGCAGGGCTCCGTCAAGCCTCTCCTTTACTCTCCCCTGCTCCCACGATGGCAACCCTCAAATCCTGACGAAGAGATGAAGTTCCAGAAGCTGATATTTCACCTTCTTCTCCTCGTGTGCTTTTATCAGCTCGGGAGTAAGAAGGGGAAAAGCGCCTCTTCTCCAGGATCACAAGCAAGAGATGAAGTTCCAGGAAACAGAACTCCACCTTTGTCTCCTCGTGTGCCATGGTCAGCCCCGGAGTAAGAAGGAGGAGAAGCGCCTTATTTTCTGCCATGGCAGCTCCTGGAGCACGAGGAAGAGATGAAGCTCCAAGAGAAGACTTCACCTTTTTCTCCTCGTGTAACTTGGTCAGCCCAGGAGTAAGAGGGGGAAGAAGCACTAGCCTCCTCTACAATGACCCCCCAGCATCCCTGTAACCTCCTCCTCCTCATGTGGAACAGCGTCCTCCTCCACTGGTCGATCATCCTCCTCTGTCCCTGCGCAAGGACATCTCTGTCGATCCCATCTTCCAGCCCAAAGGAAACAATGACCCAAACAGAAAAATCTACGGCTAGGGTGCAGGGGTTGGGACAGAATCATGAATCTCAGAAGAAAGGACACGTCGAAAGCCATAAAAGCCTTGAGCAGAGGTCTCTCTGCGCCGTTGGCATCGAAAAAGGACGAAGGGAGAGTGAAGTGGAAAAGCCTCGTCACAAGTCCTGCCTATTTATAGCGTCAGGAACGGATAAGGCGCAACAATTGGCTCGCCAAAGCACCCGCTTGCATTCTGCGTCAGCAGGAAAAACAAGGGGATACCACACTAAAGCAGTTCGGTGGTCAGCATGTCGCGCAAAAATCAATGTTTGACCGAGGCCCAACCTCTGCTCAACGAAGCCGTCGATGTCGAGAGCCAGGGGCTGCTCGAACACCTTACCCTCAGGAAGGTCGATGAAACAGGGCCATCGAGTAATTCATTTAGGGCTACAGGTAACCCAAAAAAGACTTCCTTTCTTTCCATTTTCCTCTTTTCAGCATTTTCTTTGGACAAGTGGTTCTTTGCATACATTTTTCGAGCACACGCTTAAGTGCGCCAGAAAATTAGACTGAGGGATCGTCATGTCTAAGCCCAACAATGAGCAAAATCTATCTTGCGCACATACGAGCGATAGATCGTCAGGCATCTAACGCTCAGCGGCCGGCAGGAGACGAGGCTTCTAGTCGGCTTTGCATACATGGTCCAAAACATCCATATTTGCCACGCCACGCAAGCAAACTGCATAGGTAAAGGATCACAAAAACATGCATTTCAACTAATTGTGTAGAAGTTCTTTATCTTTTGCTAAATCGTGGGCTCGTGTCAATGCTCGAGGACGTGCCAAACCTAACAAAACTTTTGAGAAAAATGTGCAGACAAAGTCCTAAGTTGCAATCTGGCAAACATTGTCTAAGGAAGAACTGTACAAGTGCCAGAGCGGGTTTGCATCTACGTTGTGTTACTCTTTCTCATATGCAAGGAGAAGGTAGGAAAAACATAGTTAGACAAGCAAAATCATCGGCATTACCGATATGGTCCAGCACAAAAATAAAAGCAATTTCAAGGACCTTAGTTCGTGTCATCCTCCTCCCCAAATGACAACCCCAGTTTGTCCACAAACATGGCGGCGGGACCCTCAAATGATGGTACATGGTCGGCAGCATCGCTCGGGTCACATGTGTCCAGACAGCGAAAGTTGAAGTCCTGCTGGAGGTTCCTTATCGTGCTCAGCATATGCACAGTGGCCAGACGAGCCGACTCATTTATATAGTGGCTGATGTTCGACTGCAACCGAGCGTACTCGGCATTCGACCGCACTTCGGCTTGACCCTTCTCGGCCCTAACTTGCTCTGTTTCCATCCGGGCTGCCTCCAACTGAACTCTAAGACCCGCCAATTCAGTTTTCGCCTTGGCAGCCTCCTGATGGGCACTCATGAGCTGACCCTACTGCTCATCACAGAATGTTTCAAGCTCGAGCAAACCACCCTTCAACACGGGCCAATCTCGGGGAACATCAGGGGGTTCGGCAAGGGGAGTGTCGTAACTGAAGACGGCGCCATCGAAGAAGTTGCGGCATTGACAGAAGTAGTAGTGATGTCGGTGATCCCCACGAGGGATCATCGCGCACTAACCTCCTGTAAGGTGCCTTTCGTCAGACCATCGACAAAATACCCAAAGAAGAAACGAAGATAGACGTACGAGGCCATGGAAATCTTGATCCATATCCTCTTCCCTGGCGGGTCTACCCTTGCTATCTTAGCCTTCAGGGTGGCCACGACAGGTGACGGGCCGACCGTCGGTGGATCGACCTGAGGATTAAAGCACGCAACTGGTTTAGCAACGATCGAGCATCGACCATCAACTGGAAGCAAGAAAAATACCTGTTCGTCAGGTGGAGTGGGTGTTGTTTGAGGAGAGGTCCGTGGGGGCATCACCGATCCCTGGAGGCTGACCCTCAGGCCATCCCGCTGTTCAGGCATCAGTTGTTGGATAAATCCAGGAGAAAGCTCATAATAGCCAAGCAAGGAATTGAAGTTCACCTGGTCGGATGGCCCTGGTGACCGCTTCCGCACCCGTTTGGGCGGTCGAGAAGTTCCCAGAGAAGAAGACCCCCCACCTCAAGAAGAGACGGTTATTGCCCGATCGCCAGCAGCTTCATCCTCAGCAGGGGTGGGTGGAGGTCGTTCCTGCTCGGGTGAAGGCTTGACTGTTGGGAGCTCGGGGAAATTTTTGCCCTCTTCGGGAGCGATGGTTTCGGGGGTGGACTATCATCCTCTAGGTTAATATCTCCTCTCGATGCCTCGCCCTCCTCCTTGACGACAGGCTCCTGAAGGTGACATCATTCAGGAACAGATGACATATGCACGAACGACACATTGTGTGTCCCAAAAACTGTACTCACCTCTTGCCTAGGGAGGTCCCTCGAGTATCTGACAACATAGCTCCTGCCAGGGTCCCCGCCTTGAAATAACCTATTCAAGTGGGTGGCAACGCTGGAGGGCCGCTCGACTATGGTGGAAACAACAATGTGTTAGCACGAACAACTTGTGACGCTGGAAAAAATAGAGCACCGCTAGCACTCACTATGATGGGAGTTCCTGGTAGCGTCATTGACCCCCTTATAGTCCCAAGCCAGGTGGTCATGGCTCTTGAGCGGGCTGATCTGCCAGGTGATAAAGTCATGCGCAACATCCCATCCGGTTAAATGCCATCTCCTCAGCTCATCGATCTTTTTCACGTAATAAGCATTGCGAGCGATCAATGGAGGAGCTTGGGACCAGAGGTCAGTGGGATGAATCAGGAGATTACGAAAAGCCAGCGGACAGTTGACGGTGTCTGAGGAGGTGATGTAAAATCACCTCTTCTTCCAGTCTGCCTACCAGGAAGAGGTGACAGGAACAAAAATGTAGGGCATGGATTTCCCGGACCTTAGGCGAAATCCAACGCCTCCTACCACTTCCTGTTTGACCCTTGTCAAAATGTAAAAATGGTGGAAGAGATTGAGGCTGGGCCTAGTTCCCAAAAATGCCTCACAAAGATGGATGAACACGCTCAGCATGGTGATCGAGTTGGGTGTCAGATTAAAAAGCTGAACGGAATAGAAGTCCAAAACGGAGCGAAGAAAAGTGTTGGGCAAAAAATTCAAGCCGCATAGGAAAAAGGATGTGAATACCACCAACTCATCCTCATCCTTCCGGGTGGGGTACGGTTCGCCTGAGGATGGACACCAGTGGACCAACTCGCGAGGGGGAAGGGCGCCTCCTTCCTCCATCTTGGCAAGAATCTCCTCAGTAACGATCGAGGGTTGCCAGCATTTCTTGAGGCCCTCGTCCTCGAATGTCGCCTCGATCATATTTGCCTCCTTAGGCGGGACGTCGTCTCTGGTGGCTGCTGCGTGGGAACCAGACGCCATTGAAGAAAGGTGTAGAGTTCTCTTCGGCGGAGAAAAGCGAAGAAAAAGGCAAAGAAATGGTGGAGTTTTCGTGAATGCAGGTACTGGCGTCGTCTCAAAAGCAGGAGTTTATATAGGCCGCCTGCTCGCATCAAGCAAATCCATCCCCTTTGCACAGTGCGGCTGTCGGAGGGGCAGTTGGAAAGATGGTCATACAAGCGAAGCGTCGCAGCTTTTGTAGGCTGCAGCATTTAATGCCGCGTCTTCCCAATACGTCGATAGTTTGAACCATATCTTAACTTTGGCCAGCAATGAGTTTTCAAAGTTGATGTTGAGCTATGGGCAAATGTATTAAGAGCTCGAGAAGGGCTACGATTGGGCCATCGACCCAGCATCTCCCTACTCGAGTCTTAGCAGTCCAACCCTACTCGAAGCGTTCAATTATGAGCATGTACGGCGTTACTCGATCAAGTCAAAACTTTGCAGTAATCGATCGAGCACTCGGCACGGACCCATCGTTGAACAGAGTTTGGGGGCTAATGTCGAATATCTAAATATGGGATATGTACGCACGACGGAAAGACGAAGATCATGCCGCATATTCCGTACATCTAGAACCCTATTTCGGTGGGGCGAGGTGATAACGGAAGGAGTATCCCCATATCTGGAAGGACTCAATCATGCTCCCAGAACGAGGAGATTGGCTTGAGTACGCTAGGCAATAAGGAAAGTTAGTTACCTTACAAGGATCTCGACTCAAGGATCCCCTAGTCGGGTACGATGAACCCGAGTACCACGGGGTCGAGCAGTTGCCTCGACTAAAGGATCCGGTTAAACGCCATCAAAGAAGTTGCGGCTTTGGCAGAAGTAGTAGCGGGGTTGGTGATTGTGAGACCCTCCCTTTTATGCTACAATGTAACATAAAGAAAGGTTCTAATGCGCATATTGTGCTAGTCCCATGATCAGTAACTAGCACACATAAACTCAATTTGAAATCACAACCATGCAAAAGTTTCGTATTTTATTACAGTGGAAGTATTGATATAATATGATCGATGAGGTTGACTAAATATAGAAAAAGGATCAAATGTCTTGTAGTTTGCCACATATCCTGCAGGCAACTGACAAGGTAAAGCCTTAGAAAGATCCATTGTTAATAATCCTGTTTTCCTGCGTCAATTAATTGTTGAGGTTTTGTGACAGCCCAAATTTATTTTGGTTATTAAGTTGTGCATGACATGCTCATATTATACATGTAGTGGTATCAATTATGCTCATTTAGAACTCCATTAGTGCTAATATGGTTTTATGCATGCATGAGTAGGAATTTATAATGTTCATGACACTTTAAAAACTGCTACTCATTTATACCCATGCTTCTTTCACCATTAGTCAATGACATAGGGACCCCACTTGTGAGTGAGAGAAAGAATTCTGCACACACCTACTCCACTTTTCTCACTTTACCTACTCCCTACCCACTTCCTTACCTCTCTATGACATGTGGGTCCTACCTTGCCTAGGAACTTGTGGACTGCACACATCTAATCTGTATTTTCTTACTCTTTTCACTTCTACCCACTCCCCAAACTACCCAATGACATGTGGGACCAAGCCCCACATGTAAGTGAGGAAGGGGTAGCCATATATAAGCTTTTTACTCACCTTGGAATCTCCTCCAAGACTCAATTGCTGCCACCCAAGACTAAAAATTCTGTCCAAGGAGGAGAGCAAGAACACTCCCACTCACCTCTCCATTCTTCATCCCCCAAAAATCCACACAAATCTTGAGATTCGGTTTGTGCATTCTATACCATTGGAATCCTCTCCTTTCAAGCTTCAAATCCATCCAAATGGATTTTTGATGCACCAAGTAATGGGTGAGTTTCAATTGAATCACTCCTCTCCATGTTCTGAAATTTCTCCATTTGAGACTCATTTCAATCTTCTTCATGGATTCTATCCTCAAATTTTGGATCGGGTGGTGTGCACCATGTCTCTAGCTTGAGGAGGGAGTGGACACGCTGTTGTGGACTCGGGAAAACATCAGCATTGTCGAAACGAGCAGAGAGGAGGAGATGAACGCGAAGACCAGCGTCAATTCGCTATTCTTGAGCTCCTCATCGGATCGAGCTCCACCGCAGAGGCTAGGGCTTTCTTGTTGTGGTAAGACCCTATCTTGCTCCATTTCCCTATAGCCCATAAGCACATTGCGTAAACGCCATCCGAAAACCCGAGCTTAAACCCAAATCCTATTTTATCGCAAAATCCGGCACTACCGCTTGTTGAACGTCGGTACTACCGCTCCGTTAGGAATTCTAGAAGACATCACTTCTGGAAAATAAGTACCGTAGTAGTTTTGATGGTAGTACTGCCCATCTGGAACTACCGACATACATGGGGTATTTAGATCGTTGTAGTATATTGCTTAGACCTGCTACGTGCACATGACATGATTTTGGACAATGAAATGTTAATATTGACTTAATGAGATATTGAACCTGTTTTGGAAAGGTAACATGTGTTGAGATTGATGATGGCACGTGGTGCATGGTAATTAACTGGATTTGATAAATAGATTTGGATCGGGGCAAGTGGCAAGAATGATGTGGTGGGCCATGTTGACACGGGGGATGTTGGTTCGGTTCTTAGGGTAGTCTTACCCTGATCATCCTAAGGACTTAACCTTGCAAGCCTTTGACCTGAGTCAAGCGTGCAACCACATGTCCGCAATGGGACGGACCTAGTTGAGTAAGTTACTAATAACTTGCATGTGGTACCTCGGGGTGTCAACTACACCTTTGGTGTAGTTTGAAAGGGGAGCGTACCAGTGCTATGGCATGATACCCGTCCAACAGTATGTCCATCCCAAACTTCGCCTCTATTAAGGGAAGGTATGGTGTATGGCAAAAACCGGAGAGGTTCACTTGTGTGGTTTGCAGTCTCTGAAATGCTTTGTTACGATCACTCGCCTTTGTGGTGTGTGACGGTATCTTGTGGGTAAAGTGCATAACCTCTGCAGAGTGAAAAATCTATTCAAATAGACCTGTCCGCGGCATTGGACATTGCTCGGGGATTACAGTCAAGGGTTAGACTTTCATGAAAACAATTTGGACTTGAAAAGTTTAGTTGGGTTAAATAGTGACATTGATGGAAATGTAGATTAGGAAAGGAAAAGTGTTTACTTAACCCCTGGAAAAGTTATTGATGCTGTCTTTACTTTTTACTGCTTTCGAATCTACTTATGCTACTTGCTAAATGCTGTTTTACTGCAAATGTACCTGTTGGCCTATCCTTTGAACTAAGCCATGCATATAGAATATTAGCTTGCATTCTGTGCATGACTTGCTGAGTACCAAGTACTCAGCCTTGCCGCAATGCAACACCAGTTGAAGGAGAAGCGATGCCAGCTTTGGAGGAAGAACTTCAGGAGGAGCCGTCTACTTAGGGTGCGAGCCCAGTCAGTTGCCTGTGGTATACTGGATGGCGCCACGATAATGCTTTTATTCCGCTGCAGTTTATTTCCTTAATATGTTTTAGCCCTGTGTGGCGTAGTCTTGTAACTTGACCTTAAGGTCGAGCAACCAGTTTGGTTATTTTAATTAAAGTACTTTATTAATATCGTTGTGTATGATTGTGATATTTACCAATGTTGAGACTGTGTGCACTAGCGTGATCCTGGACTAGTGCTGAATACACAGAGGGTCCGGATTTGCAAATTCAGGTCCCGACAGAGGTGGTATCAGAGCCATACTGACTGTAGGCTCACCCATAGTTAGATTGGTCGCAGTGAGGATAAAACTTATTTTCTAAAGTTAAAAGTTGTTAAGATAATGAATGAATTCTTGACTTACCCCTTTCTTTCTTGTTCATACCCCTTGCTGAGTTCTTTTGTCTTCTACTTTGATTTTAAAATGTTGCGTTCTTACGCAAGTATCTTCTGGCAGATGTTGATAAAGAACAACTACGCCGAGCGTGAGGGAGGCTATGCTGCCGAGTTGTGGTGTATGCTACATTTGCTTGGAGGCTTTGATAGACCGCTCTACCGAGGGACCACCATTGTGCAGGCATGACTGGTCATAGGATGGGACGTCAAGATCACGGTGTATGCTCGAGAGAAGACGAAGTTCAGCCGTCCTTTCCACTTCACCGCTAGGAGGTCAACATTTGAGATGGGAATCAAGGAGGTGTCACGTTGAGCGATGCAGTAGATTGCTCGCACTTACTCCATAGAGCTGGAAGGCACAGTATTCCGTCACCACCCACGCCGAGACAACGGAGCTCAGCGGAAGCCGATAGAAGATGAGGATGCTACCATCACACACTTGGCCAGATTCGTCGTCGCCCAGGAGGAGCTTATCGACGGCCCAGTCCAGGAGTTGATGAAGGCTCGCGAGCAGGTCGAGGAAGGGAAAAAGCACCTAGAGAATGCTCATGAGTACGTCGCCTATGCTGCGGAAAGGATCGCAGAGCTGGAGACCGCACTGTATGGGCAGGGCCCGGAGCCAGTGTTAGAGTTGGACGCCCTAGACCCGGAGGAACCAGCGCCTAAGCAGGAGCACCAGCCAGCACCACAGCCGGAGCCTGAGCCTGAGGATGATGCCGCTTCTTCGACTACTGCCGTTGTGGGGCATGGCGATTGCTTCGCGCCTATGCTGCCGCACCCGCCGCAAGGAGGCAGTGGAGGTTTTCTCGATGAGTGAGCGTAGGTTTTGCAGTTGAGACTCCTTCGTCGAGTCATGTTATAGAATAAGAGTCCCCCTTAGAGGCGTTAGACTCCAGTGTGCCAGTCGATTTGGTTTTCATTGCTTGTTGAGTGTGTAGTATGTGTTGCAAGGCCCTTAGGCATTGTAAGTAACCATACCAAGTTATTATTAAATAATAAAGTTTGATTTTGAGTTACACCTTTTTCCCCACATAAGTTTCTCTACTACTTGTCTATTCTTGTTCCCTCTCATCTCTGAAACTTTGGAGTAATCGACAGATGGTGAACACCCGCGGAAACCTTGGAGGCAACGGGAGTGGTTCTCGCCCAGCTGGGAACCCTAATGATGGAACACCTGCACCCCAACCAGCACCACCAGTTGACATGCAGAACTTTGGAGCCTTTCTTGCTGCACAGACTCAGCTGATGCATGCCATGATACAGCAGATGCAGGACGTCACTGCTCAGGCCGCCGCTAATCAAGTCAATCAAGGACAGCGTCAGGGCTCAAGGTTGTCAGAATTCATGAGGACTCATCCGCCCACCTTCTCTGGAAACGCCAATCCACTGGAGGCGGATGATTGGTTAAGGTCAATTGAGAGGAAGTTGCACATTACCCAATGTGAGGGAAATGAGAGGGTGCTCTACGCCTCTCATCAGTTGGAAGGGACTGCAGCTGAATGGGCGGAGAACTTCTGTGCCACGCGGGAGAACCCACAGGATATCACTTAGGAGGAGTTCACAGCTGCTTTCCGCCAGTATCATGTGCCAGCAGGAATAATGGACTTAAAGAAGGAGGAATTCAGGGCATTGAAGCAAGGTAATCAACCGGTGGCTGATTATCTGAACAAATTCACACAGCTTGCACGCTACGCGCCGGAAGACGTAGCGACAGACAAGGCCAGACAGTCTCACTTCATGAAGGGACTGAACTCAGGATTGAAAGTGGGACTGATCATCCATGCCTTCCCCTGACTTTCAAGAGCTAGTAAACAAAGCACTTATCCTTGAGGACAAGCGCAAGGAACTGGATGAGAACCAGAAGCGCAGGATGCAACAGCAGGGATCATGTCAGGGAGCCCAGCAACGTTTAAGGGTTGCGCCAAATCAGTTTTTCAGATTCCAGCCGCAGAATGCAGCAAGGACACCATCGCCAGCACCGAGGCCTGCTAACCAGGGTTACTAGACACCAACTCCAGCCAGAAATGCCGCTTCGGGCAGTCAACAGGGAACAGTGAGACGATGCTACACATGCAACGAGCCAGGGCACTTCTCCAACAATTGCCCCAAGAAGACAGCAGGAGTGACCCAGTTCACTTCAACTTGGGATCCACACAAGCTAGGACACCCGCACCAGGAGGAAACCACGGAGCAGCACAGCTAGGAGCCGCGCCCAGACCGTGGTGAGAGGCCGAGTCAATCATGTGACCGTAGATGCACTTCAGAATGCCACGGACGTCATACTGGGTAAGATACTTGTCAACTCAGTACCTGCGACAGTTTTGTTTGACTCTGGATGTTCGCATTCATTTGTTTCTCGAGATTTTGTTTCTAAGAATGATTTGGAGATTGTGAATCTTAAATGCATGCTTCTAGTTCAAACCCCTGGTCAGAACTCCGATCTCAAGTAGGATGTTCTGGGGTGAGAATACTAATAGATGGGGTAGAGTTCTTAGCGAACCTTATTATATTGGGAACCCAGACCCTAGATGTTATCTTGGGAATGGACTGGTTATCCAAGCACAAGGCCGTATTGGACTATGGACGAAGTGTCATATCAGTTGAGAGCCTGTGTGGAAGAAAAGTGGAATTTCAAGCGACCGCCGTTAGAGATGGACAGTTGATAGTCAACAGCATAAAGGCAGTCAGCATAGAAGATGTTCTAGTGGTAAATGAGTATCCAGATATTTTTCCTGAAGATCTGCTAGGTATGCCGCCAGACAGAGACATAGAGTTTGTGATCGAGCTAGTACCCGGAACAGCACCGATAGCAAAGAGACCCTATCGGATGTCAACTCAAGAATTGGTGGAGATGAAGAAACAGCTTGAAGAGTTGATGGAGAAAGGATTCATCAGACCGAGTTCGTCGCCATGGGGAGCGCCAGTTTTCTTTGTTAAGAAGAAGGACAGGAATTTTAGGATGTGCATTGACTATCGTGCACTCAATGAAGTCACCGTGAAGAATAAGTACCCGCTACCCAAGATCGATGATCTGTTCGACCAGTTGAGAGGAGCCGGAGTTTTCTCCAACATTGATCTGAGATCAGGATATCACCAGTTGATGATCGGATCAGAAGATATTCCGAAGACCACATTCTCGTCAAGATACGGACATTACGGATTTACAGTTATGTCCTTCGGTCTGATGAATGCGCTAGCTTACTTCATGAATATGATGAACAATGTTTTATGGAATACCTGGATAAGTTTGTCGTTGTGTTCATAGATGATATCTTAGTCTACTCCAAGACAAGGGATGAACATGCAGAACACCTGAGGCTAGTTTTGGAAAAGCTGAGAGAACAGCAGCTCTTCGCCAAATTCAGCAAATGTGATTTTTGGAAGGACAAGGTGGAATTTCTTGGACATGTGATGACCGCAGAAAGAGTCGCTGTTGATCCAAGCAAAGTTGAAGCTGTGTTACATTGGGAATCGCCGAAGACAGTAACCCAGATTCGGAGTTTCCTTGGGATGGCTGGTCACTATCGCCGTTTTATTGAAGGCTTTTTGACAATTGCGAGACCTCTTACGCAACTGTTGAAGAAAGAAAAGAAGTTTAACTGGACGCCAGAATGTGAGAAAGGTTTCCAAGGGATGAAAAAGCGATTGACATCAGCGCCGGTGTTAGTTCTACCGGATGTTACTCAGAACTTTGATATCTATTGTGATGCATCGCGCCAAAGACTTGGATGCGTGCTGATGCAGAACCGGAAGGTCGTCGCATATGCGTCAAGGCAGCTGAGGCCGCATGAAGAGAATTACCCAACGCATGACCTAGAGTTAGCAGCTGTAGTGCATGCCTTGAAGTTGTGGCAACACTGTTTGATTGGGAATAGATGCGAAGTGTATACGGACCATAAGAGTCTTAAGTACATCTTCACCCAGTCGGATCTGAATATGAGGCAAAGGAGATGGCTGGAGTTGATCAAGGATTACAATGTGGGAATCCATTATCATCCCGGGAAGGCTAACGTGGTGGCTGACGCCTTGAGTAGGAAGAGCCATATCGTGAATATGATGACAGCCACAAGTCCGGGTGAGCTATGCAAGGAGTTTCAGAGGATGCAGATCGAAGTGATACCAGAATGATTCTTGGCCGCACTGGAGGTGAAACCTACCTTAGAAGACCAGATCCGAGATGGACAGAAGGATGATGACAATATCCGCAGAATTAAGTCCAAGATGGATGAAAGCAAGGCTAAGTATTTCAGACTAGATGAGCAAGACACGTTGTGGATTAAGGATCGCATTTGTGTGCCGAACAAGAAGGAGCTGAGACAGTTGATTCTGGAAGAAGCTCATGACTCCAAGTATTCAATTCATCCAAGAAGTGCCAAGATGTATCAAGACCTGAAGGAAAGATTCTAGTGGCCGAGTATGAAGCGTGAAGTGGCCGAACATGTTGCGTTGTGTGATGTGTGCCAAAGAGTTAAAGCCATGCATCAAAGGCCAGCCGGGTTGCTGCAGCCGTTGAAGATTCCTGAATGGAAGTGGGAAGAAATCGAAATGGACTTCATTACCAGTTTGCTGAAGACTCAAGGAGGATATGACTCCATATGGGTTATAGTGGACCGCTTGACTAAAGTCGCTCATTTTATCCCTGTAAAAACCACTTACTCAGGGGATAAACTAGCAGAGTTGTACATGAATAGGATCGTCTGTTTGCACGAAGTGCTGAAGAACATTGTATCAGACAGAGGTACCCAATTTACCTCAAGGTTTTGGAATAAGTTGCATGAAGCTATGGGGACCCGTTCAAACTTCAGTACTGCATATCACCCGCAGACGGATGGGCAAACTAAAAGAGTTAATTAGATTCTGGAGGATATGTTAAGAGCGTGTGAATTGGCTTATACTACCTCTTAGGATAAGAGTCTACCGTATGCCGAGTTCAGCTATAACAACAGTTATCAGGCTAGTCTCCAGATGTCACCTTTTGAGGCACTGTATGGTCGACCTTGTCGAACGCCGCTGAATTGGAATGAGACAGGTGAACGCCGTGTCTTTGGGATGGATATTCTTAGAGAAGCCGAAGAGAAAATAGCCATGATCCGAGAAAGACTGAAGATAGCTCAGTCAAGACAAAAAAGTTATGCGGATAACCATCGCCGAGACTTGAGTTTTGAACCGGAGGATTTCGTGTACCTTAGGGTCACACCTCTCAAGGGAGTTAAGAGATTCCACGCTAGAGGGAAACTCGCGCCACGTTATGTTGGTCCGTTCAAGGTCCTGAGTCACTGAGGAGAAGTTGCTTACCAGTTGTAGTTACCGCAGTCGTTGGTAGGTGTACATGATGTATTCCATGTGTCCCAACTGAAGAAGTGTCTCCGAGTGCTAGACGACCAAACACTCTTGGAATCGATAGAGCTGCAAGAAGACCTAACCTACAAGGAGCACCCCATCAAGATTTTGGACACGATGGATCGGGAGACGAGAAACAAGTCAACTCGTTTCTGCAGAGTTCAATGGAGCAACCATGCAGAAAGCGAAGCAACTTGGGAGTGCAAAGAGGAGTTGAAGAAAGAATTTCCGAACCTACTCCTTAGTCAGCCCTGAATCTCGGGGACAAGATTATGTTAAGGGGGGAGGTTTGTAACACCCCAATTTTTGCTTTTCATAAGTTTGAATGTTATTTTGCACTTTGGTGAATTTTTGGAATTTTCTGGAATTTATTTGGATTTAATTTGAATTTATTCCCTTTTGAAATAATTAAAGAATTTAAATATACAAATAAAATTTTTTTTGGAGATATTTTATTTGAGTCCAAAATGTTTCAAAGTATTTTCCAGAATTTTTCTAGGATTTTTTTGATTGTTTTGCTATTTTTCTTGAATTAAATGAATTTCTGGAAATTAATTTGAATATTTAACCGCTGGAAAATCAACTCGGGTCGAGTACTGTTCATCCGACCGAGTCGGAACCCGATTCGAACTCGAGTCCGACCCGCGCTACCTGACTTGGTCAAGCCACGCCGCGCCGAACCCAAATTCAACCCTAGCGCCCGACCGTTGGATCCGCATCCAACGGCCGTGCGTGAGCCGCGTCGCACGCGTTCGCGAACCGTTGGATCGCACCACGTGGACGGCTGGCCGTCATCGTCTCCGCCGAGTTCGAAACGGATTGCGCCGCCGTGCCGTCCGAGTTTGGTTAGGGTTTCGCGGATTTCGCGCACATCGAGGCACTCGCCACCCCGTTGAAGCTCTTTGCTGTGCGCACCTTTTGCCCCAAGTTTCCGAGCCCTAGCTGCCGCCGTGTAGCCGCTATTGCTCGTCGTAGTTGAAGCGTCGCTCCGCCGCGGTTTTTCTTCGTTCCCGGCGCCGTCCGTCGTCCTCCGCCGCGTTCAAGCCCGGATCTGGAACCCTCGCATCAAGCCGCACCCGTGGAGACCACTCACCCCGCCGGAGTCGCGCCCAAACGCCGTTGGGCGTGTCATCATCCCCAACTCCGGTGCCCTCTGCTCCGCCGCGCCATCGCCAGAACCGCGAAGCTTCTCCGCCGTTGGATCTCTATCGCACGGTTGAGGTTCATCCACGTCATCTCCGTGTATTTTTCACGTTACGGTTTAGATCGGTTTTCAGCCGTTGGATCTAGATCCCATGGGCTAGATGGAGCCACGTAGCCATAACCGCACCGTGCACGGATAGATCCCGTCCATTCGATCGAAATCGAACGGCGTAGATTTAGCCATGTGTTGGCCACCGGGACATGCCGTGTCACCCTCCCCCGACGCGGTGAAACCCGATCGGATCTGGACCGTCCGATCCAAATTGAACGGCCTAGATCAGCCACGTTGTCCACAACGTGCGCGGCCCAGATCCAATCTGGACCATTGATTTTCAAATCAACGGTCCGGATCAAGCCACGTGTCCGGAAGTTGGACCGGCGCGATCGATCTTGATCGCGCCCGACGCTGGCGTCAGCGTGGCGTCGGCGTGGGGCCGCTTTGTCGGCCGCTGCCCAACAGCACCATGACGTCACCCGTGACGTAATGCTGAAGTCAGCAGTGGGTCCCGCGTGTCAGGGACACGTGCTCCCGTGGACCAAGTCCACGGTGGACCCAAGCCGAGCCGTGGACCGAGTCCATGGACCGGCTGACGCAATAAATCGATTTTTCAATAGAAAAATAATTCGGTGGAAATTCAAATCCCGTGCTGACGTCATAAATCCGGATTTTCTATAGAAAAATAAATGAATTATTTTGGTTTATTGTTTTATTTGAATTTTTCAAACTTCAAACGCTTATAACTTTTGCGTTTTAACTCCGATTTGAACGATTCTATTTTCTAAATTTTTATAAAATTCAGATCTACTTGAATCTGAAATTTAATTAATTTTTTAATATGAATTTTTCACTGTTTATAATTATTTAATAGTTTCTTTAAACTTTAAACAATTATAACTTTCGCATTTTAACTCCGTTTTGGGTGATTCAAATTTCTAAAAATTTGTAAAATCATGCTCCTTCTGTTTGTGGACTTTATTTGAATCTTTGAGGAATGTTTATGTACTGTTTATTTATTTATTGCTATTTGCACTCATTACCAGTAGACGTTGAAGTACCCGAGGGCTTCGAAGGTGAAGTGTTGACCCAGGAGCCAGCTCAGGATCAAGAACAAGTACTTTTTGAAGTCAAGTTATGCTTTGACCATATTGATCTAATTTTTGAAATTAATTTAATTTAAATTATTGCATGCTAGTTTAATTAGCAATTGTTTTAATTATGTTTGAGAATTAGATAAATGCCAATTTGCAGTATGACACCTTGACTATTTAATTATGTGCAATGAACCCTTATCACCCTAGTTGTGGATATTAGTTGGACATTATTAAATTGCCTACATGGGGTATTTAGATCATTGTAGTACATTGCTTAGACCTGCTACGTGCACATGACATGATTTTGGACAATCAAATGTTAATATTTACTTAATGAGATATTGAACCTGTTTTGGAAAGGTAACATGTGTTGAGATTGATGATGGCACGTGGTGCATGGTAATTAACTGGGTTTGATAAATAGATTTGGATCGGGGCAAGTGGCAAGAATGATGTGGTGGGCCATGATTGGCACTGGGGATGTTGGTTTGGTTCTTCGGGTAGTCTTGCCCTGATCATTCTAAGGACTTAACCTTGCAAGCCTTTGACCTGAGTCAAGCGTGCAACCACATGTCCGCAATGGGACGGACCTAGTTGAGTAAGTTACTAATAACGTGCATGTGGTACCTCGGGTTGTCAACTACACCTTTTGTGTAGATTGAAAGGGGAGCTTACCAGTGCTATGGCATGGTACCCGTCCAACGGTATGTCAGTCCCAGACTTCACCTCTATTAAGGGAAGGGATGGTGTATGGAAAAAACCAGAGAGGTTCACTTGTGTGGTTTGCAGTCTCTGAAATTCTTTGATACGATCACTCTCCTTTGTGGTGTGTGACGGTATCTTGTGGGTAAAGTGCATAACCTCTGCAGAGTGAAAAATCTATTCGAATAGCCGTGTCTGCGGCATTGGACATTGCTCGGGGATTACAGTCAAGGGTTAGACTTTCATGAAAACAACTTGGACTTGAAAAGTTTGGTTGGGTTAAATAATGACGTTGATGGAAATGTGGATTAGGAAAGGAAAAGTGTTTACTTAACCCCTGGAAAAGTTATTGATGCTGTCTTTACTTTTTATTGCTTTCGAATCTACTTATGCTATTTGCTAAATGCTGTTTTACTGCAAATGTACTTGTTGGCCTATCCTTTGAACTAAGCCATGCATATAGAATATTAGCTTGCATTCTATGCATGACTTGCTGAGTACCAAGTACTCAGCCTTGCCGCAATGCAACACCAGTTGAAGGAGAAGCGACGCCAGCTTTGGAGGAAGAACTTCAGGAGGAGCCGTCTACTTAGGGTGCGAGCCCAATCAGTTGCCTGTGGTATACTGGATGGCGCCACGATAATGCTTTTATTCCGCTGCAGTTTATTTCCTTAATAATTTTTCGCCCTGTGTGGCGTACCCTTGTAACTTGACCTTAAGGTCGAGCAACCAGTTTGGTTATTTTAATTAAAGTACTTTATTACTATCGTTGTGTATGATTGTGATATTGACCAATGTTGAGACTGTGTGCACTAGCGTGATCCTGGACTAGTGCTGAATACACAGAGGGTCCGGATTTGCAAATTCGGGTCCCGACAGAGGTGGTATCAGAGCCATACTGACTGTAGGGTCACCCATAGTTAGATTGGTCGCAGTGAGGATAAAACTTATTTTCTAAAGTTAAAAGTTGTGAAGATAATGAATGAATTCTTGACTTACCCCTTTCTTTCTTGTTCATACCCCTTGCTGAGTTCTTTTGTCTTCTACTTTGATTTTAAAATGTTGCGTTCTTACGCGAGTGTCTTCTAGCAGATGTTGAGGAAGAACAACTACGCCGAGCGTGAGGGAGGCTACGCTGCCGAGTTGTGGCGTTTGGTAAAGTTGCTTGGAGGCTTCGAAAGACCGCTCTACCGAGGACCACCATTGTGCAGGTAGGACTAGTCATAGGATGGGATGCTACTAAATATTTGTGATGTCTTACTGCTTAGGAACATGGGAGAAGCTCGCCAAGTCAATCCGAAGGCCAAGACATCCACAATTCAGACTCCGAGTTCAGTTCGGAGTTAGCGGACAACACCTCACTAAAATAGACATAACTTTCTCATACGGAGTCCAATAGAGGCGTTCTTATGCTTGTTAGAAAGATAACAACGAGATATTTTCAATGGATCTGGTCTCAGCTCCGGATTCATTGTGAGTCGGCAGGAATCATCAAAACAATGCACGAAATTCTTGTTTTGGGCTGTTTTTGGGCCTTGTAAGCGTGGGTGGGCCAAGCCCAAGTTGTGTGCACCCCCCTCCAGCCGCACACAGCCCTAGGGTTTCCCCCACACACCCCCTAGCCATATATCCTATAGCCGCCGCTTTTGTTGGTGGGTTTGTCTTAGATTTCGACTAGACACTCTGTCAATTTTTCGCCGACCTTCGGCTTGTGAAACCCCAACTCGTGTGCTTAATATAATTCACAATTTTAGATTACTTCTTCTATGTTCTTGCTTGTGTTCTCGATTCGCATGCAGGGATAAGCCTTCTTGGCGAGTTCAACCGTGTTTGCCCGTGGTTGATAACCATCGAAGCCGTGGTGTAGCGATTGCAGGGTTCGGATTGGTTCTGATTGAAAACCGGATCGTCAATGTCGAGTCTCCACCAATCGACTTACCTCCACCTATCGGAAGATCGGGCCACTATGCGTATCAAGTGGTATCAGAGCCCAGGTTGCCTGATAGGTAACCCTAGTTCTCCCCCATCTTTTACTATTTTCATCGACCTAGAGATCAGAAAATCAGCCCTACAAAAATTTGTTCATGATCTGTTCGTCACCGATTCATTGTCCTACAACCCCTTGGGCCATTGTAATTTTTGTTTCCAGTTTGCTTTGTTGAATTTGTGTCCAGTGTCAACGTCTTGTTGCTGGTTAGAGATCATGATACTAGTTCTAGTTATCCCTTTCAATTGCCCTAGTTCTTGTCTTGCGCGGTTTGCTCCCCCACCACCGCCAACCCTAGAACCGAATTGAGTTCTACTCGGTTTGGTCCTTGCCGCTGCCCTGCATTATATTTTTTGTCCAACAAGCCCTAGATAGGTCGCGAGCCGCCTTGTATCAATTGCTCTGCACGCTGGACACCCTCTTTCATCCGCAAACCTATTCCTATACTAGCCCTAACCGGAAGAAAGAAGTAAAGTCGCGAGCAATTCCAGATTGCGTAGTGTTCACTAAAATGACCATAACTTTTGCATACGTACTCCGATTTGGGTCTACTTTTTTTGTTTCGAAGGGGACGACGACGTGCACCTGAAAATTTCACACGTCTTTAGACTTGTGCATTTTTTGACAAAAAAGCTTCTAAGACAGAGTTTTGGCCCTCGAAAGTTTGCTATCCCATTTTTATCAATTCTTTCGGGCATCTGTTTACTGTCGTCTATTGCTCCAAATTGTGAGATTTTTGTTTCTTTTCTGAGTTAAGAGGTATACCTTTGTGATAGAAGAAAAAAGTGAAGAAAATTTAAAAAAATTAAGAGGAGAGAAAGAGCCAAACCGGCTAAAAAAATTATGGAGAAGAGAAAGAGAAGAAGCAAAAGAGAGAAAGAGAAGAAGAAAAACAGAATTGCTTGCATTCTGTGAGTCCTTTGTACTGCAGTATACCCTAGCTTGGTTGAACTAGTTCTAGGAACACGGTTAGGCTAGCAATTGTGACAAGTACTTTGGACATTTATTCAGCTTTGCTATTCTGTTTTCGATATTGCTTATTCATTTGCTTCTTGACATTGCCTTCCAAGCTCCACACACTTCTTATCAGTTCAGGTCCTACCTTGCAATCGCCTCACTCACGTTCTACTCACGATTTCACGAACCAGCCACCGGTTGCACCTTCCTGCTGCATTGGTAAGAACACTTGTAAGAGCGTGGTAAGACGCTTGAGGGTGAGTGAATCCATCTTCCACCACCTAGTAGTTGATAGGGATAATACTACTGTGTTATCTTTGTTTCCTTTTCTTTTGAATAACCATGGCAGGTGTGGAAGGAGATGAGTGTGTTACTCGGCATGAGCTTAACAACACGCTAAATGACATCAATGCAAACATCACAAGGATCGGTCAAGATAATGATCAAAGATTGGAGAGGATAGAGCGAAGCATCGCCAATCTTCTCACCAGGATGGAGAATTTGAGAGACAGCCACCTCCCAATGGAGCTCGCAGAATGGAAGATCAAGAAGAGTCTATCGTGGGAGATGATGTGGATGGAGAGGACCGCAATGCTTTTGCCGCTCGCGTCGCTGCACAAGATGTATGAAAAACAACGACGCCTAAATCACAACCGTCAAGGTATGGGAGGTAATAACTTTAATCACCGCAATGATGATCCTTTTTCTAAAGTTAAATTTACCATACCATCTTTTTTGGTACATATGATGCTGAAGCTTATTTAAACTGGGAAATAACTGTTGAGCAAAAATTTAACTCCCATTTACTTCCTAAAGTACATAGAGTCAGACAAGCTACTAGTGAATTCAAGGACTTTGCTATCATTTGGTGGAATAAAGTAGTAAATTATGGTTTACAACCTGATACATGGGATGGATTAAAGCAAGCTATGCATATTAGATTTGTTCCTCCTTCTTACAAACTTGATTTACGTAAGAAATTGCAACGCTTGAATCAAGGAAATAGATCTGTAGAGGAATACTATCAAGAGCTACAAATAGGCATGTTGCATTGTGAGGTGTTTGAGGATGCAGAAGATAAGATGGCTCATTTTTATGGGGGGGTTACGATGTGAAATTCAGGACATAATTGATTACAAAGAATACAATGACATCAATAGATTGTTCCAGCTTGCTATGTTGGCAGAAAAAGAATTGCAAGGAAGACAACATAGGACAAAGAGCAACTTTGGTGGTGTAACGGCGCCAAGATCGACACCAGGGCAAGCCCAAACAACCCTCCCTTCCACCACTCGGCCTGCTGCCCCCTCCCCAAGTAGGGCGCGTTCAGCAGCACCATCACCCCTCACGTGCACCCGAGGTGAGCAAATCTAACCATGTGCAGGTACCAGCAAAGAGCTCTTCGTCGGTTGCTTCCACAGGTCGTACAACTGGAATTGTGTGCCACCGATGCAAGGGAATGGGTCATGTCATGAAGGATTGTCCAAGTCGTCGAGCGTACATTGCAATAGACGAAGGTGGGTACATTAGTGCTAGTGATGTTGAGGATGAAAATGCTTTTGTAGCTAACCTTGCAGATAATGATGATGACCATGGGACGGACGACGATGATGAGGAGATTTTAGGGACCGCTGCCACCGAGAATTATAGGACAATCATTGTACAACGAGTGTTGAGCACTCAAATGGAGCAAGCGGACAAGCTGCAACGCCACAATTTGTTTCAAATGTACCTCATCATCGAGGATCGTCGTGTTCGTGCCATAATTGATGGTGGAAGTTGCAATAACTTGGTGAGTTCAGATCTGGTCGAGAAGCTTTGCTTGACCACACGTGCACACCCTCATCCCTACCATATTCAATGGTTCAATAACAGCGGTAAGGTGAAGGTAACACAAACTACAAGAGTGCAATTTTCCATTGGAACATACCATGATTTTGCTGATTTTGATGTAGTGCCTTTGCAGGCATGCTCACTTTTGTTAGGCCATCCATGGGAATTTGATACTGATGCAATTCATCATGGTAGAAGTAACAAATACACTCTTATGCACAAAGGGAAGAAAATCACTTTGCTACCTATGACCCCTGCTGAAATTGTGCAATGTGACAAAGAGAGGGTTGAAAATGAGAGAAAAGGGAGTGCATTAGAATCTGAAAATCAGCAAGTGGCTAAAAATGTTTTCCCACCTAAGAAAGACAAGAAAGAACCTAGTTCTAGGTCCGAGGGAATTAAATTGAAGGGTGGTGTTATGCTTGCTACAAAAACTAATCTTGCTGAAATTAATGAGAGTGATGCACCATGCTATGCGTTGATATGCAAAGAAGCTTTATTTTCCTTTCATGGTATGTCTAGCTCTTTGCCTCCTGCTGTCATTAACCTTTTGTAGGAGTATGAGGATGTGTTCCCAGCTGAGATACCCCCGGGGCTGCCACCAATTCGAGGTATTGAGCACCAAATCGACTTGATCCCGGGAGCAACTTTGTCAAACCGTGCCGCATATAGGACAAATCCGGAGGAGACCAAGGAGATTCAGCGACAAGTCCAAGAGCTTTTGGACCGAGGGTACGTACGACAAAGCCTTAGCCCATGTGTCGTTCCTGTTCTTTTGGTTCCTAAGAAAGACAGTAGTTGGCGTATGCGTGTGGATTCTAGAGCCATTAATAATATAACAATAATGTATCATCATCCTATCCCTAGGTTAGACGACATGCTTAATGAATTGAGTGGTTCTATTATTTTCTCAAAGGTTGACTTGCGTAGTGGATACCACCAAATTAGAATGAAATAGGGCGACAAGTGGAAAACAGCCTTTAATACGAAGTTTGGCTTGTATGAGTGGTTAGTCATGCCTTTTGGATTAACTAACGCACCTAGCACTTTCATGCGTTTGATGAACGAAGTTTTACATGCTTTCATTGGTAAATTTGTGGTGGTCTACTTCGATGATATCTTGATATATAGCAAGTCTCATGAAGAACATGTGGAACAACTGCGTGCTGTTTTTAATGCTTTGAGAGATGCACGTTTGTTTGGTAACCTTGAGAAGTGCGCCTTTTGCACCGATCGAGTCTCTTTTCTTGGCTATGTTGTTACTCCACAGGGAATTGAAGTGGACGATGCAAAAATTTAAGCCATAAAGAGCTGGCCGACCCCTCAGAGTGTCACCTAGGTGAGAAGCTTTCATGGTCTTGCAGGATTCTATCGGCATTTTGTTTGGGATTCCAGCACCATTGCCGCTCTGCTGAATGAGTTGACAAAGAAAGGAGTAGCTTTCACATGGGGACCGGGACAAGAAAAGGCATTCAAGTTGTTGAAAGAAAAGCTCACCCACACTCCATTGCTCCAACTCCCCGATTTCGGTAAGACTTTTGAGATAGAATGTGATGCTAGTGGGATTGGAGTAGGAGGCGTACTAATTCAAGAAGGTAAGACAGTTGCTTATTTCAGTGAGAAATTGAGTGGTCCACATCTGAATTATTCTACTTATGATAAAGAATTGTATGTTTTAGTGCGTGTGCTTGAAACTTGGCAACATTATCTATGGCCTAAAGAATTTGTTATACATTCTGACCATGAATCATTGAAACATATCAGAAGTCAAGTTAAATTGAATAAACAACATGCTAAATGGGTACAATATATTGAGTCTTTTCCATACATCATAAAACATAAGAAAGGAAAGGACAATGTGATTGCTGATGCACTTTCTAGATGTTACACCATATTATCTCAACTTGATCATAAGATTTTTGGCTTAGAGACCATTAAGGATTTATATGCTACTGATTTGAACTTTAAGGAAGTGCAGGAACATTGTAATGAAGGGAAAACATGGAACAAATATGTTTTGAATGATGGTTTGCTCTATCGTGCTAACAAGCTATGCATTCCAGCAAGCTCCGTTCGTCTTTTGTTGTTGCAGGAGGCGCATGGAGGAGGATTGATGGTACATTTTGGAGCGAAGAAGACTGAAGATGTGCTGGCCGGCCACTTCTTTTGGCCAAAGATGAGATGTGATGTTGAGCGCTATGTGTCACGCTGCACTACTTGCAATAAAGCTAAGTCCCTTAAATCCACATGGTCTTTATATGCCTTTTCCTATTCCTAGTATACCTTGGGAGGATATTTCTATGGATTTTGTTTTAGGGTTACCTAGGACAAAGAGGGGGAGGGATAGCATATTTATAGTTGTGGATCATTTTTCTAAAATGGCACATTTTATACCTTGTCACAAGAGCGATGATGCTACAAACATAGCTGATTTATTTTTCAGGGAAATCGTTCGCCTTCATGGAGTGCCTAATACTATTGTCTCAGATCGTGATGCAAAGTTTTTGAGCCATTTTTGGAGTTCACTTTGGAACAAATTGGGGATGAAGTTGCTATTTTCTACTACATGCCATCCCCAAACTAACGGCCAAACCGAGGTCGTTAATCGCACATAATCCACCATGTTGCGGGCTGTTTTAAAGAAGAATATGAAGATGTGGGAAGAGTTTCTACCACATGTTGAGTTTGCCTACAATCGATCGGTACACTCCACCACCAAGGTAAGTCCATTTTAGGTAGTGTATGGGTTTAATCCTCGTGCTCCAATTGACCTTTTGCCCTTGCCTACTTCTGAAAAGGTAAATTTAGATGCAAAGAAGCGTGCTGAACTCATTTTGAAAATGCATGAAACAACTAAAGAAAACATAGAAAAGATGACTGAAAAGTATAGACTTGCTGGTAGCCACGGTACGAAACATTTATCCTTTGAACCAGGTGATCTTGTTTGGTTGCATTTGAGAAACGATAGGTTTCCAGATTTGAGAAAGTCCAAATTAATGCCTAGAGCTGATGGTCCTTTTAAAATACTTGAAAAGATTAATGATAATGTATATAAACTTGAGTTGTCTGCAAACTTTGGGGTTAGTCCCACATTTAACGTTTCAGATTTAAAGCGGTATGTGGGAGAAGAGAATGAGCTTGAGTCGAGGACGACTCCAATTGAAGAGGGGGAGGATGATGAGGACATCACTCCTTTGGATACACGCATACATCATGGTCCTGTGACTAGAGTTCGTGCACGTCAATTAACTCATGAGGTGAGCTCGTTTCTCGCTATTCATCATAATAATATTATTGAGGATGGGATGCTACTAAATATTTGTGGTGTCTCACTTCTTAGGAACATGGGAGAAGCACGCCAAGTCAATCCGAAGGCCAAGACATCCACAATTCAGACTCCGAGTTCAGTTCGGAGTTAGCGGACAGCACCTCACTAAAACGGGCATAACTTTTACATACGGAGTCTAATGGAGGCGTTCTTGTTCTTGCTAGAAAGATAACGATGAGATATTTCTAATGGATCTGGTCTCAGCTTAGGATTCATCGTGAGTTGGTGGGAATCATCAAAACAATGCATGAAATTCCTGTTTTGGGTGTTTTTGGGCCTTGTAAGCGTCTGTGGGCCAAGCCCAGGTTGTGTGCGCCCCCCTCCAGCCGCACACAACCCTAGGGTTTCCCCCACATGCCCCCTAGCCATATAATCTGTAGCCGCCGCTTTCGTTGGTGGGTTTTGCTTAGATTTCGACTAGACACTCTGTCAGTTTTTCGCCGACCTTCGGTTTGTGAAACCCCAACTTGTATGCTTAATATAATTCACAATTTTAGATTGCTTCTTCTATGTTCTTGCTTGTGTTCTCGATTCGCATGCAGGGATAAGCCTTCTTGGCAAGGTCAACCGTGTTTACGCGTGGTTGACATCCATCGGAGCTGTGGTGTAGCGATTGCAGGGCTCGGATCGGTTCTGATCGAAAATCGGATCGTCAACGTCGAGTCTCCACCAATCGAATTACCTCCACCTATCGGAAGAGTTGGCCGTTGTGCGCATTAGTCGTGATTAAATCCTTAAGGACCTTAGGGATTAAATCCTGGTGACGTCTCTTTAAGCAACTATGGTGCGATCCACACGCCGTTTATGGGACCGGCTTTGCCAAGTACTTGTGTATGACTAGGGGTATTTAAACCACGGGCACTTAGAATTCCTTGGGCTTTGTAGAGTGTCAAGGAAGGTCCACGGGAATTCCTCGAGCTTTGTGGAGTGTCAGGAATGTCCTTCGAAATCCCTCGAACTTTGTGGAGTTGGGGATGTTCAGTAACAGGTGTACTCCTTGGTCCACACACACACGGAGCACTAGGCACGCGGGATCAAGGGTCACAGTCATTCGGGTGGTTTAAATGCACTATCATACATACTGGAAAATGGTTTTATCACGTTTACCTTGGCCAGCACATCAAAGGAATTGTGCTCATAGCTTGGCTTACGAGTGTGGCGTGTCGTGTGGGTAAAGTCGTACCTGTGCAGAGTTTAAATTATTTGAATAGCCGCATCCATGGTCAAGGACGATGCTTAATTTGTCAGTCACTAAGCGAGTATTAAGGACCAGGTAAGATGGATGGTGTGGGAAAAGTCTCTTGACTATTGGAGTACTCATGGGAGGTACTTTGTGAGTATTGGAGTACTTGTGGAAGGAACTTCACGGATATTGGAGTATCCGTGGGTGTAAGAGAACATGAGCGTTGGACTCATGGTTCAGAGAATGCTTGGAGGCATGAGATGAAGATGTTTATGATGATGTTATATTAGGTATTAGACTTTGAAAATATTTACTAAATGCAAGTTTCAATCCATACATGTCTATGTTTTTATTCCAAATGTTGCTTTATGCTAAAATTGCCATTTCACCTTCCTTTGTTGTAGCAACCACTTGTAGTGAGAACTTCGCATTTACATATATATTATTGTGCGAGTACACTCTTTGTACTCAATCGGATTGTCCGCTTGTTGCAGGTGAGGATGAGGAGCTGCCCGGAGGGGTTTGCCGGGCAGATCCTAACGATACTATTGTTTAGTTGCCGTTCTATTCTTCCCCGTTGGCACACTACGCTGGACTCTTTTGTTGTTTATATTATGTTTTCGTTGCTTGTTGATGTAATAACACTACTTATGTCGTTTTGGAAAGCAGTCCTGCTTTTGGTATGTATATAAATGTTTATGTTCCCGTTATTGTGTATGAGTTGTGATACCAATTGTCATGCATCGTCGCACTTGTTGGTGAACTGTTCTGGGGCCAACATGGGCATATTTGTGGAATGCCCGAGGTTCCCTTGATTTACTTGAGTTGCATCGCGCAATTAAGTGAATCAATGGAGTCCTGGGGATGGTTCCCCACAGGCATGGTATCAGAGCTCTATACGGACTGTACGTTAGAACGGATCGGTTACCCTAGTTTAGGACTTGTTTTGAGTCAAAAATTATTTTCATATCAAATAATTTCAGAACTGCTATTGTTGTGCATTCCTTTATTCCTTACCCATCTTAGTTCTATATCTTACCTTTATGTTCATTCGTTTTATCAAAGTGATATCCTAACTCGTCTTTTCTTTTTCTAATTGATAGATGAGCCACTGACCCTTGGTTTTGGTTACCTGCGCTGAGGATGTGGAGGGTTTCCCTTCCCTCCTTCGGGATATGCTGTGGAGGGTGAACTTCATGTATGCACCCGAGTACGCGGTGTACGGGCGAACGGTGGGACCCGGAATGGAGTCGTACACTGCCTCCGTCCACATCATTGCTCGGATGATGACGGGGAGTATTCCCCATCACTTCCAGGCGAGGGGAACATCCATTGGGATGGCAATTCAAGAAGTGGCATATGTAGCCATGTGCCACCTCCATCATGATCTACAGGAGCTAATTGCGCCCCCGTATCTCTACTTCCCGTAGCGAGGGCCGACGAGCGCCATCCACCATGTCACTGAGATCGAGCTGGGAGAAGATCCAACCATCTGCTAGTTGGCGAGCTTGGTCCGTACCTTGGACTAGGCTCCTCGTTGCATGGTTCACGAGTTATGGGAGACTCGTGCTCAACTTCACGCAGCTCATGGACACCTTCATCATTTTGTTCAGATCAGCCTCGTGCCACAGGAGGTGCTGCATGGGCGCAACTCTACTACACCCCATGACGCAGCCCCACTCACCTTTCAGTTTTCGAGCGTGCTGGGAGTGGAGGCCCAACACTTCACTCACAGCCGCGCAAGCATCAACTCGGCACACGCAATGCGTCAGCGTGTTCAGGGGTTACTTGGGGGACCTACACCCTACTTGGGATCCCCGCAGCGTCTCACCAACCCCTTGGACCCCAAGGATACGGGATCGCCGGGATACCATCTTTTGGATGAGTTTCCCGGGGGCTTTCTTAGTGACATTTGAGTTGTCTCGATCGAGCTTGTCATGACCCCTATGTAGGGATGAGCTATCTTAATTCGCATTTATGTAAAAGACTGTGTTGTGTAATTTCGACTATGTACTCATGTATTTGATTTGGAACCTTGTTGTTGTTCATGAATGTTGTTGGAGTTTATAAACTTTCGTATGTTGTTGTTTTGTGGATGTGTTATGTGTTTTCATGTTGCATACATGTAGATTGTTTTATGTGTACCTTGCTGTCCAGAATCGCAATTTTTGCATTTTTGCGGCTCTCTTACTGTCGGGACCCCGAATTTGCAAATCCGGACCCTCTGTGTATTCAGCACTAGTCCAGGAACGCGCTAGTGCACACAGTCTTAACATTGGTAAATATCACAATCATACCATTCGATATTATCAAAGTACTTTATTTAAATAACCAAAGTGGTTACTCGACCTTATGGCCAAGTTACAAATGTATGCCTCGCAAGGCAAAACTTATTCAGAGAAAAATAATAGCAGCGGAAAATCAAATAGCTTCGTGGCGCCATCCAGTATACCACAGGCAATCGATCGGGCTCGCATCCCTAAGTAGACGGATCCTCTTGGAATTCCTCCTCCGGTCGGGCGATCTCCTCTTCAACTGGTGTTGTGTTGAGGCAAGGGTGAGTACTTGGTACTCGACAAGTCATGCATGAATGCAAGCTAATATACTATATGCATGGCTTGGTACAAAGGAATAGCTCAAGGTATATTTGCAAGAAATGACTTTTGACAAGTAATATAAGTAAATTCGAAAGCAGTAGAAATAAATAAAGCGTAAATAACTTTTCAAGAAGTTTAATAAACATTTTTCCCCATCCTAAACCACATTTCCATCATCCTCATTATTAAACCAACCCAACTTTCCAAATCCAAGTTATTTTTGAGAAAATCTAACCCTTTGATTGTAATTCGGCGATGTCCAATACCATGGACACGGCTATTCGAATAGATTCTAAACTCTGCAGAGGTTATGCACTTTACCCACAAGATACAGTCAAACACCACAAAGGCGAGTTCAGTAACAAAGTCTTTCGAAACCTCTAACAATACAAGTGGTCCTCCGGTTATTGCGCACTAACCCTTCCCTTCGCTAAGGCGAAGTCTAGGCCAATCAACCGTTAGATGGGTACTGGCCTCGGCCCAGACGCTCCCCGTACAACTTACACAAAGGGTGTAGTTGACCTCACGAGGTCCCACAGTGCGTTATTAGCAACTTAGTCAACTAGGTCCGTCCCATTACAGACATGTGGTTGCACGTTAGACCCAGTTCAAAGGCTTGCAAGGTTAAGTCCTTAGGGTGACCAGGGCAAGACTACCCGAAGAACCAAATCAACATCCCCAATGCCACAACTGGCCCACCTGATTACTCTTGCCACATGCCCCGGTCGAAAACTGTTTATCAAACCCCAGTTGATTACCATGCACCACGTGCCATCAACATCACATGATACGTTTCCAAAACAGGTTCAATATATCATTAAGTCAATATTAGCATTTGATTATCCAAAATCATGTTATGAGCACGTAGCAGGTCTAAGCAGTATACTACAACGGTCTATAACCCATGTTGGCAATTTAATAATGTCCAACTAGTAATCCACAACTAGGGTGACAAGGGTCATGGCACATACTTAAATAATCAAGGTGTCATACAGCAAATTGGTACTTATCAATCCCCCATGTTTAAACCAAGTATTTTTCTAATTGAACTAGCATGCAATAGTTTAAATCAAAATAGGTTTCAAAATGGGATCAATATGGTCAAAGCATAACTTGCCTTCAAAAAGTACTTGCTCTTGGTCTTGAGTTGGATCCTGAGTCAATACTTCTCCTTGAATCCTTCCAAAGACTTCAACGTCTACTCGTAAAAGCGTGCAAATAGCAAATACACAAATAAACAATAGGCAAAAAGTGTCCAAACATCCAAATAAAATCCATAAACAGAAAGAACATAATTTTATGGATTTTTAGAAACTGGAATCGTCAAATTTGGAGTTAAGACGCAAAAGTTATGATTATTTAAAGTTTAAATAATCAATTAAATAATTTTACAGAGGAAAACTTTAGTCCAAAAATTAAATAAAATTCATATTTAGGTAGATCTCAATTTTATACAAATTTAGAAATTTGAATCACTCAAATCGGAGTTGAAACGCAAAAGTTATAAGCGTTTGAAATTTGAAACAAAATCTGAAATCATTATTCGAATTAATAAATCATTTTCTTTTTCGGAAATTAATTATTGCGTCAGCCTAGACACGTGGCAGCCTCTGATTGGGCGGTGGCGTCGGCCAGTCCATGGGCGTGGTCCACGGTTTGGCTCGGTCCACCGTGGACTCGGTCCATGGCTTACTGATCGGCCGACAGTGGGGCCTAGATGGCGTCATTCTTGGCGTCGACACTGCTTTGGGCAGCTGGCGACAGCGGGCCCCCACCGTGACGTCGGCCGATGAGCGTCATGGTGCGGTTCATGTCCGTGACCGGGCCCGCCGTGTCGGCGTCTCACGCAGTGCGGCCGCGGCGGTCAAGCTTCCCGACACGTGGCACAATCTCGGCCGTTGATTCGAAAATCAGCGGCCCGGATAGATCGGGTGACGACGCTCAGGGGTGAACGTGGCCAATCCGACCGTTGGATCTAGATCCAACGGTGGGATTAGATCCGACGATCTAAACGTGATCTCACCGTGGCGGTCAGATCTTGATCGGACGGCCGCCGAAGTTCGCGAGGGCTGATGGCGCGGCGGCGTTGGCTTGACCGGAGACGAAGACGACGACCTCCCGTGCGGCGTTTCCTTGCAACTCCGGCGTGAAGGCTGGCACTCCCAGGCGCGGCGCGACACGGCGATCTCAGTTCTGGGCTTGGTGGCGTCGGAGAACGGCGGAGGCGGCGGGGATCAACGAAAAACCGCGGCGGAAGACTTCCTCTACTCCGGCGAGCAATTGCGGGACGACGGCGGCGGCTCAGGCGAGGTGAGAAGGGGGCTCGGGTGCGTACGGTTGTGCGCTTCCCGATGGCGGTGGCGGCGTATTTAAAGGGGGCCTCGGCTTCCGTGTAGAGCGCGGAAACCGAGGTTGACACGGTGACGGCGGCGGAGAACTCCGGCTCGGATCCGGCGGAGACGACGAAATCGCGGCCGTCCACGTGGCGCGATCGACGGCGGGGATGGCTCGGGCGCTGCCGTTGTCACGCGCGGAATGATCCTGACCGTTGGATCTGGATCCAACGGTTGGGATCGATTGGGGTTGAACGGGTTCGGTTGAGTCAACTGGCTCGGGTCGGGTTCGGGTCGGACTCGAACTCGAGTCTGACTCGGGCTCGGTCGGATGAACAGTACAAACCCACTCGCATTTTCCAGCGATTTAATAATTAAAATAATTCCCAGTAATTCATTTAATTCATTTAAAAATAGCAAATGACTCAGAAAAATTCCAGAAAAATTCTGGAAAATATTTTGGATTATTTTGGACTCAAATAAAATATTTCCAACAAAATTTTATTTGCAAAATTAAATTCTTTAATTATTTCAAAATGGAATAAATTCAAATAAATTCCAAATAAATCCAAATAAATTCCAGCAAATTCCAAAAATTCACCAAAGTGCCAAATCACACATGAATTCAATAAAAGCAAAAATTTTGGGGTGTTACACTTACTTAATGTTGTTAATTCTGGTTTGGCAACATAATGGCAGGAGCTACAACTCGATCGCAAGCTCAGCGTGAGGCGAGACCGCATTTTGCGGGCTCCCAAGCCGCTGAGGAGTTGGCTCAAGGTGTTTTCCATGACTGCTCAGAGTCTTCTCAGAGGCAAACTCAGTCTTCCCCTCAAGTGGAGGAGGAACTTCCACCACCTCCTACCATGGCTCAAGTGCTCGCCATGATTGAGCAGAATTGGCAGGATCAGACTATGATCTTGCAGCAGATTGCTCGCAATACCTCACAAGTTTAATTACTTGGCTCGGTATGCACCGGGCGACGTCTCCACCGATGAGCGCAAACAAGAGCGCTTTATGGAAGGACTTTTCAAAGAATTGCAGCTGGAGCTCGCTGCCCATGAATTCCGCAACTTCCAGCACTTGGTCAACAATGCCATAGTGGTGGAGGGGAAGCAAGGGAAGTTGGAGGAGTCACGCAAACGCAAGCGGGCTGCCCAGATTTCAGCTAACAATAGCTCGCAACAACAGCGCTCCTCTCGTCCACCACATTCCAACTATCAAGTTCCGACACACCCAAGACCTCCAGTACATGTTGCGCGTCCGCCGCAGCAGAATTTTCCGCCAAATGCCGATGGAAATCAGCGAGGAGGTAACAATCAAGGTCGCCCAGTTCTTGTGTGCTACCAATGCAAGAAGCCAGGGCACTTTGCGCATTAATGTCCGCAGAAGAATCTAGCGACGTCGGGGGCTCGAATACCGAATGTAGCTGGAGCCGCGCCACCATCGCGACCAGCTCCACCGAGGGTCGCACCAGTGCCACAACATGGCCACATCAACCACGTCACCGCCGAAGAAGCTCAGGATGCACCGGATGTGGTGTTGGGTACGCTTCTTATCAACTCCTACCCAACTACTGCATTATTTGATTCTGGAGCATCGCACTCATTCATCAAAGAAGGGTTTGCTACGTATAATGGTTTTTCTATTCAACCAATGCACCCACCTCCTCTCATTAGAGCGCCAGGATCGGAGTTGAGAACCGATCAAATTTGCCGGGGAGTTAATATTGAAATTAATGGGGGTAGAATTTCTGGTCGATTTGATAGTGATCAAAATGAAGTGAATTGAAGTTATTCTTGGGATGGATTGGCTGTCCAAGCACCAAGGGTGCATCAATTGTGCACAAAGATCCATTTCACTCTCCAATGCAAGCAGCGAGCAAGTCGTCTTCGCATCAAGTTCTGATTCTACTCATCTCTATGCCTTGGGGGATGAGCCATTTCTCGGAATAAGTGATGTACCAGCGGCATGTGACTATTCAGATATCTTTACAGAAGAATTACTAGGGATGCCGCCAGACCGGGAAGTTGAATTTGTTATTGAATTGCTGCCCAGAACGGCTCCGATATCTAAACGTCCATACCGGATGCCTCCGAATGAGTTGATTGAATTGAACAAACAACTCGCGGAGCAGCAACGGAAGGGCTTCATTCTACCGAGCTCCTCGCCCCGGGATGCCCGGTACTGTTTGTGAAGAAGAAGGATAACAATTTGCGGATGTGTGTTGATTACCGTCCGTTGAATGAAGTAACGGTCAAGAACAAATATCCACTCACTCGGATTGATGATTTGTTTGATCAAATGACCGGAGCCCGTATATTCTCCAAGATTGATTTGAGGTCAGGCTACCATCAAATCCAAATCAGGGCGGGAGACATTCCGAAGACAGCATTTTGTACTCGTTATGGTCTATACGAGTATACCGTCATGTCTTTTGGCTTGACCAATGCACCAGCCTAATTCATGAGCTTGATGAATTCGGTTTTCATGGAGTATCTAAATAAGTTCAAGTTCATTGTCATCTTCATCTACTCCAAGTCTGAAGAAGAACATGAAGTACACCTTAGGACTGTTTTGGATAAATTGCAAGAACACCGACTTTACGCGAAATTCAGCAAGTGCGAATTTTGGCTAAAGGAGGTTACTTTCTTAGGCCATGTGTTTGTCGGAAGGTGGCGTTGCGGTTGACCCAAGTAAAGTACATTTAGTACTTAATTGGGTACAGCCCAAGACCGTCACAGAGGTTCGGAGTTTTCTCGGACTTGCGGGTTACTACCGCCGGTTCGTGGAGAACTTTTCCAAGATTGCAAAGCCACTGACCGAACTTTTGAAGAAGGAGAAGAAGTTTTCATGGTCAGCAGAGTGTGAGCGAGCTTCCAATTGTTGAAGGATTGTTTAACCAATTCACCCGTCTTAGTGTTGCCGGATATTCACCAGGCCTTCGACATATATTGCGATGCATCAAGCCTTAGACTCAGTTGTGTGCTTATGCAAGGTGGCCGAGTGGTGGCATATGCATCAAGGCAATTGAAGCCACATGAGATGAATTATCCAACCCATGATTTAGAGCTAGCAGCTGTGGTACATGCTCTAAAAATTTGGCGACATTACCTCATCGGTAATCGTTGCGAGATCTACACCGATCACAAGAGCTTGAAGTACATCTTTACTCAAGCCAACCTGAACTTGAGACAAAGAAGATGGCTCAAATTGATCAAAGACTACGACATGGGACTCCATTATCATCCCGGAAAAACCAATGTCATTGCCGATGCTTTAAGCCAAAAACCACAATGCAACCGTATTTCGGCAGAACCAGAATCGGAAGCCATGTGTGCTGAATTTCGAAAACTCAGGTTAGAAGTGGTTAATCAGGGATTCCTCACTATCCTTGAGATTAAATCTGACCTCTTGGACCAGATCAAAGAAGCTCAGAAGACAGACAGAGGCATGGCACTTATCCAAACTCGAATCGAGCAAGGCAAGGCCGATTGCTTCGCCGAGGACCCGCAAGGTACCTTATGGTTCGGTAGACGGTTAGTAGTGCCAAATTGTAAGGAGTACAAAGATGTACCAAGATGGATCAATTGTGGTTACTGTGTAGCAAATATTGGTTAAGGACCATAAGGATTAAATCCTGGTGACGTCTCTTTAAGTAACTATCATGCAAACCACACGCCGTTTATGGGACCGACTTAGCCAAGTACTTGTGTATGACTAGGGGTATTTAAACCACGTGCACTCGAAATTCCTTGAGCTTCGTAGAGCATCAAGGAAGGTCTGCAGGAATTCCTCGAGCTTTGTGGAGTGTCGGGAATGTCCTTCGAAATCCCTCGAACTTTGTGGAGTTGGGGGTTTAGTAACAGGTGTACTCCTTGGTCCACACACATGGAGCACTGGGTATGTAGGATGAAGGGTCACAGTCACCCGGGTGGTTTAAATGCACTATCATGCATATTGAAAAATGGTTTTGTCACATTTACCTCGGCTGGCACATCAAAGGAATTGTGCTCATAGCTTGGCTTACGAGTGTGGCATGTCATGTGGATAGTCATACCTCTGCAAAGTTTAAACTATTTGAACAGCCACGCCCATTGTAACACCCCAATTTTTTCTTTTCATGAATTTAAATAAGATTTGGCACTTTGGTGAATTTTTGGGATTTTCTGGAATTTATTTGGATTTATTTGGAAATTATTTGAATTTATTCCGTTTTGAAATAATTAAAGAATTTGACTTTGCAAATAAAATTTTATTGGAAATATTTTATTTGAGTCCAAAATGTTCCAAAATATTTTCTAGAATTTTTCTGGAATTTTTCTGAGTGTTTTGCTATTTTTAATGAATTAAATGAATTTTTGGGAATTAATTGGATTATTTAATCGCTGGAAAAACCTAACCGGTTTGTACTGTTCCTTCGACCCGGACCCGACCTGAGCCCGAGTCTGACTTGAGTCCGAGTCCGACTCGAACCCAACCTAACCCTAACCCTCTCGACCATCCGATCAAGATCGAACGGCCGAGATTGAGCCACGTCGCCGAACTCGAGTCCGACCGAGCCAACCAAGTCGCCCGAGCCGGACCCGAGCCCAAACCCCCGCACCGTTGGATCTTGATCCAACGGCTCACGTTGAGCCACGTCACCCCTCTCCGAGTCCTCGTCGGACTCCGCCGCCGCCCGCGTGTGGGCCTCGTCTCCGCGCTTTTGACGGAGGCCGAGGCCCCTATTTAATGCGCCGCTGCCGCCAACAGGTAGCCGACTTCCATGCACACCCGTAGCCCTAGCCCACGTCACCTGAGCCGCCGCTGTCTACCCGCTAGAGCTCGCCGTAGTTGCGCTAGGTCTCTGCCGCGGTTATTCGCCGTTTCCGTCGCCGTCTGCCGTCCTACGCCGCCGTTGTGCCCAGATCCGGAACCGCAAGGACCAGCCGCGTCGGAGGGGACCTTCCACTTCGCCGGAGCACGCCCGCAACGCCGTTGCCATCGTCTCCATCTCCGGCCAACGAGCTCCGCCGTGGACATCGCCGTGGCCTCAAAGCTTTTCAGCCGTTGGATCTTCATCGCACGGCTGAGATTGCGCCACGTCGCCCAAAGGTATTTTCCCACGTTGCAGTTTTAGATCTATTTCCAACCATTGGATTTAGATCCAACGGATTAGATTGTGCCACGTAGCTAGAACTGCTCCGTGCTTGGATAGCTGTCAGCCGTTGGATCTAGATCGAACGGATAGGGTTAGCCGCGTTGTAAACGTTAGATTGGATCTTGACCGTCCGATCAAGATCGAACGGTCCAGATCAGCCGAGTAGTTTCCTACTGCGTTGAGCTAGATCCTATCTGGGCCGTTGATTTCCAAATCAATGGCCGAGATCATGCCACGTGGCGAGGAGGCTGACCGTCGCGGTCAGCGCGGCCACGCCGGTCGCCGCTGACGTCAGCCGTGACGTCACGCGGGGCCCGCGTGTCAGCGACCGAGCCAAACCGCACCATGACGTCACGCTGACGTCACGGTGGGGCCCGCATGTTAGCCCTCTCGGCTGAACCGTGTGCTGACGTCACCAGTGGGGCCCACATGTCAGAGACATGAGCCGTTGACCGGATCCACGGTGGACCGAGCCAAACCGTGCGCCAGGTCCATGGACCTGAGGCGACGTGGCAGCTCCCGATTGGTCCACGTGTCATGCTGATGCAATAAATTAATTTTCGAAAAAGAAAATGATTTATTAATTCAAATTATTGACTTCAAAAATGGATTCAAACTTCAAACGCTTATAACTTTTGCGTTTCAACACCGATTTGAGTGATTCAAATTTCTAAATTTTCATAAAAATGAGACCCACTCAAATATGAATTTTAATTAATTTTTGATTATGAATATTTCTCTGTTTATAATTAATTAATATTTTCTTTAAACTTTAAACGGTTATAACTTTTGCATTTAAACTCCGAATTTGACGATTCCAGTTTCTAAAAATACATAAAATTATGATCTATCTGTTTGTGAACTTTATTTGGATATTTGGACACTTTTTGTCTACTGTTTTTTTATTTATTGCTATTTGCACGCTTTACGAGTAGACGTTGAAGTGCCCGAAGGCTTCGAAGGTGAAGTGTTGACCTAGGAGCCAGCTCAGGACCAAGAACAAGTACTCTTTGAATGTAAGTTGTGCTTTGACCATGTTGAACCCATTTTCAAATTAAATTGGTTTAAATTATTGCATGCTAGTTTAATTAGAAAATGCTTTATTTAATTATGGGAAATTAGATAAATGCCAAATTGCTGTATGACACCTTGGTTAATTAAATATGTGCCATGACCCCTTGTCACCCTAGTGTGGATTATTAATTGGACATTATTAAATTGCCAACATGGGTTGTTAGACCGATGTAGTATGCTTAGCCTTGCCACGTGAAATGCTTTGGACAATCAAATGCTAATTTTGACTTAATGAGATACTGCACCTGTTTTGAAAGAAGTATCATGTGTTATGATTGTTGATGGCACGTGGTGCATGGTAATCAACTGGGGGTTTGGTAAATAGATTTCGACCGGGGTATGTGGCAAGAATGATCTGGTGGGCCAGTTGTGGCACCGGGGACGTTGTTTTGGTTCTTCGGGTAGTCTTGCCCTGGTCACCCTAAGGACTTAACCTTGCAAGCCTTTGAACTGAGTCAAACGTGCAACCACATGTCTGTAATGGGATGGACCTAGTTGATTAAGTTGCTAATAACGTCCCTGTGGGACCTCAGGAAGTGAACTATACCTTTTGTGTAGTTGTATGGGGGGGCGTACCGGGGCTGTAGCCAGGTACCCATCTAACGGTGGATTGGCCTAAACTTCGCCTTCGCTAAGGGAAGGGTTAGTGTGCAATCACCGGGGAGGACCACTTGTGCTGTTAGAAGTTTCCGAAAGACTCTGTTACGGACACTCGCCTTTGTGGTGTTTGGCTGTATCTTGTGGGTAAACTGCATAGCCTCTGCTGAGTGTAAAATCTATTTTCTAAAGATAAAATTTGTCAAGATAATGAATGAATTCTCGACTTACCCCTTTCTTTCTTGTTCATACCCCTTGCTGAGTTCTTTTCATCTTCCACATTGATTTTAAAATGTTGCGTTCTTACGCAAGCATCTTTTGACAGATGATGATGAAGAACAACTACGCCGAGTGTGAGGGAGGCTATGCCGCCGAGTTATGGTGTATGCTTTAGTTTCTTGGAGGTTTTGAGAGACCGCTCTACCGAGGGACTACATTCGTGCAGGCAGGAGTGGTCATAGGATGGGACGTCCGGATCACGGTGTATGCCCGAGAGAAGACGAATTTCAGCCGCCCTTTCCACTTCACCGCCAGGAGGTCTACTTTTGATATGGGAATCCAAGAGGTGTCGCGTCGAGCAATGCAGCAGATCGCTCGCACCTACTCCAGGGAGCTGGAAGGCACAGTATTCCATCACCACCCACGCCAAGACAGCAGAGCTCAGCGAAAGCCGATAGAAGATGAGGATGCTACCGTCACTCACTTAGCCAGATTCATCGCCGCCCAGGAAGAGCTGATCGATGACACAGTTCAGGAGTTGAAGAAGGCTCGCGAACAGGTTGAGGAGGAGAAGAAGCACTTAGAGAATGCCCGTGAGTACGTCGCTTATGCTGCGGAAAGGATCGCAGAGCTGGAGACCGCACTGTATGGATAGGGCCCCGACCCAGTGTTACAGTTGGAAGCCCCAGAGCCAGAGGAGGACCCAGAAGAGGCGCCACCTGCACCCGTGCCATAGCCACAGCACCAGCCAGATCCAAAGCCAGAGGAGGATGCCACGTCGTCAACCACAGCTGCAGTTGTGGGGCATGGCGATTGTTTCGCGCCGATATCGCCGCACCCGCCACGAGGAGGCAGTGGAGGTTTTCTCGACGAGTGAGCGTAGGTTTTGCTATTAGGACTCCTTCGTCGAGTCGCGTCATAGAATAAGAGTCACCCTTAGAGGCGTTAGACTCCTGTGTTAGTCGTTTTGGATTTTCTTTGCTTGCTGAGTGTGCAGTATGTGTTGCAAGGCCTTTAGGCATTGTAAGCAACCATACAAAGTTATTATGAAATAATAAAGTTGGATTTTTGAGTTACACTTTTTCCCCCGCATAAGTTTCCCTACTACTTGTCTATTCTTGTTCCCTCTCATCTCTGAAACCTTGGAGCAATCAACAGATGGTGAACACCCGCGGAAACCTTGGAGGCAACAGCAGTGGTTCTTGCCCGGTGAAACCCCAATGATGGAGCACTGCACCCCAACCAAAGACCGCCATTGACATGCAGAATTTTGGAGCTTTTCTTGCTGCCTGGACTCGGTTGATGCATGCTATGATGCAACAGATGCAGCACGTCCTTGCTCGGGCCAGGCTGCGAATCAAGTCAATCGGGGACAACGCCGAGAATTCAAGATCGCCGAGTTCATGAGGACTCATCCACCCACTTTCTCTGGGAATGCCAATCCGTTGGAGGCCGATGATTGGCTAAGGTCAATAGAGAGGAAGCTACACATTGTCCAATGCATGGGAAATGAGAAGGTACTCTACGCTTCTCATCAGTTGGAAGGTACCGCCGCAGAATGGTGGGAGAACTTCTGCGCCACGCGGGAGAACCCTCAGGACATCACTTGGGAGGAGTTTACAGCCGCATTTCGCCAGTATCTTGTGCCTGAAGGAATCATGGACCTCAAGAAGGAGGAATTCAGGGCTCTGAAGCAAGGCAGCCAACAAGTGGCTGATTTCCTGAATAAGTTCACACAGCTTGCATGCTACGCACCTGAGGATGTAGCAACAGATAAGGCCAGACAGTCTCGCTTTATGAAAGGACTTAACTCAGGACTTGTAACACCCCGGCATTTAATATGCCCAAATGCTACCAAACATAAGCTAAACAACATCTAAATGCCACATTTAAACATAAATTCTAGCAAAGGGATATATGCTAAAAACCGATATTTCGGCAGCATCTCCTTTGTTTTTCCATGAATTAACACAATATCGAAATCATGGCAAGATATATCATAGCACACGACATCTAGAACATCAACATAAATGGACATATCATCGAATTACGCCATTAATACCACGCTCAACCACTTCATAATCTATAACGAAGCAAATAAGGAATCACAAGCATGCTAAATTAAACCATACATTAAGTTTAAGGCACAACTCTTAATATCATGTCTCCAAGTGTGTATTTATGGATTATGATGGTGGAGCTACGTGTAGAAGTGTAGCTAAACCCCTTTTTCCCGCATGCCGATCTCAAGTACCTAAAAAAACAACATAAAACACAAGCGTGAGTTCGAAAACTCAGCAAGCATATTGCAATGGACAACAAGATCATTTACAAGACAATAATACCTCACGTCACATATAATATCTCATACTTAAACACATAACAACATCCTCATCATTTAATATGTATTGTAATGCAATGCAATGCAATGCTATGCTCATATCTCCTTGGAAACTCATACCGGTATGGTTGAGTACACACCCGTCGGTGTGCACCCTCTCCCCCCTTCCATCCCGAAGATGGAGGGTGCCTACTCCTCGCTTCCAAACACCACGTGGATGGAATCACGATGTAGGACTTACTCAATGGCTTTCCGGATTAGTCATAACTTTCTCACCGCCCGAGCCATGTAACATGCCATGTATGCATTTATGCCAACATCATATTTAACTCACATATTAAAACATGGCATCATAACATATTAAACATGCTCATCATATCATTGGCAATCATAAAAGCATGGCAAGTGATCGTATATCATGTAGTCAATTCCATCTATTCTCAACAAGCAACCTACAAATCGCTATCCATCACAACACACTTGCCTCAACCGCGGGCGACGGATTTGTGGGAAGTCGAGGGCACTCCCGGTGTCACACCACCTGCACATAGGCATCACACACTCACAATCATACCCACAAAACAGTACGCAAAAGCCCATCTAACCCGACATTGCCCACTACTCGCAAAACCTAAAAACAGAGGTTCTATCCCGACGGGACAGCAGCCTTGCAAAAAGCATAACTTGAGTTCTGGGGCTCCAAATCGATTAAACGAGTACACCATCGCGAAGCTTAGGAAATTTCCTACCTTTTTCTAGTTATACGGAAAGACTGATTCGGACTCTAAAATTGTTTAATCTACAGATTACTACGATCTGTTCCAATCGCGTCACAGATTTTAACACGCTCGGTAAAATGGCCATAACTTTCAAACGGCTGATTGGATTTTAACGTGCTTTATGTACACGGAAAGATAATTAAATTATCTACAACTTCTTTTAAGTCCGTACGGACAGATTCGGATTCTAAATTGATGAAAACTCGAACCCTAGCCCGACTGCTCAATCTGCCCGAAAACAGAAACGTAGCAACGTCTAGATCTAACCCAAAGAACTCCAACCCAGCACCACCAATTGATCTAAAAACTTCATAAACACCCTAAGAACAGTACCTAGATCAAACCCAAGGATCCCCATGATCATACCTTTGCCCAACGAACGAATCTCCAATAGATCTCCTCGCGGATCGCTCCTCGCTCCATGCTCCTCGCTCCTCGCTCCACGCTCCTCGCTCCTCGCTCCAACGGATGGATCCACAAGGTTCAGAGGTGTGGAGACCACCCTAGGGCAGCAAGGGGGTGGAGGAGAGGTGGTGGAGAGGTGGGGAGCAATGGGGGAGGTGGAGGCGCAAGGAAGGGAGAAGGGAAGGTGGGGGTGGCGGCTAGGGCTTGGAGGGAGAGGTGGGGGCGCCCAAGGGCAGGGGGAGCACGCCCAAAAGGCTGGTGGGGAGCCCTTTTACCAGCCCCCACACCCAATCCTAGTCCGTTACGGAGACCTACTCCATCCCACCAAAGCCCACCAAGGCCCAAACTCCCCCGGGAAGGACCAAAACCCCGGAAACGGCCCGGAAACGCCCCGAAAAAGCTATTAACCTCCATATCCTATAGTTTTAACCTTAATTCCACATATCATAATGTTATTAACCTTATCATGCACTTTAAATAAGGTTACGACACACCGTGGTGTCACAACACTTCAAACGGCCCAAAAACGCGAGTAAACCTCAAGCCGAAAGGTTTTATTCTCTAATTTCACATTCTATAATGTCACACCATACCGTAGTGTCACAGGACTGCAGGTGGGACTGATCACCCACACCTTTCCAGATTTCCAAGAGTTGGTGAATAAGGCGCTTATTCTTGAGGACAAGCGCAAGGAACTGGATGACGACAGGAAGCGCAGGATGCAACAGCAGGGATCACGTCAGGGAGCACAGCAACGTTTGAGGGTTGCGCCAAATCAGTTTTTCAGGTTCCAACCACAGAATGCTACAAGGACACACAAAGACCAAGAACCGTCAACAGAATTATCGGATCCTCGGCCCGAAAACGCCACTTCAAGCGATCATCAGGGGCGGTGAGACGGCGCTACACATGCAATGAGCCAGGGCACTTTTCCAACAAATGCCCCACAAAGACAGCAGGAGTGACCCTACCGCTTCAACTGGGATCCACACCAGCCAGACGCCCGCACTGAGCCAACCGAGGGACAAAGACAACCAGGAGCCGCACCCTGCACCATAGTGAGAGGCCGAGTCAACCATGTCACCGCAGATGCACTCCGTAATGCCACGGACATCGTCTTTGGGTAAGTTACTTGTCAACTCAAGACTGCACAGCTTTGTTTGACTCTAGAGCTTCGATTCGCTTTGTTTCTCAAGGCTTTGCTGCTAAAAATGATTTGGAGATTGCAAGACTTAAATGCATGCTTTTAGTTCAAACCCCTGGTTCCGAACTCCGAACGAAAGTAGGATGTTCTGGGGTAAGAATATTAATAGATGGGATAGAATTCCTAGCGAACCTTATTATGTTGGAAACCTAGACCTTAGATGTTATTTTGGGAATAGATTGGTTATCCAAGCACAAGGCTATGCTAGATTGTGGGCGAAGGATTATCTCAGTTGAAAGCCCGTGTGGAAGGAAAGCGGAATTTCAAGCTACCGCCGTTAGAGATGGATAGTTGATGGTTAACAGCGCAAAGGCAATCAGTATAGAAGATTTCTCAGTGGTGAATGAGTACCCAGATGTTTTTCCTGAAGATCTACCTGGTATGCCGCCAGACAGAGACATAGAGTTTGTGATAGAGCTTGTACCTGGTACAGCGCCGATAGCAAAGAGACCTTACCGGATGTCCACCGAAGAATTGGTAGAAATGAAGAAGCAACTTGAAGAGCTGATGGAGAAAGGATTTATCAGACCAAGTTCGTCGCCGTGGGGAGCGCTAGTTCTGTTCGTTAAGAAGAAGGACGGAATTTTCAGGATGTGCATTGACTACCGTGCACTCAATGAAGTCACCGTGAAGAATAAATATCCGCTACCCAAGATTGATGATCTGTTTGATCAGCTGAGAGGAGCCAGAGTTTTCTCTAAGATTGATCTAAGATCGGGATACCACCAGTTAAAGATCCGATCAGAGGATATTCCAAAGACCGCGTTTTTGTCCAGATACGGACACTACGAGTTTACAGTTATGTCCTTTGGTTTGACGAATGCGCCAGCCTATTTCATGAATATGATGAATAAGGTGTTCATGGAATATTTGGATAAGTTTGTTGTTGTGTTCATAGATGATATCTTAATCTACTCTAAGACAGAGAATGAACATGCAGAGCACTTGAGGCGAGTTTTGGAAAAGCTGAGGGAACAGCAACTTTTCGCCAAGTTCAGCAAGTGTGACTTTTGGAAGGACAAGGTGGAGTTCCTCGGACATGTAATGACCGCAGAAGGAGTTGCCGTAGACCCAAGCAAGGTAGAAGCTGTGTTACATTGGGAGCAGCCAAAGACCGTGACCCAGATCCGGAGTTTCCTTGGTATGGCAGGTTACTACCGCCGCTTCATTGAAGGCTTTTCGACAATTGCGAAACCTCTTACGCAATTGTTGAAAAAGGAGAAGTTTGCATGGACGCCGGAGTGCGAAAAAGGTTTTCAAGAACTAAAGAAGCGATTGACATCAGCGCCGGTGTTGGTTCTACCGGATGTTAATCAGAGCTTCGATATTTATTGTGATGCATCGCGCCAAGGACTAGGATGTGTGTTAATGCAGAACAGAAAGGTCGTTGCTTATGCATCCAGGCAGTTGAGGCCACATGAGGAGAATTATCCAACGCATGACCTAGAGCTAGCTGTCGTAGTGCATGCTTTGAAGTTGTGGCGTCACTATTTGATTGGAAACAGATGTAAAGTATACACGAACCATAAGAGTCTTAAGTACATCTTCACCCAATCAGACCTGAATATGAGGCAAAGGAGATGGTTAGAGTTGATCAAGGATTATAATGTTGGAATCCATTACCATCCAGGAAAGGCTAACGTGGTGGCCGATGCCCTGAGTCGGAAAAGCCATATTGTGAATGTACTGATAGCCAGAAGTCAGGACAAGCTATGTGAGGATTTCCAGAGAATGCAGATCTAAGTGGTACCAGAAGGATTCTTGGCCGCATTAGAAGTGAAGCCTACCCTAGAGGATCAGATCCGAGAAGGACAGAAGGATGATGACAAGATCTGCAGGATTAAATCCCACATGGATGAAGACAAGGCAAAGGACTTCAGACTGGACGAGCAAGGCATGTTATGGATGCAGGATAGAATTTGTGTGCCAAACAGGAAGGAGCTGAAGCAGCTGATTCTAGAAGAAGCCCATGACTCCAAGTATTCAATTCATCTGGGAAGTGCCAAGATGTATCATGATTTAAAGGAAAGATTCTGGTGGCCGAGCATGAAGCGAGAAGTTGCCGAGCATGTTGCGCTGTGCGACATATGTCAGAGAGTCAAGGCAATGCATCAGAGGCCAGCGGGACTGCTGCAGCCATTGAAGATACCTGAGTGGAAATGGGAAGAAATCGGAATGGACTTCATTACCGGTTTACCTAAGACTCAAGGAGGATATAACTCCATATGGGTCATAGTGGACCGCTTGACTAAAGTCGCCCATTTCATTCCCGTGAAGACAACCTATTCGGGAGATAAGTTAGCCGAGTTATACATGACCAGGATCATTTGTTTGCACAGAGTGCCGAAAAAGATTGTATCGGACAGAGGTACCCAGTTTACCTCAAGATTCTGGAATAAGCTGCATGAAGCCATGGGAACCCGTTTGAACTTCAGTACAGCATATCATCCGCAGACGGATGGGCAAACCGAAAGAGTTAATCAGATTCTAGAGGACTTGCTACGAGCTTGTGCTTTGGTTTATGCTACCTCTTGGGATAAAAGTCTGACGTACACTGAGTTCAGCTATAATAACAGCTATCAGGCTAGTCTGCAGATGTCACCTTTTGAGGCATTGTACGGTCGACCCTACCGAACCCCATTGAACTGTTACGAGACAGGTGAACGCAGTGTCTTTGGGCCGGATATTCTTCAAGAAGCCGAAGAGCAGATTGCCATGATCAGGGAGAGATTGAAGATAGTTCAATCACGACAGAAGAGTTATGCTGATAATCGTCGCCGGGATCTGAGTTTTGAGCCAGAAGACTTTGCTTATCTTAGAGTTACACCTCTCAGAGGAGTCAAGAGATTCCATGCCAAAGGAAAACTCGTGCCGCGATATGTTGGACCATTTAAGGTTCTCAGCCGTAGAGGTGAAGTTGCGTACCAGCTGGAGTTACCGCAATCACTAGCAGGAGTACATGACGTGTTCCACATGTCCCAGCTAAAGAAGTGTCTCCGAGTACCTGATGAGCAGACACCGCTAGAGTCAATCGAGCTACAAGAGGATCTGACTTACAAGGAAGACCCCGTCAAGATTTTGGACACCATGGATCGAGAGACGAGAAACAAGTCAACCCGTTTCTACAGAGTTCAATAGAGCAACCACGCGGAGAGTGAAGCAACTTGGGAGCGCGAAGAGGATTTGAGGAAAGAGTTTCCGAACCTATTCTTTAGTAAGCCCTGAATCTCGGGGACGAGATTATGTTAAGGGGGGGAGGTTTGTAACACCCCAATTTTTGCTTTTCATGAATTTAAATAAGATTTGGCACTTTGGTGAATTTTTGGAATTTTCTGGAATTTATTTGGATTTATTTGGAAATTATTTGAATTTATTCCGTTTTGAAATAATTAAAGAATTTGACTTTGCAAATAAAATTTTGTTGGAAATATTTTATTTGAGTCCAAAATGTTCCAAAATATTTTCTAGAATTTTTCTGGAATTTTTCTGAGTGTTTTGCTATTTTTAATGAATTAAATGAATTTCTGGGAATTAATTGGATTATTTAATCGCTGGAAAAACCTAACCGGTTTGTACTGTTCCTCCGACCTGGACCCGACCTGAGCCTGAGTCTGACTCGAGTCCGAGTCCGACTCGAACCCAACCTGACCCTAACCCTCTCGACCGTCCGATCAAGATCGAACGGCCGAGATTGAGCCACGTTGCCGAACCCGAGTCCGACCGAGCCAGCCAAGTCGCCCGAGCCGGACCCGAGCCCAAACCCCCGCACCGTTGGATCTTGATCCAACGGCTCACGTTGAGCCACGTCACCCCTCTCCGAGTCCTCGTCGGACTCCGCCGCCGCCCGCGTGTGGGCCTCGGTCTCCGCCCTTTTGACGGAAGCCGAAGCCCCTATTTAATGCGCCGCCATCGCCACCGGGTAGCCGACTTTCGTGCGCACCCGTAGCCCTAGCCCACGTCACCTGAGCCACCGCCGTCTACCCGCTAGAGCTCACCGTAGTTGCGCTAGGTCTCTGCCGCGGTTATTCACCGTTTCCGTCACCGTCCGCCGTCCTCGGCCGTCGTTGTGCCCAGATCCAGAACCGCAAGGACCAGCCGCGTCGGAGGGGACCTTCCACTTCGCCGGAGCATGCCCGCAACGCCGTTGCCATCGTCGTCGTCTCCATCTCTGGCCAACGAGGTCCGCCGTGGACATCGCCGTGGCCTCGAAGCTTTTCAGCCGTTGGATCTTCATCGCACGGCTGAGATTGCGCCACGTCGCCCGGAGGTATTTTCTCACGTTGCAGTTTTAGATCTATTTCCAACCGTTGGATTTAGATCCAACGGTATAGATTGTGCAACGTAGCTAGAACCGCTCCGTGCTTGGATAGCTGTCAACCGTTGGATCTAGATCGAACGGCTAGGGTTAGCCGCGTTGTAAACGTTAGATTGGATCTTGATCGTCTGATCAAGATCGAACGGTCCAGATCAGCCGAGTAGTTTCCTACTCGGCTGAGCTAGATCCGATCTGGGCCGTTGATTTCCAAATCAACGGCCGAGATCATGCCACGTGGCGAGGAGGCTGACCGTTGCGGTCAGCGCGGCCACGCCGGTCACCGCTGACGTCAGCCGTGACGTCACGCGAGGCCCGCGTGTCAGCGACCGAGCCAAACCGCACCATGACGTCACGCTGACGTCACGGTGGGGCCCGCATGTCAGCCCTCTCGGCTGAACCGTGTGCTGACGTCACCAATGGGGCCCACATGTCAGAGACACGAGCCGTGGACCGGGTCCACGGTGGACCGAGCCAAATCGTGCGCCGGGTCCATGGAAGCTCCCGATTGGTCCACGTGTGATGCTGACGCAATAAATTAATTTCCGAAAAAGAAAATGATTTATTAATTCGAATTATTGATTTCAAAAATGGATTCAAACTTCAAACGCTTATAACTTTTGCATTTTCAACTCCGATTTGAGTGATTCAAATTTCTAAATTTTCATAAAAATGAGACCCACTCAAATATGAATTTTAATTAATTGTTGATTATGAATATTTCTCTGTTTATAATTAATTAATGTTTTCTTTAAACTTTAAACGGTTATAACTTTTGCATTTAAACTCCGAATTTGACGATTCCAGTTTCTAAAAATACATAAAATTATGATCTATCTATTTGTGAACTTTATTTGGATGTTTGGACACTTTTTGTCTACTATTTTTTTATTTATTGCTATTTGCACGCTTTACGAGTGGACGTTGAAGTGCCCGAAGGCTTCGAAGGTGAAGTGTTGACCCAGGAGCCAGCTCAGGACCAAGAACAAGTACTCTTTGAATGTAAGTTGTGCTTTGACCATGTTGAACCCATTTTCAAATTAAATTGGTTTAAATTATTGCATGCTAGTTTAATTAGAAAATGCTTTATTTAAATATGGGAAATTAGATAAATGCCAAATTGTTGTATGACACCTTGGTTAATTAAATATGTGCCATGACCCCTTGTCACCCTAGTGTGGATTATTAGTTGGACATTATTAAATTGCCAACATGGGTAGTTAGACCGATGTAGTATGCTTAGCCTTGCCACGTGAAATGCTTTGGACAATCAAATGCTAATTTTGACTTAATGAGATACTGCACCTGTTTTGAAAGAAGTATCATGCGTTATGATTGTTGATGGCACGTGGTGCATGGTAATCAACTGGGGGTTTGGTAAATAGATTTCGACCGGGGCATGTGGCAAGCATGATCGGGTGGGCCAGTTGTGGCACCGGGGACGTTGTTTTGGTTCTTCAGGTAGTCTTGCCCTGGTGACCTTAAGGACTTAACCTTGCAAGCCTTTGAACTGAGTCAAACGTGCAACCACATGTCTGTAATGGGACGGACCTAGTTGATTAAGTTGCTCATAACGTACCTGTGGGACCTCAGGATGTCAACTATACCTTTTGTGTAGTTGTACGGGGGAGCGTACCGGGGCTGCGGCCAGGTACCCATCTAACGGTGGATTGGCCTAAACTTTGCCTTCGCTAAGGGAAGGGTTAGTTTGCAATCACCAGGGAGGACCACTTGTGTTGTTAGAAGTTTCCGAAAGACTCTGTTACGGACACTCGCCTTTGTGGTGTTTGGCTGTATCTTGTGGGTAAAGTGCATAACCTCTGCAGAGTGTAAAATCTATTCGAATAGCCGTGTCTGCGGTATTGGACATCGCTTGGGAATTACAGTCAAGGGTTAGACTTTCTTGAGAATAACTTGGACTTGGAAGGTTAGGTTTGGTTTAATAATGATGTTGATGGAAATGTGGATTAGAATTGGGAAAGATGTTTAGTTAATTGCTGGAAAAGTTATTGCTCTTAAACATGTTTCTACTGCTTTTGAATCTACTTATGTTACTTGTCAAGATGCTGTTTTATTGCAAATATACCCTGAGCTACTCCTTTGTACTAAGCCATGCATGTAGTATATTAGTTTGCATTCTGTGCATGACTTGCTGAGTACCAAGTACTCACCCTTGCCACAATACAACACCAGTTGAAGAAGAGTCTACACCAGCTTTGGAGGAGGAGCTCCAAGAGGAACCGTCTAATTAGGGAGCGAGCCCAGTCAGTTGCCTGTGGTATACTGGATGGCGCCACGAAGTTATCTTATTTTCCGCTGCAGTTATTTCTCTCTTATTGAGTTTTCGCCCTGCGTGGCTTATATTTGTAACTTGACCATAAGGTCGAGCAACCCGTTTGGTTAACTATTTAAGGTACCTTATTATTTCGTTGAGTATGATTGTGATATTTACCAATGTTGAGACTGTGTGCACTAGCGCGTTCCTGGACTAGTGCTGAATACACAGAGGGTCCGGATTTGCAAATTCGGGTCCCGACACCCATGGTCAAGGACGATGCTTAATTTATTAGTCACTAGGCGAGTTTTAAGGACCGGGTAAGATGGATGGTGTGGGAAAAGTCTCTTGAGTATTGGAGTACTCATGGGAGGTACTTTGCGAGTATTGGAGTACTCGTGGAAGGACCGGGTAAGATATGTTCTCTCTTTGTGCATTCCAAAATTAACACACTTCCTTTGGTGTGCCGCAGAGAGTTCATAACAAAACCGTTCGATTATCTGAACCTAGCTTTGCACCAGCCCAGTGACGTTTAACCCCGGCTATGATGGAAGCAAATAAATGGTGAAGCAGTAGTAATCAGGAGCCCACGGCTCCAATAGAACAACAACAGCCCTAGTCCATAGCCAGGCGTACACCATTGCACCAAATATGCGTTTACCCACAAATCCATGTGGCAGCCCCTTATAAGCAAACACGAAAGGGTTTACTGCTTTTGCTACTTCAGCCTACCAATGTGCAAAGCTAGTTCCAAATAATTTAATAAGTTAAGGTTATCCCATTCCAGAACTTGTGGATGTACGGTTATACTTGGATCATGCAACACTATGTTCGGTCCTTAATGTGACATGGGCGATAATCTCTGCCTATCTACATGCATTATTAATTGCACTTCCGTCTATTGCCAATAATCACCCATGTCAAAACCATAGTTTTATTTCGAAAAAAGAAAGTATCAATAGTCACAATATTCCAACAGGTTCAAGATTAAACTTTATCATGTCCAACAATTTTAGTTCATCGCGAACACTACAAAAGGACACCCCTTTTTGCAACGCATATATGCGTTGCTAAAAGTCTGCATATGCGTTGCTAGGGTCTATACCAACGCATTATTATGCGTTGCCTATGCTGCCGTTGCTAGGGTCTATTGCAACACATATATATGCGTTGGTAAGGCCTAGAATTAAGCGTTGCTAAGCTGCAACGGATATCGAGTGGTTACAACAATGCTTACATATGTTGGTTCTACCCATGGATAAATGACTTCTGTAGCCCATTGCAACATATAGATTTGAATTGTGGCAACGCTTATATGCATTGCAAGGAATAAACAAAGCGATGAAAAATATTATTAAATAATATAATTTGGCACCAATTATAGTTAAAATGCATATGCAATGGAATTGGAAATTTGAAGACCATAATGGACCCACACATGGCAAATAAGCAAACATTATTATGTATTATAAATAAATTGTTTCATTACAATGAGTAACATCCTCATAAGTACAGTCATAATTTTGTTAAGAACAAAGATTGTAATGAAAAAAATAGATATAAAGACCGGAGCCATCTTGGAATGCCACCAGGTCATCATTCTCCATCTCGGTCCAACATGTGACAGGCCTCCATTCTCCATCTCAGTCCAACATGTCACTGATTTTCTTTCAACAATTTATCTTCTCAATCTAAAAATCAAATTGAATACTTTAATATGATGCAATGTTAAGGAGGAATAAATCTTATAGAGCTCGAAAAAAATCATACACAAGTTGAAGGCCATGCTATAGGACTTTCGCCTACGTCTCCAATAACATTGAAGTTGTTGTATGGTCGTATCAGTGGTTCATCATCCAAAATTGTAATACTGGTACGCACCATCCAAAATTGTTTGCCCAATTGAACGCCTCCAACTTTCTGTGTTGGATCACAACTAAGTATAGTAGCTAAGGCAACATTATTTTTTTTATTTTTCCAGCTCTTTAAGAATACTGTAGTGCCAACCTAGTTGTCAAATATAAGTGTGTAAGTAATTAAATATATATTAGAACCATACTATTTGGAATAAAAAAAGCACACATACCAGTGATTTGTTAGCTGAACAATTTGTTCTTCCATGCTGATGTTTCTACAAAAGTATACTACTATTGAGTAAATGCATACCCAAACCAGATCAGCAAATAATTTGAAAATATGCAACGCATATAAATGTTACCTGGTACTTAGATGATTCTAGATTTGATGAATTGGACGTTGCTTCCTGCTCCATGACCTATAATGTATACTAGATTACTTACAAGACTTAACAATTTGATAAATTTCAGAGAATAAAAGGATCACATTATCACCTTGGCTGCATTAGTACAATTGCTTTTGTCGAATGTAATATCAGTGTGGATCTGGTTTGGTTTTGCCTGTTATTAAATCATAATGAGTAGAATATGTGATAAGCATAGTTAGATATGAATGATTTATGTACTGGAAATGGCATAAAATGTGACCTTCGGTGATGTAGAAACTCTATTAGCATGTAGTAATATTTCCCCTCGTGCATTTGGTGGCTTGCTCTGCACTTAAACAACACACAATTACTGTCGGGACCCCGAATTTGCAAATCCGGACCCTCTGTGTATTCAACACTAGTCCAGGAACGCGCTAGTGCACACAGTCTTAACATCGGTAAATATCACAATCATACCATTCGATACTATCAAAGTACTTTATTTAAATAGTCAAACTGGTTACTTGACCTTATGGTCAAGTCACAAATGTACGCCTCGCAGGGCGAACTTATTAAGAGAGAAATAGTAGCAGCGGAAAATCAAAGAAGGTAACATCGTGGCGCCATCCAGTATACCACAGGCAATCGACCGGGCTCGCTTCCTAAGTAGACGGATCCTCTTGGAGTTCCTCCTCCAAGGCTGGTGTAGTCTCCTCTTCAACTGGTGTTGTGTTGAGGCAAGGGTGAGTACTTGGTACTCAGCAAGTCATGCACAGAATGCAGGCTAATATACTATATGCATGGCTTGGTACAAAGGAGTAGCTCAAGGTATATTTGCAGTAAAACAACATTTGACAAATATCATAAGTAGATTCGAATGCAGTAGAAACAAGTAAAGTATAAATTACTTTTCAAGAAGTTTGGTAAACATTTTTCCCATCCTAAACCACATTTCCATCAACATCATTATTAATCCAACCCAACCTTTCAAACCAAGTTATTTTTGAGAAAATCTAACCCTTGACTGTAATTCCCGAGCGATGTCCAATACCGCGGACACGGCTATTCGAATAGATTCTAAACTCTGCAGAGGTTATGCACTTTACCCACAAGATACAGTCAAACACCACAAAGGCGAGTTCCTGTAACAAAGTCTTTCGGAAACTTCTAACAATACAAGTGGTCCTCCCCGGTTATTGCGCACTAACCCTTCCCTTCGCTAAGGCGAAGTCTAGGCCAATCAACCGTTAGATGGGTACCTGGCCTCGGCCAGATGCGCTCCCCCGTACAACTTACACAAAGAGTGTAGTTGACCTCCTAAGGTCCCACAGGTACGTTATTAGCAACTTAGTCAACTAGGTCCGTCCCATTACAGACATGTGGTTGCACGCTAGACCCAGTTCAAAGGCTTGCAAGGTTAAGTCCTTAGGGTGACCAGGGCAAGACTACAGAAGAACCAAATCAACACTCCCAATGCCACAAGCGGCCCACTGATTACTCTTGCCACATGCCCGGCCGAAATACATTTTATCAAACCCCAGTTGATTACCATGCACCACGTGCCATCAACATCACATGATACCTTTCCAAAACAGGTTCAATATATCATTAAGTTAATATTAGCATTTGATTGTCCAAAATCATGTCATGAGCACGTAGCAGGTCTAAGCAGTATACTACAACGGTCTAAAACCCATGTTGGCAACTTAATAATGTCCAACTAGTAAACCACAACTAGGGTGACAAGGGTCATGGCACATACTTAAATAATCAAGGTGTCATACAGTAGATTGGTGTTTATCTAATCCCCCATGTTTAAATAAAGTATTTTCTATTTGAACCTAGCATGCAATAGATTAAATCAAAATAGATTTCGAAATAGGATCAACATGGTCAAAGCACAACTTGCCTTCAAAAAGTACTTGTTCTTGGTCTTGAGTTGGATCCTGAGTCAATACTTCTCCTTCGAATCCTTCCGGCACTTCAACGTCTACTCGTAAAGCGTGCAAATAGCAAATACACGAATAAACAATAGGCAAAAAGTGTCCAAACATCCAAATAAAATCCATAAACAGAGAGAACATAATTTTATGAATTTTTAGAAACTGGAATCGTCAAATTTGGAGTTAAAACGCAAAAGTTATGATTATTTAAAGTTCAAATAATCAATTAAATAATTTTACAGAGAAAAACTTTAGTCCAAAAATTAAATAAAATTCATATTTAGGTAGATCTCAATTTTATACAAATTTAGAAATTTGAATCACTCAAATCGGAGTTGAAACGCAAAAGTTATAAGCGTTTGAAGTTTGAATCAAAATCTGAAATCATTATTTCGAATTAATAAATCATTTTCTTTTTCGGAAATTAATTATTGCGTCAGCAAGGACACGTGTCAGCCTCTGATTGGCCTGCTGACGTCAGCCGGTCCATGGACGTGGTCCACGCTCGGCTCGGGTCCACCGTGGACTCGGTCCACGAATCCACGTGTCGCTGACATGTGAGCCCCACCGCCCGGTAGCGGGTCTCACGCGACGCTGCGGATGCGCCGACACGTGGGCCCTCTCGACACGCCGGGTCCCGGCGTATCGAGACATGCTCCTCAGCCGCTGCGGCGCGGCTAAGCACACGTGGCACAATCTCGGCCGCTGATTTGAAAATTAACGGTCCGCATTGGATCTCGATACCACGCGCTTGGGTTAACGCGCCAATCCACGCCGTTGGATCTGCATCTAACAGTTAGGATCTAACCTAGCTCTAATGGCGTTAGGGCGCACGTGGAACTCACCGGCGGTCGGATCCAGATCGACTACGGCGAGAAAGCTCGGTCGGCGATGGCGGCGCTGGGCGGAGCTGGTTCACCGAGGTCGGGAAAGCGACCCACGCGACGGCGTTAGGGCTGCTCGGTGAAGTGAAAGACCACCTGCAGTGCGCTTGGCCGACGGTTCCGAACAGGGCTCGACGCGCGTGAGGATCTACGGACGGCGGCGAGGCGAGACAAAAACCGTGGCGGCGCCCACGCAACTACGCGGCGAGCGATTCCGGCAAACCTACGGCGGCTAGAGCTCGGTGGGTTAGGGCAAAAAGTGCGCGGGGTCACGGCGGTCCTCGGGCTACCACCGGGTACTTATATGGCCTCGGCATGCGCGCACGGGACGGATCCCTATTCCCACACGGCGGCGACGCGGCGGAGGAGTCCGGCTCGGACTCGGCGGGACGACGACGCGACGGCCGTCCGTGGTACGATCAACGGCTGGGATCGCACGCAGCGTGAACAGTGCAGATCGGATCCGATCGGATCGGTAGCGCTGAGTTGGCCGTTGGATCTCGATCCAACGGTTCACAGGCTTAGGGTTTGGACTTGGTCCGGTCGAGTCACGTGGCTCGGGTCGGGTTCGGGTCGGACTCGAACTCGAGTCTGACTCAGGCTCGGTCGGATGAACAGTACAAACCCACTCGCATTTTCCAGTGATTTAATAATTAAAATAATTCCAAGTAATTCATTTAATTCATTAAAAATAGCAAAAGACTCAGTAAAATTCCAGAAAAATTCTGGAAAATATTTTGGATCATTTTGGACTCAAATAAAATATTTCCAACAAAATTTTATTTGCAAAGTTTAATTCTTTAATTAATTCAAAATGGAATAAATTCCAAATAAATCCAAATAAATTCCAGAAAATTCCAAAAATTCACCAAAGTGCCAAATCACACATGAATTTAAGGAAAGCAAAATTTTGGGGTGTTACAAACCTCCCCCCCTTAATAGAATCTCGTCCCCGAGATTCAGGGCTCACTACAGAATAGGTTTGGAAACTCTTTCTTCAAATCCTCTTCGCTAGCCCCAAGTCGCTTCGCTTTCTTCATGGTTGCTCCAATTGAACTCTACGTAAACGGGTTGACTTGTTTCTAGTTTCTCGATCCATGGTGTCTAGAATCCTCACGGGATGCTCCTTATAAGTCAAATCCTCTTGCAACTCAATTAACTCTAGCGGCCTGCTCCTCGGGAACTCTGAGACACTTCTTCAATCCCAGGGACACATGGAATACATCATGTACTCGTTAACGATCGTGGCAACTCGGTGATAAGCAGCCGCCCCTATGGACTCAAAATCTTAAATGGACCAACATAACGGGTGCAAGTTTCCCTTTTGGCATGGAACCTCTTAACTCCCGAAGAGGCGTAACTCTAAGGTATACAAAGTCTTAGGCTCAAAACTCAAATCCTCGCGACGATTGTCGTGATAACTCTTCTCGTCGAGATTGGGCGATCTTCAACCTTTCCCTAATCATGGCGACCGCTTCTTCACCTCTTGAAGAATATCAGGCCCAAAGACACGGCGCTACGGTCTCATTCCAATTTAATGGCGTCCGACAGTGGTCGACCATACAAAGGCCTCAAAAGGTGACATCGTAAACTAGCCTCGATAACTATTGTTGTAATCGAACTCTGATACGGCAAACTCTTATCCCAAGAGGTAGCATAAGCCAATGCACAACTCTTAACATATCCTCCAGAATCTGATTGATTCTTTCGGTCTGTCCATCCGTCTGTGGATGATAAGCTGTACTGAAGTTTAAACGGGTTCCCATGGCTTCATGCAACTTATTCCAAAACCTTGAGGTAAATTGGGTACCTCTGTCCGATACAATCCTCTTTGGCACTCCGTGCAAGCAAACGACCCTGATCATGTACAACTCTGCCAATTTATCTCCCGAGTAAGTGGTCTTCACGGGGATAAAATGGGCTACTTTAGTCAAGCGATCCACTATAACCCATATGGAGTCATAACCTCTTTGAGTTTTAGGCAAACCGGTAATGAAATCCATTCCGATTACCTCCCACTTCCACTCAGGTATTTTCAGTGGTTGTAGCAATCCTGCTGGTCTCTGATGCATTGCCTTGACCCTCTGGCATACGTCGCACAATGCAACATGCTCGGCAACTTCACGTTTCATACTCGGCCACCAGAATCTCTCCTTCAGATCCTGATACATCTTGGCGCTTCCAGGATGAATTGAGTACTTGGAGTCGTGGGCTTCTTCCAGAATCAGTTGCTTTAATTCCTTCTTGTTAGGCACACAAATGCGATCCTTCATCCATAACGTGCCTTGCTCATCCAACTTGAAGTCCTCTGCCTTGCCTTCCTCCTTGATGGACTTAATCCTGCGGATCTTGTCATCATCCTTCTGTCCTTCCCGGATCTGGTCCTCTAGGGTAGGCTTTACTTCCAATGCGGCCAAGAATCCGCTAGGTACAACCTCAATCTTCATTTTCAAAATCCTCACATAACTCATCCTCGACTTGTGGCTAGCAACGCACTCACGGTATGGCTTTTCCGACTCCAGAGCATCGGCTACTACGTTGGCCTTCCCGGATGGTAATGGATTCCAACATTGTAGTCCTTGATTAACTCTAACCATCTCCTCTCGCCTCATGTTCAGATCCGATCGGTGAATATGTACTTAAGGCTCTTATGATCCGTGTACACTTCACATCTGCTCCCGATCGATAGTGACGCCATATCTTCAAGGCATGCACTACGGCAGCTAACTCTAGGTCATGTGTCGGATAATTTTTCCTCATGCGGCCTCAATCGCTTTGATGCATAAGCGACGACCTTTCCATTCTGCACAAAGACACATCCAAGTCCTTGGCGCGATGCGTCACAATAAATATCGAAGCTTTGATTAACATCCCAGTAGAACTAACACCTGGTCTTGATGTCAATTGCTTCTTCAGCTCTGAAATCCTTTCTCACATTCTCAAGCGTCCATGCAAACTTCTTTTCCTTCTTCAAAGAATTGCGTAAGAGGTTTCCGCAATTGTCGAAAAGCCTTCAATGAAACGGCGGTAGTATCCTCGCCATTCCAAGGAAACTCCGACCGGGTCACGCCTTTTGGTCGCTCCCAATGTAACACAGCTTCTACTTTGCTTGGATCTACGGCGACTCTTCCGTGGGTCATTACATGTCCAAGAAACTCCACCTTGTCCTTCCAAAAATCACACTTGCTGAACTTGGCGAAAAGTTGCTTTGTTCTCGCCTTTTCCAAAACTCGCCTTAAGTGTTCGGGCATGTTCATCCTCCGCCTTGGAGTAGATTAGGATATCATCTATGAACACGACAACAAACTTGTCCAAATATTCCATGAACACCTTATTCATCATATTCATGAAATATCTCGGGCGCTGCTCGTCAGACCAAAAGACATAATCAGTAAACTCGTAATGTCCATATCTTGACGAGAATGCGATCTTGAATATCTTCCGATCGGATCTTCAACGATGGTATCGATCTCAGATCAATTTTGAGAAAACTCCGCCTCCTCTCACTGATCGAACAAATCATTAATCCCGGGTAGCGGATACTTATTCTTCACTGACTTCATTGAGTGCACGGTAGTCAATGCACATCCTGAAACTCCCGTCCTTCTTCTTGACAAACAAAACTGGTGCTCCCCACGGCGATGAGCTCGGCCTGATAAATCCTTTCTCCATTAACTCTTCTAACTGTTTCTTCATCTCTACCAACTCCTCGGTGGACATCCGATAGGGTCTCTTTGCTATCGGTGCTGTACCAGGTACAAGCTCTATCACAAACTCTATGTCCCCTGTCGCGGCATACCAGGTAGATCTTCAGGAAAAACATCTGGGTACTCATTTACTACTGAGACATCCTCTATGCTGATTGCCTTGGTACTGTTAACCATCAACTGTCCATCTCTAACGGCAGTAGCTTGAAATTCCACTTTCCTTCCACACGGGCTCTCAACTGAGATAGTCCTTCGTCCACAATCCAATACGGCCTTGTGCTTGGATAACCAGTCCATTCCCAAAATAACGTCTAAGGTCTGGGTTTCTAGAATGATAAGGTTCGCTAGGAACTCTATTCCATCTATTAGTATTCTCACCCCGGAACATCCTACTTTCGTTCGGAGTTCGGAACCAGGGGTTTGAACTAAAAGCATGCACTTAAGTCTTGCAATCCCCAAATCATTTCTAGTAGCAAAGCCTTGCGAAACAAACGAATGCGAAGCTCCAGAGTCAAACAAAACTGTTGCAGGTACTGAGTTAACAAGTAACTTACCCAGTACGACGTCCGTAGCATTCTGCAGTGCATTTGCGGTGACATGGTTGACTCGGCCTCTAACCACGGTCTGGGATGTGGTTCCTGGTGCTGGCATCCTAGCTGGGGTGGTTCCTAGATTGAAGCGAACTGGGGTCACTCCTACTGTCTTCTTCGGACAACTGTTGGCAAAGTGTCCTGGCTCGTTGCAGTTGTAGCAGCGTCTCACTGTTCCTTGCCGTTGCTCGGAGTAGTGTTTCTAGCGGCTGGGGTTTGGTAGTTCTGATTGACAGGTCTTGGTGCTGGTGACGGTGTCCTTGTGGCATCGTGGTTGGAATCTGAAAAATTGATTTGGTGCAACTCTCGGTATTGCGTTCCACTGGCGTGATCCTTCTTTGTTGCATCCTGCGCTTCTGTTCTCATCCAGTTCCTTGCGCTTGTCCTCAAGAATAAGCGCCTTATTCACCAGCTCTTGGAAATCTGGAAAGGTGTGGGTGATCAATCCTACTTGCAATCTGAGTTAAGTCCCTTCATAAAACGAGACTGCGGCTTTATCTGTTGCTACATCCTCAGTGCGTGGCGTGCTAGTTGTGTGAACTTGTTCAGTAGTCGACCACCGGCTGATTACCTTGCTTGAGTGCTCTGAACTCCTCCTTCTTAAGGTCCATGATTCCTTCAGGCACGTGATCTTGGCGAACGCGGTGTGAACTCTTCCCAAGTGATGTCTTGAGGGTTCTCTTGCGTGTACGAAATTCTCCCACCATTCATTTGTTCCTTCCAACTGATGAGAAGCGTAGAGTACCTTCTCGTTTCCTATGCATTGAGCTATGTGTAGCTTCCTCTCAATTGACCTTAACCAATCATCGGCCTCCAATGGATTGGCATTCCCAGAGAAAGTGGGTGGGTGAGTTCTCATGAACTCTGACAGTCTTGTATTCTGGCGTGGTCCCTGATTAACTTGATTAGCAGTGGCCGGAGCGGTGACGTGTTGCATTTGTTGCATCATAGCATGCATCAACTGAGTCTGAGCAGCAAGAAAAGCTCCGAAATTCTGCATATCCAGTGGTGGTGCTGGTGCTCCATCATTGGGGTTTTCTGCTGGGCGAGAACCACTCCCATTGCTTCCAAAGTTTCCGCGGGTGTTCACCATCTGTCGATTTGCTCTAGGTTTTAGAGATGAGGGGGAATCAAGAATAGACAAGTACTATGGAACTTATGCGGGGCGAAAGGTGTAACTTTAAGGTCCAACTTTATTAACTAATGATATTAATAACTTGGTATGGTTGCTTACAATGCCTAAGGGCCTTGCAACACATACTGCACACTCAGCAGGCAATGAAAATCCAAATCGAACTAACACTGGAGTCTAACGCCTAAAGGGTGACTCTTTATTCTATGACGCGACTCGGCGAAGGAGTCTCACTATAGAACCTATGCTCACTCATCGAGAAAACCTCCACGGCCTGGGTACGGGTGCTGCGGCATAGGCGCGAAACGATTGCCATGTCCGGCAACTGTGTCATCTATGGTAGTTGAAGAAGCGGTGTCCTCATCGAGATCGACTCCTCTGGATCGGCTCGTAGCTCAAATCTTGGCTCGGAGTGCAGTCCGTACAAAGTCATCTCCAACTCGTCAATCCTTCGCAGAAGGTGTGCCACATACTCTTGAGCTTCCCGCCATCTCGTTCTTCTCTGTCGTGATCTCCTTGCGGGCCTTCGTAGCTCCTTGCTTGTATCATCTAGTACATCCTCCTGGCGACAACAAGTCGTGCCAAGCGTATGTAACCGTGGCATCCTCATCCTGAATCGCCTTCGGGTCAAGAAGGTTATTGCTGCGCGGGTGATAACGAAACACCGTGCTCTCCAACTCTCTGGCGTAGATGCGGGTAATGTGCCGCATTGCTCGTCGTGATACTTCTTGGATACCCATCTGCATTGTAGACCTCCTGGCAGTGCAGTGTATCGGCGATTGCCTGGGCCCTTCTTCCTAGCAGGTACCTCAATCTTCACGTCACAAGCCTTGATTAATCCCGCTTGTCTGATCACTTCCACTTGGTATTGCGGCTTCTCAAAATCTCCGAGAGTTTGTAGCATATGCCAAAGTTCCGCGGCGTGACCAACTCCTAGATCAACGTAGTTGAACTCTTCCTCCATCTGTCACAAGAGTGCTTACGTAAGAACTCGGAATTTTTAAATTGTGACAAGGTAAGGGAAAATTTCAGCAAGAGACAAGAAGAGAGAGAAGGGGATAAGTCGAGATGTCATTTCTTGTCTTCACAAATTTTTAGCTTTAGAAAATAGGTTTTATCCTCACTACGACCATTCTAACTTAGGGTTGAGCCTACAGTCAAGTATGGCTCTGATACCACCTTTGTCGGGACCCCGAATTTGCAAATCCGGACCCTCTGTGTATTCAACACTAGTCCAGGAACGCGCTAGTGCACACAGTCTTAACATCGGTAAATATCACAATCATACCATTCGATACTATCAAAGTACTTTATTTAAATAGTCAAACTGGTTACTTGACCTTATGGTCAAGTCACAAATGTACGCCTCGCAGGGCGAACTTATTAAGAGAGAAATAGTAGCAGCGGAAAATCAAAGAAGGTAACATCGTGGCGCCATCCAGTATACCACAAGCAACTGACTGGGCTCGCTTCCCTAAGTAGACGGATCCTCTTGGAGTTCCTCCTCCAAGGCTGGTGTAGTCTCCTCTTCAACTGGTGTTGTGTTGAGGCAAGGGTGAGTACTTGGTACTCAGCAAGTCATGCACAGAATGCAGGCTAATATACTATATGCATGGCTTGGTACAAAGGAGTAGCTCAAGGTATATTTGCAGTAAAACAACATTTGACAAATATCATAAGTAGATTCGAATGCAGTAGAAACAAGTAAAGTATAAATTACTTTTCAAGAAGTTTGGTAAACATTTTTCCCATCCTAAACCACATTTCCATCAACATCATTATTAATCCAACCCAACCTTTCAAACCAAGTTATTTTTGAGAAAATCTAACCCTTGATTTGTAATTCCCGGCGATGTCCAATACCGCGGACACGGCTATTCGAATAGATTCTAAACTCTGCAGAGGTTATGCACTTTACCCACAAGATACTGATCAAACACCACAAAGGCGAGTTCTGTAACAAAGTCTTTGGAAACTTCTAACAATACAAGTGGTCCTCCCAGGTTATTGCGCACTAACCCTTCCCTTCGCTAAGGCGAAGTCTAGGCCAATCAACCGTTAGATGGGTACCTGGCCTCGGCCCGATGACGCCTCCCCGCACAACTTACACAAAGGGTGTAGTTGACCTCACGAGGTCCCACAGTGCACGTTATTAGCAACTTAGTCAACTAGGTCCGTCCCATTACAGACATGTGGTTGCACGTTAGACCCAGTTCAAAGGCTTGCAAGGTTAAGTCCTTAGGGTGACCAGGGCAAGACTACCCGAAGAACCAAATCAACACTCCCAATGCCACAACTGGCCCACCTGATTACTCTTGCCACATGCCCCGGTCGAAATCTGTTTATCAAACCCCAGTTGATTACCATGCACCACGTGCCATCAACATCACATGATACCTTTCCAAAACAGGTTCAATATATCATTAAGTCAATATTAGCATTTGATTGTCCAAAATCATGTCATGAGCACGTAGCAGGTCTAAGCAGTATACTACAACGGTCTAAAACCCATGTTGGCAACTTAATAATGTCCAACTAGTAAACCACAACTAGGGTGACAAGGGTCATGGCACATACTTAAATAATCAAGGTGTCATACAGTAGATTGGTGTTTATCTAATCCCCCATGTTTAAATAAAGTATTTTCTATTTGAACCTAGCATGCAATAGATTAAATCAAAATAGATTTCGAAATAGGATCAACATGGTCAAAGCACAACTTGCCTTCAAAAAGTACTTGTTCTTGGTCTTGAGTTGGATCCTGAGTCAATACTTCTCCTTCGAATCCTTCCGGCACTTCAACGTCTACTCGTAAAGCGTGCAAATAGCAAATACACGAATAAACAATAGGCAAAAAGTGTCCAAACATCCAAATAAAATCCATAAACAGAGAGAACATAATTTTATGAATTTTTAGAAACTGGAATCGTCAACTTGGAGTTAAAACGCAAAAGTTATGATTATTTAAAGTTCAAATAATCAATTAAATAATTTTACAGAGAAAAAATTTAGTCCAAAAATTAAATAAAATTCATATTTGGGTAGATCTCAATTTTATACAAATTTAGAAATTTGAATCACTCAAATCGGAGTTGAAACGCAAAAGTTATAAGCGTTTGAAGTTTGAATCAAAATCTGAAATCATTATTTCGAATTAATAAATCATTTTCTTTTTCGGAAATTAATTATTGCGTCAGCAAGGACACGTGTTAACCTCTGATTGGCCTGCTGACGTCAGCCGGTCCATGGACGTGGTCCACGCTCGGCTCGGGTCTACCGTGGACTCGGTCCACGAATCCACGTGTCACTGACATGTGGGCCCCACCTGCCCGGTATTTGTGTCTCACGACGCTGCGTGGCTGCGGTGGCGTGGGCCCTTTGACACGCCGGGTCCGCGTGTCGAGACACGCTCACCTCAGCGGCGTGGGCGCGGCTAAGCACACGTGGCACAATCTCGGCCGTTGATTTGAAAATTAACGGTCCAGATTGGATCTGGATACCACGCGTTTGGGTTAACGCGGTCAATCCACGCCGTTGGATCCAGATCTAACGATTAGGATTTAACCTAGCTCTAACGGCGTTAGGGCGCACGTGGAACTCACCGAAGCAGTCGGATCCGGATCGGACGGCGGAGAAAGCTCGAAGTCGGCGATGGCGGCGCGGCGGAGCTGGTTCACCGAGGTCGGGGAAGGCGACCCACGCGACGGCGTTCTGGGGCTGCTCCGGCGAAGTGAAAGACCACCTCGGGTGCGCCTTGGCCGGACGGTTCCGGAACCGGGCTCAGACGCAGCGGAGGACAGCGGACGGCGGCGAGGCGAGACAAAAACCGTGGCGGCGCTCCACGCAACTACGGCGAGCGATTCCGGCAAACCTATGGCGGCTAGAGCTCGGTGGGTTAGGGCAAAAAGTGCGCGGGGTCACGGCGGTCCTCGGGGTACCACCCGGTACTTAAATGCCCTCGGCATGCGCGCACGGGACGGAGCCCTAATCCCACACGGCGGCGACACGGCGGAGGAGTCCGGCTTCGGACTTCGGCGGGACGACGACGCACGGCCGCCCACGTGGCACGATCGACGGGATCGCACAGCGTGAACAGTGCTGGATCGGATCCGATCGGATCGGTCTTGGCGAGTTCGGTAGTTGGATCTCGATCCAGCGGTTCACAGGCTTAGGGTTTGGACTTGGTCCGCCGAGTCACGTGGCTCGGGTTGGGTTCGGTCGGACTCGAACTCGAGTCGACTCAGGCTCGATCGGATGAACAAGATACAAACCCACTCGCATTTTCCAGCGATTTAATAATTAAAATAATTCCCAGTAATTCATTTAATTCATTAAAAATAGCAAAAGACTCAGAAAAATTCCAGAAAAATTCTGGAAAATATTTTGGATCATTTTGGACTCAAATAAAATATTTCCAACAAAATTTTATTTGCAAAGTTTAATTCTTTAATTAATTCAAAATGGAATAAATTTAAATAAATTCCAAATAAATCCAAATAAATTCCAGAAAATTCCAAAAATTCACCAAAGTGCCAAATCACACATGAATTTAAGGAAAGCAAAATTTTGGGGTGTTACAATTACATTGCTGAACTGAATCAATACAAGGCCTACTAATATGCCTATATTACAAAAGGTAGAAACATATCCCACCAGGATGCCAATTTTTACAATTACAGCATGGAAAAAAAAGAGAAAAGCAAATGTGGTCTGACTAATTCAATTGCTGCACCACATGGCCGCAAATGCATGATCCACAACAAACACTTTTCTAGAATGAAACAAATGTCAGGAAATCTGAAATCAAGTAGAGGAAAATTGGTATCTAAAAATAATACAAACATAATATATTATTTTTCATCCATGTTGAGTTAGGTGTGCATGATTAATCAAATTACTAATGGTCCTGTTCTGCAGCAGCAGCAGCTGCAACAAGCAGCCAAACAGGCCCAATAGTGCTACTATAACAGATTACAGGATGAGAGAATAACAAAGCCTATCATGGTGTCCAACTGATGCAGGCACAACTATATTTAACACAATCAACCTGCACTTCCCCCTTTCCAACCTTCACATTGCAGCATACTATTCATCTGCTGCTTGAAATGAGCAGAGATAGGAAGCATATGAATCTAAATTTGAACTAGAAATGGACTGTACTAATTCAATGCTTTTGTTTGGTTTCGCACTATCACCTTGGATGCATTAGTACACTTGCTTTTGTTGAATCTAATATCAGTGTTGATCTGTTTTGGTTTGGCCTGTCAATAGATCATAATGACTAGTCAATATTTAAGTATATCATGGTTTGATAGGATAGGAATGATCTATGTTTTCAAAGCGGGGATAAAATTGACCTTTTGTGCAGTAGAAACTCTATTGGCTTGTAGTAATTCTCCTTCTCGAGCATTTGGTGCCTCCGTCTGCAGGTACATAGTTAGAATGTGAGGCTTGTAGGTTTAAACGATGTTGAGTATGGTGTGCGGACCTTATCATGAGTTTTAGTATATTTGTAGCACGGTGCGGCTGCAGATCCTCGCACTCATCATCTTCACTTTGCTCCATCTGTAGTGAAAAAGAAAAATCAGTAGCTTCACATAATGAAATCTGGTCTAAAATTCATGTTAATGCATTCCTACCATTGTGTAATTTAGTTCGTCAATCATCCTAAAGTCTTGACTTTGAGGGTCACCATATACTCGCTGTTGTTAGAAAAAAGAATATAAATTAGAATGAACTATTCAAATTCTAATTTTGCAGAAATCATACTATCCATATAGATCCATACTTTCCGTTTAGAATTAGTCTGATCAACGCAAAATCCTTCTTTTGGTGTCGACAGAGGATCATCTGAACATCCCTATGATAGCACAAAAAATATTAGTACAGAGCATGCTAAGTAAAGAAGTTCTTTAAAGTGTTCGAGGAAAAAGTTCTTTAAGTTTACATTTGCCTTTCTGCTTTGTTCCAAGCTTCTTGTCTTATGTTGCAACTCTTGTATAGTAGCATCTTGATTCTGCAAACGATGTCCAAGCTTTTCGATTTGTAGTCTGAGAGATACTACATCTTCACTTGATGTTGCATCCAACGAAGTCAAATTCAGATGCTTTAGTTGCCTTGACGTTGGGTGGTCGAAAACTTGATTTGGATTTGGAACAAGGCCCAAACCATGAACATGCCCATGCTTCTCTTCTCCTAATATTTGATTTAGTGCATCTCCTTTCCATGCATCCTTTCCTTGACTAGTGTCAGCTAAGTCCGGTTGTTGTGCTAAAAGCTCCTTCAAATCACCCTTGCAAAAGCAATAAAGTACTGATTAATTTATATAGAAATAGTACTGTAAATAATAGAAGAATCGAGCCTTTCACCAAAAGAATACCACATGCGCATTTGTGTTCTTCTCCCTGTTACTCTGGTGTGTATGGATATACAAAACAGCCCTGTGAGGGTACTTCTTTTCAGGATCTTTTTCCCTCTATTGAACAAGTAAATTAATGAGTATCAATGAGGAAAAGACTGTATGTCGTTGTATGATATATGGATGCAGCAAGGTGTAAACAACTAAAATTCTAAAAGAATTACCAACTCCTCTCTGTTTCGAGCGAAACTCTTTGTTCCAGCTGTATGGATTGACTTCTTTTTTGTACAGTTTATCCTATTTGTCTCACTTATATCCTACCATATAATGAGTAAATAATGCTATATAAGTTGTATCAGAGAAATCAGTAAATGATGAGTGTACTAATAGCCATGTACCTGTGCCTTCTGGGTCATCCAATTATTGACAAGCGCAATCCACTGATCAACAATTACACCTTGAGGAACATTGCTATAATTAGCTTCCTTACTCTTATGCGCGTCAAAATACACGGATTTCAGATTGGACTTGTGCTGCCTCCATCTCTCTCCAATGGTTCGCAATATCCATTTTTCCATGCGGGCAGGGTAAAGGAATCTCATCTACATACCAATTACAAAAGGCATATGAAAGTTTAGTCTTAAAGGTTAGCAAACAAGATTATATGATGTCAAATAAAATTTACATACCTTTAGTTGCTTAAGTATATCGTTCTTATTTTTTTGTTCATTGGTGTTTCTTTCTTTCTTTCCTATCAGAAGTCTCCAATCCTTGTAACCCAAGCTACACAAGCACCCATTCCTAGCAACCATGCCAAGGAATTTTCCAAGAATTCCTGCCTCTTCTCCAATCGGCTGGTCGAGCTCATTACATGCAACTACAATCCTGTGGCCTCTAGGAAGGTTCCAGACATCTTTTAGTTTTGTCTTTCTACGCTTTGCTATCTCCTCAGTTTCATCTATGCAGTGTTGCATTGAAAAAAAACAGATTGAATGATCAAAATTTGATCATTCACCTCAATATATCAAAATTAAAGATTATTTCTTGTTCACTACCTTGGACATTAACCTCAATATCACCTTCCCTATCTAATTGGTCTCCTCCATTGGAAGCTGTTAAAGCATCAATAAAACTGTGAATCCTGACAGTGCTGTTGTTAAATACTATAGATTGCCTAAAGTAAATGTGAAAGCCAACAAATTAAATATAATAGATTGGTACATACCTTGGACATTAACCTCGAAGGCAGTATCGGTATCTAATTGGTCTGCACCAGTACTAGGATGAATATTAGATGTTTCTACATGTTTCCGAGGACTACCTTGCCCAAGTTGCTCCTCTGACATGTATTCTTCAAAGCTTTGAATTGTGCGCTTTCTCCTACCCCTTGCCATGTCCGCTGGATGATGACATAAATGAAAATGAGCAAGTCAGTTAAAAACATCTGAAAATTGATCTGAAAATTGATATGAGAATTGATCTGAAAACTGCTCACCTCTTTTCTTGTTATTTTTACTTTATATTGTCCAGATTGGAAGGAAGCAAAACTGAACCGAAACTCCTAGCCTGAATCACTGACCAAAAGTAACTTCCTCAATTGATCTGAGAATTTAAGTAACCAGGTCTCAAGTTAAATAGAAGTTTATTCAGCTCAGTTATTCTCTGCTCTAAGTACTGACCTGTACCCTTATGTTCTGTAGGACCCTCAAGCAAATTACATAAGTTTTAAAATGATATTTGATTATAAGAAAGGAGTACAAGAATCGAATCAGTATATATGTATCTAGTTGGTTGATCCAAAACAATTGGGAAGGCTAAGAATCGAATCTGAATTAATAATTTGAGAATAAGAAAATTTCATTCATGGCCACTATAAAATTCAAAGATGATTCTGACGCTAAGATTTGAAGTAGACCATTACTTCGCTTATATGGACCTTCATCTTAATTATATCCTTGTGCATGTATGTCTTATAAAAGCCTCAACTCAAAACCAGTATGTGACCTCTGATTTAATTATCAGATCAACTCCTCGAGTTGAGCAAAATTCTGTCAGTACGCGTCCCTAATCAGTAACTTTGATATGAATGAAGAACCTAATCAGATCAGACTAATTAGCTGACATATACTATTAGCTAACATATATTTACAGACCAATTTCAATTAAGTTCCAGCGTAGCTTGAAGACATGAGGAATAAATAACATGATTGAATTGGCTTACTTCCTGCACACGAGCGGGAGCGGATCGCCGGCTGCCACCACCGGCCAAAGACAGGCGAGCGGATGAGCGGGCGCCGGCTACGCCACCACCGGCAGACAGGCGGAAGCGGATGAGCGGGCACCGGCCGCCACCATCGACAAAGACAGTGGGCGAAGCGGATGAGCGGAGCACCGGCTGCCACCACCGGCCAGCACAGGGGCGGCAGCGCGATCTGCTATTGCGCCGGCGGAGAAGCTGGGGGGAATTTGGAGACGTGGAGGTGTGCGTGGAAGGGTACCGTCGTCGATTTCTAAGGGCAGGGCGATTTCCACGGGCGGTTAGCAGTGCAAGAATACCGTCTTGCAGATTGGTATACATATTGGTATACGTGGGGGATTTACTCTCTATGGAAGGTGGGGTCCGCAACGTAATATCTGGGATTGGATATAAAAAGAGAGGGAAATCAGATTGGGGAGGATAAACAATGGAGGGAAATAGAACAAATTGAGGGAAATTGTATTCCTAGATATGCTGACTTTCATTATATTTCGGATGCGCTAAAGAATGAATTCCTGTAGTGGCTCTTCTTCCACGGCAGTTCTTCTTCCTGATGAACAATAAGAATTCTCCTAGGTAAAAGCAGGGATCCAATCAAATTTAACTAACTTATCAATTTTGCTATTGGTTGGATCCAATCAAATTTAACTAACTACTCAATTTTGCTATGGATTGGATGCTATCAAATTTACTATGGTTTGGATCCAATCAAATTTAACTAACATCTCGATTTTACTATGGGTTGGATCCAATCAAATTTACTATGGTTTGGATCCAATCAAATTTAACTAACATCTCGATTTTACTATGGGTTGGATCCAATCAAATTTAGCTAACTTGTCAGTTTTTCTATGGATTGGATGCTATCAAATTTGCTATGGGTTGGATGCTTATCAATTTGACTAACTCCCCAATTTTACTATGGATTGGATACTTGTCAATTTACTATGACTAACTCCCCAATTTTACTATGGATTGGATACTTGTCAATTTGCTATGGGTTGGATACTTGTCAATTTGCTATGGGTTGGATACTTGTCAATTTGCTATGGATTGGATCCAATCAATTTTGCTATGGATTGGATGCTATCAAATTTACTATGGGTTGGATACAAGAAAATTGACAAGTATCCAACCCATAGCAAATTGACAAGTATCCAATCCATAGTAAATTGACAAGTATCCAATCCATAGTAAAATTGGGGAGTTAGTCATAGCAAATTGACAAGTATCCAATCCATAGTAAAATTGGGGAGTTAGTCAAATTGATAAGCATCCAACCCATAGCAAATTTGATAGCATCCAATCCATAGAAAAACTGACAAGTTAGCTAAATTTGATTGGATCCAACCCATAGTAAAATCGAGATGTTAGTTAAATTTGATTGGATCCAAACCATAGTAAATTTGATTGGATCCAACCCATAGTAAAATCGAGATGTTAGTTAAATTTGATTGGATCCAAACCATAGTAAATTTGATAGCATCCAATCCATAGCAAAATTGAGTAGTTAGTTAAATTTGATTGGATCCAAACCATAGTAAATTTGATGAACATTAGTGATGAACATTACGATTTTTTAAAAATTCCTTAGACATGATCACTATCTGGAATTTATATGGAAATATTAGTGATGTGTCAGGACCATCCAAAATTTTTTTTTCTTCATTTGAAAATTTGAAAATGAGCTCTTCTAACATGGCCAGGGGCAAAATCGGTACTTCAATTTTCGCCATAGGGGCGCATCGTGTGGATCTGATCTCTCCAGCTCTCAGTTTCGCTTTCGTCCTAGATCTGATCCAAAGTTCACCGTCGCCCGGCCCGGCCCCGGCTGCCCCTGGCCGGCGCTCCCCCACCCCAGGTCCCCTAGCCGGCGCTCCCCCACCCCAGTCCTCCAGTCCCCCAGGTCCCCTGGCCGGCGCTTCCCCACCCAAGTCCCCCAGTCCTCCTGGGCTCCAGAGTCCCGGCTAGGGGCGCCACCTCCCGTCCTCCCGTCGCAGTCCGAGGCGCCAGTATCGTCACCATCCTCCCGGCGTCCATCCCCCGAGCCGTCGCACCTCTCCTCGAGCCGTCGCACCTCTCCATCAACAGTTGCTTCAAGAACAAGATCCCCCCATTGCTAACACTTTGCTAAGAAGGTACTACAATTTTTGTGTTCTATCATTTCTTTACAATATATTTCAGCTCATTGTTCTGGTCTAGATTTCAACATGAGATAAAATGGTAGTGAATGTGTGTATGACCTTTTTACAATGAATAAGATTTTCCTTTGCAATTAGAGTGCAGGTTATCGTAGTTGCACTTAACTAGTCCTATATTGTCATTTAAAAACATATCCAATTATCTTCAAGGGTTCACAGATCAATGGTTCCTGATATTTCAAGTTACTGCTACACCTATGCCTATTGCCTAATCCTAGCATCACAAATTTTTGTGTGTCCTGGTTGTATTGCTCGCACTTTGTTAGCAAAGACCAGTATTGAATTGCATGTGATCTGGGGTTCGGAGATCGGTCATTATCAGTGGGGATGCTGTTTTGTGTTTTTTTTAATGGTAGCAAAGCAAGAGAACGCCCTTTAAAAAAACCGAATGCCCAGGCCTACCCCTAGGCATGGATTGTTTCTGTACAGTATGCAATGCATATACAGGAGCGAATTGGAAAAAAACTATCTGTAACAAGTGATAAATGGTTAATTCAAGTTGAAAGGACATAATAAGGAATAAGACAAACATGTATTTGAATCGCGGAGGATAGCAACGCTTAATTCGTTTGTTTGGGTTTGTACTTTAACCGCGCCTCTGGATTTGTCTGTACTATCTGTGGTTTTCCCATGTGCATGCGTGTGTGGTTTTGCTGGATCTGCATCCCGATCGAGCTAGCATGCACGCTGGGATTTTTAATGTGGAATTAACAACAAATTTATTTTAATAGTTGCACAATGGATTTGGGAATGATCAAGCTCCTTTTTATTTGTCGTAAAGGTTACGCTTTCGATATGTTCTTTGGTGTAGAAGGGTTTGTTGAATTTGCATTTAAAGATAAGCCTGAAGGCACCAAGATTTATTGCCCATGTCAGACATGCGTGCACACTATTGTACTACCAAGGGATGAGATATATGCGCATTTGGTGTGCAATGGGATACTTGAGAATTATGATCAATGGGATTTTCAGGGTGATACTTCAGAGCAACACACTCATAATCAAGAAGCAAATTGTCATAGTGATCAAAGGCAAGTTAATATCGGGCCACTGATTCATGATGTATTTAAGCATATGTATGATGACATACCTATGACTGATGGCAATGAACCTGTCAAAGGATCAAAGTTAGAATCACAAAAGTTTTATAAAGTGGTAGAAGATTCAAAAAAGCCTTTATGGACAGGTTGTGAATTGACACAGCTAACTTTATTGGTGCTTCTGTTTAATATAAAATCCATGAACAAATGGTCAGATAAATCTTTTGGTGATCTACTTGAGATTCTCGTGATATGGCTATTCCAAATGGAAAGGAGCTGCCCAAGAATTTTTATGAGGCTAAGAAAATTATTTCCAAATTTGGCCTGGGCTATGAAAATATTCATGCATGCCCAAATAACTGCCAACTGTATTGGAAGGAAAAAAAAGATGATGATTTTTGCCCAACCTGTAAGGCTTCAAGGTGGAAGGATAAGGAACCTGAGTCCATATTAACAAAGAAGGAACGAAGGAAAGCAACGCCTAACAAAGTATTACGATACTTTCCTATTAAAGAGAGCTGAAAAGACTTTTTATGTGCAAAGAAACAAAGACTCTCCTAAGATGGCATGATGAAGAGCGCACTAAGGATGGTGCGCCACGACATCCAAATTGATTCAGGCATGGAAGAGGTTTGATGAAAAGTTCCCGAGAATTTGCATCGAGTCTTGTAATATTCGATTTGGCTTGGCTCTTGATGGGTTTAATCCATTTGGGATGTTGAGCTCTACGCACAATTTGTTGGCTTTGTTGTTTTGGTAGTATATAACCTACCTCCATGGTTTTGCATGAAAGATCATTATATTATGTTGTCCTTAATGATTCCTGGTCCTAGAAGTCCTGGAGATCGAATTCATGTGTTCCTTCAACCACTTTTGGAGGACCTAAAAGATTTATTTCAAAATGGCATGTCCACATATGATGCATCGAGAGATGAAAGTTTTACTTTGCGAGGGGCCGTGCTAATGACCATAAGTGATCTACCAGGCTTAGGAATGCTTGCTTCTCATATGGTTCATGGTGAATTTGCATGCCTGCCCTGTGGTGAAAATGCATGGTCGAAACGTTTGAAGCACGGTCTTAAATCTTGTTTTATGGGTCATCGTCGATTTCTTCCTCTTGATCATCCTTATCGTTTGGATGCAAATTCATTTGATGGAACGACAGAGCTTGGAACAGAGCCTATAACCTACTACGATCGTCTGATTTTGCCTGAAATCATTGCGCATGGTAATTTTAAGAAATCAAAAACTTACAAGTCAGTAAGTACTCTGTTCACATTGCCTTATTGGGACGATAATATTCTTAGATACAATCTTGATGTGATGCATATAGAGAAGAATCTGTTTGAAAATTGTTATGGTACACTATCCAGTTTAGATGGAAAGACAAAAGATAACCTCCAAGCTCGTCTAGATCTCGTAGAGATGAACATCAGAGAGGACCTCCACCCACAAGAAAAACCTTCAGGAAAGTTGTACTTGCCACCAGCAAGATTTGCTATGTCTAAAAGTGAGAGACAAGCATTCTGTAAAGTTCTTCGAGACATAAAAGTTCCTGATGGTTATTGTAGAAATATATCAAAATGTGTTAATGTTGCTGAAGGGAAAATTGTTGGTCTCAAAACACATGACTGTCATGTCTTGATGCAGCAACTCATGCCTATTGCTTTGAGGGGTATTCTTCCAGATGATATCATAGCGGTAATATTTGAGTTGTCTGCTTATTTTCGAGGAATATGTTCAAAAGTGCTTCATGTTGATGAGTTGGACCGTTTGGAACAATCAATTAAAATTACTCTGTGCAAAATGGAGATGATTTTTCCTCCTGGATTTTTTACGGTTATGGTTCATTTAGTAGTCCATCTAGCAGCTGAATGTAAGATTGCTGGACCAGTTAATTATCGATGGATGTATTTTATTGAGAGGTACTAATTCTGACTAGTACAAGCTTCATCCTCTTAATCTTATATTTATACAACCTAATAAATCGTGTTGCAGGTACCTAGGGAAATTAAAATCATATGTTCGCAACAAAGCGTATCTAGAAGCTTCAATGGCAAATTCATTTTTGGCAGATGAGTGTATGGTGTTTTGTTCTAGGTACCTAGAAGGTTTCTCCACGAAGCATAATAAACCATCAAGGAATGATGATAGTCTGGATCATACTGAGTCCAACTTATTTGGACAGGATTCGTCTTTGTTTCCTCCTATAGGGAAACCATTGGGAAAACCATCAAATTTCATTTTAACTGATCTAGAGAAATTGCAATCACATAGATATGTACTATTCAACTGTGAAGCTGTGATTCCGTACCTGAAGTAAGTGTTGCTGCTTATTTATGTAATTTATATAGTGTCTTTAAACTAATTACATGTCAATTCTCATTTTAGGAAACATGCTTCTCATCTCAAAAGGAAGAGACGTGACCGTCGCCTAACTCCGAAAGCAATTGAACAAATGCAGAATATAGAATTTCCCAATTGGTTTAGAGAACATGTAGGTATCCTGATTTGTTTTTTCTGTTGCAAGGAAAATTTTGTCTTAAATACATAAATATATATATTGGGTGGATACTGAGATCATGCAGTTGGAGCAAATAAATGGTAGCGACAGCATCGATGAGGACATTAGATGGTTGGCTCGAGGGCCATTGGATGCGGCAAGAAGACATAGAGCATTTAACATTCGTGGATTCAGATTTAGAGCCAAACGGTATGATAAGGCGACTCAAAATAGTGGAGTTGTTGTTAATGCAAAGACGTCTAGTTATTCTTCTGCAGGTGATAGTAAACCTATACTTGGAGATATTATGTACTATGGTAGGATACTTGATATAATAGAGATAGACTATTATGGAAGATTTTCAGTGGTACTATTTAAATGTGAATGGGTTGATGTCACTCGAGGAAAGGGAGTTCAAACAGATAAGTATGGCTTATCACTTGTGAATTTCTCACATCAAATTCATAAAGGGGATAAGATTGAGCATGAACCATTCGTATTTGCCAATCAAGTTGACCAAGTGTTCTATGTCAAAGACCATGTAAATCCAGGGTGGTCAGCTGTCTTGAAGATGAAGCCTAGAGATGTATTTGACATGGGAGAGGATTGGAATGAATTAGAATGTGAACCTTATCATGTCAGTACACTTGGGGCCTTTTGAAAATGCACATGACAGTCATTCATGGAGTAGAAGAGATGTAGAGGGAATTACTGTAGATGCAGTAGCCAAAGATCATAGTCCAAGTTCTAATCTAGAAGACGAGTACTAAATTAAATGGTGAGGCATGTTTGATTTTTTTCTAGTAACAGTTTTGCTATGATTATGTGGAATTTGACATTTTCCATTATCCTTATGTGTACTACAGCCTGCTCACAAATGCTTGAAGGAATATCTTTTTGTTATGTCTTTTCTTGGTCCAGAAGGATAAAGGAGGCGAGGATTTTCTTTTTGTTATCATGTCAGTACACTTGGGTGTCCAGAAGGATTCAGATCTGCTACCATGTTCTTGGTCGTGTTCATGGCATCTGGACACCTATACCTCAAGCTGTGAGTTATCTGCTTTCTTTTATTCAATGTGTCTGCAAATTTAGTCCAACAATTTCTTAGTTTCACATCATCCAGTGGCTTCATATTTTGTAAACGCTAAGGACAAATATACATTGCAAGCTTACATAGCTAGTAATCTTGAGCTTGATACAACTGATACCAAATTCCACTTTATTAATCATCTTAGCTCTAGGCACTTAGAAGAAAGCAGGAACTAGTTAATACCCTTTTTGACATAGTTTACCTCTATTAATTGTATATTCATCTCCTTGTTTCAAAGAATTGTACCTTCATCTCCTTGTTTCAAAGAATTGTATCTTCATCTCTGTAACACCAAAATCAATATTCATCTCCTTTTTTTTTGGCATAGGTTTGATTTTTTGTGTTTTGTCATATATATCACCATTAAATATTTGGATTCTATCTATATTTTTTTGCACCCATCATGCATCTCAGGCAGAATTTGTTTGTGCGTATGTAGTGTAGTGAATTCGTTCCATTGGATTCGCATGTATCTCTGTACTGAATCAATGTAGCTAGAGAAACAACAAAGACTGAATTGAACTAAATTTCAGAAACCGGCAAAAAGAGAATTACACTAAGCAAACATCAGCTTGTTTTAAGTAAAGCATGCATGCATATCTCATCCCAGCCTGTTAAGGTCATCGATCGTCACTAAATCTCTTGTGTTTCTCAACCAGCTAGTGTTTGTTTGTTTGCATTCATTTTGTACTCGTTAATTCTGACCAAAGGCTTTGCCTTTGTTCTGCACTGCTCCTGATAATCGCCATCTTTTTAATTTACAGAATCAACATGGAGGATTTACAGGAGGATTTACAAAATGAATTTGGTAGGATGCCGGTGGTAAAAGCATAATTTGAGCGCCAATGGAGAGATCGAATAATGTGTGAGGCTTGTAGTATTAGCTACTATTGACTAACTTGTGTGTGTGCCGTTATTGAGCCTAGCATTGGTGAAGGCTCGTTGTATATCTTATCTATTGAAGAAAATTCATGAATCGATGACAAGAGTCAAAATTTCAGCGAATATTGTCTCAAACAGTACCTTTTTTTTAGACATGGTCTCAAATAGTACTTGGTAAACACTTTAAGCATAGGAGGACAAGGATGCTATGACGAAATTTTTGACAGCCAAGTGTCAGATCTGGACCAGGTTTGGCACGCAGCAGCACAAGAATTGTCTTGCTCCAGAATGATGAATGCAAATAAAAAAAATTTGGCATGCGTGACTTTTGGCAAGAATTATGGGTTCAAGTTTGGCGTGCATGCAACTTGTGATTTGGCTTTGTGTATTTTGATAATTAATGTCCTGATGCTGGAAAGGATATGAATCTCTTTAAATCTCTATGTATTGAATCGATGTTGAAAGGCAATAGTAAACAGGAATTAGTGCTCATGCATATATTCAATTTTTTTAGAGAACACACGGGAGACATGCTCTCGAGAGAGTGAATTTATTTTGATGATCCATGAAAAATAACTCCAGCAACTCAAAGGATGCTTTGCCTACAAAACTAATCTTGGTCTTACAGGAATCTTTGAACTTTCTATCTATAATGATGTAAACAAAATTTTTTGTGGTATATTTTTGAAATTTTGAAAAAAAAATGTATTATTAAAAAAGCCTACACGCAATTAAAAAAAACAAAGGTTCACGCTGGCGGAAACAAAAGGGTCTAATACGGATCCAGCCAAAAAAACAAAGCGATCTACAGATGATTCTTGCAACAGTTGACAAATGTTGCCACTGGTTGTTTAACCCCACGGATGAGGGTGGCAACGCTTTGCAAGCGTTGCCACCATGTTGCTTGCAACGCATAACATCATGTGTTGCTATGTATCCGTTGTTAAAGGGGTGTTCCTGTTGTAGTGGAACAGTATAACAATCTGTTCGTGTTCCCAGTCTAAAGCATGGCTAAGCGTATGCATGTAATAATCGAGTATATCCATTTTGACATCATCAAATGTCTACCCATGAGCTAGGGTTGTCAAGGATCACATGTCAATGTTAGTTACAGGAATCCATCAATGAAGGTTATATCTACCAATACCCATAAAATTCCAATTTTATGAAACATAGAGCATGCATGCAAGTTGTCAGCGTATGAGCTAACAGACCCTTTCTGAGACGAGGTGTAAGAAGTCCGAACGGGGGGCTTTCGTGGAGATTGCTCGAGACATGGTGGAAAGGAAACGGATGAAGCTTGCAAGAAGAAGGCACTCGGGTTTATCCAGGTTCGGGCCCTCCTCACGAGTAATGGCCCTAGTCCTGCTTGTGTTATTTTTGCTGGTGTTCTTGGAGAAACCGAAAGAACTAGGAACAAGGAGCTCTCGGCCTCCCACCGCCAAGGAGGACGAACCAATCTAAAGAGATGGACTAGCAGAGAAGAGGAAGAAGAACCAGCCGAACCAGAAGAAGACTCCGAACCCCTTCTCCCATGCACCCCCGCTACCTTTTATACTCAGGTTAGCTGGGGCGCACGGGACTTACATACACTTGACATGATGCATTTAATGCGCCTGTCACAGTTCTTGTTGCACACTTAATGCCCTGGCACAGCCGTCCTCTCCCCTGCCTCGGGCCCCGCGCCTGCCCGCTCTGCCGAGGTGGGAAATTGCACCGTGATGTCATTTGTAATAGTGGCGCGTGTTGGAAACACGCGCCGCCATACTGTGGCCTTCATTACTCCCATTTAATGCGCACGATACGCAATAAATGTCTTTGACCTCCTGTGCGACCGCGCAGGTTACTAGGTGGCCTTGGGAACTGAGCGCCAGTGGTGTGCACTGGGCGCAGTGCGTCCGCCAGGCGACCACCTTGCTGACCGCCAGCGACATGGCCTGGACACCACGTGTCCGCTGGGCAATCACACAGCTGACCATTAGCGACGTGGCCTGGTCGCCACCTGTCCGCTGGACAGCCACACAGCTGACCGCCAGCGGCGTGGCCTGGTCGCCACCTGTCCGCCAGACGGCCACACAGCTGACCGCCAGCGGCGTAGTCTAGACGCCACGTGTCCGCCGGCGGCTCTTACTGAAGTGTAGTGGGCACCCTGGTGTTGAATACGCCGACAGTAGCCCCTGGACCCACCTTGGAGCGCCCTTTTTACCTTTTTGGAGATGAAAGCGGCTCAGTTTCCCAGGTGGGTCCATCATAAATGCCCACGTAACGCTGCGGTTTTAAATGCCCCAGTCATTTTCGGGCATCGATGCGGAACGTGCAACCGCCCCCGCCTCATAACCGGTGCGGGCCTTGGGAACATGCCTGCGCCTTTTCTGATTCTTTCGGGTTTCCCGCCACCGAACCACCGCGTCCTCTCGGGTCTCCCGCCATCGAACCGCCGCACCCCCTCAGGTTTCCCGCCAAAGCACTCCTCCATGCGTACATATATATGTGTGGCTACCGGGGGGCGGTTCGCTCTTTCGTTAGACTTAGCCTTCGCTCCTTGTGAACTACGAACTGCTCCTTTGCCCACATGGCGCTGCCAGCACCTCTGCTTCCTCCATCGACCGTCGAGGACGTCGACGCCGAGAGGTTTGCTCGGTACGTCGCCGGCGGCACCGTCCGCACTCGCGCCGGGACCGTCGTGCCCCACTGCCGCCTGGGAGAAGTAATATTCTTCGGTTGGGGGCTGCTGGCGGGTCTCCTTCCGCCGATCTCTGACTTCTACCTCACCGTCCTCAACTTCTATTCCATCCACAACATTCACCTTCCTCCTAACTCCATCATCCTTCTTGCTGTCTTTGCCCACTTCTGCGAGATGTTCGTAGGAGTGGCCCCCAATCTTCCTCTCTTCCGCTTCTTCTACTCCTTGAGCACGGCCAAGGACCTCTCCACCATGGCAGGCTCCTGCCACCTCCGCCTTCAGGATGGCGCGGCTTCCCGCTACAATCCGCTGGACCTCCGTTCTAATTAGAGGGCTTGGCGCAATGAGTGGTTCTACGTCGAGGACGACAGCGGCGTAGAAGTCCTGGACTTGCCGACTGGGCCAGCGGTCAGCACACCCACCTAGGGAGCTCACGTCAACGAGACACCCGAGCTCAAGGCGATGCTGGCCCACGTGGACCAGCTACGAACAGCGGGCCTGAAGGAGGCATGGTTCTCCGGGAGTACATCTCTTGGAGAATCAGCCCGCTACGCCGCCGTGCTCGCCGCACCTGGAAGTACACGGGCCCCGACGACATGACCAGGACAGCTCCCGGAGGTATGTTACTTGTTTTTCTCTTTCTGGTGCTTTTTGCGACTCCTGCTGAACTAACTATGTCTTCACTCCTCTCTCTCTTCTTCTTTTTTTCTTTAGCCGCAGAAGACTTATCCCCCGCGAAGCTCAAATCCTAGATGGGCTTGCTGGGCGCCACCAGCAACCTCCTGCCTTTCCCGGCGGGCGCGCTCCCACTCTGCTGAGTGGAGCCCTGGGAACGGTGCTGATCACCCGCGCCATGCCCACCATGGACGCCATGGGGCTGGTGAACACGCCCCGCCAAAGGGCATTGACGATCCGGGACCCTCCTCCAGCTGGCGACCCGAGGAGGGATAAGTGCCCCGCTGACGACGACGCCCCTGGTCCCAGCCGCAGGAGGGTTCGCGTTGCGCCAGGGGGCGCGGCGACCACGACCAGAGCAGGGAGCTTTACGGTGGCCGCAGCTTCCACTTCGATTGGCGCCGCCCCGACAATAGCTCTGCTCGCACCGGTTCTTCCTCCGCCGCCGCCGGCGCAGGTCGACCCTCCGCCGCCGCCAGCGCAGGTCGACCCACCTCCTTCGCCGCCGGCGGCACCGGTCCTCCCTCCGCCGCCACCGACGCAGGTCGATCCGCCTTCGCCGCCGCCACGCGCACGGTCCTTCCTCTGCCGCCGCGGCGCAGTCGATCCGCCTCCGCGCCGCCGGCACCGGTCCTTCCTCCACCGTCGGCGCGGTCGATCCGCCTCCGCCGCCGCCGCCGGTGCAGGTCGATCCGCCTCCGCTGGCCGGCGCACGGTCCTTCCACAAGACGGCGGCCATGAGGGGATCGACGCCGCTTCGGCCATGCCTCATTTAAGGCGGCCTTCTGCCGGGTACGCAAACAGACACACAGCACATAGCCAAGTTCTTTTAATCTGAGATGCTTACCTCTTTTTTACCTTCTTCAGGGCGTGTACTTCGAGTGCCCCAGCCGGGGGCAACGAGGGGACTACAGCAGCCGCGGCAGCGCCGGCTGCGGGGGTCGAGCAACAAGGCGACCACCAGGTGGCCGCCACACTGGTGGCCGTCCTACCGCCCGAAGGCGGGATGGGCTTGTCGCCTACTTCAGAGGCCCCCAGCGCCCCAATCCCCTCGGCGGACGTGAACGCTCTGCTGGCCGCCCTCAGCGAACTGCACTCCAGCGTGAGCAGCCGCCTCACGATGAGCAAGGAGTGGCTGAGGGAGGCCACCGTGGAGAACAACCGTCTCCGCAAGGAGGTGCAGGACTGGCACGACCGAGCGGAGCGGTTGGAGCGGGACCTGCAACAGGAGAGGAGGCAAGGGGCCCTCCGTGCTGAGGCGATCACCCGAGAGCGCGATGAGGAGAAGGGCGAGCGGCTCCGTGCGGAGGCCGAAACCACCTCCATGCTGCGCCTTGCTTTCGACCGGATGGTGGCTAGCTTGGCGCCATTGGGACTGGAGCAGCCGGCCCCGGTCAAGCAGACGGCACGGCATTACGCCTTCTGTGTGAGCCGGATCGCTGACTTCCTCACCCGCCTGCCCAGCGCCTTAGCCACCCGGTCCAGCCAAGAGGGGTGAGCAGTCAAGGCGGCCACGGCGACGTACGTGCTCGCCTGCTGCGCCAGCCGGGACGCCAACTTTGATCCCCTGGACGCCATCCAGGGGGTGGAAGGGGACTGGGCCCGCGCAGAAGCACAGGTCAGCGACGCCGCCGAGCAGGTCGCCGACCAGCTTGAGATGGTCAACCAAGCACTGGAAGCAGTGGCCGAGGACGTGGCACTCAGGCTGGACGTCGACCTGGAAGAGGACCAGGCAGCCGCGGAAGCCGCAACGGACGAGGAGTGAAGACTCCAGATTTAGCTTTTCTTGTTTTTTTTTGTTTTGCCGCCCTCTGTAAAAGACTCTTGCAAGTCAGTTTCTTATTTATTAATGCATATGCTTCTCTTCGCACATCTTATGTTTGGATGCCTGTTCGCGCCTCCACTACGCTGGTTCTGGACAAACAAAAAGACAACCGCACGCTTTAAGTGTTAGTTGGGGTGCAGGGCCCGGATCCCTCGCGCCAGAATATCGCTATCTCCGGAACTGAATACCCTGTGAAATTAATTACTCTTGCGGTCTCTTGGGGCTGAACACTTGGTGAGGTGTGGCAGGGTAGTAGGCTTTCGGTAGTGGTGTTTGAGTCGCCGGTTCTCACGGGGACACCCTAAGCATTGTAACCCCAATTTTTGCTTTTCATGAATTTAAATAAGATTTGGCACTTTTGTGAATTTTTGGAATTTTCCGGGATTTATTTGGAATTTATTTGAATTTATTCCCTTTTCAAATAATTAAAGAATTTAATTTTGCAAATAAAGTTTTGTTAGAAATATTTTATTTGAGTCCAAAATGTTCCAAAATATTTTCTAGAATTTTTCTGGAATTTTTCTGAGTGTTTTACAATTTTTAATGAATTAAATGAATTTTTGGACATTATTTTGAATATTTAATCGCTGGAAAAACCCAAATCGGGTTTTACTGTTCATTCGACCGGACCCGAGTACGAATCAGACTCGGTCCGACCCGGACCCGACCGCGCCAGCCGTCTCGGTCGAACCACGCCACCAAACCCTAACGCGCGTGACCGTTGGATCGAAATCCAATGGCCACGATCGAGCCACGTCGCCCGAACCTGAGCCCGACCGAGCTAGCTAGGTCGCCCGGCCAGACCCGAGCCCAAACCCCGTGCCCATTGGATCTTGATCCAACGGTCCATGTTGAGCCACGTCACCGAATCCGAATTGGATTCGGATTCCGCCGCCGTAACCGGGTGGACCTCGGTCTCCACGCAATACACGGAAGCTGAGGCCCCTATTTAATGCGCCACCGCCGCCAGCGTGTTCTCCGTTTCCTTGCGCACCCGTAGCCCTAGTACTGCACGCCTGATTGGATCCAGATCCAACGGTTTAGATCGTGCCACGTAGCCGTAACTGCACCGTGCTTGGATAGATCTCAGCCGTTAGATCTAGATCGTACGGCTATGGTTAGCCACGTTGTAAACTCTAGATTGGATCTTGACCGTCCGATCAAGATCGAACAGTCCAGATCAGCCGAGTAGTTTTCCAAACGCGTGAAGTTAGATCCGATCTGGGCCGTTTATTTTCAAATCAACGGCCGAGATCTAGCCACGTGGGCGGTAGTCTGACCGTCGCGGTCAGCGCGGTCGCTGCCCGGTCACCGCTGACGTCACGTGTGACGTCCGCGTGTCAGCGGCCGTTCCAACGACTCGATGATGTCACCTGTGACGTCGTGCTGACATCAAGGTGGGGCCCAGCTGTCAGAGCTCTCGACCGAACCGGCGCCGACGTCGTGGCCCGACGCCACCGAGGGGTCCCACTGTCGGCCGCTCTGGTAGTGGGCCGGGTCCACGGTGGACCCAAACCGAACCGTGGACCACGTCCATGGACCGGCTGACGCAATAAATCGATTTTCAATAGAAAAATAATTCGGTGGAAAATCAAAATCCATGCTGACGTCATTATTCGGTTTTTCAGTATAAAAATAAATGGATTAATTCGGATTATTGATTTATTTGAATTTTGAAACTTCAAACGCTTATAACTTTTGCAATTTAACTCCCATTTGAGTGATTCAAATTTCTAAATTTTCATAAAATTGAGATCTACTTCATGGTGAATTTTATTTAATTTTTTGACCAAAGTTTTTCTCTGTAATATTATTTAATTGATTATTTAAACTTTCAACGCTTGTAACTTTTGCGTTTTAACTCCGATTTTGCCGATTCAAAATCCTAAAAATTCATAAAATTATGCTCTCTCTGTTTATGGACTTTATTTGGATTTTTGAACAATTTTTGTCTACTGTTTATTTATTTATTGCTATTTGCACGCTTTACGAGTAGACGTTGAAGTGCTCGAAGGCTTCGAAGGTGAAGTGTTGACCCAGGAGCCAGTTCAAGACCAAGAACAAGTACTCTTTGAAGGCAAGTTATGTTTTGACCATATTGATCCCATTTTTGAAATTAATTTGATTTAAATTATTGCATGCTAATTTAAATTAGAAAATGCTTTACTTAATTATGGGAAATTAGATAAATGCCAAATTGCTGTATGACACCTTGGTTAATTAAATATGTGCCATGACCCCCTTGTCACCCTAGTTGTGGATTATTAGTTGGACATTATTAAAATTACCAACATGGGTAGTTAGACCGATGTAGTATGCTTAGCCTTGCCATGTGAAATGCTTTGGACAATCAAATGCTAATATTGACTTAATGAGATATTGAACTGTTTTGAAGAAGTATCATGTGTTGTGATTGTTGATGGCACGTGGTGCATGGTAATCAACTAGGGTTTGATAAATAGTTTTCGACCGGGGCATGTGTCAAGAATGATCGGGTGGGCCAATTGTGGCACCGGAAGCGTTGAGTTGGTTCTTCGGGTAGTCTTGCCCTGGTCAACCTAAGGACTTAACCTTGTAAGCCTTTGAACTGAGCCAAACGTGCAACCACATGTCTCTAATGGGACGGACCTAGTTGATTAAGTTGCTAATAACGTACCTGTGGGACCTCGGGGTGTCAACTATACCTTTTGTGTAGTTGTACGGGGGAACGTACTGGGGTTGCGGCCAGGTACCCATCTAACGGTGGATTGGCCTAGACTTTGCCTTCGCTAAGGGAAGGGTTAGTCTGCAATCACCGGGGAGGATCACTTGTGCTGTTAGAAGTTTCTGAAAGACTTTGTTACGGACACTCGCCTTTGTGGTGTTTGGCTGTATCTTGTGGGTAAAGTTCATAACCTATGCAGATTGTAAAATCTATTCGAATAGCCGTGTCTGCGGCATTGGACATCGCTCGGGAATTACAGTCAAGGGTTAGACTTTCTTGAAAGTAACTTGGACTTAAAAGGTTTGGTTTGGTTTAATAATGATGTTGATGGAAATGTGGATTAGGAATGGGAAAGATGTTTATTTAACTCCTGGAAAAGTTATTGATTTTATACTTGTTTCTACTTCTTTCGAATCTACTTATGTTACTTGTCAAATGCTGTTTCACTGCAATTATACCCTGAGCTATTCCTTTGTAATAGACCATGCATGTAGTATATTAGTTGCATTCTGTGCATGACTTGCTGAGTACCAAGTACTCACCCTTGCCACAATACAACATCAGTTGAAGAAGAGTCTACACCAGCTTTGGAGGAGGAGCTCCAAGAGGAACCATCTATCTAGGGAGCGAGCCCAGTCAGTTGCCTGTGGTATACTGGATGGCGCCACGAAGTTATCTTATTTTCCGCTGCTGTTATTTCTTTTTTAATAAGTTTTCACCCTGCGTGGCGTATATTTGTAACTTGAACTTAAGGTTTGTAACACCCCAAAATTTTGCTTTTCTTAAATCCAGGTGTGATTTGGCACTTTGGTGAATTTTTGGAATTTTCTGGAATTTATTTGGATTTATTTGGAATTTATTTGAATTTATTCCCTTTTGAAATAATTAAAGAATTTAACTTTGCAAATAAAATTTTGTTGGAAATATTTTATTTGAGTCCAAAGTGCTCCAAAATATTTTCTAGAATTTTTCTGGAATTTTTCTGAGTGTTTTGCTATTTTTAATGAATTAAATGAATTTCTGGGAATTAATTGGATTATTTAATCGCTGGAAAACCGAGTTGGTTTGTACTGTTCATCCGACCGGACCTGAGTCCGAGTCAGACTCGTGTCCGACCCGAGCCAGCTGATCCGGTTGAACCCAGTCGCCTAACCCTAATCCTCTCGACCGTCTGATCAAGATCGAACGGCCGAGATTGAGCCACGTCACCCGAACCCAAGCCCGACCGAGCCGCAACTGTGTGGGCCTCGGTTTCCGCGAGTTTCACGCACACCGAGGGCCCTATTTAATGCGCCGCCGCCGCCGCCACCGGGTAGCCGACTTCCGTGCGCACCCGTAGCCCTAGCCCACGTCACCTGAGCCGCCGCCGTTTACCCGCTGGAGCTCGCTGTAGTTGCGCTAGGTGTCCGCCGCGGTTAAGCACCGTTTCCACCGCCGTTCGCCGTCCTCCGTCGCCGTTGAACCCAGATCCGGAACCGCAAGGACCAGCAGCGCCGGAGGGGACCTTCCACTCCGCCGGAGCACGCCCGCAGCGCCGTTGCCATCGTCATCGTCTCCATCTCCGGCCAACGAGCTCCGCCGTGGACATCGCCGTGGCCTCGAAGCTTTTCAGCCGTCGGATCTTCATCGCACGGCTGAGATTGCGCCACGTCGCCCGGAGGTATTTTCCACGTTGTAATCTCTAGATCCATTTCCAACCGTTGGATCTAGATCCAACGGTTCAGATCGTGCCACGTAGCTAGAACTGCACCGTGCTAGGATAGATCTCAGCCGTTAGATCTAGATCGAACGGCTAGGGTTAGCCGCGTTGTAAACGTTAGATTGGATCTTGACCGTCCGATCAAGATCGAACGGTCCAGATCAGCCGAGTAGTTTTCCTACGCGTGAACCCAGATCCAATCTGGGCCGTTGATTTTCAAATCAACGGCCGAGATCTAGCCACGTGTGCTGGGAGACTGACCGTCGCGGTCAGCGCGGTCGTCGCCCGGTCGCCGCTGACGTCACGCGTGACGTCAGCGTGGGACCCACGCGTCAGCGGCTCAGCCAACCGCACCATGACATCACCGCTGACGTCACGGTGGGGCCCAGCTGTCAGCCGTCCTCAGCCGTGCGTGATGACGTCACTGCTGACGTCATCCGAGGGGCCCACCTGTCAGTGAGACACGTGAGCCGTGGACCGGGTCCACGGTGGACCGAGCCAAACCGTGCGCCGGGTCCATGGACCCGAGGCGACGTGGCGGCCTCTGATTGGTCCACGTGTCATGCTGACACAATAATTTAATTTCCGAAAAAGAAAATGATTTATTAATTCGAATTATTGATTTCAAATTTAGATTCAAACTTCAAACGCTTATAACTTTTGCGTTTCAACTCCAATTTGAGTGATTCAAATTTCTAAATTTTCATAAAAATGAGACCTACTCAAATATGAATTTTAATTAATTTTTTATTATGAATATTTCTCTGTTTATAATTAATTAACGTTTTCTTTAAACTTTAAACGGTTATAACTTTTGCATCTAAACTCCGAATTTGACGATTCCAGTTTCTAAAAATTCATAAAATTATGCTCTCTCTATTTATAAACTTTATTTTGATGTTTAGACACTTTTTGTCTACTGTTTATTTATTTATTGCTATTTGCACGCTTTACGAGTAGACGTTGAAGTGCCCGAAGGCTTCGAAGGTGAAGTGTTGACCCAGGAGCCAGCTCAGGACCAGGAACAAGTACTCTTTGAAGGCAAGTTGTGCTTTGACCATGTTGATCCCAATTTGAACCTTGTTTTGATTTAAATTATTGCATGCTAGTTTAAATTAGAAAATGCTTTACTTAATTATGGGAAATTAGTTAAACGCCTAATTGCTGTATGACACCTTGGTTAATTAAATATGTGCCATGACCCTTGTCACCCTAGTTGTGGATTACTAGTTGGACATAGTATATTGCCCGTGCTAACGCTACGGCGATATTTGGTAATACAATTCAAAGTACTTCACGGCAGAATTTGGAACGATCCTTGCACAGTTTGTCCCATTCCCCTTAAAAAGTCCACGGAGGACTTCGGTTCTCCATATATACTTAAGACCTTGAACTGTACCATTGTACTTGATACTGTGAGGATTTTGAACCTGCATTAAGCAAGATAACATGAGCCAGAGGTCGAACCCAAGTAATTTATTCACACCCTGCATTTTCATACAAAGTACATGAACACATGGACAACTTTAGCAACCATTGAATTAGGGTTCAGCAATAAATGTGATCTCTCTACGTAGCATTATCTTCATTATGATTTGGTCTCGACAATGAAGCAAAAATGTGCAATCGAAGGGTTCAATTTTCAAGTCGATTCACAAATTAGACATGCTCCTTCACTTGTGTGAACTATTAATAATTGGCAATAAGATAAAACATGTCTAGGAATGAGAATAGACAGACCATAACCAAGACATTGGCATGGTGGAGATTTAGTTTGCATCCTATCTTCATGTTAGCTAATGTCAAGTAACACAAGGACATGTTGAACTTACCAAATTAAAACACTGCTAATACATTAGCCATACACTTTTAGGTTCTACCGTGGCAAGCAAAGCAGTTCGAGGTAAAGCTATTAACCCCATCAATAGATCATTCAATCTTCATGATAATAACAACCCACCAGATAACAAAAAGCGAATGCATAAGAAGCTCACCGGCGAGGATCTTGATCGTTCAAGGAGCAACAGCAGTTCGTGATTTGTGCAAACAAAATTTGCTAAAATAAACAGAACACATAAGCACAAATATTTATCACCTATCAATAATTGACTCCGGTAAATGTTCTTTTAACTGACCAAACCATAAAAAGGTGTACCAGAGTGAAGAGTTATTTTATCAATATTGCATTGTCCCTCTTAACATCAAACATTGGCAGCATTGTCCCTCTATATCTGTAGCACTAAACTAACATTACCCTTCCTGATCACAATTCTCTCATGCAAATTTTGGGGGTATAGGGCCAACACAACCGAGTCCTTTACAGACAAAAAATGCACGCTCCCTGTAGAGCTCACAGCTGAAGTGATGTGATGCATATAAATTGGCTGTGCTTATGTGCTACTACAAACAAATAATATGAATTCTAAATTAGTAATGTTAAGATGAGCTTTGTTCTCATACTGTAGAAGTGCAAAAAATATGTATTTGTTCGTCCTATCTCGACACCAATAGTCACAATAATGGGCAACTCAAAAGTAACTTCTCAAACAAAATGAGTTACTAAAGGTAAAGTAGCATAGAACAAATGGAAGGTGAAGGACTGAAGGTGTAAATGATATGACTTGTTTGTAACTTTGTATTTAAATATGCCCGAACAAAATAACTTTAACTTGGAGAAAAGGTAATGCTAGATCATTTTTAACACGTAATGAGTAATGACTGAGCACAACCTACATTTGTGGGTAAATTTCTAAAAAAAACCTACCCACAACAGAAAAAAAGAGGGTACAATAGAACTATTCTTTCAAGGATTTGTTGGGAAAAAAGAAATAAGAAATTTTGGCACCTCAGTTTGGGATTCTGTGAGAAGGGGAAGAACAGCTCCAGGAGCTCCTAGCCTACTCATGCTCAAGACCTGAAATTAAGAAATTAGGCAAAGCAACATATGCTTTTTTTTATATATATAAATTTGTTTGTTCCCATACCTTGACCTAAAGCTGAGGAAATTTCACATAATCAATTATTTCACCTGAAACTAAATTTTAAATTGCAATCTGATCTAGCTCTCATGAAATTTCCTGAAGATGGCATGCTTCCTTCTTCTGCATATGATCCCACTGAACCATCCACAGAATTATAGGAAGCAGAATTGGGCCAAGATGAAAAGTAGGAACCGCCAGAGTAGTCCATATCAGCACCCCTACAAATGGACTCAACAATCTCTGCTCAAAAGTGTTACAAAAGTGTGGCTTCTAGTATATTGCCCGTGCTAACGCTACGGTGATATTTGGTAATACAATTCAAATAAGCAAAAAGTGTAGTAAGATGTGCACAAAAGAAAGATAAAGAGAGTTATTATATCGTTGATTACAGAAGCAAGTGCATAAAGTAACATAGCAACGGTTTATCATTAAAAACCATCTAATCCTTGATACGCACATTAGTGTCTAAAGTGAAAGCACATAAATCTAACAGTACATGTAGGGAAACAGAAAGGAACATGTGATTAGGATCTGGCAAGGTGAAGTGCCATGGTTATTATAAGATGAAGCAACCAGTAGTTTAGAACATTAAAATGTTGGTGTGGTTGTTACTCTACAGACTACTATTTGGATCGCTCCTATACTGATCTTCTGGCCAGAGGGAGTTGATTTAGGTCACTTTAACTGGTTGTTAAAACTGTGACTTCTTGATAGAGAAACTGCTAGGCTTTCTTATAACAAAAAAAGCAGAATATTAGAATGATTATCACCTTCCAGAACTCAGCCAAACTTGAGTTGCTCCACCTCCATTGTAATGGTACCGGTAGATGTAATCTTCTTCTTGTTTTTTTAGCTCTTGTTCTGTTAGTCCACCAATTGTATCATACATTAGACTATCAAGATCAACCTCTTTGTTCCGAGGATCCGTTCTAACCTGCCAAGGAAAACTTGTATCGATGTTAATTACCATTCTCAAAGCATATGTAGAAGACTGGGAGATGGAGATTGGAAGCATGTGTTTTTATCCAGTCACTTTACTAAGGCTTGTTGGGCACTTGTCAGTTGCTTTTGAGACTCATCTCTGGATATTTTCCAATTGTTACATAAGGCTAATGATGATGCATGACTATTTAAAAAAAATGCGGAGCTGATAACCATAGGCTGCTGGCATACTTTTATTTAAAAAGAAATAAAAGGATTTCTTATAATATACCACCAAATAAGTTTAGATGGAGGAAATTGCATTATACTTGGAACTGTCAAAAGTGAGTCTTGTAGAAGATGTAACTTCCCACTGGTTGGGTTAACTTATTATGTTTTTTGTTCTTTTGTAAATACCTTTGTACAATTGTTATACAAATATGTTCCAGTAGGGTACTCCCCTACTGTTTCCCTAAAAAAGGAGGATAAACAACCACAAAATTAGCCTCTTGCCTCCAATATTACCATGAAGGACTACACTCCCTATTATCCAGAATTTGCATGCAGGTACTAAAGAAATTAGAAGAATAAGCAATCGACCTAATATGCATACAGAAATGAACAATGCTAGATACAAGTCCTTGTACCTTATCAAAATTCACAACAAATATTGCAACAGGTACAGGCCTATCCATCTCTTATGCAGAATAACCAGGTTCCATGTCAAAGATAAATGAGTATAGCCTCTCGAATATAGGCTCTACCGTAGTTGCTTCTACCTCAAAGAGAGGGAATTCCCTACCATATTCACTCTGTGAGGACCAAATAGTTAGTGCCATGACCTGTGCCAATTATGATCCGAGCAATGATTAAACATCAATTTGTAGGAAAATAACATATTTCTGGTTACCTCTCTCGTAGTTCCTGCAGGAATCATCGCCTCCTTGAGTGACTTCTCAAGAGAAATCAGCTCTGGTTATCCAGCCTAACGAAGTATAATTTTAATAATAGCATTGGATGAAAATAAGGACAACAAAGTTCTGAAAATAAATTACATGACAATATTAAATGAAGCCTTACCGCTATGACATTATACATGATATGATGCTCAATATCAATTGGCTCCCCTGTCTCGAAACAAGAGGGCCTATGAAGAGGGAAGCTCATCTTTAGGAATTGTTCAAGCTTGTGCCCATCCAACGGGTATCTGTACCCTCCATCACCATTGAAACCAATCAAAACAACATTAACCTCGAGGGGCACTTGAAATGGAACCTGCAAAATGCTCAAATGTGTTACATAAGCACAGGAAACCTTAAAAAGAAGTAACACAATACGTGTTTTAGACGGAAAAAGGGAACAGAGCAACAACGAATGATTACAGGAAGGAAATATCACTATAGTTTGTTCCATTCCTCTGGTAGTACGAGCACAAATGTGGCCATAACAACCGGTCAACAAAACATAAAACTTATGGCAAACTCAATGTAATCTGCCATGCCCAAATCACAGGCATAATTCATAACCCTCACAAATTCTCGCAGGAAGAATTATACTTGTACGCATCAAAAATCGAAAATCCGAACAATTTGGCACGTCCCACTTCATCAAAATATCTGTCGATCTCACGGGGGAAGAGAAACGAAATCCAGAAAGTCCTCCATAGAGGATGTACGTGCTGGATTTCTATTCACTGAACTCTGTACAGGGCTTGAGTCTGGGGCTTTGCTTGGTTGACAACTATCCTTGGTACCACCAATGATTTCAGAGGTAAACAAAGGATCTGATTTTGTGACCTGGTCACCAGCAATTGAATCACTATCATTACCAGCAGTACTATCAACATTGTTGCCTTCAGAATTTGCAAACTTATCCAGATCTTCCAAGGGATCTATGAAGCTCCCTGTGCTGGCTGTCGATTTAGAAGTTGGAACTGCTGCCCTCCTTTTGCTATCATCATTAGTCTTCCTGAAAAATATAATGAATATGAGGAAACCTACAATGTGACGTCAAGAGATATCACACATTACTGAGAGGATATAGAAGAAGTGAGCTAGTCGTTTGCATAAACATGGGAAGTTTATGGCAACCACCATTTTCTACTGCACAACTTATAATGCATTCTATGGATATGTTTCTATTAATCTTAGGCTTTTCTGGAAACAGTTATTTACTGAGGAACCTTCCTCAAGTTCTCTGACCTGTCACGAAAAAAAATCAAGTTGCGTCAGCAGGAGTTGAGCCTAATCTATTTCAAATATAAGGCTTTGTATTTTTAATATGATTTGCTAATTCCCGATTTCTGCGGGTTTGATATTGAGATGGTTTGGAGGTAGCATCTTCAAACTTCGCTGACCCATGAGGTGAATAAATAAAGCAGTATATTGTTTCTTTGTTTTCGTCCCAGAAGGTGGGAGTTTTCCTGTTTCTCCATGTGTTTGTGGTGGAAAGAAGTCATCTGGATGTAAACTGTGGGGGGTTTTGCTTGTTATGGATGCTGGAATTTTTTGGGTTATGAACGCATTTCCCGTGGAGTTCTGAATAATACGCAAACACAGTTCCAAAACCTCATGCCCAGCAGGAAAAATGAAGCTAAAAGATAAATTCAAAATTTCTCCTGATTGCACTTGTTAGTCTGCCTGATGCTTGCTTTCTCAAAATTTCTAGTAGATTGACAGTGTTCGAAATTGGTGACAAAGTGTATTAGTATGACTCGCAATCATATTCGTGTGTAAACCTCATAAGTTTTTCGGGTCTAGTGAAACTTCTCTCAGCTCTCTTTTCTAGTATTTCACAGCTAAATATAATCACTTTGTTGGTCACTGTGTTTGCAGCTCAGTGCTGAAATAGTTAATACATTGAAGGGATTGATTAATTTTTTGGTTCAATAGCTGATGTCTCCCATCACAATTGGGCTAAATATGCTTTCCCCTGCAGAGGTTTTACATCCTTGGAACTAATGCTAAAAAAACATTGTGGAGATTACTCAAGATCGACAGATCGGAGCCATCAGAGCTTGGCATAGACGAGTGTTCTACCGTGTATACACAAAGTGAATATCTCAAACTGTTAGAAAGTCTTGATGAATACCACAGGTCAACTGGCGGGGTAAAATTTGTTACGAAATTTTATGGAATCTAGTATATGAGGCAAGGAAGCAACACCTTGCACTTGCGGCAATCGGCGACGACGCTGGACTCGTCGGGGAAGTCGATGACGGCGATGGATTCACCGAGCGAGGGGGCGGAGCGGGAGCCGGCGGTGGCAAGGTCGTCGGGGGCGTCCTCAAAGGTCTCGCCGCTGGTCGCGTCCTCTGCGGGCATGTTGACGAGCAGGGGAGGCGAGAGATCTCGTGGAACCCAACGCGAATCTGGCGGGGCGGGGCGGGAAGAGGAGGAGCCGATTCGGTACCTTGTAGACCAGGCGGTCGAGGAGGAAGCGGGCGCAGAGGAAGGCGAGGGAGAAGAGGAGCGTGAGGGGGAAGAAGGACGCAGCCTCCGAGCCCGCGGATCTCCATCGCCGGCCTCGACTCCACGGCGGCACCACCACCACCGCACGGTGACGCCCCCTGCCGGCCACGCGAGAGGCGAGGCGGCGGAATGCTCGTGCGCACGCGGATAATGTGAAAGGTTGGATTGAGCCCTCGCGGCTGGATCCATCCCAGTCGCTCTCGCTGGGCGGCTCGGAGGGCTCGCGGCGGGGGCGGCGGCGTGGAGTGTGGCAGAGGAGGAGGGATTAGGGGAGGAGGCACACGGGCGGGCGAGCGATTGGGGGCGGCACGGGCGGGCGATTGGGGCCACACGGGCGGGCGAGCGACAAGGGGGATTGGGATGAACCGGATGATTTGGTCCATTAGATTTGATGAAGTGATGTGAGAAAACATCTTAACGCTTCATTATGAGGAAGGGGAATTTCTGGGTGCACATGTTAGGGTGAACAAAGAAAAGGTATCCTCTGTGGGGGATGAATAGTGTGTGCATGTAGAAAAGAATTAACTGGTGAATTATATAGGGGTAAAGATTATTAAATTGCCAACTTGCAAATTTAGATCGTTGTAGAATATTGCTTAGACCTGCTACGTGCTCATGACATGATTTTGGACAATCAAATATTAACGTTGACTTAATGATATATGGAATCTGTTTTGGAAAGGTAGCATGTGTTGTGATGTTGATGGCACGTGGTGCATGGTAATCAACTGGGGGTTTGATAAATAGTTTCCGACCGGGGCATGTGGCAAGAATGATCGGGTGGGCCAGTTGTGGCACCGGGAACGTCGTTTTAGTTTTTCGGGTAGTCTTGCCCTGGTCACCCTAAGGACTTAACCTTGCGAGCCTTTGAACTGAGTCAAACGTGCAACCACATGTCCGTAATGGGACGGACCTAGTTGATTAAGTTGCTAATAACGTACCTTTGTGTAGTTGTACGGGGGAGCGTACCGGGGCTGCGGCCAGGTACCCATCTAACAGTTGATTGGCCTAAACTTCGCCTTAGCTAAGGGAAGGGTTAGTGTGCAATAACCGGGGAGGACCACTTGTGCTGTTAGAAGTTTCCAAAAGACTTTGTTACGGACACTCGCCTTTGTGGTGTTTGACTGTATCTTGTGGGTAAAGTGCATAACCTCTGCAGAGTGTAAAATCTATTCGAATAGCCGCGTCCATGGCATTGGACATCGCTCGAGAATTACAGTCAAGGGTTAGACTTTCTTGAAAATAACTTGGACTTGAAAGGTTGGGTTTGGTTTAATAATGATGTTGAAGGAAATGTGGATTAGGATTGGAAAAGATGTTTATTTAACTCCTGAAAAAGTTATTGATCTTATACTTGTTTCTACTGCTTTCGAATCTACTTATGCTACTTGTCAAATGTTGTTTTACTACAAATATACCCTGAGCTATTCCTTTGTACCAAGCCATGCATGTAGTATATTAGTTGCATTCTGTGCATGACTTGCTGAGTACCAAGTACTCACCCTTGCAACAAAACAACACCAGTTGAAAAAGAGGTGACGCCAGCTTTGGAGGAGGAGCTCCAAGAGGAACCGTCTAATTAGGGAGCGAGCCCAGTCAGTTGCCTATGGTCAGGGGCGGATCCAGGCCCCGGGCAGAGTAGGCTGTAGCCCGGGGCCTGGTACCGAAAGCCTACTAAAATTCTATGAAAAATTATTGAAAAATCATTGAAAACAGATATTTAATCTAAGATTAGCTGGTCCAGCCCGGGGCTTGGGCCTGGGCTAGCTCCGCCCCTGCCTGTGGTATACTAGATGGCGCCACGAAGTTATCTTACTTTCCGCTGCTATTATTTCTCTCTTAATAAGTTTCGCCCTGCGTGGCGTATATTTGTAACTTGACCTTAAGGTCGAGCAACCAGCTTGGTTAACTATTTAAGGTACCTTATTATTTCGTTGAGTATGATTGTGATATTTACCAATGTTGAGACTGTGTGCACTAGTGCGTTCCCGGACTAGTCCTGATTACACAGAGGGTCCGAATTTGTAAATTCGGGTCCCGACAAGGTTGAGCAACCAGTTTTGGTTAACTAATTAAAATACCTTATTATTCGTTGAGTGTGACTGTGATATTTACCAATGTTGAGACTGTGTGCACTAGCGTGATCCTGGACTAGTGCGGAATACACAGAGGGTTCGGATTTGTAAATTCGGGTCCCGACAGAGGTGGTATCAAAGCCATACTGACTATAGACTCATCCATAGATAGATTGGTCGTAGTGAGGATAAAACCTATTTTCTAAAGATAAAATTTGTCAAGATAATGAACGAATTCTTGACTTACCCCTTTCTTTCTTGTTCATACCCCTTGCTGAGTTCTTTTGTCTTCTACTTTGATTTTAAAATGTTGCGTTCTTACACGAGTGTCTTCTGACAGATGATGATGAAGAACAACTACGCCGAGCATGAGGGAGGATACGTTGCCGAGTTGTGGCGTATGCTTCAGTTTCTTGGAGGTTTTGAGAGACCGCTCTACCGAGGACTACACTCGTGCAGGCAGGACTGGTCACAGGATGGGACGTCAGGATCACGGTGTATGCCCGAGAGAAGACGAAATTCAGCCGCCCTTTCCACTTCACCGCCAAGAGGTCAACCTTTGAGATGGGAATCCAGGAGGTGTCGCGTCGAGCGATGCAGCAGATCGCTCGTACTTACTCCAGGGAGCTGGAGGGCACAGTGTTCCGTCATCACCCACGCTGAGACAGTAGAGCTCAGCGGAAGCCGATAGAAGATGAGGATGCTATCGTCACAGACTTAGCCAGATTCGTCACCGCTCAGGAGGAGCATATCGATGACACAGTTCAGGAGTTGAAGAAGGCTCGCGAGCAGGTTGAGGAAGAGAAGAAGCACTTAGAGAATGCTCGTGAGTACATCACCTATGCTGCGGAAAGGATCGCAGAACTGGAGACCGCACTGTATGGATAGGGCCCCGATCCAGTGTTGGAGTTGGACGCCCCAGTGCCAGAGGAGGACCCAGAAGAGGCACCACCTGCACCCGCGCCACAGCCACAGCAACAGCCAGATCCAGAGCCAGAGGAGGACGCCGCGTCGTCAACCACAGCTGCAGTTGCAGGGCATGGCGATTGTTTCGTGCCTATGCTGCCGCACCAGCCCCGAGCAGGCAGTGGAGGTTTTCTCAACGAGTGAGCGTAGGTTTCGAGGTTGAGACTCCTTCGTCGAGTCGCATTATAGAATAAGAGTCACCTTTAGGCGTTAGACTCCAGTAAGAGTCGATTTGGATTTTCATTGCTTGTTGAGTGTGTAGTATGTGTTGCAAGGCCCTTAGGCATTGTAAGCAACCATACCAAGTTATTATTATTAAATAATAAAGTTGGATTTTTGAGTTACACTTTTTCCCCGCATAAGTTTCCCTACTCTCTTGTCTATTCTTGTTCCCTCTCATCTCTGAAACCGTGGAGCAATCGACAGATGGTGAACACCCGCGGAAACCTTGGAGGCAATGGAAGTGGTTCTCGCCCAGCTGGGAACCCCAATGATGGAGCACCTGCACCCCAGCCGGCACCGCCAGTTGACATGCAGAACTTTGGAGCATTTCTTGCTGCACAGACCCAGTTGATGCACGCAATGATGCAGCAGATGCAACAGATTACTGCCCACGCCACTGCTAATCAGAATAATCAAGTCAATCAGGGACAACGCCAGAATTCAAGACTGTCAGAGTTCATGAGGACTCATCCTCCCACTTTATCTGGGAATGCCAATCCGTTGGAGGCCAATGATTGGTTAAGGTCAATAGAAAGGAAGCTACACATTGCCCAATGCATGGGAAATGAGAAGGTACTCTACGCTTCTCATCAGTTGGAAGGGACCGCCGCTGAATGGTGGGACAACTTCTGCGCCACACAGGAAAACCCACAGGACATCACATGGGAGGAGTTTATAGCTGCATTTCGTTAGTATCACGTGCCTGAAGGAATAATGGACTTAAAGAAGGAAGAATTCAGGGCACTAAAGCAAGGTCATCAACCGGTGTCAGATTATCTTAATAAGTTCACACAGCTTGCACGCTATGCACCTGAAGACGTAGCGACAGATAAGGCTAGACAGTCTCGCTTTATGAAGGGACTTAACTCAGGACTGCAGGTGGGACTGATCACCCACACCTTTCCAGATTTCCAGGAGCTTGTGAACAAGGCGCTCATTCTTGAGGACAAGCACAAGGAACTGGATGAAAACCGGAAGCGAAGGATGCAACAGCAGGGATCGCGTCAGGGAGCACAGCAACGCTTGAGGGTTGCGCCAAATCAGTTTTTCAGATTCCAGCTGTAGAATGCAACAAGGACACCGTCACCAGCGTCGAGACCCGTCAATCAGAATTATCAGACCCCATCTCCAGCAAGAAACGCCGCTTTAGGCAGTCAATAGGGGACAGTGAGACGCTGCTACACATGCAACGAGCTAGGTTACTTCTCCAACAGTTTCCCTAAGAAGATAGTAGGAGTGACCCTAGTCCGCTTCAATCTGGGATCCACACCAGCCAGGACGCCTGCACCTGGAGCAAACCGCGGGACAGCACAGCCAGGAGCCGTGCCCCAAACCGTAGTGAGAGGTCGAGTCAACCATGTCACCGCAGAGGCACTCCAGAATGCCACGGACGTCGTGCTGGGTAAGTTACTTGTCAACTCAGTACCTGCAACAGTTTTGTTTGACTCTGGAGCTTCGCATTCGTTTGTTTCTCAAGGCTTTGCTGCTAAAAATGATTTGGAGATTGCAAGACTTAAATGCATGCTTTTAGTTCAAACCCCTAGTTCCGAACTCCGAACTAAAGTAGGATGTTCTGGGGTGAGAATATTAATAGATGGGGTAGAATTCCTAGCGAACCTTATTATACTGGAAACCCAGACCTTAGATGTTATTTTGGGAATGGATTGGTTATCCAAGCACAATGCTATGCTGGATTGTGGACGAAGGATTATCTCAGTTGAAAGCCCGTGTGGAAGGAAAGTGGAATTTCAAGCTACCGCCGTTACAGATGGACAGTTGATGGTCAATAGTGCGAAGGCGATCAGCCCAGAAGATGTCTTAGGGGTGAACGAGTACCCGGATGTATTTCCTGAAGATTTACCTGGTATGCCGCCCGACAGAGACATAGAGTTTGTGATAGAGCTTGTACCTGGTACAGCGCCGATAGCAAAGAGACCCTATCGGATGTCCACCGAAGAATTGGTAGAGATGAAGAAGCAGCTTGAAGAGCTGATGGAGAAAGGATTCATCAGATCGAGTTCGTCGCCGTGGGAAGCACCAGTTCTGTTCATCAAGAAGAAGGACGGGAGCTTCAGGATGTGCATTGACTACCGTGCACTCAATGAAGTCACCGTGAAGAATAAGTACCCGCTACCCAGGATCGATGATCTGTTTGACCAACTAAGAGGAGCCAGAGTTTTCTCCAAGATTGATCTGAGATCGGGATACCACCAGTTGAAGATCCGATCAGAGGATATTTCGAAGACAGCATTTTTGTCCAGATACGGACATTACGAGTTCTGATTATGTCCTTCTGGCGATTTAATGCGCCAGCTTATTTCATGAATATGATGAACAAGGTGTTCATGGAATATTTGGACAAGTTTGTTGTTGTGTTCATAGATGACATCTTAGTCTACTCCAAGACGAAGGATGAACATGCAGAGCACTTGAGGCGAGTTTTGGAAAAGCTAAGGGAACAGCAACTCTTCGCCAAGTTCAGCAAGTGTGACTTTTGGAAGGACAAGGTGGAGTTCCTTGGATATGTAATGACAGCAGAAGGAGTTGCCGTTGATCCAAGCAAGGTAGAAGTTGTGTTACACTGGGAGCAGCCAAAGATCGTGACCCAGATTCGTAGTTTCCTTGGAATGGCAGGTTACTACCGCCGCTTCATTGAAGGCTTTTCGACAGTTGCGTGGCCTCTCACGCAATTGTTGAAAAAGGAGAAGAAGTTTGCATGGACACCGGAGTGCGAGAAAGATTTTCAGGAGCTGAAGAGGCGATTGACATCAGCACCGGTGTTAGTTCTACCGGATGTTAATCAAAGCTTTGATATTTATTGTGATGCATCACGCCAAGGACTTGGATGTGTGCTGATGCAGAATGGAAAGGTCGTCGCTTATGCATCAAGGCAGTTGAGGCCGCATGAGGAGAATTATCCGACGCATGACCTAGAGTTAGCTGCCGTAGTGCACGCCTCGAAGTTGTGGCGTCATTATTTGATTGGAAACAGATGTGAAGTGTATACGGATCATAAGAGTCTTAAGTACATCTTCACCCAATCGAACTTGAATATGAGGCAGAGGAGATGGTTAGAGTTGATCAAGGATTACAATGTCGGAATCCATTACCATCCCGGAAAGGCCAACGTGGTGGCCGATGCTCTGAGTCGGAAAAGCCATACCGTAAACATATTGATAGCCGCGAGTCAGGATGAGCTATGCAAGGATTTCCAGAGAATGCAGATTGAAGTAGTACCAGAAGGATTCTTGGCCGCGTTGGAAGTGAAGCCTACCTTGGAGGATCAGATCCGAGAAGGACAAAAGGATGATGACAAGATTCGCAGGATTAAGTCCAAGATGGACGAGGGCAAGGCAAAAGACTTCAGACTGGACGAGCAAGGCACGTCGTGGATGGAGGATCGAATTTATGTGCCAAACAAGAAGGAGCTGAAGCAGTTGATCCTAAAGGAAGCCCATGACTCCAAGTATTCAATTCATCCAGGAAGTGCCAAGATGTATCAGGATTTGAAGGAAAGATTCTGGTGGCCGAGTATGAAGCGTGAAGTTGCCGAGCATGTTGCGCTGTGCGACATATGCCAGAGAGTCAAGGCAATGCATCAGAGACCCGCAGGACTGCTGCAGCCACTGAAAATACCTGAGTGGAAGTGGGAGGAAATCGGAATGGACTTCATCACTGGTTTGCCCAAAACTCAAGGAGGATATGACTCCATATGGGTTATAGTGGACCGCTTGACTAAGGTCGCTCATTTTATCCCGGTAAAGACCACTTACTCGGGAGATAAATTAGCTGAGTTGTACATGACCAGGATCATCTGTTTGCATGGAGTACCAAAGAAGATTGTATCAGACAGAGGTACCCAGTTTACCTCGAGATTCTGGAATAAGCAGCATGAAGCCATGGGGACCCGTTTGAACTTCAGTACAGCTTATCACCCTCAGACGGATGGACAAACCGAAAGAGTTAACCAGATTCTAGAGGACATGTTAAGAGCTTGTGCATTAGCTTATGCAACCTCTTGGGATAAAAGTCTGCCGTATGCTGAGTTCAGCTACAACAATAGCTATCAAGCAAGTTTGCAAATGTCACCATTTGAGGCACTATACGGTCGACCTTGTCGAACACCGTTGAACTGGAATGAGACAGGTGAACGCCGTGTCTCTGGGCCAGACATTCTTCAAGAAGCTGAAGAGCAGATTGCCATGATCCGGGAAAGACTGAAAATAGCACAATCGAGATAGAAAAGCTACGTCGATAACCGTCGCCGAGACCTGAGTTTTGAACCAGAAGATTCCGTGTATCTCAGAGTTACGCCACTCAAGGGAGTTAAAAGATTCCACGCTAAAGGGAAACTCGCACCACGTTATGTTGGACCCTTTAAGATTTTGAGCCGCAGGGGCGAAGTTGCTTACCAATTGGAGTTGCCGCAGTCGCTAGCAGGAGTGCATGACGTATTCCACGTGTCCCAGCTAAAGAAGTGTCTTCGAGTACCAGATGAGCAGACACCGTTAGAGTCGAAACAACTGCAAGAGGATCCAACTTACAAGGAACACCCCGTCAAGATTTTGGACACAATGGATCGAGAGACGAGAAACAAGTCAACCCGTTTCTGCAGAGTGCAATGGAGCAACCATGCAGAGAGTGAAGCAACTTGGGAGCACGAGGAGGATTTGAAGAAAGAGTTTCCAAACCTATTCCTTAGTTAGCCCTGAATCTCGGGGACGAGATTCTATTAAGGGGGGAGGTTTGTAACACCCCAATTTTTGCTTTTCATGAATTTAAATAAGATTTGGCACTTTTGTGAATTTTTGGAATTTTTCGGGATTTATTTGGAATTTATTTGAATTTATTCCCTTTTCAAATAATTAAAGAATTTAATTTTGCAAATAAGTTTTGATGGAAATATTTTATTTGAGTCCAAAATATTCCAAAATATTTTCTAGAATTTTTCTGGAATTTTTCTAAGTGTTTTGCTATTTTTAATGAATTAAATGAATTTCTGGAAATTATTTTGAATATTTAATCGCTGGAAAAACCCAAACCGGGTTTTACTATTCATTTGACCGGACCCGAGTCCGAGTCAGACTCGGGTCCGACCCGGACCCGACCGCGCCAGCCGTCTCGGTCGAACCACGTCACCAAACCCTAACGCGCGTGACCGTTGGATCGAAATCCAACGGCCACGATCGAGCCACGTCGCCCGAACCCGAGCCTGACCGAGCCAGCCAGGTCGCCCGACCAGACCCGAGCCCAAATCCCATACCCATTGGATCTTGATCGAACGGTCCACGTTGAGCCACGTCACCGAATCCGAATTGGATTCGGATTCCGCCGCCGCAACCGGGTGGACCTCGGTCTCCGCGCAATACACGGAAGCCGAGGCCCCTATTTAATGCGCCACCGCCACCAGCGTGTTCTCCGTTTCCTTGTGCACCCGTAGCCCTAGTCCTTCATGCCTGAGCCGCCGTGGTTGCGCCGCAATCGCTCGCCGTAGTTGGTCGTGCGTTCCGCCGCGGTTTTGCGCCGTTTCCGCCGCCGTCCGCCGTGTTCCACCGTAGTTGAGGTCAGATCAGGAACCGCAAGGACGAGACGCGTCGGGAGGTACCATCCACTCCGCCAGAGGAGCCCCGCAATGCTGTTGCCGTGGTCGTCGTCTTCGTCTCCGGTGAACCAGCTCCGCCGCACGCCATCGCCGTCGGTCGAGCTCTCTCCACCGTCCGATCAAGATCCGAAGGCCAGGATTCATCCACGTCACCACGGTAAAAATTTCACGTGTTAATTCCTAGATCTATTTAATGCGCCACCGCCGCCAGCGTGTTCTCCGTTTCCTTGCGCACCCGTAGCCCTAGTCCTGCACGACTGATTGAATCCAGATCCAACGGTTTAGATCGTGCCACGTAGCCGTAACTGCACCGTGCTTGGATAGATCTCAGCCGTTAGATCTAGATCGTACGGCTACGGTTAGCCACGTTGTAAACTCTAGATTGGATCTTGACCATCCGATCAAGATCGAATGGTCCAGATCAGCCGAGTAGTTTTCCAAACGCATGAAGTTAGATTCGATCTGGGCCGTTGATTTTCAAATCAACGGCCGAGATCTAGCCACGTGGGCGGTAGTCTGACCGTCGCGGTCACCGCTGACGTCACGCGTGACGTCAACGTGGGGCCCGCATGTCAGCGGCCGTTCCAACGGCTCGATGACGTCACCTGTGACGTCATGCTAACGTCACAGTGGGGCCCAGCTATCAGAGCTCTCGGCCGAACCGTGCGCTGACGTCACCGAGGGGTCCCACCTGTCAGTGACTCATACAGCCGTGGACAGGGTCCAAGGTGGACCCAAACCGAATCGTGGACCACGTTGTAACACCCCAAAAATTTGCTTTTCTTAAATTCATGTGTGATTTGGCACTTTGGTGAATTTTTGGAATTTTCTGGAATTTATTTGGAATTTATTTGAATTTATTCCATTTTGAAATAATTAAAGAATTAAACTTTGCAAATAAAATTTTGTTGGAAATATTTTATTTGAGTCCAAAATGATCTAAAGTATTTTCCAGAATTTTTCTGAGTCTTTTGCTATTTTTAATGAATTAAATGAATTACTGGGAATTATTTTAATTATTAAATCGCTGGAAAATGCGAGTGGGTTTGCACTGCTCATCCGATCGAAAGCCGCACTCGAAGTCGGACTCGAGTCCGACTCCGAGCCACCGAGTCGGTCGAACCCAACCCTAACCCAAGTTGATCCCACCGTTGGATCGAGATCCAACGGTCGGATTGGATCGCATCGGTTCGAGCCGAGACCGACCGGACCCGTCGCGCTGCGGCGATCGTGGCCGCTGATCGCGCCACGTGGGCCGATCGCCGCTGCCCCTGTCGGATCCGAGCCGGACTCCGCCGCCGCGCCCGCCGCCGTGGAAAACTAGGTTTCCGTGTCCCGCGCGGAAGCCGAGGCTATTTAATGCCCGGATCACGCCCCGAGGAGCGCTCGACCTTGCGCAGCCATCGCCCTAGCTCACCGAGCCTCGCCGCCGAGATCCGCCGGAATCGCCGCCGTAGTTGGAGGAGGTGTCCGCCGCGTTTGCGCCGCTTTTCGCCGTCCGTCGTCTTCCGCCGAGAAGGAGCCCAGATCCGGAATCCCCGCTTCGAGACGCACCCGAAGAGACCACCCACTTCGCCGGAGCGTGCCCGAAACGCCGTCGGTGTGGTCTTCGTTCTCAACGCTGGCCGCCGGAGCTACGCCGTGGACATCGCAGACCCGCGAAGCTTCTCCACCGTCGGATCTTCATCGCACGGTCCAGATTCGTCCACATCACCCACGGTAAAGAATCACGTGTTAATCTCCAGATCTAATCTCAACCGTTAGATCTAGATCCAACGGCTTAGATTGAACCACGTTCATAGCGATAGATTGGATCTTGACCGTCCGATCAAGATCGAACGGTCCAGATCAGTGGAGTTGTTTTCCAAGCGCGTTAGCCAGATCTAATCTGGGCCGTTGATTTCCAAATCAACGGCCGAGATTGAGCCACGTGTCCGGGAAGGCTGACCGTCGCGGTCAGTGCCATCCACGCGCGCGTGCGTGTGACGCTGACACGCGGGGCCCGCGTGTCAGAGGGCCCACCTGTCAGCGACCGTGAGCCGTGGGCCGAGCCCACGGTGGACCGAGCCGAGATCGCGGCGCCGTCCGTGGACCCGAGGCCACGCGTCGTCACCCGATTGGTCCACGTGTCCCTGCTGACGCAATAAATGTTTTTCCGAAAAAGAAAATGATTTAATAATTCGGTTTAATAATTGATTTGAATTTCAAAACTTCAAACGCTTATAACTTTTGCGTTTCAACTCCGATTTGAGTGATTCAAATTTCTAAATTTGTATAAAATTGAGATCTACCTAAATATGAATTTTATTTAATTTTTGGACTAAAGTTTTTCTCTGTAAAATTATTTAATTGATTATTTAAACTTTAAATAATCATAACTTTTGCATTTTAACTCCAAATTTGACGATTCCAGTTTCTAAAAACTCATAAAATTATGTTCTCTCTGTTTATGGATTTTATTAGGATGTTTGGACACTTTTTGCCTATTGTTTATTCGTGTATTTGCTATTTGCACACTTTACGAGTAGACGTTGAAGTGCCGGAAGGATTCGAAGGAGAAGTATTGACTCAGGATCCATCTCAAGACCAAGAACAAGTACTTTTTGAAGGCAAGTTGTGCTTTGACCATGTTGATCCTATTTTGAAATCTATTTTGATTCAACCTACTGCATGCTAGTTCAATTAGAAAAATACTTTATTTAAACGTGGGGGTTAGATAAATACCAATTTGCTGTATGACACCTTGATTACTTAAGTATGTGCCATGACCCCTTGTCACCCTAGTTGTGGTTTACTAGTTGGACATTATTAACTTGCCAACATGGGTTTAGACCGTTGTAGTAAACTGCTTAGACCTGCTACGTGCTCATGACATGATTTTGGACAATCAAACGTTAATATTGACTTAATGATATATTGAACCTGTTTTGGAAAAGTATCATGTGATGTTGATGGCACGTGGTGCATGGTAATCAACTGGGGTTTGATAAATAGTTTTTCGACCGGGGCATGTGGCAAGAATAATCAGGTGGGCCAGTTGTGGCATTGGGAGTGTTGATTTGGTTCTTCGGGTAGTCTTGCCCTGGTCACCCTAAGGACTTAACCTTGCAAGCCTTTGAACTGGGTCTAACGTGCAACCACATGTCTGTAATGGGACGGACCTAGTTGACTAAGTTGCTAATAACGCACTGTGGGACCTCAGGAGGTCAACTACACCCTTTGTGTAAGTTATGCGGGAGCGTCTGGGTGAGGCCAGGTACCCATCTAACGGTTGATTGGCCTAGACTTCGCCTTAGCTAAGGGAAGGGTTAGTGTGCAATAACCGGGGAGGACCACTTGTATTGTTAGAGGTTTCCGAAAGACTTTGTTACGGGAACTCGCCTTTGTGGTGTTTGACTGTATCTTGTGGGTAAAGTGCATAACCTCTGCAGAGTATAGAATCTATTCGAATAGTCGTGTCCGCGGTATTGGACATCACTCGGGAATTACAGTCAAGGGTTAGATTTTCTCAAAAATAACTTGGGTTTGAGAGGTTGGGTTGGATTAATAGTGATGTTGATGGAAATGTGGTTTAGGATGGGAAGATGGTTGTTAAACTTCTTGAAAGTTATTTATGCTTTACTTGTTTCTACTGCTTTCGAATCTACTTATATTACTTGTCAAATCTTGTATCGCAAATATACCTTGAGCTATTCCTTTGTACCAAGCCATGCATGTAGTATATTAGCTTGCATTACAGGCATGACTTCTTTGAGTACCAAGTACTCACCCTTGCCACCCTACAACACCAGTTGAAGAGGAGACTACACCAGCTTTGGAGGAGGAACTCTAAGAGGATCCGTCTACTTAGGGAGCGAGCCCAGTCAGTTGCCTGTGGTATACTGGATGGCGCCACGAAGTTATTTGATTTTCCGCTGCTACTATTTTTCTTTTAATAAGTTTCGCCCTGCGAGGCGTACATTTGCAACTTGACCATAAGGTTGAGTAACCAGTTTGGTTATTTAAATAAAAGTACTTTATTAGTATCGAATGGTATGATTGTGATATTTACCGATGTTAAGACTGTGTGCACTAGCGCGTTCCTGGACTAGTGTTGAATACACAGAGGGTCCGGATTTGCAAATTCGGGGTCCCGACAGAGGTGGTATCAGAGCCATACTTGACTGTAGGCTCAACCCTAAGCTAGAATGGTCGTAGTGAGGATAAAACCTATTTTCTAAAGCTAAAAATTTGTCAAGATAAGAAATGACATCTCGACTTATCCCCTTCTCTCTCTTCTTGTCTCTTGCTGAATTTTTCCTTACCTTGTCACGATTTAAAATTTCGAGTTCTTACGTAAGCACTCTTGTGACAGATGGAGGAAGAGTTCAACTACGTTGATCTGGGAGTTGGTCACGCCGCAGAGCTTTGGCATATGCTACAAACTCTCGGAGATTTTGAGAAGCCGCAATACCAAGTGGAAGTGATCATACAAGCGGGATTGATCAAGGCTTGTGATGTGAAGATTGAGGTACCTGCTAGGAAGAAGGGCCCAGGCAATCGCCCGATACACTGCACTGCCAGGAGGTCTACAATGCAGATGGGTATCCAAGAAGTATCACGACGAGCAATGCGGCACATTACCCGTATCTACGCCAGAGAGTTGGAGAGCACGGTGTTCCATTATCATCCGCGCAGCGATAACCTTCTTGACCCGAAGGCGAATCAGGATGGGGATGCCATGGTTACACAGTTGGCACGATTTGTTGTCGCCCAGGAGGATGTACTCGATGATACAAGCAGGGATCTACAGAAGGCCCGCAAGGAGATCACGACAGAGAAGAATAGATGGCGGGAAGCTCAAGAGTATGTGTCCCACCTTCTGCAAAGGATTGGAGAGTTAGAGACGGCATTGTACAGACCAGAACCAGAGCCAGTACTCGAGCTACACGAGCCCGATCCGGAGGAGTCAGATCTCAATGAGGACACTGCTTCTTCGACTACCACAGATGACACAGTTGCTGGACATGGCAATCGTTTCGCGCCTATGCCGCAGCATCCATACCCAGGCCGTGGAGGCTTTCTCGATGAGTGAGCGTAGGTTCTATAGTGAGACTCCTTCGCCGAGTCGCGTCATAGAATAAAGAGTCACCCTTTAGGCGTTAGACTCCAGTGTTAGTTCGATTTGGATTTTCATTGTTTGCTGAGTGTGCAGTATGTGTTGCAAGGCCCTTAGGCATTGTAAGCAACCATACCAAGTTACTAATATCAATAATAAAGTTGGACCTTAAAGTTACACCTTTCGCCCCGTATAAGTTCCATATTACTTGTCTATTCTTGATTCCCCCTCATCTCTAAGACTTAGAGCAAATCGACAGATGGTGAACACCCGCGGAAACTTTGGAAGCAATGGGAGTGGTTCTCGCCCAGCAGAAAACCCCAATGATGGAGCACCAAAGACCGCCTTGATTGATATGCAGAATTTTGGAGCATTTCTTGCTGCTCAGACTCAGCTGATGCATGCTATGATTCAACAAATGCAACACGTCACCGCTCAGGCCACAGCTAATCAAGTCAATCAGGGACAACGCCAGAATACAAGACTGTCAGAGTTCATGAGGACTCACCCACCCACTTTCTCTGGGAATGCCAATCCATTGGAGGCCGATGATTGGTTAAGGTCAATTGAGAGGAAGCTACACATAGCTCAATGCATAGGAAACGAGAAGGTACTCTACGCTTCTCATCAGTTGGAAGGAACAGCCGCCGAATGGTGGGAGAATTTCTGTGCCACGCAAGAGAACCCTCAAGACATCACTTGGGAAGAGTTCACAGCTGCGTTCCGTCAGTATCACGTGCCTGAAGGAATCATGGACCTTAAGAAGGAGGAGTTCAGAGCACTGAAGCAAGGTAATCAGCCAGTGGCCGACTACCTGAACAAGTTCACACAGCTAGCACGCTACGCACTGAGGATGTAGCGACAGATAAAGCCGCATACCTCGTTTCATGAAGGGACTTAACTCAGGATTGCAAGTAGGATTGATCACCCACACCTTTCCAGATTTCCAAGAGTTGGTGAATAAGGCGCTTATTCTTGAGGACAAGCGCAAGGAACTGGATGAGAACAGGAAGCGCAGGATGCAACAAACAGGATCACACCAGTGGAACGCAACAAATACCGAGAGTTGCACCAAATCAATTTTGATTCCAGCCACGAGAATGCTACAAGGACACCGTCACCAGCACCAAGACCTGTCAATCAGAACTACGGACCCAGCCCCGCTAGAAACACTACCCCAGTGCAACAAGAAGGAACAGTGAGACGCTGTTACAACTGCAACGAGCCAGGACACTTTGCCAACAGTTGTCCGAAGAAGACAGCAGGAGTGACCCCAGTTCGCTTCAATCTAGGAACCACCCCCGCTAGGACGCCAGCACCAGGAACCACATCCCAGACCGTGGTGAGAGGCCGAGTCAACCATGTCACCGCAGATGCACTGCAGAATGCTACGGACGTCGTACTGGGTAAGTTACTTGTTAACTCAGTACCTACAACCGTTTTGTTTGATTCTGGAGCTTCGCATTCGTTTGTTTCGCAAGGCTTTGCTACTAGAAATGATTTGAGGATTGCAAGACTTAAGTGCATGCTTTTAGTTCAAACCCCTGGTTCCGAACTCCGAACGAAAGTAGGATGTTCCGGGGTGAGAATACTAATAGATGGAATAGAGTTCCTAGCAAACCTTATAATTTTGGAGACCCAGACCTTAGACGTTATTTTGGGAATGGATTGGTTATCCAAGCACAAGGCCGTATTGGATTGTGGACGAAGGACTATCTCAGTTGAGAGCCCGTGTGGGAAGAAAGTGGAATTTCAAGCCACTGCAGTTAGAGATGGACAGTTGATGGTTAACAGTACCAAGGCAATCAGCATAGAGGATGTCTCAGTAGTAAATGAGTACCCAGATGTTTTTCCCGAAGATCTACCTGGTATGCCGCTAGACAGGGACATAGAGTTTGTGATGGAGCTTGTACTGCACAAAGACCGATAGCAAAGAGACCCTATCGGATGTCTACCGAGGAGTTGGTAGAGATGAAGAAACAGATTAGAAGAGTTAATGGAGAAAGGATTTATCGCATCGAGATCATCGCCGTGGGGAGCACCGCTTTTGTTTGTCAAGAAGAAGGGCGGGAGTTTCGTGGATGTGCATTGACTACCGTGCACTCAATGAAGTCACCGTGAAGAATAAGTATCCGCTACCCAGGATTGATGATTTGTTTGACCAATTAAGAGGAGCCGGAGTTTTCTCCAAGATTGATCTAAGATCGGGATACCATCAGTTGAAGATCCGATCAGAAGATATCCCGAAGACTGCATTCTCGTCAAGATATGGACATTACGAGTTTACAGTTATGTCCTTTGGACTGACAAATGCGCCAGCATATTTCATGAATATGATGAATAAGGTGTTCATGGAATATTTGGACAAGTTTGTCGTCGTGTTCATAGATGATATCCTAATCTACTCCAAAACAGAGGATGAACATGCCGAACACTTGAGGCGAGTTTTGGAAAAGCTGAGGGAACAGCAACTTTTCGCCAAGTTTAGTAAGTGTGGTTTTTGGAAGGACAAGGTGGAGTTTCTTGGACATATAATGACCGCAGAAGGGGTCGCCGTAGATCCAAGCAAAGTAGAAGCGGTGTTACATTGGGAGCAGCCAAAGACTGTGACCCAGATCCGGAGTTTCCTTGGAATGGCAGGGTACTACCGCCGTTTCATTGAAGGCTTTTCGACAATTGCGAAACCTCTTACGCAATTGCTGAAAAAGGAGAAGAAGTTTGCATGGATGTCGAATGTGAGAAAGGATTTCGTGAGCTGAAAAGCGATTGACATCAAGACCGGTGTTAGTTCTACGGATGTTGCTCAAAGCTTTGATATTTATTGTGACGCATCGCGCCAAGGACTTGGATGTGTCGTCGATGCAGAATGGAAAGGTCGTCGCTTATGCATCAAGGCAGTTGAGGCCGCATGAGGAAAATTATCCGACGCATGACCTAGAGTTAGCTGCCGTAGTGCATGCCTTGAAGATATGGCGTCACTATCTGATCGGGAACAGATGTGAAGTGTATACGGATCATAAGAGCCTTAAATACATATTCACCCAGTCGGATCTGAATATGAGGCAGAGGAGATGGTTAGAGTTGATCAAGGATTACAATGTTGGAATCCATTACCATCCCGGGAAGGCCAACGTAGTTGCCGATGCCTTGAGTCGGAAAAGCCATACTGTGAACATGTTGCTAGCCACAAGTCAGGATGAGTTATGTGAGGATTTCCATAGAATGAAGATTGAGGTGGTACCTAGCGGATTCTTGGCCGCATTAGAAGTAAAGCCTACTCTAGAGGACCAGATCCGAGAAGGACAGAAGGATGATGACAAGATCCGCAGGATTAAGTCCATCAAGGAGGAAGGCAAGGCAGAGGATTTCTAGTTGGATGAGCAAGGCACGTTATGGATGAAGGATCGCATTTGTGTGCCGAACAAAAAGGAGCTGAAGCAATTGATTCTAGAAGAAGCCCATGACTCCAAGTACTCAATTCATCCTGGAAGCGCCAAGATGTATCAGGATCTGAAGGAAAGATTCTGGTGGCCAAGCATGAAGCGTGAAGTTGCCGAGCATGTTGCATTGTGCGATGTATGCCAGAGAGTCAAGGCAATGCATCAGAGACCAGCAGGATTACTACAAATTACTGAAAATACCTGAGTGGAAGTGGGAGGAAATCGGAATGGATTTTATTACCGGTTTGCCTAAGACTCAAGGAGGTTATGACTCCATATGGGTTATAGTGGATCGTTTGACCAAAGTGGCCCATTTTATCCCCGTGAAGACCACCTACTCGGGAGATAAGTTAGCAGAGTTGTACATGATCAGGATCGTCTGTTTGCACGGAGTGCCAAAGAGGATTGTATCGGACAGAGGTACCCAATTTACCTCAAGGTTTTGGAATAAGTTGCATGAAGCCATGGGAACCCGTTTAAACTTCAAGATCTGCCTTATCATCCGCAGACGGATGGACAGGAAAGAAGAGTCAACGGTCTGGAGGATATGTTAAGAGCTTGTGCATTGGCTTATGCTACCTCTTGGGATAAGAGTTTGCCGTATGCCGAGTTCAGTTACAACAATAGTTATCAGGCTAGTTTACAGATGTCACCTTTTGAGGCACTGTATGGTCGACCCTGTCGGACGCCATTGAATTGGACTGAGACCGTGGCGCCGTGTCTTCGGGCCTGATATTCTTCAAGAGGCTGAAGAGCAGATTGCCATGATTAGGGAAAGGTTGAAAATAGCCCAATCACGACAGAAGAGTTATGCTGACAACCGTCGCCGGGACTTGAGTTTTGAACCAGAAGACTTTGTATACCTCAGAGTTACGCCTCTCAGGGGAGTTAAGAGGTTCCATGCTAAAGGGAAACTCGCACCCCGCTATGTTGGACCATTTAAGATTTTGAGCCGCAGAGGCAAAGTTGCTTATCAGCTGGAGTTGCCACAGTCGTTAACAGGAGTACATGACGTATTTCATGTGTCCCAGTTGAAGAAGTGTCTCCGACTACCTGAGGAGCAGACGCCGCTAGAGTCAATTGAGTTGCAGGAGGATTTGACTTATAAGGAGCATCCCGTGAAGATTTTAGACACAATGGATCGAGAAACTAGAAACAAGTCAACCCGTTTCTGTAGAGTTCAGTGGAGCAACCATGCAGAGAGCGAAGCGACTTGGGAGCGCGAAGAGGATCTGAAGAAAGAGTTTCCAAACCTATTCTCAGAGTAAGCCACGAATCTCGGGACGAGATTCTATTAAGGGGAGGTTTGTAACACCCCAAAAATTTGCTTTTCTTAAATTCATGTGTGATTTGGCACTTTGGTGAATTTTTGGAATTTTCTGGAATTTATTTGGATTTATTTGGAATTTATTTGAATTTATTCCATTTTGAAATAATTAAAGAATTAAACTTTGCAAATAAAATTTTGTTGGAAATATTTTATTTGAGTCCAAAATGATCCAAAGTATTTTCCAGAATTTTTCTGGAATTTTTCTGAGTCTTTTGCTATTTTTAATGAATTAAATGAATTACTGGGAATTATTTTAATTATTAAATCGCTGGAAAATGCGAGTGGGTTTGCACTGTTCATCCGACCGAGCCGCACCCGAGTCAGACTCGAGTCCGACCCGAGCCAGCCGAGTCGGTCGAAAACAACCCTAATGTAACACCCCAAAATTTTTCTTTTCTTAAATTCATGTGTGATTGGCACTTTGGTGAATTTTTGGAATTTTCTGGAATTTATTTGGATTTATTTGGAATTTATTTGAATTTATTCCATTTTGAAATAATTAAAGAATTTGATTTTGCAAATAAAATTTTGTTGGAAATATTTTATTTGAGTCCGAAATGATCCAAAATATTTTCCAGAATTTTTTCTCGAATTTTTCTCGAGTCATTTGCTATTTTTAATGAATTAAATGAATTCCGGGAATTATTTTAAATATTAAATCGCTGGAAAATCGAAGTCGTTATTCTTGTCATCCGATAGGCCAGTCGATTTCGAGTTGAGTCCACCAGCACGCGTGGTCAGCGAACCGCCGTCTCCAACTCCTAGCCACCACGACCCTTGGATCAAGATCCAGCGGTTGTGATTGCGCCACGATCCCGAACCGAGTCCGACCGGCCAGCTGACCGGCCGCGAGCCGGACGTTCAATTCAACGCCGGCCGTTGGATCGAGATCCAACGACTCACGCTGCGCCACGTCGCCTCCGCTCAGGCCAGGCCGCCGTCAGCCGCCGAAATCGACTCTCGGTCTCGCGGCGCTTTCACGGACGCCGAGACCCTATTTAATGCGCCGCCACCACGCCGGTGACTTAGACTTCGCCGTGCGCATCGCGTTCTGCTATCTTCGGCCGAGCCGCCGCTACCGGCTCGCCGGAGTTGGAGTTCGTCGCCATGGTTAACGCTGATATCGCCCGCCGTCCGCTCCGCCGCATCAAGCTCGGATCGGATTTTCAAGGCGAGTGCACGCGTTCGGGAGTACCGCTTCACTTCAGCCGGAGAAGCCTTGCCGCTTGGACTCGTCGTCGTCTTTCATCTCCGGTGGCCTCTGCCCGCTGCCGCTATCGCTGGCGTCGCGAGCTACGCTTAGCCGTCCGTCGACGTAATCAAGGGCTCGGGATCGCGCCCGCCACACCGCGGTGAGATCTCACGTGCAACCTCGATCGATTTTTCAACCGTCGGATCTAGATCCAACGGCTTAGATTGTGCCACGAGCTAGAACTGCACTGTGTTAGATTGATCTTGACCGTCGATCAAGATCGAACGGCCCGGATCACCGGAGTTGTTTTTCCAAAGCACTACGCCAGATTTAATCAGCGCCGCGATTTTCAAACCAACGGCCGTGATTGCGCCACGTGTCGAAGGAAGTTGGACGCGCGTCAAAGGCGTCGCTGCCAGTGCGGGTGGTCAGCGACACGGCCCGTGTCGGCCGATCGCACCGTGACGCCACCCATGACGTCCACAAAGGTCCCACATGTCACGACACGTAGAGTCGTGGGACCGGAGTCCTGTGGACCCGAGCCAAGCGTGGACCAAGTCCATGGACTGCCGACGCCAGCCAACCAATCAGGAAGCCACGTGTCCATCTTGACGCAATAATCAATTTCCAAAAAGAAAATGATTTATTAATTCGAAATAATGATTTTGATTTTGATTCAAACTTCAAACGCTTTATAACTTTTGCGTTTCAACTCCGATTTGAGTGATTCAAATTTCTAAATTTGTATAAAATTAAGATCTACCTAAATATAAATTTTATTTAATTTTGGACTAAAGTTTTTCTCTGTAATATTATTTAATTGATTATTTAAACTTTAATAAATCATAACTTTTTGCATTTTAACTTCGATTTGGACGATTCAGTTCTAAAAATCCAGAAAATTATGTTCTCTCTGTTTATGGATTTTATTTGGAGTTTTGGATGTTTTTGCCTAGTGTTTATTTGTGTATTTGCTATTTGCACGCTTTACGAGTAGACGTTGAAGGCTAGGAAGGATTCGAAGGAGAAGTGTTGACTCAGGATCCAACTCAAGACCAAGAGCAAGTACTTTTTGAAGGCAAGTTGTGCTTTGACCATGTTGATCCTATTTCAAATCTATTTTGATTTTAAACTATTGCATGCTAGTTCAATTAGAAAAATACTTTGTTTAAACATGGGGTTAGATAAATACCAATTTGTCGTATGACACCTTGATTACTTAAGTATGTGCCATGACCCTTTGTCACCCTAGTTGTGGTTTACTAGTTGGACATTATTAAATTGCCAACATGGGTTTAGACCGTAGTAGTATCTTTGCTTAGACTCAAGTACGTGCTCATAACATGATTTTGGACAATTAAATGTTAATATTGACTTAATGATATATTGAACCTGTTTTGGAAAAGTATCATGTGATGTTGATGGCACGTGGTGCATGGTAATCAAGCTGGGGTTTGATAAAAGCAGTTCGGCAGCATGTGGCAAGAGTAATCAGTGGGGCGATTGTGGCGTTGGGAATGTTGATTTGGTTCTTGGGTAGTCTTGCCCTGGTCACTCTAAGGACTTAACCTTGCAAGCCTTTGAACTGGTCATACTTGCAACCACATGGCTGGAATGGGACGGCCCTAGTTGACTGACTAAGTCGCTAAGGACTCACTTGTGGAGCCTCAGGGTGTCAATTACACCGCTTGTGTGATTGTCGGGGAGCGTATCGTCGGTGTGGCCGATACCCATCTAACGGTGTGTTGGTCCCATACTTCGCCTTGGCTAAGGGAAGGATGTGTAGAGCACTAACAGGAGAGGACCACTGTGTTGTTTGAGGCTTAGAAAGGCTTTGTTCTGCAGAACTCGCTTTGTGGTGTTTGATCAGTATCTTGTGGGTAAAGTGCATAACCTCTCAGAGTGTAGAATCTATTTAAATAGCGAGTCCACTGATCGACAATGCCTCGAAAATTACAAATGGTCAAAGGGTTAGATTTTCAAAAATAACTTGGATTTGAAAGGTTGGATTGGTTTACTAATGAGGATGATGAAAATGGTTTAGGATGGGAAAAATGTTTATTAAACTTCGGAAAAGTTATTTACGCTTTACTTATTTCTACCGCTCCGAATCTACTTATATTACTTGTCAAATGTTTCTTTGCAAATATACCTTGAGCTATTCCTTTGTACCAAGCCATGCATATAGTATATTAGCCATTCATTGCATGACTTCTTGAGTATAAGTACTCACCCTTGCCTCAACACAATACCAGCTTGAAGAGGAGACTACACGACTTTGGAGGAGAACTCCAAGAAGATCCGTCTACTTAGGGGCGCGAGCCTGGCCATGGTGGTATCTTGGATGGCGCACTGTTATTTGGTTTTTCGCTATTATTTTCTCGAATAAGTTTCGCCTATAGGCATACATTTTGTAACTTCTGGCCATAAGGTCGAGTAACGATTTAGTTATTTAAATAAAGTACTTTATTGGTATCGCTTTGGTATGATTGTGATATTTACCGATGTTAAGGCCCATGTGCACTAGCGCGTTCTGGACTAGTGCTGAATACACATGAGGGTCCTGATTTGCAAATTCGGGTCCTGACATCTAACCCAAGTTGATCCCGACCGTTGGATCGAGATCCAACGGTCGGATTGATCGCATCGGTTCGAGCCGAGACCGACCGACCAGTCGCGCCGCGATCGTCGTGGCCGTTGATCGCGCCACGTGGACGGTCGACCGTCGTCGTCCCCGTCGGATCCGAGCCGGACTCCGCCGCCGCGCCCGCCGCCGTGGAAAACTAGGTTTCCGTGTCCCGCGCGGAAGCCGAGGCTATTTAATGCCCGGATCACGCCCCGAGGATCGCCTGGACCTTGCGCAGCCACTGCCCTAGCTCACCGAGCCTCAGCCGCCGTAGATCCGCCGGAATCGCTCGCCGTAGTTGGAGGAGGTGTCCGCCGCGGTTTGCGCCGTTTTCCGCCGCCGTCCGTCGTCTTCCGCCGAGAAGGAGCCCAGATCCGGAATCCCCGCTTCGAGACGCACCCGAAGAGACCACCCACTTCGCCGGAGCGTGCCCGAAACGCCGTCGGTGTGGTCTTCGTTCTCAACGCCGGCCGCCGAAGCTCCGCCGTGGACATCGCATACCCGCGAAGCTTCTCCACCGTCGGATCTTCATCGCACGGTCCAGATTCGTCCACGTCACCCACGGTAAAGAATCACGTGTTAATCTCTAGATCTAATCTCAACCGTTAGATCTAGATCCAACGGCTTAGATTGAACCACGTTCATAGCGATAGATTGGATCTTGACCGTCCGATCAAGATCGAACGGTCCAGATCAGTGGAGTTGTTTTCCAAGCGCGTTAGCCAGATCTAATCTGGGCCGTTGATTTCCAAATCAACGGTTGAGATTGAGCCACGTGTCCGGGAAGGCTGACCGTCGCGGTCAGCGCCGTCCACGCGCGCGTGCGTGTGACGCTGACACGCGGGGCCCGCGTGTCAGAGGGCCCTTGATCAGCGACCCTGGCCGTGGCGAGCCCACTGTGGACCGAGCCGAGACCGCGGCGGTCCGTGGACCCGAGGCCACGCTGTCGTCACCCGATTGGTCCACGTGTCCTCGCCGACGCAATAAATGATTTTTCGAAAAAGAAAATGATTTAATAATTCGGTTTAATAATTGATTTGAATTTCAAAACTTCAAACGCTTATAACTTTTGCGTTTCAACTCCGATTTGAGTGATTCAAATTTCTAAATTTGTATAAAATTGAGATCTACCTAAATATTAATTTTATTTAATTTTTGGACTAAAGTTTTTCTCTGTAAAATTATTTAATTGATTATTTAAACTTTAAATAATCATAACTTTTGCATTTTAACTCCAAATTTGACGATTCCAGTTTCTAAAAACTCATAAAATTATGTTCTCTCTGTTTATGGATTTTATTTGGATGTTTGGACACTTTTTGCCTATTGTTTATTCGTGTATTTGCTATTTGCACGCTTTACGAGTAGACGTTGAAGTGCCGGAAGGATTCGAAGGAGAAGTATTGACTCAGGATCCAACTCAAGACCAAGAACAAGTACTTTTTGAAGGCAAGTTGTGCTTTGACCATGTTGATCCTATTTTGAAATCTATTTTGATTCAACCTACTGCATGCTAGTTCAATTAGAAAAATACTTTATTTAAACGTGGGGGTTAGATAAATACCAATTTGCTGTATGACACCTTGATTACTTAAGTATGTGCCATGACCCCTTGTCACCCTAGTTGTGGTTTACTAGTTGGACATTATTAACTTGCCAACATGGGTTTAGACCGTTGTAGTAAACTGCTTAGACCTGCTACGTGCTCATGACATGATTTTGGACAATCAAACGTTAATATTGACTTAATGATATATTGAACCTGTTTTGGAAAAGTATCATGTGATGTTGATGGCACGTGGTGCATGGTAATCAACTGGGGTTTGATAAATAGTTTTTCGACCGGGGCATGTGGCAAGAATAATCAGTGGGCGGTTGTGGCATTGGGAGTGTTGATTTGGTTCTTGGGTAGTCTTGCCTGGTCACCCTAAGGACTTAACCTTGCAAGCCTTTGAACTGGGTCTAACGTGCAACCACATGTCCGTAATGGGACGGACCTAGTTGACTAAGTTGCTAATAACGCACTGTGGGACCTCAGGAGGTCAACTACACCCTTTGTGTAAGTTATGCGGGAGCGTCGGGCCGAGGCCAGTACCCATCTAACGGTTGATTGGCCTAGACTTCGCCTTAGCTAAGGGAAGGGTTAGTGTGCAATAACCGGGGAGGACCACTTGTATTGTTAGAGGTTTCCGAAAGACTTTGTTACGGGAACTCGCCTTTGTGGTGTTTGACTGTATCTTGTGGGTAAAGTGCATAACCTCTGCAGAGTATAGAATCTATTCGAATAGCCGTGTCCGCGGTATTGGACATCACTCGGGAATTACAGTCAAGGGTTAGATTTTCTCAAAAATAACTTGGGTTTGAGAGGTTGGGTTGGATTAATAATGATGTTGATGGAAATGTGGTTTAGGATGGGAAGATGGTTGTTAAACTTCTTGAAAGTTATTTATGCTTTACTTGTTTCTACTGCTTTCGAATCTACTTATATTACTTGTCAAATGCTGTTTACTGCAAATATACCTTGAGCTATTTCTTTGTACCAAGCCATGCATGTAGTATATTAGCCTGCATTCTGTGCATGACTTGCTGAGTACCAAGTACTCACCCTTGCCACCCTACAACACCAGTTGAAGAGGAGACTACACCAGCTTTGTAGGAGGAACTCCAAGAGGATCCGTCTACTTAGGGAGCGAGCCCAGTCAGTTGCCTGTGGTATACTGGATGGCGCCACGAAGTTATTTGATTTTCCGCTACTACTATTTTTCTTTTAATAAGTTTCGCCCTGCGAGGCGTACATTTGCAACTTGACCATAAGGTTGAGTAACCAGTTTGGTTATTTAAATAAAAGTACTTTATTAGTATCGAATGGTATGATTGTGATATTTACCGATGTTAAGACTGTGTGCACTAGGGCGTTCCTGGACTAGTGTTGAATACACAGAGGGTCCGGATTTGCAAATTCGGGGTCCCGACACACGTCCATGGACCGGCTGACGCAATAAATCGATTTTTCAATAGAAAAATAATTCGGTGGAAAATCAAAATCCATGCTGACATCATTATTCGGTTTTTCAGTATAAAAATAAATGGATTAATTCGGATTATTGATTTATTTGAATTTTGAAACTTCAAACGCTTATAACTTTTGCAATTTAACTCCGATTTGAGTGATTCAAATTTCTAAATTTTCATAAAATTGAGATCTACTTAATGGTGAATTTTATTTAATTTTTTGACCAAAGCTTTTCTCTGTAATATTATTTAATTGATTATTTAAACTTTAAACGCTTGTAACTTTTGCGTTTTAATTCCGATTTTGCCGATTCAAATTCCTAAAAATTCATAAAATTATGCTCTCTCTATTTATGGACTTCATTTGGATGTTTGAACAATTTTTGTCTAATGTTTATTTATTTATTGCTATTTGCACGCTTTACGAGTAGACGTTGAAGTGCCCGAAGGCTTCGAAGGTGAAGTGTTGACCCAGGAGCCAGTTCAAGACCATGAACAAGTACTCTTTGAAGGCAAGTTATGTTTTGACCATATTGATCCCATTTTTGAAATTAATTTGATTTAAATTATTGCATGCTAATTTAAATTAGAAAATGCTTTACTTAATTATGGGAAATTAGATAAATGCCAAATTGCTGTATGACACCTTGGTTAATTAAATATGTGCCCTGACCCCCTTGTCACCCTAGTTGTGGATTATTAGTTGGATATTATTAAAATTACCAACATGGGTAGTTAGACCGATGTAGTATGCTTAGCCTTGCCACGTGAAATGCTTTGGACAATAAAATGCTAATATTGACTTAATGAGATATTGAACATGTTTTGAAGAAGTATCATGTGTTGTGATTGTTGATGGCACGTGGTGCATGGTAATCAACTAGGGTTTGATAAATAGTTTTCGACCGGGGCATGTGTCAAGAATGATCGAGTGGGCCAGTTGTGGCACCGGAAGCGTTGATTTGGTTCTTCGGGTAGTCTTGCCCTGGTCACCCTAAGGACTTAACCTTGCAAGCCTTTGAACTGAGCCAAACGTGCAACCACATGTCTGTAATGGGACGGACCTAGTTGATTAAGTTGCTAATAACGTACCTGTGGGACCTCGGGGTGTCAACTATACCTTTTGTGTAGTTGTACGGGGGAGCGTACCGGGCTGCGGCTAGGTACCGGGCTAAGGGAAGGGTTAGTGCGCAATCACCGGGGAGGACCACTTGTGCTGTTAGAAGTTTCTGAAAGACTTTGTTACGGACACTCGCCTTTGTGGTGTTTGGCTGTATCTTGTGGGTAAAGTGCATAACCTCTGCAGAGTGTAAAATCTATTCGAATAGCCGTGTCCGCGGCATTGGACATCGCTCGGGAATTACAGTCAAGGGTTAGACTTTCTTGAAAGTAACTTGGACTTAAAAGGTTTGGTTTGGTTTAATAATGATGTTGATGGAAATGTGGATTAGGAATTGGAAAGATGTTTATTTAACTCCTGGAAAAGTTATTGATTTTATACTTGTTTCCACTGCTTTCGAATCTACTTATGTTACTTGTCAAATGCTGTTTCACTACAATTATACCCTGAGCTATTCCTTTGTAATAGACCATGCATGTAGTATATTAGTTGCATTCTGTGCATGACTTACTGAGTACCAAGTACTCACCCTTGCCACAATACAACATCAGTTGAAGAAGAGTCTACACCAGCTTTGGAGGAGGAGCTCCAAGAGGAACCGTCTATCTAGGGAGCGAGCCCAGTCAGTTTCCTGTGGTATACTGGATGGCGCCACGAAGTTATCTTATTTTCCGCTGCTGTTATTTCTCTTTTAATAAGTTTTCGCCCTGCGTGGTGTATATTTGTAACTTGACCTTAAGGTTGAGCAACCAGTTTTGGTTAACTAATTGAAATACCTTATTATTCGTTGAGTGTGACTGTGATATTTACCAATGTTGAGACTGTGTAGTGATCCTGGACTAGTGCGGAATACACAAAGGGTTCGGATTTGCAAATTCGGGCCCCGACAAGCGTCATGACCGTGTTGAGAACCGGGCCAAACTAGCCATCCGACCGCCCATCCCTGCATGCCACGCTCACTCAATGGTCCCACTTTTACCGTCGAGAATTCAGGGAGCCTTAAGGTACTGAGGGCGATTACACGGACATGGTCCACCGGGGCGCAAACAAGAAAAAAAAAGAACAAAGGTGACAACTGCTTTGAATAGAAACTGGACATTGAATTAAGCAGAGGCTTCCTCCGACCAGCTTTGGAGAGGACAGCTCAACTCGGCTGGTCGGGGCGCCTAGCTCTGCACTTACAGCCTTCTCAGGGATAGAACTTGCGCAGAAGCTCTATGTTTTGGGAGTTCGTCAACTCCTCTCCGTCCTCAGTGGCCAACCTGATGTAACACCCTACAAATCTAAACTGTCGTACAAGAAAATTTCGACAGCATCTCTCCTAAAATTAGGACAAAACAGAAGCGACAACAAGATTCATAATAACCATTATAAATAGGAATAACATAAAAGCATCAATACTAGAGATAACAAGTCTAAATCAACCAGAAAACAAACATAAACGTAAAATAGCTCCAAAGAGGACATCAACAGGTCTATGATTAATAAAATTTCAGCAAGCTAATGAATTATTAAATGCACTAGTCCATGTGATTCGTGATGACCCCGGAGGGTTGATTGTGCTACTAAGCCCACCCTTCAAGCTTACGACTCGCGAGAACTACCTGAAAACAACAAAATAACAAGGGGTGAGATTGGGTAATCTCAAAGAAGCGGAACAACTTCTAACGAATAACACAGCCACAGTAAATCTAGCATACCAAATTCCTCATGTACAATACCACATTATAGAGTCCACACAACCTCAGTAAAATGCATATGATTGTGCACATGCTTATGCCATGATCCTCCTCACCGTGCCCTTTCTCAGAACACACGGTGTTGTACTGCGACTCTTGATCGCGCACGACAAGGCGTCGACAAACTTCCAATGCATGATTATGCAGTTAATGCTTCATGCATAAATACATTCATAACTTCCCACTCTGAATTCACATGCTTGCATACCATCAAATAACATGGATAGAATGCGAACATCATTGAGATAGAATATCTCCACAATTCATCTTGCAAACAACATCTTTCTTCATTCTTACTCATGATTCAAAAGCCAAACAACCACATCACAATGCAGGATAGGATATTGTAATCTCATAAACAAGTAGTTAAACCATGTAGGTGTGCTGCAATTAAGGTTTATATTGAAGACGAAACAAAAAGCGAGTTATAGTTTAGCAAGACCGCTACTTCCACTTGCCTTTACCAACGTGGATGACGAACCTAGTTGCGTCCAGAAGGGGCACCACCTGTAAAAATATTATTTCAGTACATAGAGACATCACAAATGATCACACAACTCGAACACACGCTTCCTAATCCCCGTTCCCTTCTTAAGCGCCAAAAACCCCAATCTGTCCAGGTCAAACAGCAGCACCCTCTCTTTACAATTTCGTATCTTTTTTTATACAGATCATAAAAATACAAAAAAATTACAGTAGCTAGATATTGACGAGATCTACAACTTTCATGAAGATCACAAATTTCAATTCTACTGTTAAATATGCCTAAACAAACGTCCAACACAGTGGACAAAATCTGTTTCCAGATTCTGTCTGTCATCTTGCAACAGCGATAACTCTCAGAAAGACGCCCCAAAAATTCTGAAAAAATTACAAAAGCTAGATCTCGACGTTATCTACAACTTTCTAGTTATAGGTTTTCGCAGGAAAAATCTTCTATGCCACGTACAACGCGAAACAATCCGCGCTGCACAATCTCCCCTTCCAAAAACAGCACCACGTGAACATCTACCCTTCTCCCCCATCAAGATCCATCTAAATCACTCACCACCAGATCTAATACACTCCTAATCCCTAGGTAGAACAGGGGTAAAAGATTGGGAATTTTACCTTGAGTTCTCCCTTGAGAACCCACGAAAAACGCGCGACGATTCCCGAAACGGAAATCTGCTCGTCCTCCACGCCTCCACGGATCCTCTTCTCGCTTGCTCCTTCGCGTTACGCGGAGGATCGTGGGCCACAACGCAAGGGGAGGTAGAGGATGGGTGGTGTGGCTGCTAGGGGCGGAAGGGGCGCCCTAGGGCTTTTGGGGGTGACACCCCTTTTATATGGTGGGCCGGCCCACTAGGGGAAAAGAGAGAGAGGTGGGGAGGGGATTCGCAGCCCAGGCCCAGGTTTTCCTCGGCCCACTGTTTCTAGCCCGACAACTCCAAATTTAATATTAATACGCCGGATAAACTTCAATTATTTCATCCCCCGACAAATCCTTCATTCCTCTCCCGAAACAAAACCAGGAAAAGGAACCCTAGAATCGCTCTGACGCTCTAAGGCATCACACCTGACTGCCCCGGGGCGAGAGATTGAAACCACCTTAAAGGGGCCCTCCCACTAGGGAGACAGTTTGTGCAACCCGGCATGCGTCTGAACTCTGCGCAAGACCAGTTCGCCAACTGCCAGTGTTCTCTCGCTGACCCAGGCGGCGTGGTACCGCCTGAGACTCTGCTGGTACCGGGCAGCGCGCAAGGCCGCGCGATCCTGCACTTCTTCCAGGAGGTTGATGTCCTCTCGACGCAGATCTTCCTGGGCTTCCTCAGTGAACGCTGCCACGCGCGGTGACCCTAAGGCCAGCTCCGAAGGTAGGACAGCTTCCGCGCCGTAGACCAGGAAAAAAGGAGTTTCCACCGGGAGTTCTTCAGTCCACCGGGCTCCGCACTTATGGAGTCGATCAAATGCTCTGGTCTTGAGGCCCTTCAGCACCAGCGCATTGGCCCGCTCAACTTGGCCATTACTCCTTGGGTGGGCCACCGAGGCAAAACAAACCTTGGTGCCCATCTCTTCACAGAAACCCAGGAAGGTGGCGCTGGTGAACTGCGTGCCATTGTCGGTGATGATGCGGTTGGAGACACCAAAGCGGGCAAAGATTCCTTGCATGAACTTGATCGCAGCGGCGGTGGTAATTGCCCTCACCGCTTCGGCTTCCACCCATTTGGTAAACTTGTCGATGGCGACGAACAGATGGGTGTAGCCCCCTGTGGCCCGCGAGAACGGGCCCAGGATATCCAGCCCCCAGACCGCGAAGGGCCATGAGAGCGAGATGGTTTGCAGAGCCTGGGCTGGTCGGTGGATTTGCCTGGCGTGGAACTGGCATGCTTCGCACTTCCTCACCAGCTCGCAAGCATCCTGGAGGGCGGTTGGCCAATAGAACCCTTGGCGGAAAGCTTTCCCAACCATCGTTCGACTTGACATATGGCTCCCGCACACGCCTCCATGGATATCAGAGAGCAGACTGCTCCCCTCTTCCCGAGTGATGCACTTCAGAAGAATTTTGTTTCTACCACAGCGGTAAAGGTCATCCATGTGCCTTCCCGGTCAAGTGTGGCGACCACGGGGTGATCGCCCGAGTACTCCGCCGGGCCGAGCATTTCCGTCGGCACTACTCTCCCTTCTGGAGCAAGGGCTGAAGCAGCATCACCATCGTCCCCACCAGAAACGGGGGCTGCGATGGACGGTCGCGGAAGCCTTTCTTCAAAGACTCCGACCGGAACAGGGGATCTGGTCGAGGCGAGCTGCGCAATCTCGTCCGCCAAGTAGTTGTCGCGCCGGGCGATGTAAATATACCCCAGCCCATTGAAATGTCGCTCCATCTTTCTGACCTCTGCCAAGTACTCCGCCATGACGGGATCAGAGCAGGAGAACTCCTTTCTCGCTTGGTTGACGACTAGCAGCGAGTCACCCTTGACTTGTAGATGCCGGACTCCGATGGCCGCGACGGCGCGAAGTCCCGCCAGCAAGCCTTCGTACTCGGCAACGTTGTTAGTAGCCTTGAAGTCCAGGACAACCACATACTTCAGGATGTCCCTGGTTGGGGAAACCAGGAGGACCCCAGCCCCCGCGCCTTCGAGCCTAAAGGAATAATCGAAGTAGAGCGCCCAGGGGAGGGCGCGGGGGTTTCCTCAGTCTCGGACTCAACAGGAGTCCACTCAACAATGAACTCTGCCAGCCTTTGACTCTTGATCGTAGTACAGGGGGCGAATTTGAGGCCAAACTCCCCCAGCTCCACAGACCACTTGGCAATGCAGCCTTCAGCTTCGCGGTTGTGAAGAATCTCGCGCAGGGGATAGGCAGACACCACCGTGATCTCCTTTCCTTAGAAATAATGCCGTAACTTCCTGGACGCCACCAGCACGGCGTACACCATCTTCTGGGCTTGCGGATACCTTGTCTCCGCATCATGTAACACCTTGCTGACGTAGTAAACTGGCCGCTGGACGCCTTCACGCTCCGCCACCAGTGCGCCACAACGCGCAGGATCGCCGCTACGCATAACAAAGAACGGCTCGCCTGGCTCGGGAGCGACCAGCAACGGAGGGGAGGAGAGATACTTCTTTAATTCTTCGAGTGCTTGTTGCGCTTTTGTGGTCCACTCGAAGGAGTTGGTCTTCTTCAGCAACTTGAAAAAGGGGAGACTCTTTTCTCCAAGCCGGACTATGAACCGGCCAAGAGAGGCCAGGCGACCACCCAGGCACTGGACTTGCTTGAGCCGTGTGGGCGGTTGCATGCGCTCGATGGCCGCAATCTTTTCTGGGTTGACCTCGATTCCACGATTAGAAACGAGGAACCCAAGCAGCTTTCTAGACGACACACCGAACACACACTTCTCAAGATTCAGCTTCAGACAATACTGCCAGAGGTGGGAGAAAGACTCCTCTAGATCTTCAACGAGCCCAGCAGTCTTTTTGGTCTTCACTACCAAATCATCAACATATACTTCAAGATTTCTTCCAACTTGCGACCGAAATACAGTGTGCATAGCACACTGGTAGGTTGAACTAGCATTCTTCAACCCAAAAGGCATTCGGATATAACAGTACATGCCTAGAGGGGTCACAAAAGTAGGCTTCTCTTCGTCTTCCCGTGCCATGCTGATCTGATGGTAGCCGGAGTAGGCGTCTAGGAAGCACAAGACCTCGCACCCTGCTGTGGAATCGACGACGATGTCTATCCGCGGCAGGGGGTACGGGTCCTTGGGGCAGGCTTTGTTGAGGTCGGTGAAGTTGATGCACATCCGCCACTTCCCGTTCGACTTCTTGACGAGCACATGGTTGGCCAGCCTGCCGCTCTGGTGCCTGCCTCCGGACTTTCTGCCGGACTGGGTGCACTCTAGGGAGTGTTGCCAATCGGTTCTCAATCACCTCCCTAGGGACCCCGGTCATCTCAGATGGTTCCCAGGCGAACACATCTAGGTTAGACCGGAGGAAGGTGACGAGCACATCTTCCTATTTGGTGCTGAGGTTGGTACCAATCTTCACGACCTTTCCAGAACCGTCCTCGCCCACGGGGACCACCTTCACCTCACCCGAGGGACCAGGTGAGGCGCGGGCCCTGACCGGGGGGAGCTCTGGGCAGTCGTCTTCACCTTGAGCCGAGCAGGTGGTGCCGGCCAGGTCCTGCACCTTCTTGCTGAGGCGCAGGGCTTCCAGCCGATCCACCTTCATGGTAATCGGGCCTCCAGGCCCAGGGATCTTCATCATCATGTAGGCATAATGCGTGGCCACAATGAACTTGACCAGAGCTGGTCGGCCAAGCAACACATTGTAGTGGAGATCGAAGTCCGCGATCTCGAAGTTGATCTTCTCTGTCCGGAAGTTTTCCACACTTCCGAACGTGACGTGTAGCCGGACTTGTCCCAGGGGCATCAAGCCCACCCTAGGGGCAACTCTGTAGAAGAGAGGGGCCAGACGCAACTCCTCGTAAGGAATTTGGAGTGCCTTGAATGCCCCTACAGACATAAGGTTGATGGAGCTCCCTCCATCGATAAGCACTCGCCCAAGTCTCGCATTCCAGACCGTGGGAGAAACCACGATCGGGAGATGGCCCGGGCCTGAGGTGCTCTCCGGGTGGTCGGCCTGACAGAAGGTAATCGGCTGTAGGATCGAAAGACACGAATATAGCAATCAGAGGGGGGTGAATGATTGTGCGGAAGCTAAAACCAAATTCTTAATCTACTAAAAGTTCACCCCAAAACAGAACCAAATAATTGCCTCGTATTTGACAAAAGCAGAATGATAGAGGTTCGGTAAAACGCGAATTCCTGGAGATACACCAGTCGGAACGATCTGAAATTTGGACACAAGAAACTAGATTCCAATACGAATAGAACCCAAAAAGAATCAGCTTGATTGGACTTACGGATCAAAAGTTATGAATCTCTCAAGCTTGCTTTGACAGAAGATGACGAGAATAGATCTAACTAGAATTGTAGCTCGCAGAAAGATTTGAAGAACTTGATCTTTATTTCTCCTTTCTTTTGTCTAAAGTACTTAAAACAAAAGAGTACAAACTTAAAGCTTGCTCAAAGCTTGATGCCCTTCAACAGAAGACAACCCCTCCTATTTAAAGGAGCAAAACACAAGGAGTCATGAATACAATTCCTACTCCTAATCCTAGAAGGAGTCCCACTCCTAATCCTAGAAGGAGTCCCACTCCTAATCCTAGAAAGAGTATGTATTCAACACAACTCCTCTTGGCCCAACCTAGCCGAGTACAACTCTTGCACGCGTATGGCAACCCTACCATACTCACGTGACTAACACTTTGCACGCGAATGACCTCTTGCCATTCTCACGTGACTAACCATTCTTCATGTGCACCATTCTCTTAGTCCGAACGTCCCGCATGACATCCTTGACCACCAAGACCTCAGTTCCCCCTGAACCTAGTCCCAAACCTCAGTTCCTCCATGAACCTAGTTCCGGTCCTGTCATCGACCACATTCGCCCTCGAGCAATACATGCACATGAACAAACCACAAAACGATTCCGAGCACAAGTTCGCGACTTGACTCAACATTAGTCCATGCAAATACTCACACGAGCATTGCATAAAGTCCGCTTGAAAACAAGCATCATGAAATTCTCACAAATTTCATAATCTCAAATTCAAACCAGAATTCAATTCCAAAATTGCTCAAAACCCTAATCGAGCAAAAAACCATTCACGTCGGACCAACAATCCAGTCCGGCGCAAACTTGAAAACAGTCATCAAAAATCCACCTTGCTTGTGGAGGGGAGAGTCCGTCGTACACGCGAAACTTACTGGTTTTGGAAGTTTCAGTCCGGCTCAAAAACGTTTGAAAACACGTTCACAGCGGACCAAAGAAAAGCGGTCCGACGTACAAGGGAAACTTACTGTTTCTTGAAAGTTTGGTCCGGTACAAAAGAGAACTTCACTGTTTCTTGTCAAATTGTCGAACTCATGCACAAAACACATTTTCGAAGTTCAAATCTTAGCCAATTTTTCAGCACATGATTTCACAATCTCCCCATTGATGAAAACATTGGCAACACCAATTAGAATTGAACAATTGGCATTCACTTTACAAAAGATTTTGAATATGACCAAAAAGAGATAAAACACAGAATTCCCCCTTTGACCAAAATGCAAAACAAAATCTCCCCCTGAGAAGGAAAATGTTTGTGAATGTGCAATGTGCCCAAAAATTCCAAAAATCTCCAAACTTCTCCCAAAATTCCAGAAACAAATCCCCCTTTTTCTTCTCCCCCTTTTTCTTAAACTTTTCAACGATTCCCAAATTTCTCCCCCTTTGACAATGGATTCATCAAGAGTACAAAAGAGAGAACATGTTCAAAAATTTTCTGAAACAATGATTTCACAAGGAGAAACAAGGAAGTGCCAAGATAGGAAAAGATGAGCTCATTCGATCATATAACCTTATATATCACATAATATGAAAAATACATGATCTTGATGTGATTTTAACAAGTTAGGAAATGACATGCATCTCAACCTCAATTCAGTCAACTATAGCCAAGTACGAAGCAAAACCTTTAGTAGAAAAAACAAAGGCTCAAAGTTGAAGCAACAAACAAATCAGGGCGAGCAAGTAGTTTCAACTCCAATCTAGTAGACCAATTTAATCTTTAAACAGTAAACGACATGTGGCATGCTTGAAGTATACTTCTTTTATTTCCTTGGAGTGGCATGCTTGAAGCATACATCTTGTCTTTTGAGGGAATGGCATGCTTGAAGCATACATCTTATCTTTTAGGGAAAGCATCCTGAAGCACATAACTTGAGGTTTTTGCTTTTAAAAACCCTTTTTTTAACTGATTCCCTTTTCCTTTATTTTTTTATTGTAAACATGCAAGGAGATTAAAAGGTCTTTTAAAAGAGTAAAGATGAAAACACACTTGCTTCATAGCCCAAATTTTGTCAAGAAGATTCAATATCAAGCCTAGAAGAGTAAGATATCACAGAGTAATTAGCTATAGGCAATCAGACCAAGGAATTCTGCAATGTCATTTTTAGTTCAAGTGGAACAATTTAGATTATCATATATTAGCACAATTACATAATATATAAAGAAATATGATAAAGTGAGCTCATTAAGTAAAAGACCATGGCAAAGAAACTCCCCCTCAAAACAAACCTATTGGATGAACAATCCCAAGTTCTCCTCGAATAAAAGTAAAACGAGAAGAGGAAAAAGGTTTTGTGAAAATGTCTACCAATTGATGTTCAGTATCCACATGGTGAAGCACAATGTTGCCTTTTTCAACATGATCTCTAAGAAAGTGAAATTTGATGTCAATGTGTCCAAGAAAGAGAATTACTCAAGAAGTGGCATGAACCAGATGTACTTTTTCTATCAATTCTATATCCTCCAAAATCAGCATCTGAGAAAGCTCTTAAACTAATGCATGAGGAAGCAGAAAGCCAAATGCCAAAATCTTGAGTACCACGGAGATACCTTAAAATCCTCTTGATAGCTTGTCGATGTGAAGCACGCGGGGAAGCTTGAAAATGAGCACACAAGCACACAGCAAACTCCAATTATCTCATCCTCAACAGCATCATCATCATCTTCATCAACAAAGATACTCTCCCCCTGAACATATGCACTGCACTGCACTATTTGGACTAGTGCCTTTTAAGTAAAACAGAGGTGGAAGAAGCATCTTGAAAAATAACACTTTTAGCACGAGATGCACGAGTGAAGGAGGAGAACCAATTCTTATCATCGGACATGTGGCGTGAGCATCCGGAATCCACTAGCCATATGTTCTCCTTCCTCGCGTGAGAAGCCTACATAGAAGCAGAAAGTGTCGAGGTCTCTGATCAAGGGTTAGAAATAAGATGTTTAGGAATCCAGTACTGAGACACACGACGCACAACAGTAGGCACAACACGAGCATTCTTATGCACAAAGATATATTTGTCTTTTCCAGTGTTCTTACCAACAAAAGGTGTTTGCATCACCCTAGACACATAATGAGAAACAAAGCGTGCCTGTCTGAAATTAGACTTAGCCTTAGTTCTTTCTTTCTTTTGTTGTTTGGCTAGTCTAAAGCAGAAATTCACCAAATGACCATCTTTCCCACAATGAGTGCAATTGTACTTAACATATGGTTTGGCATTAGAAGTAACTTTTGCACTTGAAATAGTGGGAGATAGAGTGCTGGCAGATTTAAACAAAGTTCTTTTAGGCTCATTATCAATTTTCACATTTTTGCTCTCAACAGGTTTAATGATAGTAGAAGCATAAGAGTTAAAACCTAAACCCTGTTTGTTGGAGCTCACTTTAGATTGATCTAAAATCATGTTCAAATTTTTCTTCCCTTTAGTGAACCTAGAAAGAGAATCTTGCAAGTAGTCAACCTTTTTAGCAAGATTTAAACAATTATCACAAGGAGTGTCAATTTTAGCTTTCTGTTTCTGGCAATTTGAACACGAGTTAATTTCATGAGTGAACATGTCATTTGTTAATTGGGTAACTCTACAATTTGCATCTTTTAATTTCAACTCAAGAATTGAACATTTAGAGCAAGCAATTTGATCATGTAAACTATCAGTAGAGCAACCAATATTTTTCACAAGTTTTTCATTTTTCAATTGTTCGGCATAAACTTGTTCTAGTTTAGTCACATGTTCCTCTTTTAGAGACTAAATTTCAAATTTGAGATCTAAGCAAGTATCACAAATATTTTCAGAATTTGAATTTCTAAGATCAAAGTTTTCAGATTTTAGCATGGATAGATCTTTTTCTAAGTTTTTATTTTTGAGTGAAGATTTTCTTAAAGATTTTCTCAATATGACTAAAACTTCACAAAGCTCATCATACGAAGGCATTACCTCATCACCGTCGCTGGAGGTGCTGTCGTTGTCACTAGAATCACTAGTGTTCCATTTTGCCATGAAGCACAGTCCGGTGAAATCCTTCTCATTCAGCTTCGTTTGCTTCGCTTCCTTCTCATCTTCATTTGAGTCATCAATGTCGCTTAAGTCTAAGCGACCAATTGCCACGAAGACTTTGTTGAGCATCTTCTTCGTCCGTTGCTTATTTTTATCCTTGCTCTCTCTTGGCCGAAAGGACTTGGAGGAGTTGCTTTGCTCCTTCTCCTCTCTATCTTTGTTCTTGAAACAGTTAGCACGGATGTGCCCTGCCTTGCCGCAGTTGTAGCAGTGGATGGAGGCTCCTCTTCTCTCCCTTAATCTCATGTAAGCTGCATTGACACGCTTGGAAAGAAGAGCAAGTGTATCTTCTGGTATTTGATCTAGCTGTTCATCACTAAGAGCACTCAAAGCAGTAATGGAATATGATGATGAAGAACTAGTAGCATTATCATATGAAGAGGAATTAGCATTAAGAGCCATAGAGTTATCATTGGATGTTCTTGAAACAATGTCTATCTCAAAAGTCTTGAGACTAGAATATAGTTTATCCAAAGTCATTTCACTCATCTTGTGAGCTTCCCTAAAAGCAGTCACTTTCATTTGCCAGATTTTAAGATCAAGAGATGATAGGAAATGTCTAGCATTTTCAGAGTCAGTGTACTTTACATCTACAGCTCTAAGATTGTTTAAGATTCTGTTAAAGCGAGCAAAACAATCATCTAGAGATTCTCTAGAGTTCACTTCAAATCTAGTGTATTCCTTTTTAAATTGATCTTGCCTAGCTTCTTTTACAGAGTCAGTGCCCTCATGATAATCTTGAAGAGATTTCCAAATTTCATGAGCAGTGAGTAAATAACAGACTCTATCGAATTCTTTTCTAGCAAGTCCTTGAAGCAATATGTTTTTAGCTCTATTATTGTTTTCAACATCTTTTTCAAACTCGATTTTATCAATATCATCATTTGAAGGAAGCTCGTATGGAATCTTTACCTTGCGCCAAATAGCATTACCTTGAGCTTGAAGGTATGCAGTCATCCGAATCCGCTAGTGGGGAAAGTCTATGCCATTGAAGATTGGCGGCTTGTTCGAGTATTTCTCTGTTGCCATAACTTACCGTTTACAAATCACCTGTTAAGATGGATTAGTAGAGCCAAGCTCTGATACCACTTGTAGGATCGAAAGACACGAATATAGCAATCAGAGGGGGGGTGAATGATTGTGCGGAAGCTAAAACCAAATTCTTAATCTACTAAAAGTTCACCCCAAAACAGAACCAAATAATTGCCTCGTATTCGACAAAAACAGAATGATAGAGGTTTGGTAAAACACGAATTCCTAGAGATCCAACTGTCAGAACGATCTAAAATTTGGACACAGGAAACTAGATTCCAATACGAATCGAACCCAAAAAGAATCAGCTCGATCGGACTTACAGATCAAAAGTTATGAACCTCGGAATCTTGCTGTGACAGAAGATGACGAGAATAGATCTAACTAGAATTGTAGCTCGCCGAAAGATTTGAAGAACTTGATCTTTATTTCTCTTTTCTTTTGTCTAAAGTACTCCAAACAAAAGAGTACAACCCTAAAGTTTGCTCAAAGCTTGATGCCCTTCAACAGGAGACAACCCCTCCTATTTAAAGGAGCAAAACACAAGGAGTCATGAATACAATTCCTACTCCTAATCCTAGAAGGAGTCCCACTCCTAATCCTAGAAGGAGTCCCACTCCTAATCCTAGAAAGAGTATGTATTCAACACAACTCCTCTTGGCCCAACCTGGCCGAGTACAACTCTTGCACGCGTATGGCAACCCTACCATACTCACGTGACTAACACTTTGCACGCGAATGACCTCTTGCCATTCTCACGTGACTAACCATTCTTCATGTGCACCATTCTCTTAGCTCGAACGTCCCGCATGACATCCTTGACCACCAAGAACTCAGTTCCCCCTGAACCTAGTCCCGAACCTCAATTCCTCCATGAACCTAGTTCCGGTCCCGTCATCGACCACATTCGCCCTCGAGCAATACCTGCACATGAACAAACCACAAAATGATTCCAAGCACAAGTCCGCGACTCGACTCAACATTAGTCCATGCAAATACTCACACGAGCATTGCATAAAGTCCGCTTGAAAACAAGCATCATGAAATTCTCACAAATTTCATAATCTCAAATTCAAACCAGAATTCAATTCCAAAATTGCTCAAAACCCTAATCGAGCAAAAAACCATTCACGTCGGACCAAAAATCCGGTCCGGTGCAAACGTGAAAACAGCCGTCAAAAATCCACCTTGCTTGTGGAGGGGAGAGTCCGTCGTACACGCGAAACTTACTGGTTTTGGAAGTTTCAGTCCGGCTCAAAAACGTTTGAAAACACGTTCACGGCTGTAACACCCCAAAATTTTGCTTTTCTTAAATCCATGTGTGATTTGGTACTTTGGTGAATTTTTGGAATTTTCTGGAATTTATTTGGATATATTTGGAATTTATTGGAATTTATTCCATTTTGAAATAATTAAAGAATTTAATTTTGCAAATAAAAATTTGTTGAAAATGTTTTATTTGAGTCCAAAATGTTCCAAAATATTTTCCAGAATTTTTCTGGAATTTTTCTGAGTATTTTGCTATTTTTAATGAATTAAATGAATTACTGGAAATTATTTTAAATATTAAATCATTTGGAAAATCAAACCGAAGCCTACATCTTGTTCATCCGATCGAGCCCAAGTCGACTCGAGTTCGAGTCCGACCGAGCCCGACCGCGCTCGTGGTCAAGCCGAACTCGGCTGAACTCCTAACCGCGTGATGCTTGGATCTTGATCCAACGGCCACGATTGAGCCACGCCACCGAGCCCGAGCCCGACCGAGCCAGCCACCGTCCGAGTCCGACCGGACCCAAACTTCGCACCGTTGGATCTCGATCCAACGGTGTACACGTGCCACCCTACCTGCGTGTCGCCACGGGACTCGCCGCAACGGAGCAAGTCTCGGTTTCCGTCGGCGTTTACTGACGCCGAGGGTTTCTATTTATTGCGCCGTTGCCGCCCGTCGTGACCGCCACTTCATTGCGCTAGCCAGAGTTCTAGACAACGCCGCCGAGTCGCCGCTGCCTAGCCGCAATCGCCGCCGGTTGCGTAGCGTTCAGCCGTAGTTTTCGCCGATTGCCGCCGTCTCCGCTGCCCTCCGCCGTTGAGGTCAGATCCGAACCGGAGGTCAAGCCGCGTCGGAAGGATCTTCACCTCGCCGAGCACGCCCAAGCGCCGCTGCCGTGGTCGCTGCCCCAATCCCGGCGAGCCGCGCCGAAGCCATCGCCGGACGAGCTCGCTCCGCCGTCCGATTCCGATCCAACGTCCCAGATTGCGCCACGTCATCTCACAGTGAGATTCCGTCCAAAATCCCAGATCCACTCTCGCCCGTTGGATCTAGATCCAACGGTCCAGATCAAACGCGTGAACCCACCCGCGTGAGAGCCAGATCTAATCTGGGCCATTGATTTTCAAATCAACGGCCGAGATTGCACCACGCGGCCGGGAAGGCCGATCGCAGCCGGGCCCACGCTCCAGCGTGGCGCAGGACGCCGACACGCTGGGCCCGCATGTCGGCCGGCCAGCCTACTTCGCACCATGACGCCACATCGACGCCATGGCGGGCTCAAGATGTCGGGCCGCCGTCCCCGAGCGCCGACGCCAAGAATGACGCCTGGCCGGTCCCACTGGCCGTCATGGTGAGCCTCGCCGACGCCGCCAGTGACGTCACCCGAGTGGACCCACCTGTCAGTGACACAAGGAGCCGTGGACCGAGTCCACGGTAGACCCGAGCCGAGCGTGGACCAAGTCCATGGACCGGCTGACGTCAGCCAACCAATCAGAGGCTGACACGTGTCCAGGCTGACACAATAATAAATTTCCAAAAAAGAAAATGATTTATTAATTCGAAATAATGATTTCAGATTTTGTTTCGAACTTCAAACGCTTATAACTTTTGCGTTTCAACTCCTATTTGAGTGATTCAAATTTCTAAATTTGTATAAAATTGAGATCTACCTAAATATGAATTTTATTAAATTTTTGGACTAAAGTTTTTCTCTGTAAAATTATTTAATTGATTATTTAAACTTTAAATAATCATAACTTTTGCGTTTTAACTCCAAATTTGACGATTCCAGTTTCTAAAAATTCATAAAATTATGTTATCTCTGTTTATGGATTTTATTTGGATTTTTGGACACTTTTTGCCTATTGTTTATTCATGTTTTGCTATTTGCACGCTTTACGAATAGACGTTGAAGTGCCGGAAGGATTTGAAGGAGAAGTATTGACTCAGGATCCAACTCAAGACCAAGAACAAGTACTTTTTGAAGGCAAGTTGTGCTTTGACCATGTTGATCCTATTTCGAAATCTATTTTGATTTAACCTATTGCATGCTAGTTCAATTAGAAAATACTTTATTTAAATTTGGGGAATTAGATAAATACCAATTTGCTGTATGACACCTTGATTACTTAAGTATGTGCCATGACCCCTTGTCACCCTAGTTGTGGTTTACTAGTTGGACATTATTATCTTGCCAACTTGGGTTTTAGACCGTTGTAGTAAACTGCTTAGACCTGCTACGTGCTCATGACATGATTTTGGACAAACAAATGTTAATATTGACTTAATGATATATTGAACCTGTTTTGGAAAGGTATCATGTGATGTTGATGGCACGTGGTGCATGGTAATCAACTGGGGTTTGATAAATAGTTTTTCGACCGGGGCATGTGGCAAGAATAATCGTGGGCGGTTGTGGCATTGGGGATGTTGATTTGGCTCTTCGGGTAGTCTTGCCCTGGTCACCCTAAGGACTTAACCTTGCAAGCCTTTGAACTGGGTCTAACGTGCAACCACATGTCTGTAATGGGACGGACCTAGTTGACTAAGTTGCTAATAACGCACTGTGGGACCTCAGGAGGTCAACTACACCCTTTGTGTAAGTTATGCGGGGAGCTTATCGGCCGAGGCCAGGTACCCATCTAACGGTTGATTGGCCTAAACTTCGCCTTAGCTAAGGGAAGGGTTAGTGTGCACAACCAGGGAGGACCACTTGTATTGTTAGAGGTTTCAAAGACTTTGTTACGGGAACTCGCCTTTGTGGTGTTTGACTGTATCTTGTGGGTAAAGTGCATAACCTCTGCAGAGTGTAGAATCTATTCGAATAGCCGTGTCCGCGGTATTGGACATCGCTCGGGAATTACAGTCAAGGGTTAGATTTTCTCAAAAATAACTTGGATTTGAAAGGTTGGGTTGGATTAATAATGATGTTGATGGGAATGTGGATTAGGATGGGAAAGATGTTCATTAAACTCCTTGAAAAGTTATTTATGCTATACTTGTTTCTACTGCTTTCGAATCTACTTATGCTACTTGTCAAATGCTGTTTACTGCAAATATACCTTGAGCTATTCCTTTATACCAAGCCATGCATATAGTATATTAGCCTGCATTCTGTGCATGACTTGCTGAGTACCAAGTACTCACCCTTGCCACAATACAACACCAGTTGAAGAGGAGACTACACCAGCTTTGGAGGAGGAGCTCCAAGAGGAACCGTCTACTTAGGGAAGCGAGACCAGTCAATTGCCTGTGGTATACTGGATGGCGCCACGAAGTTATTTGATTTTCCGCTGCTACTATTTCTCTCTTAATATGCTTCGCCCTGCGAGGCATACATTTGTAACTTGACCATAAGGTCGAGTAACCAGTTTGACTATTTAAATAAAGTACTTTATTAGTATCGAGTGGTATGATTGTGATATTTACCGATGTTAAGACTGTGTGCACTAGCGTGTTCCTGGACTAGTGCTAAATACACAGAGGGTCCGGATTTGCAAATTCGGGGTCCCAACAACGGCGGACCAAAGAAAAGCGGTCCGGCGTACAAGGGAAACTTACTGTTTCTTGAAAGTTTGGTCCGGCACAAAAGAGAACTTCACTGTTTCTTGTCAAATTGTCGAACTCATGCACAAAACACATTTTCCAAGTTCAAATCTTAGCTAATTTTTCAACACATGATTTCACATCGGCTCCTCCGACCATTTCAGTAGCCTGCTTGCCCCGGGAGTTGGTACAGTGGCGCACACTTCTCTCAACTCTCGCTTGTACTGCGAGTTTGAAGAGTAGGTGGCGGATCCACTGTGGATGAACGCCACCGTGTGCTCCACTTGCTGAAAGGCGAGCAGAGCAGGATCTTCATCCGCGTCATCGCGGTCGTCTTTGCGGTGCTCTTTAAGCCGCTGCTCCACCAGCTTGGACACGACCTGGTAATCTGCCAGATCATGTCCGTTGGTCCTGTGGATGGGGCAGTAAGGTATGCCCCCGTCGTCTTCTCGGCGGGGTGAACGGCGGTCTCCGCGGTCGCCGCGCGGGTCTCGGCGATCACCCCTCCGGTCGTGATGGTCGCGCTTCTGGGGCTTGGTCTCCGGCTCAGCGACTAGGACCTCTCTGGCGCCGACCTCCTTGCGCTTCTTCTTTTTCTTGTGACTACCTGGCGCGCCACTGTCAGCGTATGAGCTAACAGACCCCTTCTAAGACGGGGTGTAAGAAGTCCGAACGGGGGGCTTTCGTGGAGATTGCTCGAGACATGGTGGAAAGGAAACGGACGAAGCTTGCAAGAAGGCACTCGGGTTTATCCAGGTTCGGGCCCTCCTCACGAGTAATAGCCCTAGTCCTGCTTGTGTTATTTTTGCTGGTGTTCTTGGAGAAACCGAAAGAACTAGGAACAAGGAGCTCTCGGCCTCCCACCGCCAAGGAGGATGAACCAATCTAAAGAGATGGACTAGCAGAGAAGAGGAAGAAGAACGAGCCAAACCAAAAGAAGACTTTGAACCCCTTCTCCCATGCACCCCCGCTACCTTTTATACTCGGGTTAGCTGGGACGCATGGGACTTACATTAGCGCAGTACATTGAATACACTTGACATGCTGCATTTTATGCGCCTATCACTGTTCTTGCTGCACACTTAATGCCCTGGCACAGCCGTCCTCTCCCCCGCCTCGGGCCCCGCGCCTGCCGGCTCCGCCCGCTCTGCCGGGGTGGGAAATTGCACCGTGACGTCATTTGTAATAATGGCTTGTGTTGGAAACACGCGCCACCATACTCTGGCCTTCATTACTCCCATTTAATGCGCACGATACGCAATAAATGTCTTTGACCTCCTGTGCGGCCGCGTAGGTTACTAGGTGGCCTTGGGAACTGAGTGCTAGTGGTGTGGACTGGGCGCCGTGCGTCCGCCAGGCGACCACCTTGCTGACCGCCAGCGACATGGTCTGGACGCCACGTGTCCATTGGGCGATCACACAGCTGACCGCCAGTGGCGTGGCCTGGTCTCCACCTATCCGCTGGACGGCCACACAGCTGACCGCCAGCGGCGTGGCCTGGTCACCACCTATCCGTCGGACGGCCACACAGCTGACCGCCAGCGGCGTGGCTTGGTCGCCACCTGTCCGCTGGGCGATCACAAGGCTGACCGCCAGCGGCGTGGCCTTGTCACCACCTGTCCATCGGACGGCCACACAACTGACCGCTAGCGGCGTGGCCTGGTCGCCACATGTCCGCTGGGCGATCACAAGGCTGACCGCCAGCGGCGTGGCCTGGTCGCCACGTGTCCGCTGGGCGGCCACCTTACTGTCCGCCAGCGGCGTGGTCTGGACGCCACGTGTCCGCTGGCGGCTCTTACTGAAGTGTAGTGGGCACCCTGGTGTAGAATACGCCGACACAAGTTTTAACCAAAATTTTAGTTAATTATGAAAGACTGGGATCAATATGATCAAGGGGCTGCTTGCCTTGCTATCTGTTGCCTTCAGCGACGAAGTTGAAGACATGACTTGAAGTAGTCGATGACGGAACCCAGAACGTCGGATTCTACATGTCGTTCAGCGAGAAAGATAGCAAATAGCAAATATAACACTTTTAATAAGGGCAAAATGAAATCAGATGGAAAATCAAATAAAAATTATTACATAAAACAAGCATGGTTGTTTGGGGTTTCGTGATTGTATACGTGAGCATGATACTTTTACGTTGTAGTCTTTTATTACTGATTAACGGTTTAATGGTTGCATTGCACGCGGAACCTATTCTTTATGGTTTATTTTATTTTATTTTATGAATTCAAGAAGCTAAGATTGTAAATTTAAATATATTTAGTTTCAAATTTAAGAGGCCAAAATTGTTTATAGAATTATAAATTAATACATAAAACAATAAGGGTAAACGCAAATATTAGTTTCATGGTTAATTTAAGTGAATACCAAACACTAACAACCGATCACTAATGTATGTAATATTTAATTTAAGGTACTAGCTATTGGATATGTTCATTTACCTATATTATGGATTCTTAAGGTGTTTATATTACGCAGGATTATTCTTTTGATAGGATTCATATGCAAAGCAGGATACAATAGAAATGTTTCTACAAAATAAGTTGGTCAAGCACTAGGGAGTATTTTCAACTGGTTCTACCTGATGTATTTATTTTTGACATTTAAAATTATTCTGTAAACTCTATAGTTCCCCCTTTTTGTTATCATGTTTTAATTGAATCATTTGACTAACTGGAACTATTGAACAAGTATCCTTTGGCAAATTTTAGATCGTTCAAGAGAAAATTTCAATTTTAATGAAAATTTTCCTTATTATTTATTTATATTTTTTCTTTTTCATTCTATTCTATTCTTCCTTCTTTTCCCTACTCTCTCTTCTCTCTCTTTTTTTCCTTTTTTTTTCTTTCCCAGTCGATCGCCCTGATCCTCTCCTCCTCCTTTCTTTTCCCCATTCCTTCTCTCCTCCTTTCCTGGCTTTGTCCTACCCGGCCGATCCTCGAAGCCTCCAGCCATTGATCTGCTATGGGTTCAATTCTTCCACCTTTGGTCTTCGGTCGCTTCTTCACCGCGTGTTCAACCTATCTGGATACAGCTTCCGACCCTATGGGTCTTCGCCGCTGATTGCTGGTTCGCCTAGCCTCACCTATCTCCCCTATTTGGCCGTCTCCATCAGTTCACCGGCCTGATGGCGTCTGGACTCCTTGCGCCATCCTCGACCGCAAGTTCTTCTCCTGGCTTCGAGCTAAGTCTCTCTCTCGCTACCTCTGTTTTCTTTGCTCACTTTTTTCCTTCCTTGCCTAATCTTTCACCTCTTCCCTTTCTAGGTCGTCACCACCGGGAACCAGAGACTCCTCCAACACCGACGGCCACCATTGCCATAATACCCCCGACCATGACTCGGTCGTGGCTAGGGTTTCATTCCCCCTTTCAAGAGCTAAGTAACCCTTATCTTCAAATCAATATTTTGATGGTCTAGCTGATTGTTAAATTTGGTTCATGACACAATAAAATGCGTATGTGGACTTAATGAGTAAAAGTCTTAGCATGAGCACGGTTGTATTGGGCATTTTCCTGTTATTGCTAGTGGTTCTACTTCTCCACTGATAAATAAGTTGTTCATGGTGATACAAAAGGCCTCATGAGCCTTCTGGGTTATGAACCTTACTCTGGTAGATGATGTGAATTTCAAGCCGATCAATGCCCGGATTAACAGATGGTTTATACTTAAATATTTTGTCTTGGTGTGCCCACTTGTCATAGGTTAAAAAATCGATGGTAAATTTGTAACGGGTACCTTCGGGGTTTGCATGATCAACAGACACATACGAGGCATGATTTAGACAGGTTCGGGCCTCTGAGGAGAGTAATAACCTACTCCTATTGTTTTGCACTATCGGATCGCTAAACACGAAGTACAAATCTGGGGGGTGTATCTAATCTCTGGTTATAATGAAGACAGGAAGGCTACGACTAGATCTAATCTGGTTGCTGAGGTCTAGCAGGCGCTCTTCTCGGGTTCCTCCTTGCGTGTGTACTCCTGATGGCTCCTTCTCCAGGGCTCGGGGGGTCTGGTCCCCTCCTCCGTGCATCTCCTCCCGTATTTATAGCTGGATACACCATCCTCTTGAGATGTCACCGGATGAGGACTCCATATCATTCCCGATCGAGGATCTTTGTTCCGAGATCCTCATATGGAACTGATTTTTCTTATTTGTTTGACGTACTCGATCTAATCTCCTAGTGGCGGGAGAAGGATTTAGTCCTTCCTAACGTAGATATACCTTTCTCGTTAGCCATGTCTCCCATAGAGATGGGGCTCTTGGCGTTCGGGGTATATGGTGTAATTTCCGTCTTTTTGGTACACGTGCATATCCCATATTTAGATATTCGACAGTAGCCCCCGAACTCTGTTCAGTGATGGGTCCGTAGTAAGCGTTAGGTCAATTATCGTCAATCCTTGACTTGAACGGATAATGCCATACATGCTTGTTGTCGACTGCATCGAGTAGGGTTAGACCGCGGGGATCGAGTAGGAGGATGTCGGGTCGAGAGCCCAATGTCCATCTTTCTCGAATTTCTGGTAGATCGGTTCATTGCTCGATATCGACCTTGAGAACTCGATGCTGAACAGAGTTGTGACTCAGTTCAAGGTATCGTCGTGTTGGGAATATGTACGGCATTAAATGCCGTGGTCTGTAAAAGCTGCGACGTTTCACGCGCTCGCTCAGCTTTCCAACTGCTCCTCCATTAGATGCGTCATGTAGTGGGCACGGAACTGCCCACTACTAGCTAAGGGCATTGTATATACTCCATTCTTCGAGCAGGTGATCGTTACTTGCATTTCCAAAAAAACTCCATCTTTCCTACCATTTTCCTTGCCTCCTCCATCCGCAAGAAAAACCTTTCCCCTTTGCAATGGTGGCCAGATCCTGCGCGAGGACTACCGAAGGCGGCGCCTCGTCAAAAGAGGTGGAGACCGGCAAGACGCTGTTCGAGGACGAAGGGCTTAAGAAATGCTGGCAGACTTCGATCATATCCGAGGAGTGCCTAGCCGACATGGACAAGGAGGACCGTATTCCCCCTCGTGCTCTGGCCAGCTAGCATCCGTCTGCGGGTGAGCCATACCCTACCCTGCAGAATCAAGATGAAACCGTGGCCTTTGCTCCTTTCTTTTACTATGGCTTGAATTTTTCACCTTCTGCTTTTCTTCTATCCATCCTGGATTTTTACTCGGTCCAACTGTTCAATTTGACGCCCAACTTGTTCACCATGTTGAGCGTGTTTGTGCATCTTTGCGAGGCGTACCTAGGCATCGGACCTAGCCTCAATCTTTTCCGCCATTTTTACATTTTGATAAGAGTAAAGCAAGAGGTGGTGGGAGGTGCTAGATTTCACCTTCGATTTGGCATACCTACATCTCGGTTCCTGTCATCTCTTCTTGGCAATCTGACTGGAAGAAAAAGTGGTTTTACCTCACTTCCCTGGACACCGTTAATTGTCCGATTTCTTCTGCAGCCTTTTGATCTATCCCACCGATCTTTGGTCCCAAACTCCTCCTTCGACCACCCATAATGTACATTACGTTCAGGAGATCGCGGAGCTGGCGAAGTGGGCTCTGACAAGCTGGGACGTGGCGCACGACTTCATCACCTGGCGGATCAGGCCCCTCAAGAGTTGTGATCACTTGGCTTGGGACTATGAGGTGGTCGAAGATACCACCAGGGACTCCCCTGCTAGTAAGGATTGATGATGCATCGTCTATTTTTGCTCTGGGTGGCATTGTACTGATACTTGATTTTTTTCTCACAGTTTTGCTGCCGGCAGGCATCGGTGCCCATATGAACAAACTGTTTCATGGTTCACACTCGGGTTGCAGTGGCATAGTGGGTTTTTCCAAAGCCCTCCCTTGACCACAGGTGGGTGCTGCTTTTGGGCTATGCAATGCATCGTTCGTGCATATGTTGCCTACTGCTAACTGACATCACTTGTATGAACTGATGCTTGGAGATGAAGGTAACGTGCTGGAAGGAACCATCGTCCTTGAAGGTGATGATCTGGACTCCACGGCTAATACTTCTGGAAGGGACGAAGCCACTCTGGAGGCTTCATTGGTCGTTCTTGTGCCCAAGCAAGAGCTACCTTCGGCTGCTTCTAGTGGGGCCGGAGATGCTGAAGGCCAAGAGCCCGAGATCCATCCTCAAAACGAGGAGTCTTCGCTCCCTGAGCTCCATCAGACCCCGAAATGGACTTGAACACGATCGCCCACTCAGGTGATCTTCAACACCTTACTTGGATGTTACGAGTTTAGCCCTGAATTCATTCGGCAACTGGTGGATGAACAACATGGTGCCCTGAGGGACGATATTCAGAGGTCAATTGCGCCTCCGCCATTGTCTCCTCGATCAGAGCTCCCTTCATCTATCGCGCAAGTACCTCCAACACCATGCGCAGTTGCTTATCGTCTAGTCGTAGTTGGTTAGTTACTTGCTCGATTTGCAGGTTGAACAAGAGGATGCCGTGCCACCTCCTGCCGCGGTCACCTCTCCAACTCGACCGTCAGCACGAAAACCTCCCAGGAAAAGGATACGAGTTCGATATCCCATGGCTAGGTGAGTTCTCATCTTCTTTCACTTTCTTGGCATTCTTCCGCCACTCTAACGACCAAAATCATCTTGCAGGGGGACGACAAATAGGGGTTTGTCCGGAACAACTCCTGCTCCCACTAGCACCGTGACTGGTGCCACAGCCTCCCTGGCTCCTTCATCTTCGACCTCAAACCTCTCCCTGCTTCCAGCGCTTGCCCGAGACTGGCCCGAGGAGAAAGATGCCTTGCTTGGGCTCGAGGCCTTCTTCTAACAGTTCCGTCAGTAGCTCGTTACTACCCACCAGGAGACTTTCGATGCGGGAGCTGAGCTAGCGGCTCTCCGGGCTCAACTAGAGGCGGCCAGAGCTGAGGCGGAGAGGGCAGTCATCGGGAAGGAACATGCCGAAGCCCAGGTGAAGGTGGCGCGTGTCGAGGTGGAGAAGGCGATGGCTGAGAAGGGATAGGCTGAAGCTTAGGTGGAGACCCTGCATGCTCAATTGCGGTCAGACCCTGGCCAGTACACGACAGATGCGGCTCGGAAGGCTGTTGCATTCGCGCTCGACCTGGTGAAGAGTCAGCATCCGGGCCTCGATTACCGCTGCTTGAACGATGGTTTTACGGGCGACCCGGCCGAAGCCGCTGACCACGTGGAATCCTTTAGAGGCTTAGCTGCAACGTTAGTGGACATGATGAGTATGTCATTCAAGGATGTGGATGACACGCTCTTGGATCCGTAACATGTTTTTTCTTTTTGTAATGTTGCATGTTTATCAATGGTAAAGACACTTGCTTGCCTAGTGTGTTTTTGTCCTGCTTTCTCCTTATCGATGAGAAAAGGTCACATATCTTAGGTGCAAATTTTCTTTAACACTGTCTCAACTCTTTTCAGGCTATCCCTTGGGTCACTGCACTGGGACTTGTACATGCATACTTTCTAGAAACTTTTAGTTAGGTCGAGACGCCTTCGAGTAAAGACTCAAGGTGTCGGGCAGAAAAATTATGCACTAACCCGAAGCCTATGGTTTTTGCACACCTTCGTCGATGCATTTTACTTAAGCTGCGTAGCATACCCGAACCCATCAGACCACACGTGAGAAGCTAACTAGAGACCTCGTCTCCCGCTGGCCGCAGTGCGTTAGATGCCTGACGATCTGTTACCCGTATGCGCGTGAGATAGATTTTTCTCATGGTTGGGCATAAAAACGGTGGTGCTCTGGTCTGGTTTGCTTACGTACTCAGAATATGCTCGAATAAATGTAGGAAAGTAACCGTAGGCCCAAGGCCAGGCCAAGAGGAAAATAGAATTTTAAAAAGGAAACAATACTTGAGGTTTTATCGGGTTACCTGTACTCTGAGTCTCGATAGCCCTGGAGGTCCATTTTCAGCTCCTTTTGAGTGGAGCGTTCGGGAAGTGTCCGATAGCGGCTACGCCGAGTGGAGAGTTGGACCTAGGCGGTACTCTCGTGTGGCACGCTGACCATCGAAATTGCATTAACTTGGCGTCTCCACGTCTACCTCAATTAGCACAGAATACGAGCGGGCGCTTTGGTATTCCAAATGCCGCATCTTATTCATTCCTCGTGCTATAAATAGACAGGACTTGTGACGAAGTTCTTCCATCTCACTCTCCTTCCTCGTTCTCTTAATGCTTAGGGTGCGAGGGCCCTATTGCTTAGCTAGAGAAGTAAGGTTTCCATGGCTTCTGGCGCATCCTCCTCCTTCCTCTGGAGAACAGAGACTCAAGTCCACCCAGCCCCTACTCCTCTGGTTGTGGTTATCCTAGTTTAGGTTCCTACTTTCACCCTAGAAGATGAAACCGATTAGGATGTCTGCCGTCCAAGAGTCAAGGGAGGGAGATCAACGAGCGGAGAAAAAAATGGTTCCATGTGAGGAAAATGTCTGTGGGTTATTGGCAAGGGACATAAGGCTCTTCACCTCCTTCTCTCTTCGAGTACGCAAGGAGACCAGGGTGGAGTTCCATCTCCTGGAATCTTCATCTCCTGCACATGCTTCGGGGAAAGAAAGCGCTTCCTCCCCTCTCTCCATCCAGGGCATGCGAGGAGAGCCGGGCAGAGTTCTTTTTCTTGGAACTTCATCTCTTGCACGTGATCCTGGAGACAAGATGCCTCTTCCCCTTCTTGCTCCTAAGCTAATAAAGGTGCAAGAGGGGAAGAAGGTGAAATATCAGCTTCTGGGAGCTCGACGTAGGGTGAGCTAGAGAAGGTGAAGTTTCCGCTTCTGGGATTTCATCTCTTCACTGTGCTCTGAGGATTGCTGTCGTAAGACCAGGTTAGAGTAAAGGGGAGGCTTAACCGAGCTTTGCTGAAAGGTCTTCTTTCTTGTCGAAGCGAAGTAATGATTTTGAGAGAGAATAGTAATTGTAACTATCTACTGTGTAACGACTATCTTTGATGGCTTTAACTAAAATGAAATTGTATGCATATAATTATTGCAACTTTTCTTTGTCTGCGATGCTTTGTCCTTGTATTTCCTTGATGGTGTAACTAGAGTGTAGGCCCCGACCCTCTACTCCATGGCCGCATCTAGTAGAGGGTTGAGCTTAGCATAGCGATTCTATGATGTAGCCCCCGAGTCTCAACCTGATGGACGCATCGGGTTGGAACTTGAGCATAAGTGTCAGAAATGCGTGATGTAGCCCCTGAGTCTCGACCTGATGGACGCATCGGGTCGGGACTTGAGCATAAGAACCAAAAGCACGCAGTGTAGTCCCCGGGTCTCGACCTGATGGACGCATCAGGTCGGGACTTGAGCATAAGCATTAAAAATGCACGATGTAGCCCCCGGGTCTCGACCTGATGGACACATCGGGTCGGGACTTGAGCATAAGTATTAAAAACACGCGATGTAGCCCCCGGGTCTCGATCTGATGGACACATCGGGTCGGGACTTGCGCATAAGTATTAAAAATGCGTGATGTAGCCCCCAGGTCTCGACTTGATGGAGCATCGGGTTGGGACTTGAGCATAAACATTAAAAACGCGCGATGTAGCCCCCGGGTCTCGACCTGATGGATGCATCGGGTCGGGTCTTGAGCATAAGCATTAAAAATGCGCGATGTAGCCCCCGGGTCTTGACCTGATGGATGCATCGGGTCGGGACTTGAGCGTAAGCATCAAAAGCGTGTGATGTGGCCGATCGGGCGACCGGGTCGAGCCATGCACTGTTGTGGTTTTCGTCATCTCAGCTGCTCGCTGGGCAACTTGTTCTGGTAACACTTCATTTTTTGCATGACTCCTCTTTATCTATAGCTCGTTTATTTTTGTCGCGGAATGTGAGTGGGTGTTTCGATATCCCAAGGGTCAAGCCTCAACCATTCCTGGTGCTATAAATAGATCGAACTCTTGTTGAGGGCTTTTGCTTAGTTCATCTTCCACATTTCCCAGTTTTGGCTATGCTAGCGCGAAAACCTTCGGCCTGGAGGCTTTTCATAGCTTCCGATGCGCATTCCTCGCTCTCCTCCGAAATGTCAGATCCTGTGCCCCTGGCTATGGTTTTTCCCGCCTGATCCACCGCTTCTGCGAATGCAGACAGTGGGATTGACTGGGATGCCCTTGCGCGGGAGCTCTCGGAAGAAGACTGGCGAGCGAAGGAGGAGGCGGTTCCATACGAGGAGGAGGTTACCAACGCACTGCGGATCATAGTCGATGAGGCAGGCGCTTATCTGTAACACCCTGAAATTGTAATTTAGAATAATTAGGCTTAATTAAGCTAATTGAGTGTTTAATTGTGCTCTAATCTAATTTTTGGATCTTAATTTGGAGTTATTTTTTTCGGAGTGTTGTTGTCGTTTCGTTCGAACCGTTTCGATCGAATTTGACCTGAAACCCCGAGTTTCGAGTCCGGTCGAAATCCTTCGAAGTCGTTAGTAAACCTATCCCAAAAACCTTCCTATGGAAACCTAGAACCTTTCCCTTGGATCCCCGTGGACCAATTCTGAGGATTGGAGAAGAATCGCGAAGAAGATCCGGGGTTTTGCTGCAGAAGTGGCAGTACCGCTGGCTGGGGCCGGTACTGCCGGGCGGGCGGCACTACCTCTCGAAGGGAGTGGTACTGCCGGCTGTGGCGACCGGCCAGGGGTCGAGGGCGACCACCACTACCCATGCCCAGCCACCTCACCCTATCCCTCTCTCGTATTAAGCCAGGGGAGAGCCCCCTCACTCCCCTCACTCTCTCATTTGCTCTCTCTCACTCTCTCTCTTGCTCTCACCTCCTCTCACCTCCTCCCTCTTCTTCCTCCGGTGGAACTCGCCCCTGCCTATCCGTTCTCCGGCCGGTGTGAGCCCGTGTGGAGCAAGGAGAGCAACCTCAAGGTGTGGGGAAGCTTCATCAAGAACCCTAGAAGGATGATCAAGCGTTGGATTCGAAGTTGAGCTCAAACCCTATGGTTTGATGCAAACCCTAGCCTCTTCTCTTCCTTCTTCTCCCTTTTTCTCGCTTGTTTGGCCCTAGAAAGTCTAGATCGGGTAGTAGATCGATGATTTGTCGAGTTGCTAGATCTAGATTAGGGTTAGAAGATTTCTTTTACGTGATTGATTCGTTCTAGAAACCCTGATCTACTCGTTGGATTTGTTTGCGCTAAAAAGTCTTTTCCTGAATTTTTTGAAGATTTCCTTTGAAACCCTAGCTCTAGAAAAGTCGAGAAAGTGACTCACAAATATGTCCGACACTTGTGAAGTTCGATTCTCGCGAAAGAATCAAGTTTGAACTCGACTCGGGTCTAGAATCGAAACTCGGGACTAATTAGGGTCTTCGACTTTCAGGAGTTCGATCATCATGCGTTGAGTTCGTAGACTAGATTTTGGTCATGTAGGACCTTAGCGCACTAATGGAATCAATACGCGTGTTGCAAATCAGTTGTTCCAGCCGATTTGTTGAAAATGTGCATTTTGGGCATTCGGAGCAAATTCGTGTTCTGAAGTTCCAAAATCCACGAGTTCAACGCGTTTGGGTCCCTAGTGCTGTAGAGATCCTATCCTCATGGCGAAATTGGAGTTTGGTTTGGATCCGAGCCAAAAGCCGATTTCAGGTGAGATTTGTAGCTCGAAGGTTCGAATTTGTGAAAAATTGATCAATCGAGCTTGGTTCTTGTTGAAACTAGTTTAGATAAGTTCTCGGCGCCGTAGAGGTTCCTTACCTGCAACGAAAGCTGGATTTGGACTGTTTACAAGTCGAAATCCATTTTCGCATCGTTTTTGGGGGTTCGTTTAGTCGAAAAGTGAGAAGTTGAGCAAACGAGCTCGAAACTTGGCGAAACCTACGTGAATGGGTCCCTAGTGTCCCTAGGAACCTATTCATACACTTACGCCGAAGTTCCGAACTCATTTGCGCAAAATCCCTCTTTTTGCAAAAAGTTTTCTTGGAAAGCCAGTACTACCAACGGCATGAGGCCGGTACTACCGCCCTCAGTGGTACTACCGCTCGCACACTGCCGGTAGTTAAAATCCAGAGGGGTTCCTTCCTACTCTCTCGCGGCCGGCACTACCGCCTGAGCGGCAGTACCGGGTTTACTAAGCCGGTAGTTTATTTCCAGAGAAGCACGTCTTTCTTTCCCCGCAGAGCGGCACTACCGGGCTTCATGGCCGGTACTGCCGGGCATGGCGGAGCACTACCACCATTTAGGTGCCAGTACTGCCGGACTTGAGGAAAAAGTTAGGTTTTTCTTCGCCCGTTGAGTCTTCATTTTTCAGATTTGTTTTGGGTTCATTCTTCTCCTGTTTGACCCAAAGTTTTAGGTTGTTGGTTTTTCATTGTGTTTTTAACATGAGGGCACCCTGGTATTGCTAATTGAGCAGTACCATCGTGGATAATGTGTCGGTGACCTTTTCTCCCAAAGCGTGCTGTATTTGGCCTCTGGAGCTGCGGCGCTACTGGGGGTTTGTGGCTGGTATTACCACCCTGTTGGTAATACTGTGTGCCACACTCCGATAGCTATTTTCCAGAGTGGGCTATCTGTGGCCTTTGGAACTCTGATCCTATCGAGGGTTTGGGGCCGGTACAACTGCACATCCGGTGGTGCTATGAGCTACACTTCGGTAGTCGTTTTCCAAGCGCCTCGTGTTAGTTCTCGGCCGTCGACATTATCGTCCCGAGAGTACGGTACTACTGGAAATCAGCAGTACTGCCGCAAGGTCAGTGCTACTGATTGGACGGTACTACCGGGAATTGTGTGTCGATATTGCGGCGTGAGCTAAAAAGTTAAACCCCTTCTTCGAGTCTTTTCGATCTTAGCTTTCCCGATTCTATTTGCTTTAATGTTGATTCTTAATTGCCTTATTTGGATTTGTTGTTAATCGTTCTTATTGCTTTTCTCTAGGCGCTGATGATTCGGTAGACGACGATCCCGACTTCGTTCCAGAGTCGGGCATTGTTAAAGAGCAAACGGGAAAGCACCTCCTTTGACCATTTTGATCCTATATTTGCAAAGTTCTATTTTATTTGTCAAAACTATTGTGCATGCGTGTATGTTTAATAAAAATGCTAGTTGAGGGAAAACTGGTAGATAAACCTAGAGTTGGTGGATTTCCTTTAATCTTAATTGAAATATGAACCTTGATACACTCTAGATCCACATTAGACATAGTAATAAATGTCAGACGGGTAATATTGAATAATACTTGCACATGCTTAGTCACGCAGTAGCAAATGCTATGAAAGTCGTGAATCAGTCAATTACAATCTCTTGGAAAATCATTGGTTTGGATTGGGTGTTGGATCAGAAAGGTTGGTTAATGGTTTGGGAGTTGGATTTGGTTTGGTTGGAAAGGTTGCATTGGTGAAAATGGAAAATAGAAGAATTTAGACCAGGCGAGATGTACGGTGTTTGGTGGTTTGGATTGGCTTGCTTTGGATGGTTTGGTCCGATTGGTTGGTTTGGAAAGGTTTGGTTGGTCTGGCTGGTCCGGACTTGGAAAGGATTTCATGATAGAAGGCTTGTCTTGGTTTAGCTTTGGTTTCGGTTGGTTCCTTGCTATGGGGAGGTGGCCAGTAAAGCTAGTGGGAGCCCGTAGGGACCACTAGTGGACATCCTCTATGGCCATAGCAAGTCGTTTGGATGATCTTGCTTGAGTCACCCTAAGGACTGAACTTGATGCTATTAGTGGGTCTTATAGCACAACCACATGTGCTAGTATGGGATAGCCTTGGCCTAGTACATTGGAAAGGATTTGAGTCTTGCATCATTAGGCGGCGGGAGGGTTGGACACACCTGTCGTGTTGGTGTGTTCTAGGGATTCCCTCGTCGAGGCATCGAGGGGGTATTTGCCCAATACAACGGTAATGCCTACTATGGGGAGGTATGGGCCAGTAAAGCTAGTGGGAGCCCGTAGGGACCACTAGTGGGCATCCTCTTGGGACCATAGCTAGGGATGCACATTACTGGGCTGGTGCAAGGTTTAAATTCCAACCTATCGAAAGGTCTCGTCACAGTCAAGCAAAACGGGTACATTGAGTATCGCGTGGCATGGTTGACATGATTGCTAGAGTGTGTCGTGTGGGTAAATTGTACAATCTCTACAGAGATATAAATAAACTAATCGATTAGCCGTGCTCACAGTCATGAGCAGCTTGGGAAATACTGTCAAGTATAGAATTTCTGGCGTTGGTTCTGGTTTGGTATCAGAATGGCTTTGGTTGGTCTTGGTTGGAAGCTGGATTGGTTATTGAGTTTGGTTAGAAGTTGGTTTTGGGAAATGGTTTTGGCAAGGTGGGTTAGTTTGGTTTTCGGTTGGTGGGAATGGAATGGTTGGGAATTTGGTTTATGGATCAAATGATATATTTATTACTTGCAATAAAATGATTTCTTTACCACTGCTTTACAAATTGTGAATGATTTGGATCTATTAAGTATTGCAAATAAATCTTGCTTTGTGCTCAAATAAACTTAGTGTAGAAACCTGATTCCATTGTATTAACCTGCATTTACATTATTATTTCCATACACTAAAGTCTTGCGAGTACATACGTGTACTCACCGTTTGCTCTATTTATTTTTAATAACAAGCAAACAGAAGACGACGTTGAAGACAATGAAGGCGTTCTCGATGTACTTCGAGATGGGTGTTCCACGAGTTAGTAGCGGTCATCTGGGTTTCAGCCCCCAGTCGGTTGCCTCTGGGTATGGGAAGGCATACCGCTACCGCTGTTTCGGATTGTTTTCTTATTTCATAGTTTTGCCAATTGGCTGTACTTCACTCTTGTAAACTAATTAGTTGTAATCAAACCAGTATTAATACAATTATTACTTTGAGCTTGGTTCTTGATGCGACTTATTATGAAATATGTGGGTGCTAGGCTACTGATCCAGGGAACTAGCACTAGACACATATCTAGGGGAAGCTCGGGTTGGAATCAATCCTTTGGCATATGACCACTAGTAGAGTGTGTCGTGCCGATCGATTGGCCTCAATCCGGGTACGGTCTGTAATTAGTGATCGGATTTCTGACGAGTTGCGTTAATTCCAATTCGACGCAATAGTGAGTATCCGAGTCACTATTACAAAGACCAGAGCCCCCACGACATTATCCTTCTTACTCTAGGGCCGATGGCGTGAGGGGAGAGGATGAAGCTTCATCTCTTGCTCATGCTCCCCGTGCTACCATCATGGGAGCAGAGGGAGATAAAGGGGAGGCTCAACGGAGCCCTACCAGAGATCCCTCATCGCCATCGCGGAGTGCTGACTTCGAATAGTAATAGTAGTTACCTGCAATGTAATATTTTATGTTTTGATAATTGAATGAAAATTTTGTGCTTACCTAGACATTACATACTTTTCTTGATTTGTTGTTCTGCTCTCTTGTGACATAGCCCCCGAGTCTCAACCTGATGAACGCATCGGGTCGGGACATGAACATAAGTGTCAAAAACACGTGATGTAGCCCCCGATTCTCGACCTGATGTTGGTATTGGGTCGGGACTTGAGCGTAAGCACCGCAAAAGCGCGTGATGTAGCCCCCGAGGTTCGACCTGATGTTGGCATCGGGTCGAGACTTGAGCGTAAGCACCAAGAGGGCGTGATGTAGCCCCCGGGTCTTGCCCTGATGGACGCATTGGGTCGGGACTTGAGCGTGAATACCGCTTCGACTTTTGCGTGACTCTTAGATTTTATGACGACTTGGGCGTCACTTCAATGTCCGTGCCTTATGCCGCTTCCTGTTCTTCCTGGGAATTTGGAATGGTTTGATGTGGCATGGTTGCAAGCTTATAAGTAGACGGGACTCGCTGCACTTATCGCCATCAGTCTTCCGCTGCCGCTACACTTTCTTGCTCTTACGTTCTTAGTACTTAGTGCACTCATGATTTCTCCTCCACCTTGTTCTCCTCCCCTGATCGATATTTCGTCGGACGACGACGACGAGATCGACTGGGAAGCCCTTGAACGAGAGGCAGAGGAGGAGGCCATGGAGGAGGAGAGGAGGGCGAGGGTGGAAGAGGAGGCGACCGGTGGGCGGCGGGTTCCTAGCGGCTCGAGGACCTCCACGGAAGGGATGCCTTTGCCGCCATCGGAGAAGAGGAGGAGGCTTGACGCCGCCCCTCACCATTACGCAGTAGGAGGGCACTGCAGCTGCCATCAACGGACTGGGGGACAGGGGCGATGCCCAGGAGGGCGACATAGTTCCTTCCCCCGCCGGCAGCTTGGAGTCCACTGGCGCCTCGATGCTTGGGCCGATCAAGCTACCGTTCTCATCGTCCGCGCATGACCAAGTTTTCGCTGGTCCCTCCTAAAGGTGGAGGAAGATCCCAGGGACGATCTTGTCCCCCCCCCTCGAGTCCCCACGGGCGAAGGACAAGCGTGATTGTCGGGACCCCGAATTTGCAAATCCGGACCCTCTGTGTATTCAGCACTAGTCCAGGAACGCGCTAGTGCACACAGTCTTAACATTGGTAAATATCACAATCATACCAATCGATATTATCAAAGTACTTTATTTAAATAACCAAAGTGGTTACTCGACCTTATGGCCAAGTTACAAATGTATGCCTCGCAAGGCGAAACTTATTCAGAGAAAAATAATAGCAGCGGAAAATCAAATAACTTCGTGGCGCCATCCAAAGATACCACAGGCAATGGCGGGCTCGCATCCCTAAGTAGACGGATCCTCTTGGAATTCCTCCTCCAAGCCGGGCGTAGTCTCCTCTTCAACTGGTGTTGTGTTGAGGCAAGGGTGAGTACTTGGTACTCAGCAAGTCATGCACAGAATGCAAGCTAATATACTATATGCATGGCTTGGTACAAAGGAATAGCTCAAGGTATATTTGCAGTAAACAGCTTTTGACAAGTAATATAAGTAGATTCGAAAGCAGTAGAAATAAGTAAAGCGTAAATAACTTTTCAAGAAGTTTAATAAACATTTTTCCCCATCCTAAACCACATTTCCATCATCCTCATTATTAACCAACCCAACTTTCCAAATCCAAGTTATTTTTGAGAAAATCTAACCCTTGACTGTAATTCCCGAGCGATGTCCAATACCGCGGACATGGCTATTCGAATAGATTCTAAACTCTGCAGAGGTTATGCACTTTACCCACAAGATACAGTCAAACACCACAAAGGCGAGTTCCCGTAACAAAGTCTTTCGGAAACCTCTAAAAATACAAGTGGTCCTCCAGGTTATTAAGACTAACCCTTCCTTCGCTAAGGCGAAGTCTAGGCCAATCAACCGTTAGATGGGTACTGCCTCACTCTCAGACGCCCCCCCGCATAACTTACACAAAGGGTGTAGTTGACCTCCGAGGTCCCACAGTGCACGTTATTAGCAACTTAGTCAACTAGGTCCGTCCCATTACAGACATGTGGTTGCACGTTAGACCCAGTTCAAAGGCTTGCAAGGTTAAGTCCTTAGGGTGACCAGGGCAAGACTACCCAAGAACCAAATCAACATTCCCAACGCCACAATGGCCCACTGATTACTCTTGCCACATGCCCGGCCGAAGCTGTTTATCAAACCCAGTTGATTACCATGCACCACGTGCCATCAACATCACATGATACTTTTCCAAAACAGGTTCAATATATCATTAAGTCAATATTAACATTTGATTGTCCAAAACCATGTCATGAGCACGAAAGTGTGTCTAAGCAAAGATACTACAACGGTCTAAACCCATGTTGGCAATTTACTAATGTCCAACTAGTAATCCACAACTGAGGTGACAAAGGGTCATGGCACATACTTAAATAATCAAGGTGTCATACAGCAAATTGGTATTTATCTAACCCCCATGTTTAAACAAAGTATTTTTCTAATTGAACTAGCATGCAATAGTTTAAATCAAAATAGATTTCGAAATAGGATCAACATGGTCAAAGCACAACTTGCCTTCAAAAAGTACTTGCTCTTGGTCTTGAGTTGGATCCTGAGTCAATACTTCTCCTTCGAATCCTTCCGGCACTTCAACGTCTACTCGTAAAGCGTGCAAATAGCAAATACCCAAATAAACAATAGGCAAAAAGTGTCCAAACATCCAAATAAAATCCATAAACAGAAAGAACATAATTTTATGGATTTTTAGAAACTGGAATCGTCAAATTTGGAGTTAAAGCATAAAAGTTATGATTATTTAAAGTTTAAATAATCAATTAAATAATTTTGCAGAGAAAAACTTTAGTCCAAAAATTAAATAAAATTCATATTTAGGTAGATCTCAATTTTATACAAATTTAGAAATTTGAATCACTCAAATCGGAGTTGAAACGCAAAAGTTATAAGCGTTTGAAGTTTGAAACAAAATCTGAAATCATTATTTCGAATTAATAAATCATTTTCTTTTTCGGAAATTAATTATTGCGTCAGCATGGACACGTGGCAGCCTCTGATTGGTTGGCTGACGTCAGCCGGTCCATGGACTTGGTCCACGCTTGGCTCGGGTCCACCGTGGACTCGGTCCACGACTCTACGTGTCGCTGACATGTGGGCCCACTCGGGTGACATCATCGCTGACGTCAGCGGGGCTCTACGGTCTTTGGCAGGTGGGACCCACCGATGACGTCATGGGTGACGTCAGCGCTTGGCTGGGTCAGCCGCTGACATGCGGGCCCTCTGACACGCGGGCCCCGCGTGTCAGCGTCACACGCACGCGCGCGTGGACGGCGCTGACCGCGTCGGTCCAACTTCCCGACACGTGGCGCAATCTCGACCGTTGATTTGAAATTCAACGGCCGCGATTAGATCCAGGGTTAACGTGTTGAATCTACTCGATGATCGTGGGCCGTTCGATCTAGATCGGACGGTCCAGATCTAATCCTATAATAATCACTACCACGGCACGTGGCGATTGTGAACCGTTGGATCTTGATCCAACGGTCCAGATCTAATCGGGTTTGGAACACGTGAACTCACCTCAACCGCACGATCAAGATCGGACGGCGCACAAAGTTCGCGAGGGCGATGGCGACGCGGCGGAGCTGCAGCCACCGAGACGGAGACGACGACGAGCCCGACGGCGCTCCGGGGTCGTTCCGCTGGCGTGAGTGGTCTCTTCGTGCGCGGCCGGGTTCCGGTTCGGGCTCCTTCTCGGCGGAAGACGACGGACGGCGGCGAGCGAGGCAAAACCGCGCGGAGTGGCGCTCAATTCACGGGCGAGCTCGCACGAGCAAACGGCGGCGGCTCGAGATGGCTCGAGGAACGGTGCGCAAGGATGAGGGCAACCTCGGGCGTGACCAGGGCTTTAAATAGCCTCGGCGTTCGTGCGAGACGGAAACCTAATTCTACACGGCGGCGCGCGCGCGGCGTGAGTCCGGCTTCGGTCTCGGCGGAGACGACGACGCACACCGCCCACGTGGCACGATCAGCGGCCACGATCGACGCGGCGCGATCGGATCCGGGCGGATACGGCTCCGAGCCGTGCAGGCGGATCTCACCGTTGGATCTTGATCCAACGGTTGGGATTGATTAGGGTTGGGAGCTGGTTTGGTCGAGTCAACTGGCTCGGGTCGGACTCGAGTCCGACTCGGTCGGATGAACAGTACTCGACCCGAGTTGAATTTCCAGCGATTTAATATTTAAAATAATTCCCAGTAATTCATTTAATTCATTAAAAAATAGCAAATGACTCAGAAAAATTCCAAAAAAATTCTGGAAAATATTTTGGATTATTTTGGACTCAAATAAAATATTTCCAACAAAATTTTATTTGCAAAATTAAATTCTTTAATTATTTCAAAATGGAATAAATTCAAATAAATTCCAAATAAATCCAAATAAATTCCAGCAAATTCCAAAAATTCACCAAAGTGCCAAAACACACATGAATTCAATAAAAGCAAAAATTTTGGGGTGTTACAAACCTCCCCCCCTTAATAGAATCTCGTCCCCGAGATTCAGGGCTTACTAAAGGAATAGGTTTGGAAATTCTTTCTTCCAATCCTCTTCACAGCCCCAAGTCGCCGCTTTCTTCATGGTTGCTCCACTGAACTCTCTGAAACGGGTTGACTTGTTTCTAGTTTCTCGATCCATTGTGTCCAGAATCCTCACGGGATGCTCCTTATAAGTCAAGTCCTCTTGCAACTCAATTAACTCTAGCGGTGTCTGTTCCTCAGGAACTCGGAGGCACTTCTTCAACTAGGACACATGGAATACATCATGCACTCCTGCCAACGACTGTGGCAACTCCAGCTGATAAGCAACTTCGCCTCTGCGACTCAAAATCTTAAATGGTCCAACATAACGGGGTGCGAGTTTCCCTTTGGCATGGAACCTCTTAACTCCCCTGAGAGGCGTAACTCTGAGGTATACAAAGTCTTCTGGTTCAAAACTCAAATCTCGGCGACGATTGTCAGCATAACTCTTCTGTCGAGATTGGGCTATCTTCAACCTTTCCCTAATCATGGCGATCTGCTCTTGACCTCTTGAAGAATATCAGGCCCAAAGACACGGCGCTCACGGTCTCATTCCAATTCAATGGCGTCCGGCAAGGTCGACCATACAAAGGCCTCAAAAGGTGACATCTGTAAACTAGCCTCGATAACTATTGTTGTAATCGAACTCGGCATACGGTAAACTCTTATCCCAAGAAGTAGCATAAGCTAATGCACAAGCTCTCAACATATCCTCGAATCTGGTTGACTCTTTCGGTCTGTCCGTCCGTCTGGATGATAAGTCAGATCTGAAGTTCAAACGGGTTCCCATGGCTTCATGCAACTTATTCCGTAACCTTGAGGTAAATTGGGTACCTCTGTCCGATCTGATCCTCTTTGGCACTCCGTGCAAACAGACAATCCTGATCATGTATAATTCTGCTAATTTATCTCCCGAGTAAGTGGTCTTCACGGGGATAAAATGGCCTACTTTAGTCAAGCGATCCACTATAACCCATATGGAGTCATAACCTCCTTGAGTCCTTGGCAAACCGGTAATGAAATCCATTCCGATTTCCTCCCACTTCCACTCAGGTATTTTCAGCGGTTGTAGCAATCCTGCTGGTCTCTGATGCATTGCCTTGACTCTCACGGCATACATCGCACAATGCAACATGCTCGGCAACTTCACGTTTCATACTCGGCCACCGAATCTCTCCTTGAGATCCTGATACATCTTGGCGCTTCAGTGATGAATTGAGTACTTAGAGTCATGGGCTTCTTCGAATCGATTGCTTTAAATCCTTTTTGTTAGGCACACAAATGCGATCCATCATCCACAACGTGCCTTGCTCATCCAACTTGAAGTCCTCTTCCTTGACTTCCTCCTATTTGGACTTAATCCAGCGGATCATGACATCATCCTACATCCTTCTCGGATCTGATCCTCTAGGGTAGGCTTTACTTCTAATGCGGCCAAGAATCCCTAGGTACTACCTCAATCTTCATTTTAGAAAATCCTCACATAACTCATCCTGACTTGTGGCTAGCAACGCGTACTCACGGTATGGCTTTTCCGACTCGGGCATCGGCTACTACGTTGGCCTTCCCAGTGGTGGTAATGGATTCCAACATTATAGTCTTTGATCAACTCTAACCATCTCCTCTCGCCTCATATTCAGATCCGATTGGGTGAATATGTACTTAAGGCTCTTATGATCCGTATATACTTCACATCTGCTTCCGATCGAGATAGTGACGCCATATCTTCAAGGCATGCACTACGGCAGCTAACTCTAGGTCATGTGTCGGATAATTTTCCTCATGCGGCCTCAAGCGCCTTGATGCATAAGCGGCGACCTTTCCGTTTCTGCATCGGCACACATCCAAGTCCTTGGCGTGATGCGTCACAATAAATATCGAAGCTTTGAGCAACATCAGGTAGAACTAACACCGGTGCGATGTCAATCGCTTCTTCGACTCCTGAAATCCTTTCTCACATTCTCAAGCGCCCATGCAAACTTCTTTTCCTTCTTCAGGCCATTGCGTAAGAGGTTTCGCAATTGTCGAGAAGCCTTCGATGAAACGGCGGTAGTATCCTGCCATTCCAAGGAAACTCCGAATCTGGTCACGAGTCTTGGTGCTCCCAATGTAACACAGCTTCTACTTTGCTTGGATCTACTGGCGACTCCTTCTGCGGTCATTACATGTCCAAGAAACTCCACCTTGTCCTTCCAAAAATCACACTTGCGAACTTGGCGAAAAGTTGCTGTTCCTCGGCTTTTCCAAAACTCGCCTTAAGTGTTCGGCATGTTCATCCTCTGTCTTGGAGTAGATTAGGATATCGTCTATGAACACGACGACAAACTTGTCCAAATATTCCATGAACACCTTATTCATCATATTCATGAAATAAGTGGCGCATTAAATTCGACCCAAAGGACATAATCAGAACTCGTAATGTCCATATCTTGGCGAGAATGCGATCTTGAATATCTTACGATCGGATCTTCAGCTGATGGTATCCCGATCTCGAGATCAATCTTGAGAAAACTCCGGCTCCTCTCAACTGATCAAACAAATCATCAATCCTGGGTAGCGAATACTTATTCTTCACGGTGACTTCATTGAGTGCACGGTAGTCAATGCACATCCTGAAACTCCCGTCCTTCTTCTTGACAAACAAAGCGGTGCTCCCACGGTGACAAACTTGGTGCGATAAATCCTTTCTCCATTAACTCTTCCATTTGTTTCTTCATTTCTACCAACTCCTCGGTGGACATCCGATAGGGTCTCTTTGCTATCGGTCTTGTGCAGGTACAAGCTCTATCACAAACTCTATGTCCCTGTCGCGGCATACTGTAGATCTTCGGGAAAAACATCGGGTACTCATTTACTACTAAGACATCCTCTATGCTGATTGCCTTGGTACTGTTAACCATCAAGCTGTCCATCTCTAACTGCCGTGGCTTGAAATTCCACTTTCTTTCATACGGGCTCTCAATCGAGATAGTCCTCCGTCCACAATCCAATACGGCCTTGTGCTTGGATAACCAATCCATTCCCAATATGACGTCTAAGGTCCGGGTCTCCAAAATTATAAGGTTTGCTAGGAACTCTATTCCACCTATCAAGATTCTCACCGGAACATCCTACTTTCGTTCGGAGTTCGGAACCAGGGTTTGAACTAAAAGCATGCACTTAAGTTTTGCAATCCTCAAATCATTTCTAGTAGCAAAGCCTTGCGAAACAAGCGAATGCGAAGCTCCGTGAGTCAAACAAAGCAGGTGTAGTCTTGAGTTAACAAGTAACTTACCCGATCTGACGTCCGTAGCATTCGCAGTGCATCTGCGGTGACATGGTTGACTCGGCCTCTCACCACGCAGTGCAGGGTGTGGCTCACAGTCTTGGCGTCCTAGCTGGGGTGGTTCCTAGGTTGAAGCGAATCGGGTCACTCCTGCTGTCTTCTTTGGACAAGCTGTTGGCAAAGTGTCTGGCTCGTTGCTTGTAGCAGGCGTCTCACTGTTTCCTTGCCGATCGCTCGAGTAGTGTTTCTAGCGGGGCCGGGTGCCGTAGTTCGATTGGCAGGTCTTGGTCTTTGAGGATGGTGTCCTTGTTGCATTCTCGTGGTTGGAATCACGAAGAATTGATTTGGTGCAACTCTCGGTAAGTGCGTTCACTGGCGTGATCCTTCTTTGTTGCATCCTGCGCTTCCTGTTCTCATCCAGTTCCTTGCGCTTGTCCTCAAGAATAAGCGCCTTATTCACCAACTCTTGGAAATCTGGAAAGGTGTGGGTGATCAACCCTACTTGCAATCCTGAGTTAAGTCCCTTCATAAAACGAGACTGTCTGTATTTGTCTGTCGCTACATCCTCAGGTGCGTAGCGTGCTAGCTGTGTGAATTTGTTCAGGTAGTCGGCCACTGGCTGATTACCTTGCTTCAGTGCTCTGAACTCCTCCTTCTTAAGGTCCATGATTCCTTCAGGCACGTGATCTTGTCGAATGCATTTGTGAACTCTTCCCAAGTGATATCTTGAGGGTTCTCTTGCGTGGCACGAAGTTCTCCCACCATTCTGGCCATTTCCTTTTCCAAATTGATGAGAAGCGTAGAGTACCTTCTCATTTCCTATGCATTGAGCTATGTGTAGCTTCCTCTCGATTGATCTTAACCAATCATCGGCCTCCAATGGATTGGCATTCCCGAGAGAAAGTGGGTGGGTGAGTTCTCATGAACTCGATAGTCTTGTATTACGGCGTTGTCCCTGATTAACTTGATTGGTCGTGGTCCGAGCGGTGACGTGCTGCATTTGTTGCATCATAGCATGCATCAAGCGAGTGCAGGCAGCAAGAAAAGCTCGAGAAATTCTGCATATCCAGTGGCGGTCTTTGGTGCTCCATCATTGGGGTTTTCTGCTGGGCGCGAACCACTCCCATTGCTTCCAAGGTTTCCACGGGTGTTCACCATCTGTCGGTTTGCTCTAGGTTTAGAGATGAGAGGGAAACAAGAATAGACAAGTACCATGGAACTTATGCGGGGCGAAAGGGGTAACTTTAAGATCCAACTTTATTATTAATAACTTGGTATGGCTGCTTACAATGCCTAAGGGCCTTGCAACACATACTGCACACTCAGCAAACAAAGCAAATCCAAATCGAACTAACTCTGGAGTCTAACACCTAAAGGGTGACTCTTTCTTCTATGACGCGACTCGGCGAAGGAGTCTCACTATAGAACCTATGCTCACTTATCGAGAAAACCTCCACGGCCTGGTGCGGGTCTTTGTGGCATAAGCGCCGAAACGACGCCATGTCCAAAGAATCGTGTCCTCTATGGTAGTCGAAGAAGCGGTGTCCTCATCGAGATCGACTCCTCTGGATCGGCTCGTGTAGCTCAAATCTTGGCTCTGGGTCTGGTCCGTACAAGGTCATCTCCAACTCGTCAATCCTTCGTAGAAGGTGTGCCACATACTCTTGAGCTTCCCGCCATCTGTTCTTCTCTGTCGTGATCTCCTTGCGGGCCTTCTGTAGCTCCTTGCTTGTCTTAACTAGTACATCCTCCTCGGCGACGACAAATCGTGCCAAGCGGTAACCGTGGCATGCTAATCCTGAATCGCCTTCGTGTCTAGAAGGTTATCGCTGCGCGGATGGTAACGTAACACCGTACTCTCCAATTCTCTGGCGTAGATACGGGTAATGTGCAGCATTGCTCGTCGTTATACTTCTTGGATACCCATCTGCTTTGTAGATCTCTGGCGGTCTGGTGTATCGGGCGATTGCCTGGGCCCTTTTTCCTAGCAGGTACCTCAATCTTCACGTCACAAGCCTTGATCAATCCCACTTGTCTGATCACTTCCACTTGGTATTGGGGCTTCCCAAAATCTCCGAGAGTCTGTAGCATATGCCAAAGTTCTGCAGTGTGACCAACTCCCAGATCAACGTAGTTGAACTCTTCCTCCATCTGTCACAAGAGTGCTTTACGTAAGAACTCGGAATTTTTAAATTGTGACAAGGTAAGGGAAAATTTCAGCAAGAGACAAGAAAAGAGAGAAGGGGATAAGTCGAGATGCCATTTCTTATCTTGACAATTTTTTTTTTTTTTGCTTTTAGAAAATAGGTTTTATCCTCACTACGACCATTCTAGCTAGGGTTGAGCCTACAGTCAAGTATGGCTCTGATACCACCTCTGTCGGGACCCCGAATTTGCAAATCCGGACCCTCTGTGTATTCAGCACTAGTCCAGGAACGCGCTAGTGCACACAGTCTTAACATTGGTAAATATCACAATCATACCAATCGATATTATCAAAGTACTTTATTTAAATAACCAAAGTGGTTACTCGACCTTATGGCCAAGTTACAAATGTATGCCTCGCAAGGCGAAACTTATTCAGAGAAAAATAATAGCAGCGGAAAATCAAATAACTTCGTGGCGCCATCCAGTATACCACAGGCAACTGACTGGGCTCGCATCCCTAAGTAGACGGATCCTCTTGGAATTCCTCCTCCGAAGCTGGCGTAGTCTCCTCTTCAACTGGTGTTGTGTTGAGGCAAGGGTGAGTACTTGGTACTCAGCAAGTCATGCACAGAATGCAAGCTAATATACTATATGCATGGCTTGGTACAAAGGAATAGCTCAAGGTATATTTGCGATGCTTGACTTTTGACAAGTAATATAAGTAGATTCGAAAGCAGTAGAAATAAGTAAAGCGTATATAACTTTTCAAGAAGTTTAATAAACATTTTTCCCCATCCTAAACCACATTTCCATCATCCTCATTATTAACCAACCCAACTTTCCAAATCCAAGTTATTTTTGAGAAAATCTAACCCTTGACTGTAATTCCCGAGCGATGTCCAATACCGCGGACACGGCTATTCGAATAGATTCTAAACTCTGCAGAGGTTATGCACTTTACCCACAATATACAGTCAAACACCACAAAGGCGAGTTCCCGTAACAAAGTCTTTCGGAAACCTCTAACAATACAAGTGGTCCTCCCCGGTTATTGCAAGACTAACCCTTCCCTTCGCTAAGGCGAAGTCTAGGCCAATCAACCGTTAGATGGGTACTGCCTCGGCCCAGACGCTCCCCGCATACAACTTACACACATGGTTTATTTGACCTCCTTAGGTCCCTCAGTTTCGTTATTATCTACTTAGACATCTATGTCCGTCCCATTACAGACATTTGTTTGCACTTTATACCCTCTTCAAAGGCTTGCAAGGTTAAGTCCTTAGGGTGACCAGGGCAAGACTAGAAGAACCAAATCAACATTCCCAACGCCACAATCGGCCCACCTGATTACTCTTGCCACATGCCCGGCCGAAAATCGTTTATCAAACCCCAGTTGATTACCATGCACCACGTGCCATCAACATCACATGATACTTTTCCAAAACAGGTTCAATATATCATTAAGTCAATATTAACATTTGATTGTCCAAAACCATGTCATGAGCACGTAGCAGGTCTAAGCAGTATACTACAACGGTCTAAACCCATGTTGGCAATTTACTAATGTCCAACTAGTAATCCACAACTGAGGTGACAAAGGGTCATGGCACATACTTAAATAATCAAGGTGTCATACAGCAAATTGGTATTTATCTAACCCCCATGTTTAAACAAAGTATTTTTCTAATTGAACTAGCATGCAATAGTTTAAATCAAAATAGATTTCGAAATAGGATCAACATGGTCAAAGCACAACTTGCCTTCAAAAAGTACTTGCTCTTGGTCTTGAGTTGGATCCTGAGTCAATACTTCTCCTTCGAATCCTTCCGGCACTTCAACGTCTACTCGTAAAGCGTGCAAATAGCAAATACCCAAATAAACAATAGGCAAAAAGTGTCCAAACATCCAAATAAAATCCATAAACAGAAAGAACATAATTTTATGGATTTTTAGAAACTGGAATCGTCAAATTTGGAGTTAAAACGCAAAAGTTATGATTATTTAAAGTTTAAATAATCAATTAAATAATTTTGCAGAGAAAAACTTTAGTCCAAAAATTAAATAAAATTCATATTTAGGTAGATCTCAATTTTATACAAATTTAGAAATTTGAATCACTCAAATCGGAGTTGAAACGCAAAAGTTATAAGCGTTTGAAGTTTGAAACAAAATCTGAAATCATTATTTCGAATTAATAAATCATTTTCTTTTTCGGAAATTAATTATTGCGTCAGCATGGACACGTGGCAGCCTCTGATTGGTTGGCTGACGTCAGCCGGTCCATGGACTTGGTCCACACTTGGCTCGGGTCCACCGTAGACTCGGTCCACGACTCTACGTGTCGCTGACATGTGGGCCCACTCGGGTGACATCATCGCTGACGTCGTGAGGCTCGGCCGCAGTGGCGGCAGTGGGACTCCACCGATGACGTCATGGGTGACGTCGGCGCTTGGGTCGTCGGCCGACATGCGAGCCCTTTGACACGCGGGCCGCGTGTCGGCGTCACACGCACTGCCGCGTGGGCCACGACCGCGTCGGTCCAACTTCCCGACACGTGGCGCAATCTCGACCGCTGATTTGAAATTCAACGGCGCGATTAGATCCAGGGTTAACGTGTTGAATCTACTCGATGATCGTGGGCGTTCGATCTAGATCGGACGGTCCAGATCTAATCCTATAATAATCACTACCACGACGCGTGGCGATTGTGAACCGCTGGATCTTGATCCAACGGTCCCGCATCTAATCGGGTTTGGAACACGTGAACTCACCTCAACCGCACGATCAAGATCGGACGGCGCCTGAGTTCGCGAGGGCGATGGCGGCGGCGAGCTGCAGCCACCGGAGACGGAGACGACAGCGAGCCCGGCGCCCGGTCGTTCGGCGAAGTGAGTGGTCTCTTCGTGCGCGCTGGCCGGGGTTCGGTTCGGCTCCTTCGGCGGAAGACGACGGGCGGCGAGACGAGGCAAAAACTGCGCGGAGTGGCGCTCAACTACGGCGAGCTCGCACGGGCAAACGGCGGCAGCTCAGGCGAGATGGCTCGAGGAACCGGGTGCGCAAGGATGAGGGCAACCTCGGGGCGTGACCAGGGCTTTAAATAGCCTCGGCGTTCGTGCCCGAGACGGAAACCTAATTCTACACGGCGGCGCGCGGCGTGAGTCCGGCTTCGGTCTCGGCGGAGACGACGACGCACAGCCGTCCACGTGGCACGATCAACGGCCACGATCGCACGGGCGCGATCGGATCCGGGCCGGATACGGCTCGAACCGGTACGGGCGGATCTCAGCCGTTGGATCTTGATCCAACGGTTGGGATTGATTAGGGTTGGGAGCTGGTTTGGTCGAGTCAACTGGCTCGGGTCGGACTCGAGTCCGACTCGGTCGGATGAACAGTACTCGACCCGAGTTGAATTTCCAGCGATTTAATAATTAAAATAATTCCCAGTAATTCATTTAATTCATTTAAAAATAGCAAAAGACTCAGAAAAATTCCAGAAAAATTCTGGAAAATATTTTGGATTATTTTGGACTCAAATAAAATATTTCCAACAAAATTTTATTTGCAAAATTAAATTCTTTAATTATTTCAAAATGGAATAAATTCAAATAAATTCCAAATAAATCCAAATAAATTCCAGCAAATTCCAAAAATTCACCAAAGTGCCAAATCACACATGAATTCAATAAAAGCAAAAATTTTGGGGTGTTACAGTGATGATGACCTGAATCGGAGTAAGAGCTCGTAGGGCATCTTCCTGTACCTAGGAAAAATATTTTGTTAATGTAAATTAATTTATGAAAATGAAAGGATTCACCTGTCATATGCCTCGTACTGTGTTTACGCATGAAACTTTTTGAGCTGATCGATGTTCTGAGAATTGCCCAGCTGTAATATCCTAAAATTTGTGCTTTTATTTAATTAATTGAGTTAATTGAATTTTAGGAATTTTCTGTAATTTATTTGGATTTATTTGGACATAGTTGGAATTTATTCCTTTCGAGTTATTTAAATAGTTAAAAGTTTCATATAAAATTTTGTTGGAAATATTTTATTTATGTCCAAAATGACTCAAAGTATTTTCCAAAAATTTTCTAAGCATTTTGCTATTTTTCTCGATTTAATTGAATTTCTTGAATTATTTTAAAAATTAAAACGCTGGAAAACTCTAATGGGTTTCACTGTTCAACCGACTTGAGTCAGACTCGAATCCGATCGAACTAGCCGCACCGAACCATTCGTGCCGGATCGAGTCCAACAACGCCAGACCAAACCTGACCCCAAACCCTAATTCGCGTGAACCGTTAGATTCCGACCTGACGGCTGTGATTGCGCCACGTCACCCAGTTTGTGCCCGCATCGGACTCCGCCACCAACTGAGCATAACACGTTTACACCGGACCAAATATTTGGTCCGCCGTGAGCGACGCCGGACCAGCTATTTGGTCCGCCGCGAACGACACCAGACCAAAATTATGGGCCGTGGTGAATGTGTGGGCCTCGATTTCCCTAGTTTTCACGGACGCATAGGGCGCTATTTAATGAGCCACCGCCACCATCGTGACCTCCTCTCCCGTGCGCACGTTTTTGCCCTAGCCCTCGTCGCTTGAGCTGCGCCCTAGCCGCCGCAATTCCTCGCTGGAGTAGGAAGTGAAGCCGCTGTGGTTTTCTGTTCCTTCCGCTGCCGTCGATTCACCTTTCACCGTGAATGAGCCCAGATCTGGAATCCTCGCGTTGAGCCGCACCCATGAAGACCATCCACCTCACCGGAGCTGCACCACCACGCTGTTCTCCACGTCGTCATCTTCGTCTCCGGTACTGCAACCTCACCGCGCCATCGCCGCCATCACGAGCTTCGTCAGCCGTTGGATTCCAATCGCTCGGCTCGGGTACATCCACGTGTTCTTCCGTGTAGCAACTTAGATGCATTTTGAACCGTTGGATTAAGATCCAAGGGCTTAGATTGTGCCACGTAGCCTTGCGTTGCACCGTGATAAATTTGTTCTCAATCGTTAGATCTAGATTGAACGGTGTAGATTGGGCCACGTACAATAACACACCAACCGAACGTAGCGCGTGTACGCTGGACCAACTATTTGGTCCGTCGTGAACGTTACCGGACAAAGGTTACTAGGCGAGGTAAATGTGTAGTTTACATTTGCGCCGTACCAAAGTTAGGGTCCGTAGTGAACGTGTAACGTGACGTTTGTGCTGGACCAAAGCTAGGGTTCATAGTGGACATGTAGTGTCATGTTGCACTGGACCAAATTTCCCAAGTAACCGAGAGTTCGACGTGTACCCCGGACCAACTTTTTGGTCCGTCGTGAGAGACGACGGACCAACTATTTGGTCTGTCGTGAATGATGTTGAACCAAGTTCCCAGTCCGGCGTGAATGGATTATTTAAGCCATTAGATTTAGTTCATACGATGTAGATTGTGCCACGTGTTAGTGATGACGTCATAAATGTTTTTCCCGAATAAAAATTATTTTATTAATTAGGTTTATTCTTTTTAATTATAGTTTCAAACTACAAAATGCTACAACTTTTGCGTTTTAACTCTGATGTGAGTGGTTCAAATTTCTAAAAAATTGTAAAGTTTAGCTCTTTATTTTTATAAATCTTATTTGAATTTTTGAACCTGGTATGTCTACTGTTTATTTATTTTATTGCTATTTGTGCACGTTACGAGTAGACGTTGAAGTGCCCGAAGGCTTCGAAGGAGAAGTTTTGACCCAGGAGCTAGCTAAAGACCAAGAACAATTACTTTTTGAAGGCAAGTTATGCTTTGATCATATTGTTCCCACTTTTGAAAATTATTTTGATTCAAATTATTGCATGCTAATTTAATTGTAAAATGCTTTAATTAATTCTAGGAATTAGTTAAATGCCAATTTTGCTGTATGCCACCTTGACATTAATAATTGTATACCATGAACCTTTGTCACCCTAGCTTGGTTTAAGTAGTTGAACATTATTAAATTGCCAACATGGGTTAATTAGCACGGTTGTAGTATGCTTAGCCTTGCCCCGTGTTATGACATGATTTTGGAGTATCAAATATTAATGTTGACTTAAGGACATATGAAACATGTTTTTGAGAAGTGTCATGTGTTGTTGATGATGTTGATGGCACGTGGTGCATGGTAATCAACTGGGTGTTTAACTGATTTAGATCGGGGCATGTGGCAAGATTGTTCTGGTGGGCCAAGAGTGGCACCGGGAATGTCGATTTGGTTTTGTTACTTGGGTAGTCTTGCCTTGGTCAACCTAAGGACTTAACCTTGCAAGCCTTTGAACTGAGTTCATCGTAAAACCACATGTCTGGGATGGGACAGACCAAGTTGAGTAGGTTACTAATAACTTGCATGTGGTACCTCAGGGTGTCAGCTATACCTAGGTGTAGTTATACGGGGAAGTGTACCAGGTGCTGCGGCATGGTACCCATCCAACGGTATGTCGGTCCTATACTTCGCCTCTGCTGAGGGAAGGGATAGTGTATGTCAACCGGGGAGGTTCACTTGTTAAGGTAGAAGTTTCACTTGTTAAGGTAGAAGTTTTCGAAAGGCTTTGTTACGGTCACTCGCTTGAGTGGGGTTTGACTGTATCTTGTGGGTAAAGTGTATAACCTCTGCAGAGTGTCAAATCTATCCGAACAGCCATGTCCATGGTACTACACAATGCTCGGGGATTACAGTCAAGGATTAGACTTTCATGAAAATAACTTGGACTTTGGAAAAATGGTTGGGTTGGAGATGTGAACTAAATGTAGGATGTGAAATGCTTTACTTGTGAAAGTTATTATCTATATTATTGTTGTACCGCTTTACAATCTATTACTGTATTTATGAATGCTGCTTACTGCAAATGAACCTGTTAGCCTATCCTTTGTAATAAGCCATGCATGTAGAATATTATAATTGCATTCTGTGCATGACTTGCTGAGTACCAAAGTACTCACCCCTTGCAACAATATAACATCAATTGAAGAAGAATCAATGCCAGCTTTGGAAGAGGAGTTCCAGGAGGAGCCGACGAATTAGGGGAAGAGCCCAGTCAGTTTCCTGTGGCATATTGGTTGGTGCCACGTGTTTCTTTATTTTTCCGTTGCAATTTATTTATTTAAGACTTTGCCCTGCGAGGCACACTTTTGTAACTTGACCATAAGGTCGAGCAGCAGGTTATATTTTTCCTTTCAATAAAGTACTTTACTATTTCGTTGAGTATGATTGTGGTATTTACCGATGTTGAGACTGTGTGCACTAGCATGATCCTGGACTAGTGTTGAATACACAGAAGGTCCGGATTTGTATATTCGGGTCGCGACAGAGGTGGTATCAGAGCCATACTGACTATAGGACCTACCCATAGTTAGAATGGTCGTAGGGAGGATAAAACTATTTTCTAAATTTAAAATTTGCCAAGATAATGAATGAACTCTTGACTTATCCCCTTCTCTCTTGTTCATACCCCTGCTGAATTCTTTTGTCTCCACTTTGATTTAAAATGTTGCATTCTCACGTAAGTGTCTTTGGCAGATGAAGATGATCAACAACTATGCTGAACGTTAGGGAGGTTACGCCGCTGAGTTGTGGCGCATGATGCAGCTAATTGGAGGTTTTGACAGATCGATCTACCCGGGAACCACCTTAGTGAAGGCAGGACTAGTCCAAGCATGGGACGTCGAGATCACTGTGTACGCCAGAGAGAAGACCAAGGCAAGTCATTCTATCCACATCACAGCGAGGAGGTCTTCATTTGAAGCCAGAATCCAAGAGACGTCGCGTCGGGCGATGCGGCAGATTGCTCGCACCTCCTCTTCAGAGTTGGAGGGCACTGTGTTTCTTCATCATCCGCGCAAAGACAACCGTTTCGATCGGGATTTGATAGCAGAGGAGGACGCCACTATCACTCACCTGGCGAGTTTTGTTGTCGCCCAGGAGGATTTTATCGACAAGACAGTTCAGGAGCTACAGAAGGCCCACTATGAGATTGAAGATGTGAGGGTACAGCTGCGAGAGGCTCGGGAATACATTGCTCACTCTTCACGAAGGATTGGCGAACTGGAGATGGCAATATACGGGCCAGCACCAGAGCTAGTGTTAGAGCTACATGACCCAGACCCTGAGGAGCCAGAGCCACAGCTAGAGCCAGAGCCAGAGCCAGAGGAGGATGTTGCGTCGTCAGCCACCGTTGTTGAAGGACACGGTGATCATTTCGCGCCGAAGCCGCCACACCCACCTAAGTGTCAACCAGGATGTTCCCATGGGGGATGGATCGATGAGTGAGCATTTAGGTTTAGTAGTTGAGACTTCAGTGCTGAGTCACGTCTTGGAATAATAAGAGTCGCCCTTTAGGCATTGGACTCCAGTGTGATAGTTCAATTTGGATCTTCTTGATTGCTGGGTGTGTAGTATGTGTTGCAAAGCCCTTAGGCATTGTGAGCAACCATACCAAGTTATTATTAATAATTAATAAAGTTGGACTTTGAGTTACACCTTTCAACCCCGCATAAGTTTCCCTATTCCTTGTCTATGCTTGTTCCCTCTTGTCTCTAAACCTTGGAGCAATCAACAGATGGTGAACACTCGTGGCAACAACGGAGGAAGTGGAAGTGGTTCTCGCCCCACAGGAAACCCCAATGATGGAGCACCTGCACCACAGCCGACACCACCAGTTGACATGCAGAACTTTGGAGCATTCCTTGCCGCACAGACCCAGCTGATGCATGCCATGATGCAGTAGATGCAGCAAGTCACTGCCCAAGCTGTTGCCAACCAAGCTAATCAGGGACAGCGACAGAATTCAAGGCTTTCGGAGTTTATGAGGACCCATCCGCCCATATTCTCTGGGAATGCAAACCCACTAGAGGCAGATGACTGGTTGAGGTCCATTGAGAGGAAGTTGCACATCACCCAGTGTGTTGGAAATGAGAGGGTACTATATGCCTCTCATCAGTTAGAGGGAACTGCGGCTGAATGGTGGGAGAACTTCTGCGCTTCACATGAGAACCCATAGGAGATTACTTGGGAAGAGTTTATTATTGCTTTTCGTCAGTATCATGTGCTCGAAGGAATCATGGACTTAAAGAAGGAAGAATTTCGAGCTTTGAAACAAGGCAGCCAGTCAGTGGCTGATTATCTGAACAAGTTTACCTAGCTAGCTCACTACGCACCTGAAGACGTAGGGACAGACAAGGCAAGACAGTCTCGCTTCATGAAGGGACTGAATTCAGGACTGCAGGTGGGACTGATTACCCACACATTTTCGGATTTGCAAGAACTGGTGAACAAGGATCTTATTATGGAGGATAAGCGCAAGGAATTCGATGATAACAGGAAGCGCCGGATGGCACAGTAGGGAGCACGTTAAGGAGCACAAAGCCTGAGAGTTGCACGAAATCAGTTCTTCAGATTTCAGCCTCAGAATGTCGCCAAGACACCGTCACCTGCATCAAGACCTGCCGGACAGAATTTTCAAACACCAGCACAACCCAGAATTGCACCAGCAGGAAGTCAGCCAGCAATGGTGAAACGTTGTTACACCTGCAATGAGCCAGGGCACTTCTCCAATAATTGCCCTAAGCGAGGAGGAGTTGTGATGCCTGTTCACCGCAACCTTGGGACCCCGATTGCAAGGACACCCGCACCAGGAGGAAACCGTGGAGCTGCTCAAGCTAGAGCCACACCCTAAGCCACGGTGAGAGGTTGGATCAACCACGTCACTGCTGATACAATTCAGAACACCTCAGACGTCGTGCTGGGTAAGTTACTTGTTAACTCAGTACCTGTAACAGTTTTGTTTGACTCTGGAGCTTCTCATTAATTTGTTTCTCGAGATTTTGTTCTAGAAATGATTTGGAGATTATGGATCTTAATTGCATGCTTGTAATTCAAACCCCTTGGTCAGAACTCCGATCCAAAGTAGGATGTTCTGGGATAACACTATTAATAGATGGGGTAGAATTCCTTGCAAACCTCATTATATTGGGTACCCAGACCCTAGAAGTTATCTTGGGAATGGATTGGTTGTCCAAACACAAGGCTATGTTAGATTGTGGACAAAAGGTCATATCAGTTGAGAGCCCTTGTGGAAGAAAAGTTGAGTTTCAAGCGACCGCCATTCAAGATGGACAGCTGATGGTCAACAGTGTGAAGACAGTCAGCATTGAAGATGTGCCGGTGGTCAGTGAGTACCTGGATGTCTTTCCTGAGGATTTACCCAATATGCCACCAGATAGGGACATTGAGTTAGTGATTGAGTTAGTACCTGGTACAACCCCGATAGCCAAGAGACCTTATCGGATGTCTACCGATGAGTTAGTAGAGATCAAGAAACAGATCGAGGTGCTATTGGAGAAAGGATTTATCAGACCTAGTTCATCGCTGTGGGGAGCACCAATCCTATTCGTCAAGAAGAAGGATGGAAGTTTTCGGATGTGTATTGATTATCGTGCACTTAATGTGTTACGATAAAGAATAAGTATCCGTTACCTAGGATCGATGACTTATTCGATTAGTTAAGAGGAGCTGGAGTTTTCTCCAAGATCGACCTGTGATCAGGATATCACCAACTAAAGATCTGGTCGAAAGATGTACCGAAGACTGTATTTTCGTCAAGATATGGACATTATGAATTTACAGTATGTCCTTTGGTCTGACAAATGCACCTGCTTATTTCATGAACCTGATGAATAAAGTTTTCATGGAATACCTGGATAAGTTTGTCATCGTGTTCATGGATGACATACTTGTTTACTCCAAGACAGGAGAAGAACACGCCAAACATTTGAGGCTAGTTCTTGAGAAATTGCGAGAGCAGCAGTTATTTGATAAGTTTAGCAAATGTGACTTTTGGAGGAGTAAAGTGGAATTTTTGGGACATGTGATGACCGTTGAGGGAGTTCCAGTTGACACGAGCAATGTAGAAGGAGTGTTGCATTTGGAGCAGCCGAAGTCGGTGACCCAGATTCGTAGTTTCCTTGGAATGGCGGGATATTACCGTTGATTCATTGAGGGATTCTCGATGATTGCCAGACCTCTTACGCAATTGTTGAAAAAAGAGAAGAAGTTTGCATGGACGCCAGAGTGCGAGAAGAGCTTTCAAGAGTTGAAGAAGCGACTGACATCCGCACCGGTACTAGTATTGCCGGATGTGCATCAGAGTTTTGACATTTACTATGATGCATCGTGTCAAGGACTTGGATGCATATTGATGCAAAACCAGAAGGTAGTCGCTTATGCATCAAGGCAGTTAAGGCCACATGAGGAGAACTACCCAACGCATGACTTGGAGTTAGCTGCCGTAGTGCATGCTCTGAAGTTGTGGCATCATTACCTTATTGGAAATAGATGTGAAGTGTATATGGATCATAAGAGCCTTATGTATATATTCACCCAGTCGGATCTGAATATGAGGCAAAGGAGATGGTTAGAATTGATCAAGGACTATAATGTCAAAATCCATTACCATCCCGGCAAGGTTAATGTAGTAGCCGATGCTTTGAGTCGGAAGAGCCACACTGTGAATATGCTGATAAAAGAAGGTCAAGATGAGCTATGTAAGGATTTTCAGAAGATGAAGTTGGAAGTGGTACCAGAAGGATTCCTAGCAACTTTAGAAGTGAAGCCTACCTTAGAGGGCCAGATCAGGGAAGGTCAGAAGGATGACGACAAGATCAAGAGAATTAAGGCCAAGATGGATGAAGGAAAGGCTAAAGACTTCAAGTTGGATGAGCAGGGTACATTGTGGATTTAAGACCGCATCTGTGTGCCGAACAAGAAGGAGCTGAAGCAATTGATTTTGAAAGAAGCTCATGATTCCAAGTACTCAATTCACCTGGGAAGTGCCAAGATGTATCAAGATCTGAAAGGGAGATTTTGGTGGCTGAGCATTGTAACACCCCAAAATTTTGCTTTTCTTAACTTCATGTGTGTTTTGGCACTTTAGTGAATTTTTGGAATTTTCTGGAATTTATTTGGATTTATTTGGAATTTATTTGAATTTATTCCATTTTGAAATAATTAAAGAATTTAACTTTGCAAATAAAAATTTGTTGGAAATATTTTATTTGAGTCCAAAATGTTCCAAAATATTTTCCAGAATTTTTCTGGAATTTTTCTGAGTATTTTGCTATTTTTCTTGAATTAAATGAATTTTTGGAAATTATTTTGAATATTTAATCACTGGAATTTTGAACCGGGTCGGTTACTGTTCATCCGACCGAGCCCGAGTCAGACTCGAGTTCGAGTCCGACCCAAACCAGCCGACTCGGTCGAACCGCGTCCCAACCCTAATCCCCGTGGACCGTTGGATACGGATCCAACGATCAGGATCCGCGCCGCTCCGTGCGATCGGACCCGATCCGGATCCGTGCGTGCCGGGCCATCGTGGCCGTGGATCGCGCCACGTGGACGGTGGAGGCGTCGTCTTCCCCGGCCGAATCCGGCTCGGATTGCTCCGCCGTGTGGGCCTACGGCTCCGCCTCACGCGCGCTTGCCGAGGGCAATTATAGCCCCGCGCCGCCTCCGAGAACCCCCTCCTCCGTGCGCCCCCTTCGCCCAAGCTCTCCTAGCCCAAACCGCCACCGTTCGTGCCCGATTGCTCGCCGGAGTTGGTCGGGTCTCCACGGTGGTTTCTGCCGTCTCTTGCCGTATCCAGAGCCGCTCCGTCGACACCGAGCCCGGATCCAAAACCCCCTCGCCGAGATGCGCCCGAGCCGTGAACCCATCTCGCCGGAGGAGCACCGCAACGCCGCTTCAAAGGTTGCCTTCCCCAGCTCCGTTCGTCCCCGACCACCACACCGCCATCAGCCCTCGCGAGCTCTGTGCGCCGTCCGATCTTGATCGTGCGATCGAGGTGAGATCACGTGTTTTCCGAACCCGTAGAACCTAGATTGGATCTGAATCGTTGGATCTAGATCCAACGGACCAGATCAACCGTCCAATTTTAAACGTGTAAACCCTAGATCTAATCGCGGCCGTTGAATTTCAAATCAACGAACACGATCGTGCCACGCTGCGTACTTAAGCGGCGTCACGCGCATGCTCGTGGGAAGCGAGTCTCTGACACGCGGGGCCCGCGTGTCAGAGGGCCCATGTGTCAGGCATGGCCGGGCGAGCGTGAGCCCAAGCCTCTGACAGGCGGGCCCGCCTGTCAGTGGCACGGTACCGGCGGACCATGCCTGCATGGACTGAGTCCATGCGCCGGCACCGACGTGGCCGCTCCAGAGAGCGCCACGTGGCATGATGACGTCATGCAGACATCATCATGGGGTTCGGCTGGTGCTGACATCAGCAGGGTTGACGTCGACCAATCAGAGGCTGCCACGTGTCACGCTGACGCAATAAAAGAATTTCCAAAAAAGAAAATGATTTATTAATTTGAATAATTGAATTCAAATTCGATTCAAACTTCAAACGCTTATAACTTTTGCGTTTCAACTCCGATTCAAGTGTTTCAAATTTCTAAATTTGTATAAAATTGAGATCTACCTAATGGTGAATTTTATTTAATTTTTGGACTAAAGTTTTTCTCTGTAATATTATTTAATTGATTATTTAAACTTCAAAATGCTATAACTTTTGCATTTAAACTCCGAATTTGATGATTCCAGTTTGTAAAAATTCATAAAATTATGCTCTCTCTGTTTATGAACTTTATTTGGATGTTTGGACACTTTTTGTCTACTGTTTTATTCATTTGTTGCTATTTGCACGAGTTACGAGTAGACGTTGAAGTGCCGGAAGGATTCGAAGGAGAAGTATTGACCCAGGAGCCAGCTCAGGACCAGGAGCAAGTACTTTTTGAAGGCAAGTTGTGCTTGGACCATTTTGATCCTATTTTGAAACCTATTTTGATTCAATTTATTGCATGCTAGCCTAATTAGAAAATACTTTATTTAATCCCGGGGAATTAGATAAATGCCAATTTGTTGTATGACACCTTGATTAATTAAATATGTGCCATGACTCCTTGTCACCCTTGTTGTGGATTACTAGTTGGACATTACTAAATTGCCAACATGGGTTTGTAGATCGTTGTAGTATATGGCTTAGACCTGCTACGTGCTCATGACATGATTTTTGGATAATCAAATGTTAATATCGACTTAATGATATATTGAACCTGTTTTGGAAAGGTATCATGTGATGTTGATGGCACGTGGTGCATGGTAATCAACTGGGGGGTTTGATAAATAGCTTTTGACTGGGGCATGTGGCAAGATTGATCGGGTGGGCCAGTTGTGGCACCGGGAACGTTGGTTTGGTTCTTCGGGTAGTCTTGCCCTGGTCACCCTAAGGACTTAACCTTGCAAGCCATTGAACTGGGTCAAACGTGCAACCACATGTCTGTAATGGGACAGACCCAGTTGATTAAGTTGCTAATAACGTACCTGTCGGACCTAAGGATGTCAACTACACCCTTTGTGTAAGTTGAACGGGGGAGCGTACCGGGGCTGCGGCCAGGTACCCATCAAACGGTTGGTTGGCCTAAACTTCGCCTTAGCTAAGGGAAGGGTTAGTGTGCAACACCGGAGAGGACCACTTGTATTGTTAGAAGTTTCCGAAAGACTTTGTTACGGGAACTCGCCTTTGTGGTGTTTGACTGTATCTTGTGGGTAAAGTGCATAACCTCTGCAGAGTGTAAAATCTATTCGAATAGCCGTGTCCGCGGTATTGGACATCGCTCGGGAATTACTGTCAAGGATTAGACTTTCTTGAAAATAACTTGGACCTGAAAGGTTGGGTTGGTTAAATAATGATGTTGATGGAAATGTGGATTAGGAATGGGAAAGATGCTTATTAAACTCCTGGAAAAGTTATTTATGCTTTACTTGTTTCTATTGCTTTCGAATCTACTTATGATACTTGTTAAATGCTGTTTACTGCAAATATACCTTGAGCCACTCCTTTGTATTAAGCCATGCATGTAGTATATTAGTTTGCATTCTGTGCATGACTTGCTGAGTACCAAGTACTCACCTTTGTCACAATACAACACCAGTTGAAGAGGAGACTACACCAGCTTTGGAGGAGGAGCTCCAAGAGGAACCGTCTACTTAGGGAGCGAGCCCAGTCAGTTGCCTGTGGTATACTGGATGGCGCCACGAAGTTATCTTATTTTCCGCTGCTATTATTTCTCTCTTAATAAGTTTCGCCCTACGTGGCCTATATTTGTAACTTGACCATAAGGTCGAGCAACCAGTTTGACTATTTAATTAAAGTACTTTATTAGTATCGAGTGGTATGATTGTGATATTTACCGATGTTAAGACTATGTGCACTAGCGCGTTCCTGGACTAGTGCTGAATACACAGAGGGTCCGGATTTGCAAATTCGGGTCCCGACAGAGGTGGTATCAGAGCCATATTGACCGTAGGCTCACCCTTAGCTGGAAAGGTCATAGAGAGGATAAAATCTATTTTCTAAAGCTAAAAGTTGGTCAAGATAATGAATGAATTCTCGACTTACCCCTTTCATTCTTGTTCATACCCCTTGCTGAGTCCTTTCGTCTTCCACATTGGTTTTAAAGTGATGCGTTCTTACGCAAGTATCCTTTGACAGATGGAAGGAGAGATCAACTACGTCGATCTTGAGGTTGGTCACGCCGCAGAAATTTGGTGTATGCTGCAGACTCTCGGAGGTTTTGAGAAGCCAAAATACCAAGTGGACGTAATCAGACAAGCAGGATTGATCAAGGCTTGTGACGTGAAGATTGTGGTACCTGCCAGGAAGAAGGGCCCGGGCAATTGCCCGATACATTGCACTGCCAGGAGGTCTACAATGCAGATGGGTATCCAAGAGGTGTCGCGACGAGCAATGCGGCACATTGCCCGCATCTACGCCAGAGAGTTAGAGGGCACGGTGTTTCGTTATCATCCGCGCAGCAATAACCTTCTCGACCCGAAGATGATTCAGGATGAGAACGCCGTGATCACACAATTGGCACGACTTGTTGTCGCCCAGGAGGATGTACTCGATGATACGAGCAAGGAGCTACAGAAGGCCTGCAAGGAGATCACTGCAGAGAAGAACAGATGGCGCGAGACTCAGGAGTATGTGTCACATCTTGTAACACCCCAATTTTTCTTGCTTTTCATGGAATTAAACATTATTTGGCACTTTGGTGAATTTTTGGAATTTTCTGGAATTTATTTGGATTTATTTGGAATTTATTTGAATTTATTCCATTTTGAAATAATTAAAGAATTAAACTTTGCAAATAAAAATTTGTTGGAAATATTTTATTTGAGTCCAAAATGTTCCAAAATATTTTCCAGAATTTTTCTGGAATTTTTCTGAGTCTTTTGCTATTTTTAATGATTTAATTGAATTTCTGAGAATTTAATTGGATTAATTAAATCAAGTCGGGTCGAGCATCGTTCATCCGATCGGACCGAGTCCAGTCGACTCGAGTCCGACCGAGCCACGTGACTCGGCCGAACCCACTCGGCCGAAAGCCCTAGCAGCGTGGCCGTTGGATTCGAGATCCAGCGGCCACGATTGAGCCACGCCACCGAGCCCGAGTCCAACCGAGCGGCCTCGCGAACCGGACCGAAGTCCAACTCACGCGCGGCCGTTGGATCGAGATCCAACGGCTCACGTTGAGCCACGCCGCCCTCTCCGTGCCGTCGTAATTCGCCGCCGCAGTAGCCGACCTCGGTCTCGCGTGATTCACGGGCGAGGCCGCTATTTAATGCGCCGCCGCCATCGGGTAGCCCGTTTTGCGTGCGCATCCGTAGCCCTAACCCACGCTGCCGAGCCGCTGCCGTCACCCGCTTAGAGCTCGCCGTAGTTGATCTAAGGAGCCGCCACGGTTTCGCCGTCCCGCCCGCCGTCGCCGTCCTCCGCCGTTGACCCCAGATCTGGACTCACCGCGACGGCGCGCACCGAGGAGAACTCACCTCGCCGGAGGAGCCCGCAACGCTGCCCGTGTCATTGTCCCCGGCTCCGGCCCCGGCCAGCTCCGGCCAAGACGCCATCGCCGTCGCTAGAGCTTCCTCAGCCGTCTGATCCAGATCCAACGCCCCAGATCACGCCACGTCATCCCACGGTGAGATCCCGTCCAAAATCCCAGATCCAATCTCGACCGTTGGATCTAGATCCAACGGTCCAGATCAAACGCATTCACCCCAAACGCGTGAGTCCAGATCCAATCTAGGCCGTTGATTTTCAAATCAACGGCCGAGATCTAGCCACGTGTGCGGGAGACTGACCGCCGCGGTCAGCGTCGTCCACGCAGCAGCGGCGTGTGTGATCTTGACACGCGGGGCGGCATGTCGGCGGCCCAGCCATCGCACCATGACGTCACGCCGACGCCATGGCGGGGCTCAAGATGTCACGGCTGTCCCAGCCTGCGGCGCCGACATCAGCCAGCGATATCACCTGGGCCCCACTGCCGGAACCGTGGTCGAGCCCCGGCCGACGCCGCCAGCGGACGTCACCTGAGGGGACCCACCTGTCAGCGACACATGGAGCCGTGGACCGAGTCCACGGTGGACCAAGCCGAACCGTGGGCTGAGCCCATGGACCAGCTGACGTCAGCCGACCAATCCAGTGCTGACGCGTGTCACTACTGACGCAATAATTAATTTACGAAAAAGAAAATGATTTATTAATTCGAAATAATGATTTCAGATTTTGATTCAAACTTCAAACGCTTATAACTTTTGCGTTTCAACTCCGATTTGAGGGATTCAAATTTTTAAATTTGTATAAAATTGAGATCTACCTAATTATGAATTTTATTTAATTTTTGGACTAAATTTTTTCTCTGTAAAATTATTTAATTGATTATTTAAACTTTAAATAATCATAATTTTTGCATTTAGACTCCGATTTGAGCGATTCTAGTTTCTAAAAATTTATAAAATTATGTTCTCTCTGTTTATGGTTTTTATTTGGATGTTTGGACACTTTTTGCCTATTGTTTATTCGTGTATTGCTATTTGCACGCTTTACGAGTAGACGTTGAAGTGCCGGAAGGATTCGAAGGAGAAGTATTGACTCAGGATCCAACTCAAGACCAAGAACAAGTACTTTTTGAAGGCAAGTTATGCTTTGACCATGTTGATCCTATTTTGAAACCTATTTTTGATTCGAATTATTGCATGCTAGTTCAATTAGAAAATACTTTATTTAAATATGAGAAATTAGATAAATGCCAAATTGTTGTATGACACCTTGATTACTTAAGTATGTGCCATGACCCCCTTGTCACCCTAGTTGTGGTTTACTAGTTGGATATTATTAAATCGCCAACATGGGAATTTAGACCGTTGTAGTATATTGCTTAGACCTGCTACGTGCTCATGACATGATTTTGGACAATCAAATATTAATATTGACTTAATGATATATTGAACCTGTTTTGGAAAGGTATCATGTGATGTTGATGGCACGTGGTGCATGGTAATCAACTAGCGTTTTGATAAATAGATTTGACCGGGGCATGTGGCAAGAATGATCGGGTGGGCCAGTTGTGGCATTGGGAATGTTGGTTTGGTTCTTCGGGTAGTCTTGCCCCGGTCACCCTAAGGACTTAACCTTGCAAGCCTTTGAACTGGGTCTAACGTGCAACCACATGTCTGTAATGGGACGGACCTAGTTGATTAAGTTGCTAATAACATACCTGTGGGACCTCAGGAGGTCAACTACACCCTTTGTGTAAGTTGTACGGGGAGCGTGCAGTGCGGCCAGGTACCCATCTAACGGTTGGTTGGCCTAAACTTCGCCTTAGCTAAGGGAAGGGTTAGTGTGCAACAACCGGGGAGGACCAGTTGTATTGTTAGAAGTTTCCAAAAGACTTTGTTACGGGAACTCGCCTTTGTGGTGTTTGACTGTATCTTGTGGGTAAAGTGCATAACCTCTGCAGAGTGTACAATCTATTCGAATAGCCGTGTTCGCGGTATTGGACATCGCTCGGGAATTACAGTCAAGGGTTAGACTTTCTTGAAAATAACTTGGACTTGAAAGGTTGGGTTTGGTTAAATAATGATGTCGATGGAAATGTGGATTAGGATGGGAAAGATGTTTATTAAACTCCTTGAAAAGTTAGTTATGCTTTACTTGTTTCTACTGCTTTCGAATTTACTTATGCTACTTGTTAAAATGCTGTTTACTGCAAATATACCTTGAGCTATTCCTTTGTATCAAGCCGTGCATGTAGTATTTTAGCTGCATTCTGTGCATGACTTGCTGAGTACCAAGTACTCACCCTTGCCGCAATACAACACCAGTTGAAGAAGAATCTACACCAGCTTTGGAGGAGGAGCTTCCAGAGGAACCGTCTACTTAGGGAGCGAGCCCAGTCATTTGCCTGTGGTATACTGGATGGTGCCACGAAGTTATCTTATTTTCCGCTGCTATTATTTCTCTCTTAATAAGTTTCGCTTTGCGAGGCGTATATTTGTAACTTGGCCATAAGGTCAAGCAACCAGTTTGGTTATTTAAATAAAGTACTTTATTGGTATCGAATGGTATGATTGTGATATTTACCGATGTTAAGACTGTGTGCACTAGCGCGTTCCTTGACTAGTGCTGAATACACAGAGGGTCCGGATTTGCAGATTCGGGGTCCCGACACATCTTCTACACAGGATTGGAGAGTTAGAGACGGCGTTGTACGCACCAGAGCCGGAGCCAGTACTCGAGCTACACGAGCCAGATCCGGAAGAGCCAGAGCTTGAGGAGGACACCGCTTCTTCGACTACCACAGTTGACACAGTTGCAGGGCATGGCGATCGTTTCGCGACTATGCCGCAGCACCCGTACCCAGGTCGTGGAGGTTTTCTCGATGAGTGAGTGTAGGTGTTGAAGTGAGACTCCTTCGTCGAGTCACGTCATAGAATAAAGAGTCACCCTTTGTGAAATCATGTGCTGAAAAATTGTCTTTGAACTGAAAAATTGGCTTAGAATTCAATTTGCAAAATGTGTTTGTGCATGTGTTTTGACAATTTGACAAGAAACAGCAAGTTTTGCTTTGGCGCCGGACCAAACTTAAAGAAAACAGTAAGTTTCCCATCTACGACGGACCAAATTTGTTGGTCTGTCGTAAACATGCTTTGGCAACCTCATTTTCCCATGTACGACAAACCAAGTTTTTTGGTCTGTTGTAAACATGAATCTGAGTCCTTTTGCGCCGAACCGATTTTGTATTTGCGCCGGACCAAGTTTTTGGGTCTGCCGTGGACGTGCTTTTGAGCTCATGAGCCGAACTCAATTTTCCAAGAAACCAGTAAGTTTTGCATGTACGTCGGACCAATTTCTTTGGTCAGTCGTGAACGGCCTTTTTGAGGATTGATTTCGCATGTACGACGGACTGATTTCTTTTAGTCCGTCGTGAACGTGTTTTCGCCGGAATGATTTCTTCTTGAAACCGAGACTTTCACTTGTACACTGGACCGATTTTGTTGGTCCGTCGTGAATGGTTTTTTGAGTGACTTTTTCATGTGTACGCCGGACCATATTTTTTGGTCCGTCGTGAATGCGTTTTTGCTCAATTAGGGTTTTGAGCAAACTTGGAATTGTGTTTAATTTGTTTTTGAGATTATGAAATTTGTGAGAATTTCATGATGCTTGAAGTGGACTTTATGCAATGCTCGTGTGAGTATTTGCATGGATTGATGTGAGTCAAGTCGTGGACTTATGCTCGGAATTGTTTTGTGGTTTGTTCATGTGCAGGTATTGCTCGAAGACGAACGTGGTTGATGACGGGACCGGAACTAGGTTCATGGAAGAGCTGAGGTTCGGGACTAGGTTCAGGGAGGAACTGAGGTCTTGGTGGTCAAGGATGTCATGTGGGACGTTCGGGCTAAGAGAATGGTGCACATGAAGAATGGTTAGTCACGTGAGAATGGCAGGAGGTCATTCGCGTGCAAAGTGTTAGTCACGTGAGTATGGCAGGTGACCATACGCGTGCAAAGTGTTAGTCACGTGAGTATGATAGGGTTGCCATACGCGTGCAAGAGTTGTACTCGGCCAGGTTGGGCCAAGAGGAGTTGTGTTGAATACATACTCTTTCTAGGAATTGTATTTAGAACTCCTTGTGTTTTGCTCCTTTAAATAGGAGGGGTGTCTCCTGTTGAAGGGCATCAATCAGAGCTGAGCGCATTGAGAACCTCAAGCTCAGTTTTAGGGTTTGTACTCTTTTGATGAGAGTACTTTAGACAAAAGAAATAAAGATCAATTCTTCTAGATCCTTGCATGCTACAGTAACCGCGTTGCTACAGTGTTTCCTGTTTTGGTTCTTGTTTACATGCTTGTTCTTTTCTAGATTGGTTTTTGTTCTTTGAGTTTTATCTTGATTTGATCCATCAAAACCTTTCTAGAGAATTGATTTAGGGTTTCTCTAAGTTTAGTTGATTAAACTTTTGTCGTTTCTGTTAAACCTTCAAGTTTACGTTAGATCAATTCTCGTCATCTTCTGTCACAGCAAGTTTGCGAGGTTCATAACTTTTGATCCGTAAGTCCGATCGAGCTGATTCTTTTTGAGTTAGATTCATATTCGAATCTAGTTTCTTGTGTCCAAATTTTAGATAGTTCCTACGGTTGGATCTCTGGGAATTCGTGTTTTACCAAACCTCTATCATTCTGTTTTTTGTCGAAAATGAGGCAATTATTTGGTTCTGTTTTGGGGTGAATTTTTAATAGATCAAGAATTTGGTTTTAGCTTCCGCACAATCATTCACCCCCCCCTCTGATTGCTATATTCGTATAATTCTATCCTACACCCTTTAGGCGTTAAACTCCAGTGTTAGTTTGGTTTGGATTTTCATTGCTTGCTGAGTGTGCAGTATGTGTTGCAAGGCCCCTAGGCATTGTAAGCAACCATACCAAGTTATTAATTAAATAATAAAGTTGGACTTGAGTTACACCCTTCGCCCCACATAGTTCCATATTACTTGTCTATTCTTGTTTCCCTCTCGTCTCTAAAACCTGGAGCAAACCACAGATGGTGAACACTCGTGGAAACCTTGGAGGCAACGAAAGTGGTTCTCGCCCAGATGGGAACCCCAATGATGGAGCACCAGCACCGCCAGTTGATATGCAGAATTTTGGAGCTTTTCTTGCTGCTCAGACTCAGTTGATGCATGCCATGATGCAACAGATGCAGCACGTCACTACTCAGGCCATTGCTAATCAAGTCAACCAGGGACAACGCTAGAATACAAGACTGTCAGAGTTCATGAGGACTTATCCACCCACTTTCTCCGGGAATGCTAACCCGTTGGAAGCCGATGACTGGTTAAGGTCAATTGAGAGGAAGCTACACATTGCTCAATGCATGGGAAATGAGAAGGTACTCTACGCTTCTCATCAGTTGGAAGGAACAGCCGCAGAATTGTGGGAGAACTTCTGCGCTACGCAGGAGAATCCTCAGGACATCACTTGGGAGGAGTTTACAGTTGCATTTCGCCAGTATCATGTGCCAGAAGGAATCATGGACCTCAAGAAGGAGGAGTTCAGAGCACTGAAACAAGGTAATCAGCTGGTGGCCGAATACCTGAACAAGTTCACACAGCTTGCACGCTACGCACCTGAAGACGTAGCGACAGATAAAGCCAGACAGTCTCGTTTCATGAAGGGACTTAACTCAGGATTGCAGGTGGGACTGATCACCCATACCTTTCCAGATTTCCAAGAGTTGGTGAATAAGGCGCTTATTCTTGAGGACAAGCGCAAGGAACTGGATGAGAACAGGAAGCGTAGGATGCAACAGCAGGGATCGCGTCAGGGAGCGCAGCAACGTTTGAGGGTTGCGCCAAATCAGTTTTTCAGATTCCAGCCACAGAATACAACAAGGACACCGTCACCAGCACCAAGACCCGTCAGTCAGAACTATCAGACCCCAGCACCAGCCAGAAATGCAACTTCAGGCAATCAACAGGGGACAGTGAGACGCTGCTACAATGCAACAAGCCAGGACACTTTGCCAACAGTTGCCCAAAGAAGACAGCAGGAGTGACCCCAGTTCGCTTCAATCTGGGATCCACACCAGCCAGGACGCCAGCACCAGGAGCCAACCGAGGGACAGCACAGCCAGGAGCCACACCCCAGACTGTGGTGAGAGGCCGAGTCAACCATGTCACCGCAGATGCACTTCAGAATGCCACGGATGTCGTACTGGGTAAGTTACTGGTCAACTCAAGACTGCACCTGCTTGATTTTGTTTGATTCCGGAGCTTCGCATTCGTTTGTTTCTCAAGGCTTTGCTGCTAAAAATGATTTGGGGATTGCAAGACTTAAGTGCATGCTTTTAGTTCAAACCCCTGGTTCCGAACTCCGAACGAAAGTAGGATGTTCTGGGGTGAGAATACTAATAGATGGGATAGAGTTCCTAGCGAACCTTATTATTCTGGAGACCCAGACCTTAGATGTTATTTTGGGAATGGATTGGTTATCCAAGCACAAGGCTGTATTGGATTGCGGACGAAGGACTATCTCAGTTGAGAGCCCGTGTGGAAAGAAAGTGGAATTTCAAGCTACCGCCGTTAGAGATGGACAGTTGATGGTTAACAGTACCAAGGTAATCAACATAGAACATGTTGCGGTGGTAAATGAGTATCCAGATGTTTTTCCTGAAGATCTACCTGGTATGCCGCCAGACAGGGACATAGAGTTTGTGATAGAGCTTGTACTGCACAAAGACCGATAGCAAAGAGACCTTATCGGATGTCCAACGAGGAATTGGTAGAGATGAAGAAACAGCTTGAAGAGTTAATGGAGAAAGGATTTATCAGACCGAGTTCGTCGCCGTGGGGAGCGCCAGTTCTGTTTGTCAAGAAGAAGGATGGGAGTTTCAGGATGTGCATTGACTACCGTGCACTCAATGAAGTCACCGTGAAGAATAAGTACCGGCTACCCAGGATCGATGACTTGTTTGACCAGCTGAGAGGAGCCGGAGTTTTCTCCAAGATTGATCTGAGATCGGGATACCACCAGTTGAAGATCCGATCAGAAGATATTTCGAAGACCGCATTCTCGTCAAGATATGGACATTACGAGTTTACTGTTATGTCCTTTGGTCTGACGAATGCGCCAGCCTATTTCATGAATATGATGAATAAGGTGTTCATGGAGTATTTGGACAAGTTTGTTGTTGTGTTTATAGATGATATCCTAATCTACTCCAAAACAGAGGATGAACATGCAGAGCACTTGAGGCGAGTTTTGGAAAAGCTGAGGGAACAGCAACTCTTCGCCAAATTCAGTAAATGCGATTTTTGGAAGGATAAGGTGGAATTCCTCAGACATGTAATGACCGTAGAAGGAGTTGCCGTTGATCCAAGCAAGGTAGAAGCTGTGATACATTGGGAGCAGCCAAAGACCGTGACCTAGATCCAGAGTTTCCTAGGAATGGCAGGTTACTACCGCCGTTTCATTGAAGGCTTTTCGACAATTGCGAAACCTCTTACGCAATTGCTGAAAAAGGAGAAGAAGTTTGCATGGACGCCGGAGTGTGAGAAGGGTTTTCAAGAACTGAAGAAGCGATTGACATCAGCACCGGTGTTGGTTCTACCGGACGTCAATCAGAACTTCGATATTTATTGTGATGCATCATCCTGAAACTTTTGCGTGCTGATGCGTGCTGATGCAGAATGGAAAGGTCGTCGCTTATGCATCAAGGCAGTTGAGGCCGCATGAGGAGAATTATCCAACGCATGACCTAGAGCTAGCTGCCGTAGTGCATGCCTTGAAATTATGGCGTCACTATTTAATCGGAAACAGATGTGAAGTGTACACGGATCATAAGAGCCTTAAGTACATATTCACCAAGTTAGATCTGAATATGAGGCAAAGGAGATGGTTAGAGTTGATCAAGGACTACAACGTTGGAATCCATTATCATCCAGGAAAGGCTAACGTAGTTGCCGATGCCCTGAGTCGGAAAAGCCATACCGTGAGCATGTTGCTAGCCACAAGTCAGGAGGAGCTATGTGAGGATTTCCAGAGAATGAAGATCGAGGTCGTATCAGAAGGATTCTTAGCCGCATTAGAAGTGAAGCCTACCCTGGAAGATCAGATCCGAGAAGGACAGGAGGATGATGATAAGATCCGCAGGATTAAGTCCAACATGGATGAAGGCAAGGCAGAGGACTTCAAGTTGGATGAACAAGGCACGTTATGGATGAAGGATCGAATTTGCGTGCCGAACAAGAAGGAGCTGAAGCGATTGATTCTAGAAGAAGCCCATGACTCCAAGTACTCCATTCATCCTGGAAGTGCCAAGATGTATCAGGATTTGAAGGAAAGGTTCTGGTGGCCGAGCATGAAGCGCGAAGTTGCCGAGCATGTTGCGCTGTGCGACATATGTCAGAGAGTCAAGGCAATGCATCAGAGACCAGCGGGATTGCTGCAGCCATTGAAGATACCTGAGTGGAAGTGGGAAGAAATCGGAATGGATTTCATTACCGGTTTACCCAAGACTCAAGGAGGATATGACTCCATATGGGTCATAGTGGACCGCTTGACTAAAGTGGCTCACTTTATTCCTGTAAAGACAACTTATTCGGGGGATAAGTTAGCTGATTTGTACATGACCAGGATCGTATGTTTGCACGGAGTGCCGAAGAAGATTGTATCGGACAGAGGTACCCAGTTTACCTCAAGATTCTGGAATAAACTGCATGAAGCCATGGGGACCCGTTTGAACTTCAGTACAGCCTATCATCCGCAGACAGATGGGAAAACCGAAAGAGTTAATCAGATTTTGGAGGATATGCTACGAGCTTGTGCTTTAGCTTATGCTACCTCTTGGGATAGAAGTCTGCCGTACGCCGAGTTCAGCTACAACAACAGTTACCAAGCAAGTTTGCAAATGTCACCATTTGAAGCACTATATGGTCGACCCTGTCGGACACCGTTGAACTGGAATGAGACGGGTGAAAGCCGTGTCTTTGGGCCGGATATTCTTCAAGAAGCCGAGGGATAGATTGCCATGATCAGGGAGAGATTAAAGATAGCCCAATCGTGACAGAAGAGTTATGCTGACAACCGTCGCCGAGACCTGAGTTTTGAACCAGAGGATTTCGTGTATCTCAGAGTCACACCGCTCAGAGGAGTTAAGAGATTCCATGCCAAAGGAAAACTTCAGCGAGATATGTTGGACCATTCAAGGTTCTCAGCCGCAGAGGTGAAGTTGCTTATCAGCTAGAGTTACCGCAATCACTAGCAGGAGTGCATGCCGTGTTCCACGTGTCCCAGTTGAAGAAGTGTCTCCGAGTACCCGAGGAGCAGACACCGCTAGAGTCAATCGAGTTATAAGAGGATCTGACCTACAAGGAACACCCCGTGAAGATTCTAGACACAATGGATCGAGAGACGAGGAACAAGTCAACCCGTTTCTGCAGAATTCAATGGAGCAACCATGCGGAGAGTGAAGCAACTTGGGAGCGCGAAGAGGATTTAAAGAAAGAATTTTCGAACCTATTTCTTTAGAAAGCCCTGAATCTCGGGGACGAGATTCTGTTAAGGGGGGAAGGTTTGTAACACCCCAAAATTTTGCTTTTCCTAACTTCATGTGTGTTTTGGCACTTCAATGAATTTTTGGAATTTTCTGGAATTTATTTGGATTTATTTGGAATTTATTTGAATTTATTCCATTTTGAAATAATTAAAGAATTTGACTTTACAAATAAAAATTTCTTGGAAATATTTTATTTGAGTCCAAAATGTTCCAAAATATTTTCCAGAATTTTTCTGGAATTTTTCTGAGTATTTTGCTATTTTTCTTGAATTAAATGAATTTCTGGAAATTATTTTGAATATTTAATCGCTGGAATTTTGAACCTGCCTACATCTTGTTCATCCGACCGAGCCCAAGTCAGACTCGAGTTCGAGTCCGACCGAACCAGCTGACTCGGTCGAACCGCGTCCCAACCCTAATCCCCGTGGACCGTTGGATACGGATCCAACGATCAGGATCCGCTACCGTCCGTCGGATCGACTCGATCCGGATCCGCGGCGCTGGCCATCGTGGCCGTGGATCGCGCCACGTGGACGGTGGAGGCGTCGTCTTCCCCAGCCGAATCCGGCTCGGATTGCTCCGCCGTGTGGGCCTAGGGCTCCGCCCCACGTGGGCATGCCGAGGGCATTTAAAGCCCCGTGCCGCCTCCGAGAACCCCCTCCTCCGTGCGCCCCCTTCGCCCAAGCTCTCCTAGCCCAAGCCGCCGCCGTTCATGCCCGATTGCTCGTCGGAGTTGGTCGGGTCTCCACGGTGGTTTCTGCCGTCTCCCGCCGTATCCAGAGCCGCTCCGTCGACACCGAGCCCGGATCCAAAACCCCCTCGCCGAGACGCGCCCGAGCCGTGAACCCATCTCGCCGGAGGAGCACCGCAACGCAGCTTCAAAGGTCGCCTTCCCCAGCTCCGTTCGTCCCCGACCACCGCACCGCCATCAGCCCTCGCGAGCTCTGCGCGCCGTCCGATCTTGATCGTGCGATCGAGGTGAGATCACGTGTTTTCCGAACCCGTAGAACCTAGATTGGATCTGGATCGTTGGATCTAGATCCAACGGACCAGATCAACCGTCCAATTTTAAACGTGTAAACCCTAGATCTAATCGCGGCCGTTGAATTTCAAATCAACGGACACGATCGTGCCACGCGTACCCTAGGCGCGTCCGCGCGCATGCGCGTGGGAAGCGAGTCTCTGACACGCGGGGCCCGCGTGTCAGAGGGCCCATGTGTCAGGCATGGCCGCGCGAGCGTGAGCCCAAGGCTCTGACAGGCGGGCTCGCCTGTCAGTGGCACGGTACCGGCGGACCACGCCCGCATGGACTGAGTCCATGCGCCGGCACCGACGTGGCCGCTCTAGAGAGCGCCACGTGGCATGATGACGTCATGCTGACATCATCATGGGGTTCGGCTGGTGCTAACGTTAGCAGGGTTCACGTGGACCAATCAGAGGCTCCCACGTGTCACGCTGACGCAATAAAAGAATTTCCGAAAAAGAAAATGATTTATTAATTTGAATAATTGAATTCAAATTCGATTCAAATTTCAAACGCTTATAACTTTTGCGTTTCAACTCCGATTCAAGTGTTTCAAATTTCTAAATTTGTATAAAATTGAGATCTACCTAATGGTGAATTTTATTTAATTTTTGGACTAAAGTTTTTCTCTGTAATATTATTTAATTGATAATTTAAACTTCAAAATGCTATAACTTTTGCATTTAAACTCCGAATTTGACGATTCCAGTTTCTAAAAATTCATAAAATTATGCTCTCTCTGTTTATGAACTTTATTTGGATGTTTGGACACTTTTTGTCTACTGTTTTATTCATTTGTTGCTATTTGCACGCGTTACGAGTAGACGTTGAAGTGCCGAAAGGATTCGAAGGAGAAGTATTGACCCAGGAGCCAGCTCAGGACCAGGAGCAAGTACTTTTTGAAGGCAAGTTGTGCTTTGACCATGTTGATCCCATTTTGAAACCTATTTTGATTCAATTTATTGCATGCTAGCCTAATTAGAAAATACTTTATTTATTCCCGGGGAATTAGATAAATGCCAATTTATTGTATGACACCTTGATTAATTAAATATGTGCCATGACTCCTTGTCACCCTAGTTGTGGATTACTAGTTGGACATTACTAAATTGCCAACATGGGTTTGTAGATCGTTGTAGTATATGGCTTAGACCTGCTACGTGCTCATGACATGATTTTTGGATAATCAAATGTTAATATTGACTTAATGATATATCGAACCTGTTTTGGAAAGGTATCATGTGATGTTGATGGCACGTGGTGCATGGTAATCAACTGGGTGGTTTGATAAATAGCTTTTGACTGGGGCATGTGGCAAGATTGATCGGGTGGGCCAGTTGTGGCACCGGGAACGTTGGTTTGGTTCTTCGGGTAGTCTTGCCCTGGTCACCCTAAGGAGTTAACCTTGCAAGCCTTTGAACTGGGTCAAACGTGCAACCACATGTCTGTAATGGGACAGACCCAGTTGATTAAGTTGCTAATAACGTACCTGTGGGACCTTAGGATGTCAACTACACCCTTTGTGTAAGTTGAACGGGGGAGCGTACCGGGGCTGCGGCCAAGTACTCATCTAACGGTTGGTTGGCCTTAACTTCGCCTTAGCTAAGGGAAGGGTTAGTGTGCAACACCGGAGAGGACCACTTGTATTGTTAGAAGTTTCCGAAAGACTTTGTTACGGGAACTCGCCTTTGTGGTGTTTGACTGTATCTTGTGGGTAAAGTGCATAACCTCTGCAGAGTGTAAAATCTATTCGAATAGCCGTGTCCGCGGTATTGGACATCACTCGGGAATTACAGTCAAGGATTAGACTTTTTTGAAAATAACTTGGACCTGAAAGGTTGGGTTGGTTAAATAATGATGTTGATGGAAATGTGGATTAGGAATGGGAAAGATGCTTATTAAACTCCTGGAAAAGTTATTTATGCTTTACTTGTTTCTATTGCTTTCGAATCTACTTATGATACTTGTTAAATGTTGTTTACTGCAGATATACCTTGAGCCACTCCTTTGTATTAAGCCATGCATGTAGTATATTAGCTTGCATTCTGTGCATGACTTGCTGAGTACCAAGTACTCACCCTTGCCACAATACAACACCAGTTGAAGAGGAGACTACACCAGCTTTGGAGGAGGAGCTCCAAGAGGAACCGTTTACTTAGGGAGCGAGCCCAGTCAGTTGCCTGTGGTATACTGGATGGCGCCACGAAGTTATCTTATTTTCCGCTGCTATTATTTCTCTCTTAATAAGTTTCGCCCTGCGTGGCGTATATTTGTAACTTGACCATAAGGTCGAGCAACCAGTTTGACTATTTAATTAAAGTACTTTCTTAGTATCGAGTGGTATGATTGTGATATTTACCGATGTTAAGACTGTGTGCACTAGCGCATTCCTGGACTAGTGCTGAATACACAGAGGGTCCGGATTTGCAAATTCGGGTCCCGACAAGCATGAAGTGTGAGGTTGCCGAGCATGTTGCTTTATGCGACATATGTCAAAGGGTAAAAGCAATGCACCAGAGGCCAGCTGGATTACAGCAGCCACTGAAGATACCTGAATGGAAATGGGAGGAGATCGGTATGGACTTCATTACCGATTTGCCTAGGTGGATATGATTCCATATGGGTTATCGTGGACTGTTTGACCAAAGTAGCCTACTTCATACCAGTAAAGACCACCTATTCAGGAGATAAACTAGCAGAATTGTATATGTCGAGGATAGTATGTCTACATGGAGTGCTGAAGAAGATTGTATCGGACAGAGGTACCCAGTTTACCTCAAGATTCTGGAATAAGCTGCATGAAGCCATGGGGACCCGTCTGAATTTCAATATCGCATATCATCCGTAAACGGATGGACAGACGGAAAGAGCTAATCTAATTCTGGAGGACATGCTGTGATCTTGTGCTCTCGCATATGCTACCTCATGGGACAAGAGTTTGCCGTATGCCGAGTTCAGCTACAACAATAGTTACAAAGCCCGTTTACAAATGTCACCTTTTGAAGCTTCGTATGGTCGGCCCTGTTGAACGCCTTTGAATTGGAGTGAGACCGGTGAACACCATGTCTTCGGACCAAACATTCTTCAAGAAGCTGAAGAGAAGATTGCCATGATCAGGGAAAGATTGAAGATAGCTCAGTGAAGACAAAAGAGTTACGTTGATAATCGTCGCCGAGAACTAAGCTTTGAGCCGAAAGATTTCGTATACCTCAGAGTTACACCTCTCAAGGGAGTTAAGAGATTTCATGCCAAAGGGAAACTTGCACCGCGATATGTTGGCCCATTTAAGATCTTAAGCCATAGGGGTGAAGTTGCCTATCAACTGGAATTGCCACAGTCATTGGCGGGAGTGCATGATGTGTTCCATGTGTCGCAACTGAAGAAGTGTTTGCGAGTACCGGATGAGCAAACGCCGTTGGAGTCGATTGAACTGCAGGAAGACCTGACATATAAAGAGCATCCAGTAAAGGTTTTGGACACAATGGATTGAGAGACGAGAAACAAGTCAACCCGTTTTTGCAGAGTCCAGTGGAGCAACCATTTAGAGGGTGAAGCGACTTGGGAGCGCGAAGAGGATTTGAAGAAAGAATTTCCAGACCTATTCCTTAGTTATCCCTGAATCTCAGGGACGAGATTATGTTAAGGGGGGAGGTTTGTAACATCCCGAAATTTGTGCTTTTATTTAATTAATTGAGTTAATTGAATTTTTAGAATTTTCTGGAATTTATTTGGATTTAGTAGGAATTTATTCCTTTTCAAGTTACTTAAATATTTAAAAGTTTCATATAAAATTTTGTTGGAAATATTTTATTTAAGTCCAACATGTCTCAAAGTATTTTCTAGAATTTTTCTAGAATTTTTATGAGCATTTTGCTATTTTTCTCGATTTAATTGAATTTCTAGAATTATTTTAAAAATTAAAATTGCTGGAAAAGCCTAATGGGTTTCACTTTTTAACCGAACTGATGAGTCTAACTCGAGTCCGACCGAACCAGCCGCGCCGGACCAAGTCCAATAGCGCTGGACCAAACCTGACCCAAACCCTAATTCGCGTGAACCATTGGATTTTGATCCAATGACTGTGATTGCACCACGTCACCCAGTTCGTGTCCGTGTCGGACTCCGCCGCCAACCGAGTGTAACACATTTACGCCAGACCAAATATTTGGTCCGTCGTGAGTGACGCTGGACCAACTATTTACCGATGTTCACTAGCATGATCCTAGACTAGTGCTAAAAACACAGAGGTTCCAGATTTGCATATTTAGGTTGCAACACCAGCGCTATTCCGTCGAGGGTAGATAGTCGTACGGATTCGGGTCGAGTTGTTTCTATGACCCGATAGGGACTTCCCATTTGGGCGATAGCTTGTTACGATTATCATGCTTCTGAACCTTTCATAGTAAAAGATCCCCTGCAGTGAGTACTCTTTCGTGGATCCTTTGACTGTGATATCTTCGTCATGCTTGCTGGTACTTGGCCGCTCGGAGGGTACCTCGATCTTGATATTCTTCGAGTAGGTTTATATCATCCGCGTGTGCATGCTCTTGTTCCTTTTCCGAGTAGTTCTCCACTCTAGGCAACCTGTGTGTTAACTCAATTGGGAGCACGGCTTCGGTTCTGTAGACCAAGAAAAACGGCGTATCACCGGTGGCCCGACTAGCCGAGGTTCGAATAGCCCATAGCACTGAGGGTAGCTCCTTTGCCCATCGAGTTGAATAGGCCTTTAGCCTATCGAACACACGGGTTTTGAGTCCCTGCAGGACGGGACCATTGGCTCGTTCGACCTGACCGTTACTATGAGGATGAGCAACTGAAGCGAAATAGAGTTTTATCCCTAGTTCTTCGCAAAAGACCGTGAAGGCATTGCTCATGAATTGGGAACCATTATCTATTATTACTCGATTCGGGATGCCAAATCGGGTAACTATGCTCCTCATGAATCTCCTGGCAGCTTCCAAGGTGATATTCCTGATGGGTTCGGCTTCAATCCATTTAGTGAATGTGTCGATGGTCACGAACTGGAATTTGTAACCTCGTTGGGCTCTAGGGAAAGGTCCAAAAATGTCCAAGCCCCAGGCGGAGAAAGGCCAAGATAGAGGAATAGTTTGCAGTGCTTGGGCTGGTCTTGTGGTTTGCTTGTCGAAAAATTAGCAACTTTCGCACTTTTTCACCAGCTCGCAAGCATCCTGGAGGGCAGTTCGCCAATAGAACCTTTGTTGGAGGGCTTTTCTGACCAGGGTGCGATAGGACGCATGGTTGCCACAGAAGCCTCCATGGATATCAAGCAATATTTTATTGCCCTTTTCCTAAGTGATGCACTTCATTAATATTCTGTTGCTCCCCTTTCAGTAGAGCTTGCCGTTTACCAATGTATACAACCTGGACTTACTGTCAATTTTTTCAGCTGAGGCATCATCGTCAGGGACCTCTCGACCTTCGAGATAGGCTTGGAACGGGGTCATCCAAGTCGGCTCGCATTCGAGTAGTGCAGCTTCCGTGTCTACGGGTTCCGCCTCTCTGACTCGACTAGGCTGTTGGTCGAGTTGGGTGGCTTCTGTCCCCTATTTGTGGGAGGCAGAAGGTTTGAGGAGCTTATTTATGAAGACCCCTAATGGAGCAGGTGATCTGGACGAAGCGATCCTGGCAAGTTCATCAGCTATGGAGTTATCACCCTGTCGGATGTGTTTTACTTCCAAGCCTTCGAACTTGTGCTCTAGCTTGCAAACCTCATTTAGGTATGCTACCATGTTGTCATCCACACACTGGTAATCTTTTTGCACTTGGTTTACAACCAGCTGTGAGTCCCCTTCCATGAGCAATCGTTTTATCCCAAGCGAAGTGGCTATCCAAAGCCCGTTGACAAGTCCCTCGTATTCTGCAACGTTATTCGAATCTTGAAAATCGAGTTGGATGACATACCTAAGTTCTTCACCTGTTGGAGATTTGAAAAAGACGCTGGAGCCCGCGCCTTGCAGGCTAAGCGAGCCATCAAAGAACTTCGTCCAGTAGTTGTTGGAGGTTTCGGGCTTCTTCTCCTCGATGTGCGTCCATTCTGCCATGAAGTCCACTAGGATTCCCGATTTGACGCTGATTCTTGGGGCGAAGTCGACCTTGAACTCATTGAGCTCGATGGCCCATTGGCCTACCCGTCCAGTGGCTTCCCGATTTTGGATCACTTCCTTGAGCGAAAAAGCTGTCATCACGGTGATTTTGTGCTCCTGGAAGTAGTGTTGCAACTTTCTGGATGTCATCAAGACTGCATAAAGCATCTTTTGGATCTGGGGATATTGAAGTTTTGCGTCGTGCAGGACTTCGCTCACATAGTAGATTGGCCTCTGTACTTTCATCTTTTTATCGGGGTCATCCCGCTCGACTACCAAGACAGTGCTTACTACCTGGGGAGTTGCTGCAACATACAAGAAAAGATCTTCCCATTCATTAGGGGATACCAAAACAGTGGGAGAGGATAGGTACCTTTTTAGCTCTTGGAATGCTTCCTTGGCATCTTTAGTCCACTCGAACTTCTCTTGTTTTTTGAGCAATTGAAAGAAAGGGAGCCCTCATTCGCCCACCCGAGAGATGAACCGGCTGAGAGCCGCAATGAATCCTGTGAGTTTTTGCACCTCTCTTAGTGTCCGTGACGAGCGCATTTGGTCGATGGCTTCAATCTTGCGTGGATTGGCCTCGATGCCTCGACTAGATACTAGGAACCCGAGAAGCTTTCCGGACGGGACGCCGAACGTGCACTTTTCGGGATTTAGCATCATTCGATGCTTCCTGAGATTGTCGAATGTTTCTTCTTGAAGGTCTTCTACCAGTGAATTTTTGGTTCTAGACTTGAATACAATGTCGTCGATGTAGGCTTCAATATTGCGCCCTATCTGGGATTTCAGACAATTTTGTATATAGCGCTGATATGTAGCCCCGATGCATTTAAGACCGGAGGGCATTTTTACATAACAGAAGACACCCAACAAGGTGATAAAAGAGGGTTTTTCCTCATCCTCTATGGACATGCTAATTTGGTGATACCCCGAATAAGCATATAGTAAACTTAACAATTCACAGCCCGCCATCGAGTCTACAATTTGATCGATGCGGGGGAGGGGAAAAGGATCCTTGGGACATGCTTTATTGAGCTTGCTATAGTTGACACACATCCTCCACTTGCCGTTGGGTTTCCTGACGAGGACTGGGTTAGCCAGCCACGTAGGATGTCTAACTTCCCGGATGAAGCCGGCTTTGAGGAGCTTGTCGATCTCCTCCTGTATGGCCTGCTTTCGGTCTTCTGCGAAGCGGCGCTGCTTTTGGACCATTGGCTTGATGCTGGGTTCCACTGCCAGTTGATGCTCAATCACCTCCCTGGGACCTCTAGGCATGTCGGACGGTTGCCAGGCAAAGATGTTGCGGTTGGCCTGGAGGAAGGTGACGAGCTTGAGTTCCTATTTGAGGCTGAGGTTGGAGACCATCTTGACCGTCTTAGAAGGCTCTGACGCATCCAAAGGGATGACTTTGATTTCCCCGTCATCTTTTCTGTTGGGCTCGCTGTCGATGCTGCTGATCGATGGAGTGCTGGTGGTGCTCTGATGCTTCCGGCGCTTGTCCGGACTGATGGCGTTGCTGGGGTGAAATGCTTCGACCATCTCTAAGCCCTTTTTGTCGCACCTTACTGCGGAGCGTGCGTCGCCTTTTATGGTGAGGATCCCCTTGGTCTGTGAAATCATGTGCTGAAAAATTGGCTTAAGAATTGAATTTGCAAAATGTACATGTGCATGTGTTTCTCTTCTGTGCTGGACCAAATTTCCAAACCAGTAAGTTTCGCATTGGCGCCGGACCGTTTTTATGTTTGCGCTGGACCAAACTTTTTGGTCCGCCGTGAACATGCATTTGGGGTCATCTGCGCCAGACAAAAGTTTTCAAAAAATAATAAGTTTGTACAATGACGTCGGACCAAATTTCCTTCTGCGCCAGACCAAAATTTTGGTTCGTGGTGAACAAGATTTTGCGTTGTGAAATTCGCAGGTACGCCAGACTGATTTTATTTGGTCCGCTGTGAACGTGGTATGAATGATTTTGTGCCGGACCAAATCTTTCAAAAACAGTAAGTTTTGCATGTACGTTGGACCAATTTCTTTGGTCCGTCATGAACGGCATTTTGAGGTTTGATTTCGCATGTACGCCGGACTGATTTCCTTTGGTCCGCCTTGAACGTGATTTTGGTGCCTTTTGCGCTGGACCCATGTTTCATGCAACTGAGCGTAGCACATGTACGCCGGACCAAATTTTTGGTCCGTCGTAAGTGGCGCCAGACCAAATGTTTGGTCCGGTGTGAACTGATTTTTCTAGGGTTTTGAGACATGTGCGCGCCGGACAAAACGTTTGGTCCGGCGTGAATGGTTTTTTGCTCGAGGTTGATTTTTGTGATTTTGAAAATTGTTTGGTGATTGATCTGTGGTTATGAAATTTGTTTGAATTTCATAATGCATGTTTTGAACTTATGCAATACTCGTGTGAGTATGTGCATGGACTAATGTTGAGTCAAGTCGCGGACTTGTGCTCGGAATCATTTTGTGGTTTGTTCATGTGCATGTGTTGCTCGAGGGCGAACGTGGTTAATGACGCGACCGGAACTAGGTTCATGGAGGAACTGAGGTTCGAGACTAGATTCTGGAAGGAATCGAGGTCTTGGTGGTCAAGGATGTCATGCGGGATATTCGGGCTAGAGGACGGTGCACATGAAGAATGGTTAGTCACGTGAGTATGGCATGGTGGCCGTACGCGTGCAAGATTAGTTAGTCATGTGAGTATGGTTGGGTTGCCATATGTGTGCAAGAGCTGTATTTGGCCAGGTTGGGACAAGTGGGACTCCTTCTAGGATTAGGAGTAGGAATTGTATTCAGGACTCTATGTGCTTGCTCTGTATAAATAGTGGGAGGTGCCTCCTATTTATGCATCAAGTCTTCGGCAGGTTTTAGGGTTGTACTCTTTTGTTTGGAGTACTTTAGACAAAAAGAAATAAAGATCAATTCTTCCAGATCCTTGCGTGCGACAGTAACCACGTTGCTACAGTGTTCTCTATTTTGTTCTTGTTTGCATGCTTGTTCTGGTTCTAGATTGGTTTTTGTTCTTTGAGTTTCATCTTGATTTGATCCATCAAAAATCTTTCTAGGGTATTAATTTAGAGTTCCTCAAAGTTTAGTTGATTAATCTTTCGTCGTTCTTGTTTAATCTTAAAGTTTTGGTTAGATTAATTCTCGTCATCTTCTGTCACAGCAAGCTTGCGAGGTTCATAACTTTTGATCCATAAGTCCGATCGAGCTGATTCTTTTTGGGTTCAATTCGTATTGGAATCTATTTTCTTATGTCCAAATTTCATAGAAATCCAATAGTTGGATCTCCATGAATTTGCATTTTATTTAACATTTGTCAATCTATTTTTGTTGAATACGAGGCAATCTTTTGAATCCGAGTTGGGGGTGTTCTTCCAGTAGATTGGAAATTTGGTTTTAGCTTCCGCACAATCATTCACCCCCCCTCTGATTGCTATATCCATGTATATCGATCCTACAAGTGGTATCAGAGCAAGGTTTTTCTAATCTACCTTAACCGGTGATTAGACTAATGGATCGCTATTCGACAAAACTGTGTGTGTTTGATGGTGTTGATTTTTAGTTTTCGAAGGCCAAGATGGAGGCGTTCATCCAAGCACAGGGCTTCGCAATTTGGGAGAAGGTCTACAAGCCATACGAAGTTCCCGAGAACTACAATGTTAACGACGCCAATCATGCACATGTTGAAGCAAATAGCAAGGCGCGAAACTTGATCATCCAAGGCTTGGGACGCAGCGACTTTGATCGTGTGGTTCATCTTCGATCCGCATATGAGGTATGGAAATCTCTTTGTGATTACCATGAGGGTTATAACACTGTCAAAGAGGTTCACTAAGACATCTACAAAAAGGAATACATGCGCTTTGGGAGGAAATCGGTATGGACTTTATTACCGGTTTGCCTAAAACTCAGAGTGGGTATGATTCGATATTGGTCATAGTGGATCGTTTGACTAAAGTAGTTCATTTCATCCCTGTGAAGACCACTTACTCAGGGGATAAACTAGCAGAGTTGTATATGTCCAGGATTGTATGTTTGCATGGAGTGCCGAAGAAGATCGTATCGGATCGACGTACCCAGTTTACCTCGAGATTCTGGAATAAGCTGCATGAAGCCATGGGGACCCGTTTGAACTTCAGTACAACATATCATCCGCAGACGGATGGATAGGCTGAAAGAGTTAATCAGATCTTAGAGGACATGCTGCGAGCTTGTGATCTAGCATATGCTACCTCATGGGACAAGTGTTTGCTGTATGCTGAATTCAGCTAGTCACCATTTGAGGCACTGTATGGTCGACCCTGTCGAACTCCATTGAATTGGAATGAGACAAGTGAGCGCCATGTTTTTGGACCAAACATTCTTCAAGAAGCCGAAGAGCAGATCGCCATGATCCGGGAAAGGTTTAGGATTACACAATCGAGACAGAAGAGTTATGCTGATAACCGTCATCGGGACCTGAGTTTTGAACTGGAAGATTTCGTATATCTTAGAGTTAAACCTCTTAAGGGAGTTAAGAGATTTCATGCCAAAGGGAAACTTGCACCATGCTATGTGGGACCATTTAAGATTTTGAGTCGTAAAGGTGAAGTTGCTTATCAGCTGGAGTTGCCGTAGTTGTTGGTGGGAGTGCATGATGTGTTTCATGTGTCCCAACTGAAGAAGTGTCTTCGAGTGCCAGATGAGCAAACACCATTGGAGATTGTAACACCCCGGCATCTAATATGCCTTAATGCTACCAAACATAAGCTGAACCACATCTAAATACCATGAATTAAGGTAAATTCCAGCAAAAGAGTAAATGCTAAAAACCGAGATTTCGGTAGCATCTCCTTTGTTTTAACATGATTTGAAGGAGCAACAACAATATAGCAATATAAGGCAATATGAGAGACAACTAAAACAGCAATCATTAAAGACTTAACATCAATATAAGTCTACTTTCCGGCATTTAATGTCTCCAAGAGCCAAACGAACAATAAGACTCTCATAAGCAAAGCTAAACCTTAAAGCAATAATCATCACACGTAATTTATTATCAAACACTAATTGAATGACTTATGGAATCAACTGAATGAAGCTACGTGTGTAAGTGTGACTAGTTCCCTTCCCCGCATGCCGGTCTCATGGTACCTAAAACAACAAGAAAACACAAGCGTGAGTTCAAAACTCAGCAAGCATATTGCAATGGTACAACAAGAACAATTACATAGCAATAATATCTCACATCATGTAAACCATCTCATTCATGGTCACATATCATCATCATCATCAATATGTATGCAGTGCAATGCGATGCTCATGTCTCCTTGGAAACTCATATCGGTATGGTTGAGTACACACCCGTCGGTGTGCACCCTCTCCCCCCTTCCATCCCGAAGATGGAGGGTGCCTACTCCTCGCTTCCGTTCACCGCGGTGAATGGAATCACGATGTAGGACTTACTCTTTGGCTCTCCGGATTAGTCATAACTTTCTCACCAACCTTCCCTAGATTAGTTATGACTTTCTCACCGCCCGGGCCATGTACCATGCCATGTATGCAAATATGCCAACATCATAATAAACTTGTACATTTAACACATGGCATCATAGCATACTCATCATATCATAGGAAATCATTAAAGCATGGCAAGTGATCATGTCATATAATCAAGTTCATCTAGTCTCAACTAGCAATCCTACAAACCGCTATCCATTACAATACACTTGCCTCAACCACGGGCGACGGATTGGCGAGAAGTAGTAGGCCCTCCCGGGGTCACAACACCTGCACATAGGGACCACACACTCACAATCAAGCCCACAAAACAGTACGCAAACCCTCATCTACCCCGACATTGCCTACTACTCGCAAAACCCAAAAACAGCGGTTCTGTCCCGTCGGGACAGCAGCCTTCCAAAAGGCATAACTCGGGCTCTAAGACTCTGAATCAATTAAACGAGTGCATCCTAGCGTAGATTAGGAAATTTTCTAACTTTTTCTAGGTATAGGGAAAGACTAATTCGGACTCTAAAGTTGTTTAATCTACAAAATACCGTGATCTGTTCCAATCACGTCACAGATTTTAACACGCTCGGTAAAACAGCCATAACTTTCAAACGGCTGGGCGGAATTGGACATTCTTTATATCCACTGAAAGATAATGAAACTATCTACAACTTCTTCAACATCCGTACGACCAAATTCGGAGTCTAAATTAGCGAAAAACCAAACCCTAAGTCGACTGCTCATGCTGTCCGAAACAGAGAACGTGACCAACTCAAGAATCCATCTAATCTAATCAAATCCAGCACCACCAATTGATCTAAAAACTTGATAATCATCCTTAGAACAGTACCTAGCCCAACCCCAAGGAGTCCCATGGCCATACCTTCGCCCAGCGCACGAACACCCAATAGATCTCCTCCCGGATTGCTCCTCGCTCCTCGCTCCTCGCTCCTCGCTCCAATGGACGGATCCCCAAGGCGCAGGGGTGGAGAGTCTACCCTAGGGCATCAAGGGGTGGAGGAGAGGTGGTGGAGAGGTGGGGAGCAATGGGGGCAAAGGGAAGGGGCGCACGGCCACAAGGGGAGAGGAGAGGAGGTGGGGCGGCTAGGGCAAGGGAGGAGGAGGTAGGGGCGCACACAAGGGGCAGGGTGGGTGCACACAAGGGGCATGGGGAGCCCTTTAAACCAGCCCAAAAGGAATCCTAGTCCTAAATGGACTCATACTCCATCCCACCAAAGCCCACAACCCCCTCTTTTAGGCCCAAACTCCCTCGGAAACGGCCCGGAAACGCTATTAACCTCCATACCCTATGGTTTTAACCTTAATTCCACATCTCATAATGTTTTTGACCTCATCATGCTCAATAAATAAGGATACGACACTCCGTGGTGTCACAGAGACGATTGAGCTACAAGAAGATCTGACCTACAAGGAACACCCGGTGAAGATTTTGGACACAATGGATCGGGAGACGAGAAACAAGTCAACTCGTTTCTGCAGAGTTCAGAGGAGCAATCATTCGGAAAGTGAAGCGACCTGGGAGCGCACAGAGGATTTGAGAAAAGAATTTCCGAACCTATTCCTTAGTTAGCCCTGAATCTCGGGGTCGAGATTCTTTTAAGAGGGGAGGTTTGTAACACCCCAATTTTTTCTTTTTATGTATTTGAATGGTATTTTGCACTTTTGAGAATTTTTGGAATTTTCTGTGAATTATTTCGATTTAATTTGAATTTATTCCCTTTTGAGATAATTAAATAATTAAAAGTTCTAAATAAAATTTCATTGGAAATATTTTACTTAAGTCTAAAATATCTCAAAGTATTTTCCATAATTTTTCGAATTTTTCTGATTAATCTACTATTTTTCTTGAATTATTTGAATTACTAAGAATTGATTTAAATATTAAATCGCTGGAAGAACCTAACTGGGTTTCACTGTTCATCGGACCCAGGTCAGACTCGAGTCTGACCGAGCCACGTTCGAGCCAGACCTGAGCCCAACCAAACCCTAACCCACGCGAGATTGCGCCTCGTCACCCGAGCCCGTGCCTGTGTGAACCCGTTCGCGCCCGACGCAATCGTGGTCGTCGATCGTGGACATGTGTACGGCCAGGATGCGGCCACATTACTATGTCCGAATCCTCGCCGGATTCCGCCGCCGCGCCCGTGTGGGCCTCGTTTTCCGCCGGTTTCAAGGACGTCGAGGGGGCTATTTAATGCGCCGCCACCCGTGTTGTGACCGCCGTTTCCGTGCGCACCCGTAGCCCTAGGTCTTCGAGCTCCAGCTACCGCCGCCCGCCCGCAATTGCTCGCTGAAGTTGGAAGTGTACGCCACCGCGATTTTTTGTCATTTCCTGCCGTTTCTGCCATCCTCCGTCACGTTGGTGCCCAGATCCGGAACCGTCGCGACGAGACGCGTCTAGGAGTACCTTTCATCTCGCCCGATTCGCGCCCAAATGCAATTGGGTGTGTCGTCGTCCCCAGCTCTGGTGGCCTCAGCTCGGCCGTGACATCGTCGACCCCGCGAGCTCCGTCAGCCGTTCGATCGTGATCCAAGGGCTCAGGTTCGTCCACGTCACCCCGTACAAAATGCACGTTACAGTCCTTAGATCGAATCTCAACCGTTGGATCTAGATCCAACACTCAGGATTGAGCCACGTAGCCTTAAACGGCATCGTGCTAGATTAGATTTCAGCCGTTAGATCTAAATCGTACGGTTAGGTTTACCACACGTCGTAGCGCTAGATTAGATCTCGACCGTCCGATCTAAATTGTACGGTGTAGATTGAGCCATGTGTCGGGCACCGGGACAAGCCACATCACCCCCATGATGCGGTGAAAACAAGATCGGATCTCGACCGTCCGATCTAAATCGTATAGTCCAGATCAACCAAGTTGATCACAACGTGCGAGATCCCGATCTAATCTGGACCGTTGGATTTGAAACCAACGGCCCAGATTGTGCCACGTAGCCGGTAACTGAAGCGACGCGGATCAGCCCCCAGTCGTCACTGACGTCACGTGTGACGTCAGTGGGACCCGCGCGCCAGCGTCTGGCCCAGCCACACGATGACGTCATACTGACATCACGGTGGGGCCCGCATGTTAGAACCGATCGGCTGTGTGCGATGATGTCAGCGGTGACATCATCCCAGTGGGGCCCATGTGTCAGCGACACGTGCACGCATGGACCAGGTCCATGGTGGACCGAAACCGAACCATGGACAGGGTCTATGGACCTGCTGACGTCATGATGACGTCACAATTCAATTTTTCTTTAGAAAAATAATTTGGTGGAAATTCAAATTCGTGCTGACGTCATATTTCCGATTTTCCCGTATAAAAATAAATTAATTAATTTGATTTATTCTTTTAATTGATTTTTCAAACTTCAAACGGCTACAACTTTTGTGTTTTAACTCCGATTGAGGCGATTCCAGTTTCTAAATTTTTATAAAATTGGGCTCTATTTAATGGTGAATTTTATTTAATTTTTTAACATAAGTTTTGCTACATTTTTATTTATATGGTGTTTATTTATCCGTTACAAGTAGACGTTGATGTGCCCAAAGGCTTCGAAGGTGAAGTTTTGACCCAGGAGCCAACTCAAGGCCCTGAACAAGTACTTTTTGAAGGCAAGTTATGCTTTGATCATATTGCTCCCACTTTTGAAAATTATTTGGATTCAAATTAATGCATGCTAATTTAATTAGAAAATGCTTTAATTAATTCTGGGGAGTAGTTAAATGCCAAATTGATGTATACCACCTTGATATAAATATTGGTATGTCATTACCCCTTGTTACCCTAGTTGTGGAATATTTAGTTGGACATTACTAAATTGCCAACATGGGTATTTAGACCGTTGTAGTATAGTGCTTAGACCTGCCACGTAGCCATGACATGATTTTGGCTAATCAAATGTTAATATCGACATAATGAGATATGGAACCTGTTTTGGAGAAGTGTCATGTGTTATTGATGATGATGTTGATGGCACGTGGTGCATGGTAATCAACTAGGGGTTTGATAAATGCTTTAGACCGGGACAAGTGGCATGTTTGATCAGGTGGGCCAGGATTGGTATCGAGAAAGTCGTTTTGGTTCTTCGGGTAGTCTTGCCCTAGTCAATTAAGGACTTAACCTTGCAAGCCTTTGAACTGAGTCATTCGTACAACCACAAGTCTGTAATGGGACAGACCTAGCTGATTAAATTGTTGATCCTAAACTTTAGTACTATTATGGCGGTGTGAGGCCAGGGGTAGTGGTAACCAGTCCTCGCACGAGTTGGCTCACATGGCGCAAGAGGAGGGCCCTGGATGTGATAACCAGTCCCACCATTGTTGAAACCTTAGCGAGTAGTACTAGGTTTAGATAGGCATTGGAAAGGCTTTGTTACGGACACTCACCTTTGTGGTGTTTGACTATATCTTGTGGCTAAAGTGTATAACCTCTGCAGAGTGTAAAATCTATTTGAATAGTCGTGTCCGCGGTATTAGACCTTGCTCGGGGATTACAGTCAAGGGTTAGACTTTCATGAAAATAACTTGTCTTGGAAAATGGAGTTGGGTTGGGACTGAGAATTGTACTTAGGTTGTGAAATGCTTTACTTGTGCAAATATTGTGAAATTTATTACCCTTACTATTCTTTTACTGCTTTGCAATCTATTAGTGTGTTTATGAATGCTATTTCACTGCAAATGAACCATGAGCCTGTCCTTTGTACTAAGCCATGCATGTAGAATAGTGTCAGGACCCGAATTTGCAAATCCGGATCCTCTGTGTATTCAGCATCACGCTAGTGCACACAGTCTGAACATCGGTAAATATCACAATCATACACATCAGTAGTAATAAAGTATTTTAATTAAAAAAACCAAACTGGTTGCTCGACCTTATGGTCAAATTACAAGAGTATGCCACACAGGGCGAAAACTTATTAAAGGAAATAAATTTCAGTGGAATAAAAGCATCAACGTGGCGCCATCCAGTATACCACAGGCAATTGACTGGGCTCGCTCCCTAGATAAAGGGTTCCTCATGAAGTTCTTCCTCCAAAGCTGGCGTCGCTTCTTCTTCAACTGGTGTTGTATGTTGCAAGGGGTGAGTACTTGGTACTCAGCAAGTCATGCACAGAATGCAAACTAATATTCTACATGCATGGCTTAGTACAAGGAATGTTTCATGGTTCATTTGCAGTAAAACAACGAATAACAAGTAGCATAAGTAGATTCAAAAGCAGTAAAAGTAAAGATAATATCAATAACTTTTCCAGGAGTTAAGTAAACACTTTCCCTTTCCTAATCCACATTTCCATCAACGTCATCAATAAACCCAACCAAACTTTTCATGTCCAAGTTGTTTTCATGAAAGTCTAACCCTTGACTGTAATCCCCGAGCAATGTCCAATACCGTGGACTCGGCTATTCGAATAGGTTGTACACTCTGCATAGGTTATGCACTTTACCCACAAGATACAGTCAAACACCACTAAGGCGAGTGATCGTAACAAAGCATTTCAAAGACCGCAAACTATACAAGTGAGCCTCTCCGGTTTTTGCCGTACACCATCCCTTCCCTTAACAGCGACGAAGTATGGGACCGACATACCGTTGAACGGGTACCATGCCATGGACCTGGTACGCTCCCCTTTCAAGCTACACAAAGGGTGTAGTTGACACTCCGAGGTATCACATGCAAGTTTTTAGTAACTTACTCAACTAGGTCCGTCCCATTACAAACATGTGGTTGCATGGTTGACTCAGATCAAAGGCTTGCAAGGTTAAGTCCTTAAGATGACCAGGGCAAGACTACCCGAAGAACCAAAACGACTTCCCCGGTGCCAATCATGGCCCACCCGATCATTCTTGCCACTTGCCCCGGTCTAAAGCTATTTATCAAACCCAGTTGATTACCATGCACCACGTGCCATCATCATCCTCACAACATATGATGCTTCTCCAAAACAGGTTCAATATCTCATTAAGTCAATATTAACATTTGATTGTCCAAAATCATGTCATGTGCATGTAGCGGGTCTAAGCAATAACTACAACGGTCTAAATACCCAATGTTGGCAATTTAATAATGTCCAACTAAATATTCCACAACTAGGGTGACAAGGGTTCATGGCACATAATTTATGTAATCAAGGTGTCATACTGCAATTTGGCATTTATCTAATTCCCAGAAATAATTTAAACATTTCTAATTAAATTAGCATGCAATAGTTTAAATTAAGTTAATTTCAAAGGTGGGATCAAAATGGTCAAAGCATAACTTGCCTTCAAAAAGTACTTGTTATTGGTCCTAAGCTGGCTCCTAGGTCAAAACTTCACCACCGAAGCCTTCGGGTACTTCCAGGTCTACTCGTAACGCGTGCAAATAGCAATAAATAATCAAGCAGTGGACAAAAAGTGTCCAAAAATTCAAATAAAATCCATAAACAGAGAGAGCACATTTTTATAAATTTTTAGAAATTTGAATCGTCCAAATCGGAGTTAAAACGCAAAAGTTATACCCGTTTAAAGTTTGAAAAATCTATTAAATAAATATAAATAGAGGAAAACTCATGTCCAAAAATTAAGTAAAATTCACCATTAAGTAGAGCTCAATTTTATAAAAATTTAGAAATTGGAATCACTCAAATCGGAATTAAAACGCAAAAGTTATAAGCATTTGAAGTTTGAAAAATCAAATAAAAGAATAAACCGAATTGATTCATTTATTTTTCTATTGAAAAATCGATTTAATGCGTCAGCTGACGTCAGCATGGAAATCGAATTTCTACCGAATTATTTTTCTATTGAAAAAACCGAATTATGACGTCGGCTTGCGTCATCCGGTCCACAGACCCGATCCACGGTTCGGTCTCGGTCCACCGTGGACCCGATCCACGGGTGCACGTGTCACTTACACGTGGGACCCACTAGATGACGTCATTGCTGACGTCATCATGCTCGGACGCACGGTACTGACACGCAGGCCCCACCATGACGTCACTGCTGATGTCACGGATGACGTCACAGTGCGGTGGGTAAGCCGTTGACACACGGGCCTCACGCTAACATCACGCGTGACGTCAGTGGCGACCGGGTGCGCCCGCGTGGACCGCGACCGTTCGTCTCCCGGACACGTGGCTTGATCCGGTCATCTCGTACGTTTGGGTTAACGTGGCTTGATCTGGACCGTTCGATTCGGATCGGATGGTTAGGATTGGATCTAGTTTACCGCGTCACTGGGGGGTGACGTGGCATGACCCGGTGACCGACGCGTGGCGGCATGATCTACACCGTTCGCTTTCGATCGGACGGTGAAGATCGCATCTAACGCTACAACGCAGAACGAATCTAACCGTACGATCTAGATCTAACGGCTGAGATTGGATCTAGCACGGTGCAGTCTAGGGGCTACGTGGCTCAATCTAAAGCGTTGGATCTAGATCCAACGGTTGAAACTAGATCTAAAAACCGTAACGTGGAAAACACTTATGGGTGACGTCGACGAATCTGGGCCGTTCGATGAGGATCCAACGGCGGAGGGAGCTCGCGGTTCAGGCAATGTTCACGACGGAGCTAGGTTACCGGAAACGAAGACGACGACCATGCTCGCAGCCTTTCGGCGCAGTTCCGGCGGAGTGAATGGTCCCTTCGGGTGCGGCTCGGCGCGAGGGTTCCGGATCTGGGCTCCCACGCGGCGGAGGACGGCGGAGTCGACGGGAAACGGTGGAAAACAGCGACGGCGCACGTTTCCAACTACGGCGAGTGATTGTGGCGTGGCTACGACGGCTAGAGCTCGACAGCCTAGGGCAAAACGTGTGCACGGAAACGGCGGTGACGACACGGGTGGCGGCACATTAAATAGCGCCCTCGGCGTCCATGAAAACCGCGGAAACCGAGGCCCACACGCGCGCGGCGGCGGAATCCAGCGGCATTTCGGACTGGTGATGTGGATGTATCCTGGCCGTCCACGTGCGCGCGTCCAACGGCTGGGATAGATCCATGCGCGAGCGGGTCCGATCCGGCTCTGGCTCGGGTGACGTGGCGCAACGCAGGCCGTTAGATCTCGATCCAACGGTCGCGTTGGTAGGGTTTGGTCCGGTTCGAGTCAGACTCGAGTCCGACTCGGGATCAGCTCGGTTGGATGAACAGCAAAACTAATTGGATTTTCCAGCGATTTAATAATTAAATTAATTGCTATAAATTCAAAAAAAATCGAGAAAAATAGCAAAATACTCAGAAAAATTCTGGAAAATACTTTGAGACATTTTGGACTCGAATAAAATATTTCCAAAAAAAATTATTTAAAACTTTTAATTATTTAATTATCTCAAAAGGGAATAAATTCAAATTAAATACAAATAAATTCTAGAAAATTCCAAAAATTCTCAAAAGTGCAAAATTTCGTTTTAATTCATGAAAAGCAAAAATTGGGGTGTTACAAATAGCAGCTTTGCATTCTGTGCATGACTTGCTGAGTACCAAGTACTCACTTGTAACACCCCAAAATTTTGCTTTTCTTAAATTCTTGTGTGAATTGGCACTTTGGTGAATTTTTGGAATTTTTTGGAATTTATTTGGATTTATTTGGAATTTATTTGAATTTATTCCATATTGAAATAATTAAAGAATTTAACTTTGCAAATAAAATTTTGTTGGAAATATTTTATTTGAGTCCAAAATGCCCCAAAGTATTTTCCATAATTTTTCTGGAATTTTTCTGAGTCTTTTGCTATTTTTAATGAATTAAATGAATTACTGGGAATTATTTTAAATATTAAATCGCTGGAAAATCCAAACCGGGTTTGCACTGTTCATCCGACCGAGCCCGAGTCAGACTCGAGTTCGAGTCCGACCCGAGCCACGTAGTTAAGCCGAACCCACTCGGCCGAACCGGACCCGAACCCAACTCACGTGACCGTTGGATCTGGATCCAACGGCTCACGATGAGCCACGTAGCCCAGTCCGAGTCCTCGCCGGACTCCGCCGTCGCCCGTGGGTGGGCCTCGGTTTTCCGCGCGTAGCACGGACGTCGAGGGCCTATTTAATGCGCCGTCTTCCGTGTCGTGACCTAGACTTCCGTGCGCACCCATAGCCCCAACTCTCGCCGCCCGAGCCGCCGTAGCGCGCCCGCTAGAGCTCGCCGGAGTTGCCTCTTCCCTCCGCCGTGGTTCTTTGCCGATTGCCGCCATCTCCGTCGTCCTCCGCCGCCGTTGTGCCCAGATCCGGAACAGGGAGGCCACGACGCGTCCGGGCGTCCAACTCACCTCGCCGGAGGAGCCCCGCAACGCCGTGCCCTAGGTCGTTGCCCCAAGATCGGCCAACGGCGCCACAGACGCCATCACTGCCTCCTCGCGAGCACCGCCAGCCGTCCGATCAACATCCGACGCCCCAGATCTCGCCACGTCACCCGCCGGTGAGATCCCGTTCCAAATCCCAGATCCAATCTCAACCGTTGGATCTAGATCCAACGGTCCAGATCAAACGCGTTAACCCAAACGCGTGAGACCCAGATCTAATCTGGGCCGTTGAATTTCAAATCAACGGCCGAGATTGCGCCACGCGTCCGGGAAGGCTGACCGCCGCGGTCAAGAACCAGCACTGCTGCGTGACGCCGACACGGGCCCGCGTGTTAGCGGCCGAACCGCACCATGATGTCACGCCGACGCCATGGCGGCGTCGCATGTCGGCCCGGCTGTCCTAGCCGCACGACGGCGCCGCAATGACGCTACCGATGGAGTCCCACCGCCAAGATCGTGGTGAGCCCCGACGTCGGCGATGATGTCACCCGAGGGACCCACCGCCGACACATGGAGCCGTGGACCGAGTCCACCGTGGACCGAGCCAAGCCGTGGGCTGAGCCCATGGACCGGCTGACGTCAGCCGTCCAATCAGAGGCTGCCACGTGTCCAGGCTAACGCAGTAATTAATTTCCGAAAAAGAAAATGATTTATTAATTCGAAGTAATGATTTCAGGTTTTGATTCAAAGTTCAAACGCTTATAACTTTTGCGTTTCAACTCCGATTTGAGTGATTCAAATTTCTAAATTTGTATAAAATTGAGATTTACCTAATTACGAATTTTATTTAATTTTTAGACTAAAGTTTTTCTCTGTAATATTATTTAATTGATTATTTAAACTTTAAATAATCATAACTTTTGCATTTAAACTCCAAATTTGACGATACCAGTTCCTAAAAATTCATAAAATTATGTTCTCTCTGTTTATGGATTTTATTTGGATGTTTGGACACTTTTGGTCTTCTGTTTTATTCATTTGTTGCTATTTGCACACGTTACGAGTAGACGTTGAAGTGCCGGAAGGATTCGAAGGAGAAGTACTGACTCAGGATCCAACTCAAGACCAAGAACAAGTACTTTTTGAAGGCAAGTTGTGCTTTGACCATGTTGATCCTATTTTGAAACCTATTTTGGTTCAAATTATTGCATGCTAGTTCAATTAGAAAATACTTTATTTAAATATGGGAAATTAGATAAATGCCAAATTGCTGTATGACACCTTGATTAATTAAATATGTGCCATGACCCTTGTCACCCTAGTTGTGGTTTACTAGTTGGACATTATCAAATTGCCAACATGGGAAATTAGATCGTTGTAGTATGTTGCTTAGACCTGCTACGTGCTCATGACATGATTTTGGACAATCAAATGTTAATATTGACTTAATGATATATTGAATCTGTTTTGGAAAGGTATCATGTGATGTTGATGGCACGTGGTGCATGGTAATCAACTGGGGTTTGATAAATAGTTTTGGTGGGGCATGTGGCAAGAATGATCGGTGGGCCGGTTGTGGCCGGGATGTTGATTTGGTTCTTCGGGTAGTCTTGCCCTGGTCACCCTAAGGACTTAACCTTGCAAGCCTTTGAACTGAGTCAAGCGTGCAACCACATGTCTGTAATGGGACGGACCTAGTTGATTAAGTTGCTAATAACGTACCTGTGGGACCTCAGGAGGTCAACTACACCCTTTGTGTAAGTTATGCGGGAGCGTCTGGCTGCGGCCAGTACCCATCTAACGGTTGGTTGGCCTAAACTTCGCCTTAGCTAAGGGAAGGGTTAGTGTGCAACAACCGGGAGGACCACTTGTCTTTGTTAGAAGTTTCCGAAAGACTTTGTTACGGGAACTCGCCTTTGTGGTGTTTGACTGTATCTTGTGGGTAAAGTGCATAACCTCTGCAGAGTGTAGAATCTATTCGAATAGCCGTGTCCGCGGTATTGGACATCGCTCGGGAATTACAGTCAAGGGTTAGACTTTCTTGAAAATAACTTGGACTTGAAGGGTTGGGTTGGATTAAAAATGATGTTGGTGGAAACGTGGATTAGGATGGGAAAGATGTTTACTAAACTCCTGGAAAAGTTAATTATACTTTACTTGTTACTACTGCTTTCGAATCTACTTATGCTACTTGTCAAATGCTGTTTACTGCAAATATACCTTGAGCTATTCCTTTGTATCAAGCCATGCATATAGTATATTAGCTTGCATTCTGTGCATGACTTGCTGAGTACCAAGTACTCACCCTTGCCACAATACAACACCAGTTGAAGAGGAGACTACACCGGCTTTGGAGGAGGAGCTCCAAGAGGAACCGTTTACTTAGGAGCGAGCCGGTCGGTTGCTGTGGTATTATCTTGGATGACGCCACAAAGTTATCTTATTTTTCCGCTGCTATTATTTCTCTCTTAATAAGTTTCACCTGCGTGGCGTATATTTGTAACTTGACCATAAGGTCGAGTAATTTTGACTATTTAATTAAAGTACTTTATTAGTATCGAGTGGTATGATTGTGATATTTATCGATGTTAAGACTGTGTGCACTAGCGCGTTCCTGGACTAGTGCTGAATACACAGAGGGTCCGGATTTGCAAATTCGGGTCCCGACAGAGGTGGTATCAGAGCCATACTGACCGTAGGCTCAACCCTAGCTAGAATGGTCGTAGAGAGGTTAAAACCTATTTTCTAAAAGCTAAAAGGTTGTCAAGATAAGAAATGATATCTCGACTTATCCCCTTCTCTCTTTTCTTGCCTCTTGCTGAATTTTTCCCTTACCTTGTCACGATTTAAAAATTTTGAATTCTTACGTGAGCACTCTGGTGACAGATGGAGGGAGAGTTCAACTACGTCGACCTGGAGGTTGGTCATGCCGCAGAACTTTGGCATATGCTACAGACTCTCGGAGATTTTGAGAAGCCGCAATACCAAGTGGAAGTGATCAGACAAGCAGGATTGATCAAGGCTTGTGACGTGAAGATTGTGGTACCTGCTAGGAAGAAGGGCCCAGGCAATCGCCCGAGACACTGCACTGCCAGGAGGTCTACAATGCAGATGGGTATCTAGGAGGTGTCGCGACGAGCAATGCGGCACATTACCCGTATCTATGCCAGAGAGTTGGAGGGCACGGTGTTCCGTTATCATCCGCGCAGCAATAACCTTCTTGACCCGAAGGCGATTCAGGATGAGGATGCCATGGTCACACAGTTGGCACGACTTGTTGTCGCCCAGGAGGATGTACTCGATGATACAAGCAAGGAGCTACAGAAGGCCCGCAAGGAGATCACGATAGAGAAGAACAGATGGCGGGAAGCTCAAGAGTATGTGTCACACCTTCTGCAAAGGATTGGAGAGTTAGAGACGGCATTGTACGCACCAAAGCCGGAGCCAATGCTCGAGCTGCACGAGCCAGACCCGGAGGAGCCAGAGCTTGAGGAGGACACTGCTTCTTCGACTACCACAGATGACACAGTTGCTGGACATGGCAATCGTTTCGCGCCTATGCCGCTTGCATCCGTACCCAGGCCGTGGAGGTTTTCTCGATGAGTGAGCGTAGGTTCTATAGTGAGACTCCTTCGCCGAGTCGCGTCATAGAATAAAGAGTCACCCTTTAGGCGTTAGACTCCAGTGATAGTTCGATTTGGATTTTCATTGCTTGCTGAGTGTGCAGTATGTGTTGCAAGGCCCTTAGGCATTGTAAGCAACCATACCAAGTTATTGATATCATTAGTTAATAAAGTTGGACTTTAAGTTACACTTTTCCCCCGCATAAGTTTCCCTGTTACTTGCCTATTCTTGTTCCCTCTCATCTCTAAGCCTTGGAGCAACCGACAGATGGTGAACACCCGCGGAAACTTTGGAGGCAATGGAAGTGGTTCTCGCCCAACAGAAAACCCCAATGATGGAGCACCAGCACCGCCACTAGACATGCAGAATTTTGGAGCATTTCTCGCTGCTCAGACTCAGTTGATGCATGCTATGATGCAACAGATGCAACACGTCACTGCTCAGGCCACCGCTAATCAAGTCAATCAGGGACAACGCCAGAATACAAGACTGTCAGAGTTCATGAGGACCCATCCACCCACTTTTTCTGGGAATGCCAATCCGTTGGAGGCCGACGACTGGTTAAGGTCAATTGAGAGGAAGCTACACATTGCTCAATGCATAGGAAATGAGAAGGTACTCTACGCTTCTCATCAGTTGGAAGGAACAGCCGCTGAATGGTGGGAGAACTTCTGTGCCACGCAAGAGAACCCTCAGGACATCACTTGGGAGGAGATCACGGTGCATTCGTCGGTATCACATGCCTGAAGGAATCATGGATCTCAAGAAGGAGGAGTTCGTGAGCATCAAGCAAGGTAATCAGCCTGTGGCCGAATACCTGAACAAGTTCACACAGCTTGCACGCTACGCACCTGAGGATGTAGCGACAGATAAAGCCAGACAGTCTCGTTTCATGAAGGGACTTAACTCAGGATTGCAGGTGGGACTAATCACCCACACCTTTCCAGATTTCCAAGAATTAGTGAACAAGGCGCTTATTCATGAGGACAAGCGCAAGGAACTGGATGAGAACAGGAAGCGCAGGATGCAACAGCAGGGATCATGCCAGGGAACGCAACAGCGCCTGAGAGTTGCACCAAATCAATTTTTCAGATTCCAGCCACAGAATGCAACAAGGACACCGTCACCAGCACCAAGACCCGTCAATCAGAACTATCAGACCCCAGCCCCAGCCAGAAACGCCGCTTCAGGCAGTCAACAAGGAACAGTGAGACGCTGCTACAACTGCAACGAGCCAGGACACTTTGCCAACAGTTGCCCAAAGAAGACAGCAGGAGTGACCCCAGTTCGCTTTAATTTGGGATCCACACCAGCTAGGACGCCAGCACCAGGAGCCACACCCCAGACTGTGGTGAGAGGCCGAGTCAACCATGTCACCGCAGATGCACTGCAGAATGCTCTGACGTCGTGATCGGGTAAGTTACTTGTTAACTCAAGATTTGCGGCGACAGTTTTGTTTGATTCTGGAGCTTCGCATTCGTTTGTTTCACAAGGCTTTGCTGCTAGAAATGACTTGGAGATTGCAAGGCTTAAATGCATGCTTGTAGTTCAAACCTCTGGTTCCGAACTTCGAACGAAAGTAGGATGTTCTGGGGTGAGAATACTAATAGATGGGATAGAGTTCCTAGCGAACCTTATTATTTTGGAAACCCAGACCTTAGATGTTATTTTGGGAATGGATTGGTTATCCAAGCACAAGGCCGTATTGGATTGTGGACGAAGGACTATCTCAATTGAGAGCCCGTGTGGGAAGAAAGTGGAATTTCAAGCTACCACCGTTAGAGATGGATGATTGATGGTTAACAAGCACCAAGGCAATCAGCATAGAGAATGTCTCAATAGTGAATGAGTACCCAGATATTTTTCTGAAGATCTACCTCGGTATGCCGCTTGCAGGCAGGACATAGAGTTTGTGATAGAGCTTGTACAGTACAAAGACCGATAGCAAAGAGACCTTATCGGATGTCCACCGAGGAATTGGTAGAGATGAAGAAACAACTTGAAGAGTTAATGGAGAAAGGATTTATCAGACCGAGTTCGTCACCGTGGGGAGCACCGCTTTGTTTGTCAAGAAGAAGGGCGGGAGTTTCAGGATGTGCATCGACTACCGTGCACTCAATGAAGTCACCGTGAAGAATAAGTACCCGTTACCCAGGATCGATGATCTGTTTGATCAGCTGAGAGGAGCCGGAGTTTTCTCCAAGATTGATCTAAGATCGGGATACCATCAGTTGAAGATCCGATCAGAGGATATTCCGAAGACCGCATTCTCGTCAAGATATGGACATTACGAGTTTACAGTTATGTCCTTTGGTCTGACGAATGCGCCAGCATATTTCATGAATATGATGAATAAGGTGTTCATGGAATATTTGGACAAGTTTGTTGTCATGTTCATAGATGATATCCTAATCTACTCCAAGACAGAGGATGAACATGCCGAACACTTGAGGCGAGTATTGGAAAAGCTGAGGGAACAACAACTCTTCGCCAAGTTCAGTAAGTGTGATTTTTGGAAGGACAAGGTAGAATTCCTCGGACATGTAATGACCGCAGAAGGAGTCGCCGTAGATCCAAGCAAGGTAGAAGCTGTGTTACATTGGGAGCACCAAGAAGGCGTGACCCAGATCCGAAGTTTCCTTGGAATGGCAGGATACTATCGCCGTTTCATTGAAGGCTTTTCGACAATTGCGAAACCTCTCACGCAATTGCTGAAAAAGGAGAAGAAGTTTGCATGGACGCCAGAGTGCGAGAAAGGTTTTCAAGAACTGAAGAAACGATTGACATCAGCGCCAGTGTTAGTTCTACCGGATGTTAATTAAAGCTTTGATATTTATTTTGACGCATCGCGCCAAGGACTTGGATGTGTGCTGATGCAGAATGGAAAGGTCGTCGCTTATGCATCAAGGCAGTTGAGGCCGCATGAGGAAAATTATCCGACGCATGACCTAGAGCTAGCTGCCGTAGTGCATGCCTTGAAGATATGGCGTCACTATCTGATCGGGAACAGATGTGAAGTGTATACGGATCATAAGAGCCTTAAATACATATTCACCCAGTCGGATCTGAATATGAGGTAGAGGAGATGGTTAGAGTTGATCAAGGACTACAATGTTGGAATCCATTACCATCCCGGGAAGGCCAACGTAGTAGCCGATGCTCTGAGTCGGAAAAGCCATACCGTGAGTATGTTGCTAGCCACAAGTCAGGATGAGTTATGTGAGGATTTCCAGAGAATGAAGATTGAGGTGGTACCTAGCGGATTCTTGGCCGCATTAGAAGTAAAGCCTACCCTAGAGGATCATATCCGAGAAGGACAGAAGGATGATGACAAGATCCGCAGGATCAGGTCCATCAAGGAGGAAGGCAAGGCAGAGGATTTCAAGTTGGATGAGCAAGGCATGTTATGGATGAAGGATCGCATTTGTGTGCCGAACAAAAAGGAGCTGAAGAAGTTGATTCTAGAAGAAGCCCATGACTCCAAGTATTCAATTCATCCTGGAAGCGCCAAGATGTATCAGGATTTGAAGGGAAGATTCTGGTGGCCGAGTATGAAGCGTGAAGTTGCCGAGCATGTTGCATTGTGCGACATATGCCAGAGAGTCAAGGCAATGCATCAGAGACCAGCAGGATTGCTACAGCCGTTGAAGATACCTGAGTGGAAGTGGGAGGAAATCGGGATGGATTTCATCACCGGTTTACCCAAGACTCAGAGAGGTTATGACTCCATATGGGTTATAGTGGATCGCTTGACCAAAGTAGCCCATTTTATCCCTGTGAAGACCACCTACTCGGGAGATAAATTAGCAGAGTTGTACATGACCAGGATCGTCTGTTTGCACGGAGTGCCAAAGAGGATTGTATCGGACAAAGGAACCCAATTTACCTCAAGATTCTGGAATAAATTGCATGAAGCAATGGGAACCCGTTTGAACGTCAGTATAGCTTATCATCCACAGACGGATGGCCAGACTGAAAGAGTCAATCAGATTCTGGAGGATATGTTAAGAGCGTGTGCATTGGCTTATGCTACCTCTTGGGATAAGAGTTTGCCGTATGCCGAGTTTAGTTACAACAATAGTTACCAGGCTAGTTTACAGATGTCACCTTTTGAGGCAATCAGATGGTCGACCACTGGGACGCCATTGAATCGAATGAGACCGCGAGCGCCGTGTCTTTGGGCCTGATATTCTTGAGAAGTCAAGAAGCAGATTGCCGTGATTAGGGAAAGGTTGAAGATAGCCCAATCACGACAGAAGAGTTACGCTGACAATCGTCGCCGGGATTTGAGTTTTGAACCAGAAGACTTTGTATATCTCAGAGTCACACCGCTCAGAGAAGTTAAGAGGTTTCATGCCAAAGGGAAACTCGCACCCCGTTATGTTGGACCATTTAAGATTTTGAGCCGCAGAGGCGAAGTTGCTTACCAGCTAGAGCTGCCGCAGTCATTAGCAGGAGTACATGACGTATTCCATGTGTCCCAGTTGAAGAAGTGTCTCCGAGTACCTGAGGAACAGACACCGCTAGAGTCAATTGAGTTGCAAGAAGATTTGACGTACAAGGAGCACCCCGTGAAGATTCTGGACACGATGGATCGAGAGACGAGGAACAAGTCAACCCGTTTCTGTAAAGTTCAGTGGAGCAACCATGAAGAAAGCGAGGCGACTTGGGAACGCGAAGAGGATTTGAAGAAAGAGTTTCCGAACATATTCCTTTAGTAAGCCCTGAATCTCGGGGACGAGATTCTGTTAAGGGGGGGAGGTTTGTAACACCCCAAAATTTTGCTTTTCTTAAATTCTTGTGTGAATTGGCACTTTGGTGAATTTTTGGAATTTTCTGGAATTTATTTGGATTTATTTGGAATTTCTTTGAATTTATTCCATATTGAAATAATTAAAGAATTTAACTTTGCAAATAAAATTTTGTTGGAAATATTTTATTTGAGTCCAAAATGCCCCAACGTATTTTCCATAATTTTTCTGGAATTTTTCTGAGTCTTTTGCTATTTTTAATGAATTAAATGAATTACTGGGAATTATTTTAAATATTAAATCGCTGGAAAATCCAAACCGGGTTTGCACTGTTCATCCGACCGAGCCCGAGTCAGACTCGAGTTCGAGTCCGACCCGAGCCACGTAGTTAAGCCGAACCCACTCGGCCGAACCGGACCCGAACCCAACTCACGTGACCGTTGGATCTGGATCCAACGGCTCACGATGAGCCACGTAGCCCAGTCCGAGTCCTCGCCGGACTCCGCCGTCGCCCGTGGGTGGGCCTCGGTTTTCCGCGCGTAGCACGGACGTCGAGGGCCTATTTAATGCGCCGTCTTCCGTGTCGTGACCTAGACTTCCGTGCGCACCCATAGCCCCAACTCTCGCCGCCCGAGCCGCCGTAGCGCCCGGGCTTAGAGCTCGCCGGAAAGGTTGCCTCTTCCCTCCGTAGTGGTTCTTTGCCGATTGCCGCCATCTCCGCTGCCCTTCGCCGTTGTGCCCAGATCCGGAACAGGGAGGCCACGACGCGTCCGGGCGTCCAACTCACCTCGCCGGAGGAGCCCCGCAACGCCGTGCCCTAGGTCGTCGCCCCAAAGACGGCCACCGGCCGCCAAGACGCTATCACTGCCCGTCGCGAAAGCACCGCCAGCCGTCCGATCAACATCCGACACCCCAGATCTCGCCACGTCACCCACCGGTGAGATCCCGTTCAAAATCCCAGATCCAATCTCAACCGTTGGATCTAGATCCAACGGTCCAGATCAAACGCGTTAACCCAAACGCGTGAGACCCAGATCTAATCTGGGCCGTTGAATTTCAAATCAACGGCCGAGATTGCGCCACGCGTCCGGGAAGGCCTGATCGTGCCAACACGCGCCAGCGCTGGCGTGTGACGCCGACACGCCCGCGTGTCGGCGGCTTGGTCGAACCGCACCATGACGCCACGCCGACGTCATGGCGGCTCAAGATGTCGGCCGCTGTCGGCCAGATACCGACGTCGGCAATGACGTCACCGATGGAGTCCCACTGTCAAGATCGTGGTGAGCCTCACGACGTCGGCCGATGGCGTCACGAGGGGACCCACTGTCGGCGACACATGGAAGCCGTGGGCCGAGTCCACCGTGGACCGAGCCAAGCCGTGGTGAGCCCATGGGCCGGTGACGCCACCGTCCAATCGAGAGGCTGCCACGTGTCCAGCCGACGCAATAATTAATTTCGAAAAGAAAATGATTTATTAATTCGAAGTAATGATTTCAGATTTTGATTCAAACTTCAAACGCTTATAACTTTTGCGTTTCAACTCCGATTTGAGTGATTCAAATTTCTAAATTTGTATAAAATTGAGATCTACCTAATTATGATTTTTATTTAATTTTTAGACTAAATTTTTTCTCTATAATATTATTTAATTGATTATTTAAACTTTAAATAATCATAACTTTTGCATTTAAACTCCAAATTTGACGATTCCAATTCCTAAAAATTCATAAAATTATGTTCTCTCTGTTTATGGATTTTATTTGGATGTTTGGACACTTTTGGTCTTCTGTTTTATTTATTTGTTGCTATTTGCACGCGTTACGAGTAGACGTTGAAGTGCCGGAAGGATTCGAAGGAGAAGTACTGACTCAGGATCCAACTCAAGACCAAGAACAAGTACTTTTTGAAGGCAAGTTGTGCTTTGACCATGTTGATCCTATTTTGAAACCTATTTTGGTTCAAATTATTGCATGCTAGTTCAATTAGAAAATACTTTATTTAAATATAGGAAATTAGATAAATGCCAAATTGATGTATGACACCTTGATTAATTAAATATGTGCCATGACCCTTGTCACCCAAGTTGTGGTTTACTAGTTGGACATTATCAAATTGCCAACATGGGAAATTAGATCGTTGTAGTATGTTGCTTAGACCTGCTACGTGCTCATGACATGATTTTGGACAATCAAATATTAATATTGACTTAATGATATATTAAACCTATTTTGGAAAGGTATCATGTGATGTTGATGGCACGTGGTGCATGGTAATCAAATGGGCTTTGATAAATAGTTTTCGGCCGGGGCATGTGGCAAGAATGATCAGGTGGGCCAGTTGTGGCACTGGGGATGTTGATTTGGTTCTTCGGGTAGTCTTGCCCTGGTCACCCTAAGGACTTAACCTTGCAAGCCTTTGAACTGAGTCAAGCGTGCAACCACATGTCTGTAATGGGACGGACCTAGTTGATTAAGTTGCTAATAACGTACCTATGGGACCTCAGGAGGTCAACTACACCTTTTGTGTAAGTTGTACGGGGGAGCGTACCGGGGCTGCGGCCAGGTACCCATCTAACGGTTGGTTGGCCTAAACTTCGCCTTAGCTAAGGGAAGGGTTAGTGTGCAACAACCGGGGACGACCACTTGTGCTGTTAGAAGTTTCCGAAAGACTTTGTTACGGGAACTCACCTTTGTGGTGTTTGACTGTATCTTGTGGGTAAAGTGCATAACCTCTGCAGAGTGTAGAATCTATTCGAATATCCGTGTCCGCGGTATTGGACATCGCTCGGGAATTACAGTCAAGGGTTAGACTTTCTTGAAAATAACTTGGACTTGAAAGGTTGGGTTGGATTAAAAATGATGTTGATGGAAACGTGGATTAGGATGGGAAAGATGTTTACTAAACTCCTGGAAAAGTTAATTATACTTTACTTGTTACTACTGCTTTCGAATCTACTTATGCTTCTTGTCAAATGCTGTTTACTGCAAATATACCTTGAGCTATTCCTTTGTATCAAGCCATGCATATAGTATATTAGCTTGCATTCTGTGCATGACTTGCTGAGTACCAAGTACTCACCCTTGCCACAATACAACACCAGTTGAAGAGGAGACTACACCAGCTTTGGAGGAGGAGCTCCAAGAGGAACCGTCTACTTAGGGAAGCGAGCCGGTCAGTTGCTGTGGTATCTTGGATGGCGCCACGAAGTTATCTTATTTTTTCGCTGCTATTATTTCTCTCTTAATAAGTTTTAAGCCTGCGTGTATATTTGTAACTTGACCATAAGGTCGAGTAACCAGTTTGACTATTTAATTAAAGTACTTTATTAGTATCGAGTGGTATGATTGTGATATTTACCGATGTTAAGACTGTGTGCACTAGCGCGTTCCTGGACTAGTGCTGAATACACAAAGGGTCCAGATTTGCAAATTCGGGTCCCGACATCACCCCTTGCAACAATACAACACTAGTTGAAGAAGAAGTTACGCCAGCCTTGGAGGAGGAACTTCAGGAGGAGCCATCTACCTTGGGAGCGAGCCCAGTCAGTTGTCTGTGGCATATTGGTTGGCGCCACACGTTTCTTTACTTTTTCGCTACAGTTATTTCTTTTAATAAGCTTCCGCCCTGCGAGGCGTACTTTTGTAACTTGACCATAAGGTCGAGCAACCAGTTTGGCTTAATTAAGTAAAGTACTTTATTATTTCGCTGAGTATGATTGTGATATTTACCAATGTTGAACTGTGTGCACTAGCATGTTCCTGGACTAGTGCTGAATACACAGAGGGTCTGTATTGGCATATTCGGGTCCCGACAGCAGCTAACCATGTTGACCAGAAAAGGGTTGGTATCTAATTGCATTGTTGGCTCCTTAGTGAATTTTAATCTACCACCTTCAATAGCCGATTGAATCTGTTGACGAAAAATAATGCAATCGTTAGTATTATGTGAAAAAAATGATGCCACCTACATTATCTTCGTTGCTTGATTTCTTCAGCCGATGGCAAAGTGTGACCCTCAGGAAACTGTATAACCTTTTATTGTAATAATAAATAAAATATACGATCACATTTAGTTATATCAAAAGCATATTTAACTTCTGACTTAGATTTAGTCGGTTTAAGCCAAGAATAGACTAGGGACTTTTTACTCCCTTTGATCCTTTCGGCTATATTTACCTTTACTTCCTCCCCCTCGAATGAGCTGTCAGACTCATATTCGATGAGGTAAACATTAGGCTTTTCTTTTTCTTTGCTTTTGAACCTATCTTTGAAGTTTTTATTTTGAAAGAACTGGCCTTGTTGAGCCGACACTCTATGCAATAAGTGATCCAAGCCAGTAAACTCTTGGCCACCAAATTTCTCCTTCAAGGGAGGAATTATTAATCCTTGAAAAGCTAGATCGACAAATTGATTACCAGGTAAGGTAACACTAAAACATCGATTTCTAATCTCCTGAATCCTTTTAATATAATCTTTTATCAATTCCCCAAACTTTTGTTGAACAAAGATTAAATCAGACATCATTAATTCTAAGCTTCTCTAGAAAAAATACTCATGGAATCAACTCTCCAAATCAGTCCAGGCATTGACCGAATTTGGAGGCAATGTCGTAAACCAAGTAAAGGCCGCCCTAGATAAAGATAATGGGACGCTTCACCCATTGCACCACAAAGCGTTCGATATGTTCTAATGTTGTCGTGGAGTCATCTCCTAAAAATTTCATGAAATAGAAAACCCTATAACCATTCCAATATGGGATCTGATCAATATAGGTAGGCTACAGGTTTCTGTAGCCGATGGTCTGCCCCTTTAGCTGAATGCCAAACTGACCCCTAAAAATAGGCTAATGGCTTCGGCCTAATTGGTTTCTTTAGCCAATGCCACTTGTGCTTGAGGTGCCTACCAATTAGGAGCAAAATCAGTATGCTGCCCCCCGAGTAAAAACTCGAACCAGCATGGTACTGAGGGTTGCATTGGCAAACATGGCTGCTCATAGCTAACATTCTGTCATCTAAATGTTGGTTCTGGTAGTAGAGAAAACAGTTCTAAATATGATACAACCCTATATGGGGCTAGATCCCTTGTAGGAATCGGCTCAACATAATGTGGCCGTACTTGAGTCTCAACGGCTGAATAACCGACTTAGGGTAGATGTATAATGGAGCAGATGGAGGTAAACTAGATTTGGATTCCAAATTAGAACCATCTGTGCATGCTTGATAATGAGTAATCCCACTTGCATCGGGATCACGTGGTAAGAACATGGTCGGTTGTGCCAGTACTATAGTAGGAATAGTAGCCAACAACAATAGATCAATTGTTAGCTTTACGATCTGAGCATTCTTAGTGATAGAATAGGCTTGGTAGGTTGGCAGAGATTGCATAGGGTCAAGTAGAGTCCCAGTTGACACCAGCTCTTGTGCGACTTTGTTAACGCTATTGGCTATCATCAGCTTGAGCGTTGCTATTAAAGCTTATCACTAGTTGACAAGAGCATGATGTACAGATTGATTAATCATATTTGATAATTCCGCTTATGCGGGTATGTATCGGCATACCTGTCTATTTTCAGCAGCACCCAAAGTCTCCTTGTCACCGAAATTCACCATTGGCAACGTGATTTTCTGCGTGATTCCACATTGGGTTTATTTATAATAATTCAACATCATCAGCCCAAACGCAGCCTTTCGATCTTTAAAGTCTTTTTGCTGCTCGATTGTTAAATCGTCCAATGCTGGGACAATTATCGTGTCAAGATTGACGTTAGACGAAGAGATTAATTGTAACAGCCCAATTTTTGAGTTTTTGAAAAGTTTCAAAGTCAAAAAGAACCATTTGGATTTTTTCTGAATTAACTGGAGCTTAATTTGAATTTTCAATTAATCAAAAGATTTTATTTAATTAATATATGCATCAAATCAAAAATTTTCTTATGCTTCAAGGAATTTTTCTATATTTTTTGGGATTTTTATGAATTTATTTTCTATTTATTTGAATTTATTTGCCTTTATTTGATTTTTTTGGAAATTTGTTAATTCAAAAAATTAATTTTCTTTTGAAAAGTCTCTTGGGCCAAACTCGTTCTAGCCCATCTGTCCCTGCTCCGTGGCCTGGTCCACCGGCCCAGCTTCCCAGCCCGCCATGCGTCACCACTTCGGTCAATCTCGTAGCCCGCCTCTAGCCCATGCCAGCCTAGCCACGCCGCCGCGTGAACCCTAGCGCTGCCGCGTCCGAACTGCGTCTGGCCTCCATCGGAGTCTGCGCAAGACACGATCGCCAAGGCTATTTAAGGCCTCAATCCGTGTGCACCGTCTCATGCCGTGTTCGATGCCCTAGGTTGCGCACGCCGAGACCTTGCCGTTGCTTGTCGATTCCTTATCAGAGCCTATGAAGTGCCTCCGCCGCACGAAACCTTTCTCCACCATCGTTCTACCGCTCCGGTTGGTTCTAGCCACCCTCGTTTGCTTCAACGAATTCGTTGCATCGTCCTCTACCGAAAGCCCAAAGGCCCGCACCCAATCTGTTGTTCACCGCTTCCTGGGTCGTCTCCCTAGCGGACGGCAGGTCTTCTCACTAGAAGCCTCGGCCGGAGCATGAGCCGATGTAGTCGCCGCGTGTTCATCCACCTCAACGCCGCGTCAGCACCCTCGACCGCGTGCCACTGAGCTCTCGCATCAGCCATGCATGATGTCATCATCCTTGTGTTGATGTCAGCCCTGGCACTATTCTTGTGAGCCTGGTCTACCGTGGACCGATATGAACCCGTGGACCTGGTCCATATATCAGGGGCCCACCTGTCAGCATCTCAAAGCTTTTCCGGATTTATTTTAATTTCCAAAATTCCCATGCTGACATCATCAGTGCACAATAAATCTATTTTCCTTTAGAAAAATAATTCCAGAAATTAGTCTTTTTTCTATTTTTTCTGTTTTAAACTTTAGAAATTCCGTTCTCTCTCGTACAAACTCCGATTGAGGCAATTCTAGTTTCTAAAAACTCATAAAATCAAGCTCTACATTCCAGAGCCATTTATTTTTTTTTACTTTTAAGCTTATTTGAGTCTCTGTTTTGGTATGTATTTGCTTTGTTGCTTTCTTTTTCGGTAGACGTTGATCCCCAAGGAGTGAGCGTAGGATTTGAAGGCCAAGACTCAACAATCGCAATTGACCAACAAGGCAAGTCGTAGCCCATGAACATGTTGGACCCATGTTTGCAAAAGTACTTTGTTTTATACAATTCCATGCTATTTGTTTACAAGTATTATTTACTGGGAATAGTTAAATACCTGATTGTCATTATGCCACCTTGATTAATTGAGATGCCCTGTATCCATTGTCACCCTAGGTTGGCTTATTTAATTGTTGGACATAATTGTAATACCAACATTGTGTTATCGTAACTATGCTTAGACATGCTTAGTTGTACGATGGGTTCATGTCACATGATGAATTAATAATCTTGACTTAATGAGATATGGAATCATGACGGGTAGCCACTGTTGAAAAATTTGTTGTGCCATGGCAGGGTGTGCCATTGGTTTTGGTTACACAAAATAGTTTTCACTTGGGCAAGTGATCGTACAGTAAAGGGGTGCCGTTAGCACATTTGGGATGTGGTTGTCTTGCCTGAGAATACTTAAGGACTTAATCTTGTGCGCCATTGAGCCATTGAACTAGACTTAGCCGTACAACCACATATCTGGTATGGGATAGACCTGGCTAATTAATTTGCAATGTCTAAATTTTAGTACTGTTGTGGTTGTGTGGGTTCCGGGATGGATGCGGGTAGACTCATATGGCGCAAGAGGGGGCCCTAAGGGGTGAAACCTTAGCAGGCATTACTGGGTTTAGACAGAGCATTGTAAAGGCCTTATTGTGATCTCTCTGCCACACACCAAAGGAAGTGTGAACTTGCGCATGGCACTAAAGAATGTCTTGTGGGTAAAGCTGTACAACCTCTGCAAAGTGTGTCAAACTATTCGAATAGCCATGTTTGCGGTCATGGACGTGCCTGGGAACTTCGCACGAGGTATAGAGTTTTCATAAATGTTGGATGATGAATTGTTGGATGTGAACAGGGAGTTCACTGTAATTTTTATGTCTAAAGTTAATACTATTGAGTTCAGTGGTTGATGATAGTTTTAGTTGGTGATGGGAAATGCCTTGCCAATCTTTTGTTGTTATCTACCATTGGTTTACCAGTTATTTATTATCTTTTGTCAATTATGCTTTGAATCTATTTATTGTATTTACATTTAAGTTATTGCTTTATGCAAAATAACTATATGACTATCCTTTGTCAAGCTGTACATTATTTGTACAATTCCCTACGGCTTGCTGAGTACTTTTTTTACTCACAGCTTTATGCTTTTGTTGATCAGTTGCTGAGGAAGAATAGGGAAATACTGAGTTCTACGAGGAGTACTATAAATACTACGAGAACTAGGATGACATTTCCCCATACGATTGCTAGTGGCATGTCGTATGGCTCAAGTTGTTTTATTTTCCGCTGCAATAGTTTATTTGTTTCTTAAGCCCTCAAGGCACAGTTATGTAAACTTTGACCATAAGGTTCGTGATTACTATTTACTACTTTCTTAGTTAATTTATTGAATGGAATGATATTTCAACTTTGTTGCCACTGTGTGCACTAGTGTGATCCTGGACTAGTGCAGTATACACAGAGGGTTTCGGATTCATAAATCTGGGTCCCAACATTAATTTTCCTGTAGAATACATCGTCATCGATCTATCTCACCAAGCGTGTCAAAAGTGTGTTGATGTCGAAAACTTGATGAAGGGTTAATTTTCTTGTAGAATACATCGTCGTCAATCTATCTCACCTGGCGTGCTAAAAGTGTGTTGATGTTGAAAACTTGATGAAGGGTTTAATCAGGATGCGAGCGTGCCAGCCGATTTGATCCTGCAATAAAAACAATATGTGATTCAATCAGCTGTAAAGTCAACTATTTCTTTCAATTATGATCTAATCTAATCTAAACAGTTATTCAAGTTGATTAGATGAAAAGTAACCGATAGATCTAAACAGCCTAATTTAGCTGATTAGACAAAGGTAAAGGTAGATTTTCCCCAAAAAGGCAATGTGCAACAAGATTGGAGAAAAAGCAGACCTGAATAATGTAAGTCAACTAGATCAACAATCGGTGATACACAACTTTATTGATCAAGCGAATTACAGAGGAAGGATTACAAATCTAAAATTCTACTCCTAGTCGATGAAAAGTAAAGTAAAAAGTACAATGACTTGGTTGATTGATTGTCTTTGTCCTCTCATGTTGCCCGTCGTCTTCTTTTATAGCATCTGGACCAACCATGTCCCCCTCAGACCTGTAGATCACTATCTGCATCGGTTTCAATCTTCGCCAAAATACTTTTCTTTGAAATCGATATCAGTTTGTATTCCGATTAGCTTTTATTCCGATTTTACCTCTGTTGTAACTTGTATCGGCCGTAACTTTCCAAAATAAGATTTCCTTTAATCTAACACTGACCTTACTCAAATTTATACCAATTTAGCCCTTGCCAAATGGGCTACTCATCAGATTCTGGTATCAACAATAATAAAAATTAGTGGTCAAAACTGACCGTGTCGATGTCCGAAATGACAACTAGTTGTCACATAAGGGAGTAATATTTTATTGTAAGAATATGAGTCAAGTCTAGAATCAAGAAATATACTGTTACATGTCCAAAAGATCATAAATGATAACTACCATAATGTTCGTAATAACAAGTACTTAATCACTGAGAAAAATGAATATTGGATTATTGAAAAAGGATGAGATAATATCTTTTAGTAGGTTTTCTCATAGTTCAGCCTTATAAGAGATGCATTTTGATCTTTTAGTAATTTTTGATTTCGAAATAGGCCCAATATTTTGGCTCATGGTACATATGTATGATAGCGGTGCTATTGCTAGCTATAGCAGTTATAGCTAATGTAGCAGAATATTGGTCTATAAATTCATGTTTGAGGTCCACAAAACTTGTAGTGCAACTAAACTCGCTATTTAGAACACTAGATAATAGCACCAACGGATCATAAGAAAGATTTCAAATTTCACTGAAATTTTATCGTAAATCGGCGAAATTTGGTTCTTTTAGTGGGTCCCGAAATACACTTATCTAAGTTATATTACGGTGGGTTCATTTGGATTTTTTTCCAAAAAAAATCAAATTTTTGTCAAATTTTGTCAAAAATTTAAAATTTTTGTTCGAACTTTTCGTCCGGAAATTACACCTAAATTTCAGTGATTTGGGTGGGTGCCGAGAAAAAAAATCAAAACGTAATTCGAAATCTGATAATAAGGGCTTTATGGTAAACTCTGGCCATTATTGTCGTATAAAGATCCACACTAGCACCATAATCCCAAAACAAATGACCGAGCCTGAAGGAAGCAACACTGCAGCCGACCTCATGCTCACAACTCCCCTCTTGTCGGTGGCCATGGAGCACCAGCAGGGAGAGAGGGAGCTCCAGCTTCTCCTACCCACCACCACGCTTCGCGACGCCGCCGTCTTCCATGCCCCGCGGCGGCCGGCGAGCCCCTCCGACCGCCCGCAAGGGCCGCAACTCGACCTGAACCTGTCCATGAGCATCGGATCACCACGGCCGCCGCTGCCGCCGTCGACCGGTCAGAAGAAAGCGGCGGTGTCTGCAACCGGGCCGGACGTGCAGGTGCAGGCGCTGAAGCGGCAGACGGCAGAGCAGGCCCGGCTGGCGTCGGCGCAGCGGGCGTACGCGGAGCGCGTGACGAAGCTGGCGCGGCGGGAGCTGGAGCTGGCTGAGCTGGAGTTTGCGCGCGCGCGGACCATCTGGGAGCGCGCACGCGGCGAGGTGGAGAAGGTGGAGCGCATGAAGGAGATGGTCGCCGCGCGCCGGATCGGCTCGGCCAAGCTCGAGATCACCTGCCACGAATGCATGCAGCGCTTCCACCCGTAGCTCCTCCTCCTCCTCGTCTCCGTCGACTGATCAGCTAGCAAGTAAAACGAATGCACGACACCTTACGTATACCGCGCGAGCCGGTGTAGTTTTCCATACTAGCTTATTGCATAATTCTATTAGCTGTTGATTTAATCTGTGTGCGCTTTAATTAATTAATTTGTGTTAATTAATTCAGCTTCTTCAGATCGTCTGCTTGATGCATGCGTCAATTGGACTCAAGGTAGCTTAGCTAGGGAAGATATATGTTAATTTAGTTCTTCTCTCTTGCTTTGCTGTTTGTTGTTGGTTCCATCGTTTCCAGCCTGAAAAGATAAGGGAATCTAACAGTTGAGCTAAGCTAGCCTTACTTAGTGCTTTACAATTCGGATGTGCTAGCTGGAGTACCAGTACCTGTTTAGTAGGACAGATGAGGTTCTCCAAGATAGTTAAAATCTTTTTCCTGTAAAAACAATTGTTGAGGTGACTGCATGCCAACCTTTTCTGTACGAATGAAAGATTCCGGTTAAAAATATTCAGAATGGTAACACGGCCATAGGTCGTGAATTTCAGATCTGTCGTATACACTTAGAAGAGAAAAAAGAACAATCGTTGTAGTCGAAAGTTTGGTGGAAAAACCAAAATGAGCGTGTAGGTAGACCACAGCCTAAACGATGTCTGATCCACGTCGTAGTCCAAATCAAACCCTAGCCGTGAGGGGAAGCGTTGAACTATGCGATCTTATGACGTTTGATTTCTCTGAATAAAATCCAACCCAAATCCACTAAAGCTTGTACTGAGATAGACAATTGAACAAGATCAATAGGGGTGCAACTGGAAGTGAAACAGGGAGGGGGTAGCTGGCAGCCTTGTCAAAAATGGTGATAGCTAAACAAACGAGCAGGCGTAGATACAGTAACCATGAGCTGTTTCTTGCACTGTCACTCAGTTAACTCTTACCCATGAACAGTTGCAACCTGCAAGGAGAGAGACAAGACATGCATAGATGCCATACGCAATGTGTTGATGCTATCATTCCAATGCAAAGATGTCGGCACTCGGCAGAAAGGATTTCTACTGTGCTGCTACAGCTTCTTCCTTTTCTTTTCCTTCTGTTAGTTCTGACATTTATGGGAATCAGTAGTAAGGTTTGTATGTTGATGCTACTCATGGACTCCACATGAAGAACACTATGACAAAACCATGTACCATGTACAGTATAATGGTACTCTATGTACCTGAAATTCTGCAAGGTAGTTTAGCTATCAACAAAAGTAGACAGTGCACTTGTAGGAAGATTGAATCTCGCAAATGTTCAATGAACTTGCTCAGTTTGTGCCGCGAACTAGAATTCTATTATGAGAGGCCTTTCAACTTGCTTAATTACGTACGCCACTCAGGTCTATTTGTTGGTTAAGTAAAAACTGTCATCAGTGACGGTTCGTAACTGTCATCAGTGGTGGTTTTTCGAACCGCCACCGCCACTGATAATATTATCAGTGACGGTTCCAAACAAAAACCGCCACTGATAATATTATCAGTGACGGTTCCAAACAAAAACCGCCACTAATAATGCATTATCATGACATGGATAATATTATCAGTGGCGGTTCTAAAGAAAAACCGTCACTAATAGTCTTCCCATCATTTTTTTTTTGCTAGAACCGTCACTGATAATACTATTTGTGGCTGTTCAAACAAAACCGTCACTGATAGAGCGTCACCAATGTGCAGTTTTGTGGTAGTGCGTGAAGGATACCTTGAATCTGTTTGATTCTACTGTTTAGGTCCTTGAACTTGTTGAATTGCACCACTTAGGAAGGCTCAATTAAAATTTAAGTTGAAGAATAAAAGTAGAGATGTGTGTCGTGCCGACCTAGGCTGGTACGGCATGGGCCTATCGGGTCACGTGTCTAAACCGTGTTCTACCACGACAGTCCGTCATGCCGACCCAGCTTGTCAGGCAGGCCCAATTGCGATTCGTGTCAGCTTCCTGCCATGATGGTCCAGGCTCGGTCCATTTGCACTATTGCGACGTGAGAAAAGGAATTAGAGATGCACGAAGCTGAGGCAGTGGACATAAATATTGGTGAAACAACACAAAATTTTATTTATTCATTAGGTACATATACAAAGTTACTACCTCATTAAAAACTTTACTCCCCAAAGTGGTTTTCCCTGGTAAGAAAAAAGCATAGTAACAATATGCATACTGTAACACCCTATTTCTGTAATTAGTTAATTAAGTGCCTAATCTTGCTTTGTTGCTTATTTGGTTCTTAATTTGGAGTTGGTTGCGCTAGGGCTTAATTGTTCGAACTGTTTCGGATGGTTATTGCCTGAAACCCTAACCTGCGAGTTCGTTAGAATTCTTTAGCAACCTCGATCCCTAAGCCTTCCTTTGTAGTCCCTAGACCCTTCCCAAAAGAAAACCCCGAGTTTCGAAGAAATTTGCGGAGAAATTGGCAAAATCGAACAGCTGGAGCGGCAGTACCGCTGGCTAGGGCCGGTACTGCCGGACCAGTGGCACTACCGCCCCTGGGGAGCGGTAGTGCCGACCGAGTCGACGGGGCAGGGGCAATGGCACCCTCGTCGCTGCTCGGCTGACCGTCGCCACCACACCAGTTTCCAGAGGCTTCCCCTACGCCGATACACCCCCTGGCCTCTCTCTCTCTCTCTCCCTCACTCGTTCCCACTCTCTCTAGCTCCCACACTTGCCCCCCCCTCTCGTTCTTCCTCTCTCACACCCGAGTTCCCCCTCTCCACTTCTCTCTTCGATGATTTGAGCTCAAGACAAAGCAAGCCAAGGTGTGGAGCAGCTTCCCTAGGCCCCAAGCAAGCTCAAGGTGGGTGGGAATCAAACCCTAGATTGATCCTCCGAGATTTGAGCTCAAAACCCTAACTTTTCTATTTCCCTTCTTTTCTTCCTTTTGTTCTAACCCTAGAAAATATAGTTAGTGAGGCTAATCTTTGGTTAGCTGAGTTCCTAGACCTAGGTTAGGCCCTAAAGAACGAGTTAGTGCAAAAGAATTGGATTGAAAGCCCTAATTACTCTTTTGTCAGATTTATTCGCTTAAAAGTTATTTTTGGTGATTTTTGGAGTTTCCCTTGGAAACCCTAGCTCCAAAAGTCGAGAAATTGACTAATAAGTATATCTGATGCCGTTAAAGTTTGATTCTCGCAAAAAGGAATTGAGTTTGAACTCGATTTGAATTGAAAATCGAGATTTGGCATTAATTAGGATTTTCGTGTTCCTAAAGTGGGAAATTAGGTAAAACAAAGTCGAAACTTGGTGTGACCTGCATAAATGGGTCCCTAGCATCGCTAGGAGCCTGTCCACGTAATTGTCTCAAAGTTTCGAGTCCATTTGCGCAAAATCCTATCCATCAAATTTTGCACTAGGGCCGGCACTACCGACGTTATAGGGCGGTTACTGCCGCCCGAGCGGCAGTACCGCCGCTACAACATCATCGCCTTTTTTCTAGAGAGCTCCCCTTTTGCCTCCAGTACGACCTGGCCCGAGGACCGGTACTGCCGGGCAGGGCGGCACTACCGGCCGCCCCATGCTGGTACTGCCGGGCTTAGGGGATAAAACCTGGTTTGTTTTTATTTAGTTTATCCCTCACTTGTTGGATTAGCTTTGCCTTTGTATTTGCATCTTAGATGCCTCATTTAATTCGTTCTCTTTGTCGCTTCCTTTGCCGTGTGATCGCGTAGACGTTAATGCATCGGAAGCTGCCGACGAGGATCCCGACTACCTCCCTGTGGAGTATCTGAACCCCGGGTACCTACACGACGGGCCGCAAGAACCCACCAAGAGGGGGCGTTCCAGGACGGTTACAAAGAATTGGGCTTTACACGGACTCTCACCATCGTGTCCTACAAGATAGGATAAAAGATGGTAACTAACTATTGTTAGGAATGATACGATTATATTCTGGAGATAGAATCTCCATCATGTAACCGATTAGGAATTCACCCTGTAACTAACTCGGATCCCGCAACCCCTACCTATATAAAGGGGGTAAGAGGAATAGGGCAAGAGACAGAAAACCACAATAGTGCAAGCAACGCAGGCATAAGCAAACATACATCTCATAATCCCAGAACATAGGACTAGGGTATTACCTCCACTGCAAAGGGCCTGAACCTATCTAATCCCTTGTCCCGTGTTACCATCGAGTTTCGATCTAGTGCATAGCCCCACATAGATTATTGCTGATAACAAACATTGACAGTTGGCACGCCAATTAGGGGAAGCATGAAGATAAATGTCAACGAGCTCGATGGCTTCCATCAATGGAGAAAGCATCATCTTCGCTCCCGGTCAGGTATTCTGCTTCAGGAGTCTCCACTTCACCGCCAACAAGCTTGGCACGCCCGCCCTTTCTAACTCGAATCAAATCTGATTTGGGAGGAGTTTCGACAGCATTTCTGCCGAGCATAGTAAAGACCCAGCTATGGACGAGTCTCTTTCCTATTCCTCTAGCACGGAGATTGATTTCCACACGGTGTGCGTGATCAGGGATAGGAGCTCTGAATCACATTACCGGTGGGAGGCCGAAGAAGAAGCGGAGACAGAACATCTTCGCTATGAAGCCCAAGAAGCGTGCACTCGGTCACTCCAGACTCGACCCAACAATGCCGACGAGGACATCTTGCACGAAAAGGTGGGAAACAAGTTAGTTTTCCGCACGCCGTAGCAAAACATCATCGCCTCCAAGACACTCCTCGACACCTTGGGCTCAATACTTGAGCCCAACGGCCCGGCTGCCCCGATTAAGGCACAAGTCAAAGACATGGTGACAGCGGCAGCGGTACAGCACAACCAGTGAGATCAGGCTGCGACAAAGCCTCCTCGCACACATGCACACACTGCAAACAGTCGGACCGACAGCAGTCGGGCGAGAAGCAATCGATGTAAGCTCCCATATGGCAGGGACGTGTGCTTGACCATCCACCATGACCTCTGCCAGGACCTCAACACCAGGAGACAAGAGCGGGAGGACGACGAGCAGCGTCGGCACGAAGACGACCGCGAGCGCTTTGGTATCGACCACCACCAAGACAGCCAACGTCACGATGGCGACCGTGAGCATCAAGACGTGGGCCTCAGCGGACGCAGGAACCACTACCACCCAAACCGCCGTGACAACAATGATCGCCAAGTGGAATCTCCACCATGTTGTCATCTACCACACCGTGATGAGGAGCCCATTGATGGAGTCTGAGCATTCACCGCTTGGCTCTGTCGAGTAGTGTGGCCCGACGGTTTCAACCCTAAGAGCATCATCAAGTTTGACTGAGAAAGAGATTTAGAAGCCTAGCTGCAGATTTACGCCCTCGTAGTCAAGGCAGCCGGAGGCGACTACGACGTAATGGCAAATTACCTACCAGTCATGCTCGCCCCATCGGCTCAAGCATGGCTCACAGGGCTTCCGAGGAATTCCATAGATTCCTAGGGAGATCTTTGTGAGCAATTTATTACAATTTTTCAGGGCACTTACGAGAGGCCTAAAACCCTGTGGGATTTGTATCAGCTTCATCATAAGAAGAACGAATCTTTACGAGAATTCATCTGACGCTTCACGCAGAAGAAGAATACGGTTTGGGACGTCTAGGATATAGTCGTCATCGCGGCTTTCCAGAAAGGAGTTAGCAATCCCGATCTCATCGAGAAGATATCCCGGAAACCCCCAGCTACGGTAAGGGAGATGTTCGCCCTAGCCTATCGATATGCTACGGCCTCAGATGCTTTGGCCGAGCGCCAAGAGGATCGTCCACAATAGAACGATAAAATGGACCACGCCGAATCCTCAAAATAGAAGGACAAAAAACGGAAGGGCGAGAGCTGGTCGCAGGAGCTGATCGCGGTCGGGGAAAGGGCCAATGACCCAAGAGTCAAAAGAAAACCGAATGGAAGACATCGACCGACTGGAAGAGGCTAGGGACATTGCCGCAATCCAGTCGGCCAAGTACCTCCAGGTCTTACGTCGCTGTCATGATTGCAATGTACGGGGCCGCGCCTTCTCTAAAGGAGATTTGGTTTTCAGAAAGAATAAAAAAAGCGAGCACAAGCTCTCCCCAAGCTGGGAGGGCCCCTATATTGTTGACGAAGTAACGCGCTCGAGGGCTTACAGACTTAGGCACAAAGACGGCGTGGTCATCAGCAACACGTGGAATGAAGAGCAGCTACGTCGCTTCTACACTTAAACCTTCTATTCGACTATGTCATTATGAATAAAGTTTTTGACTTACTACTCAGTTGTCGCCCAACTAAGAAGTAAGCTGGGGGCTACACTTAATAAGTGTACGCTTGCACGTACACGTTCCTTGGAAACATCCTTACTTTTTTCTCGATCCAGGTGACTTTCCGAGCGCGTGACAAATGAAACTTTGATCCCACAAGCGGCCTAGTCACTCGGAGGGCGTGTAAGGGGCAAAAGGCCTTGAGCCCAGTTCCGGCGCTCGGGGGCTACACAAGTTGGGCTGATCTCCAGTATCCTAATGTATATAGCTTTAGTGCGCCCCAAGTCGGGCTGATCTCTAGCATCCTAATGGATATAGCTACGGTGCGCCCCAAGTTGGGCTGATCTCTGGTATCCTAATGGATATAGCTATGGTGCGCCCCAAGTCAGGCTGATCTCTGGTATCCTAATGGATATACCTATGGTGCATCCCAAGTCGGACTGATCTCCAGTATCCTAATGGATATAGCTATGGCGCGCCCCAAGTCAGACTAATCTCCGAAATCCTAATAGATACAGCTATGGTGTGCCCCAAGACGGGCTGATCACCGGTATCCTAATGGACATAGCTATGGTGCGCCCTAAGATGGGCTGATCACCAGAGTCCTAGTAGTTATATTGGGTATCACTCATGATATGCCCCATGTCGAGCCAATAGCTGGTTACCGCAAGTCGGAATCAGATATCACGAATTGACTTTGAATAAAAGCTTCCGAGGGTATGCCCCATGATGGGTTATCAGCTGTGCATCATGTCAGTTGAATACAAGTACCACTCGGCCAAAACTTATTCAAATTATGGTGTGCCTCAGGACGAACTGATCACCAATATCCTAACGGCATATTGAGTATCACTCAATATTCCCAACCGGTGGAGCTCTAACAAGTCCTTCACAATTTTCCTGCCTGCAACAAAGCACTCGGCATAAAAGGAGGACTAGTCGGGAAGCTGCGCCAAGAACTGGGCACTCAGCATGAAGCAGGACTCGGCTGGCTGCAACCAGAAAAGATGGCAACTCGATTGCGAAGCACTCGAGGGCTACTGTGGAGTATGTGGACCCCAGGTACCTACACGATGGGCGCAAGGACCCACCAAGAGGGGGCGTCCCAGGACAATTACAAAGAATCGAGCTTTACCCGGACTCTCACCATCGTGTCCTACAAGATAGGATAAAAGATGGTAACTAACTATTGTTAGGAAGGATATGATTGTATTCTGGAGATAGAATCTCCATCATGTAATCAATTAGGAATCCACCCTGTAACCGAATCGGATCCCTCAGCCCCCTACCTACATAAAGGGGGCAAGAGGAACAGGGCAAGAGACAGAAAAACACAACAGTGCAAGCAACGCAGGCACAAGCAAACATACATCTCATAATCCCAGAACACAGGACTAGGGTATTACCTCCACCGCAGAGGGCCTGAACCTGTCTAATCCCTTGTCCCGTGTTACCATCGAGTTCCGATCTAGTGCATAGCCCCACATAGATTATTGCCGACTACCTCCCAGACAACACATTCGATGAAGAGCAAATAGGCAAGAACCCCTTTTGAACACATTGATCCCATATTTGCAAAGTTATTTTCATTTTGTCAAAACTATTATGCATGCATATATATTATGTAAAGTCGCTAAATTGTGGGAATTGGTAGTTAAAACCCAATTTGATGGATTTCCTTAATTGATTTGAACACGAGAACTTTGTCGAACTCTAGGTTAAGATCAGATGCTACAACAGGTGTCGAATGGGTTATATGAATAGTACCTGCATAAGCTTAGTCAAGCAGTAGATATGAAGTCCACGGTTCGATCGGTGGTACCATTCAATTAAAATCTCATTTTGGGTACAAACTGAGTTTGGAAATGGTGGTTTGTTCAAAATGGTGGTTTAACTGAAAATGGTTATGTTGGTAAAAATAGAAAATAAAAGGAGTGTGTTTTAGACCCAAGCGGGACAATGGATTATTGTGACTATGATTGGTACGCAGTCAGAAATTTGTTGGTGGATGCTTGCTATGGGAAGGATGAGGGCGATCTGTCGGGGGACCATCGTATGTACCGGGGGGTACTACTGTAGACTCCTGTCGCCATAGCCGGATGGTTGGAAGATCTCGCCTGAGTCACCCTAAGGACTAAACTTGGTATTATCGACTGAGTCAACCCGTGCAACCGCATGTGCTAGTATGAGATAGCCTTAAACTAGTACAAGGGTTGGAGTCTAGCCTTGCATTATGGCCAAATCAGTATGGACAGATATAGAAGGCACTGGTGTTGTTCTAGGAACTCCCTCGCAGAGGCATCGGGGATGGAGTATTCCAGTACAATGGTGTATGCCTTGCTATGGATCGAAAGACGATGGGTAAGAAACCGTAAACCATCGCGAGAACTTTGTGGTTGTGCTGATCTCCCATCATAGCAATGGAATGCATATCACTGGGGCTGGTGTAAGACTAGACACTAGCAAATGGAACAGTTTCGTCACAGTCTAGCAAAACGGATACAACGAGTATCGTGTGGCATGGTTGACATGATTGATAGAATGTGTCATATGGGTAAAGTGTGCAATCTCTGCAGAGAATAATTCTAATCGATTAGCCATGCTCATGGTCAGGAGCAGCTTGGAAAGTACTATCAATTATAGACTTTTGGTTTTGTTTTTCGGGAATAGTTTTGGGAAAACTGATTGGGTCATTTGGTATTGAGTAAGGTGGGCTGATTGGATTGGAAAAATTGGATTCGTGGAATGGTTAGATTGGTGGGTTGTGGAATGAACTGGTGGACCTATTCATCTATATAATGATTTGTTAATTTGGCTGGTGAATGAATATGACAATCTGGTGGATGGAATGTGAATCATGGATCTATGAATACTTATTGCAAATTACTTTCTTTACAAATTGCTCTTGTAAATTGCCGAATGGTTCAATATTATTATTCTATTGCAAATAAATCCTGCTTCATGCTAATTGAAACTAGTGCAAGAACCTGCTTCATTGTCATAGCCTGCATTTTATTATACTTGCAAACACTAAAGTCTTGTGAGTACATACGTGTACTCATTGTTTGCCCTAATTGAAAAAATGAGAAGCAGAAGGAGCAAGAGAAGACGACGGTGATCCGGATGGTGAGTCCCTCGAATTGGGTCTGGACAATGCTCTCAACGGCTAGCTGGGTCTTACCCTAGTCGGTTGCCTCTAGGTTGGAGGGTACGCCGCGACCGCCGCTATTACTGCTATTTAGATTTCTTTTCTTTTGTGATGTATTTGGCCAGTCGGCCTAAACTGTAAACTCAAACCAACTGTAATAATTATATCACTTTTAATATATATATATATATATATAACTGTCCTTTACGGTTGTATATGTGAACTGATGCACTCCTCTAGAAAGAATATATGGTGCTAGGATACTGATCCAGGGAACTAGCACATGATAACATATTTGTGGGAAGCTCGGATTGGAATCAACTGGTTGGCATATGACCGCTAGCAGCGTGTGTCGTGCCGATTGATTGGCCTCAATCCAGGTATGGTTTTGGAAAAGTGATTAGGAATCTTACGGGTTGCGCTAATTCCCAGACCGACGCAACAGTAATGACTCGAATCACTGTTCTAGGACCGGAGCTCCCCACACATACATACTAGCTACTCCCCAGCGTCGAGATCGTTCAAGCATTCTAAGCCAATGTAAGTCTAATATGATGGCATCAATGGCTATGTGAGGCAAGCGGGAAGATGACTGTGCACGGTGTCACAAGCACGCTCAGCAAGCGGTGTAGTGGAGCGCCAGTTTAGTGTGCGCACTCAGTGTCGGTGAGCATGTACTCTCCAATCTCTATTCTGCACCTTTGGGCATCTCCGTTGTCTCCCATTTCTCTACATGCAGGGACTACAATGGCATTGGCTACAGGGTGAGCCACAGCATTCCGCAATGTCACGACACGGCGCTCTGCCATGTACTGTGTCTACTTTCGGCCCATCGGGCCTGTTTCATGCCGTGCCGGCCCAAGCATGATGTGCTGTGTCGCCCATCGTGCCCGACTGCGACATCATTCCTCCACATCCATTGCAATGCAAGTGTGCTGCTCTCGAGCTATATCTAAATCCACAAAATTCAGTACATGCAATAAAGCCTAACAAGTTAAAACTACCCTAACTTTATAGTGAGTGGTAACTCATGGACACAAATAAACTGATGAATGGTGATTACATTAGGAACCTCTCACACCCATGCAAAAAGAAAAAAATAGTGGCGTATTGAATCAAACCTCCAGCTAAATCAAATACCTTGAATACTCAAGAGTACTCACAGAAGACCGAGGGGGAGGAGGCTGCGGAAGGGGAGGAGGTTGGCGAGGGAGAGGAGGCCGGCTAGGGGGATAAGGCCGCATCGTAGAGGGGGAGGAGGTCGCGTCGCTCAGTGGGAGGAGGTCGCGCTGAGGGGAAGGAGGTTGTGTCGCCCAAGTGGAGGAAGTCGTGTCGCTGAGGGGAGGAGGCCGGCCTAGGGGAGGAGGCTGCGGAGGACGGCGTGGGGGAGGAGGCCATCATCGCGGGAGGAGGCCAGCTATGGTTAAGGTCTTTGTGCTATCTGAATCTCTTCTACGTTTGGTATGATGATTGCGGCCGGTTGCTCAAAATTGATTAAGTAGCTGGAGGATCATGAGAGATGATTTTTTGCTAGAAGGATTAATAATATGAACTCTCATCACTGACAGTTTTTTGGCTAGAACACGCAGTGATGAGAGCCTCGTCACTAACTCTTTTAGCCAAAAAACCGCTTTTGATAGTAAAAAACCATTAGTGATAAGGGATCTAATATAAACCTTTTTTGTAGTAGTGCGAGTGGCACATCTGGACAGGTTTAACGACGTCTTCTGCCATTTACTAATCCAGGAATTGACATAGTTCAGAGATATATACAATCTATTCAATCGGCAATGTTGCTAGAGTGGAGTGCCATAATTTGGAATCCAGAAGAATATTCTGTAACCATTAGTAACTGATGATTGTCGCGTTACGCCTCGTGGAATCAGGGGAGGTGCTCCCTTTCATTTGCTTTTATCTAGACCAGACAGGTTGAAATGAACGATCTCTTAGAAAGTACTGACGTGGAACCAAAACAAAACATAGCAAGCAAAGCCTGCCCATGTGCACTGCCTTTCGCCTTTGGAATCTTGTTCTCACATAATCACACTGGTTTAATTTGTGGTTCGTACCTAGGACTATTTGACGGAAGAAAATATCATGATCTCTTCCAAAGATTGCTTATTCATGGACCAACATACATGGCTCAAAATCTAGTCGAGATTTCAAAAATTGCAGTCGAAATCTCGGCTTTTGGTCAGGGCCAAGATTCCAAATCTCAGTGAGACAAAAAAAAATGTAAATTGCTACAATGATTTCAGGTTTTCTCGGTGAGATTTTGGGTTTTTTTTATCTAGATGATCACAAATTTGACCTTTTTTTTTGTTTGCGGAACCGGATTTAATACCAACTTTTTTGTGGCGAATTGTAATACCTTTTGTGGAGAATACATGTGAATATTTTGCAAAAAAAATATATATACAAACTTTGGTCATATTGGGTCATTTCAGGCGAAATTTCAGTTTTGCCGGCCGCTAAAATACTCGATTTAACATTTGTCTTTTCCATTTTGGCTAAAATTCTAAAATATTACCGAAATTTTGGATTTCAACCGACCCAAGATGTAGTCTAAAAACGAAATTTGTGACCTTGCTAATATAGCAATATAAGAGAATTGTCCTTATTACGGTAATAAAAGTTCCTGCACCTATCTCACAGCATTCCTTGAGGGTTTCTCTGTAAAGAGTACTTCTTTTTAACAGACTCTAAGAAAGGAAATATAACATCTCAGTGTTGAGTGACATCACAATTGGAAGAAAGAGGTGCTTTTATGCATTTCTTTTTTAAAGTTGCATAAATATTAATAAAAGGTGAATAGTGATTACTTACCTCTTCCCTTGCTTTAAAATTTATATAACTTGTATTAGAAGAAAAAGCATAAAAGTACTACTAAAAAAATTGTCTGCTTAGAGGTGATGCTTTTCGGAATGATATAACTACACAAAATGTAAAATAAGTCAGGAGCTAATCTACACCAATTCATTACTAACTTTAGTTCCTTTGCGATCTGTGCAGTTCTTATGAAGAATGTTAGAGGGCATTGCAAAAGCAATAATTGTACCCAATCCATTTTAGACCCCACTTGGTAACTTAGAACCAGGCTGTTTCTACTGGATTCTGGAAGAAACCCAACCAAACGGGCTAAAGCTCGGAACGATTCTCCTCAGATCGTTTCTTCTTTTTCCACTCCGTGGCCGAATCGATCTCAACTCCGTTCCACCTGATTCTACCTGAAACATTTTTACCAAGGATCTAGAACCGTTTTCGTTTCTACTAAAATCTGAAACAGGGCCTAAGTGCCCGCGTTTCAAAGAACCATAACATTAATTGATCTGTAACATGAAAGTGCGTATCCAAGGGAAACATGCATACAGATGATCCAAAACGAGGAACTTGACAAACAGAACCTAACAGATGATCAACTAGCAGGCAGCTTTCCCCTCTTAAGACACAAGGAAAGGAACAAAGGAGAGGCAGATGGCCTCAGCTCAGATTGAAAAAGGACAGATATATTGCATGCATGCATGTATAGAACAGCAGCTTCTTACATTTTATTTATCCAGTTTGAAAGTTATGTCGTGTGGAGATGAGCCGATTCTGAATGCAGTAGGCACTTTGTGCTTCTGGATTGGCCCTCCAGAGAAAAATCTACACTGGTGAAAGAGCATCTCAAGTATACTGGTGAGTGGTGACCATCACAAAGCATAGAACCAGAAGAATATAGCCATTTCATCCGCTGCACAGATCGAAGTCATTGCTAAAGAAACTAACAAGCACAGCTGTAATCCACATCCGGGAGGAGGCCAATCGACGGCGCGTACGCCTCGCAAAGGCGTTTACCGACAGGATCAGAAGATCTTACCGGATCGAAACAAAAACAACAAGAAGATTGAGACGTACGCTAGCTTCTCGATGTTCCGATGACTAATGAGATAGTGAGATGACACGCAGTTAGCATGGCGAGCAACGGGGCTGTGTGTCTCGATGAACAGGCAAGGGGTCCCTCTGGCCACTCATGGCCACAGGCCCCCTGCATGTTGAGCTCGATCATTTGTGTCACAGGCCCCCTACATCTGGAACGCGAGGCCAATCCGCTGCCCAAATCCTGAAAGGCTCGCGAAATTGTACAGAGACATGTTCACTCACCAAGAAACTAACATTAACAGACAAACTAGTCAGTAAGATCAAGCAGCCAATCTGAGAGAGAAATGCGCAAACCCGGAGCGCGCAGACAACAATATCGGATCCCCGTCGCATCTGCGAGCGTGAAATGATCGATCAACTGCCGATGGGGGCATCCTAAGGATGGCGACGGTAGCTCGATCCATCCATTAACATCGGTAGTAGTTGATAAGGATGTCTTGAGACTGCAAGACGCGAAGAAACAACGGTGGGCATGTTGGGCTAAAGATATTTGGTATTTGATAGCTGGGTTTTTAGGTGTGAGAGCTACGGTCAGGAATTTGGATGAGGAAGGTGGGGTTTAGGATTTTACACTTGGTAGACAGAAGGGAGATAATTTTTTTCAACTCTAATGGTAAAGTCGGAACCCCAACTCACGAAGTCGTAGAAAGTGATCCTAGATCAGTTTTTGATTTTTAGCTTCTTCAAGTACAAATTGTATGCTGAAGTTTAGCTTTTGGCTATAAAGAAATCTGCCGTTTGAAATAGTTTCCCACTTCCAAATAAAAGAAGCTGACGCTGAATCGTCCCAAACATGTCTAATCTACCGTTTAAAATAGCTTCCAACTTTCAGATGAAAGAAGCCGACGCTGAACCGTCCCATACATGACTAAGTACCGCGACGTCGACAGGCACGTTGCTGGTTGGGTAAAGCAAGTCGCCGTCAGTCGATCGATTCCTAGAAGAGAACCAACAAGGGGAAGGGGAGAATCTGCAGGCCGTAGAGGGGACACAGCCAGGAAACTGTTTTGCCAGTTTACCATCAAGCATTGAAGTACTCTGTACGTAGCTCATCAGCTCAGCTGCAATGGCTGGGTGAGAGCAAAGACTGGCACTACAGGATAGATGATCTAAAGAGACAACCTTAGAAATAGCAAAGGAGCCCCATCATATTGAGCCTACAGTTAGTTTAAAACATATACGAAGGCAGTGATGGCTACCTCATAATCCTATCGCAATAATTTCACATTCTGAGACCTCTGAGACTAACTTGCTTACCTTAAATGAGCTCCATCATGGTGAGGCTACAATTAATCTAAAACATATACGGAGGTAGTGATGGCTACCTCAGAATTCTATCGCAACAATTTCACATTTGATACTTTTATTCACTAATAAAAATAATTAATAGAAAATAAGTATTATATTCATACATTTTATCTACTAAGCATAACATCACACAAATTTAAGTCAAAGATGGAACCACATATCTCACTATAATTCATATCTTTGCCCATACATACAAAATTAAGAAGTGCTTTACAAAAATAAGGATTCAGTCATACATAACAGTAACATAGGGACATAATTAAGGTTAGTATCAACAAAAGATAGTTAAATCAACACATAAAATTTTGTGTTGTTTGAGTATGACTACTCTGGGCAGTACAGAACATCGTATTTACACAAAAGTATAGATCATATCCGTTAGCTGATACTAAATCCTAGACAACTCAATAATCATGACCTCCTGCTGCCAAACAAACTCGACCGCCTGTAGAGCAATGCGTAAAAATTATGTGATGAGTTATTATATAACCTATGCATGTAGTACATGATGGCATGATTTGATTAAAATTAGAGCCTCTAAATAAGAATTTTTAATCTTACACCTTGTGAGATAGAAATAATCCAAAGTAACTATAAAAGTACAATGCATAATTTGTTAAATGAGTTTTCCTGATACATGCTCTCAAGAAATCTGAGATTAGGTTCACCACACATAATTATATGTTCATTCGTACTAATCATACCGTGGCATACTCTAAGTTAATCAACACATGAAATATTTTTATTTTCTAATTTACTCTGAGAATCCTTTATATTCCAAGCCATAAAAGGACTATTTTTAACAACTCAACAAACCAAGACAACCATATTACCCTAAAAATCCTTAACTCAAACCCACAACAATGACTTTCAAAGATTGAGAACACCAAACAATCAAACATATATACAATACCTTGTCATATCCACTAATTATGTTGTTGGGGGCATAACACTAATTCAAGTACCATAGGTCATAGCTATATGTTTTGAAGGTAAACTAACAAAGCTACAAGTCAACTTCTTGCATGGAAAACATGTATGAAATATGGAGTTGGTATGAATAATATGACAAAAGATTAAATACCAGTTCGTATCACTTTACCATGCTCCTATGTAGTAACCATTTCACACTAAAGAATGATTGGTAGGAAATTAGAGTTGACGCATAAAAAAATAAAGATGTGTCATGGGAGTAATAAAAAGCTAAAGTGATAACTATACCAATAGGGATGGTCATACAATTGAATGACCAATAGCATTGCAGATGTAGTGCATGTTTTGTCATGGGCGAAACAACTCAGCATCTGGAGATATGACTGAGTCACTACTTTGTAACATTGAGTTCCAAGACTTGAATCCCCAACATGTTTTGACAGGTCTTTGCTGTCAATGGTTGCCTTGGCAATATGATGATTTGGTCGAATAATTGTGTTAGGATCCAATTGTGCAAATCTAGACCCTCTATGATTCCACACTAGTCCAGAATCATGCTAGTGCACACAGTCTCAACATAGATGAAATATCACAATCATACACAACGGAATAATAAATAAAGACTTCATCTATTAATATAACCTATTTAGCCAACCTTATGGTCAACTTATATTAATACGCCTCGCAGGGCAAAGACTCAAATATTAAGAAAACTGCAGCGAAAAAGAAATAAGACTTGTAGTAACCAATCAATATGCCATAGGCAACTAACTGAGCTCGCACCCTAACTGGACGGCTCTTCTTGGAACTACTCCCAAGCTGGTGTAGAGTCCTCCTCAGCTAGTGTTTGCATTGTTGCAAGGGGGTGAGTATGTAAAGCACTCAACAAGTTTTACACAGAATGCACGTCTATTAACTACAAGCATGGCTTATTCCAAATGAATGGCCAAAGTGCTTATTTTGCATTAAAGCAGCATTTACAAATAATTATAATAGATTGTAAAGTAGTAAAAAAGTAATAACAGTAATAAATTTCACAGTTGTCTCTCAAGTAAACCATCTCACAATCTCAAACCAATTTCCACTTTTCCATAGACGACCTTCCACCAAACCCAAGTTCATTTTATGAAAATCCCTGAGTATTGTCCAATACCGCAGACACGGCTATTCGAATAGTTTTGACACTCTGGAAAGGTTATACACTTTACTCACAAGATATAAAATCTCCATACAAGAGTATGTCAATAAGTGATCATAACAAAGCTTTTACAATGCTTCATCTAAATCCAGCAGTGTCCGCTGAGGTTTCAATACTAAGGGGATTGTTTACCACCATTAGGGACTCCCTTTTGCACCATATGAGTCTACCCGTACTCCCGGAACCAACACCACCACGACAGTACCAACATTTAGACATCACAAATTAATCAGCTAGTTCTGTCCCATTCTAGACAAGTTTTTGCATGTTTGGCTCAGTTCAAATGCTTGTAAGGTTAAGCCCTTAATTGACCAAGGCAAGACTCCTCCAAAACTCACAATATCCAATCACCAAAACCAAATGCCAAATACGACCATCCAAATGCCACACCAAGCTAGTAGTAAATAACTCTTGCCACTTTCCACAGTCTAAATCATTTTACCACCCTAGTTGATTACCATGCACCACGTGCCATCATCAACAACACATGACACTCCTTTTGTAAACATGTTCCATATTCCATTAAGCATGTTTAATTTTGCTGTTCCAAAATGATATCATAACACGTTGCATGTCTAAGCAAACTAGTCACGATCTAATAACCCATGTCGGCAAATTAATAGTAACCAACTAATAATCAACAAATCCTAGGGTGACAAATGATTCTGTTCGCACTAAAAACGTGAGGTAGGGTTTCTAGCCTCAAACACACAAGACAAACGCCTGGTTTGCAGAGCGTGCCAGTCAATTTGACCTGGAATTGACAAGGTAAAAGTCGTAAGATCAATCAGAGCTGATAAGTGAATGATTATCGGCTTAACACCGGTCGGCTAAGAGCTGATCAGGAGATAACTAGATCAACCAATTACGGTTAATCCGAGGGTAAAGGTAGATCGACTTTGAAAGGTGATGCGCAACAAGCAAAGTAGATCGAAACCTGGAGACAAGTCGATGAGAACAACAAATCAGCGATGCACAACTCTTTATTGATCTCGACGGCTTACAGAAGAAAGATTACTACGAGAACTAGAAACAAAATTGTAAATAGGGTTGTGTTGATTGGTTGGATGATTGTACTTTTCGCCTCGTGGTCCATCCCCTTTTATACTGCCTCAGCCGATCCGAGTCCTGCATGGACACGGCAACCATATCCGTATCGGCTCTTGATCCAATTTCCTTTTCCTTATCGACGACGAATTCCTTGTTGGTACCGGTTTACCCTTTCCATAAACTCTCCATATTTGAATTGGGCCGATTTTATCACATACACCGAATTTTGGTGAAAACATATGCCCCCCATTTTTGTAAGATAACTTGTTGTCTTCCAAAAATCATGCCCTGATTACATCGGCTTCTCAATCGGCTTCTAGGGAATATCTCCTCGATACCTGCCCCGTTAATGGCACCATCAAAATCTTGGTGCGCTTTAAATGCAAAAACTGTTCCCGCTCGTTCGTTTCTTTCACTGTGGTATAAATATGCGGGTCCCTCCACGGTCATTTTCACGCTTCCAGGCTCTCGAATTACCAGCAATCGGCTTTCCCTACTTGCTTCATCGCCCAACCCTTGATCTCTGTTAGTGTTATGCCCTTGAGGCAATCATATGGATGATTGTAACATGACTATGTTTATGAATAATAATATGATTATTGGTCCAATGAATGTATATCATTGTTAAGATCAACAAGTGGGTGACTTGTTTATGAAGCTCTTTACTTATTGATATAATTCGATAAATATCTCTGATCTGATATCATCGTATAGGACAACAATGAATAGATCAGCACATGTATTGTTCGATGATCATGTTTCATAGATCATGGGATATGGAGATATCATCAATACATTGTGGACGCATGTTGAAGAACATGTGTTAGATAGACCCACAATGGGACACTGCGAGAATGTTACATTCTTATGTGCCATCAGTGTATCTCATACATAGTAGATGCATGAACCTTAGACCTGAGATTGTCATATTCCCTACATGTGTAATAGTTTACCTTGGGGTTACCAAATACTATTTCCTAACCGGATAGTTATAAAGGTAGCTTTCATGTTTACTATGAAACATGCAGAGGGAAGTGAGCAGTCAAGATGGAATTTGCCACTCCAATGTAGTGGAGATATATGTGTAGGCCACTCGTGTGATATGATTAAGGAAGTGCATGGCCATGTCGTGATTGAGAAGTCAATCACAACTCATTAATATATCACGGATACGAGAGATGGATTGAACTATCAAAGGATGGCATGCTTCTTGCCTTGAGTTCGATATTCATATAGTTTGGCATAGGGATTATTACATCAGTACTTTTATCATATGTGTTTGGGAGTTGGCATGCTCTGCAAGGAGCCGATGCCGACTATTGGATTAGAAAAAGGGTTTTCTGAATCCATGTCCAAATGCGCATGAACCTATAGGGTCACACACTTAACGGGCTGGGACGCAATATGTGACAACCCAGAATATGACATTTTAGAATTCGGCATTTTGGTACTACTTTATAGTGTGTTTTTGGGCCATTTTCGGGTGTTTGGGCCTCTCCGGGGGACTTTGGGCCTTGGGGGTTGAGTTGGGCCTCCGGTGGAAGGGTTTGGGCCCAAGGGGGGGACTTTTGGGTAGCCAAATCTGGCCCCCACCCCTTGGTGCGCCCCCACTCCCTTTCCCAACCCTAGCCGCCACCCCCTAGCCCCCATGCGCCTCCACCCTTCCCCTTCCTCTCCATCTTCCCCCATGGCGCCACCACCTCTCCCCTCACCTCTCCACCCCCTAGCTGCCCTAGAGGATATCCCCACCTCGCCATCCCATTGATCCATCCTTCGGGAAGCCCCGTGACGAGGAGATCCGGTGGATTTGGAGCGAGGAAGGAGATCGCATGAACCGGGAGGAGATTCGTCGGTTCATCGTTCGTCGGGCGAAGGTATGGCTAGGGGAACCCTTGGGGTTGGTCTAGGTACTGTGCTAGAGGGTATTTGGATCCTTTTAGATCAAGTGGTGGTGCTGTGATTGGGTAGATTAGATGAAAACTAGAGTTTGCCACGTTCTCTGCTTCGGGCAAATTGTGCAGTCGACCTAGGGTTTGAGTTTGCGCGACCTTAGAATTGGAATTTGGTCGACCGCCTGTTGAGAAAGTTGTAGGTAACTTCAATACCTTTCATTGGATATAAAGAACGTCCAATTCCGCCCAGCCGTTTGAAAGTTATGCTTGATTTACCGAGCGTGTTCAAATCTATGATGTAGCTGGGACAGAATGTAGTGTTTTGTAGATTAGACAACTTTAGAGGCCGAATCAGCTTTTCCCAATAATTATAAAAAATTAGGAAATTTCCTAAGCTACGCGAGGATGTACTCGTTTAATCTATTCGGAGTCCTAGAACTAAAGTTATGCTAGATTGAAATCTGCTGTCCCGGGAGGACAGATTCTCTGTTTTTCGATTTTGGGAGTAGTTTGTGAAGTCGGGGTAGACGAGCTTTTGCGTACTATTTTGGGGGCACGTTTTGAGTGTGTGGTATGTATGTGCAGGTGGTGTAACCCCGGGAGTGCCCTCATCCTCACGCCAATCCGTCGCCCGAGGTTAAGGCAAGTGTATTGTAATGAGTAGCATTGTATGTTGTTAATTGTGACTAGGTGCAACTTTGTTTACATGATGTGCTATCTTGTCATGATTACATGTTGTGATATCTTGCCATGATTAGTGCTTACCATGTTATGATGAAAAAAGATTATTATGATGTTATGCCATGTTTAGTTCAGTTTGGTACAAGTTGTTTATGTTTATGGCATAATCGCATACATGGCATGTGATCTGGCCCGGTCGGTGAGAAAGTCATAACTAGTCCGGCAAGGTCGGTGAGAAAGTTATGAATAATCCAGAGAGCCAATGAGTAAGTCCTACCTCGTGATTCCATCCATCGTGGTGAATGGAAGCGAGGAGTAGGCACCCTCCATCTACGGGATGGAAGGGGGAAGAGGGTGCACGTCGACGGGTGTGCTCTCAGCAATACCGGTATATGCTTCCAGGAGACATGTGCATCGCATTGTATTGCATACATGATGATGAAAATGAGTTGTGAATAATGTGCTTTGTCATGGCTATGATGTTGTGGATGAAATTATGATTTGAGCATGATGTTAAAGTATGGTACGTATTGTTGTTGGCATTGATTTATTCTTTATGATCCATTGCAATATGCTTGCTGAGTGATGAACTCACGCTTGTGTTTATGTTGTTTTTCTTAGGTACCTTGACACCGACATGTGGGAAAGGGGCTTAGCGACACGACATCACATAATTTCCACACAATTATACAATATTTACCTTTCAGATTTGTGATCATGAATCTAGGGTGATGAAACTAGGATTATGATTTGTTCATGTTCCTGTTTACATCATTTACTTCGATTTGGTTCATGAAGTGGTTAAATTCATTATGTTAGACTTAAATTGCCGCTATATTACCTGTTATTGCTGCTTTGGATGTTTTTCCATTATGATATGGGTGCTACACATTAATTCGGATTGGATCCGTAACTAATGGACCTCGTGGGCTTAGCACGTAGATGGGCCCTGACTGCCTAGGGTTTCACCTCGTGCATACATAAGGAGGGGAGGAGGCTAGACGCAATATACACTTTCGCGCGGTTTAGAGGCATTTCGCTAGAAACCCTAGCCACCTCCTCTCATTGCCCCTGCCGAGCGACCCGGTGCTTGCACACCGACACACGGCATTCCATCCTCGGGCGTGTGGACTGCTGTGGTGACGCTGCTACTACTACAACGTGGAGAGGACGATCCGCGGAGAGGACGATCCGCGGAGAGGATGATCCGTGGCGAGGACGATCCGCGGCAAGGACGATCCACGCCGAGAACAATCCACTACAACGACGTGCGAAGGATTCCGCAACTGCGCGTCTAGTAGTAATAGATCTATGATCCCCTTCTTGCGAGTAGCTTTTCTGGTTTGCGGTAGAAATTTTAATTTGTGTTAGTGTAGCATACCGCGTTCCCCAACAATCTCTTCCTCAATCGGCTGAAATGGACCCGTCCCAAGTATTCATCCCGATCCCTCAAAGTAATGACCAATTTTTCCTAGGCTCGATAGGCACCATAGAAGCCAACGCAGTGATTAACCAAGAAATCCCTAGGATCCCTTTATCGGCTTCTGGGTACAATATTAAGGAATGGGGAAAAGGTTTTAGGGCCTGGCCTACGCCCCTCAAAGGGTAGCGCTCATGGTTTATTAGGGTATCGGCTCAAAAGAGGGCAGAGTGGGAACGCATGGGTATAGTCGAATGTCTCCCTTTGAGCTTAGCCGATCCGGAGGCTAACGAGCCTTTGGTAGCCGCGGCTTGTTACTTTTGGTCGGATTCTTTTAACGCCTTCCTCTTTCCAACCGGTCCCATCGGCCTTACTCTGCTTGATGTAGCCTAGCTTTGCTGCCTTAGGCCGGATGGTGACAAGATATCGGCTTTTAGCGGGAAGACCAACTACAAGCTGATTCGAACCAAGGGGGAGGGTTGGCATAAATACATTCGAAACCATAACAAGGTGAATGGCCCGGTATCGGCTGAAGAGCATGTTGCTTTTCTCAACCTATGGTTGGACCGGTACTTATTCTGCGAGGCTTCTCTCAGCCCCACCCAATCCTTCCAGCTTATAGCCGAACGATTAGTAGAGGGCCATCGGCTCGCTCTTGGCAAAGTTTTTCTAGGGGCGGTTTATCAGATGATGCATATCATCCGTAGTAGGCTTTTCTCTGGCTTTGCCAATTTTGTTGTCGGTAACATAGGAGGACCTCTGTGGTTTATCCAAGTCTGGCTTCATTGCATGTTCAGCCGATCTATTCTCTCTGAACCCCTAGGAGACTCGGCTTTTCCCAGAGAAGACTATCCTGAAAACGCCCAACCCCTAGGAGACTCTGCTGGTGAACTAAAAATGACTCCGACTGGTTTCCACAAATACCTCAGCTTTTTCCTGCATCTAGATCGGCTTTCTTTCAATCAGCAAGACTTCTTTAGTCATACCGATGTAGCCGATCATCCATGGCCTTCTTTTCTTCAGCTAGATGTCGATAGCTCCTTAATGCCTAAATCTACCCTGAACTTGTACAAACTTTTTATTTCTCCTGGTTTGATCCATGCTGGTATGAATACCCGGAATCGTACATTTCAGCCATCTTATGAATTCTACCACCCTTCAATCTATGCCCGACGGTTGGGCTTTGGGCAAACTATCCCTTGTTTTCCTTTGCTCTCTTGCATTGAGCCCCGATCTTGGGTTACCAACAAAACTGCCGCGGAAATCATGCTTAAGGTAGCCGATGAACTCCAAGTCCTCACGCCGCCGCATTTTTTCCTCAATTCCCGTCGGTCAGTTGCTTTCTCGCAGTGGTGGTCTACCATAGCAGAAGCACTTCTCCTGGAGAGGGCTCCATTGGCTATAATCCTTTCGTTTTTACCTGATTTCCATGAGCCGACAGTAGCTTCTGATTCCAGCGAGAGTTCTGGTTATACCAACTCTTCAGTAGCTGTAGAGGTACCGGCGCCTATATTCTTCCTTTGAATTTCCCACTTGCATTCAATTTTACTGAGCTCTGGCCTTTGCAGGGGAGGACAGTGACGGACATTAGTGAGCAATCAGCTGGTCAAAACGCTCCTGTTGGCAGTAGCCGACAGAGACGGCTAGGCCAGATGACCAGTACCACGGGTTATTCATCGGGTACCTTAGAAATTCGGAGTCCATCCCTGTCGAATCTCGCCCGTCAGCAACGCCCCGCCAGTAAGTTGCTTCCATTGTGTCGGCTTCTACCTTTTCCTTTTATTGTTTTTGCTGATGTTTTCTTTGTAATTCAGAGAGGAAGAAGAAATCTTCCGTAAGGCGATCACCCAAGCCTGTGGAACATTCAGCCGACCACTCCCCGGAACACTCGACGACTGAGGTAAGCCTGGTCTTATTCCCTCGTCCTACATGAAGTACTTTACCCCATGTGCTGTTAACTATCTTCTGGCTTCAGCAATTGCCATCAGTGCAAGTGGCAGGTGTTCTAGCCGACATCCAGGGCACTACATCGGCCGTTTCTCCCTTGTTTTCTCCAACGCTTCCCGATGTGCCGCCGCCCGCAGAAATCGTGCCCGTCTTCCCCGACTCAACCAATCCTGCTAATCTTTTGGGCTTCACCCTGGATGAACTGAATGATCCCGACATGATAGCCACAGATGACTATCCGGCTGATGTGCGACGAATATTTGATGCCTCTATCACCGCATCGGCTGCCGTTACTTCCGAGCTGGGCATGTAGGAAAGGCTCAATCGTCTTCTTCATGAAGTCATGCAACCCGAGGATCGACTCTTGGAGAACACCCAACCACTTAGAAATGCCATGGCAGCTGTACAAGCCGATCTTCCTCTGGCGGCCATGAATGCTTTATTAGACGTTTGTCACTTGGATGACCGGAGGGAGGCGGTGCGAGCAGCTAGATCCCGAATCGCTCAGAGGGAGGCGCAACAAGCTGATCGAAAGATTATGGATGAGCTGGTAGCCGATGCCAAGCTTAAGAAAAGGGAATTTGATCAAGGCACTGCTGTCCTTAAGCTGGCCAAGGGTAAGGTCCAAGAGTTGGAAGCGGCCAAGAAAAACTTGAGGAGCAATTGGCCTTGGTGGCAAAGGAGCTGACCGACTGCGAACTAAGAAACGCCGAATCGACTTCATTCCTAGTCGACAAGAAACGGCAGATCGGTGAAGTCTTCGTGAAGGTCAAGCTTCAGTCGGCTAAGGTGATTTCCATCCCGGGTGATGCGGCGGCTGATGAAAAACTTGTAGACAGCATCCAGACCACTATCAGGAAGGCAACGGCGGCATTATCAGGCTTAGGAGCTCATTTGCCCGGATCGGGGTTGTAATTTCTCTCAAGTTAAATGATGTTTATTCGTTACTCGCGGTCAGATGCTGGTTGAAACTTGTGGTTGTAACTTTTGGATGGTTGGGATGTAAGTCTTATCATCGGCTTCCGTAGCTGATTCTTTTAATGCTTTTGCCTCATCTTTAGCATTATTAACTGGATGCGTCTATGCTCCGATCCATATGCTAGGATAGTACGGCTTAAAGTATTTCCCGTTGATCGCTTTTGGCAATACATACCCTTCGAGAGTTTCGAGTATGTACGAGTTACCATCGGTTAGCCGATTTATTATATATGGGCCCTCCCACGTTGGAGACCACTTACCAAATCGACTATCTTTAGATCCGACGGGCAATACAGTTTTTCACACTAAATCGGCTTGATAGAAGGATTTCGGCACCACCTTTTTGTTGTGATATCTGGCGACTATTTCCTTGTTCCTTTTAAGCCGATCTAGCATAGTCAGTCTTAATTCTGCCAAATCATCTAAATTGTCCAGCATCAAGTGTCTGTATTCATCAGCCGATAAATTATCTTGCTTAGATACCCTGACCGAGTCGATGTTGATTTCTACGGGCAAAACGGCTTCTTGTCCATATACTAACTGAAAAGGTGACAGCTTATGTAACATCCCAAAATTTTGCTTTTCTTAAATTCATGTGTGATTTGGCACTTTGGTGAATTTTTGGAATTTTCTGGAATTTATTTGGATTTATTTGGAATTTATTTGAATTTATTCCATTTTGAAATAATTAAAGAATTTAATTTTGCAAATAAAATTTTGTTGGAAATATTTTATTTGAGTCCAAAATGATCCAAAATATTTTCCAGAATTTTTCTGGAATTTTTCTGAGTCATTTGCTATTTTTAATGAATTAAATGAATTACTGGGAATTATTTTAAATATTAAATCGCTGGAAAATCCAACTCGGGTCATCGTTCAACCGACCGAGTCGGACTCGAAGTCCGACAACCCGCCGAGCCTTTTGATTCGGTCGAACCGCGTCGCCGAACCCAACTCTAACCCTGGACCACGCACCGGTTGGATCTAGATCCAACGGCCGTGCGTCTTGCGCGTCAGCGAGCGTGTGGACCGTCCGATGCGGACACGTGGGCGGCATCCGGTCGTCGTCCTCATCCGAATCCAGCCGGTGATCTCCACCGTGACGAGCGGGACACGGTTAGGGCTTGGTTTCAGCATAACGCCGGGGGCTATTTAATGCCCGGAGCAGCCCGAGGTTCGCCCTTGCCTGCGCACAACTTGCCCGGCCGCCACCTCTGCCGCGTCTCGCCGTGCCCGCGAGTCCTCGCCGAAGTTGCTTTGCGCCGCCGCGGTTTTGGTCAGCCATCGCGCCGTCGAGCCACCTCCGCCGCACCCAAGTCCCGATTCGTGATCCCGGACCGAGACGCACCGACCCGACCTCTCCCTTCTGGATCTACTCCGTGGCGTCGTCCGTGTGTCGCCGTCCTCAAGTCCGGCCAGACCTCACAGCGCCCGCCGCGACCGCTGAAGCCTGTCCGCCGTTCGATCACCATCCGAAGCGATCACGGTGAGTCCACGCTTTCGAGGCTTTAGAAGACCAGGTTGGATCTAGACCGTTGGATCAAGATCCAACGGCCCACGATCGATCACGTGTTGGAAAGCTGCGTTAACCTAGGGTAGATCTAGACCGTTGGATCTAGATCCAACGGCCGTGATCATGCCACGTAGCCACCGCCGCGCGTGCGTTGAGTCAGCGACAGTGCCGCCCGCGTGCCGGCCGAACCTGGCGTGTGCGTGTCACCGACATGCGGGACCGCATGTCGCTGCCTCGCCGAGAGCCTCACCGTGCACGTGACCCATCGACGGGTGGGACCGCGTGTCAGCCTCGAGCCGTGAGCGCGTCCACCATAGGCAAGGCGTCACCGTGGACCCGATCCATGGATCGAGACACGTGGCGACCGGAGCATGCCACGTGGCATGATGACGCGTCATGCGACGTCATCGTGGAGACCGTTCGATGCGACGCCAGCAGGTCACCGTGGACCAATCACAGGCCGACACGTGTCCATGCCGACGCAATAATTAATTTCCGAAAAGAAAATGATTTATTAATTCAAATAATGATTTCAAATTTAGATTCAAACTTCAAACGCTTATAACTTTTGCGTTTCAACTCCGATTTGAGTGATTCAAATTTCTAAATTTGTATAAAATTGAGATCTACCTAAATATGAATTTTATTTAATTTTTGGACTAAAGTTTTTCTCTGTAAAATTATTTAATTGATTATTTAAACTTTAAATAATCATAACTTTTATGCTTTTAACTCCAAATTTGACGATTCCAGTTTCTAAAAATCCAGAAAATTATGTTCTCTCTGTTTATGGATTTTATTTGGAGTTTTGGGATCTTTTGCATAGTGTTCATTTGTGTATTTGCTATTTGCACGCTTTACGAGTAGGCGTTGAAGTGGGAAGTATTCGAGGGAGAAGTGTTGACTCAGGATCCAACTCAAGACCAAGATCAAGTACTTTTTGAAGGCAAGTTGTGCTTTGACCATATTGATCCCATTTCGAAATCTATTTTGATTTAAACTATTGCATGCTAGTTCAATTAGAAAGATACTTTGTTTAAACATGGGGGTTAGATAAATACCAATTTGCTATATGACACCTTGATTACTTAAGTATGTGCCATGACCCTTTGTCACCCTAGTTGTGGTTTACTAGTTGGACATTATTAAATTGCCAACATGGGTTTAGATCGTTGTAGTATCTTTGCTTGGAGCACGCTGCGTGCTCATAACATGATTTTGGATAATCAAATGCTAATATGGACTTAATGATATATTGAACCTGTTTTGGAAAAGTATCATGTGAAGTTGATGGCGCGTGGTGCATGGTAATCAAGCGGGGTTTGATAAACAATTTTCGGCCAGGGGCATGTGGCAAAATGTAATCGGGTGGGCAGTGTGGCAGGGATGATGATTTGGTTTCGGGTAGTCTTGCCCTGGTCACTCTAGGACTTAACCTTGCAAGCCTTTGAACTGGGTCATACTTGCAACCACATGGGTGGAATGGGGCGGCCCTAGTTGACTAAGTCGCTAAGGACTCACTTGTGGAGCCTCGGGTGTCAGTTACACCTTTTGTGTGATTGTGCAGGGGGCGTATCGTGGGCGTGGCCAGATACCCATCTAACGGTGTGTTGGTCCCATACTTCGCCTTAGCTAAGGAAGGGATGGTGTAGAAACCTGACGGCAGGAAGGACCACAATTGTTTGAGGCTTCCAGAAAGGCTTTATTCACGGGAACTTCGCCTTTGTGGTGTTTGGCTTGTATCTTGTGGGTAAAGTGCATAACCTCTGCGAGTGTAGAATCTATTTGAATAAGCCAGGAGTCCACGGTGCTTGGACAATGCTCGGGAATTCTGATCAAAGGGTAGATTTACTGAAAATAACTTGGATTTGAAAAGTTGGGTTGGTTTAATAATGAAGATGATGGAAATGTGGTTTAGGATGGAAAAATGTTTATTAAATTTCCTGAAAAGTTATTTATGCTTTACTTATTTCTCTTTGCTTTCGAATCTACTTATATTACTTGTCAAAAGCTGTTTCATAAATATACCTTGAGTTATTCCTTTGTACCAAGCCATGCATATAGTATATTAGTTTGCATTCATGTGCATGACTTGCTTTGAGTACCAAGTACTCACCCTTGCCCCAACACAATACTCAGTTGAAGAGGAGATTACGCCCTGACTTTGGAGGAGGAACTCCAAGAGGACCGGAATCTACTTAGGGATCACGAGCCCGGTCGAGTTGCACGTGGTATCTTGGATGGCGCCACGCAGTTTATTTAATTTCATTCTTTGTTATTTCTCTTTTTAATAAGTTTAGCCTTGCAAAGGCATATATTTGTAACTTGGCCATAAGGTCAAGTAACTTGATTTAGTTATTTAAATAAAGTACTTTGATAATATCGATTGGAATGATTGTGATATTTACGATGTTAAGGCTGTGTGCACTAAGCGCGTTCTGGACTAGTCTTTGAATACACGAGAGAGTCGGATTTGCAAATTCGGGGTCGGCATGAGAGGTGGTATCGAGCCATACTTATTTGTAGGCTCAACCTAAGCTAGAATGGTCGTAGTGAGGATAAAACCTATTTTCTAAAGCTAAAAATTTGTGAAGACAAGAAATGACATCTCGGCTTATCCCTTCTCTCTTTTCTTGTCTCTTTCTGAAATTTTTCCCTTACCTTGTCACAATTTAAAAATTCCGAGTTCTTACGTAAAGCACTCTTGTAATGAGATGGAGGAAGAGTTCAACTACGTTGATAAGGAGTTAGTCACGCATGCGGAACTTTGGCATATACTCTGAGACTCTCGGAGATTTTGAGAAGCCCCAATACCAAGTGGAAGTGATCGGACAAGCGGGATTGATCAAGGCTTGTGATGTGAGGATTGAAGTACCCGCTAGGAAAAAAGAGGCCAGGCAATGCGCCAGATACAACTGCCTTGCAGAGATCTACAATGCGAGATGGGTATCAAGAAGTATCACGACAGCGCAATCGGCACATTACCCGTATCTCGCCAGAGTTGGAAATGCGGTGTTAGTTACCATCCGGCGCCAGCGATAACCTTCGACCCAAAGCGATTGAGGATGAGGATGCCCGCGGTTACCACGATTGTACGATTTGTCGTCGCCGAGGAGGATGTACTAGATAATACAAGCAAAGGAGCTACTGAAGGCCCGCCAAGGAGATCCACGGCCAGAGAAGAGCAGATGGCGGGAAGCTCAAGTATGTGGCACATCTTCTGCGAAGGATTGGCGGCTGGAGATGACTTTATGCGGACCAGACCCGGAGCGATTACTCGAGCTACCTGAGCCAGATCGGAGAAGTCGAGATCTCGATGGAATGCTTTGCTTCTTGACTACCCACCGAGAGGACACGATTCTTTGGACATAGCGTCGTTTAGCGCCTATGCCCACAGCACCGTACCCAGGCCGTGGAGGTTTTCTCGATGAGTGAGCATAGGTTCTATAGTGAGACTCCTTGGCGAGTCGAGTCATAGAATAAAGAGTCACCCTTTAGGCGTTAGACTCGAGTTAGATTCGATTTGGATTTGCTTTGTTTCTTTGAGTGTGCGGTATGTGTTGCAAGGCCCTTAGGCATTGTAAGAGCCATACCAAGTTATTAATAATAAAGTTGGACCTTAAAGTTACCCCTTTAAGCGCATAAGTTCCATATTACTTGTCTATTCTTGTTTCCCTCTCATCTCTAAACCTAGAGCAAATCAACAGATGGTGAACACCCGTGGGAACTTTGGAAGCAATGGGAGTGGATCTCGCCCAGTAGAAAACCCCAATGATGGAGCACCAGCACCGCCACTGGATATGCAGAATTTCGGAGTATTTCTTGCTGCGGACTCGATTGATGCATGCTATGATGCAACAAATGCAGCACGTCCTTTGCTCAGGCCACTTTGCTAATCAAGTTAATCGGGGACCACGCTTGAGAATACAAAGGTGTCGAGTTCATGAGGACTCACCCACCCACTTTCTCTGGGAATGCCAATCCATTGGAGGCCGATGATTGGTTAAGATCAATTGAGAGGAAGCTACACATAGCTCAATGCATAGGGAATGAGAAGGTACTCTCGCTTCTCATCGGTTGGAAGGAACGACCCACCGAATGGTGGGAGAACCACGTGCCACGAGAGAACCCTCAAGATATCACTTGGGAAGAGTTCACATTTGCATTAGATATCACGTGCTGAAGGAATCATGGACCTTAAGAAGGAGGAGTTGAGCGAAGCAAGGTAATCACCGGTGGCCGACTACGAACAAGTTCACACCTAGCACGCTACGCTCGCTTTTTGAGGATGTAGCGACGGATAAATCTAGGCATCTCGTTTCATGAAGGGACTCAACTCGGGATTGCAAGTAGGGTTGATCACCCACACCTTTCAGATTTCCAAGAGTTGGTGAATAAGGCGCTTATTCTTGAGGACAAGCGCAAGGAACTGGATGAGAACGAGAAGCGCGGATGCAACAAAGGATCACGTCGAGGAACGCGACACTTGAGAGTTGCACCAAATCAATTCTTGATTACAACCACGAGAATGCAACAAGGACACCCTCCCGGCACCAAGACACATCAATCGTAACTACGGACCCGGCCCGCTAGAACGCTACTCGAGGCGATCGGCGAGGAACAGGTGAGACGCTACAAGCGCAACGAGCGAGACATTTTGCCATGATTGCGAAGAAGACGGAGCGACCGGTTCGTTTCAACCTAGGAACCACCCAGCTAGGGCGCCCGACAGAGCCACACCCAGACCGTGGTGAGAGGCCGAGTCAACCATGTCACCGCAGATGCACTGCGAGAATGCTACGGACGTCGTCTTGGGTAAGTTACTTGTTAACTCAAGACTGCTTGATTTTGTTTGACTCGAGCTTCGCATTCGTTTGTTTCGCAAGGCTTTGCTGCTAGGAATGACTTGAGAATTGCAAGACTTAAGTGCATGCTTTTAGTTCAAACCCACGGTTCCGAACTCGAGCGGAAGTAGGATGTTCTGGGGTGAGAATACTGATAGATGGAATAGAGTTCCTAGCAAACCTTATAATTTTGGAGACCCAGACCTTAGATGTTATATTGGGAATGGATTGGTTATCCAAACACAAGGCTGTATTGGATTGTGGACGAAGGACTATCTCGATTGAGAGCCCGTGTGGGAAGAAAGTGGAATTTCAAGCCACTTTGCGATTAGAGATGGACGATTGATGGTTAGCAGTACCAAGGCAATCAGGCATAGAGGATGTCCCGAGTAGTGAATGAGTACACAGGCGTTTTTCCCGAGGATCTACCTGGTATGCCGCATGACGAGGACATAGAGTTTGTGATAGAGCTCGTGCACTGCAGCACCGATAGCAAAGAGACCCTATCGGATGTCTACCAAGGAGTTGGTAGAGATGAAGAAACAGCTAGAAGAGTTAATGGAGAAAGGATTTATCAGACCAAGTTCGTCACCGTGGGGAGCACGATTTTGTTTGTCAAGAAGAAGGGCGGGAGTTTGGGATGTGCATTGACTACCGTGCACTCAATGAAGTCACCGTGAAGAATAAGTATCCGCTACCCAGGATTGATGATTTGTTTGATCGGTTAAGAGGAGCCGGAGTTTTCTCCAAGATCGATCGAGATCGGGATACCATCGATTGAAGATCCGATCAGAAGATATTCCGAAGGCGCATTCTCGTCAAGATATGGACATTACGAGTTCTGATTATGTCCTTTGGGTAACGAATGCGCCACTTATTTCATGAATATGATGAATAAGGTGTTCATGGAATATCGGGACAAGTTTGTCGTCGTGTTCATAGACGATATCCTAATCTACTCCAAGGCAGAGGATGAACATGCCGAACACTTAAGGCGAGTTTTGGAAAAGAGGAAACGACAACTTTTGCCAAGTTCAGCAAGTGTGATTTTTGGAAGGACAAGGTGGAGTTTCTTGGACATGTAATGACCGCAGAGGGAGTCGTGGATCCAAGCAAAGTAGAAGCGGTGTTACATTGGGAACAACCAAAGGCGGTGACCCAGTTCGGAGTTTCCTTGGAATGGCAGGATACTACCGCCGTTTCATCGAAGGCTTTTCGACGATTGCGAAACCCCTTACGCCAATTGAAGAAGGAGAAGAAGTTTGCATGGGCGCTTGAGAATGTGAGAAAGGATTTGAGGTGAAGAAGCGATTGACATCAAAGACCGGTGTTAGTTCTACCGGATGTTGCTCAAAGCTTCGATATTTATTGTGACGCGCATCGCGCCAAGGACTTGGATGTGTGCCGATGAGAATGGAAAGGTCGTCGCTTATGCATCAAGGCGATTGAGGCCGCATGAGGAAAATTATCCGACACATGACTTAGAGTTAGGCTGCCGTAGTGCATGCTTTGAAGATATGGCGTCACTATCGATTGGAAGCAGATGTGAGGTATATACGGATCATAAGAGCCTTAAGTACATATTCACCCGATCTGAATATGAGGCAGAGGAGATGGTTGGAGTTAATCAAGGACTATAATGTTGGAATCCATTACCATCCGGGAAGGCCAGCGTAGTAGCCGATGCTCGAGTCGGAAAAAGCCATACCGTGAGTACGTGGCTAGCCACAAGTCGGGATGAGTTATGTAAGGATTTTGAAAATGAAGATTGAGGTTGTACCTAGCGGATTCTTGGCATGGGAAGTAAAGCCTACTTTAGAGGATCGATCCGAGAAGGGCGGAAGGATGATGACAAGATCCGCAGGATTAAGTCCATCAAGGAGGAAGGCAAGGCAGAGGACTTCAAATTGGATGAGCAAGGCACGTTATGGATGAAGGATCGGATTTGTGTGCACGACAAGGAGGAGTTAAAGCTGATTTTGGAAGAAGCCCATGACTCCAAGTACTCGATTCATCTGGAAGCGCCAAGATGTATCGAGGATCACGAAGGAGAGATGCAGTGGCGAGTATGAAGCGTGAAGTTGCCGAGCATGTTGCATTGTGCGGCGTATGCCAGAGAGTCAAGGCAATGCATCGAGACCAGCGGGATTGCTACGCTGAAAATACCGAGTGGAAGTGGGAGGAAATCGGAATGGATTTCATTACGGTTTCTGAAGACTCAAGGAGGTTATGACTCCATATGGGTTATAGTGGATCGCTTGACTAAAGTAGCCCATTTTATCCCGTGAAGACCACTTATTCGGAGATAAATTAGCGAGTTGTACATGATCGAGATTGTTTGTTTAGTGCCAAAGAGGATTGTATCGGACGAGGTACCCAATTTACCTCAAGGTTACGGAATAAGTTGCATGAAGCCATGGGAACCCGTTTAAACTTGAGTACGTATCATCCATGACGGATGGACCAGGCCAGAAAGAGTCAACGGTCGGAGGATATGTTGAGAGCTTGTGCATTAGCTTATGCTACCTCTTGGGATAAGAGTTTGCCGTATGCCGAGTTTAGTTACAACAATAGTTATCAGGCTAGCTTACGAGATGTCACCTTTTGAGGCCTTTGTATGGTCGACCCTGTCGGACGCCATTGAATTGGAATGAGGCCGTGGCGCCGTGTCTTTGGACCTGATATTCTTCAAGAGGTCAAGAAGCGGTCGCCATGATTAGGGAAAGGTTGAAGATAGCCCAATCTCGACAAAAGAGTTATCTTGACAATCGTCGCCGGATTTGAGTTTTGAACCGAAGACTTTGTTTACCTCGAGTTACGCCTCTCGGGGAGTTAAGAGGTTCCATGCCAAAGGGAAACTTGCACCCGTTATGTTGGACCATTTAAGATTTTGAGCCGCAGAGGCGAAGTTGCTTATCATTTGGAGTTGCCACGATCGTTGGCAGGAGTACATGATGTATTCCATGTGTCCCGATTAAAGAAGTGTCTCAGAGTTCCTAAGAGCAGACACCGTTAGAATCAATTGAGTTGCAAGAGGACTTGACTTATAAGGAGCATCCCGTGAGGATTCTAGACACAATGGATCGAGAAACTAGAAACAAGTCAACCCGTTTCAGAGAGTTCGATTGGAGCAACCATGAAGAAAGCGAAGCGACTTGGGAGCGAAGAGGATTTGAAGAAAGAATTTCCAAACCTATTCCTTTAGTGAGCCCTGAATCTCGGGGACGAGATTCTATTAAGGGGGGGAGGTTTGTAACATCCCAAAATTTTGCTTTTCTTAAATTCATGTGTGATTTGGCACTTTGGTGAATTTTTGGAATTTGTGGAATTTATTTGGATTTATTTGGAATTTATTTGAATTTATTCCATTTTGAAATAATTAAAGAATTTAATTTTGCAAATAAAATTTTGTTGGAAATATTTTATTTGAGTCCAAAATGATCCAAAATATTTTCCAGAATTTTCCGAATTTTCGAGTCATTTGCTATTTTTAATGAATTAAATGAATTACTGGGAATTATTTTAAATATTAAATCGCTGGAAAATCCAACTCGGGTCAAGTACTGTTCAACCGACCGAGTCGGACTCGAGTCCGACCCGAACCCGACCGAGCCTTTTGATTCGGTCGAACCGCGTCGCCGAACCCAACTCTAACCCTGGACCACGACCGTTGGATCTAGATCCAACGGCCGTGCGTGCGCCGCGTCGCGAGAGCGTGTGGACCGTCCGATGCGGGACACGTGGACGGCATCCGGTCGTCGTCCTCATCCGAATCCGAGCCGGTGATCTCCGCGTGGCCAAGCGGGACACGGTTAGGGCTTCGGTTTCCGCGCAAACGCCGGGGCTATTTAATGCCCGGGAGCAGCCCCGAGGTTCGCCCTTGCCCTGCGCACAACTTGCCCCAGCCGCCACCTCCTGCCGCGTCTCGCCGTGCCCGCGATTCCTCGCCCGAAGTTGCTTTGCGCCGGGGTTTTGGTCAGCTCACGCCGTCAAGCCACCTCCGCCGCACCCAAGTCGATTCGTGATCCTGACCGAGACGCACCGACCCGACCTCTCCCTTTGGATCTACTCCGTGGCGCCGTCCGTGTGTCGTCGTCCTCAAGTCCGGCCAGGACCTCAAATCAACAGCCGCCCGCGACCATGGCTTTGTCCGCCGTTCGATCACCATCCGAAGCGATCACGGTGAGTCCACGTTTCCACGAGGCTTTAGAAGACCAGGTTGGATCTGACCGTTGGATCAAGATCCAACGGCCCCACGATCGTCCACGTGTTGGAAGCTGCGTTAACCTAGGGTAGATCTGACCGTTGGATCTAGATCCAACGGCCGTGATCATGCCACGTAGCCACCGCCGGCGCGGCGTTGAGTCATCGGCAGGGCCCGCGTGCGGCGCGCGAACTGGCGTTTGCGTGTCACTGACATGCGGGGCCGCATGTCAGTGCCTCGCCCGAGAGAGCCTCACCGTGCACGGGACCCACTGACGGGTGGGACCTGCGTGTCAGCCTCTGTAGCCGTAGGCCGCGTCCACCATAGGCCGGGCGTCACCGTGGACCCAGTCCATGGACCGAGACACGTGGCGACACCGGAGCATGCCACGTGGCATGATGACGTCATCGGCGTCATCGTGAGACCGTTCGATCTTGGCGTCAGCGAGTCGCGTGGACCAATCACAGGCCGACACGTGTCCATCTTTGACGCAATAATTAATTTCGAAAAAGAAAATGATTTATTAATTCAAATAATGATTTCAAATTTAGATTCAAACTTCAAACGCTTATAACTTTATGCGTTTCAACTCCGATTTGAGTGATTCAAATTTCTAAATTTGTATAAAATTGAGATCTACCTAAATATGAATTTTATTTAATTTTTGGACTAAAGTTTTTCTCTGTAAAATTATTTAATTGATTATTTAAACTTTAAATAATCATAACTTTTGCGTTTTAACTCCAAATTTGACGATTCCAGTTTCTAAAAATCCAGAAAATTATGTTCTCTCTGTTTATGGATTTTATTTGGAGTTTTGGGATCTTTTTGCATAGTGTTCATTTGTGTATTTGCTATTTGCACGCTTTACGAGTAGAGCGTTGAAGTGCAGGAAGGATTCGAGGAGAAGTGTTGACTCGGGATCCAACTCAAGACCAAGAGCAAGTACTTTTTGAAGGCAAGTTGTGCTTTGACCATATTGATCCCATTTGAAATCTATTTTGATTTAAACTATTGCATGCTAGTTCAATTAGAAAGATACTTTGTTTAAACATGGGGGTTAGATAAATACCAATTTGCTATATGACACCTTGATTACTTAAGTATGTGCCATGACCCTTTGTCACCCTAGTTGTGGTTTACTAGTTGGACATTATTAAATTGCCAACATGGGTTTAGATCGTTGTAGTATCTTTGCTTAGACCTTTCGTGCTCATAACATGATTTTGGATAATCAAATGCTAATATGGACTTAATGATATATTGAACCTGTTTTGGAAAAGTATCATGTGAAGTTGATGGCACGTGGTGCATGGTAATCAAGCTGGGTTTGATAAACAATTTTCGGCCGGGGCATGTGGCAAGAGTAATCAGGTGGGCGGTGTGGCAGGGATGATGATTTGGTTTCGGGTAGTCTTGCCCTGGTCACTCTAAGGACTTAACCTTGCAAGCCTTTGAACTGGGTCATACTTGCAACCACATGGTGGAATGGGACGGCCCTAGTTGACTAAGTCGCTAAGGACTCACTTGTGGAGCCTCGGGTGTCGATTACACCTTTTGTGTGATTGTGCGGGGAGCGTATCGTGGCGTGGCCGGATACCCATCTAACGGTGTGTTGGTCCCATACTTCGCCTTGGCTAAGGGAAGGGATGGTGTAGAGCACTGAACCAGGAGAGGACCACCTGTGTTGTTTGAGGCTTCAGAAAGGCTTTGTTACGAGGAACTTCGCCTTTGTGGTGTTTGTTTGTATCTTGTGGGTAAAGTGCATAACCTCTGCAGAGTGTAGAATCTATTTGAATAGCCGAGTCCACGATCTTGGACAATGCTCGGAATTACTGATCAAGGGTAGATTTTACGAAAATAACTTGGATTTGAAAAGTTGGGTTGGTTTAATAATGAAGATGATGGAAATGTGGTTTAGGATGGGGAAAAATGTTTATTAAATTTCCTGAAAAGTTATTTATGCTTTACTTATTTCTCGCTTCGAATCTACTTATATTACTTGTCAAAAGCTGTTTACATAAATATACCTTGAGTTATTCCTTTGTACCAAGCCATGCATATAGTATATTAGTTTGCATTCTGTGCATGACTTGCTGAGTACCAAGTACTCACCCTTGCCCCAACACAATATCAGTTGAAGAGGAGATTACGCCAGCTTTGGAGGAGGAACTCCAAGAGGACCCGTCTACTTAGGGATGCGAGCCCGGTCGATTGCCTGTGGTATCTTTGGATGGCGCCACAGTTTATTTGAATTTCGTTATTTCTCTTTTAATAAGTTTCGCCTTGCAAGGCATATATTTGTAACTTGGCCATAAGGTCAAGTAACCAGTTTGGTTATTTAAATAAAGTACTTTGATAATATCGATTGGAATGATTGTGATATTTACCGATGTTAAGACTGTGTGCACTAGCGCGTTCCTGGACTAGTGCTGAATACACAGAGGGTCCGGATTTGCAAATTCGGGGTCCCGACAGCTTAGTCGATCCATGGTAAGATAGCCGATAGGCCCATAAAGCTTCCGATAACGTTCAGTGCCAGTTCCTTGGTTTTTCCTTGATTTTCCTTTTTAACAACTTTATCAATGTTTTATTTGATGACTCGGCCTATCCATTAGCCTGAGCGAAATAGGGCGAAGAGTTGAGTAATCTGATACCCAAGTTTTTTGCGAAGTCTTGGAATTCTTTTGACATGAATACCGTCCACTGATCAATCGTGATCGTTTGCGGGATTCCAAACATATGGACGATATGTTCATTGGCAAACTTGATTACTTCTGTACTTGTGACCTTTTTGAGTGGTATGGCCTCCACCCACTTAGAAAAGTAGTCTGTTGCTGCAAGAATAAATTTATGACCCCTGCTGGATGTCGGGAATATTTGGCTGATTGCGTCTATACCCCATCCCCTAAACGGTCACGGTTTGATGATCGGATGTAAAGCCGATGCTGGTACTGACTGTATATTACCAAACTTTTGTCATGTCTGGCATCCTTTGTAATACTTGAAGCAATCTTCCAACATTGTCGGCCAAAAGTATCCTGTCCGTCTTAGCATCCATTTCATTTTGTGAGCCGATTGGTGTGACCCACAAATCCCCTCATGGACTGCCCCCATTGCTATCTTGGCTTCCTCAGTCCCAAGACACCTTAGCAGTAAGCCTTCCATGGTTTGAAAGTACAATGTATCCTCTAGTACTACATACTTTAATGCTTTGCGCTAGACTTTCCTCTCAGTCGGCTTAGTCGGATCTAACAAATAATCCCTTATCTCTGTTCTCCAGTCGACAGGTTGAGCACACATAACCGACCCATCGCTTAACTCGGTCGATTCCTGTCCGCTTTTACCTTTATACCCTGATGCCCATTGTGCTAGTAGGTTTGCTTTATCATTGATCTTTCTGGGGATATGTTTTATGGAGAATGTTGTGAATGTTTCGACAACTTGGAGGTATTGATGCAAATATTGAGCCAGTACCTCATCGTTGCATCGGTATTCCCCTTTGACCTATTGTATGATCAACATTGAATCCCCATGCTTTCTAGCAGTTGTAAGCCTTTGAGCAACGCTTCATACTCTGCTTGATTGTTAGAACATTGGTCATTAAGCCGATACATGAATTCAAATTCCTGCCCTTTAGGTGAGATTAGCACTATGCTGATGCCTTCACCCTCCTGACAAACTGATCCGTCAAAGTACAGTCGCCAAGGAGTGACATCGGCCATTCCAGTTAACGTGGCACTTCCTGTGAGAAAATCGGTTATAACCTGTCCTTTGACGGACTTAGCCGATTCGTATGTTAGGCCGAACTCGGTTAAAGCACATGCCCATTTGCCGAGTCGACCTCGTAGAATTGGTGCAGATAGTATGTACTTAATGATATCGGTTTTACATACTATAGTGCATCTTGATGCCAGGATGTAGTGCCTCAATTTTGCGCAAGCGAAATACAAAGACAAGCATAACTCTTCCACAAGGGGATACCTGATTTCAGCATCCAAAAGTCGTCGGCTTAAATAAAATATGACTTGTTCTTTGCCATCAGCTTCTTGCGTTAGGACGGCTCCTATTTCTTCTTCTTCAGCTGATATGTACATTCTGAAGGGTAACTCACTCTTTGGCGCAACCAAAACCGGAGGTTTCATCATATAGCCTTTTATATCATCAAAAGCCTTCTGCTGATCGGCTCCCCACATAAACTCTTGGTTATCTTTTAGTTTCAACAATGGGGTGAAGGCGCGAATTCGACCGGACAAATTTGAAATGAAGCACCGTAGGTAATTGATCTTGCCGATCAATATCTGTAGCTCTTTTTTGTTTGTCGGTGGCTTAGTATCGACTATAGCTTTCACTTTTGCTTGATTTACTTCAATCCCTTTTCCATGCACAGTGAACCCGAGGAATTGTCCAGCCGATACCCCAAAAGCGCATTTGAGCGGATTCATCTTCAGCCCATGCGCTCTTGTGCTTTCAGACATTTTTTCTAAATCGGCTAAGTGTTACCAATTCTCTTTCGATTTCACGACAACATCGTCGATATAAATTTCTACCTTATGGCTGATTAAATTGTGGAAAATATGGTTCATAGCACGTTGGTACGTGGCCCCAGCGTTTTTCAACCCGAATGTCATGACAGTCCATTCGTAGAGCCCCAAAGCCCCTGGACACCTAAAGGCGGTTTTGGTTATATCGGCTTTAGCCATAAATATTTGGTTATACCCGGCATTTCCATCGAGGAAGCTTATGATTTTATTCCCAGATGTAGCGTCGATAAGCATATCGGCTATTAGCATCGGGTACTCATCTTTTGGTGTAGCTTTATTTAAATCTCTAAAGTCTACGCACACTCGTAGCTTACCATTTTTCTTCTTTACAGGAACGATATTTGAAACCCACTCGGCGTATCGGCAAGGCGTGATAAACATGGCTTCTAGCAATCGTTCTACCTCTTCTTTTATGGCATCATATAGGGTAGGGTTAAATCGTCTCGGGTTTTGTTTAAGCGGCCGATACCGAACCTTTATGGGTAGCCGATGTTTGACAAGCTGTCGGCTTAAACCAGGCATATCATAGTATTCCCATGCAAAACAATCCTTATACTTTCTCAGTATGTCGACCAACTTTGCTTTATATTCTGGATCTAGTTTAGCACTCACATAAGTTCGTCTTTTCCTATCGCCTTTTCCAATGTCAATTTCCTCGAGCAGATCGGCGGAGGTAAATCCTTGCCCTCGTCTCTCTTCTTCGAAGTCTTCGATAGCTTTTTCGTATTCTATTTCTCGTCGATAGCTCCTCATCCTTTCCTGCAATTTTGCTATTGTTTTGGACTCCATCTTCTCACAATTTCATTTGTCCGATCAAACGTATTAGGTTTGACGCTGATCGGCTTTAAACCTGATTTCCCAATGCAGATGAAATCGCAATCGTCCAAAAACTTTCCTGGTATGCATTCGGCTTCTTCATGTTGCCAGTTAGCATCAGGGCTGGCCATGGCGATATGAGCCGATGTATCGGCCGATACGACTTCAACTTCGTCATTATTCCACTGCACCAGTTTTTGATGCATAGTTGACGGAATGCAACAATTAGCGTGGATCCAATCTCGTTTGAGAAGCACGTTGTAACTGCCTTTAGCCTCGATCATGAAGAACGCAGTCGGCAGTGTTTTATTACCAACTGTTAATTCTGTCATCATCACACCCTTTGCTTCAGTGGGGTCTCCCGTGAAATCGTTCAACACCATGTTGGTTTTGATCAGGTCTTCGTCGGCTTTACCCAACTTTCTGAAGGTGCTTAGAGGCATTAGATTTACTGTTGCTCCACCTCGACTAACATCTTTGATATTGGTCGGCCATTGATATACCCTTTGAGATACAACGGCTTCAAATGCCGATGCATGTCCTGAGGTTTCTCGAATACGGCGTCCTGTGCACCAAGGCACAACTGGGCGAACACCCCCTCGGCCGATTCCACCTCTGTCCTGAATTCCGCGGGTAATGTGAACACCATGTTGATATCCATCGGTGGTGTGTCGTCTCTAATCATCGGAGATCCGGAATCAACCGATTGATCTGAGTCACTATCGGCTTGATCTTTCTTCTTCCATTCCTGTCTTATGGCGGGTATTGACCGTAGTTTATTGAAAACCTGATCTCGTTCTCTTTCCGCTTTGGTCTCTCTTTCTTCCTGTGTCTTTAGTCGTTGGAGGCGTCTGCGCTGTGATTTGCTGAGGCCCGAGGGACACCACCTCGGGTTGGGTTCAATCGGCTTTCAGATTTTTCCAGCCAGATTACTCACTTCGCCGCTAGTTTCTGGCTTGGCAGTAGTGTCGGAAATTGGTGCTTGGGGGGTTTTGGAGGACTCGCCCTTTTCCAGTATTGACAACCTCTCATGGACTGGCCTTTTGTTTTCTGACCATAGCTGGTAACGTACTGGCTTGGACAAACTATCCTTGGCCGACCGGGTTGACCAACCTCTGAATGGGTGTTGCATGGGGCATGACTGTACTGTGAGTAGGGTCATCCCCTTCTCCCAGCAAAACTGCTAGAAGGGACACTGCCAATGAGCTTCTTCTTCGCTGCTTGGCCGATAATAGCCATCCGGCCGATAACGCTCGTTTGACCGGTAAGTATTTGGCCGATGGAAATAACCTAGCCGATGGTAACTTTGCCGCCGATAGCTTATCTTTTCATATTTTTCCAAGAGTTGGGAGAAGGTTGGTTTAGGTTTGAGATTGAATCTTCTTGGCGAAGTTTTCTTTGCCTTGTACCATTTTCCAATCTCTAATTCTCCCTTCGGCTTCACGGTCCGTGAGCTTCGACCACTACGGTCAGCTTCTATTTGTATTGAGCCGATGGTGATCTGCACTGTTTCATCCCCATTAGTTCTAGACCGAACTTCAACCTTCTGCGTCGGCTTGCCGTTTTCTTCTATAGGTTCTTTTCCTTTTTCTGAGCATTGCACCATGTTGATTTGGAAAGGATTCACATCTATCTGCATAGCCGATTCGTCCGCAAACTTCAATCGTCCATCAGCACTAGCCGATTGAATCTGTTGCTGAAAAATATTACAATCGTATTGTGCGAAAAAGAATGATGCCATTTGCAATATCTTCTTTTTTTGATTTCATCAGCCGATGGAATGACATGCCCTTCCGGTAACTTTATGAGTTTCTCCTGCAACAATAAATCAAACATTCTATCGCATTTTGACACATCAAAGGAATATTTGATCTTCGTTTTGTTCTTCGTTGGTTTAAGCCACGAGCAAACGAGCAGCTTTTTTGGACCCTTAGTCCACTTGGCTATATTCACGTTTGCTTCATTGTCTTCGAACGTTTCGTTTGAGCTATACTCGACCATATTCACTTTGCCCTTTTCACTATTATTTGCCCTAAACTTATCCTTAAACCCTTTATCTGAATATCGACTTTCTTGTGCCAATAAACGATGGAGCAAATGGCCCAAGTTGGTGAATTCCTGCCCCGCAAATTTCTCTTTTAGAGGCGGAATTAACCCTTGGAACGCCAAATCGACCAATTGGTCATCGGGCAACATGACACTGAAGAATCTATTTCGCACATCTCTGAACCTCTTCATATAATTAGAAACAGACTCGCCGAATTTTTTTCCTAACCGAACTCAGATCGGAAATCCTAAGTTCAGTGGTCCCAGAGAAGAAGTATTCATGAAATCGGCTTTCCAAATCGTTCCAAACATGGACCGAATTTGGTTGTAAATTAGTGAACCATGTAAACACTGTCCCTGATAAAGACAACGGGAACAATCGGATTTTTAACCCGTCGGACTGGGCTGCCTCTCCGCATTGTGCAATAAATCGTTCGACGTGTTATAAAGTGGTTACAGCATCATCGCCTGAAAATTTGGCAAAATCTGGTATCCTGTAATTATGTGGGTATGCCATGCGGTCGATGTAATCTGGGTAGGGTTTCCTATAGCCGATGACCCTACCCTTTGGTTGCAAACCAAACTGCTATCTCAATACAGTAGCAATTTGTTTTGCCTAGTTAATGTTATCGACTTGGGGTGCTACATGACCTGGCCAATTATCGTAATTTGCGCCCTGCCCCCCGAGTGTAAACTCAGGCTGTCGGCCGAACCGCATCATTGGATGCCTAGGTAATCGATCATATTCGTTGTTCCTTACAGCTGATACTTCAGGTAGGGGTAAAAACGGTTCAACATATGAGACTACCTTGTGTGGGGCTTGGTTTCTGGGTACAGCCCCTTGGAATTGAGAGACTTTACCTGTTTCAATCGACTGGGAAGCCGATTGACCAAACCCACTGGCCGAGGGCACATTGGGTAAGTTGGTGTTTAGTTTGGCTCCGCCTGTGTGCCCATGGTAATGTGCTACTCCATCTATATGAGTACTAGGTTTTAACACCGTAGGTTGGGTCGGCATCATTTGGGGTATTGGAGCCGACGCGTTTACTGTGTTAGTATTTGGTGGTATCGAGTATACTGGGTACGTCGGGAGGGACTGTAACGGGTCTAACAGACTCCCAGATACGGCCAATTCCTGGGTAATTGTTTTGATGCTATTTTCGATCATCGTCTTTAGCGTGGAGACTAGAGCCGATGATTGATTTATCATTGCATGATGTACAGACTGCTCAATCATACTGGATAAATCAGCTTGGCCGGGTATATATCGGCTTACTGGGTCAACAGGGGAATCGCCGATAGAATTGATAGTTGGAAGCGCAACCTTTCGGGTGACTCCTCGCCGTGTTTTCTGGAAGCACTTTAACATCATCTCTTCCATTGCTGTTTTTCGATCTTCAGTTTCCTTCTGCTGCTCAGGAGTTACATCGGCCAGTGTAAGCGCGATTATTGCTTCCGTATTGATGTCGGCGGTAGCTGCGGATTTTCCAGTCGACGACATGATTGACTTCCTTTGTGTCCCTCCGGGCGTGCCAAAATATGTTCACGCTAAAAACGTGAGGTAGGGTTTCTAGCCTCAAACACACAAGACAAATGCCGGGTTTGCAGAGCGTGCCAGTTAATTTGACCTGGATATTGACAAGGTAAAAGTCGTAAGATCAATCAAAGCCGATAAGTGAATGATTATCAGCTTAACACCGGTCGGCTAAGAGCCAATCAGGAGATAACTAGATCAACCAGTTACGGTTAATCTGAGGGTAGAGGTAGATCGACTTTGAAAGGCGATGCGCAACAAGCAAAGTAGATCAAAACCTGGAGACAAGTTGATGAGAACAACAAATCGGCGATGCGCAACTCTTTATTGATCTCGACAGCTTACAGAAGAAAGATTGCTACGAGAACTAGAAACAAAATTGTAAATAGGGTTGTGTTGATTGGTTGGATGATTGTACTTTTCGCCTCATGGTCCGTCCCCTTTTATACTGCCTCGACCGATCCGAGTCCTGCATGGACACGGCAACCATATCCGTATCGGCTCTTGATCCGATTTACTTTTCCTTATCGACGATGGATTCCTTGTTGGTACCGGTTTATCCTTTCCATAAACTCTCCATATTTGAATTGGGCCGATTTTATCACGTACGTTGAATTTTGGTGCAAACATATGCCCCCCATTTTTGGAAGATAACTTGTTGTCTTCCAAAAAATCATGCCCTAATTACATCGGCTTCTCAATCGGTCCTTTGTCCTCGCGCCTGACATCATAGCTATGCAATGCTGATGTCACCCCTAACGTCATCACGATCGCACGGCTGGCTCGGCAATGCCTCTGTCCTCGTGCCACCACATGTCATGCTCTGGTTTGCTCACCAAGTGGTGCAATCTCATCCGTCAACACCAGATCAGATGGTCCAAATCGGACCCAGTGCACAGCGTGGAGAGGCTATACGTGGCGAGCTGTTCGTGCGTCAACATGGCACAATCACAGCCATTCATATCACAATCCTATAGCTCCGTTCTAACCCAATCTACAGTGATGAGGTCACAATGCATGGCAATACCTGAAGTGTTGGATCCTCATTCGAGGGTTGAAAAGCTTCGTGAGTTCGCCGAAGAAGTCCACCGGTGAAGTTCACTAGCCGTGAGAACAAAGATAGTCATAGTGACGTTCTGCTGACCCTCTGGCTAGACGAGATATCCTCCTGGCTTCGTCTCACCACAGCGATCTCGAATCTTGAAGCAATCAAGGCTAAAATGGCTCGACGGTGGCAAAAAATGGCAATTATTGTGGCGGTGTTGTCGCAACTACGGCGAGCGATTCCTTCATGATGGTGGTAGCTCGGAAGCCAAGGGCTAGGGTTACGCGCACTATGGAACACTGTGGTTTTAAGACGTGGTGTCCATGCATTAAATAGGTGCCTTGACGAGCGTAGAGTCCATGGTAGTTACAGCAGGTGGTGAAGTCTGGCGGCGATACAGCATGGTGATGTGGCAGGATCGTGACCATCGCAACTCGATCCAACGGTCTGTAGCGAGCGGCTACGCGACTTAATCCCTGCCATGCGATCAAGGATGGATGGTTGAGATCTAGGGTTGGGTTAGGGTTTGTCGTGGTGTGGGCTGGATCGGGCCAGTCGCTAATGGTCTAGCCCAACAGGCCTGGCCCGCTAGGGTTTAGGGTTTTTCTCTGAATTTTATATTTAAAATATTTCTAGTAACTCAAATAATTAGAGAAATATAGCAACAATATCAAAAAAATTCTATAAAATTATGGAAAATATTTTGAGACATTTTGAACTCAAATAAAATATTTTCAATAAAGATTTATATAAACTTTTCAAATATTTAAATAATTTAGTAATTGTCTTAATTCAAATTAACTCCAAATAAACTCCAAAATTTTTTTAGAAATTCAAATAACTCAATAAATGCAATAGAAGCAAAAATTGGAGTGTTACAAACCTTCCTCCTTAATAGAATCTCGACCCCGAGATTCAGAGCTCACTAAGAAATAGGTTATGAAATTCTGACTTCAGGTTTTCTTCACGATCCCAAGTCGCTTCATTTTCTGAATGATTACTCTACTAAACTCTACAAAAACGAACTGACTCATTCCTTGTTTCTTGCTCAACTATGTCCAAAATCTTGACTGGATGCTCTTTGTAAGTCTAATGTTCTTGCAACTCAATTGCCTCTAGCGGCGTTTGCTCAGTCAGTACTCAAAAACACTTCTTTAGTTGTGGCACATGAAACACATCATGTACTCCCGCCAATGATTGCGGCAACTCCAACTGATAAGCAACTTCACTTCTGTGACTCAAGACCTTGAATGGACCAACATATCTTGGTGCAAGTTTCCATTTAGTGTAAAATATTTTAACTCCCTTGAGAGGTGTAACTCTGACATACAAAAAATCTTCATGTTCAAAACTCAATTCACGACGATGATTATCAGCATAACTCTTCTGTCTTGACCGAACAAGCTTCATTCTCTCTCTGATCATAGCAATATGCTCTTTAGACTCCTTAAGAATATCAGGTCCAAAAATAAGACACTCTCCTGTCCCATTCCAATTCAATGGTGTACGACAAGAACAACCATACAAAGCTTCAAATGATGATATTTGTAAACTTGCCTGATAACTATTATTATAACTGAACTCAGCATACAACAAACACTTGTCCCATGATATAGCATAAGCTAAAGCACAAGCTCTCAACATATTACTCAAGTAGAGCTCGACAAGTTCATCCCCACGACTAATGATCTTGACGGGAATGAAATGCGCCACTTTGGTGAGCTGATCGATGATAGCCCATATGGAGTTATTTCCTTTTCGAGTTTAGGGTAAACCGATGATGAAATCCATACCGATATCATCCCGTTTCCACTCAGGAACCTTTAAGGGTTGGAGGAGTCCAGCTGGTCATTGGTGTTCAGCCTTGACTCGCTGCCACACATCACAGATAGCAACATTTGCGGCAATATCCTTTTTCATGCCAGGCCACCAGTATTCTTTCCAAAGGTCTTGGTACATTTTTGTACTCCTAGGGTGAAAGAGAGTGGTGAATTGTGAGCTTCTCCCAGAATTAAATTCTTGAGATCAAGGTCATTCAAGCCCTCTTCTTTGCCTCAGGTTCAGATCCGGTTGAGTGAAGAAATATTTAAAACTCCTGTGATCGGTGTAGATATCACATCTATTACCAATGAGGTAATGATGCCAGATCCACAGCGACCAGTTCTAAATCATGAGTGGGGTAGTTCACTTCATGTGGTTGCAATTGGCGAGAAGCATAAGCCACGACTTTACCTTCTAGCATCAACATACAACCAAGTCCATGGCGTGATGCATTACAGTATACATCGAAGCTTTTCTGAATGTCAGGCAACATAAGCACTGGGGCTATGGTTAGCCTCTTCTTCAGCTCTTGAAATCTTACTTCACATTCAGGGGACTATCGAATATCTAAATATGGATATGCATGAGCGCTGTGAAGACGAAAATTGTACCATGTATTCTGGATGCTGAGAGCCCTATCCCTATGGGAGAATAGGTTAACGGGAAAGGTATCCCTGTGTTTGGAAGGACTCGATCCAGCTCCCGTAACGAGGAGACCAGATCGAGTATGACAGACAGATAAGGAAAATCAGTTACCTACAAGGATCTTGGAACAAAGATCCCCAATCAGGAACGATATGGAGTCCTCATCCGGTGACGTCTCGAGAAGACGGTGTACCCAGCTATAAGTATAGAAGAGATGCACAGAAAAAGGGGGAGGGAACCCTGAGAGAAGAAGCCATTGGAGATCGCGTAGAGGGAAGCCCGAGGAGAGCCTCTTCTTGTTTCTGGTAGCCAGATTAGATGTAGTGGTAGTTTTTCTCCCATCTTGTAACCAGAGATTGTACCCCCCAGATCTGTACTCCCTTTGAGCGATCCGATAGTGCTAAACAACAGGATTAAGGTATTACTCTTCTTAGAGGCCCGAACCTATCTAATTCCTTGCCTCATTTGTGTTTGTTGATCCTACGAACCCCGAAGGTACCCGATTACAAATTTACCATCGATTTCATAACCTTCGATAGTTGGCGCGCCAGGTAGGGGCCTTTAACTGCTTCTGCAGATGAATCATGACGATGGCAAGTGTTCTCTGTGGAGTCAACAACGGTGGCAGCGGCATCGTCAACTCCAACACCTTCATCGACCAAGTCCCCGCCATCGGGTCCCAGATCATATTCGGGTTGATGATGTACCAGTGGGGACCCGAAGGCATGCTCACGCATCTTGGCACCATCGAGTCCTGACCTTGGGACCTAAGCCGACAAGTGTCCTTTCTCTATTTCGATTCTATGGGAGATAATCTCTAAAAGTGCATCGAAACAGATAGCGACAGCTCTTGCGACAGTGAGGATAGCAGTAGTCAAGGCAGTAGCAATTAGGTCACTCGCTACATATACGTGGCCAGGAACGACAACACCACCTCCGCGGAAAACTCTCAAGAGAAGACTACTCAAGCAGAGGATGTGGGCAACCCAGGACTCTAAGACCCTATGGAGATACTTGTGGACCCACTAGCGCGCCTTGCGGCTAACGCTGTCCCCCCAGGCACGACGAACCACCGGCGAGATACCAATGCCATGACCGCGGCTGGGATGACGGCCAACCTGACAACACGTTTTGATCAGGTCAACTTGATGACACCTCGCCCCGAGGCAGGTATTCTCCAACAAGGTACAAGACCTACAAGGATGCGACCACCCCAATGGGTCAGATCGTGTCACAGGGCCAACTTCTCAATGGCATCGCGGCAATGATGTCTTCAGCACCCCTGAAGCGAACATCCAATGCGCCCATATGCTGTTGAGGACACTCCCTCTGTCAGGCCCAGAGAACTCGATGACTCCCGTGCTCAATCAGATGAGAGCACTTCTTGGTGCGGCGCAGGCCCAGACTGCTCGAGTAACCAACTCGAGACCAGGGCGCTCCCATCAACAGGGCACATTGAGTCGCACGCCGCGACCCTCATACCGTAGTCGCCCGAACCCAAGAACAATGGCGGCAGCTTCGAGCCATCATACCTCCGAGACGCTCCAACACAACAACTACCTGAAGCCCCTAGAGGATCTCTGAAACCGCATTCCCCATGACCGTCGGGACTTGCGCCTCGTACTTCATGATCGACGGGAAGAACGAGCCCGCGAAGAGCGAGAAAGGGAGAGTTTTTCCCCTCAAAGACATCCAAGTGAATCCTTTCAACCGGCTGCTCGATCCCAGGTCAGAACCAGAAGTCCTCGACCAGACAAAAGATACTACCAGCGGCAGACGCTGCCCGATGACATCGATGAAGGATGCCAGGCCTTCACCACCGAGATCCGAGCCATCAAATGGCCAGACAAGTTCAAGCCAGGACCTATCGAAAAATACTCTAGTAAGATTAACCCGGTTGAATGGCTGCAGATCTACACTACTGTCAAGAGGGCAGCTAGCAGGAACAAGAAGGTGATGGAAAACTACTTGCTCACTACCCTCGACGGTGCGACAAGATCCTGGCTACTCAACCTCCCTCCTCAATCCATATCCTCATGGGCCGAACCACGGGCACAGTTCGTCGCCAACTTTCAGGGCACGTATGAACACCCCGAAACCCACAGTGACTTACATCTTGTGATTCAAGAACCCATCGAGTCATTGCGTAGCTTTATCAGGCGCTTCAGCAGCAAGTGCAACATGATCCTCGACATCTCCGACGAAGCCGTAATAATGGCCTTCGAGAATGGAGTCAAGGACCACGAGCTTAAGGGAAAACATGCCAATCGAAAGATCCTAATGACTCGTGAGTTGTTCGACTTGGCTAATAAGTACGCCATCCATGCCGAGGCCCGCAGCTTCCTCAACAATCATCTGAGCACGACAAGCCCGAGTCGTCTAAATAAGGGGCCAAGAAGAACAAGAACCACGGAGAAAAGTAGAAAAGTGATTCTACCGTAGCCGTGGTTAACAGGAACAAAGCACGGAACCTCAGCGACGACAAGGGCCAGAGCCGAGGTGGCAAGAAATACTACCCCATTCATCGTTCTGATAAACATGACTTGGATGAGTGTCAGGTCGTTAGCAAAAAGATCGAGGAGAGACTGAAGGCCGCTCTGGTTGAACATGGCCTCGAGCAAACAAAGGGAAAGGCCAACAAAGATGAGCCCGAGTTTCACGAAGCTGAACACAAGGTGGCCCATATCTTTGAAGGATCTACCACGTATGAGTCCAGACGACAGTACAAGGTAGCCGAAAGGGAGGTTAGTCTGATAACTCTGCCTTTTCCTCGATTCCTAAAATGGTCGGAGGCTCCAATCATTTTCAACCAACGAGATCACCCATCTATGATCCCCAAACCTGGTCGATATCCTATGGTGGTCAAGCCCACCATACTCAACATCTGGGTGCCGCGAGCTCTAATCGATGGAGGAAGTTCGTTGAACCTCATCTTCGCCAAAACATTGGATAAGATGGGTGTCTCCCAAACGAAGATCAAAGCCGGAGCAAGGCCTTTCCACAGCATAACTCCGCATTCATCGTCTGTACCGCTTGGGCAGATCGAGCTACCGGTCACATTTGGCACGTCGGAAAATTTTCGTACCGAAGAGCTCCTCTTCGACGTGGCGGACATTGAAACCGCGTACAATGTGATCTTGGGTCGCCCCATGTTGGCAAAGTTCACGGCAGTAGTGCATTACGCCTACAAGACCATAAAAATGCCAGCGCCCAAAGGAGTCCTCACCATAAAAGGTGACGCACGCACTGCGGTAAAGTGCGACAAGAAGAGCTTGGAGATGGTCGAGGAGGTTCATCCGAGCAACCCCATCAACCCGCACAAGCGCCAAAAGCACTAGAGTACTGCCAGCGCTCCATCGGTCAACAACATCAACAGTGAGCCTGGTAGGAAAGATAGCGGGGAAATCAAGGCCATTCCCTTGGATGCGTCAGAACCTTCAAAAATGATCTAGGTGGGCGCCAACCTCAACCCCAAATAGGAACTCGAGCTCGTCACCTTCCACCAGGCAAACCGTGATGTCTTTGCCTCGCAACCGTCCGACATGCCTGGGGTCCCTAGGGAGGTGATCGAGCATCGACTGGCGGTGGACCCCAAAGTCAAGCCGGTGATCCAGAAGTAGCGTCGCTTTGCAGAAGACCGCAAGCAGGCTATACAGGAGGAGATCGGCAAGCTCCTTAAGGCTGGCTTCATCCGAGAAGTCCAGCATCCTACATGGCTGGCCAACCCAGTACTTGTCAAGAAGCCCAACGGCAAGTGGAGAATGTGCGTCGACTACACCGACCTCAATAAAGCATGTCTCAAGGATCCTTTCCCCTCCCCCGCATCGATCAGATTGTAGACTTGACGGCGGGATGCGAATTGCTAAGTTTCCTATATGCCTATTCGGGGTATCACCAAATTAGCATGTCCGCCGAGGACGAGGAAAAGACTTCTTTTATCACCCTGTTCGGTGTTTTCTGTTATGTAAAGGTGCCTTTCGGGCTTAAATGCGCCGGGGCCACGTATCAACAGTGTATACAAAATTGTCTGAAATCCCAGATCGGGCGCAATGTTGAAGCTTACATCGATGACATCGTAGTCAAGTCTAGAACCAAAAGCTCGCTAATCGAGAATCTCCGAGAAACATTCGACAATCTTAGGAAGTATTGAATGGTGCTAAATCCTGAGAAGTGCATGTTTGGCATCCCATCCGGGAAGCTTTTCGGGTTCCTGGTATCCAGCCGAGGCATCGAGGCCAACCCGCGCAAGATCGAGGCAATCGACCAGATGCGCTTGCCACGGACTCTAAGAGAGGTACAAAAGCTCACAGGGTGCATCGCGGGTCTCAGTCGATTCATCTCTCGGATGGGTGAACGAGGGCTCCCTTTTTTCCAATTGCTCAAAAAACAAGAAAAGTTCGAGTGGACCAAAGAGGCCGAGGAAGCGTTCCAAGTGCTAAAAAGTTACTTATCTTCTCCCTTTGTTTTGGTATCCCCTAACAAAGGAGATCTTTTCTTGTATGTTGCAGCAACTCCACAAGTAGTAAGCACTGTCTTAGTAGTCGAGCGAAACGACCCTGACAAAATGATGAAAGTACAGAGGCCGGTCTACTATGTGAGTGAAGTTTTGCACGGTGCGAAGCTTCGGTACCCCTAGATCCAGAAGATGCTTTACGCCGTCCTGATGACATCCAAAAAATTACGGCACTACTTCCAGGCGCACAAGATCACCGTGATGATGACCTTCCCGCTTAAAGAAGTAATCTGAAACCGAGAAGCCACCGGACGAGTAGGCCAATGGGCCGTTGAGCTCAACGAGTTCAGAGTTGACTTCACTCCAAGAACCAGCGTCAAGTCAGGAATCCTGGTGGACTTCGTGGCAGAATGGACACATGTCGAGGAAAAGAAATCGAAACCTCCGAGGACTGTTGGACAATGTTCTTTGATGGCTCACTCAGCCTGCAGGGCGCAGGCTCCGACATCTTGTTCAAATCTCTGACAGGTGAGGAACTTAGGTATGTCATCAACTCGACTCTCAAGCTTCGAATAACATTGCAGAGTTGACTTCGCTTGGGATAAAACGACTACTCATGAAAGGGGACTCACAGTTAATCATAAACCAAGTGCAAAAAGATTACCAGTGCATGGGTGATAATATGGCAGCATACCTAAGTGAGGTTCGCAAGCTAGAGCACAAGTTTGACGGCTTGGAGGTAAAACACATCCAACGGGGTGATAACGCCATAGCCGATGAACTTGCCAGGCTTGCTTCGTCCCGATCCCCTGCTCCCTTAGGAGTCTTTGTGGAGAAGCTCCTCAAACCTGTTGCCTCCCCCAAACAGGAGATAGAAGCCGCCCAACTCGACCAGCAGCCTAGTCGGGTCAGCGAGGCGGAACATGCAGACACGAAAGCTACACTACTCGAACACGAACCGACTTGGATGACCCCATTCCAAGCCTATCTCGAAGGTCAAGAGATCCCTGACAATGATGCTTCAGCCGAGAAAATTGCTCGTAAATCCAGGTTGTACATGTTGGTAAATGACAAGCTCTACCGAAAGGGGAGTAACGGAATCTTGATGAAATGCATCACTCAGGAAGTGGGCAATAAAATATTGCTCGATATCCATGGAGGCTTCTGTGGCAATCATGCATCCTATCGCACCTTGGTCGGAAAGGCTTTCCGGTAAGGGTTCTATTGGCCAACTGCCCTCCAGAATGCTTGCGAGCTGGTAAAAAAGTGCGAAAGCTGCTAATTTTTCGACAAGCAAACCACCAGACCAGCCCAAGCCATGCAAAACTATCCCTCTATCTTGGCCTTTCTCCGCCTAGGGCTTGGATATCTTGGGACCTTTCCCGAGAGCCCAAGGAGGTTACAAGTTCCTGTTCGTGGCCGTCGACACATTCACTAAGTGGATCGAAGACGAACCCGTCAGGAACATCACCTTAGAAGCGACTAAGAAATTCATGAGGAACATAGTTACCCGATTTGGCATCCCAAATCGAGTAATAACAGACAACGATTCGCAGTTCAAGAGCAATGCCTTCATGGTCTTTTGCGAGGAACTGGGAATTAAGCTTTGCTTTGCCTCAGTTGCTCACCCACAGAGTAACGGCCAAGTCGAATGAGCCAATGGTCTCATCCTGCAGGGACTCAAAACCCACGTGTTCGATAGGTTCAAGGCCTACTCAAATTGATGGACAAATGAGCTACTCTCGGTGCTATGGGCTATTCGAACCTCGGCTAGTCGAGCCACTAGTGAAACACCATTTTTCTTGGTCTACGGAGCCGAAGCCATGCTCCCAATCGAGTTAACTAACGGGTCACCTAGGGTGGAAAATTATTCGGAGGAAGGACAAGAGCAAGTATGGGCAGATGACATAAACCTACTCGAGGAATATCGAGATTGAGCTACCCTTAGAGCAGCCAAATACCAGCAAGCGTTACACAAGTATCACAGCCAGAGGATCCACGAAAGAATACTCGCTCCAGGAGACTTAGTACTACGAAAGGTGCAGAAGCACGATAACCACAACAAGCTATCACCTAAGTGGGAAGGTCCTTACCGGGTCGTCGAAACAACTCGACTCGGGTCCGTAAGGATATCTACACTCGACGGAGCAGCGCTAGGAAATTCTTGGAACATCGATCAGCTTAGAAAATTTCATGCGTAAACTCAAAATGAGACATGCTTCAGTTAAGCCTTGTCATTTCCATACATTAATTTACATTAACAAAATATTTTCTAAGTACAGAAAGACGCCCTATGAGCTTTTGCTCCGATTCGGGTCATCATCGCACCTACCCTTAGCCCGTGGGGACTCAAAGGAGAATGAGATCGTCTCCGGGATCTTCCTCCGCTGTTGGGAAGGTCTGGCAAAAGCTCGGTCGGGGCGGGGACGATGAGAACAGCAGCTTGATCAGCACCGGCCTCGAGGCGCTGATGGAATCCAAGCTGCCGGTGGGGGAGGGGATCTTGTCGCCTTGAGCACTTCCCCCTCCCCCGGTAGAAGTTTCCTCCTCTTCTCCGGTGGCGGCGAAGGCATCCTTCCCGTAGAAATCTTCAAGCCGCTAGAGACCCGCTGCTCACCAGCGGCCTCCTCTTCTACCCGCGCCCTCCTCTCCTCCTCCCAAGCCTCTTCCTCCGCCTCCCGCTCAAGAGAGTCCAAATCAATCTCATCGTCGTCGTCCGACGAAATGAGGATCAAGGGAGGGGAGCAGGGTGGAGGGGTAGACATGAGTACGCTAGCGCAGGAATAGTCCAGTTGCCAAGAGCGAAGAGACCAAAAGAGACCGATGGCAAGGGAAAATCAAGGCTCGTCTATTTATGTCAGGACCCGAATTTGCAAATCCGGACCCTCTGTGTATTCAACACTAGTCCAGGATCACGCTAGTGCACATAGTCTCAACATCGGTACATATCACAATCATACACATCGATAATAGTAAAGTATTTTAATTAAAGTAATCAAACTGGTTGCTCGACCTTATGGTCAAGTTACAAGAGTATGCCACACATGGCGAAAACTTATTAAAGGAAATAAATTACAGCGGAATAAAAGCATCAATGTGGCGCCATCTAGTATACCACAGGCAACTGACTAGGCTCGCTCCCAAGATAGACGGTTACTCCTGAAGTACTTCCTCCAAAGCTGGCGTCGCTTCTTCTTCAACTGGTGTTGTATTGTTGCAAGGGGTGAGTACTTCGTACTCAGCAAGTCATGCACAGAATGCAAACTAATATTCTACATGCATGGCTTAGTACAAGGAATGTTTCATGCTTCATTTGCAGTAAAATAGCAAGTAACAAGTAGCATAAGTAGATTTGAAAGCAGTAAATGTGAAGATAATATCAATAACTTTTCCAGGAGTTAAGTAAACACTTTCCTTTCCTAATCCACATTTCCATCAACATCATCATTAAACCCAACCAAACTTTTCAAGTCCAAGTTGTTTTCATGAAAGTCTAACCATTGATTGTAATCCCCGAGTAGTGTCCAGTGCCATGGACTCGGCTATTCGAATAGGTTGTACACTCTACAGAGGTTATGCACTTTACCCACAAGATACAGTCAATCTCCACAAAGGCGAGTGATTGTAACAAAGCCTTTCAGAGACCGCAAACTTTACAAGTGAACCTCCCAGTTTTTACCATACACCATCCCTTCCCTTAACCGAGGCGAAGTATGGGACCGACATACCATTGGGCGGGTACCATGCCATAGCCCTGGTACGCTCCCCTTTCAAGCTACACAAAGGTGTAGTTGACACCCCGAGGTACCACATGCAAGTTATTATTAACTTACTCAACTAGGTCCGTCCCATTACAGACATGTGGTTGCACGTTCGACTCAGATCAAAGGCTTGCAAGGTTAAGTCCTTAGGGTGACCAGGGCAAGACTACCCGAAGAACTAAAATGACTTCCCCGGTGTAACTCATGGCCCACCCGATCATTCTTGCCACTTGCCCCGGTCTAAATCTATTTATCAAACCCAGTTAGTTACCATGCACCACGTGCCATCATGAACATCACAACACATGATACTTCTCAAAAACAGGTTCAATATCTCATTAAGTCAATAATAACATTTGATTGTCCAAAATCATGTCATGTGTACGTAGTAGGTCTAAGCAATATCCTACAATGGTCTAAATACCCAGTGTTGGCAATTTAACAATGACCAACTAATACGATCCCCAACTAGGGTGACAAGGGTTCATAGCACATAATTAAATAGTAAGGTGTCATACTCAATTTGGTATTTATCTAATTCCCAGAAATAATTAAAAAAATTTCTAATTAAACTAGCATAGAATAATTTAAATCAAACTAATTTTCAAAAATAGGAGCAATATGATCAAAGCATAACTTGCCTTCAAAAAGTACTTGCTCTTGGTCCTGAGCTGGCTCTTGGGTCAAAACTTCACCATCGAAGCCTTCGGGCACTTCAACGTCTACTCGTAACGCGTGCAAATAGCAATAAATAATTAAATAGTGAACAAAAAGTGTCCAAAAATTCAAATAAAATTCATAAATAGAGAACAAATTTTTATAAATTTTTAGAAATTTGAATCGTCCAAATCGGAGTTAAAACGCAAAAGTTATACTCGTTTAAAGTTTGGAAAATCAATTAAATAAATATAAACAGAGAAAACTTATGTCCAAAAATTAAATATAATTCACCATTATGTAGAGCTTAATTTTATAAAAATTTAGAAATTTGAATGACCCAAACCGGAGTTGAAATGCAAAAGTTATAAGCGTTTGAAGTTTGAAAAATCAAATAAAAGAATAAACCGAATTAATTCATTTATTTTTCTATTGAAAAATCGATTTATTGCGTCAGCTGACGTCAGCATGGATATCGAATTTCCACCGAATTATTTTTCTATTGAAAAATCGAATTATGACGTCATGCTTGCGTCATCCGGTCCATGGGCTCGGTCCACGGTTCGGGTCCGGTCCACCATGGACTCGGTCCATGGGTACACGTGTCACTGACGCGTGGGACCCACTCGGATGACGTCATTGCTGACGTCATCGCGCTCGGCCGCACGGTACTGACACGCGGGCCCCACCGTGACGTCATCATGACGTCACGGATGACATCATGGTGCGGTTGGCTGACCCGCTGACACGCTGGCCCCACGCTGACGTCACGGGTGACGTCAGCGACGACCGGGCGCGCCCGCGTGGACCACGCCGGTACAGCTCCTGGCCACGTGGCACAATCTGGGCCGTTGGTTTGAAATCTGACGGTCCAAATCAGATCTAACCTCACGCGTTAAGGATCTACGCGGTTGATCTGGACCGTTCGATTCGAATCGGACGGTCAAGATCCGATCGGGTTTAACCGCGTCGTGGGGGCGACGTGGCATGACCCGACGTGCGACATGTGGCTCGATCTACACCGTTCGATCTCGATCGAACGGTGGAGAATGCATCTAACGCTACAACGCGAATTAACCCTAACCGTACGATCTAGATCTAACGGCTGAGATCTACCTCTAGCACGGTGCGGTTCAAGGCTACGTGGCTCAATCCCGTGCACTGGATCTAGATCCAACGGTTGAAAATAGATCTAAAACCGTAACGTGGAAATCAAACGGGGTTACGTGGACGAACCTGAGCCGTGTGATGAAGATCCAACGGCGGAGAGAGCTCGCGGTTCCGGTGATGGCGCGGCGGAGTAGAGGTGGCCGGAGACGAAGACGACGACCAACCAAACGGCATTTGTGTGGCTCTCCAGCGAAGTGAGTGGTACTCCCCGACACGCCTCGTCGCGACGGTCTCGGATATGGGCTTCAACACTGCGGAGGACGGCGGCGGAACGAAGGAAAGACCCAAAGCTAACCCTAATCAACTACGGTGAGCAATCATGGGCGCGCTGGAGCTCTATGGGCGGCGGCTAGGGCAAAAGCTGCGCAAGGCGAAGGCGATCCTCGGGCACACACCCACGCATTAAATACCGGCTCGGACATCGAGATACGCGCGGATTCCGCGGCGAGGCCCGTACGGGGCGGTGGAGTCCAGCTCGGACACGGAGAGGTGACGTGGCACAATCTCAGCCGTCCACACGGCTCGATCCAATGGCCACCGTCACCCGCACATGCGGCCACAAACTCAACCGTTAGATCCCGATCCAAGGGTCCAATGCGCGTGTACACGTGGCTCAATCTTGGCTGTTGGATCTCGATCCAACGGCTGGCGCGAAAGTGGTTCGGTCCGGCTTGGGTCGGGCTCGGGTCGGACTCGAGTCTGACTCAGGTCTGGCTCGGTCGGATGAACAGTAAAACCCGTTCGGATTTTCCAGCGATTAAATATTTAAAATAATTCCTAGAAATTCAAATAATTTAAGAAAAATAGCAAAATAATCAGAAAAATTCCAGAAAAATTCTGGAAAATACTTTGAGACATTTTGAACTTAAATAAAATATTTCCAACAAAATCTTGTTTAAAACTTTTAATTATTTACTTATTTCAAAAGGGAATAAATTCAAATTAAATCCAAAAAAATCCCAGAAAATTCCAAAAATTCTCAAAAATGCCAAATATCATTTAATTTCATGAAAACCAAAAATTGGGGTGTTACAATTTATGGCCTACGACCATGTCACATCAAGCCGATCCAGATTCCCAGAGAGAACAGGAACCGGCGCGAGGCACGAATATCGAAGTGAAGCCCAAAACATCATTACAAACAGGGTCACACAAGAATCGAAGCGATGCTTACGCTGAAAGCCTCGACCTGATGCGTCCATCAGGTCGAGACTCGGGGGCTACATCGCGCGCGCATATTTTGCGGTCCTTACGCTCAAGTCTCGGCCCGATGCGTCCATCAGGTCGAGACTCGGGGGCTACATCGTGCGCGCATTTTTTTGCGGTACTTATGCTGAAGTCTCGACCTGATGCGCCCATTAGGACAAGATTCAGGGGCTACATCACGTGTTTTTATGCTCAAATCCCGACCCGATATGACCATCAGGTCAAGACTCAGGGGCTACATCGCGCGTTTTTTGCGGTGCTTATCCTCAAGTCCCGACCCGATGCATCCATAAGGTCGAGACTCGGGGGCTACGTCGCGCATTTTTTGCGATGCTTATGCTCAAGTCCCGACCCGATGTGTCCATCAGGTCGAGGCTCGGGGGCTACATCGCATGTCTTTTAATGCTTACGCTCAAGTCCCGACCTAATGCATCGATTAGGCCGAGACTCAGGGGCTAAATCGCACGTTTTTATGCTCAAGTCCCGACTCGATATGCCCATTAGGTCGAGACTCAATGGCTACGTCGTGCGTTTTTTGCGGTGCTTATGCTCAAGTCCCGACCCGATGCGTCCATCAGGTCAAGACTTGGGGGCTACATCGCACATTTTTTTATGTTTACGCTCAAGTCTCGACCTGATGCGTCCATCAAGACGAGACCCAGGGGCTACAGCACGCAATTTTATGCTCAAGTCCTGACCTAATGCATCCATCAAGTTAAGACTCAGGGGCTACATCGCACGTTTTTATGCTCAAGTCCCGACCCGATATGGCCATCATGTCGAGACTCAGGGGCTACGTCGCACGTTTTTTGATGCTTATGCTCAAGTCCCGACCTGATGCGTCCATCAGGCCGAGACTCAGGGACTACATCGTGCGTTTTTATACTCAAGTCCCGACCCGATGTGCCCATCTGGTCGAGACTCAGGGGCAACATCATAGAATCACCAAGCGAGGTTCAAACCCTCTACTGGATGCAGCCATCGAGTAGAGGGTCGGGGGCTACACAAATAACTAACTCTATACCATCAGCAAGGAAGTACAAGGACAAACATTGCAGAATAAACAAAGTTGCAATAATCAGATGAATACAGATCCATTCAGATAAACGACATCAAAGATGGTTGTTACACAACAGGTAGTTACAATTACTATTCTCTCTCAGAATCGTTACTTCGCTTCGACAAGAAAGAAGACCTTTCAGGAGAACTCGGCCAAGTCACTCCTGCACTCTCCCTCTCCTCTGTTCCCGTGGCAGTAATCCTTTGAGCGCAAGGAAGAGACAAAGAAGAAACTTCAGCTTCCCGAGCTCACCCCGCTTGAAGTAGAACGAAAAACTGGATTTTTGCCTTCTCCTCGTATGACTTTATCAGCTTGAGAGAAGGAAGAGGAAGAAGTGTCTCTTCTCTAGGATCACACGCAAGAGATGAAGTTCCAAGAAAAAGAACTCCGCCCGGCTCTCCTCGCATGTCCTAGATGGAGAGAAGGGAGTAAGCGCTTCTTCCCCCAGAGCATGCGCATGAAAAGAAGTTCCAGGAAATGGAACTCTACCCGGGTCTCCTCGCGTGCCCCAGATAGAGAAAAGGGAGAAGCGCCTTATGATCCTCACCAATAACCCATAGACATTTCCCTCACATGGAACTGTTTCCTTCTCCACTCGACGATCTCGCTCCCTTACCTCCCGGGTAGCAGACATCCATATCGATCCCATCTCCCAAAGCGGAAGTGAGGATCCGAACGAGGATGACCACGGCTAGAGGAACAGGGGCTGGGTGGACTCGAGTCCCATTCCAGAAGAAGGAGGACAAGCTGAAAGCCATGGGAACCTTTCTCGTTCTCTAGCTAAGCAAGGGGGCCCTTGCCCCCTAAGCATTAGAAGATTGAGGAAGGGAGGTGAACTGGAAGAGCTTCACCGCAAGATCCCGTCTATTTATAACACTGGGAATGGATAAGATGTGATGCTGGGGATGCTAAAGCGTCGGTTCATATTTTGTGCTAGTGGGGTAGACGAGGAGACGCCAAGTCAATGCAATTCTGATGGTCAACATGCCACGAGAGAGTACCACCAAGGTCCAACTACCCATTTGGCATAGTCACTATCGGATATTGCCCAGGCACTCCACTCGAAGGAGACAAAAATCGATCTCCGCGGTCATCGGGTAAGGGAAGCTCGGATGCAGGTAATCCAATAAAGAACTCAAGTACTGTTTTCTTTTCCGATTTTTCGTTTTCTTCTGTCCTAACTTTAGGCATATGGTTCTTTGCCCACATTTATTCGAGCTCACACTCGGTACGTAAGCGAACCAGACCAAAGCACCATCGGGCCTGAGCCCGACAACGAGCAGAATCTCTCCCGCGCTCATACGGGTAACAGATTGTCACGCATCTAACACCTAGCGACCAGTGGGAGATGAGGTCTCTAGTCAGCTTTTCACGCGTGGTTCGATGGGTTCGAGTATGCTACTTAGCCTAAGTAAGAGACATCGATAAAGGCATGTAAAAACCATATGTTTTCAAGTTGACACATTATTTTTCTCTTTACCCGACACCTCGAGTCTTTACTCGAGAGCGTCTCGACCTAACAAAAGTTTCTAGAAAGTACGCAGGTACAAGTCTTAGTGCTGTAACCGAAGGGATAGTCCGAAAAGAGTTGTAGCAGTGATAGAGAAAGTTTGCACCCACGATGTGTTACCCTTTCTCTTCGACAAGTAGAAAACAAGACAAAAACACACTCTTGAGCTTCCCGCCATCTGTTCTTCTCTGTCGTGATCTCCTTGCGGGCCTTCTGTAGCTCCTTGCTTGTATTATCTAGTACATCCTCCTGGGCGACAATAAATCGTGCCAACTGTGTAACCGTGGCATCCTCATCCTGAATCTCCTTCGGGTCAAGAAGGTTATCATCGCTGGTGATAGCGGAACACCGTGCTCTCCAACTCTCTGGCGTAGATACGGGTAATGTGTCGCATTGCTCGTCGTGATACTTCTTGGATACCCATCTGCATTGTAGATCTCTGGCGGTCTGGTGTATCGGGCGATTGCCTGGCCCTTCTTCCTAGCGGTACCTCAATCCTCACGTCACAAGCCTTGATCAATCCCGCTTTGTCCGATCACTTCCACTTGGTATTGGGGCTCCTCAAAATCTCCGAGAGTCTCAGTAGCATATGCCAAAGTTCCGCGGCGTGACCAACTCCCAGATCAACGTAGTTGAACTCTTCCTCCATCTGTCACAAGAGTGCTTTACGTAAGAACTCGGAATTTTTAAATTGTGACAAGGTAAGGGAAAATTTCAGCAAGAGACAAGAAAAGAGAGAAGGGGATAAGTCGAGATGTCATTTCTTGTCTTCACAAATTTTTAGCTTTAGAAAATAGGTTTTATCCTCACTACGACCATTCTAGCTAGGGTTGAGCCTACAAATAACCTGGCTCGATACCACCTCTGTCGGGACCCGAATTTGCAAATCCGGACCCTCTGTGTATTCAGCACTAGTCCAGGAACGCGCTAGTGCACACAGTCTTAACATCGGTAAATATCACAATCATACCAAACGATACCAATAAAGTACTTTATTTAAATAACCAAACTGGTTGCTCGACCTTACGGTCAAATTACAAATGTATGCCTACTTAGCGAAACTTATTCGAGAGAAAAATAATAGCGGCGGAAAACCAAATAACCGTGGCGCCATCCAAAGATACCACAGCAACTGGTGGGCTCGCATCCCTAAGTAGACGGATCTTCTTGGAGTTCCTCCTCCAAAGCCGGTGTAGTCTCCTCTTCAACTGGTATTGTGTTGAGGCAAGGGTGAGTACTTGGTACTCGACAAGTCATGCTGAATGCAAGCTAATATACTATATGCATGGCTTGGTACAAAGGAATAGCTCAAGGTATATTTGCAGTAAACAGCATTTGGCAAGTAATATAAGTAGATTCGAAAGCAGTAGAAATAAGTAAAGCGTAAATAACTTTTCCAGAAGTTTAGCAAACATTTTTCCCCATCCTAAACCACATTTCCATCAACTTCACTATTAAACCAGCCCAACCTTTCAAATCCAAGTTATTTTCAGAAAATCTAACCCTTGACTGTAATTCCCGAGCATTGTCCAGTACCGTGGACTCGGCTATTTAAATAGATTCTACACTCTGCAGAGGTTATGCACTTTACCCACAAGATACAGTCAAACACCACAAAGGCGAGTTCCCGTAACAAAGCCTTTCGGAAGCCTCAAACAACACAGGTGGTCCTCTCCGGTTCGTGCTCTACACCATCCCTTCCCTTAGCCAAGGCGAAGTATGGGACCAACACACCGTTAGATGGGTATCTGGCCACAGCCACGATACGCTCCCCCGTACAATCACACAAACGGTGTAATTGACACCCTGAGGCTCCACAAGTGAGTCCTTAGCGACTTAGTCAACTAGGGCCGTCCCATTCCAGCCATGTGGTTGCAAGTATGACCCAGTTCAAAGGCTTGCAAGGTTAAGTCCTTAGAGTGACCAGGGCAAGACTACCCGAAGAACCAAATCAACATTCCCAACGCCACAACTGGCCCACCTGATTACTCTTGCCACATGCCCCGGTCGAAAACTGTTTATCAAACCCCAGTTGATTACCATGCACCACGTGCCATCAACATCACATGATACTTTTCCAAAACAGGTTCAATATATCATTAAGTCAATATTAACATTTAATTATCCAAAATCATGTTATGAGCACGTAGTGTGCTCCAAGCAGTATACTACAGCGGTCTAAACCCATGTTGGCAATTTAATAATGTCCAACTAGTAAACCACAACTAGGGTGACAAAGGGTCATGGCACATACTTAAGTAATCAAGGTGTCATACAGCAAATTGGTATTTATCTAACCCCCATGTTTAAGCAAAGTATTTTTCTAATTGAACTAGCATGCAATAGTTTAAAATCAAAATAGATTTCGAAATAGGATCAACATGGTCAAAGCACAACTTGCCTTCAAAAAGTACTTGCTCTTGGTCTTGAGTTGGATCCTGAGTCAACACTTCTCCTTCGAATCCTTCCGGCACTTCAACGTCTACTCGTAAAGCGTGCAAATAGCAAATACACAAATAAACACTAGGCAAAAATATCCCAAAACTCCAAATAAAATCCATAAACAGAGAGAACATAATTTTGTGGATTTTTAGAAACTGGAATCGTCAAGTTTGGAGTTAAAACGCAAAAGTTATGATTATTTAAAGTTTAAATAATCAATTAAATAATTTTGCAGAGAAAAATTTTAGTCCAAAAATTAAATAAAATTTATATTTAGGTAGATCTTAATTTTATACAAATTTAGAAATTTGAATCACTCAAATCGGAGTTGAAACGCAAAAGTTATAAGCGTTTGAAGTTTGAATCAAAATCTGAAATCATTATTTCGAATTAATAAATCATTTTCTTTTAGGAAATTAATTATTGCGTCGGCATGGACACGTGGCAGCCTACGATTGGTTGGCTGGCGTCGGTAGGTCCATGGACTTGGTCCACGCTTGGCTCCGGGTCCGCAGTGGACTCGGTCCCACGACTCTTACGTGTCGCCGACATGTGGGCCCACTCGGGTGACGTCATCGGCCGACGTCGGCGGGGACTTCGGCCCGCAGTGGCGACATGTGGGACCCACTGCGGACGTCATGGGTGGCGCCACGGTGCGATCGGCCCGACACGGGCCCTGGCGTGTCGGTGACCACTGCCAGCAGCGTCTGACGGCCCGACGCGTCGGTCCAACTTCCCGACACGTGGCGCAATCACGGCCGTTGGTTTGAAAATCAGCGGCGGATTAAATCTAGCGTAGTGCTTTGGAAAAACAACTCCGGCCCGATCCAGGCCGCTCGATCTTGATCGGACGGCCAAGATCCAATCTAACCTGGTGCGATTCTAGCTACGTGGCACAATCTAAGCCGTTGGATCTAGATCCGAAGCGGTTGAAAATAGATCCAGAGGTTGCACGTGAGATCTCACCGCGGTGTGGCGTGGCGCGATTCGAGCCCTTGGATTCTGATCGGACGGCTAGCGTAGCTTCGCGGACGGCGATGGCGACGCTGGCGGAAGCAGAGGCCACCGGAGATGAAGACGACGGCAGCGAGTCCAACGGCGCCGGGCTTCTCCGGCGAAGTGAAGGGTACTCGAACGCAGCGTCGTCTTGGGGAATCCGGATCTGGCTTGATGACGGCGGAGGGCGACGGACGGCGGCGAGATCGGGCGTTAATCGCGGCGAACGGAACTCCAACTCCGGCGAGCTCAGACGGCAAACGGCGGCTCAGCGAGATGGCTTGGGGCACGCAGTGCGCCGCGAAGTCTATGTCACGGCCGTGGTGGCGGCGCATTAAATAGGGTCTCGGCGTCCGTGAAACGCCGGAGACCGAGGTCGACACTTTGACGGCGAGTCCGGCGGCGGCACGGAGAAGCGGCGATGGCGCAGCGTGAGCCGTTGGATCTCGATCCAACGGTCGCGTTAGTTGGACTCGGAGTCGGCTCGTATTTGGCCGGCTCGGTCGGACTCGGGTTCGATGGCGTGGCGCAATCACAACCGTTGGATCTTGATCCAAGGGTCGTGGTGGCTAGGGTTCTGGCGAGCGGGTTCGGCTCGACCACGTCTTTCGGTCGGACTCGAACTCGAGTCTGACTTCGGGCTCGATGGTGAACAAGAATCGACTTCGGTTTGATTTTCCAGCGATTTAATATTTAAAATAATTCCCGAGAAATTCAATTAATTCATTAAAAATAGCAAAATACTCAGAAAAATTCGGAAAAATTACGGAAAATATTTTAGGGTATTTGGGACTCAAATAAAATATTTCCAACAAAATTTTATTTGCAATATTAAATTCTTTAATTATTTCAAAATGTAATAAATTCAAATAAATTCCAAATAAATCCAAATAAATTCTAGAAAATTCCAAAAATTCACCAAAGTGCCAAATCACACATGAATTCAATAAAAGCAAAATTTTGGGGTGTTACAAACCTCCCCTTAATAGAATCTCGTCCAGAGATTCAGGGCTTACTAAAGGAATAGGTTTGGAAACTCTTTCTTCAAATCCTCTTCGGCTCCCAAGTCGCTTCGCTTTCTTCATGGTTGCTCCATGAACTCTCTGAAGTAAACGGGTTGACTTGTTTCTAGTTTCTCGATCCATTGTGTCTAAAATCTTCACGGGATGCTCCTTATAAGTCAAATCCTCTTGCAACTCAATTGACTCTAGCGGTGTGCATTTCCTCGGGAACTCGGAGACACTTCTTCAAGCTAGGACACATGGAATACATCATGCACTCCTCGCCAACGATTGCGGCAACTCCGGTGATAAGCAACTTCGCCTCTGCGGCTCAAAATCTTAAATGGTCCAACATAACAGGGTGCAAGTTTCCCTTTGGCATGGAACCTCTTAACTCCACGAGAGGCGTAACTCGAGGTATACAAAGTCTTACGGTTCAAAACTCAAGTCGGCGATGATTGTCAAGATAACTCTTACAGCCGAGATTGGGCTATCTTCAACCTTTCCCTAATCATGGCGACCGCTCTTGAGCCTCTTGAAGAATATCAGGCCCAAAGACACGGCGCTCGCCAGGTCTCATTCCAATTCAATGGCGTCCGACAGTGGTCGACCATACAAAGTGCCTCAAAAGGTGACATCGTAAACTAGTCGATAACTATTGTTGTAATCGAACTCGGCATACGGCAAACTCTTATCCCAAGAGGTAGCATAAGCCAATGCGCAAGCTCTTAACATATCCTCCGAATCTGGTTGACTCTTTCGGCCTGTCCGTCCGTCTGTGGATGATAGGCTGTCTTGAAGTTCAAACGGGTTCCCATGGCTTCATGCAACTTATTCCGTAACCTTGAGGTAAATTGGGTACCTCGTCCGATACAATCCTCTTTGGCACTCCGTGCAAATAGACAATCGATCATGTACAATTACGCTAATTTATCTCCGAGTAAGTGGTCTTCACGGGGATAAAATGGGCTACTTTAGTCAAGCGATCCACTATAACCCATATGGAGTCATAACCTCCTTGAGTCCTCGGCAAACCCGGTAATGAAATCCATTCCGATTTCCTCCCACTTCCACTCAGGTATTTTCAGCGGTTGTAGCAATCCTGCTGGTCTCGATGCATTGCCTTGACTCTCTCGGCATACGTCGCACAATGCAACATGCTCGGCAACTTCACGTTTCATACTCGGCCACGAGAATCTCTCCTTGAGATCCTCGATACATCTTGGCGCTTCGGGATGGATTGAGTACTTGGAGTCATGGGCTTCCTCCAGAATCAGTTGCTTTAACTCCTTTTTGTTAGGCACACAAATCCGATCCTTCATCCATAACGTGCCTTGCTCATCCAACTTGAAGTCCTCTGCCTTGCCTTCCTCCTTGATGGACTTAATCCTGCGGATCTTGTCATCATCCTTCTGTCCTTCTCGGATCTGATCCTCTAGGGTAGGCTTTACTTCCAATGCGGCCAAGAATCCGCTAGGTACAACCTCAATCTTCATCTTCTGAAAATCCTCACATAACTCACCCTGACTTGTGGCTAGCAACGTACTCACGGTATGGCTTTTCCGACTCAGAGCATCGGCTACTACGTTGGCCTTCCCAGGATGGTAATGGATTCCAACATTATAGTCCTTGATCAACTCTAACCATCTCCTCTGCCTCATATTCAGATCCGACTGGGTGAATATGTACTTAAGGCTCTTATGATCCGTATACACTTCACATCTGTTTCCAATCAGATAGTGACGCCATATCTTCAAAGCATGCACTACGGCAGCTAACTCTAAGTCATGTGTCGGATAATTTTCCTCATGCGGCCTCAATCGCCTTGATGCATAAGTTTACTTACCTTTCCATTCTGCATCAAGACACATCCAAGTCCTTGGCGCGATGCGTCACAATAAATATCGAAGCTTTGAGCAACATCCGGTAGAACTAACACCGGTACGACGTCAATCGCTTCTTCAGCTCTGAAATCCTTTCTCACATTCAAGCGTCCCATGCAAACTTCTTTTCCTTCTTGGCTGATTGCGTAAGAGGTTTCGCAATTGTTGAAAAGCCTTCGATGAAAGCGGCGGTAGTATCCTGCCATTCCAAGGAAACTCCGAATGCAGGTCACGATCTTGTTTGCTCCCAATGTAACACGGCTTCTACTTTGCTTGGATCTACTGGCGACTCCTTCATGCGGTCATTACATGTCCAAGAAACTCCACCTTGTCCTTCCAAAAATCACACTTGCTGATCTTGGCGAAAAGTTGCTTTGTTCCTCGGCTTTTCCAAAACTCGCCTTAAGTGTTCGGCATGTTCATCCTCTGTCTTGGAGTAGATTAGGATATCGTCTATGAACACGACGACAAACTTGTCCAAATATTCCATGAACACCTTATTCATCATATTCATGAAATAAGCCGGGCAGATTCGTCAAATCAAAGGACATAATCAGAACTTCGTAATGTCCATATCTTGACGAGAATGCGGTCTTGAATATCTTACGATCGGATCTTCAACTGATGGTATCCCGATCTCAGATCAATCTTGGAGAAAACTCCGGCTCCTCTCAACTGATCAAACAAATCATCAATCCTGGGTAGCGGATACTTATTCTTCACGGTGACTTCATTGAGTGCACGGTAGTCAATGCACATCTGAAACTCCGTCCTTCTTCTTGACAAACAAAACCGGTGCTCCCCACGGCGACGAACTTGGTCTGATAAATCCTTTCTCCATTAACTCTTCTAGCTGTTTCTTCATCTCTACCAACTCCTCGGTAGACATCCGATAGGGTCTCTTTGCTATCGGTGCCAGTACGACGTCCGTAGCATTCTGCAGTGCATCTGCGGTGACATGGTTGACTCGGCCTCTCACCACGATGCAGGGTGTGGCTCTGGTCTTTGGCGTCCTAGCGGGGTGGTTCCTAGGTTGAAGCGGCGGGGTCACTCTGCTGTCTTCTTTGGACAAGCTGTTGGCAAAGTGTCCTGGCTCGTTGCGATTGTAGCAGCGTCTCCTTTGTTCCTTCTTCGACTGCTCGGAGTAGCGTTTCTAGCGAAGTGAAGGGTCCGTAGTTACGATTGGTAGGTCTTGGTCGGGATGGTGTCCTTGTTGCATTCGTGGTTGGAATCGAAGAATTGATTTGGTGCAACTCTCGCGCCGTATGCGTTCCCGGCGTGATCCTTCTTTGTTGCATCCTGCGCTTCTGTTCTCATCCAGTTCCTTGCGCTTGTCCTCAAGAATAAGCGCCTTATTCACCAACTCTTGGAAATCTGGAAAGGTGTGGGCGATCAACCCTACTTGCAATCTGAGTTAAGTCCCTTCATAAAACGAGGTATCTGGATTTATCCGTCGCTACATCCTCAGTGCGTAGCGTGCTAGCTGCGTGAACTTGTTCGTAGTCGCCACCGGCTGATTACCTTGCTTGATGCTCTGAACTCCTCCTTCTTAAGGTCCATGATTCCTTCAGGCACGTGATACTGTCGGAATGCAGCTGTGAACTCTTCCCAAGTGATATCTTGAGGGTTCTCTTGCGTGGCACAGAAGTTCTCTTGCGTGGCACAGAAAATACGAAGGCGAAAAATTCAGACCGCAATAGAAGAAAGATATGAAGGCCACGGTTTCATCCACAGAAGAACGCTAGTTGGCTAGCGCGTGAGGAGGAATCAGGCTTTCCTACTTCATGGCGACAAGGCACTCCTCAGACATGATCGAAGGCTGCTAGTGCTTCTTGAGCACTTCATCCTTGAGAATCACCTCGTTGGTTTCTGCCTCTTTTGGTGGGGCGCCGCCTCCAGCAGCCCTCGCACGAGATCCGTCGGCCATTGTAAAGGGGAAATTTTCTCGTAGATGAAGAAGGCGAAGGAAATGGCGGAGAAGACGAAACTATTTGGAGTTATAAGTGACGGACGCTTACTTGAAGACGGAATGTATACAACTCCCCTAGCCGGTAGTGGGCAATTCTATTTCCCCATTACACGACGTAACAAATGAAGGAGTGGTTGGAAAGCAACGCAAGCGCTCGGAACATCGCAGCTTTTTGCATACTGCCGCATTTAATGTCGCGCATTCCCAACACGGCGATATTTTGAACTGAGTCTCAACTCTGTTTAGCATCAAGTGCTCAAGGTTGATATCGAGCAAGGGATCAGTGTGCGCAGAATTCGAGGAAAGGTCGACGATCAAGCTGACGACTCACCATCCTCCTACTCGATCCTCACAAGTCCAGTCCTACCCGATGTGGACGACCACAAGCAGACCCATCACTGAATAGAGTTCGGGGGCTACTGTCGAATATATAAATATGGGATATGCATGTGCGCTATGAAGACGAAAATTGTACCATGTATTCCGGACGCTGAGAGCCCTATCCCTACGGGAGAATAGACTAATGAGAAAGGTATCCCTGTGTTTGGAAGGACTCGATCCAGCTCCCATAACGAGGAGACCACATCGAGTACGACGGATAGATAAGTAAAATTAGTTACCTACGAGGATCTCATAACGAAGATCCCCAATCGGGAATAATATGGAGTCCTTAACCGGTGATGTCTCGAGAAGACGGTGTACCCAGCTATAAATATAGAAGAGATGCACGGAAAAGTGGAGGAAACCCTGAGAGAAGAAGCCATTGGAGATCGCGTAGAGGGAAGCCCGAGGAGAGCCTCTGCTTGTTTTTGGTAGCCAGATTAGATGTAGCAGTAGTTTTTCTCCCATCTTGTAACCAGAGATTGTACCCCCCAGATCTGTACTCCCTTTGAGCGATCCGATAGTGCTAAACAACAGGAGTAGGGTATTACTCTTCTTAGAGGCCCGAACCTGTCTAATTCCTTGCCTCGTTTGTGTCTGTTGATCCTGCGAACTCCGAAGGTACCCGATTACAAATTTACCATCGATTTCATAACCTTCGACAGGGACCACTCAAACTCCTTTTATTTCTTCAAGAGTTGAGTAATTGGCCTTCCAATTTTGGAGATATTTTCAATAAACCGACGGTAATATCCGGCCAAACCAAGATTCGAACTTAAGGAACGGACTGGGGCTAACTCCAAGCTAGCACATCACGAACCTTGCTTGGGTATACTGCAACTCCTCCTTATACAGGACGTGTTCAAGGAAGGCAACTTCTTTAAGCCAAAATTCGCATTTCTCGAATGTGGCATAGAGTTGATGCACTCAGAGCTTTCCAAGTACCATGCACAGATGATGCGCATGCTCTTATTCATTCTTGGAGTAGACAAGAATATCATCAATAAATACCACCACGAACTTATCCAAATACTCCATGAAAACCTTGTTCATAAGGTTCATGAAACATACAGGAGCATTGGTAAGTCTGAAAGACATTACAGTATACTCGAGTCTTAGATCAATCTTGGAGAATACTTGGGCACCATTCATTTGATCAAAAAGATCATCAATCCGCCGAAGCAGATATTTACTCTTGATGGTGACCTCATTTAAAGATCGATAGTCTAGCACATACGTAGACTTCCATCATTCTTTTTGACAAATAGTACAAGGCTTCCCTATAGAGATGAACTAGGACAAATGAATCCTTTGTCCAATTGCTCTCTGAGTTGCCTCTTTAATTCCACCAATTCATCCACGGGCATGCGATAGGGACGCTTTGATATTGATGCTCTCCCAAGGATAAGGTCAATAGAGAATTCCATGTCACGTTCTGGTGGCATCCCTAGAAATTCATCTGGAAACACATCAGGGTACTCACACACCACAGGCACTTGATCAATTCCTATGACCGAGATAGAATTAAGGCGTGGTTACTGGATAGAAGCACCATGAATGGAAGAAAACTATACTTGAATTCCATTGGCATTAACAATTATCTGGAAGTTTTCAAGAAATTACGAACTAGTTTGATTTGTAGTATTTTCCAAATGTGTGTTTAATTGGTTGTCTGCTATGCGTAGATGTTGAACTGTGCGAGAGTGCGGAAGTTGAAGACCAAGCTCAAGCCCTAGATCAAGATCATCAGCTTTTTGAAGGCAAGTTGTGCTTTGACCATGTTGTTCCTAATTTTTGAAATATATTTTGATTTAAATTATGCCTGCTATGTTGTTCAAATGAATTAATTTAATTTGGGTAAAATAGCTAAACAACCTAATTGTTATTTTCCCCTTTGATGTTAATATTTGTATGTCATGTATCCATTGTCACCTTAAGTTTGGTTTAAAATAGTTGGATGTTAATATTGTGCCAACACGGGAGGCTAGACCGTGACTAGTTGCTTAGTCTTGCTTATACGTGAAACGTGTTTCAAATAGCAAAAGAACATTAACTAATGATATGTGGAACGAATTTTGGAAAGGTTGTAACATTGCCACGTGATGATGTGAAGTGTAGGTACCTTTGTGGTTCTACATGGTAATTGATATTATTGTTAGCATGTGTTGCACAATAATTAAACTGGGGTGGGAAAAGATTTAGACTGGGGCAAGTGGTAAGATGGCTTCGTGCCAGGTGGGCCTTCGTGGCAGCAGCCTTCGTGGCAACGGGATGAGTGATGTGAGGGCTTTGTGCCAAAACTTGAGAGAAGCATGTCTTGCCTTGGACAGTTAAGGACTTCACCTTGCAAGCCTTTGAACTGGGCCTTTCGTGCAACCACATGACTGGAGTGGGACGATCTTGGTCTATTAGGAGTCTGAAATCTTACCTTTGATACCTCAGGGTGACGGTTAGATCGGGGTAACTGTATGGGGGAGCGTACCAGAGCTACGGCTTGGTGCCCATCCAACGGTGATTGTCGGTCCTACACTTCGATCCTTCGTGGGGGAAGTGGTAGTGAAGGCAATACCGGAGAGTGTAACATCCTTATTTTCGCCTTCTGGAAGAAAAACTTAATTTAAATAAAGTAATTCAAAAGTTGGAGTTTCATTGGTGTTTATATTAACCTGGCATCCAATCCAACCCAAAATCGCGATTCAATTCCCTTCCGGTCGAAAAATCGGATTTTCGATCCATAGGTGCAGAAAATTCACCCGAGTCCAGAAATGCTCCAAAAATCTCCAAACCACTTTTAAAATGTTCCAAATATTCCTAAATGAATTTAGGAATTTATCCCCGAATTTTTGGACCTCCGTTCCTATTTTATCTCGCGCGGCTTTTGTTAAATGCCCGCAATTCGCTCTGGAATATTAAATTCCACAAAAATCATCCAAATTCAACCAAACCAATTCCATTGAGTTCCAAATATTCTAAAATGGCTCTAGGAATTTTTCCGGAATTTTTAGGCCATTTTTCCTAATTTTTCCCTAGGGTGGAACATATGCGTAAAAGAGAGCCAATAGGATTGTGACACGTGGCAGCACTATTTGGCTTTCTTCAACCTCTCGATGGCCTGGTTCCAGGGAGCAAGCTTCCAACCCATTCATGGAGTTCCCTCTCTTTAAACCTTCTTAACTCATGCATTAATGCACCAAATCCTTCAAGGCCGGGTCCGTTGGAATGGAAACGGCGAGGGGAACTCATTTTTGGACTCGAATCGTTTCAAATCCCGCCGGAAACGGCCCTCTTCACTCAAATCCGAAAATGGCCATAATGGCATTATCTCGGCCGTTTTTAGTTCAATCCGCGCGATTCCACTTCCTTTCACTCCGTATAAGAGTCCTCTTTACGGTAGTATGCATCTCCTTTAGCCTCTCTAACCCAATCATCCGCTAGATCAACGAAACCGCGAAGAACGCCGGAGCTTTTTGTGTTCTTCGTGTTCTTGCTCATATCTCACTCTCCGGTGGGTCATTCCTCCTCTCGTTTGTTTCTTTGTGTTAGCATGGGTGTCTAGATCATAATCCATCCATCAATTTCAGGGTTCATCAAGTTTCCTCGACGAATTTCGCATTTTCTTCGTTTCGGCCGAGCCGGCGTTCGTCGTCGAATTCGTCTCCTCCGGTGAGAAATCATTCGATTCCTTGCAGTCCTAGGTTGCTAAAGATGTTCTCTAGATGATGGATCCACTAATTGTTGATGCTACATTCAAAATCGTTGCGAATTTTTGAGTTTTGAGGAAAATTCGTGCTCTCTGTTTTTGTCCGGCCGTGCGCGTGCCGCCGTGCCGCCTCGCCGCCGTCGCCGGCTGGCCGGCGTGCTTGCCGCCACCGCCCGTGATCTGCTGGTCTCAGCGCCACCGCTTGGCCGAGCCGCCGCCGCGCTTCGCGCGCGCCGCCTCAAGACGGCATCGGCCGCCGCCGCCGCCCTGCCGTTGCCTCCGGCCAGCGACGCCGCCATCGGCTCCCCCTCGCCATTGCCGCTCCGGCCCCTCGGCCGGCCTCGCTGCGCGAGCCGACGGTGCGCCACGCCGCCATGGCCGCCGGCCAAAGCTCTGCCCGCGCTGCCCGTTCGGCCATCCTTGGCCCGAGCCGACTCCATGGCCGGCTTCCTCTCCCCGCGCCGCTCCTCCCCCTGCCCTTGGCCGCCGCCGCCTCACCCCCCTTCGCCGCCACCTCACCCCATTCGCGCCGCCGCGCATGATCACGGCGCCGCCGCCTGGGTCTCTCGGCCGAAGTCGCCGGGGGCCTCGGGTGCGCCGCCGCCCCCTCTCCGTTTTCCCCCACTCGCCGGCCGTCGGGAAGCCTCCATGGCCGGCGCCCCCATCTCTCCCTCATGCTCTCTGTTTAGCCATGGCTTGGAGCAAGGAAGAAGAAGACTCCTTTCTATGACACTTGGGTCCCACATGCAAGAGATACAAGCCAAAGTCAATGCAGTCAAAAGGAATATTCCAGGAATATTCCCTCGTTTTCTATTTTCAGGATTTTCCGAATTTCGGAAGCTCATATCTTTTGCGTCCGAACTCCGATTGATCCCGTTCAAATTCCTAAATTCATCATAAATCCATACCTTTCTGCCAGTACTACTTTTGTAATTTTTGGATTTTATTTATTTTCTGTTATTTATTTATTGCCTCGTTTTGCGTGTAGTCGACGATCTGCCATGATCGCGATTCCTTGGCCGGACTTCTCGAGTTCGACACTCCCACCGCCGAAGAAGGCAAGTCTCCTTGATGCACTTTGCTCCTATGTTTGCGAAATGATTTAAAATTGTTTATAAAGTTGCATGGCTATGTTTAATTAAATATGTCAAATATAAGAGCTAGTTATTCCGAACTTGTTGATTCCTCCATGACATTGTTAATCATATCCATTGTAACCCTAGATCATTGTTTATACCATGCCTATGTTTATATGGTACCCGTTGCTATGTAGTACGGTAGAATTGCTTAGGACCTTTTCCGACAAAAACAACCCATGGGTGGGATTATCCAAAAAGAATGTTATTAAATGTGATTTGAAAGTTATTATTATGATTTTGGTCCTGTTTTCTAAAATAAAAGAAAAGGAAAATGATTTTGACTTGGGCGGCATGGAATGTCGGGTGGAAGCGGATCAAGTCTTGATCCTTTTGTGCAAGTACCGCCCAAAGTCATATAAGGACCGACGCTTATGATTGCCATTTTAAGCATAACCGTACTACCACATGTCTATAATGGTACGACCTGGCTCACTAATTTGTAGAAGCCTAGTTTAGACTCACCACTCGGTTGTTGTGTGAGAGCCGAACGGAGGCATTGTTGTGGACGTTGTTTTGCTCACACGGCGCAAGAGGGGGCTTCTGTACTGGGTGGAGGGAACCCTAACAGCGGTGAAACCTCAGCGGGTGGGTCTAGCTAGGTAGGTACATTGTAACGGCCTTGTCAAGATATCCCTGCCGGCACACCTAAGGAAGTGTGTTAATTGCATGGCAACAAGGGTATATCTTGTCTTGTGGGTAAAGTTGTACACCTCTGCAGAGTAAAACTATTCGAATAGCCGCGCCTGCGGTCAAAGGCAAGAGCAAGGAATGCTTTCATATTGGTAGATTTTGGTTTTGGTTTCGAAAACTGAAAAGTGTTTTGTTTTGGGATTCGGGAGTGGTTAGAACTCTCGGATGTTATTTGGCGGATAGAGCCAACCAGGTGGAAAGAACCTGTGATTGTAATTGACGGATGGAGTCACATGATTAACCCTGATTCTTTAAAATCTGGCGGATAGAGCCGTTTATATCGGTGATGGTGGATAGAACCTCACTACGATATTATGTATTTCAATGATTAAAAAGAATTGCGAAAAGTTGCTTTGTGAAATGCTATTACCTAAGTATGGTTTAATAAAATTTGGCTTTATGCAAATGAACCCTACTAAGCTTCCCTTGGAAAGCCCACATAAGCATATTTTCCCAGACTTGCTGAGTACGTTTGTACTCACGTGCTACACCAACATGTCGTCATCAGAAAATTTTCAAGATGCGACCGAGGAGGGCGAGTTCTACGCGGAGGAGTACGAGGAAGGCTGCCAGGAGGACTAGTCGCGTCCTAGTAAATCGCTTTGTGGCGTTTTGGTGTCTGCCCGTTTCGCTTTTGTTTCATTGCTTTGTTTAGGTCTTTAGACCGAGTATTGTAATAAGTGGCCATGTGGCCCATACTTGAATATTTATAATACAAGTTTCGTTATGTTCGGCAATGAAGTATCACTGTGACTGTGTGTACTAGCTACTGATCTGGGACTAGTACGGAAATGCACAGGAGATTTCGGATAGCCGATCCGGGGTCTCACAGAGAGGGTCATAGGTGTAGATGGAGGTTTCTGAAAAACTTCATTACGGTCAATCGTCTTTGTGGTGTGCGACTGTATCATGTGGGTAAAGTGTACAACCTCTGCAGAGTGTGTCAAAACTATTCGAATAGCCGAGTCCACGGTACTGGACAAAGCTCGGGGATTACAGTCAAGGGGTAGATTTTCTAAAATAAAATGTGGGAAGATTGGCTGAGTGCCAAAGATGATGATAAATTGACTTAGGCTTTGTGCCATGCTTATGAAATGAGATTGTGAACTTAATATAATATAATATGATTTCACTGTTTTTGAATCTATTATAGTTATTCAATCAAAGCAAAATGCTGTTTAATGCAAAGGAACCAATTAAGCCATTCCTTTGGAAGAAGCCATGCATATAGTAATAGGATTGCACCTCTGTGCATGACTTGCTGAGTATGTTGTATACTCACCGTTGCCAATCAACAAAACGTCAAAAGAAGAGTCTACACCCGCATGGGAGGAGTATGTTGAGGACTAGGAGAACTAGGAGGCAACCTTCATCAGATGCTTGTGGCGTTGTGGAGCTTACCAAGACTTTTATTTTCTGCTGCTTATGGTTACTTGTCTTTATTTGAGTAAGCCCTACGTGGCTGAATATTGTAAGGTGACCTTAAGGTCTTGCAACAGTTATTTTAATTATTAAAGTACTTATTTATATTCCGTTGTGTATGAATGTGGTACTTCATCCCTGTTATGACTTTGTGCACTAGCGAGATCCTAGACTAGTACGGAATACACAGAGGGTCCGGATTTACAGATTCTGGTCCCGATAAAGGTGGTATCAGAGCCATATTGACTGTAGGATTGCCCTTAGGTTAGAATGGCCGTTAGCAGGACAAAACTATTTTCTAAAGTTAAAATTTGCCAAGGAAATGAATGGACTCTTGACTTATCCCATCTTTTCTGATTCGTGTCTTATGCTGAATTCTCTTTGTTCTCACTTTGTTTATAAAATGTTGTGTTCTTACGAGTTCGTGGTTGGCAGATGAGGATGTACAACACCATCGGAGAGCGCCTTGGAGGGTATGCTGCGGAGATGTGGCACATGATGTGTTACATTCTTTCAGAACAGGTTCCATAGTTCAATAGTCAGTATTCGGCTTACTTCCAAATTGGTGTCACCAGTTCGAATGGCATGGCTAAGCAAGACTACCACGTTCTAACTACCCCATTCTAGTGATTAGTATTAACCAGGATATAATCCAACCTAGAGTGACAAATGGTTCATTGACATACAAGTATTATGGCCAAGGTGACAATATCAAGTGGTAATTATCTAATCCCAAATTACTTGAACACATTATAATTAAATTAGCATGCATAATTTAAAACAAATTAATATTTAAAAACATGGGAACAAAATGGTCAAAGCATAACTTGCCTTCAAAGATCAGCTGGTTTTCGTCTAGATCTTCATCTTGAGCTTGCTCCTCGAAATCGACAACCTCACATAGTTCGACGTCAACGCGCAACAGTTAAAGAACCAAATAAACACGCAAATCAACATACGACACACAATCATGAAATACTACAAATCAAACTAGTTTGGAATTACATGAAAACTTTCAGATAATTAGTTTGGCATTTTCTAAGATTTATAAAATTTATTTTGACATTTTTGGACGTGTAGTTTGCAAGTTACAAAGTTCGTAAGTTTGGACTTTTCGCAAATAATTTAATAGTATAGATTTAATTATAAAATTTCAGTAAAATTAACGTAGCTAGGTATTAATTTTTACTAATTAACAAAATCTGTTGCCAGCGATTCGAACTTAAATCGAATTTGTAGTGAAAAAGAGAAAATTCGCAATTCCGGGAAAACTCATGTACAACTAGCCTTCATTTCCTTTTCTGCATGACACTATTCACGTTATATATGTATATACTTCAGTGCGGCTAGGCTACGTGAGAAACCGAAACAATATTATACAATGCGTATTTAAATACATATACTTCCTAATACAACCTTATAAATGCATATAGAAAATTTATACTTGCGAATCGGCCGAATATACCTATGCAGATCCGACGAATATATCCACGCGTATACATACTGCTAGCGTCTTATAACAGAGAGTACCGAATCAATAGGCTACGGTGATTACACACACATGCATAGGTAGACCTATTATTTTCATGTAAACAAGATTTCAGACTAACGTATATACGTGGGTTCATGATTCGGTCTCACAGATATATGCTAGCAATCTAGGACAAACATGTATATACATGCGTGCGTTCTAATAAAATCGTACCCATGCATATAAAAGAAATTATATATGCGAATCATCCTGGTATATATATACGGAAATATGCATGCGTATGTAACATATATATATACACACTAACATGTTCATACACGCGCAAATACATACAACGAGATCATCTGATCGACAGATAGAGCGCGCGCAAAAGAAAGGCGAGAGAGTACCGATTGACGACGGGCAGTAGCGCGGATCGTCGACGCGGAAGAAGACGAGGCCGGAGAGTGCACCGGCGGCAACGGCGTAAACGGGGCGGCAACGACGGCCGCGGCGGCGACGACGATGGCGGTGGCAAAGTGGCGAGGGCGAGGGCGATGGTGACGACGCACGGTTGGCGACAAGGAACCAAGATTTCTGCATCGTTCCGGCCGAACGGCTGTGTGGAGGAGATGAAATGGACGTGGTTCACACAGGAAAAAAAAGAGATCGGTAGGGAAGGCAAGGTGAAACTTAAGATGCTGATGGTGCAAGATTAGAAACTGATGGGAGGAGAAAAGTAGAAGAAACGGCTGGAGGAAGGAAAGGATTCTTGCGCGTGGGTAACTCAACCGTTTCATTGGAGTGAATGACGGTGCCTTCCGTTTTATTCATTCACGGCGCTTCATTGGACCATTGACAGTGCTTCCCATTTCTAGTCATTCACGGTTCGTCACGCCATGGGAGTGAATTACCTCCATGTGATGTATATGTGTATACATGCTAGAATGAAACACGTTTAGAATAAAATAGCAAAAAGGTTCTAAAAATCTGAAAAAATTCCTCTAAAATACCAGGAACTATTTGGAACTTAACAAAGTTGGTTTCGCGATTTTTCGACGTGTAGATTTTTCGCAGAAATTCTTTTAGTGAATCAGACACCTGTACAGATTTTTGTAAAATCAATGACTTAGGTTATATAACATGTTTTTCAAGAATATTTGAAGCGAACACTCTCGTCTACCAACTATCTTAATTATCAACAAAATTTTAGATTTTACGCTTATTCGAAAATGCCTGATCTTTATTTAATACGGTTAGTTCAATAAACGTGAATCCGACATACTCGCGAGGCTTCCAAGTTGATTCTGGAAAATTTCAAATAAACCCAGAAACACACTGAATAAATTAAAAGAAAATTTTGGGATGTTACAAACCTCCCCCCCCCTTTACAGAATTCGTCCCCGAGATTCAGGGTTAACTAGAGAATAGGTTAGGAAATTCCTTCTTCAAATCTTCTTCGCGCTCCCAAGTCGCTTCACTTTCTAAGTGATTGCTCCACTGAACTTTGCAGAAACGAATCATCTTGTTCCTGGTTTCTCGTTCGGATGTGTCCAAGATCTTGATTGGATGCTCTTTGTAGGTCAGATCTTCTTGCAGCTCGATCTCTTCCAAAGGTGTCTGCTCTGTTGGTACTCGAAGGCACTTCTTAAGGTGCGATACATGGAAGACATCATGCACTCCTGCTAAAGATTGTAGCAATTCCAGCTGATAAGCAACTTCACCTCTGCGACTCAGGACCTTGAACGGACCAACATATCTTGGGGCAAGTTTTCCTTTTGTGTGAAACCTTTTAACTCCTTTGAGCGGGGTGACTCTGAGATACACAAAGTCTTCCGGCTCAAAAATTAGTTCGCGGCGACAATTGTCGGCATAACTCTTTTGTCTTGATTGTGCAGTTTTCAATCTTTCTCTGATCATGGTAATCTTTTCCTCTGCATCTGAGAGTATGTCTGGCCCAAAGACTTAACGCTCACCCGTCTCGTTCCAATTTAACGGTGTCCGACATGGGCGACCGTATAGAGCTTCAAATGGAGACATTTTTAGGCTGGCTTGAAAACTGTTGTTATAGCTAAATTCGGCATATGGCAGACATTTGTCCCACAAAGTGGCATGTGATAGGGCGCAAGCTCTTAACATATCCTCGAGTATCTGATTTACTCTTTCAGTCTGACCATCTGTCTGCGGATGGTATGCCGTACTAAAATTCAAACGGGTGCCCATTGCGGTATGCAACTTATTCCAAAATATTGAGGTAAATTGAGTACCTCGATCTGATACTATTTTCTTGGGTACACCATGCAAGCACACAATTCTGGCCATGTATAGTTCAGCTAGGCGATCTCCTGAGTAAGTGGTTTTCACTGGAATAAAGTGGGCGACTTTTGTTAGGCGATCAACTATCACCCATATTGAATCAAATCCTTGTTGAGTTCTGGGTAAACCGGTAATGAAATCCATACCGATTTCCTCCCATTTCCACTCAGGTACTTTCAAAGGTTGCAACAGTCCTGCTGGCCTCTGATGCATTGCCTTCACTCTTTGACATATATCACACAATGCGACGTGTTCGGCAACTTCTCGTTTCATGTTTGGCCACCATAATCTCTCGCTGATGAATTGCATTATACTTACATAAAATGTAACATCCCAATTTTCAAGTTTTTGAAAAGTTTTAAAATCAAAAAGAAACATTTGAATTTTTCCCCAATTAATTGAAGCCTAATTTGAGTCTTCAATTAATCAAAAGAAAAGATTTAATTTAATTATTCTATGCACCAAATAAAATATTTCTAGCCATGGTTGTATTCCTCATGCTTCAATGAATTATTGGATTTTTTGACATTTTTTTGAATTTATTTGCTTTTAATTAAATTTCTAGAATTTTCTTAATTTAGAAATATTTTTTTCTTAAAACTCTCTTGGGCCGATTTCTATTTCCTCTACTCCCCGTCATGTCGGACCGTGCTTGATCGCTTGTAACATCCCAAACATTTCAAGAATATGAAAAATAAAATTTAAATTTTGAAATTAGAATTGAATAAAAATTTCAATGAGGATCAAAAATTTTTATTCAAAATAATATCTTTTCATTTTTTTCTTAAATTCTAGTTTTAACAAAAGAACAACTGTATTATTAATACTCTTACTTCCAAAATACACAAACTATAAAAATTTGTTTGATGTATGATCTTATTTTGAATTTCCATCTATCCTGAATTTTTGATTTTTTTTTTAGAAAATCATTGCATTGAATTAGTAAAAAGGTAAAAAGATATAAGTAGGATGGTAAAAGTAAAAGTTGCAAAAAAAAGGTAAAAATAATATTAAAATAAATGAAACCCTTAGAAACATTTAATGGTAGTGAAAAATCAATATGAACCTATTAATTAAAGAAAAGATGTTTAATCAATGCAATTTGTCTGCCAATAGTGTGAAGATTGATTTTTATAAAATTTTACCTAACTTATCTTCATCACAAATATTTAACACTAACTCACTAGACCAATTTTTACCATTGGTAAAAATTTCAAAAATCAATAAGTATATTTTTAATGCCTTTTCCATTTTAAATCTGAAAATTGGAAATTCTAAAAATTATCTTGAAACATTTATTATAAAATAATTACTTAAGTTTTAAATTTGAAATTTTTATTAAAGATTATTAATTAAGTCTTCCTAACCTTGCCAAAAATTTTGAAAAATTTTTAACTGAATTTGTACCTTAAAATAAATCAATTACAGAAATCAAAAAATTGAACAATCACTATTATCATAATTGTCATAATTAATATGCAATGAATTTTTACCCTAAATGTATTCTGGAAGTATAAAAATTACCTAGGACCTTAAGTTAAAAGTTTGAGAAATTTGTATTATGATTTGATTCTCTGAATTAATGCATTATATCGGTTACTAGAAGATAAGAACAAGAAGTGAACTCCTCTTTAAATGACATGTGGGCCCCCCTAATAAATGAACCCACCGGCCAGAGCTAATCCTCTCTCTTTCTTATTGGGTTCCAGATGGGTCTCTTATTTTTCTTGGCCCACATGTCAATTCCACTTTCCTTCTTCCTCTCTTTTCTTCAACCTTCACGTTCTTTCTTTCTTTTGTTCTCTCGACACAACACAGCCAAAGCGCCAAGAGGAATTCAGTCAAGAGCCACATAAGCCAGTATTGAACTACCACAATTAAGTGCAATTAACATGCTGTCATAGCTCGGTCCTAACTGTGACGGACCGCCTTTTCAGGGGTGCGTTTAAATTCCGAAATGACTACCCAGGAAGATTAGTCACCGGAAACCAAGTTGTACGTTACCCGCAAAAGATCAATACAACTGTTTTTACATCACATAAGGCCTAACGGCCAGAGTTTTCAAGGGAAGCGACGAGCTTCAAGTATATATTACATCACAAAGACAACAAATAAGAAAAGCGAAATCCACAGGCGAGTCGAGCGAAGACTGAGACTAGAACCACACTGTATCGCCGTCTACGATCTCTTGGAAGTCACCAACATCTTGATACTCTAAAATGGGTTAATTAAGCAAGGGTGAGTACTACAATGTACTCAACAAGCCACACAATGAATCCTGATTATCATATGCAAGGGATAACAAGAGATAGCCATATGTCTCATTTGTGTATGCAAGTTTTCATAATATTTGGCATTTCATTTAAAACACAAATCATAATAATAATATGAATAAGGGGGTTTCCAAAGTTATCCATTCCCATACTTGTTAATCCAAAAACTACTTGAGCTTAGGTTCGGGATTCACCCCATTTTAACTCAGCTTCATTTACCGGAAGCACGATGTATTCGAATACCATTTGATTACACTCTGCAGAGGTGTTCAGCTTTACCCACAAGATTCCACGATCGTTATGCCACGCGATTAGCATGCAACTTTTATGCATGCGGCCGGATCGAGGTTATCATAGCTTTTCGTTGGATCTTTCCCCTTTAGCCCCTATCTGGTAGAGTTTCGGTCCACATTAACCCGGGGTCCCCACCGCCGTGAGTGAAGTTCGCGATCCACATCTTGTGGACACCTACCGTTGTGAACCCGAAATGCCACAGTTTCCTCGTGCACACTTTCGTTCCACCCCCATAACTGCGGACCATCTCCCATACCGGGAAGGTAACCCTGCTCCTATAGGTATTCCGGGGAAAGTACAATGTACCGAGCTACGTTGAGTCAAGCCAACGAAGTTGACCGGCCCAACCTGTGGTTGAACGGTTTCTTAAGTTATTTACTTTTGCCCAAGGTTGTAAGTCCTTACTTTGTCATAGACCAAACCATTACATTCCACATCCCCTGGTATCCGCAGTACCATCATCCATCCATACCTTGGTATCAGTCCTCGGCCGGGGATCAGACTAACACCCATCCGGTAGTTAGCCCAATACTGTCCCCCGGACCGCAACATTTCATAAACATTCCACATCCAAGTACATCGACATTTCATGTTTCCTTTTAAAATGGTCTAATTAACTATAATAGAATACCTAGCCAATAATGACAATAGTGATGTTCTAGGGTTACAAAGGATTATTCGGATTTAATATTTGTCAAGGAAGTTCCATGAGCCTTTTTGGCATTAACTAGCTATCATGTCATTCAAACATACCAACTTTGCGATATTTCAACATATAGTTCGGAAATAATGCGGTAGAAAATAACTATGAAGTATTTTAGGGAATATTAGGTTCAACATGATCAATGGAGTATGGCTTGCCTTGCGGGGCGGAGGGGTTCCCTAGTTCAGTGTTGGCGTAGTCGTACTCGGCGTCACGCTGGTCCGGCTCCGATTCCAAGTACTGCTCCTGCTCCTGTGTCGGCTCCGGGAGTTGGTACTGCTCGGGCGTCGGTTCTATCGTAAACCAAACACATAAGATAAACAATAAACAATAAATAACACAAAAAGAAAGAAGAGAAAAGAAAAGAGAAAAACTGAGAGAGAAAATAGCCGGAAATGGGTCGGAGGGCATTTTGGGAATTTTTGGAACTTGGTTTGGCGGAACGGAGGTCATTTTTGGACTCAGTGGCTCGAGACGGTTCGGAATATGTATTTTTGGGCATTTTTGGACTTTCGGGTATTTTTGGAGTATTTTTGGGTATTTAAATGGATTAAAACGAATTTCTGGAAATAAAATAAAAGAAAATAAAAAGGAATGGGCCACTGTTGCTTTGGGCTGCGCCAAAACCGGGCTCAGCCCGTAAAATGCGCGCGTGTGGGGAGGCCACTGGGCCAGCCCAATTGCGGCTGAGGGGGGGGCTGGCTTGTGGGGCCAGATCGCAGAGAGAGGGAGAGGGTGAGGCTGGCGTGTGGGTCCCCCTTGGCAGTGACGGGGGAGGGGGCGGACCGGAGATGGGCGGCGCGGGGTGGAGCAAGCGCCGGAGCCGGGGAAGAAGAAGGGGGTCTTCGCGATTTGGGGCGTGGGGGCGCACGGGACTTGGGCAAAAGAGAGAGGAGCTCACCCGGGGGTTAGGGCACAGTTCGGGGAAGTCCAAGCGGCGGCGGGGAAGGCTGGCGGCGGAGATCGACCGGAGCGGAAGGAGGAGCTCGTGGAGCGTGCTCGGGAGAACTCGGGAGAGCACGGGAGAGAGGGGATTAGAAAGAGGAGGAGGCGGCGAGTCCGGTGAGCCATTAATGGTGGCCGGAGCCGGGCTTATATAGCCGCGGAGGGCGGCGGGGGTCGTCGAGGCCATCATGGCGGCGACGAAAAAAAAACGGCGCAGCGGCGACGGGACGGGGCAGGCGCAGCGCGGGGCTCGGAGGTGCTAGCGCGGCGAATGGTGGAGAGCCCTAAGGGCTAGCGACGGGACGGGGCGGCGGCAGGGTCACGGGCGGCTGGGCGAGCTCTGCCATGGCAGAAGCGCAGACGCAAGGCGCACGCCGCGCCCTGGCGGGCGTGGGCGCAGGCGCAAGGCGGCAATGCGGTGAGGCGTGGGCGAAGGCGAAAAGCGGCAAGGCGGGCGAGGCGCAGGGGCGAGGAGAAAACGGCAAAGCCGAGAAAGGAAAGCGCCCCTACGGCGAAACTTTCCGGAAACGGAAAGAACTCGTAATTTAACCGAATAAATTCAAATAAAATCCGAAAAATTCAGCAAAATTCATAAAATGCAATTAGAGACTAATTCAAACTCAAATTGAAGTTTGTTTTGAATTTTGAGGTTATTTCAACCTACCCCCCTTAAAATAAATCTCGTCCCCGAGATTCACTTACCTGGGGAAGAGGTTGGGAAAATCCTGCTGCAATTCCGACTCCTTTTCCCATGTGGTTTCCGTGAGCGTGTGATTCTTCCACAGTACTCGGCATACTCTGACATCTTTGTTTCGAAGTTTCCTTTCAACTGTCTCAATTATCTGTTGGTTCCTCTGTATAGGTCAGATCATTCTGTAAGTCGATTTCTTCTAACGGTATTTGCTCTGCGGGTTGTCGAAGACACTTCCTTAATTGTGATACGTGGAATACATTGTGTACCCTTGACAACTCAGGACTCAACTGTAGTTTGTAGGCTACTTCTCCAATTCGGCCTATGATCTTATATGGTCCAACATATCTTGGTGCCAATTTTCCCTTGATCTGAAATCTATGCACGGGCTTGAATGGTGTCACTTTCAGATATACGAAATCTCCAACTTGGTAGCGATATCCTTTACTTTGGTGTCTGCATAGTTCTTTTGGCGTCCTTGGGCTATCTTTAAGTTTTCTCTGATGATCCTTACATGGGCTTCTGCATCATGAACAATCTGTGGCCCTAATAATTGGTTTTCTCCCACTTCAGTCCAATTCAAAGGGGTTCTGCACTTTCTTCCGTAAAGTGCCTCAAACGGTGCCATTTGTAAACTGGCCTGATAACTGTTATTGTAGGAAAACTCTGCAAATGGTAAACAAGTGACCCAAGATGCTCCATAAGTCAATGCACAAGCTCTTAGCATATCTTCTAGTATTTGATTGACCCGTTCTGTCTGTCCATCTGTCTGTGGGTGATATGCTGTACTGAAGTTCAGGTCTGTCCCCATGGCTTCATGTAGACTCTTCCAGAATTTTGAGGTGAATTGGGCTCCTCGATCTGACACAATCTTTTTGGGAATCCCATGTAATCTAACTATCTGGGTCAGGTATAGCTCTGCTAGCTTATCCTTGCCATAGGTCTGCTTGACTGGTATGAAATGTGCTACTTTAGTCAGTCTGTCAATTATTACCCATATGGAATCAAATCCTTGCTGTGCTTTGGGTAGTCCTGTAATAAAATCCATTCCGATTTCATCCCACTTCCATTCAGGGATCGGTAAGGGTTGTAACATTCCAGCTGTCTTCTGATGATCGATCTTAACTTTTCGGCACACGTCACAACACAGTACGTGCTCGGCTATCTCTTTCTTCATGCCTTTCCACCAATATTCACTTTTTAAATCATTGTACATCTTCGTGCTGCCTGGGTGTATGGTGAGTTGGGATGAGTGAGCTTCTGTCAAAATCAATCCTCTTATATCTTTATTCTTGGGAACACATATACGATTACGGAATCGTATTATGCCTTGCCCATCTTCCGAGAATTCTGACGGTCCGTTTATACTCATTTCTTTGCGATACTGCTGGATTTCTTCATCTTCTTGTTGGGCTGTTTTGATTTGACTGAGTAGATCTGACTGGATTGTAATGGAAGCTAAAAATCCTTTCTCCACTATCTGTAGGTTTAGACGTTCCATCTCAAACTGCAGCTGTTGGGAGATATCTGTGGTCTTGGCTATGTGGTGGCATGATTTTCTACTCAATGCGTCCGCTACTACGTTAGCCTTTCCGGGGTGGTATTGTATCTCCAAGTCGTAATCATTGATCATTTCCAACCATCTTCTTTGCCGGATATTCAGATTTGGTTGAGTGAACACATACTTCAAACTCTTGTGATCTGTAAATACGTCGCAGTGATTTCCCAGTAGGTAATGTCTCCAGATCTTTAGTGCATGTACTACTGAAGCTAATTCCATGTCATGAGTTGGATAATTCTCCTCATGTGGTCTTACTTGTCGAGAAGCATACGCAACTACCCTTCCATCTTGCATCAATACGCAACCTAATCCTTGTTTTGATGCGTCACAATATATCTGAAAATCCTTGCTTGTGTCAGGTAGTATGAGTACTGGGGCTGATGTTAGTCTTGTCTTTAACTCCTGGAAACTTGCCTCGCATTTCTCAGTCCATTTGTACGGGCTGTCCTTCTTGAGTAGGTGTGTCAGGGGTTTGGCAATTTTCGAGAATCCTTCAATGAATCTTCTATAGTATCCTGCTAGTCCGAGAAAGCTCGACTTCACATCGACGGCGTCAAGCTTTCCATTCCTTGACTGCTTCTACCTTCGTTGGATCCACTTTGACTCCGTCCTTGGTGACAATATGCCCCAGAAATGCGATCTCATTCTTCCAAAAGTCACATTTAGAGAACTTGGCGTATAACTGATGTTCCCTAAGCTTTTGTAATAGCTGGTGTAAATGCTTAGCGTGCTCGTGTTCATTCTTTGAATATACTAGTATGTTGTCTATGAATACTACGCATTTAACCGATCCAAAAATTCCATACATACTTTGTTCATCAGGTTCATAAAATAGGCAGGGGCGTTTGTGAGCCCAAACGGAACTACCGAAAACTCATATAATCCATATCGGGTAGTAAATGCCGTCTTTTCCCTATCCTGTTTTCTCACTTTCAATTGGTGATATCCTGTTCTCAGATCTATTTTGGAGAAAACTTGGGCTCCCTTGAGTTGATCAAACAGTTCATCTATTCGCGGCAACGGGTACTTGTTCTTGATGGTTACGGCATTCAATGCCCTGTAATCCACGCAAAGTCTTGCACTTCCGTCCTTTTTCCTTACGAATAGAACAGGCGAAGCCCAAGGTGAGATACTTGGTCGGATAAATTCCTTTTCTAGCAATTCGTCCAATTGTTTCTTAAGTTCTTTCAACTCCGCAGGTGCCATTTGATACTGGCGCTTGGTTAATGGTGCGGTTCCGGGGATCAGCTGTATTTCCAGCTCTATGTCCCTGTCGGGTGGCCTTCCTGGCAATTCCTTTGGAAAAACATCCGGGTATTCCTGAACAATGGGCACTTGGTCTATTGCTAGGGTCACGGTACTGAGACTGCTTCCATTGTCTTTTACTAGCTTAGGGTCGGTCCTTACGGTTACTCATTGTCCTTTGTCGTTGACAACTGTTACTAGCTTCCTTTCACAGTTTAAGGTTGCTTTATGTTTGGACAGCCAATCCATTCCTAGGATGACGTCCAGTCCGTTCATTTCCAGTAGTAACAGCTCAATAGTAAACTTAACTCCTTGTAGCACTAATTCTAACTTCTGGCTCTTATATCGAGCCATTAATCTATTGCCCGGCGTTTGAAACGCGCAAGGGCTTGGTAATGGAGAATAAGAAAAACCATTCTTGCAAACGAAAGTCATTGAAATGAACGAGTGAGTTGCTCCAGGATCAAATAAAACCAAAGCCGGCTGAGATTGAATTGGAAATTTACCGATGATCACGTCGGTAGCTGCTGCGGCGTCCTCGGCGGTCATATGGTTGATCCTTCCTTGAAAATTGCGGGAGTTGTTGGAGCTTCCTTCGCCTCTCGGAGGTGCCCTTCCTTGTAACATTCCTGGTTGTTGTGGTGGCGGTCGGTGAAGCTGTGCGGTGACAGTTTCTTGAAGCCCGTGGCGCTTGGGATTTAGCCACTTGATTCATTTGGTTCCTCCTCGAGGCGATTCTGTTTGAAGTGTCCTTCCCGCCTGATGGTAACGACTGTAGTCTTCTTAGTGCAGTTGTTGGAATAATGGTTTCCTCCACACTTAAAGCATTTCACTATTACTGGCTGGCTTTGAGCAGGCACTGGTCGGAATCCTCCTACTGCTTGCCTTTTAGCAGGAAATCCGGGTATTGGAGCTGGGGCTCTTCCTTTGGGTTGGTTGGGGGTCGGAAACCTCATTTCTTTGGGCTCTTCTCTTTCGGTGTCTTCTAAGTCATTCCTGGCTTCCTCTATCATCATTATCTTGTCGACCATTATTGACAAGTCCCTGAACTCTAGGGCAGCGATATGGAATTTCAAGTTCTTTTGTAATCCTTCAGAAAATCTTTCCATCTTTTTGGCCTCGGTATCTACTTCATTGGGTGCATAGCGGGCCAGTTGGTTGAATTGTTGGAGGTACTCCATGACAGTTCTTCCTCCCTGTCGGAGGGCTAGGAATTCTCTCCGTTTTGAGGCCATTAGTCCTGTAGGAATGTGAGCCTTGCGGAATGCTTCCTCGAATTCGGTCCATGGAATCTCTTGATCGTTCTTGGTGGCCTGATTGTTCATCCACCAAGATGTGGCTTGTCCTTGAAGTTGGTGCGAGGCAAACAACACTTGTTCCTTGTCAGTGCATTGAATGGTATCCAGCTTCCTCTTTATGTCCCGGAGCCAGTCATCGGCCGCTAATGGTTCGGTTGGTGTCGAGAAGATAGGAGGTCGGGCCTTCTGGAAATCTGACCATTTCGTCCCTCCAATGTGGCCTTCTTGCATGTTGTGGTTTCCTTGAGGGGGCCCTTGTGCTCTTGCGGTTAGCTGCTCTAGGACTCTTTCCATGAGCTGTGTTTGATGTCTTTCAGCTTCATATCGGTTCTGTTCCATCATCGCCATTATTTGGGCCAAGCTGATCTGTTCAGCGTTGGAGTTACCCTCCTCGCTGTTGTTTCCTCTCAGATTGGGTCTCACCATGGTTGACTTGGTTGTATTCAACTTCCTTTCGATCTGCAGCAGGGTTTTAACGAAAGTGAAAGGTAAGTGGGAGTTAAGATTTCTAGATAAGGCTAGAACGAATAGATGAGGGCTTAGATGAAAAGGGCGGGAGAATATTTTGAACGAGATAGGGCTAATCCCGATATATTACTAAAATTAAAGTACGAAGGGGAATCATAGTTTGTTACAAGCCATAGGTCGTACACCATACCATTCAAGGTAGGGTACCACCAATAATACAATACCAAAAACACTTAGTTCTATTACATAAATGGGGGGGTGGCATCAACTCCTAACGATCTTGGCAGCTCATGGGGTCCATCCTTCGTTGGGGCCGTAGAAGATGCGTTCCTCGGGGTCTTCCTCCATATCGACATCTGGGGGCGGCGGTTCGTCGATAATCATCGATGGTCCGTCCACCGAGTGTTCTTCTTACAGTGGCGCCAATTTCTTTGCACAAGGTCGATCTCCATTATCCGGTTCATCACCATCTGTACTTGGCCCTGGAGTTGGACCACATCGTTGTCTTTGTTGATCGACCCGGATCCCACATTTGATGAAGGTGATCGTCTTTGGACTCTGTTCTCCGGAGTGCGGTTGTATTCGCGCTCCATCAGCAATATGTAGTCAGAGGTCTCTTCAATCCTTGGGTCTGCTTCATCCAGAGGGAAGGAGATGCCAATGCTTCCGTCACACAGCTGGGGAACCAGCTGGAACTGGGTGTCATCCAGTTCCCTCTCGTAGTGGTTCCGGAGATAGTGGACAGCTTGGCGAGCGGCATCCTGGATTGCCGCGGACTCGTAGAGTCGCCTTCCCTCGAATCGTCGAGGGACACTTGGGCGGAGTGGTAGGGGTGGCAGCTCGACCCACGCCATCCACTGGCAACGTAAGTCATCTCGAAGCATTTCTTGAGTGTGGAACGCAGGGCGGTGCTCATCTGTTGCTCCGACTTGCTGCATCATCCTCCAGAGTAGTTCCGCCCAACTACCGAAAATAGTCGGGTCTTGATAAGCATGGTGAACCATCTGCGATCAACGCGAAATTTGAGTAAGTTAAGAAATGGAAAAATATTAAAACAAAACCGGAAATAAGAATACTAAGAGGGTTGAGATAGAAAGAGGTAGAAGAGGACAGCAATAATACTTATATTTTTCATAACTCATTTTGTTTATACGTTAAATTAATTTTCTGTAAAAGATCCTTAAGCCAATCTAGGTCTCAATCTACGGTCAACTTAGGCTCTGATACCACTTGTGACGGACCGCCTTTTCAGGGGTGCGTTTAAATTCCGAAATGACTACCCAGGAAGATTAGTCACCGGAAACCAAGTTGTACGTTACCCGCAAAAGATCAATACAACTGTTTTTACATCACATAAGGCCTAACGGCCAGAGTTTTCAAGGGAAGCGATGAGCTTCAAGTATATATTACATCACAAAAGACAACAGCGCAAAAGCGAAATCCACAAAGTAGTCGAGCGAAGATCGAGACTAGAACCACATCATATCGCCGTCTACGATCTCTTGGAAGTCACCAACATCTTGATACTCTAAAATGGGTTAATTAAGCAAGGGTGAGTACTACAACGTACTCAACAAGCCACACAGTGAATCCTGATTATCATATGCAAGGGATAACAAGAGATAGCCATATGTCTCATTTGTGTATGCAAGTTTTCATAATATTTGGCATTTCATTTAAAACACAAATCATAATAATAATATGAATAAGGGGGTTTCCAAAGTTATCCATTCCCATACTTGTTAATCCAAAAACTACTTGAGCTTAGGTTCGGGATTCACCCCATTTTAACTCAGCTTCATTTACCGGAAGCACGGCGTATTCGAATACCATTTGATTACACTCTGCAGAGGTGTTCAGCTTTACCCACAAGATTCCACGATCGTTATGCCACGCGATTAACATGCAACTTTTATGCATGCGGCCGGATCGAGGTTATCATAGCTTTTCGTTGGATCTTTCCCCTTTAGCCCCTATCCGGTAGAGTTTCGGTCCACATTAACCCGGGGTCCCCACCGCCGGAGTGAAGTTCGCGATCCGTTCTTGTGGACACCTACCGGTGTGAACCCGAAATGCCACGGTTCCTCGTGCACACTTTCATTCCACCCCATAGCTGCGGACCATCTCCCATACCGGAAGGTAACCTGCTCCTATAGGTATTAGGAAAGTACAATGTACCGAGCTACGTTGAGTCAAGCCAACGAAGTTGACCGGCCCAACTTTGTGGTTGAGCGGTTTCTTAAGTTATTTACTTTTGCCCAAGGTTGTAAGTCCTTACATTTGTCATAGACCAAACCATTACATTCCACATCCCCTGGTATCCGCAGTACCATCATCCATCCATACCTTGGTATCGAGTCCTCGTAGGGGATCGGACTAACACCCATCCGGTAGATAGCACAAAACTAACCCCCGGACCGCAATATTTCATAAACATTCCACATCCAAGTACATCGACATTTCATGTTTCCTTTAAAATGGTCTAATTAACTATAATAGAATACCTAGCCAATAATGACAATAGTGATGTTCTAGGGTTACAAAGGATTATTCGGATTTAATATTTGTCAAGGAAGTTCCATGAGCCTTTTTGGCATTAACTAGCTATCATGTCATTCAAACATACCAACTTTGCGATATTTCAACATATAGTTCGGAAATATTGCGGTAGAAAATAATTATGAAGTAATCTAGGGAATATTAGGTTCAACATGATCAATGGAGTATGGCTTGCCTTGCGAGGCAGAGGGGTTTCCTAGCTCGGTGTTGGCGTAGTCGTACTCGGCGTCATGCTGGTCCGGCTCCGATTCCAAGTACTGCTCCTGCTCCTGTGTCGGCTCCGGGAGTTGGTACTGCTCGGTCGTCGGTTCTATTGTGAACAAACATCATAAGATAAACAATAAATAATGCCAAAAGAAAGAAGAGAAAAGAAAAGAGAAAAAAATCGGGGGAGAAAATAGCCGGAAATGGGTTGGAGGGCATTTTGGGAATTTTTGGGACTTGGTTTGGCGGAACGGAGGTCATTTTTGGACTCTTGGCTCGACAGTTCGGAATATGTATTTTTGGGCATTTTGGACTTTCGGGTATTTTTGGAGTATTTTTGGGTATTTAATTGGATTAAAAGCAATTTACGGAAATAAAATAAAAGAAAATAAAAAGGAATGGGCCATGTTGCTTTGGGCTGCGCCAAAAGGCTCACTCGGCAGTAAAATGCGCGTGTGGGGAGGTTAGGGCCAGCCCAATTGGCCGAGGGGGCGGCTTGTGGGGCCAGATCGCAGAGAGAGGGAGAGGGTGAGGCTGGCGTGTGGGTCCCCCTTGGCAGTGACGGGGGAGGGGGCGGACCGGAGATGGGCGGCGCGGGGTGGAGCAAGCGCCGGAGCCGGGGAAGAAGAAGGGGGTCTTCGCGATTTGGGGCGTGGGGGCGCACGGGACTTGGGCAAAAGAGAGAGGAGCTCACCCGGGGGTTAGGGCACAGTTCGGGGAAGTCCAAGCGGCGGCGGGGAAGGCTGGCGGCGGAGATCGACCGGAGCGGAAGGAGGAGCTCGTGGAGCGTGCTCGGGAGAACTCGGGAGAGCACGGGAGAGAGGGGATTAGAAAGAGGAGGAGGCGGCGAGTCCGGTGAGCCATTAATGGTGGCCGGAGCCGGGCTTATATAGCCGCGGAGGGCGGCGGGGGTCGTCGAGGCCATCATGGCGGCAAAAAACAGCGCCAGCGGCAGGGCGAAGCGGCGCAGTGTGAGGCTCGGAGGTGCTAGCGCGGCGAATGGTGGAGAGCCCTAAGGGCTAGCGACGGGACGGGGCGGCGGCAGGGTCACGGGCGGCTGGGCGAGCTCTGCCATGGCAGAGGGCACGCGTGAGAACGCCGCGCACGCAGCGCCGGGGCGTAAGCGCAGGCGCAAGGCGGCAATGCGGTGAGGCGTGGCGGCGAAAGCGGCAAGGCGGGCGAGGCGCAGGGGCGAGGAGAAAACGGCAAAGCCAAGAAAGGAAAGCGCCCCTACGGCGAAACTTTCCGGAAACGGAAAGAACTCGTAATTTAACCGAATAAATTCAAATAAAATCCGAAAAATTCAGCAAAATTCATAAAATGCAATTAGAGACTAATTCAAACTCAAATTGAAGTTTGTTTTGAATTTTGAGGTTATTTCACTAACTACACATCCATGGTGAGGACACTCTGTGCAGCTTCACGTGCGCTATGAGGCTGAGCCACCGCAAATCTAAACCGTGTCCTAACCATGTAGCAACCGCCATACTCCAATATAAGAATCGCTGAGTACCCCTTAAACCCATGACACAACCCTCCATTCTCCACAACCTGCGCCTAATTGCTCGCCGTAGTTGGAAGACTACCGCCGCGGGTTTTCATTGTTTCCGACGTCGTCCGCCGTCCTCCGTCACGCTAGTGCCCAGTTCCGGAACACCCGTGACGAGGCGTACCCGTGAGGGCCACTCACTTCATCGGGAGACCCTCGAAGCATTGTTTCACATGTCGTCATCTTTGTTGCCGGTCAGCAAGCTTCGCCGCGCCATCGTCGGAAGCCACAAGCTCGGACAGCCGTTCGATTTCGATCCGACCGTCCAGGTAACGCCATGTAGCCTTTCCCATTTTGATCCGGATTGTTTAGCGACCGTTAGATCTAGATCCTACGGTACAAATTTAGCCATGTAGCTCGGTTTTTGCACGGGAGTAGATCCATTCGTGGCCGTTAGATGTAGATCGTACGGTTTGGATTAGATCGGGTAGTATCGTGTAGATCTGTTTCTAACCGTTGGATTGTAGATGTACGCCGTGGATTGATCCACGTAGATTTGAACTGAGGCGAGTTAGATTGGATCGTAGCCGTCCGATATGCGGTATACGGCTTAGATTGTGCCAAGCGTCGTACCCCGGGTCTATCCATGTCGGCGCCAAAGCCGCGCGGGTCCGATCCAATCTCAACCGTCCGATCCAAGTTGAATGGACCATATTGGATCACACAGATCCATACGCATGAGATCAGATCGAATCGGAGCCGTTGGATTTCAAATCAACGGTCGAGATCACACCACGTGCGCGGGAGCCCAATAGGCGCGGGTCAGCGCCCGGTCGCCGTTGACGTTAGGGTCAGGGCCGCATGTTAGTGACTGCGCCAGCACGCGTGTGACGTCAGCGATGACATCTTGGTGACGTCATCGGTGGGGCCCGCGTGTTAGCTGAGTCGGCCATGCCATGCTAACGACAGCGTGACGTCATCACGGGTGGGACCCACCTGTCAGCGACACGTGGTTCGGTGGACCGAGTCCACCGTGGACCCAAGCGTGACCATGGACTAGGTCCATAGATCGGCTAACGCAAGTATGACACAATAATTCGATTTTCCTTTAGAAAAATAATTCGCGCGAAAATGAAATTCCATGCTGACGCAATGATGACGTCATAATTCCGATTTTTCAGTAGAAAAATAAATCGGATAATTCAGATTATTCTTTTTAGTTGATTTTCAAACTTCAAATGGCTATAACTTTTGCTTTTTAACTCTGATTGAGGCGATTCCAATTTCTAAATTTTTGTAAAATTAAGCTCTATTTAATGGTGAATTTTATGTTATTTTTAGACATGAGTTTTTCTCTATTTTTATTTATTTGTTGTTTATTTATCCGATTCACGTAAACGTTGAATTGCCCGATGGCTTCCAAGGCAAGTTATGATTTGATCATGTTGATCCCACTTTTGAAATTATGTTTATTTAAATTATTGCATGCTAATTTAATTAAAAATGCTTTTAAATAATTCTGGGAATAGTTATACGACCCACTTGTTGTATGCCACCTTGTCGATAAAATTGTATGCCATGAATCATTTGTCACCCTAGATTATGGAATATTAGTTGGACGTTAATAATTTGCCAACATAGGTTAATTAGGTCGAAATTAGCCTGCTTAGCCATGCAAACATGTTATTGATATAATTTTGAAATGTCAAAAATTAATCTTGACTTAATGAGAGATGGAACATATTTTTGAAAGATGTGACACGTGTTGTTGATGATGTTGATGGCATGTGGTGCATGGTAATCAACGGAGTGATAAAATGATTTAGACTAAGGCAAGTGGCAAGATTGTTTCTAGTGGGCCAGGTGTGGCACATAGGAGGTCGTATTTGGTTTTGCTGTTTTGGTCATTGTGAACTCTTTGGGTAGTCTTGCCTTGGTCAATCTAAGGACTTAACATTGCAAGAATTTGAACTAAGTCCATCATACAACCACAAGTTTTGAATGGGACAGACCTGGCTGAGTAAACTGTGATGTCTAGATTTCGGTGCTGTCATGATAGCGTGAGCCCGATTTTATAGGTGGACTCACAGGCGCAAGAGGGGGGCCCTGAGTGTGGTAACCAGTGCCTTCAGTGTTGAAACCTTAGCAGGCAGTACCGGGTCTAGAAGTAGCATTGGAAAGGCTTTGTTACGGTCACTCGCCTTTGTGGTATTTGATTATATCTTGTGGGTAAAGTGTATAACCTCTACAGAGTGTACAATCTATTTGAATAGCCAAATCCACGGTATTGGACATCGCTCGGGGATTACAGTCAAGGGTTAGATTTTTATGAAATTGAAATTGGTTTATGGATACTTGGTATGGAAATGATGAACTGGTTTAGGATGAGAAATGTTTTACTCAAGAAATTGTTTATGAAGTTATTCTTGTTATTACTATCTACGGCTTTCCAATCTATTACTGTTATTTATGAGTATTTCTTATTGCAAAAGAACCACTTAGCCTATCGTTGGAATAAGCCATGCATGTAGCTATTAGCATTGCATTTCTGTGCATGATTTGCTGAGTGCTTCCAAGTATTCAACCTTGCCCCAACACAAACATCAGTTGAAGAAGAATCAATCCCAGCTTTAGAGGAGGAGTTCCAGGAGGAGCCGACGAACTAGGGAGCGAGTCCAGTCAGTTGCCTGTGGCATATTGGTTGGCGCCACGCGTTTCTTTATTTTTCGCTGCATGTTTATTTGAGTAAGACTTAAAGTCCTACGAGGCGTACTTTTGTAATTTGACCATAAGGTCGAGCAACCGGTTATATTTCCCTTTGAATAAAGTACTTTACTATTTCGTTGAGTATGATTGTGGTATTTACTGATGTTGAGACTGTGTGCACTAGCATGATCCTAGACTAGTGCTAAATACACAAAGGGTCTGGATTTGCACATTTGGGTCCCGACAGTTCGACCAGAAATAATAGGCCATGGCCACGAAGGGCTCATTAGCTTCTGGGTTGACTAATGACAATGGAAGGCACCCAACTATTTCCATTCTTTCCCATATTTGCCTCTTTTGGGCTGTTACTCGGTTATACCAATTTCTCCAGCCCTTTAGCGCTGTCGATCAAGCCCTATAGCTCTTGCCCCATCCTTATATGTGCTATTCAAAAACCAATAAGGGGAGACGAGGTAATTCTTATTCTATGATTACCGATGGGTCAAAATTTCCTAGTGGCCCTAAGTAATATTGGTCATTATTGTCGGGGATGGGGATGAGAACCTGGCTACGATCCATTTAACTGATCTGGTAAGAAGCTGTACCAGCCGATGAGGATTGCTAAACAAAATTCTAAAATAGCAAATAGCGGAGGTTTCGATAGCTGAGGCACATGAAAATGATGGGTGAATGCCCCCATATTTATAAAGGGGCGAAAGAAGGTAAAAAGGCAAGAAGTTTTTCAGTAGGATACGATTGGTTAGTGCGAAAGATACGTGTGTCATGGTTTTATGGCACAATAAAAGGGCAGTTATTAATAGAATGGTGCACTAAGCTGATAATGTGAAACCGATGAACAAGAGTTTTGGAAGATAACATTATCTCCCAAAAATGGGGGTATATGTTGACACCAAAATTTGGTAAGTGTTTGAAATAAAATGGAATTTAGATAAGGCCTATGTCGGGTCAAGAGAGATTTTATTTTTGAGGATTATGGCCGATACAAGTTACAACATGGGTGAGATCGGAATAAAAACGATATCAGTTTCAAAGGAAAATGTTTTGGGAAAAGTTGAAACCAATACGAATAGTGTTTTACGAGTCTAGGGAGGACACGGTTGGTCCAGACGCTATAAAAAGAAACAACATGAAACATGGAGATATACAGAATGAATCAATCAACTTGCATTACTCTTTACTTTTTCGTAGACTAGGAGTAGTACTTTAGATTTGTAATCTTTCTTTTGTAATTTGTGTTATGAATAAAGTTGTGCATCATCAATTATTGATTTCATCGACTTATGACATGCAGGTTTGCTTTTTCTCCGATTTTATTGCACGTCGCCTATTTTGGGAAAAATCTACCTTTAACTTCCATCTAATCGACCCAATCAGGTTGATTAGATCTATCGGTTACTTTTCATCTAATCGCCTTGAACAGCTGATAAGATAAGATCGTTATTAGAAAATACATATTCTAGCGATCTGCATCCGATTTTCCACACTTCCTGCTCATCGACCTTTTATTGTGCTGGTGAATGGCAATACTTGTCTATTATCTTATTACTGATGAATTGCATTATACTTACGTACATTTTAACATCCCAATTTTTGAGTTTTTGAAAAAATTTAAAATCAAAAAGAACCATTTGAATTTTTCTCGAATTAATTGAAGTTTAATTTAAGTCTTCAATTAATCAAAAGAAAAGATTTAATTTAATTAATCAAACCATAGGCCAATTTCTATTTCCTCGCCACCCTATCATGTTGGACCGTGCCTTCTTGCCACTGTGACGAGCCGTGCTAGCTCGTGCACAGCACGCTGGGCTATGCCTATGGAGCCGTGCTGAGTGCTGACGCTTAGAGCAAGGTTAATAATAGAGCCCATGGTGGGCTTTATAGTGTTGCCATGTCACACATGGCCAACAAAAAGTCTACTCATATAATAGCTCACTCTTGATACAAGCTATACATTTAATACTTGGATCACCTCTTCCTCTCACAAAGTGTCTTGGAGTCCGTGAGCAGCCCACTTTCAGCTGGCTACAAGTAAGCAGCCCGCTTTCTTTCTCTCTCCATTTCTCTCTCTTCCACCTCATCACAGATCTGATGTGCCACTTCTTGCAGCCCGCCTACATCACCTTATAATACTTGCTCTTAGAAGATGACACCGCATCGAACAAAAGCTAGCAGCTTCTGCCCTCTGTTATAACCAAAAGGTCGAACCTGTTGCCCAAATATGTTCCCTCCACGGGAGCTACAGGATAAGATAACTCCTGCGATAAGCGGCAGCGACGATGCCTCCTCATCGTGGGGGGACGCCAACACCATTTGCACCTAGATTGATGCTGTCTTCTTTGCTGTAACATCCCAAAATTTTCAAAATAATATTTTAATCCTTATTTCTATTTTCTATTTTTTAAAAAATATTTACTGTAGCTAAAATATAAGTCAAAAAAATCTAAAATTGTTATGGTAAGTTGGAAATATTCCAAAGTATTTTGAGATTATTTCCAGAATTTGTGAACTTCATTTACTATAGTTTCAGAGCTTTTTTTATTTTCAGCATTAATTAATTTCAAAAATAATTAAAAAGGTTTGAGACCCACATGTAATATCATCTTCAACCTCTAGCCCAAAATGAGCACAATGTGTTCTCTCTCTCTCTCTCTCTCTCACCATTGCCAAGATTTAGAGAGCTTCAATCCTTCACATTTTTCTTCCGAATTCATGTCTAATACGTGTGCCATCTTATCCTCAACAAAACCCCATGATTATCCCATCCTAATCCCCTTTATTTCAGGATAAAATTGAGTTTTATTCAGATCAAACTTTTCTTTAAATAAACCGCATCTATCTCTAGAGCCGCCATGAGACTATTTAAGGAGAGCACTAGGATCCCCTCTCATTGAGCTACCCATTCCCCAACTGGCCCCAACCGCTTGTGCCTTTGTTTTCTCGGAACGCTATGTCATTTGGAGCACGAACCGAATGTCACCGATGTGCCCTTGCAAGATTACCGGAGCTCCAGAGCATCTTTCAAAACCGTTCACATCATGTCGTGCCCCTGGTCGTCATGAAGGTAACCCGTCAAACGATTTCAAGTTTGGTGAACTGTAGGTGATGAATTTTATGTTTTACCAAAGTATGCTCATAATTATTCATCACGTTGTTGCGTCGCCATCCATGCCTCCCCACTGTAATCGTGGCCGTCATCGAGATCGTTGTGTCACAAGCTTTCTAGTGCTCCTCTCAGTTTGGACGAAGCCCTTGCTTCTTTGATTTGCCATAAGTCTCCATTGCTCTCTGTAGCCATGGCCTTCTTCTATGTTGCTTGTGTAGCGAATGAAGCGAACAAATCGCGATGCTACAGTAGTCGTGTGGGTATTATAGCAGGAGGGGAAAAATAAAAAAAATACATTCAGCATGCTGATATTGTACAGTGAATTATATATTTTTTATTTTCTTTATAAAAATAATTTTTAAAATTCAAAAATTATTTCTTTATCGCTTTATGTGATTTAAACTTTCAAAAATCCATTCTCCCTCATACGAACTCTGATTGAGGCAATTCTAGTTTCTAAAAATTTGTAAAATCAAGCTCTACATTTCAGAGCAATTTATTTTCACTTTTGAGCTAGTTTTAGTCTTTATTTTGTATTTATTTGCTTGTATTGTTTTCTTTTCTGGTAGACGTTGATCCCAAGGAGTGAACACAAGATTTGAAGACCAAGAATGAGCAACAGTAGCCGATCAACAAGGCAAGTCATAGTTCTTGATCATGTTGGACCCATGTTTACAAAAGAACTTTATTTAATGCAATCGCATGCTATTTGTTACAAGTATTATTTTTGGGAATAACTAAAAACCTGATTGTCATTATGCCATCTTGAATAATTGAAATGTCATGTATCTATTGTCACCCTAGGTTGGGTCATTTAATAGTTGGATATAATTGTAATACCAACATTGGGTTATCGTAAGTATGCTTAGACATGCTTAGTTATACGATGGGTTCATATCACATAATGAATTAATAATCTTGACTTAATATAGCATTATGGCGGGTAGCCACTGTTGTAAATTTTGTTGTGCTATGGCAAGGTGTGTCATTGGTCTTAGTTGTACAAAATTATTTTCACTCAGGAAAGTGATGGTGTAGTAAAGGAGGTGCCGTTAGCACATTTGGGATGTGGTTGTCTTGCCTGAGACAATTTAAGGACCTAATCTTGTGTGCCATTGAACTGGGCCTAACCGTACAACCACATGCAGACTCACATGGCGCAAGAGGGCCCTGATGGATGAAACCTTAGTGGGCAGTATTAAGTTTAGACAGAGTATTGTAAAGGTCTTATCGTGATATCTCTACCACACACCAAAGGAAGTGTGATAATTGCGTGGCACTAAGAGATGATCATGTCTTGTGGGTAAAGCTATACAACCTCTACAGAGTGTGTATCAAACTATTTGAATAGGCGTGTCCACGGTTATGGACGTGCTTGGGAATTTCACACGAGGTATAGAGTTTCATAAAATGCTGGAAGATGGAATTGTTGAAAGTGAACGGGGAGTTCACTGTTGTATTTGATGTCTAAAGTTAACACTGTTGAGTTCGGTGGTTGATGATGCTTTCAGATGATGATGGGTGATGCCTCACCAATCTTTTGTTGTTGTCTACTATTGGTTTATCAGTTATTCATTATCTTTTGTCAAATATGCGTTGAATCTATTTATTGTATTTACATTCAAGTTATTGCTTTCTGCAAAAAAAACCATATGATTATCATTTTGTCAAGCCGTATATTATTTGCATCATTTTCCTATGTCTTGTTGAGTACTTTTTGTACTCATGGCTTTATACCTTTGTTGGTCAGTTGTTGAGGAAGTACAGGAAAATACTGAGTTCTACGAGGAGTACTATGAAGACTACGAAAACTAGGATAACGTTTCCCTAGACGATTGCCTGTGGCATATCAGATGTCCCAAGTTATTTTATTTCCACTGCAAGAGTTTATTTGTTTGTTAAGCCCTTAAGGCACAATTATGTAAACTTTGGCCATAAGATTCATTGTTACTATTTACCACTTTCTTAGTTAATTCGCTTAATAGAATGGTATTTCATCTTTGTTGCCATTGTGTGCACTAGCGTGATCCTAGACTAGTGTGGTATACACAGATGGTTTTGGATTCGTAAATCTAGGTCCCAACAGAGGTGGTATTAGAGCCATATCGACTATAGGTCGCAATCCTAATTAGCATGGTGTTCTTAGAAAGAACTTCAAAATTATTTTCTAAATCAAATCGACAAATTGGTATTTTATAGTTGTCCCCTCTCATCTCATTCTTAGATTCTTATTCCTCTCCTTTGCTGATATATTGTTTTAAAAAGTTTAATCTAATCTCATCTCAACTTCTCAAGCTTCGTGTCTCCAGCATCCACGCCGACCAAGAAAAGGAGGATCCACACCTTTCAATACTAGTGGAGGAGCCATTGGAAAGATCAAGTTGTCGAGAGTATGCCTGAGAAGCATCCCATATAGGATAAGTTAATAGTGCTCTTTCGCATTGGAGCATGATATCCCTTCCAGTTTAGTAACATTATGATCATGTATTATGTTTTGTGAAATTTTTCGCTTTTGTTTCCATATCTGCTCCATTCTGTTCCGCATCCGATTCCGTCACTATCCGTTTCAGGATTTCTGATTTCTTTTCTGTTACCGCTAAAAGATATGAAAATAGAAATGAAACAATTATTTACCGACCGTTCCTGTTCTGTTTTTATCCCTAATCATAGGTCCTTTATAAGATATATAGTAGCTCTAGTGAATGATGATCTTTGTGGTTGTACTTTTGTTGTAAATATTATATGGGTTGAATAAAAATTTTGGCTGTGTATTTATTTGTGTGTGTTTATCATGACACAAAATACTATGAAACAATGCATACTTACCGCATTTCACATAGGTCATGTCCTGACATTTGCTGCAAAATGGTGCGCCTGCACTAAGTTGCACAAGGAAGTACATTATTATGATATCTGATTCACCTGCGTACTTTTTGTTCTATACTCGAAACTAGAAAACTGGTCTTGAATTTTATGTTAAGCATGCCAAAAATTAATTTTTTCTTTTGTTTCACAGGTAAATACATATCCTACAGTTAAGAGGATTTAATGCAACTAGTACTGGAGACGATGATTTTGTCCAGTCAATGGTCGTTGCAGTCGAATCAGTGCTTCAAGAAAGAATTCCCAAGGTTGGTGTTCGAACTTGCAGGTCCGTCGCAAATATGCTAATGAAAGTAGAATGTGCGACTATTGATGAAAGTGGTTTTTTTTAGTTAATTTACTTGAATTTTTTGTTGGAAGTATTCTGCAAATTCCAATAATACTGATTAAAAATGCCTACGGCATGTAATGTGAACTGGAACATGAAAGAGGGTAAAGAATCTCATCACAATCAGTATATAGGGCCCTGAACAAAGAGTGAAATCTATGAAGATAGCATCTGTGGTGGTCTTGCTTCCATATGTTGTGCAGAGCTGATTTCCCTTGGCAACTTCAGTATTGTTCTTTAGAATGTTTGGCACTAAATGCACGTAATATTATTTTCCACCATCTAATTTGTAGAAACTGTAAGCACTAGCAGCTGTCAGGAATATATGGTTTACATATTTGTTTGGAACCTAGCAGTGCCCCCATTTTCTTACTTTTTTGCTTCCGATTGCAAAGCATTTTTTTACTTTATTGTACAGTTAAGTGTTTGTTTATTTCTGGTATTTTTGTATCTACCTTGATTCCTATATATCTTCGACTTTTACTGTGCAGGGTCAAATATCCCATAGTGTCTTCAAAGGGGATATATGTTTCTCTAAAAATTGGACATATTCGTGTGGTTTCAAGCGAGCAGACAAACCACTGTTCCAGTTATGATGAAAATGGAATACTGCACTACGCGAATAAAATTGTGTAGTTACAGGGTTCTAGGACAATGCAATATTTATCATGTGGACCATGAGAAATAGGGATAGCACTTCAAATCCACGGGTTTTCGGGTTTGAGTACCCGACCTAATAAGAACGGATATGGGTAGTACTTCAAATCCACGGGTTTTTGGGTTTGAGTACACGATAAAGTCATATGATGAGCGTGGGTGCTAATTTGTATTTATGGCTACCCAATGGGTATCTTATGACATGTGAGCCCCACTTTTCAAAGATACTAAATCAGTTCTTCCATACTTCTCCAACCCTCCACGGCCCAGGCCCACTGCTTACTCAGCCATACTATCACTCATCCCTCCTCATGGACCTAAGATCTCATTCCCCATTGAGACATTGCACAATTAGGGGTCCTAGCCGGCTAGCCGCAATCCCCCAAATTCCCGATCCACTTGCCTGATCGCCTCCTCCCTCCCGTCTGGCCATCCCGCACCGCTCCCTCGCCTCCCACCGGACAGGCCGCCCTCCACCACCGCCTATCAAATTCCCAATCCACTCACTGACTCACCTCCCTTGGCCCAGGTCGGTGCTCTGTTTGGCACCTACCATAACCAGGTGCTAGCAGCCACAAGATGACTGATGAGCCACCGGGTCAAGTAGCTGGCTCCTAAGTCACGCCGGCCGCTGTAGCTCCCCCTGTGGCCCCCACTCCTGTCACCACCCCAAAGCGCACCCTCCAGCAGTCCGGCCTCCACTCCCCTCCAACGGTACGAGCCCGAAGGTGGGAAATGAATTTTTTTAGAAGATTTGGGGATAGTTGATACTTTGTGCTTAGTGATGGTGGAAGAGGCCGAAGTCTTGTGTTCTAGCTGAATGAACTAATGTCGATAGTTGATGTTTTGTTCTTAGTGATGCTTTGTTCCTTTTGCCGAAATCTTGTGTTCTAGCCATATGAACTAATGGGAATTGTTGATAATTTATGAATTCTTAGTTATTGGATTCTAGCCATATGAACTAATGGGCTAGTGCATGCTCCCTAAAATAATGTATTACATGTGATGACATCTTAATCTATTTTTTATGTGATGCTAATTGCAATGAAAAAACAAGATGAAGTGGTTACATGGTACTTAGAATCCTCAGGGCAAAACACATTTAATCTGGTTACTCAAAAGGACAACAATATGGACTCTAGAATTTGAGTAAGCTTTGTTATTAGGTCTACATGGCCTTCATGGCAATTGCATTCATGATTACAAAATTCAGCATGACATGCAACATTTATGTTAGTGTATGTTCTGAACTACCCATGTGTATCCATTGGATTTCGGGTACCCATCGGGTTCGAGTATGAGCACAGATCTGTGCCCGTGAAGCTTATCGAGTTCAGGAGGGCAACACTTAGTTCGGTTTTGGGTTCGAATCTGAAGCGATGGTACTCAGAGGTATCCACTTGATTGCCCTCCCTTGATGAGTTACACTATTTTGTTTTCAGGTCCAAGCAGTCACTACTACAGATCTTGCCATCAATACCGGTTTGTAACTGCCATCAGTACCGATTTTAAACCAGTACAGGCCATCCGGGACTGATGCTCATTGGGCACTAGAAATGTTTCAAAATATATCGAGGATGTATGGGAGAAGCGGGACTCGAACCTGCAACCTCGTGACTTGTAACACCCCAAAATTTTGCTTTTCTTAAATTCATGTGTGATTTGGCACTTTGGTGAATTTTTGGAATTTTCTGGAATTTATTTGGATTTATTTGGAATTTATTTGAATTTATTCCATTTTGAAATAATTAAAGAATTTAAATTTGCAAATAAATTTTTGTTGGAAATATTTTATTTGAGTCCAAAATGATCCAAAATATTTTCCGTAATTTTTCCTCGAATTTTTCCTCGAAATCATTTGCTATTTTTAATGAATTAAATGAATTATCGGGAATTATTTTAAATATTAATTGCTGGAAAATCCAACTCGGTCAAGCATCGTTTCATCCGGATCGAAGTCGGACTCCGAGTCCGACTGGTTGCCGCTTGACTCGAACCCACTCCTAACCCTTAATTAATCCCAACCGTTGGATCAAGATCCAACAATGAGATCCGTCCGACCTGCACTCCGAAGCCGTGTCCCGGACCGACCCGTCGCCGCCGATCGCGGGCTCGCGTTGTTACGGGACGCCACGATTTCATCGCTCTCCGCCGAGTCCGAAGTTGACTCCGCCACGGTTCGCCGCTGAGAGCTAGGTCTCCGTCGCGACGGACGCCGAGGTTATTTAATGCCCGGCATACCCCGAGGATCGCCATCCCACGCCGCCCGGAAACCTCAGTCGCGCCGCTAGGATCTCACCGCCTCGCGTTATTGCTCGCCGGAGTTGGAAGTCTGCTCCGCCGATTAAACGCCGCCGATATTGCCGCCGCCTGCCCTCCGCCATCAAGCCCAGATCCGGATTCCCTTAAGACGAGACGCGTCGAGTACCTCACTTCGCCAGCGCTGAAACGCCGACGCAAGCAAGGTCGCCGCCCTCGCTCTCCGGCCGCTGCGCTATCGCCGCCCCTGAAGCCAGGCACCGCTGGATCCAGCATCGACGGCAACGGTGAGTTCACGGTTTCCCAAACCCTAGAAACCCGACAGATTCGACCGCTGGATCAAGATCCAACGGTTCACAATCGCCACGCGTCGTAGCAAAGGCGATTATAGGATTAGATCCGACCGTCCGATCCAGATCGAACGGCCCACCTGAGCATCGAGTAGTTTCAACGTGTTAACCCCCGATCTAATCCGCGCCGCTGATTTTCAAACCAACTGACAGATTGCGCCACGTGTTTGGGAAGTTGGACCGACGCGTCGCCATCCACGCGCAGGCGGGTGACGCCGACACGCGGCCCGCGGTCGAGGGCCCGCATGTCGCTGGCTAACCCAGGCCAAGCCGACGTCACCCATGACGCCACAAAGGGGTCCCACCACGCTGCGTGGCCGAACCTCGCCGACGCCGATGACGCCACCCGAGCGGCCTTACATGTCACCACGTGAGCTGGACCGAGTCCACCGTGGACTCGAGCCGAGCATGGACCGAGCCCATGGACTACCGGACGCCAAGCAGCCAATCAGGAGCTGCCACGTGTCTATGCTGACGCACAATTAATTTCCAAAAGAAAATGATTTATTAATTCGAATAATGATTTCAAATTTAGTTTCAAACTTCAAACGCTTATAACTTTTATGCTTCAACTCCGATTTGAGCGATTCAAATTTCTAAATTTGTATAAAATTAAGATCTACCTAAATATGAATTTTATTTAATTTTGGACTAAAGTTTTTCTCTGTAAAATTATTTAATTGATTATTTAAACTTTAAATAATCATAACTTTATGCTTTTAACTCCAAATTTGACGATTCCAGCTTTCTAAAATCCGTAAAATTATGTTCTCTCTGTTATGGATTTTATTTGGAGTTTTGGGATCTTTTGCATAGTGTTTATTTTGTGTATTGCTATTTGCACGCTTTACGAGGTAGACGTTGAAGTGCCGAGGGATTCAAGGAGAAGTATTGACTCAGATCCAACTCAAGACCAAGAGCAAGTGCTTTTTGAAGGCAAGTTGTGCTTTGACCATATTGATCCTATTTAAATCTATTTTGATTTAAACTATTGCATGCTAGTTCAATTAGAAAGATACTTTGTTTAAACCTCCAAGTTAGATAAATACCAATTTGCTATATGACACCTTGATTACTTAAGTATGTGCCATGACCCTTTGTCACCCTAGTTGTGGTTTATTAGTTGGACATTATTAAATTGCCAACATGGGTTTAGATCGCTGTAGTATAACGCTTAGACCTGCTACGCGTGCTCATGACATAATTTTGGATAATCAAATGCTAATATTGAATTAATGATATATTGAACCTGTTTTGGAAAAGTATCATGTGATGTTGATGGCACGTGGTGCATGGTAATCAATCGGGTTTGATAAACAGCTGAACGGGCATGTGGCAAGAGTAATCAAAGTGGGCCATGTTGTGGCATTGGGGATGTTGATTTGGTTTTTCTGTAGTCTTGCCCTGGTCACTCTAAGGACTTAACCTTGCAAGCCTTTGAACTGGTCATACTTGCAACCACATGGCTGGAATGGGACGGCCCTAGTTGACTAAGTCGCTTAAGGACTCACTTGTGGAGCCTCAGTGGTGTCGCTACACCGCTTGTGTGATTGCACGGAGCCGATCGTGGGCGTGGCCAGGTACCCATCTAACGGTGTGTTGGTCCCATACTTCGCTTTGGCTAAGGGAAGGATGGTGTAGAGCACGCACGAGGACCACCTGTGTTGTTTCGAGGCTTCCAAGGCTTTGTTATGATCGCCATTCGCATACTCTTGTATGGCGATTCACTACCGACGGGTGAGTGGATTGTATCTGTGGGTAAAGTGCATAACCTTCCGCAGAGTGTAGAATCTATTTGAATAGCCGAGTCCACTGCATCGACAATGCTCGAATTACAATAAGGGTTAGATTTTTCTCAAAATTAACTTGGATTTGAGAAGGTTGGTTTAACAAAGAAGATGATGGAAATATGGTTTAGGATGGGGAAAAATGTTATTTAAACTTTGAAAAGTTATTTATGCTTTACTTGTTTTTACCGCTTTGAATCTACCTATATTACTTGTCAAATGTCACACGTTAAATATACCTTAAGCTATTCCTTTGTACCAAGCCATGCATATAGTATATTAGCTTGCATTCTCAGCATGACTTGTCGAGTACCAAGTACTCACCCTTGCCTCAACACAATACCAGCTGAAGAGGAGACTACGCCATGGAGGAGGGAACTCAAGAGGACCCGTCTACTTAGGGATGCGAGCTCAGGGCCGTTCGTGGTATAATCGGATGGCGCCACTAAGTTTATTTTGATTTTCCGCTGCTATTATTTCTCTTTAATAAGTTCTCGCTTTGCAAGGCATATATTTGTAACTTGGCCATAAGGTCGAGTAACCTTTGATTATTTAAATAAAGTACTTTGATAGTATCGCTTGGTATGATTGTGATATATACCGATGTTAAGATCGGTAGCACTAGCGCTGCCTCGACTAGTGCTGAATACACAGTAGGGTCCGGATTTGCAAAATTGGGGTCCCGACAGAGGTGGCATCGTGAGCCATACTGACTCGCAGGCTCAACCCTAAGCTAGAATGGTCTGTGAGTGAGGATAAAACCTATTTTCTAAAGCTAAAAGTTTGTCAAGATAAGAAATGACATCTCGACTTATCCCCTTCTCTTTCTTGTCTCTGCTAAAATTTTTCCTTACCTTGTCACAATTCAAAAATTCCAGTTCTTACGTAAAGCACTCTTGTATGGAGGAAGAGTTCAACCACGCTTGATCTAGGAGTTGGTCACGCCAAGGAACTTTGGCACATGCTACAAACTCTGAGATTTTGAGAAGCCCCAATACCAAGTGGAAGTGATCGATGCAGTGATTGATCAAGGCTTGTGACGTGAGGATTGAGGTACTGTCGAAGAGGGGCCTGTGCAATCGCCGATACATCAGACCGCTAGAAGATCTACAATGCAGATGGGTATCCAAGAAGTTTCACGATTTGAGCAATGCGCGCATTACCGTGATTCACGCCAGAGAGTTGGAAAAGCACCTGTTCGCTATCATCCAAGCAGCGATAACCTTCTTGACCAAGACGATTCGGGATGAGAATGCACTTGCATACGCTTGGCAATGATTCGTCGTCACCAGGAAGATGTACTAGATAATACAAGCAAGGAGCCAAGGCCCGCAAAGAGATCACGACAGAGAAGAACAGACATGGGAAGCTCAAGAGTATGTGGCACACCTTCTACGAAAGGATTGACGAGTTGGAGATGACTTTGTACTGACTGCACTGGAGCCAAGATTTGAGCTACACGAGCGATCCGTGAGGAGTCGATCTCGATGAGGACATCGCTGCGACTACCACAGATGACAGCTGGCCGGACATGGCGATTGTCACGCCATGCCGCAAAGACCGTACTCTGTGCCGTGGAGGTTTTCTCGGTGAGTGAGCTTTAGGTTCTATAGTGAGACTCTTCAGTCGCTGTCACATAAAATAAAGAGTCACCCTTAGGCGTTAGACTCCGTGAGTTAGTTCGATTTGGATTTGCTTTGTTTGTCGAGTGTGCAAGATGTGTTGCAAGGCCCTTAGGCATTGTAAGCAGCCATACCAAGTTATTAATAATAAAGATGGACCTTAAAGTTACTCCTTTCGCCTGCATAAGTTCCATATTACTTGTCTATTCTTGTTTCCTCTCATCTCTAAACCTAGAGCAATCAACAGATGGTGAACACCTGGAACTTTGGAAGCAATGGGGAGTGGATTCGCCAAATGTAAAACCCCAATGATGGAGCACCAAAGCACCGCTAATCGGATGTGCAGAATTTTGGAGCATTTCTGCCGCTCAGACTCCGGGCTTGATGCATGCTATGATGCAACAAATGCAAAGACGTCATCGCCAAAGCCATCGCTAATCAAGTTAATCAGTGACCACGCTAAATACAAGGCCGTGTGAGTTCATGAGGACTCACCCACCCACTTTCTTCTGGGAATGCCAACTGCTTGGAGGCCGACGATTGGTTAAGATCAATTGAGAGGAAGCTACACATAGCTCATCGCATAGGGAATGAGAAGGTACTTTACGCTTCTCATCGCTTGGAAGGAACAAATTACGAATGGTGGGAGAACTGTACACGCAGAGAACCCTCAAGATATCACTGGGAGGAGTTCACAATGCATTCGACAAGATCACGCGTCCGAAGGAATTATGGACCTTAAGAAGGAGGAGTTCGTGAGCATCAAGCAAGGTAATCACCAAACAAGTGGCGACTACCGAACAAGTTCACATATAGCACGCTTACGCACTCCGAGGATGTAGCGGCGTATAAATCCGCATACCTGCTTCATGTGAAGGACTTAACTCAGATTGCAAGTAGGATTGATCACCCACACCTTCCAGATTTCCAAGAGTTGGTGAATAAGGCGCTTATTCTTGAGGACAAGCGCAAGGAACCTGATGAGAACAGAAGCGCAGATGCAACAAAGCAAGGATCACGCTGAACGCACAATACCGAGAGTTGCACCAAATCAATTCTTCCTATTCCAACCACGAATGCAACAAGGACACCATCCTCAAAGACCAAGACCGCCAATCAAAACTACTCCTGTACTTCGCCGCTAGAAACGCTACCCCGTGCAGCCAAAGAAGGAACAAAGTTGAGACGCTACAATCGCAAGAACGAGCCAGACACTTTGCCAACAGCTTGTCCAAAGAAGACAAAGCAGATGCACCCCGCCGCTTCAATCTAGGAACCACCCCAGCTAGGACGCCAAAGACTCAGGAGCCACACCCTGCACTGCGGTGAGAGGCCGAGTCAACTATGTCAACAAGCAGATGCACCGCAAAATGCTACTGACGTCGCATCGGGTAAGTTACTTGTTAACTCAAGATCGCACAGCTTTGTTTGACTCGAGTCAGATTCGCTTTGTTTCGCAAGGCTTTGCTACTAGAAATGACTTGAGAATTGCAAGACTTAAGTGCATGCTTTTAGTTCAAACCCTGGTTCCAACTCCTAACGGAAGTAGGATGTTCCGGGTGAGAATACTAATAGATGGAATAGAGTTCCTAGCAAACCTTATAATTTTGGAGACCTGCACCTTAGATGTTATATTGGGAATGGATTGGTTATCCAAACACAAGGCTGTATTGATTGTGGACGAAGAACTATCTCGCTTGAGAGCCCGTGTGGGAAGAAAGTGGAATTTCAAGCCATCTGCAGTAGAGATGGACAGCTTGATGGTTAACAGCATTCAAGGCAATCAGCATAGAGGATGTTCCAGAGTGAGTGAGTACCTGATGTTTTCCCCAAGATCTACCGTGTGCCGCTGCAGGACATAGAGTTTGTGATAGAACTTTGTACCTGCACAAAGACCGATAGCAAAAGAGACCCTATCGGATGTCTACCGAGGAGTTGGTAGAGATGAAGAAACAAATGGAAGAGTTAATGGATAAAGGATTTATCGTACTCAAGTTCGCCCGTGGGAGCACCGCTTTGTTTGTCAAGAAGAAGGACGGAGTTTCGTGGATGTGCATTGACTACTGTGGCACTCAATGAAGTCACCGTGAAGAATAAAATATCCGCCACCCAGATTGATGATTTGTTTGATCGGGCTTAAGAGGAGCCGAAGTTTTCCAAGATTGATCCGGAGATCGGATACCATCGCTTGAAGATCCGATCGTAAGATATTCAAGACCAGCATTCACAAGATATGGACATTACGAGTTTCATAAGATAAGCCCTTTGGGCCGATTAACGCGCAATGCTTATTTCATGAATATGATGAATAAGGTGTTCATGGAATATTTGGACAAGTTTGTCGTCGTGGTTCATAGACGATATCCTAATCTACTCTAAGACAGATGATGAACATGCCGAACACTTACAAGTAGTTTTGAAAAGTTTGAGGGAACAAAGAACTTTTCGCCAAGTTCAGCAAGTGTGATTTTTGGAAGGACAAGGTGGAGTTTCTTGACATGTAATGACCGCAGGCATGAGTCGCCAGAGATCCAAGCAAAGTAGAAGTGTGTTACATTGGGAGCACCAAGACGTGACTCGTATTCTGAGTTTGAATGGCAGTGATATTACCGCAAGCCATCGAAGGCTTTTTCGACACCATGCGAACCTCTACGCAATTGTCAAGAAGGAAAAGAAGTTTGCATGGACGCCAGAATGTGAGGAAGGATTTCAGAGCTGAAGAAGCGATTGACATCAAAGACCTGTTAGTTCTAACCTGGATGTTGCTCAAAGCTTCGATATTTATTGTGACGACGCGCCAAGGACTTGGATGTGCCGATGCAGTAATGGAAAGGTCGCCGCTATGCATCAAGGCGCTTGAGGCCGCATGAGGAAAAATTATCCGACACATGACCTAGAGTTAGCCGCCGTAGTGCATGCTTTGAAGATATGGCGTCACTATCCGATTGGAAACAGATGTGAGGTGTATACGGATCATAAGAGCCTTAAGTACATATTCACCAATCGGATCTGAATATGAGGCAAAGGAGATGGCTAGAGTTGATCAAGGACTATAATGTTGGAATCCATTACCATCCCGAAGGCCAACGAGTAGCCGATGCTCAGCCCAAAAGCCATACCGTGAGTACGCTAGCCACAAGTCGATGAGCTATGTGAGGATTTTCTAAAATGAAGATTGAGGTTGTACCTAGCTGATTCTTGGCCACATTAGAAGTAAAGCCTACCTTAGAGGATCAGATCCGAGAAGGACAGTATGATGATGACAAGATCCGCAGGATTAAGTCCATCAAGGAGGAAGGCAGGCAGGGACTTCAAATTGATGAACAGTGGCACGCTAGGATGAAGGATCGATTTGTGTGCCTAACAAAAGGAGTTAAAGCAACGATTTTGGAAGAAGCCTATGACTCTAAGTACTGATTCATCCCGGAAGCGCCAAGATGTATCGTGATCTCAAGGAGAGATTCTCGTGGCGAGTATGAAACGTGAAGTTGCCGACCATGTTGCATTGTGCGACGTATGCCGTAGAGTCAAGGCAATGCATCGAAACCAAGCAGGATTGCTACACCGCTAAAAATACCTCGAGTGGAAGTGGAGGAAATCGGAATGGATTTCTATTACCGGGTTTGCCAAAGACTCAAGGAGGTTATGACTCCATATGGGTTATAGTGGATCGCTTGACTAAGTAGCTCCATTTTATCCCCGTGGAAGACCACTTACTCAGGAGATAAATTAGCAGTGAGTTGTACATGATCAGGATTGTTTGTTTGCACTGAGTGCCAAGGAGGATTGTATCTACGGATGAGGTACCCAATTTACCTCAAGGTTCTCGGAATAAGTTGCATGAAGCCATGGGGACCTCGCTTGAACTCAAGATGCGACTTATCATCCACTGCACAGTGGGCGCATCAAAGAGTCAACCGATTCGGAGGATATGTTAAGAGCTTGTGCATTGGCTTATGCTCTCTGGGATAAAAGTTTGCCGTGATGCCAGTTTAGTTACAACAATAGTTATCAAAGAAGCTTTACAGATGTCACCTTTGAGGCATCAGGTATGGTCGACTTCTCTGACACCATTGAATTGGAATGAGACCTACGAGCGCCGTGTCTTTGGGCCGGATATTCTTCAAGAGGTCAAGAGCATGACGCCATAATTAGGAAAGGTTGAAGATAGCCCAATCTCTGTAAGAGTTATGGCCGACAATCGTCGCCGAGATTTGAGTTTCTGAACGAAGACTTTGTATACCGTGAGTTACGCCTGGTGGAGTTAAGAGGTTCCATGCCAAAGGGAAACTCGCACTCGCTATGTTGGACCATTTAAGATTTTGAGTCGCAGAGGGTGAAGTTGCCTACCACCTGGGAGTTGCCACATGTTGGCAAGGAGTGCATGACGTATTCCATGTGTCCTGGCTAAAGAAGTGTCTCCGAAGTTCCTGAGAACGCATACCGCTAGAGTCAATTGAGTTGCAAGAAGATTTGACTTATAAGGAGCACCCTCGTGAGGATTCTAGACACAATGGATCGAGAAACTAGAAACAAGTCAACCCGATTTCAGAGAGTTCAAGTGAGCAACCATGAAGAAAGTGAAGCGACTTGGGAGTCAAGAGGATTTGAAGAAAGAATTTCCAAACCTATTCCTTTAGTAAGCCCCCGAATCTCGGGACGAGGATTCTATTAAGGGGGAGGTTTGTAACACCCCAAAATTTTGCTTTTCTTAAATTCATGTGTGATTTGGCACTTTGGTGAATTTTTGGAATTTTCTGAATTTATTTGGATTTATTTGGAATTTATTTGAATTTATTCCATTTTGAAATAATTAAAGAATTTAAATTTGCAAATAAATTTTTGTTGGAAATATTTTATTTGAGTCCAAATGATCCAAAAATATTTTCCAGAATTTTTCCGAATTTTTCTGAGTCATTTGCTATTTTTAATGAAATAAATGAATTATCGGGAATTATTTTAAATATTAATTACCGGAAAAATCCAACTCGGTCAAGTATCGTTTCATCCGACCGAAGTCGGACTCAGTCCGACCTGGCCATTGACTAATCAACCCACTCCTAACCCTAATTAATCCCAACCGCTGATCAAGATCCAACTACCGAGATCCGCCGACCTGCACTCGAAGCCGGTCCGACGACCGGCCGCCGATCGCGATCGCTAAGGTTAGCACGCGGACGGCCACGATTTCATCGCCTCCGCCTCGAGTCCGAAGGGACTCCGCCACCGCCGCCGTGAGAGCTAGGTCTCCGCTTCGCACGGACGGACGAGGTTATTTAATGCCCGGGCATACCGAGGATCGCCATCCCACGCCGCTCGAAACTCAGTCCGCGCTTAGGATCCTCACCGCCCGCCGTATTGCTCGCCGAGTTGGAAGTCTGCTCACGCCGATTAAACGCCGATATTGCCGCCGCCTGCCGCCCTCCGCCATCAAGCCTGCATCCGATTCCCCAAGACGAGACGCTGTCGAGTACCTCACTTCGCCGGAGCGCTTAAACGCCGACGGCAGGTCGCCGCCCTGCTCCGGCCAAGCCGCCGCGCATCGCCGCCTCGAAGCTTGCGGCACCGCTGATCCAGATCGACGGCAATCGGTGAGTTCACGTGTTTCCCAAACCCTAGAAACCCGACAGATGATTTGACCGCTGGATCAAGATCAACGGTTCACAATCGCCACGCGTCGAGCAAAGGCGATTATAGGATTAGACCGACCGCCCGATCTAGATCGAACGCCCACGAGCACGGTAGTAGTTTCAACGTGTTAACCCCGGATCTAATCGCGCCGCTGATTTTCAAACCAACTGACGAGATTGCGCCACGTGTCGGAAGTTGGACCGACGCTGGCCCACGCCAGGCAGGTGACGCCGACACGCGGGCCCGCGTGTCGAGGGCCCGCATGTCGCTGCTAACCCAAGCCGTTACCGACGCCACCTATGACGTCACAAATGGGTCCCACCTGCCGGGCCGTGGCCGAGCCTGACGCCGACGCCGATGACGCTACCCGAAAGCGGGCTCACATGTCGGGCCACGTGAGCCGTGGACCGAGTCCACCGTGCGGACCTGAGCGCATGGACCGAGCCCATGGACCACCGACGCCAAGAAAGCCAATCGAGCTGCCACGTGTCTATGCCGATTTAACACTAATTTCCTAAAAGAAAAATGATTTATTAATTCGAATAATGATTTCAAATTTAGTTTCAAACTTCAAACGCTTATAACTTTTGCTTTCAACTCCGATTTGAGCGATTCAAATTTCTAAATTTGTATAAAATTAAGATCTACCTAAATATGAATTTTATTTAATTTTTGACTAAAGTTTTTCTCTGTAAAATTATTTAATTGATTATTTAAACTTTAAATAATCATAACTTTTATGCTTTAACTCCAAATTTGACGATTCCAGCTTAAAATCCGTAAAATTATGTTCTCTCTGTTTATGGATTTTATTTGGAGTTTTGGGGATCTTTTGCATAGTGTTTATTTGTGTATTGCTATTTGCACGCTTTGTGCAGTAGACGTTGAAGTGCCTTAGAGGGATTCGAATATAAGTATTGACCAGATCCAACTCAAGACCAAGAGCAAGTGCTTTTGAAGGCAAGTTGTGCTTTGACCATATTGATCCTATTTCTAAATCTATTTTGATTTAAACTATTGCATGCTAGTTCAATTAGAAAGATACTTTGTTTAAAACTCGGGGTTAGATAAATACCAATTTGCTATATGACACCTTGATTACTTGGCATGTGCCATGACCCTTTGTCACCCCTAGTTGTGGTTTATTAGTTGGACATTATTAAATTGCCAACATGGGTTTAGATCGTTGTAGTATAATGCTTAGACTCGCTGCTCATGACATAATTTTGGATAATCAAATGCTAATATTGAATTAATGATATATTGAACCTGTTTTGGAAAAGTATCATGTGATGTTGATGGCACGTGGTGCATGGTAATCAACCGGGTTTGATAAAGCTGACCGGGCATGTGGCAAGAGTAATCGTGGGCCATTGTGGCATTGGGGATGTTGATTTGGTTTTTCGGGTAGTCTTGCCCTGGTCACTCTAAGGACTTAACCTGCAAGCCTTTGAATCGGGTCATACTTGCAACCACATGGTCGGAATGGGACGGCCCTAGTTGACTGGTCGCTATGACTCACTTGTGGAGCCTCAGGGTGTCGCTACACCATTGTGTGATTGTACTGGGGAGCGTGATCGTGGCGTGGGCCAGTGTACCCATCTAACGGTGTGTTGGTCCCATACTTCGCCTTGGCTAAGGGAAGGGATGGTGTAGAGCACGCTTGAGAGGACCACCTGTGTTGTTTGAGGCTTCCGAAAGGCTTTGTTATGATCGCCATTCGCATACTCTTGTATGGCGATTCACTACCGACGTGGTGAGTGGATTGTATCTTGTGGGTAAAGTGCATAACCTCTCGCAGAGTGTAGAATCTATTTGAATAGCCGAGTCCACTTCAGATCCGACAATGCTCTGAATTACAAATAAGGGTTAGATTTTTTCAAATTAACTTGGATTTGAGAAGTTGGGTTGGTTTAACAAAGAAGATGATGGAAATATGGTTTAGGATGGGGAAAATGTTATTTAAACTTTTTGAAAAGTTATTTATGCTTTACTTGTTTTTACCTGGCTGAATCTACCTATATTATTACTTGTCAAATGCTGTTTACCGCAAATATACCTTAAGCTATTCCTTTGTACCAAGCCATGCATATAGTATATTAGCTTGCATTCTCATTGCATGACTTGTCGAGTAAGTATACCCTTGCCTCAACACAATACCATTGAAGAGGAGACTACGCCAGCTGAGGAGGAACTCAAGAGGACCCGCTTACTTAGGGATGCGAGCCCACTGCTTGCCTCGTGGTATACCTGGATGGCGCCACCGTAAGTTTATTTGATTTTCCGCTGCTATTATTTCTCTTTTAATAAGTTCTGCCTTGCAAGGCATATATTTGTAACTTGGCCATAAGGTCGAGTAACCCTTTGATTATTTAAATAAAGTACTTTGATAGTATCGTTTGGTATGATTGTGATATATACCGATGTTAAGACTGTGTGCACTAGCGCGTTCCTGGACTAGTGCTGAATACACAGAGGGTCCGGATTTGCAAATTCGGGGTCCCGACATGACTCCAGCCTCACCCTTCTAACCAACCCACCCACCATCGCGTACTGATATACATAGAATATGCATTCCTTTTGAACTTTTCTGAAACGAGGCATCAATACCGATTGGTAACACGAACCGGTACTATTGAGAGTGCATCAAGACTGCTCAGTATTACCAACCTGATCGATGCTCAGGTTTCGATCCGGTTCGTGCCATGAACCGGTACTAATGTGAGGGTATTAATACCGGTTCATATTACCAACCGGTACTAAAAGCCCACTACAGCCTTTTAGCCAATGAACCGGTACTGATGTCACTATCAGTACCGGTTTAAGTCTAATCGGTACTAATGGGTCGGTATGGAAGACCAGATCTGTAGTAGTGAGTGTAAAATGCCATGAAGAAGGATGACAGGATGAAATTCTTTTTGTAAAGACGGCAACAGCATGGAAGTACATGATTCTTCTTTGCAACACCAGTGTAGTGTCACGCAACCGGTCACACTTTGTAAGTGCAAGTGAAGCCATTTTGCCGATTCTACTTCTTTGGTTCCTTTGTTTGACGGCTGCCTCGGTTGCCCTGTTGCAAGTAGGATTTCTGTAAGTTGAAACCGGAAGATCCTCGTACTCTTGCTCCGCATGAATCACTGAAGCGAAGAGCAGGATTGCTACAACCCTTATCTTTTCTTGTAACTGAACAGTTTCGATTCCTACCTGCTATGTTCATATTTATCTACTAGTGGTTAATAATATCGAAATTGCGAAAATCACTCGAAATTCAAAAATCAAAAATATCAAACAAAAAATGGTGAAAATTCATAGAGTTTTAAAATCAAAATATTAAAAAAAATTCAAAAATCGACAATTTTTATGGAAAATCGATGGATTAATTGAACTTTTTTACAGTCGATTTTTTGAATGATTTTCATAAACTTTCTTCGAAAATCGAGCGATTTTCACCAATTTTCAACCGGTTTACGTCACATAAATTTTTTTGAATTTTTAAATTTGCCCGGTTTATCGAGTGATTTTAAAAACTAGGCCGTATCGATATGAGCGAAAATTGTGAAAATCAAACAATTTTTGTCAATTTTTCGAACGCCTAAGTGCATCACCCCATCTTATAGCGTCAACATCAGCGAATTGTTGTACGAGGCAATGTGGAGAAGAAAAGAGCAGGGACTAGCGTGAAATACCAGGAAAGAAAGGGATTGGTGAAGAAAATTACTTTTTCTAAAGAAATATGTTGATTTTATTTGCTGAATCATGTTAGTTCCGTTTGTCTAGCTCGAATCTAAAAAGGAAATGAACTACAGGAAATTTCATGTGTTTTAAATGGGCCTAAAACTTGTTGAGAACATGTTTGGATCGCAGGAATTTTACATGAATCAGTTCATTTTTCGTAGGAAAATGGAAAATTTTCCGCCTTTCAAGCCTAAAGGGTCCTCAGGGGATTTGCGTGACAATAGATGCTCGGTCTTTCATTGATCCGTCCTCCGGAATATTTCTAATAGTTAGAAATAAGGCCCAAGTGGCCCATTTATCTTTAATGCTAAAGCAACAAAGAATAGTACCATATTGCTAGTTGAGAGAGGAGAATACCAATTTAAAAGGGGGAGCTCCCACCATGCCTTGTAATAAGGCAGATGGAGGGTGAGGAGCACGGGTAAATTCACGCGCGCGCGCGTATTTCACGAATAACTGCGTATTTTTCCCGTAGTGGATTAAATCCTGGTACATTTAAACCCTTTTTATTTTTCAGTTTCTAATAGAAACAGCCATGATAATGGCGTCAGTTTCTAATAAAAACAGTCATTTGGATTAAATCCTATTTACTAGCGTTTAAATGACCGTTACTGGTGCGAGGCTATAAAATCTGGAGACGTCCAGACTAAAGCAAGATTTTTGCTCTGGTACTCGCGTTCATCCATTGTGATCCGTGTTGCGTCTTCGTGCTGCGCTCGTTCTTCACCGACCTTCCTCTCAGCGTGCACCGCGAGGCAGGGAGAGCGGGATCTCCGAACCGTTGCCACCGCGAGAACCTGCACGAGGGTGGCAATAAGGTTTCGGCAAAGACAAGCGCGCGACCGCCGAAGCTTCCTCAAGGCCGACTACTTCCTCTACGGCCGATCGCTACTGCACTGCTTCCATTTCGTCATCAAGCCCATCGTAAGAATTATTCTCTCTGTTCATCACTTTCCAGAAAATATGTGGTATTTTCTAGATCTACTTTTTAGAAATATGTGGTATCTTCTGTCTAGTTTGCTGTGTTTGATTATTTTGGAATTATGTTTCATATTCAAATCTGAAATCAAAATAATACCTAGATGCTCAACAGATGGAAATCTATCCATTTTGATGTGATATACGTGCACATCAAAGAGTGATCTTATCTCCATTTCCGACCGAGCTCTCCGACGGCCGCAGCAACCTTTGCACCCAGAAACAAAAGAACGGAAGCGTACGTTACCGTCCAAGGGTGAATCTTGTTAGGAAATCGATTGACGTATCGTATATGGACTCTTCCTTATCTCTAGCAAAACCGCTATATATAGGAGGCAGGGGCTACCCCTTTGTATACACAAGCTAGCATACAGAATAATAAAGCAGAGCAGTTCCTCCTCATATTGTGTCTCTCGCCCTCTCTCTGTTCTCCAGTTTAGATCTATTAGGCAACCCCGGACTATTCGATAGCGAGGTTGTCTAACATGTTATCAGCACGAAGCTCTACCGGAGAAAGATTGAAAGGTAAGAAAAAGACAAGAAGTGAAGGATCGTCGACAACGACGAACGACTACTACCGGCGATCGATCGCCCGATCCGATCTGCAATCAACTCGCCATCAAGCCAGCATCCTCTCGGATTGCCGAAAGAAAAAGTCATACGCGACTCTATCCTACGCGATAGCCTACCGAAGAATAGATTGGAAAGGTGAGAAACAGAAGATTGAATCTAATAGCTCGTTCAATTCTTTACGCGCATCTATGTGGCACGAAGCTACGAGTTCGCGGTGTTTCTCTAGTACATAGTATGAATGCATCTAATCGTGGCACGAAGCTACGAGTTCGCAGCGTTTCTCTAGTACATAGTATGAATGCATCTAATCGTGGCATGAAGCTACGAGTATGCATCTAATCTGCGCATCTAAGTACCGTGTTCTTCAACGTGGCACGAAGCTACAAGTTCACAACAACTTTCGCAGATCGTAGCATGAAGCTACAGATCGCTATAGTACATCGGCACGAAGCCTATCACGAAGCAACAGTACGTGGGCACGAAGCCATCACATACCCCGGATGCCCAGAAGGCCCCTCTATTTTCAATAAATCTAGAAATCAGTAAATGAATTTAGAAAATTGTTATTAAACTAGAAAATTGGATATCTAGATATGTGGACTTCCGAAAATTTTTGAAAATTATTGGAAGCTCCAAACCCTGGGTTTTATTTTCTAGATGTTGGTCATGTTTAATATGTGGTAAATTATTTTCTATTACACAAGCAATTCTGAAAATTGCTTGGAAATTAGCAGAAATTATGAAAAGTGCTAGGAAAATTTCAGAATATTTCATACAACATTTTATGAAAACCTGAGTGGTTGGGATTTGATTTTGGTAATGAATAAACAAACATGAGACAATTGGTGTCTAGGAAAACACACATGAGGCTTAGTTCTTTAATTGGCACCCGGAAACGGGAAGTGCTCCCTCCCTCATGTGAGCCCTAGGGGCAGGTTGACCTGGCCAAGAGTCGAATTGACGGAGATATTCGTTACCTGTTTTCGCTCCCAACCAACGAGAGTTACATAAGTTGTCATTAGCATTACACCGCATTTAATTTATGTTGGAATTTATTTTCTGTTATCAAGTAATGATGAAAAATTACCTTAATATAATTCATTGGAAATTCAAGCATGCCGCACGAAGCGGCCACCGTCGCGCCAAGAAGGCCGACGTGCATGGAACTGACAGCGCCGCACGCATGAAGCCGCGCTATGCCGATCGCACGAAGCCGATCGTGCACACAAAGCCGATCGCACGTATGAATCCGATCGCCTGCACGAAGCCGATCACGCACATGAAACAGATCGCATGAAGTCGATCATGCATATGAATCCGATCGCATGCACGAAGCCGATCGTGCACATGAAACAGATCGCACGAAGTCGATCATGCACATGAATCCGATGGCATACATGAAGTCGATCGCGCGCATAAATCTGATCGCATGCACGAAGCCGATCACATACATGCACGAAGCTGTATTTATGAATCTTTATGAATATTTATGAATCTGTGTATATATGAATCTTGCATTTATGAATCCCGTAATTATGAATCTTGTATTTATGAATCTTGCAATTATTGTTTTCTTTTAGTTTACTGGAAATTCATGAGAATTTGTTTTATGCATTTATGAATTTTTGCAACCACTATCTATTAGATTACACGAAGTAATCTAAAGAAAGAATCTTGTGAATATGCAAATACCTGGTATTGTCAAACGTGAGTTTGAAGAACTGACCCCGAATGGACAGAACTATCTCACATGGGCATCAAATTTGAAGATCATGCTTGCGAGCAAGAAGCTCCAAATGTGGCTTAGGGTCCTCGTAGGACGCACAACCTAATGCCGAGCAAAATGATCAAACTTTGCCCTTTCTCAGACATCACCTTTCAGCCACTCTGAAGAATGAATACATGGCTGAGGTGAGTGTACTTGAGTTATAAATTGCACTTCAGAAGCGGCTCGAGAAGCTCAAGTCCACCATCTTGCTCTAAGCATAGCAAGATTGAATTCGCCTAAAATTTTGCAGACTACAGAACAGTGGTTAATGAATTTTGAATAATGAATTGTAAGCTCTCGAAGAGCATACATTTTCTTTTCTCATGAATAGAATTGCAATTTATTCTTTATTCCAGTATTCTATATTTGCAAGTAATGTTTTTGAATTACTTTACCACTGTATGATTAGAATTATATTTCTTTTCATTGAGAAATTGTGTAGCGCCCAAATAGAGGAGATATGCATTGTTGATAGTAGGCAAAGCTAATACCATCTTAAGAGAGTCGAAATACTTCCAGACGATCACGAAGAACGCTGGAAGGATTATGAAAATCGCAGGAAGCGATACGCATATAATAGGCTTTGGAAAAGCCACAATTATATTGCCAATGGGTACAACTTTGGTAATTGAAGAAGCCCTTTTGTACCCTGAATCAACACGCACTCTCTTAAGTTTTCAATGATATCCGCGCCAAAAGGTTTCACGTAGAAACCAATGAAGAAAATGACAAAGAGCATTTGTGCACTGTGAAGCACACGGAATATGAAAAAAAATGGTATTAGAAAAATATCCCTCATATGAATCTGGGTTGTACTACACGATAATCAATGCACACGCAGTGTATACTTATTTGAAGACTGTATTTAGAAGCTCTGAATTATTTTCGTTATGGCATTGTATATTTAGGTCATCCTGGTCTTAGATTGATGAAAAATATAGTTAACAACTCACAAGGTCATGGCACTAATGTTAAAAATTTCCCGAATCACGAAGATTTTGTGTGCCATGCATGTGCCACCGGTAAATTAATAACAAAACCCTCTGTTATGAAAGTGCAACATGAAATCCTTGCATTCCTGGAACGCATTCAGGGGGATATTTGCGGCCCGATTCAGCCTTTGTCAGGGCCGTTTCGATACTTTATGGTGCTCATTGATGCTTCCTCGAAATGGTCACATACATGTTTGCTGTCAACAAGGAATCATGCATTCGCAAAGCTGATCTCGCAGATCATCAGAATTAAGAATGCTTTTCCTGATCATCGCCTGAAGTCCATTCAAATGGACAATGCCAACGAATTTACTTCCAAGGCATTTGATGATTATTGCACAGCAACTGGAATAATTGTTGAGCACTCTGTACCGCACATCTATACGCAAAATGGAATAGCTGAAGCACTAATAAAGAGGATTAAGCTCATAGCCCGACCACTCTTGCAGAGTTGTAACTTGCCCAACACTTGTTGGGGACACGCAGTCATGCACGCAGCAACACTCATCAATTATAGACCGTCGGCCTACAACATCCATTCAACTATGCAACTAATGCAATGGGTCATCCTGAAGATTTGAATGAATGATATATGTACCTATACCACCCCCACAGCGAACTGCAATGGGCCCTCTCCGCAAGTCTGGGATATACGTTGGTTATGAGAATGCATCCATAATCAGGTATTTGGAACCCACGACTGGAGATTTGCATACAAACCGATTCGCTAATTGCATTTTTTTGACGAGGATCGCTTTCCCGTCATTAGGGGGAGGAAATGAACCATTGGATGAAAATGCCGGGAAATCATATGGCATTCCATTGGGATCCCCGTGCATGACCCTCGCACTAATGAAGCAAATCATGAAGTCAAGAAGACAATCGATTTGCAGAATTTAGCAAATGAACTGCCTGATCATTTTTGTGATCTGAAGAGCGTGGTTAAGTCGCATGTACCAGCAAGAAATGCACCAGAGAGGGTGGAAATACCAAAGAAAGCAGAAGGTATCCTCATCTGCTCAGAGGCCTCAAAGAAAAAGAACAGAAATCGGCTTCTCAAACCCAAAGTACCCGGAGACGTCTGGGGAAAACTGGGCGAGAGGACTTACCACAGCCAATCACAAAAGTGCCCCAAAGCAAGAAGGGGAGCCAGTTGAGACCTGGCACTGGAAAGAAGCCTGTGGAAAAGGCAATTCCAGATCTGAACCTTCCATTGGAAGAAGCCGCCGGAAATAATGTGTGCGCACACATTGGCGGAGAAAAACTAAAGGATCTTGCTCCTAGAATGGGAAATAGCAATGAAGAGCAAGTAGAAGTGCATGAAGCACACCATGACGAAATGGCCATAAATTTTGTAATATCAGGAGAATCAATGAATAGAGCAACAGCCAATGTCGATGCATACTTTTCAAAGAAGATTGCCACGATCATTAATATTCCGAGCCCGCATCTCTCGCAGAGTGCAAGAAAAGGCTCGATTGGGAAGATTGGAAGAAGGCAATCACCGCAGAGTTAGTCTCTCTGAACAAAAGAGAGGTGTTTGGGCCTGTGTGCCGCACGCCTCCCCATATAAACCCCGTAGGTCACAAATGGGTTTTTGTTCGCAAGAGAAACGAAAACAATGAAGTTGTAAGGTACAAGGCAAGGCTTGTCGCTCAAGGTTTCACTCAACGTCCTGGGGTTGATTATGAAGAAACCTATTCTCCGGTCATGGGCGGAATTACCTTTAGGTACTTGATCTCAATGGCAGTCAACTTGAAGTTGAGAATGAAGCTAATGGATGTTGTCACAGCATATTTGTATGGAAACTTGGATTCGGAGATATACATGAAAGTACCGGAAGGTATCCCTATCCCGAACCAAGACAGAGCAAACAGAAACCTATACAGTGTGAAATTGGAGAAATCACTGTATGGACTGAAGCAGTCAGGAGGAATGTGGTACAATCGTTTGAGTGACTTTCTCTGCAAGAAAGGCTACACGAACAGCGAAGATTGTCCATGTGTATTTATACAACGATCCACGAATGGATTTTGTATAATCTCCGTCTATGTAGATTACTTGAACATCATTGGGACGGATGAGGAAATTGAAGAAGCATGCACATACTTGAAATCTGAGTTTGAAATGAAAGACTTGGGTAAAACCAAGTTCTGTTTAGGCTTGCAGCTTGAACATGTCCAAGGCAGAATCTTGGTACACCAAGCATCCTACACGCAGAAAGTGTTGGAGAGATTTGGCTTTGAAAAGACATACCCCCAAAGACCCCAATGGTCGGAAGGTCACTCCAAGCAGACCTAGACCCATACAGGCCTAAAGAAGAGGGGGGAGTCCTGGGAGCAGAATTACCATACTTGAGTGCAATTGGAGCGCTCATGTACCTTGCGAATAGCACTAGGCCGGACATTGCGTTCGCCGTGAATTTGCTAGCGCGGTACAGTGCAGAACCCACCAAAAGGCATTGGAAAGGGGTGAAGGACATCTTCCGTTACCTTCAAGGAAGCAAAGACCTCGGCTTGTTTTACAGAAGAAACAATGAATTGAATTTAGTTGGCTATGCCGATGCTGGGTACCTATCGGACCCGCATACTGGCAAGTCACAAACTGGGTATGTTTTCCTTTGCGGTGGAACAGCAATTTCTTGGAAGTCGTCTAAGCAGACTCTTGTCTCGACGTTGACTAACCACTCAGAAATCATTGCATTGTATGAAGCCTCTCGGGAATGTGCATGGCTTCGAAGAATGGTTCACCACATCCAGAAGTCATGTGGCCTGAACATGGAACAAACCCCCACTATTATCTATGAAGATAATGCAGCTTGTGTTGCACAAGTGCAAATGGGATATGTGAAGAGTAACCTTACAAAGCATATCAACCTCAAGTTCTTTTATGCCCATGAAATGCATAAGATGAACGAGATAAAGATACTGCATACTAAGTCAATCTCGCAGATTTATTCACTAAGTCACTCTCGGCATCTTCCTTTGAAAGATGTATTAGAGGAATCGGGATGATGAGGCTTAGAGAAGTGCAGATTTCAGGGGGAGAATTTTCACATACTCCTACATAAATCTCGAACATGAAGTTTGAGTACCCAACGTGAATCTTGGAGATTAACATTGAAGTTTGGGTGGATTGTACTCTTTTCCTTAAGTAAGTTTTTCATTGAAGTTTTCTTACCTAAGGTTTTTGATGAGGCAATCCGTGCAACACAGCAAGCGTGTGCTATGTACTCTTTCTCCAATTATTTTTCCCACTGGGTTTTTATGGAGTTTTAATGAGGCATATGCATCTCGCAGTGAAGAGTCCATGGGGGAGTGTTAGGAAACCGATTGACGTATCCTATATGGACTCTTCCTTATCTCTAGCAGAACCGCTATATATAGGAGGCAGGGGCTACCCCTTTGTATACACAAGCTAGCACACAGAATAATAAAGCAGAGCAGTTCCTCCTCATATTGTGTCTCTCGCCCTCTCTCTGTTCTCCAGTTTAGATCTATTAGGCAACCCCGGACTATTCGATAGCGAGGTTGTCTAACAAATCTAACCACCAATGATGGAAATAGTTGTCTTGTCGAGAAAAACGGAAGATGCATGGGCCGAAAGTGGAGAAAAGATAGCGAATCTGCTTGGCGTTGATCTATCTCGTTAATCGATCTGTTGCATTCAGGAATCTACTGCGTAGGAAAGGCTCGACGAGATCGTTAATCTCGTTAATTGATCATGCATTTCTCAACAGAAAAAAAATGTGATACGAAGTGTTAGGGAATCTTGCTACCACGTAGTCTGGATTTTCGAACAGTTCTAAAAAGTGGAGAAGAGAGACACACACATAATATGAGAGGAATAGATTGATTTATTATTTTTAATTGCATGTACAATAAGGGGCACCCCTTCTCCTTTTATACACTACTACAGATCTGATTATCAGTACCGGTTCACAACGGCCATCAGTACCGATTTTTAAACCGGCACAGGCCATTCGGGACTGATGCCTATTGGGCATTAGTATCGGTTCCACCAACCGGTACTGATAGGACTATCATACCGGTTGAAGCCTCCAACCAGTACTGATGAGCTACTGATCAATACCGGTTGATACCTCCAACCGGTACTAATGAGCTACAACACACGAGCTTTAATATTTAATATATCATAAATATTTAATATATAGCATATTTACTATTTAATATATAGTATATATTGTGTTAAGTCTAATATTATATATATATATATATATATTTGTGTGTGCATTGTCACAATTAATTAAAGCACATATAATCAATCATGCACAATTAACTGATAATCAATCATGCCTATATATAAGTACACATATATAGTTCACATAATATTCGATCATTACACTTTAATTACAGATCGTTCATAGGATCCTTCTTTTACGTGCATCGCTCTTGGTAGCCGTAGATGTCGACTCCGACAGTTCACTAGTCTTTATCGAAGGGCCCCACCTATTTGTCGCTGGATCGTGAAACTCGCCTGTTGGATTTACGACCTCATCGTAAATCCAGCCGACGAGTTGTTCTTGTATTGATCTCACTTGCATCGACGAGAAATCCGATTAATCTTGCAAGAGGCAAGAACCTCCAGTCTGGATGTGCATAAACTGGCACACATAGTAGCCGCATAAATTGTTGTGCAACTACTGACGCAAGATCTGTAGTGCAAAAAGCTGAAAGCTTGAAATGGATGCATGGAAATGAAGTTAACTAACCAAAAAGCTAGCATGATGGCATATGTACTAATCCGTGGTGCAAGAGGTTGGCCGTTATCGTCGACTTCGGTGATAACATGTTTTGCCTTCGACTTCTTGCTTGGACCTTGCTGACGCGATTGCCTACTCGATTGACTGATTTGAAAATATGGTACAATCATGAACGTGTTAGAATGTTGTCTTAGCATGATAGTGGAACTGGCATATACGCATTCATACTAATTACCATGGCGGCCTCAACGGACTTTACGGCCTCGTCGGTCTCGACAGGCCTTGCGGCCTCGGTGGTCTCAGCGGTCTCGGGTTGATCCACGAGGGTGGGTTCACGATCCCCCGCCTCATAAACATCATCTCCCGCAATCAAATTTCTCATGAACTCCTCTCCATCAAATCCTTCGTTCGCTATCGTTGTTTCTTAGGCTAGAAGAAGACATTGAAAATTAACAAAAAAAATTTAACAAAAATATACTTACACATTTTAGAATTCAAATTTGCAATAAATTCTTAGGCGATTGGGAAGAGGGGGTAGAGGAGAATGGGCGGCAACGACGAGGTGGGCAGTGGGGAAGAGGGGGTAGAGGAGGACGGGCGGCAATGACGAGGCGGGCGGTGGGGAAGAGGGGATAGAGGAGGACGGGCGGCAACGACGAGTATACTATCAACAAGTATACTTACACATTTCACATATACTTATACATATACATCTTAGAATTCAAATTTGCAATAACATTGGCATATACGTATACATCTCAGTCTTCAAATTTGCAATAAAATTGGCATATACATATACATCTCAAACTTCAAATTTGCAATAAAATTGCCATATACATCTTAGAATTCAAATTTGCAATAAAATTGCCATATACATATACATCTCAGACTTCAAATTTGCAATAAAATTGGCATATACATATACATCTCAGACTTCAAATTTGTAATTAAATTGTCATATACATATACATCTCAGAATTCAAATTTGCAATAAAATTGGCATATACATATACATCTCGATCGAAGTTACAATATGTACAAAAGAAAAAAGTTACAACAAAGCATGAACCTCCTACTAAGATGGATGGACCTGTGATAAATTAATTAAATGAAATGATATTAAGTTACAATATGTACAAAAGAAAAAAAAGTTTAAGATTACAAGGACTCATGCATATGTTGAAGAACTAACAAGTTGCTGTCATTGTTGGTACTCCGTTTACCCGCCAACACCTGATCAGTTATACAGTGAATAATAGCCAATTCACAACATGGCTTGCCAATTCACGGCAAGTGATAGCCAATGCAATAGAGCGATTCACTTGTGAAGTAATGAAGCAGATAAACTCATACTCATTTCCATGCATATAAAGCTTACAGAAGAGATGATTCCATCTAAGAAAAACTGATCAACCACACAGTGAGTAATAGCCAATTGTAAAAACCTACCCTGACACCTAATCTTTGAGCAATGGTTGCCATGCTAATCAATCTCTCTGGCACATTAGGTATCTACCAAGGAGTAGCTTGTGGAAAATAAATGCATTCTCTGAAGTTGTAATACAATTAAAATACGTTGGCACTTAGAAGGGTAACACATTCATACATTTGTTATTCAGCCATCGCAAGTCAATGAAAAGAAAAATTAAGTGGGCTCAAGTACCATTCACACATTACCTCTCAGTTCAAATGACTCAGAAAAATTATTATCCCAACCTCTTTTTCAATATCAAAGCAAGTATGATTTACATCCACACATTAAGTTTACACCTTAACTACAAGTCTAAATCACGCAAGTTTCGCTAACAGAATTTAAGTTGGAAGCTTTAATCAATGACTGTACAACCATATTTCCTCTTTAGCACTACAATACAAATAGATCTCTAAAGTGATTATACATTGTACCCCCCAGCCACCAGCCGGCTTTGACCAATCCTCCCTGCCACTTCAAACTGACTTCCAAACCGCCATATAGGGTGCCAGCCAGCTCTTCCTGCCTTGTTCAGCCAAGTGGGAGGATTAGAGAATGCATGCATGCCACCTAGCTCCCCAGCCCGTGGTTTTCTGACCATTCATAGCTGGTTTCAACTGCCACAAGTGATAAATCTAGCAGTATAAATACAAGTTGAAATAGTACACCCAAGCCTTTACTATCTTCATGGAAGCCCCACCAAGCTGGCAGCAGACCTCCCTTGTCCTTCTCTACGGTGGAGAAGGAGCAGTCGCTGGCTTGGCAGTTGGAGGAGGAAGAAGATAGGCTAGCAGTCTCCTTCCTCTTCATCTCTCCCATCACACCTCACCCTCTTTTGTCCTGCAGCACCAGGTGCCAGACTTTAGTCCTAGCACATTTCCTTCCTTCTCATTCAATAGCAGTAAAGGCTAATCATTCATGTGTATTGAAAGCATACAACTACTACAAAGTAACTAAAGGATCTAATAAGACCAAGGCTAAAAGATGATTAGTAAAAGCATGGTTGCATATCCTGGCATTTACATTTCCTTTGCATGCGAGGTTCAGTAACAAGTATTCATAGGTTCCATGTCACTCAACTAGGCAGTATAATGAGTAAAGATGTGTCAAACATAACAGCATTGATGTAATAATGAAATGTGGACTTCATACCTTAATGCCAACCAATCCTTAATGCCTACACTTCGAGCTAAGATCACTAGCTAGTGAAATCAAAGGATTTTTTTTAGCAACTAAGCTTGGTAAATGCAGATAACCATAAAACCATCCATCAACAGTATATGCTCAACATTATTCTAATATCCTTAAAGCATGCCCAAACAGTAAATGGTAGCTATTCATAACATACTAGATCCTGATTGTCTTTACACAAGAAAAAGAGAAGCTATTAAGGAACCTAAACACCTAGACATGCACGTATTAAATTAATATGATAAGGTTGCTAAATTAATATTACCTTGGTGCTAGACTAGAATGGTGATAATGATGAATAAGTGACTCTACATAATAAACTTCAGAAAGAATAATGGCAGGATTCGGAGCACATTTCTATTCTAGACTTGAAACTCAAAATATCAGAAAACCTACATAACTGATAACCATCATACTTAAAGGACCATTTCTCTAACCTCATCCCTCTCAATCAGGTAAGAGCACCAAACACATTATGCATGTGCCTGTCTTAAGCAACAACACTACACTACTCTCTAACACCAAATTTAAAGACATTAGAGCATGCATACTTAGCATAATAATCAAGGGTGCACCAACACATTTCCCAATCTGGGATCTTGTGTTTAAACAAATAACTAAGCCATATACCACTCTAGCTCATCCTCTGTTCTAGACACACATTTCAGAACACAAACATGAATAACCACTAGTTAAACACAGACAAAGCGCCTTAGTGTCAGATCTGGAAGAAGCATAGAAACTAGGTGCCTATTTGTATGCACTCAAATCATTGGAGAAGCTCAAGCATGCACAAATATCTAGCCAAGGCAAATTTAGCACACACCCATTCATTCTATTAACACAAATCAGAGCAGTAGCAGAACACTTGAAGTATTCTGAAAACCAACGCAATCTACGTATGCATATGCCAGAGTGCAACTGGCAAATATAAACCAAGTAACATTTTGAACACTAGATCACATTAAAACAGGATTATTCAATCACAGCATGCACACAGGAAACCCAAAATAGTACTCTTCACACATCAGCAGAAGTACTATCATCCATTCGACACAAAATCGGAATTTCGCAAATTAATTGGGATGCATCTCATACAGTCAAGCAGCAAACAAAATAAGTGAGAGGGGATTAGGTTCTTAGCTTGGAAGGGAGGGTTGCGGCCGAGGCCGACGGCTTCAACGCCGAGGCAGAGGAAGAGGGCCATCGATTGGGTCCTCGCTGCCGAATTTAGGGACTAGGAGACCTAGGAAAATAAAGGGGATGAGTAGAGAAGACGAAGGAGAAGCAGAGAGAGAGATGGAGGGAGTACTTAGCTCAGGGGGAGGAGGCGCCGGAGTCGGCAGGGACCGCCGTGTCCCGGGCGCGGCGCGGCGCTATGCAGTAGAAGGGGGTATCGGGAGGTGGCGGTCGCCACCCGATCTGGCCGGTCCAGGCGGCGGCTAAGAGGGGCAATGCTCGGGGAGATTGGCACCGTGAGGAGGAGAAGAGGCGTCGGCGCTGGAGAAGAGGGAGAGCACGGGGAGTGGGATGGCGGCGGCTTGGTTCTAGAAGGAGAGGGAGTCTCAGGAGGCGCATGAGAGGGAGAGGGGTGTCGGCTGAGTGCTGGGAAGGCTGAGGGTTAGGGTTAGGTTATGGGGGCGGTGCCGCCGGGCCAGGTGGGCCGAGGGTAAGCCGGGCCAGAAAATGGCCTGGGTTGTCAATTGAATAAATAAAGGAATAAAATCATATTGGAGCAAGGTATATACTTATTAGTGAAAATATTAATAAAATATTAACTACCAAAATAATTGAACAGGAAAAATATAAATATAAACATAAACAAATAAAACAATAATAATAGTTGTGGTGATAAAAGCATGACTAAACTAATTGGTTTTTCTTCCCCTTCTATGTTTCTCTTTTCTTTTCTCTAATCTAATTCAAATCCGAATCTTTAAAGTAGATGTTTAACAACTTTAATAATAGAACAACAAAAGGACTTCACGATAAACCACAAACGATAAAACCACAACCTCTAGCACTTCAGTAAAATTATAATACTTTTTGCCAATAAATTCTTAAGCATCTGAAAAACCTTCACCTTGTCACTAGGAAATCATTCCGGAATCAACCCAGAGCAATTAGGGTCTGCTCCTACTTCAGATCTGTTGGTGGAAGCTACCGCAGGCAAGTCGTCCTTCGACCATGTCTTGTGAACTGATTTTGATGGGTTGCGAATTGTTTTGAAATAATTGCATGTGAACCAAAAAGCTGATTTCTAAATAAATTAAAATATGCCATTTGGATCAGTTAGATCCAGTGAGTGATTTGATGAGGCTGGACCAAAGAAGTCTAGTGTAAAAACCATAACCCAGGTAGGGTTGTGGAGATATTTTGGTGGGTAGAGAAGTTCAGGGTATAAACAACCCAGGTAGGGTTGTTGTGAAAGGCAGGACTTCTCTACATAGAGTATCACTTAAGGCATAACAAACTGACACTTACTTCAAAAGCGATTCAAACCGTGCTGACCATAGACCTGGAATGGGAAGGGCTGAACTAATTAACCAACAAGTAGCTGACTCTGCCATGGTTGAGAAGGTGACTGCTGCTAGGGGTGAGCAATCATCCTAGGGCGAGATGTCAAGGGAGGAGTCTCGACCCATGAGCCTTTGGTAAGGCAAGGTGGCACTAGGCAGAGGTCAGAGTACAGTTCGTCAAAGGTTCTGTTTTCCTTGGCTTAGTTATGTGCCAAAGGCAGCGCATTATTGGACATTATAAGCCAAGGGATGCTATGGGCAAAGCAGTACACCTCTGATCAAAGTTAAAATGTGATATCACTCCTAGCTTCCGGGTTTGGAAGTGCATCGTGTGGGTTTTCCTCTAACACAGGTTATAAAATCCCACGTTGCTCTGCTGTCAGTAGACTTTATGAATTAAAACTTGATATTTTCAACAAATGGGTAAATGGGCTAACTACCTTGAATAAAGAACTAATTTGGAAGTATGGCTTGGTGGCCGGGAGCTCACAAGTAAGTATAAAAATTCATGCATCAGCTTTCCACGGCTTCCTGAGTACTGGAGTACGCAGTCTTGCAATTATTACTGATTTTCAGAGCCTGTTGTGTCTGCAACCTCGGATGAAGTAGAGATAGATAATTCTGATGAAATGATCTTCTTTGATGATGCTGATGTTGCTATGGAGGGTTATGAATATGAGGGAATAGATGACCAGAACCCGGCGGAATAAAGGACTCAGGAGGGAGGTCTTAATGTATTTTGTACTAAATAGGCGGGTGGTGTAGAAATCACCGTAGCCAGACCTAAGATGGTACTATAAGTACTTTAAGAATAAACCGCCGTGTACTATATGGTGGAAGTTTCTACTTGTGCATGTGTTGTAATCCATGGCTGAACCTGGCGCACTCTGTTCTGCGATGGTCTCCGTCATGTTCGACCAGGTCGAGCTATGCGGGGGCGTCTCACCAATTCACAACATGGCTTGCCAATTCACAGCAAATAGCAGCCATCACAATAAAGTAATTCACAAAACAAAAAAATACACATAGAAGAATTGAACTCAAAGGTAACATCAGACTTGGACCTCTACCATGTTGGCATGGCCACTCTTTGGCCCCCACCAGCCAGGGCCCCCACGCCTCATGCCATGCCCCACCCCAGTGCCAGCCGTAGGTGCTCGGCTGCATGCCACCCCAACCCCCATTGCTGCACCCCTACCACGGAAGGCCTCCACCCAACCTATGTCCTACCGCGGTACAGACATGCAACAGCAAATCAACACATAGGCATTGTAAGTTCTGAGAAATCAATGACATATATCCTAGCTCATAAATAACCAAAATGTTCTCGGAATGTAGACGCACTTGAGCAAATCAACACATAGGCATGTAGTTACTCTGTTACAACATACACTTGAGCAAATGTACTCGCAATGTAGATCTTCACAAATAACAAAAGACTGAATGTTCCACCTGAATCCGATCAGGGGCGGCGCAGTGGGGGCTTTGGTCGGGGGCGGCGCGGAGGGGGCTCCAGTCGAGGGGTGGCTCTGTGGGGGCTCCAGTCAGGGGCGGCGCACAGGGACTCTGATCGAGGGGCAAGAGAGAGGGAGCCTCTCCTATATTTAAATGAGGAGGAATTAGTATCGGCTCGTAACACCAACTGGTACTAATGCCCCCTCACCGAGGACATCAGTCTCGGTTGGTTTCACCAACTGATACTGATGCCGCTCTGCAAATTTCCCTAGGAGACGTCAGTCCCGGTTGGTATAACCAACCGGTACTAATGTCCTTCAGGAAAATTGCTCTAGAAGATGTCAGTACTGGTTTTGATGCCCCCAGCCACCCCACCAGTTGCCCTAGGCAACATCGTCCTAGTTGGTATAACCAACCGATACTAATAGGTACTAAGGGACCGGTTGGTGTGACCAACCGATACTGATGCCCCTTTGCATAGGACATAAATTGATTTATTTGAGGACATAAATTGAGTTATAAATTTCTCATAAATTTATACTGGATTTTTCATAATATAGTATACCTCCAATAAAAATTTCAGATTTGTTGGATGAGTATTTAATTCTTTTACTTCTTTTCTCAGATTTTACTTTTTTTGTAATTAAATTTTTACAGCAAATAAAACTAAGTATTAGTTTTGATAAATCTAACAAGATTGAAATGGTTTTAAGATTATGAAACTCGAAAGATCTTGTATCCGAGATTTTGTGAAACCTCGACTCGCTAAGCAGGCCTCCTTTCTGAATGCTCCTCTATGAGATGCACTTCTTACTTTCACGCACTAACCATGGAACAAGAGCTCTCTCTCTCTCTCTCCTTTCCAATTTCTGATCTTCGAGGTAATGGAAGATGTCCTTGATCCCTTTCTAATGCCTTTTGGTGGGTTCTGCACTGTACCGGGCTAGCAAATTCACAGTGAATGCAATGTTTGGCCTGGTATTATTTTCAAGGTACATGAGTGCTCCAAATGCACTTAGATATGTGAATTCTATTCCAAGGACTTCCTCCCCCTCTTCTCTAGGCATGTATGGGTCTAGGTCTGCTTGTAATGACCTTCCGACCATTGGGGTCTTTGCAGGATATGCATTTTCAAACCCAAATCTTTCTAGCACATTTCTGTGTGTAGGATGATTGGTGTACCAAGATTCCTCTTTGGACATGCTCAAGCTGCAAGCCTAAACAAAACTTGGTTTTACCCAAATCCTTCATTTCAAACCCAGACTTCAAGTATGATCATGCTTCTTCTATTTCTTCATCCGTCCTAATAATGTTCAAGTCATCTACATAGACGGAGATTATACAAAATCCATTCGAGGATCGTTGTATAAAAACACATGGACAATCTTCGCTGTTTGTGTAGCCTTTCTTGCAGAGAAAGTCACTCAATCGATTGTACCATATTCTTCCTAACTGTTTTAGTCCATACAGTGCTTTCTCTAATTTTACACTATATAGATTTCTATTTGCTATGTCTTGGTTCGGGACAGGGATACCTTCTGGTATTTTCATGTACATGTCCGAATCCAATTTTCCATACAGATATGCTGTGACAACATCCATTAGTTTCATTTTCAACTTCAAGTTGATTGCCATTAAGATTAAATACCTAAAGGTGATTCCTCCCATGACCGGGGAATATGTTTCTTCATAATCAACCCTTCTACATTTAGTGAAACCTTGTGCAACAAGCCTTGCCTTATACCTAACAATTTCATTATTTTCATTCCTTTTCCGAAAAAAGACACATTTGTGACCTACGGGGTTTATATGGGGAGGCATACAGCACATAGACCCAAACACCTCTCTTATATTTAGAGAGAATAATTTTGTGGTGATTGCCTTCTTCCATTCTTTCCAATCTAGCATTTTCTTGCATTCTGCCAAAGATGCAAGCTCGGGATCATGCTCAATGATTGTGGCAATCTTCTTTGGAAAATGTGCATCAACATTGGCTGTTGCTCTATTCAGAGATTCTCCCATTATTACAAAGTTTATGGCCATTTCGTCATGGGGTGCTTCATCATGCACTTCTGCTTGCTCTACTCTACTATTTCCCATCACAGCAGCAAATTCCTTTAGTTTTTCATTGCCTATGTGTGCGCATACATTATTTCCGGCGGCTTCCTGCAATGGAATATTCAAATATGGAATTACCTTTTCCACAAGCTTCTTTCTAGTGCTAGGTCTCAACTGGCTCCCCTTCTTGCTTTGGGGCATTTTCGTGATTGGCCGTGGTAAGTCCTCTTACCCTTTTTTCCTCAGACGTCTTCAGGTACTTCGGGTTTAAAAAGCCAGATTTCATATTATTTTTCTTTGAGGCCTCTGAACAGGATGAGGGATACCTTCTACTTTCTTTGGTATTTCAACCCTCTCCGGTGCATTTCTAGCACGTACATGCGACTTAACCACGCTTTTCAGATCACAAAAATGATCAAGCAGTTCATTTGCTATGTTTTGCAAATCAATTATCTTTTGGACTTATTGATTTGCTTCATTAGTACGAGGGTCATTCGCGGGCATCCCAGTGGAATATCATATGATTTCCTGGCATTTTTCATCCAAAGGTTGATTTCCTCCCCCCTAATGACGGGAAATGATCCTCGTCAAAGATGCAATCAGCGAATCGGGCTGTATGCAAGTCTCTAGTTGTGGGTTCCAAATACCTAATTATGGATGCACTCTCATAACCAACGTATATCCCAGACTTGCGGAGAGGGCCCATTGCAGTCCACTGTGGAGGTGGTATAGGTACATGTACCATAAATCCAAATTTTCTAATATGGGAAATCTTCAAGATGACCCCTTGCACTAGTTGCATAGGTGAATGGATGTTGTAGGCCGATGGTCTAAAATTGATGGGTGTTGCCGCATGCAAGGCTGTGTGTCCCCCAACAAGTGTTGGGCAAGTTACAACCTAGCAAAAGTGGCCATGCTATAAATTTAATCCTCTTTATTAGTGCTTCGGCTAATCCATTTTGCGTATGGACGTGCGGTACAGAATGCTCAACGACTATTTCAGTTGTTGTGCAATAATCATCAAATGCCTTAAAAGTAAATTCATCGTCATTGTTCCTTTGAATGGACTTCACACGATGATCAGGAAAAGTGTTCTTAATTCTGATGATCTGCGAGATCAGCTTTGGAAAAGTATGGTTTCTTGTTGACAGCAAACATACATGCGACCATTTCGAAGCATCAATGAGCACCATGAAGTACCGAAACAGCCCTGATAAGGGCTGAATTGGGCCGCAAATATCTCCCTAGATGCGTTTCAGGAATGCAGGGATTTCATTTTGCACTTTCATAACAGATGGTCTAGTTATTAATTTTCCAGTGGTGCATCTAGGGCACACAAAATCTTCATGGTTCGTGAAATTTTTAACATTAACGCTATGACCTTGAGAGTTAACTATATTTCTCATCATTCTAAGACCACGATGGCCTAATCTACAATGCCATAGAGAAAATAATTCAGAACTTCTAAAAACAGTCTTCAGAGAAGTATACACTATAGGTCCATTGATTCTCATGTAGTACAACCAGATTCACATGAGGAACATTTTTCTAATACCATTTTTCCACATTCCGTGTGCTTCACAATGCACAAAAATTCTTTTCCATTTTCTTCATTTGTTTCTACGTGAAACCCATTAGCGCGGATGTCCTTAAAACTCAAGAAAATTCGTGTTGATTCCGGGTGCATGAGGGCTTCTTCGATTACTAAAGTATTACCCATTGATAATATAGTCGTGACTCTTCCGGAGCCTATTATATATGAATTGTTGCCTGCGATTGTAGTAATCCTTCCAGCGTTCTTTGTGATCAACTAGAAGTATTTAGACCCTCTTAAGATGGTATTTGGTGTGCCACTATCAACAATGCATATCTCCTCCATTTGGGCGCTACACAGTTTCTATATAAAAATATAATTCCATTCAGACAGTGGCAAAATGATTCAAATATTGCTTGCAAAGATAGAATACTGGAATAAAAAATAAACTGCATATCCATTCATGAGAAAAAGTTTGTGCTCTTCTAGAGCTTACAATCCATTATTCAAAATGCACTAACAACCATAATCTGATAATAATGCAATTCATGCATTAAACGGAATCTGTAAAGAATGCATTGACTTCTGCCTCTATGTCATCAACAGAGGTTTTTTCTTCAGTTGCCATGAGCTTGTCTGCTGCATCAATGTCTAGGCTAGACTAAGAGGATGATGCAAGTGGGGTGTCCTCATCCATGGCATTATTATCGCCTACCTTGGTGAAATATGCCTCTGCTGGTGCATTGTCCTTTGCTTTCTTTTTGGACTGATATGCATTGATGAACTCCTTGGGTTCCCAGCATATCTTCGACCAATGTCCCGAAGTACGACACCTAAAGCAAGTCTGGTTCTGCTGTCCATACGGCTTAGTGGGTGGCTTGCCATCCTGCTTCTCATGGGCTTTGAACCTTTCCTTGGCCGGATACTTCTCCTTTCCACCCTTCTTGCCCTTCTTTCTTTGAGTGAACTTTTTCACCTTGTAGTTATTGGCATTAACTTCTATGCCAATGCATCTTCCAGGTGGCTATAAGACAAAGTTCTTGCGAAGAACATTATCTTGTGACTCTGCAACTTGCATAACATCAATTAGTTCACTATACTCCTTGTATGCGTCTTGATGATAGCTGCGAGCACTCTGAATAGCACTGGGGTGAAAGGTGGAGAGAGTTTTCTTAATATTCTCTTCATCAGTGATCTTCTTGCTACATAGAGAGATATTTGTATAAATTCTGTGCAAGGTAGAATTGTACTCGGCCACTATTCTGTAGTCCACAAACCTCAGGCGAACCCAATCTTGCTATGCTTGGGGCAAGATGGTGTACTTAAGCTTCTCGAACCACTTCTGGAGTGCAGTCCTTAACTCAAGTGCGCTCTCCTCAGCCATATATTCATTTTTCAAGGTAGCTGAGAGGTGATGCCTAAGAAAGTGCAAAGCTTGATTGATTTGCTCGGTAGTGTTTGCATGTCCTTCGAGGATCCTAAGCCGATGATAGCTCGGAGTTTCCTACCCCCAAGCATGATCTTCACATCTGATGCCCATGTGAGATAATTCTGACCATGCGAGGCCAGTTCTTCAAACTCACGGTTCACAATGTTAGACATCTGCATGTTTACAAGATTCTTTCATTAGATTATTGCGTGCAATCTAATAGAAAGTGGTTGTGAAATTCATAAAATGCATAATTAAATTCTCATGAATTTCTAGTAAACTAATAGAAAATAATAAATTCAAAATTCATAAAAATATTCATAATTGCAGAAAAGAGGGCTAAGGAAAATAAAACCTAGAGCCAAAGAATTTTGCAGAAATTTGTAGCAATTTTTATAAATTTCTATCAAATGTTAATCAATTTTTTGAATTTCTAATTAATTTTTTAAAAAAGAAAAAAGGAAAGAAATAGAAATTCGGCGGGGGTGAAGAGGTAAAATCCCCTCCCCCCGTGCCCGATTCCGGTTCTCAACTAGATTTGAACCCGGTTTCGGGTCCGAGCCATCTCGGCTGCTTCGGCGCCAATCGAGACAGCAGTGTGGAGCCAGACGGGCCGCGAGCGTCGGCGTCCGGCGAGGCCAAGGTGGGACGGCGGCTGCAGGCTGCATGCGGAAAAGGCCCAGCCTCGACTGTAAGCCAAGCGACACGGCAGAGGCCGGCCATGGATTCGTGCCATGTGGTGGAACCAAGGCGCTGGCCGGTGACAACGACTTCGTGTCGTGCTGGAGGCGGCTGCAGGCCGCCGCGCGGCGGGCCTCACTTCATGCATGGGCGGTGGTGGCCTACGAGGCCGAACAGAGGAGCTGAGGCGTCTCCAATCATCGGTGGCTTCGGGCCACGCGAGGTGGAGGAGTCAGGCTTCGGGCGCAGTGGCGGGCTGGGCTTCGTGCATGTGGAGGCCGGCCAGTGAGTAAAGTCGGCGGGGCGCACGGCGGTCACTTCGTGCTGTGTGCAGGGGGAATCCGAGGCGCCGAGCGGTGCAGAGCCAGGTCGGCGGCGGCGTTCAGGCTGGGGCCGAGCGGAGGTCGGCCGGTGGCTGGCTACGTGCATGGTGGTTGGTCGCACGTGGCTTCAAGCCAGCGGCGATGCTTCGGACCGGAGCCGAACGGTGGCTTCATGCCACTGTAGATTATATGTATGCATTGATTTATACAAGCGATTAGATCAATCCCCACATCTCACCTTTTCAATCTGTCTCAGTAGAGCTTCGGGCTAATAACGTGTTAAGGAACCTTGCTACCACGTAGTCTAGGGTTCCCGAACAGATCTATAAAGTGGAGAACAGAGAGAGGGAGACACAATATGAGAGGAATAGATTGATCTATTATTTCTGATTGCATGCACAATAAGGCGGACCCCTTCTCCTTTTATAGCCTACGACTAAGGTTTCGATAAGAGACCATACTAGGCCTTCGTGAGCCAAATGGTTTCCCAACATGAAGCATTCGCCAAAGAGAGGATACGATAACAAGACCTCCGAAGTGAAGTACCAAATCTAGTATGGCTTGATTTGGATCGGATGTCCCGAATCTTTCGAGTTTCAGTTTCAGAATATGATCAAAGCAACTTCGATAGTGTGCTGCCATATTTATAGGTTGCTACTCTATGAAGTATCAACAGTAACAAGCTTTGCAGTGAACCATGTGTACAGCAACTTCTTTTCGATGTTTTTATATTGCTTGGATATGTCGCCATAGAGGCTCTGAGGCAGCATGTATTAAGTCTCATTGCGCCCGATCGATATGTTTGTTGCCTTTAGATATACGGTCATGTATATTTCACCTTCAACTTCAAGTGCTAGCAACTTTGTTCATATTAAACTTGGAAGCCCAGAGTTTTGAAGGACCAAATATATTATTTGAGATAGACCTAGAAGTTGGGCCGAGCTTTTCTGGACTAGCCTAAGGCCTGGCCGGAACGGCAGCCCCAAGCTCGACATGTCATGGACGGCAGAGCCTTATCATGCCTAGCCATTCGGCCCATCGGGCAACACAGCACTCCCAAAAGTGGCATGGACCGTTGGATCAGGAGGTGGTGAAATGAGCAGCTACGATCTCCCCTACCCCTAGCCGCGCACACTCCCAAGCCCTACCCTTCTATTTGCACCAAAATTCGACACGTATGGAAAGTATCGGCCAAATAAGGAATATGGAGAGTTCGATGAACATACGACAGTGGGGATTTGAAAGACGAAGATCAGATCGTGTCCGACATGGATTCAGTTACCATAGACGGATTTGAAAACTGAAAATCAGATCATAGCCGACATGGATTCGGTTGCCGTATCTACGTAAGACTCAGATCGGCTGAGGCGTATAAAAGGGGGCGAGCCAGGAGAAGCAAGGGGTCAATCCAACACAACCACAAACATACTTTTACAGTCTTTTTTGTTTCTTTTTAGTTTTCGTAAACTTTCATCTGTAAGTCGACGAGATCAATAAAAAGTTGCACATCGCCAATTTGTTGATTTTTGCCTATTTCACTTCAGGTTTGGTTTGCTTTGTTTTGTTGCACATCGCCTCTCAAAGCCAATCTACCTTTAACCTTGGATTAGCCTTAATCGACTAGTCTAGTTATCCCCTAATCGGCTTCTAGCCGACTAGAGTTACGCCGATAATTGCTCGTTATCGGCTTCGATTGATTTTATGATTTTTTACCTTGTCAATTTCAGGTCAAATTGACTGGCACGCTCAAACCCGGCGTTTGTCTTGTGTGTCTGAAGCTAAGAACCCTACCTCAAGTTTTTAGCGCAAGCATATTTTGGCACACCCAATGGGACCAATCAGAAAAGATGGCCACAGGAAAGTCAATCCTTCCAGCCGACATCAACTCCGAAGCTATCATCGTCCCAACGCTGGACGATTTGACCCTAGAGCAATGCAAGGAGATTGAGGACCGAAAGGCTGCGCTGGAAGAGATGATGCTGGGTTGCTATCAAAAAACCCGACGGGGGGTCACGCAGAAGACCGCACTCCCAACGCTCAACCCCATCGGCGATGATGGCGCCCCATTAAACTCGGTAAGCCGATATGCACCAGCTCAAGCCAAGTTTTCTGTTATGATCGAGCAATCTATACACCACGCGTTGATCAATCAATCATTGGCTTTGGTTATGACTTTAAAGCTAATGATTGAGAATAGCGTCAAAACGATTGCTCATGAGCTGGCTTCAACTGGGGGTTTGCTCGACCCATTATAGCCGCTCCCAACGTATCCCGTGTCGCCCTTCGACCGATTGGATCGGATCAGAATCCTCAATTCCAAGGACGGATTCCATTACGGAATCCAATCCCACATAAGGTGGTCACTTATGAAGAACCTTTTGTACCTATACCCAATGAGTACGATCGCTCGCCTCTACAACAGCCGATTCGGCCTAGTCAACAACCCGAGTTTGCACTCGGGGGGTAGGGTACCAATTTGCACAATTGGTAAAACCCTAATCCCCCATCGGCCCGATTTAACCAGCAACCCGAGCTAGCACTCGGGGGGCAGAATGCTAGTTACCCTAATTGGTAGAACCCCAACACTATGCTGGCTGGCGGCGTTAATTGGGCTGATCAAATCTCTGCCGTACTAAGAGAACAGTTCGGCCTACAACCAAAGGGCAAGACCATCGTCTACAAAAAGCCATATACGAACTACATAGATCGGATGGCCTACCCACACAACTACAGAATCCCTGATTTTGCCAAGTTCTCAGGAGATGACTTTGTTACCACCCTTGAACATGTCGGACGGTTCATTGCCTAATGTGGCGAAGCCACTCAGTCCGACGGGTTAAAAATCAGGCAGAATATTTCGTCTATTAAGGAGGATTCCCCGAATACTTAAAATAGAGATGATCGTAGAAAAAGTGAAATATTTTATAGGATCCGTTTCGGAAACATGGAATGACTCCTTTGTCTCTGTCAGGAACTGCTTTCACATGGTTCACAAATTTACCCCCAAATTCGGTCCATTTTTGGAACGATTTGGAAAACCGATTCCACGAATATTTCTTTTATGGTAGTCCTGAACTTAGGATTTCAGATCTTATCTTAGTCCGACAAAAATTTGGCAAGCCAGTCTCGGACTACATCCAAAGATTCTGGGTTGTACGAAATCGGTGTTTTAGTGTTACATTGCCGGATAATCAATTAGCCGATTTGGCATTCCAAGGCTTGATTCCACCGCTTAGGGAGAAATTTGCGAGACAAGAATTCTCCGAATTTAGGCCATCTTCTTCACCGTGTATCAGCACAAGAAAGCCGATATTCTGATAATAAAGGGTTTAAAGATAGGTTCAAAGCAAACGGGAATGAGAAGGCCAAAGTAAATTTGGTCGATTGCAGCTCTAGCAAAACCTCTGACAACGATGAAGCTGATATAAACATAGCCAAGTGGGCAAAGGGTCCTAAAAAATCACTTGTTTGCTCATGGCTTAAGCCGACCAAAAATAAGTCGAAAGTCAAATATGCCTTCGACGTGTCCAAATGCTATCGGATATTTGATTTATTACTGCAAGAAAAATTAATACAATTGCCAGAAGGACATGTTATCTGTCGGGACCCCGAATTTGCAAATCCGGACCCTCTGTGTATTCAGCACTAGTCCAGGAACGCGCTAGTGCACACAGTCTTAACATCGGTAAATATCACAATCATACCACTCGATACTAATAAAGTACTTTATTTAAATAGTCAAACTGGTTACTCGACCTTATGGTCAAGTTACAAATTGTAACACCCCAAAATTTTGCTTTTCTTAAATTCATGTGTGATTTGGCACTTTGGTGAATTTTTGGAATTTTCTGGAATTTATTTGGATTTAATTGGAATTTATTTGAATTTATTCCATTTTGAAATAATTAAAGAATTTAATTTTGCAAATAAAATTTTGTTGGAAATATTTTATTTGAGTCCAAAATGATCCAAAGTATTTTCCAGAATTTTTCCGAATTTTTCTCGAGTATTTTGATATTTTTAATGAATTAAATGAATTATCGGGAATTATTTTAAATATTAAATCGCTGGAAAATCCAAGTCGGGTTTAGTATCGTTTCCTCCGACTCGAGCCAGACCAGCCGACTCCGCGCCACGTGACTTGACTCAACCGCGTTTAGAATCCTAACCCTAACCCTATTGAGATCCGACCGTTGGATCCGAATCCAACGGCCAAGAGACCGCCGCGTCGCCGCCAGCGTGCATCTGTCCCGATCCGGACGCTGCGTGTATGCACGCCGATGCAGCCACGTAGCGCCATCGACTCCGCTGCGAAGCTCGGACTCCGCCGCGAGGAATCTAGGGATCCGGATTGCGACCGCCGAGAGGCTATTTAAAGCTCGAACCGGTCCCCGAGGTTGCCCTCTCCTGCGCGCCTGCTTGCCCTAGCTTTTAGAGCTCAAGCCGCCAAGCCGCGCCGATTGCTCGCCGGTTGGGTGGAGCCGCGGTTTTTCCGTCTTCTCCGGCGCCGTTAGCCCTTCCCCGCCGTGTTGGAGCCGGTTTGCCGAACCCTCAAGACAAGGCGCTGAGGGACGCCTTGATCACGCAGAGACGCACCGGCGACGGCCGCGGCGTCGTCTTCCCCGCTCCGGCCGAACACGCGCCGCCGCCATCGCCGTCGTTTTGAGCCCCATCGACCGTCCGATCTCGATCAAACGGTCCAGGTTAGCCCACATTACCCCGTGTATTCCCCACGTTGCGGTTTTAGATTGAATCTCCACCGCTGATTTTAGATCGCACGGCCGATTGGATCAAGTTTTATCGGTAGATTGGTTCTTAGCCGTCGGATTGGTATTGCACGGTTGAGATCTCGCCACGATCGTGCTCCGGGTCAAACGTGTCGGTGGATCGATCCGACCGTTGGAGCTTAAATCAACTGGCCGAGATTGACCGAGAAGCCGAGCCAACCCGAGGTCGCCACGAGCCTTGCCGCACTGCGTAGGCGACTCCATCGACGGGTGGGACCCGCGTGTCACCAGACCGGTCCGGTGGACCAGATCCACCGTGGACCCGAACCGAGTCCGTGGATCACGTGGCGCCACCGCCCAATCGAGGCTGCCACGTGTCCTGCCGACGCAATAATTAATTTCAAAAAAGAAAATGATTTATTAATTCGAAATATTGATTCAAATTTAGATTCAAACTTCAAACGCTTATAACTTTTATGCGTTTCAACTCCGATTTGGGTGATTCAAATTTCTAAATTTGTATAAAATTAAGATATACTCAAATATGAATTTTATTTAATTTTTGGACTAAAGTTTTTCTCTGTAATATTATTTAATTGATTATTTAAACTTTAAATAATCATAATCTTTATGCTTTTAACTCCAAATTTGACGATTCAGTTTCTAAAAATCCAGAAAATTATGTTCTCTCTGTTTATGGATTTTATTTGGAGTTTTGGGATGTTTTTGTCTATTGTTTATTGGGTATTTGCTATTTGCACGCTTTACGAGTAGACGTTGAAGTGCCGGAAGGATTCGAGGGAGAAGTGTTGACTCAGGATCCAACTCAAGACCAAGAGCAAGTACTTTTTGAAGGCAAGTTGTGCTTTGACCATGTTGATCCCATTTTGAAACCTATTTTGATTTAAACTATTGCATGCTAGTTCAAGTAGAAAGATACTTTGATTGAACATGGGGGTTAGATAAATACCAATTTGCTATATGACACCTTGATTACTTAAGTATGTGCCATGACCCTTTGTCACCCTAGTTGTGGTTTACTAGTTGGACATTATTAAATTGCCAACATGGGTTTAGATCGTTGTAGTATGCTGCTTAGACCTGCTACGTGCTCATGACATGATTTTGGATAATCAAATGCTAATATTGACTTAATGATATATTGAACCTGTTTTGGAAAAGTATCATGTGATGTTGATGGCACGTGGTGCATGGTAATCAACTGGGGTTTGATAAACAGTTTTCGACCGGGGCATGTGGCAAGAGTAATCAGTGGGCCGATTGTGGCATTGGGGATGTTGATTTGGTTTTTCGGGTAGTCTTGCCCTGGTCACTCTAAGGACTTAACCTTGCAAGCCTTTGAACTGGTCATACTTGCAACCACATGGCCGGAATGGGACGGCCCTAGTTGATTAAGTCGCTAAGGACTCACTTGTGGAGCCTCAGTGGTGTCAATTACACCGCTTGTGTGATTGTGCGGGGAGCCGATCGTGGCTGTGGGCCGATACCCATCTAACGGTGTGTTGGTACCATACTTCGCCTTGGCTAAGGGAAGGGATGGTGTAGAGCACGAACCTGAGAGGACCACCTGTGTTGTTTGAGGCTTCCAAAGGCTTTGTTACTGAACTCGCCTTTGTGGTGTTTGATCAGTATCTTGTGGGTAAAGTGCATAACCTCTGCAGAGTGTAGAATCTATTTGAATAGCCGAGTCCACTGTGATCGACAATGCTCGGGAATTACAGTCAAGGGTTAGACTTTCGAAAATAACTTGGATTTGAAAAGTTGGGTTGGTTTAGTAATGAAGTTGATGGAAATGTGGTTTAGGATGGGGAAAATGTTTATTAAATTTCTTGAGAAGTTATTTATGCTTTACTTATTTCTACCGCTGAATCTACTTTTATTACTTGTCAAAAGTCACATCGCAAATATACCTTGAGCTATTCCTTTGTACCAAGCCATGCATATAGTATATTAGCTTGCATTCTCAGGCATGACTTGTCGAGTACCAAGTACTCACCCTTGCCTCAACACAATACCGCTTGAAGAGGAGATTACGCCTGGGCTTTCGGAGGAGGATTTCCAAGAAGACCCGTCTACTTAGGGGATGCGAGCCCAGTTGCCTGTGGTATACTGGATGGCGCCACGAAGTTATTTGATTTTCCGCTGCTGTTATTTCTCTTTTAATAAGTTTCGCCTTGCGAGGCATATATTTGTAACTTGGCCATAAGGTCGAGTAACCCTTTGATTATTTAAATAAAGTACTTTGATAGTATCGTTTGGTATGATTGTGATATATACCGATGTTAAGACTGTGTGCACTAGCGCGTTCCTGGACTAGTGCTGAATACACAGAGGGTCCGGATTTGCAAATTCGGGGTCCCGACAGAGGTGGTATCAGAGCCATACTTGACTGTAGGCTCAACCCTAGCTAGAATGGTCGTAGTGAGGATAAAACCTATTTTCTAAAGCTAAAAATTTGTGAAGACAAGAAATGACATCTCGACTTATCCCCTTCTCTCTTTTCTTGTCTCTTGCTGAAATTTTCCCTTACCTTGTCACAATTGAAAAATTCCGAGTTCTTACGTAAAGCACTCTTGTGACAGATGAAGGTTTTCTCGATGAGTGAGTATAGGTTCTATAGTGAGACTCCTTCGCCGAGTCGAGTCATAGAATAAAGAGTCACCCTTTAGGCGTTAGACTCCAGAGTTAGTTCGATTTGGATTTGCTTTGTTTGCTGAGTGTGCAGTATGTGTTGCAAGGCCCTTAGGCATTGTAAGCAGCCATACCAAGTTATTAAATAATAAAGTTGGACCTTAAGGCTACACCCTTTCGCCCGCATAAGTTCCATATTACTTGTCTATTCTTGTTTCCTCTCATCTCTAAACCTAGAGCAAATCGACAGATGGTAAACACCCGTGGAAACTTTGGAAGCAATGGGAGCGGTTCTCGCCACAGAAACCCCAATGATGGAGCACCAAAGACCGCCAATCGGATATGCAGAATTTCGAGCTTTTCTTGTCGCTCAGACTCGATTGATGCATGCTATGATGCAACAAATGCAGCACGTCATCGCCAGGCCACCGCTAATCAAGTTAATCAGTGACCACGCCAGAATACAAGGCCGTCGAGTTCATGAGGACTCACCCACCCATTTTCTCCGGGAATGCCAATCCATTGGAGGCCGATGATTGGTTAAGATCAATCGAGAGGAAGCTACACATAGCTCAATGCATAGGGAATGAGAAGGTACTCTACGCTTCCCATCACCTGGAAGGAACAAATTACGAATGGTGGGAGAACTTCGTGCCACGCAGAGAACCTCAAGATATCACTTGGGAAGAGTTCACAACGCATTCCGACAAAGATCACGTGGCCTCAAGGAATCATGGACCTTAAGAAGGAGGAGTTCAGAGCATCGAAGCAAGGTAATCAGCTGGTCCGACTACTGAACAAGTTCACACAGCCTAGCACGCTACGCACCGAGGATGTAGCGACAGATAAATCCGCATACCTCGCTTTATGAAGGGACTTAACGCAGGATTGCAAGACTTAAGTGCATGCTTTTAGTTCAAACCCCTGGTTCCGAACTCCGAACGGAAGTAGGATGTTCCGGGGTGAGAATACTAATAGGTGGAATAGAATTCCTAGCAAACCTTTTAATTTTGGAGACCCAGACCTTAGACGTCATATTGGGAATGGATTGGTTATCCAAGCACAAGGCCGTATTGGATTGTGGACGAAGGACTATCTCAGTTGAGAGCCCGTGTGGGAAGAAAGTGGAATTTCAAGCCACTGCAGTTAGAGATGGACAGTTGATGGTTAACAGTACCAAGGCAATCAGCATAGAGGATGTCCCAGTAGTGAATGAGTACCCAGATGTATTTCCCGAAGACCTACCTGGTATGCCGCGACAGGGTGACATAGAGTTTGTGATAGAGCTTGTACAGTACAAAGACCGATAGCAAAGAGACCCTATCGGATGTCTACCGAGGAGTTGGTAGAAATGAAGAAACAAATAGAGGAGTTAATGGAGAAAGGATTTATCGGACCGAGTTCGTCGCCGTGGGGAGCACCAGCTTTGTTTGTCAAGAAGAAGGACGGGAGTTTCAGGATGTGCATTGACTACCGTGGCACTCAATGAGGTCACCGTGAAGAATAAGTATCCGCTACCCAGGATTGATGATTTGTTTAATCGCTTAAGAGGAGCCGGAGTTTTCTCCAAGATTGATCTGAGATCGGATACCATCGCTTGAAGATCCGATCGTAAGATATTCCAAGATCGCATTCTCGTCAAGATATGGACATTACGAGTTTACTGATTATGTCCTTTGGGTCGATTTAATGCGCCAAATTATTTCATGAATATGATGAATAAGGTGTTCATGGAATATTTGGACAAGTTTGTCGTCGTGTTCATAGACGATATTCTGATCTACTCCAAGACAGAGGATGAACATGCCAGAACACTTAAGGCGAGTTTTGGAAAAGCCGAGGAACAAAGAACTTTTCGCCAAGTTCAGCAAGTGTGATTTTTGGAAGGACAAGGTGGAGTTTCTTGGACATGTAATGACCGCAGAAGGAGTCGCCAGAGATCCAAGCAAAGTAGAAGTCGTGTTACATTGGGAATGTACCAAAGACGGTGACCCAGATTCTGAGTTTCCTTTGAATGGCAGGATACTACCGCCGTTTCATCGAAGGCTTCTCGACAATTGCGAAACCTCTTACTCAATTGCTGAAGAAGGAAAAGAAGTTTGCATGGACGCCAGAATGTGGGAAAGGATTTCAGAGTCAAGAAGCGATTGACGCCAAGACCAGTGTTAGTTCTACCTGATGTTGCTCAAAGCTTCGATATTTATTGTGACGCATCGCGCCAAGGACTTGGATGTGTGCCGATGCAGAATGGAAAGGTTGTCGCTTATGCGCCAAGGCGATTGAGGCCGCATGAGGAAAATTATCCGACACATGACTTGGAGTTAGCCGTAGTGCATGCTTTGAAGATATGGCGTCACTATCGATTGGAAACAGATGTGAAGTGTATACGGATCATAAGAGTTTTAAGTACATATTCACCCAATCGGATCTGAATATGAGGCAGAGGAGATGGTTAGAGTTGATCAAGGACTACAATGTTGGAATCCATTACCATCGGGAAGGCCAACGAGTAGCCGATGCTCGAGTCGGAAAAGCCATACCGTGAGTACGCTGCTAGCCACAAGCCAGGATGAGTTATGTAAGGATTTTCAGAAAATGAAGATTGAGGTTGTACCTAGCGGATTCTTGGCCGCATTGGAAGTAAAGCCTACCTTAGAGGACCAGATCCGAGAAGGATGAAGGATGATGACAAGATCCGCAGGATTAAGTCCATCAAGGAGGAAGGCAAGGCAGAGGACTTCAAATTGGATGAGCAGTGGCACGTTATGGATGAAGGGTCGGATTTGTGTGCCTAACAAGGAGGAGTTAAAGCGATCGATTTTGGAAGAAGCCCATGACTCCAAGTATTCAATTCATCCTCGAAGCGCCAAGATGTATCAGATCTCAAGGAGAGATTACGGTGGCCGAGTATGAAACGTGAAGTTGCCGAGCATGTTGCATTGTGCGACGATGCCAGAGAGTCAAGGCAATGCATCGAGACCAGCAGGATTGCTACAATGAAAATACGAGTGGAAGTGGGAGGAAATCGGAATGGATTTCATTACGGCTTGTCAAGACTCAAGGAGGTTATGACTCCATATGGGTTATAGTGGATCGCTTGACTAAAGTAGCCCATTTTATCCCGTGAAGACCACCTACTCGGAAATAAGTTAGCAGAGTTGTACATGATCAGATTGTTTGTTTGCACGGAGTGCCAAAGAGGATTGTATCGGACAGAGGTACCCAATTTACCTCAAGATTCCGGAATAAGTTGCATGAAGCCATGGGAACCCGTTTAAACTTCAAGATGCCTTATCATCCACAGACGGATGGACAGACCAAAGAGTCAACCAGATTACGAGGATATGTTGAGAGCTTGTGCATTGGCTTATGCTACCTCTTGGGATAAAAGTTTGCCGTGATGCCGAGTTCAGTTACAACAATAGTTATCGTGCTAGTTTACAGATGTCACCTTTTGAGGCATCAGATGGTCGACTCGCTTGACGCCATTGAATTGGAATGAGACCTGCGAGCCGTGTCTTTGGGCCTGATATTCTTCAAGAAGTCAAGAACAGTCGCCATGATTAGGGAAAGGTTGAAGATAGCCCAATCTCGATGAAGAGTTATGCTGACAATCGTCGCCGGGATTTGAGTTTTGAACCATAAGACTTTGTATACCTCAGAGTTACGCCTCTCAGGGGAGTTAAGAGGTTCCATGCCAAAGGGAAACTCGCACCCCGTTATGTTGGACCATTTAGGATTTTGAGCCGCAGAGGCTAAGTTGCTTATCACCGGAGTTGCCACGATCGTTGGCAGGAGTACATGATGTATTCCATGTGTCCCGATTAAAGAAGTGTCTCCGAGTTCCCGAGAACAGTACACCGCTAGAGTCAATTGAGTTGCAAGAGGATTTGACTTATAAGGAGTATCCCGTAAGGATTCTCGACACAATGGATCGAGAAACTAGAAACAAGTCAACCTGCTTCAGAGAGTTCAGTGGAGCAACCATGAAGAAAGCGAAGCGACTTGGGAGCGAAGAGGATTTGAAGAAAGAATTTCCAAACCTATTCCTTTAGTGAGCCCTGAATCTCTGGGACGAGATTCTATTAAGGGGGAGGTTTGTAACACCCCAAAATTTTGCTTTTCTTAAATTCATGTGTGATTTGGCACTTTGGTGAATTTTGGAATTTTCTGGAATTTATTTGGATTTAATTGGAATTTATTTGAATTTATTCCATTTTGAAATAATTGAAGAATTTAATTTTGCAAATAAATTTTTGTTGGAAATATTTTATTTGAGTCCAAAATGATCCAAAGTATTTTCCAGAATTTTTCTGAGTATTTTGATATTTTTAATGAATTAAATGAATTACTGGGAATTATTTTAAATATTAAATCGCTGGAAAATCCAAGTCGGGTTTAGTACTGTTCCTCCGACTCGAGCCAGACCCGAGCCGGACCCGCGCCACGTGACTTGACTCAACCGCGTTTCCGAATCCTAACCCTAACCCTATTGAGATCCGACCGTTGGATCCGAATCCAACGGCCAAGAGACCGCCGCGTCGCTGCGCATCGGCCCGATCCGACGCTGTATGCACGCGATGCAGCCACGTAGCGCCGCCCGACTCCAGAAGCTCGGACTCGCCGCGGAATCTAGGGATCCGGATTACACGACCGCCGAGGCTATTTAAAGCTCGAACCGGTCCCCGAGGTTGCCCTCTCCGCGCGCCTGCTTTGCCCTAGCTTTTAGAGCTCAAGCCGCCGCTAAGCCGTGCCGATTGCTCGCCGGTTGGGTGGAGCCGCTGCGTTTTTCCGTCTTCTCGGCGCCGTTAGCCCTTCCCCGCCGTGTTGGAGCCGGTTTCGAACCCTCAAGACAAGGCGCGCTGAGGGACGCCTTGATCACGCAGAGACGACCGCCGAAGCGGCCAGGCGTCGTCTTCCCCGCCTCGGCCGAACCGCGCCGCCGCCATCGCTGCCGCTTTTGAGCCCCATCGACCGCCGATCTCGATCAAACGGTCCAGGTTAGCCCACATTACCTCGTGTATTCCCCACGTTGCGGTTTTAGATTGAATCTCCACCGTTGATTTTAGATCGCACGGGTCAGATTGGATCAAGTTTTATCGGTAGATTGGTTCTTAGCCGTCGGATTGGTATTGCACGGTTGAGATCTCGCCACGCGTCGTGCTCGGGTCAAACGTGTCGGGGATCGATCTGGACCGTTGGAGCTTAAATCAACTGGCCGAGATTGACCGAGAAGCCGAGCCAACCCGAGGTCGCCACGTAGCCTTGCCGCACCGTAGGCGACCCATCCGACGGTGGGACCCGCGTCACCAGACCGTCCGGTGGACCAGATCCACCGTGGACCCGAACCGAGTCCGTGGACGGGCGCCACCGCCCAATCGAGGCTGCCACGTGTCCTGCTGACGCAATAATTAATTTCGAAAAAAGAAAATGATTTATTAATTCAAATATTGATTCAAATTTAGATTCAAACTTCAAACGCTTATAACTTTTATGCGTTTCAACTCCGATTTGGGTGATTCAAATTTCTAAATTTGTATAAAATTAAGATCTACTCAAATATTAATTTTATTTAATTTTTGGACTAAAGTTTTTCTCTGTAATATTATTTAATTTATTATTTAAACTTTAAATAATCATAACTTTTTCGTTTTAACTCCAAATTTGACGATTCCAGTTTCTAAAAATCCAGAAAATTATGTTCTCTCTGTTTATGGATTTTATTTGGAGTTTTGGGATGTTTTTGCCTATTGTTTATTGGGTATTTGCTATTTGCACGCTTTACGAGTAGACGTTGAAGTGCCGGAAGGATTCGAGGGAGAAGTGTTGACTCAGGATCCAACTCAAGACCAAGAGCAAGTACTTTTTGAAGGCAAGTTGTGCTTTGACCATGTTGATCCCATTTTGAAACCTATTTTGATTTAAACTATTGCATGCTAGTTCAAGTAGAAAGATACTTTGATTGAACATGGGGGTTAGATAAATACCAATTTGCTATATGACACCTTGATTACTTAAGTATGTGCCATGACCCTTTGTCACCCTAGTTGTGGTTTACTAGTTGGACATTATTAAATTGCCAACATGGGTTTAGATCGTTGTAGTATGCTGCTTAGACCTGCTACGTGCTCATGACATGATTTTGGATAATCAAATGCTAATATTGACTTAATGATATATTGAACCTGTTTTGGAAAAGTATCATGTGATGTTGATGGCACGTGGTGCATGGTAATCAAGCGGGTTTGATAAACGCTGACAGGGCATGTGGCAAGAGTAATCAGGTGGGCCAGCTTGTGGCATTGGGGATGTTGATTTGGTTTTTCGGTAGTCTTGCCCTGGTCACTCTAAGGACTTAACCTTGCAAGCCTTTGAACTGGGTCATACTTGCAACCACATGGCTGGAATGGGACGGCCCTAGTTGATTAAGTCGCTAAGGACTCACTTGTGGAGCCTCAGGGTGTCAATTACACCGTTTGTGTGATTGTACGGGGGAGCGTATCGTGGCCGTGGCCAGATACCCATCTAACGGTGTGTTGGTCCCATACTTCGCCTTGGCTAAGGGAAGGGATGGTGTAGAGCACGAACCGGAGAGGACCACCTGTGTTGTTTGAGGCTTCCGAAAGGCTTTGTTACGGGAACTCGCCTTTGTGGTGTTTGATCGTATCTTGTGGGTAAAGTGCATAACCTCTGCAGAGTGTAGAATCTATTTGAATAGCCGAGTCCACTGTGATCGACAATGCTCGGAATTACAGTCAAGGGTTAGACTTTCTGAAAATAACTTGGATTTGAAAAGTTGGGTTGGTTTAGTAATGAAGTTGATGGAAATGTGGTTTAGGATGGGGAAAATGTTTATTAAATTTCTTGAGAAGTTATTTATGCTTTACTTATTTCTACTGCTTTCGAATCTACTTTTATTACTTGTCAAAAGTCACATCGCAAATATACCTTGAGCTATTCCTTTGTACCAAGCCATGCATATAGTATATTAGCTTGCATTCGTGCATGACTTGTCGAGTACCAAGTACTCACCCTTGCCTCAACACAATACCAGTTGAAGAGGAGATTACGCCGCTGGAGGAGGATTTCCAAGAAGACCCGTCTACTTAGGGATGCGAGCGGTCGGTTACTGTGGTATACTTGGATGGCGCCACGGTTATTTGATTTTCCGCTGTTATTTCTCTTTTAATAAGTTTCGCTTATGAGGCATATATTTGTAACTTGGCCATAAGGTCGAGTAACCCTTTGATTATTTAAATAAAGTACTTTGATAGTATCGTTTGGTATGATTGTGATATATACCGATGTTAAGACTGCGGTGCACTAGCTGCGTTCTGGACTAGTGCTGAATACACAGAGGGTCGGATTTGCAAATTCGGGTCCCGACAGAGGTGGTATCGAGCCATACTTGACTGTAGGCTCAACCCTAGCTAGAATGGTCGTAGTGAGGATAAAACCTATTTTCTAAAGCTAAAAATTTGTGAAGACAAGAAATGACATCTCGACTTATCCCCTTCTCTCTTTTCTTGTCTCTTGCTGAAATTTTCCCTTACCTTGTCACAATTGAAAAATTCCGAGTTCTTACGTAAAGCACTCTTGTGACAGATGAAGGTTTTCTCGATGAGTGAGTATAGGTTCTATAGTGAGACTCCTTCGCCGAGTCGAGTCATAGAATAAAGAGTCACCCTTTAGGCGTTAGACTCCAGAGTTAGTTCGATTTGGATTTGCTTTGTTTGCTGAGTGTGCAGTATGTGTTGCAAGGCCCTTAGGCATTGTAAGCAGCCATACCAAGTTATTAAATAATAAAGTTGGACCTTAAGGCTACACCTTTTCGCCCCGCATAAGTTCCATATTACTTGTCTATTCTTGTTTCCCTCTCATCTCTAAACCTAGAGCAAATCGACAGATGGTAAACACCCGTGGAAACTTTGGAAGCAATGGGAGCGGTTCTCGCCCAGCAGAAAACCCCAATGATGGAGCACCAGCACCGCCACTGGATATGCAGAATTTCGGAGCTTTTCTTGCTGCTCAGACTCAGTTGATGCATGCTATGATGCAACAAATGCAGCACGTCACTGCTCAGGCCACTGCTAATCAAGTTAATCAGGGACCACGCCAGAATACAAGGCTGTCAGAGTTCATGAGGACTCACCCACCCACTTTCTCTGGGAATGCCAATCCATTGGAGGCCGATGATTGGTTAAGATCAATCGAGAGGAAGCTACACATAGCTCAATGCATAGGGAATGAGAAGGTACTCTACGCTTCCCATCAGCTGGAAGGAACAAACGAATGGTGGGAGAACTTCGTGCCACGCAGAGAACCCTCAAGATATCACTTGGGAAGAGTTCACATTGCATTCCGACAAGATCACGTGGCCTGAAGGAATCATGGACCTTAAGAAGGAGGAGTTCAGAGCATCAAGCAAGGTAATCACCGGTGGTCGACTACCGAACAAGTTCACACAGCTAGCACGCTACGCTTCGAGGATGTAGCGACAGATAAATCCAGGCAGTCTCGCTTTATGAAGGGACTTAACGCAGGATTGCAAGACTTAAGTGCATGCTTTTAGTTCAAACCCTGGTTCGAACTCCGAACGGAAGTAGGATGTTCCGGTGAGAATACTAATAGGTGGAATAGAATTCCTAGCAAACCTTTTAATTTTGGAGACCTGCACCTTAGACGTCATATTGGGAATGGATTGGTTATCCAAGCACAAGGCCGTATTGGATTGTGGACTAAGGACTATCTCGATTGAGAGCCCGTGTGGGAAGAAAGTGGAATTTCAAGCCACCGCAGCTTAGAGATGGACAGTTGATGGTTAACAAGTACCAAGGCAATCAGCATAGAGGATGTCCCAAGAGTGAATGAGTACCCAGATGTATTTCCCGAAGACCTACACCTGTATGCCGCTGCAGGGACATAGAGTTTGTGATAGAGCTTGTACTGCACAAAGACCGATAGCAAAGAGACCCTATCGGATGTCTACCGAGGAGTTGGTAGAAATGAAGAAACAGACTAGAGGAGTTAATGGAGAAAGGATTTATCAGGATCGAGTTCGCCGTGGGGAGCACCGCTTTGTTTGTCAAGAAGAAGGACGGGAGTTTCAGGATGTGCATTGACTACCGTGCACTCAATGAGGTCACCGTGAAGAATAAGTATCCGCTACCCAGGATTGATGATTTGTTTAATCAGTTAAGAGGAGCCGGAGTTTTCTCCAAGATTGATCTGAGATCGGGATACCATCGATTGAAGATCCGATCGTAAGATATTCAAGATCGCATTCGCCAAGATATGGACATTACGAGTTCTGATTATGTCCTTTGGGCCGACGAATCGCGCCAGCTTATTTCATGAATATGATGAATAAGGTGTTCATGGAATATTTGGACAAGTTTGTCGTCGTGTTCATAGACGATATTCTGATCTACTCCAAGACAGAGGATGAACATGCCGAACACTTAAGGCGAGTTTTGGAAAAGCTGAGGAACAAAGAACTTTTTCGCCAAGTTCGGCAAGTGTGATTTTTGGAAGGACAAGGTGGAGTTTCTTGGACATGTAATGACCGCAGAAGGAGTCGCCAGAGATCCAAGCAAAGTAGAAGTCGTGTTACATTGGGAATAGCCAAAGACGGTGACCCAGATTCGAGTTTCCTTGGAATGGCAGGATACTACCGCCGTTTTCATCGAAGGCTTCTCGACAATTGCGAAACCTCTTACGCAATTGCTGAAGAAGGAAAAGAAGTTTGCATGGACGCGAGAATGTGGGAAAGGATTTCGTGAGTCGAAGAAGCGATTGACGTCGTTAGTTCTACCGGATGTTGCTCAAAGCTTCGATATTTATTGTGACGCATCGCGCCAAGGACTTGGATGTGCCGATGCACGGAAAGGTTGTCGCTTATGCGTCAAGGCGCTTGAGGCCGCATGAGGAAAATTATCGACACATGACTTGGAGTTAGTCGTAGTGCATGCTTTGAAGATATGGCGTCACTATCTGATTGGAAACAGATGTGAAGTGTATACGGATCATAAGAGTTTTAAGTACATATTCACCCAATCGGATCTCGAATATGAGGCAGAGGAGATGGTTAGAGTTGATCAAGGACTACAATGTTGGAATCCATTACCATCCCGGGAAGGCCAACGTAGTAGCCGATGCTCTGAGTCGGAAAAGCCATACCGTGAGTACGTTGCTAGCCACAAGCCAGGATGAGTTATGTAAGGATTTTCAGAAAATGAAGATTGAGGTTGTACCTAGCGGATTCTTGGCCGCATTGGAAGTAAAGCCTACCTTAGAGGACCAGATCCGAGAAGGACAGAAGGATGATGACAAGATCCGCAGGATTAAGTCCATCAAGGAGGAAGGCAAGGCAGAGGACTTCAAATTGGATGAGCAGGGCACGTTATGGATGAAGGGTCGGATTTGTGTGCCTAACAAGGAGGAGTTAAAGCGACTGATTTTGGAAGAAGCCCATGACTCCAAGTATTCAATTCATCCTGGAAGCGCCAAGATGTATCAGGATCTGAAGGAGAGATTCTGGTGGCCGAGTATGAAACGTGAAGTTGCCGAGCATGTTGCATTGTGCGACGTATGCCAGAGAGTCAAGGCAATGCATCAGAGACCAGCAGGATTGCTACAACCGCTGAAAATACCTGAGTGGAAGTGGGAGGAAATCGGAATGGATTTCATTACCGGTTTGCCGAAGACTCAAGGAGGTTATGACTCCATATGGGTTATAGTGGATCGCTTGACTAAAGTAGCCCATTTTATCCCCGTGAAGACCACCTACTCGGGAAATAAGTTAGCAGAGTTGTACATGATCAGGATTGTTTGTTTGCACGGAGTGCCAAAGAGGATTGTATCGGACAGAGGTACCCAATTTACCTCAAGATTCTGGAATAAGTTGCATGAAGCCATGGGAACCCGTTTAAACTTCAAGATGACTTATCATCCATGCACGGATGGACAGGGCCGAAAGAGTCAACCAGATTACGGAGGATATGTTGAGAGCTTGTGCATTGGCTTATGCTACCTCTTGGGATAAAAGTTTGCCGTATGCCGAGTTCGGTTACAACAATAGTTATCAGGCTAGTTTACGATGTCACCTTTTGAGGCATCAGATGGTCGACTGTCGACGCCATTGAATTGGAATGAGACCGGCGAGCCGTGTCTTTGGGCCTGATATTCTTCAAGAAGTCAAGAACAGTCGCCATGATTAGGGAAAGGTTGAAGATAGCCCAATCTCGATGAAGAGTTATGGCCGACAATCGCCGCCGAGATTTGAGTTTTGAACGAGAAGACTTTGTATACCTCGAGTTACGCCTCGTGGGGAGTTAAGAGGTTCCATGCCAAAGGGAAACTTGCACCCTGCTATGTTGGACCATTTAGGATTTTGAGCCGCAGAGGCGAAGTTGCTTATCACCGGAGTTGCCACAATGCTGGCGGAGTACATGATGTATTCCATGTGTCCCAGCTTAAAGAAGTGTCTCCGAGTTCCCGAGGAACACACCGCTAGAGTCAATTGAGTTGCAAGAGGATTTGACTTATAAGGAGTATCCCGTAAGGATTCTGGACACAATGGATCGAGAAACTAGAAACAAGTCAACCCGTTTCTGTAGAGATCAGTGGAGCAACCATGAAGAAAGCGAAGCGACTTGGGAGCGAAGAGGATTTGAAGAAAGAATTTCCAAACCTATTCCTTTAGTGAGCCACTGAATCTCGGGACTAGATTCTATTAAGGGGGGGAGGTTTGTAACACCCCAAAATTTTGCTTTTCTTAAATTCATGTGTGATTTGGCACTTTGGTGAATTTTTGGAATTTTCTGGAATTTATTTGGATTTAATTGGAATTTATTTGAATTTATTCCATTTTGAAATAATTAAAGAATTTAATTTTGCAAATAAAATTTTGTTGGAAATATTTTATTTGAGTCCAAAATGATCCAAAGTATTTTCGAATTTTTCCGAATTTTTCAGTATTTTGATATTTTTAATGAATTAAATGAATTATCGGGAATTATTTTAAATATTAAATCGCTGGAAAAATCCAAGTCGGGTTTAGTCTTGTTCCTCCGACTCGAGCCGACGAGCCGACCCGCGCCACGTGACTTGACTCAACCGCGTTCGAATCCTAACCCTAACCCTATTGAGATCCGACCGTTGGATCCGAATCCAACCCGCCAAGAGGCCGCCACGCGCTGCGTGCGCATCGTCCGATCCGACGCAGCGTGTATGCACGCGATGCAGCCACGTAGCGCCGCCCGACTCGTTGAAGCTCGGACTCGCCGCCAAGGGAATCTAGGGATCCGGATTGCGCACGACCGCCGAGGCTATTTAAAGCTCGAACCGGTCCCCGAGGTTGCCCTCTCCCGCGCCTGCTTGCCCTAGCTTTTAGAGCTCAAGCCGCCAAGCCGTGCCGATTGCTCGCCGGTTGGGTGGAGCCGCCGCGTTTTTCCTGCCTCTTCTCCGGCGCCGTTAGCCCTTCCTCGCCGTGTTGGAGCCGGCCGAACCTCAAGACAAGGCGCGCTGAGGGACGTCTTGATCACGCAGAGACGCACCAAGCGACGCCGCGGCGTCGTCTTCCCCGCTCCGGCCGAACAGCGCCGCGCCATCGCCGTCGCTTTTGAGCCCCATCGACCGCCGATCTCGATCAAACGGCCCAGGTTAGCCCACATTACCCCCGTGTATTCCCCACGTTGCGGTTTTAGATTGAATCTCCACCGTTGATTTTAGATCGCACGGGTCAGATTGGATCAAGTTTTATCGGTAGATTGGTTCTTAGCCGTCGGATTGGTATTGCACGGCTGAGATCTCGCCACGCATCGTGCTCCGGTCAAACGTGTCACGGATCGATCCGACCGTTGGAGCTTAAATCAACGGCCGAGATTGACCGAGAAGCCGAGTTAACCCGAGGTCGCCACGTAGCCTTGCCGCACCGCGGTAGGCGACTCCATCGACGAAGGGACTCCAAGGTGACCGCGACCGGCCCGGTGGACCAGATCCACCGTGGGACCCGAACCGAGTCCGTGGATCACGGGCGCCACTACCCAATCGTGAGGCTGCCACGCGGTCCTGCTGACGCAATAATTAATTTCCGAAAAAAGAAAATGATTCATTAATTCGAATATTGATTCAAATTTAGATTCAAACTTCAAACGCTTATAACTTTTGCGTTTCAACTCCGATTTGGGTGATTCAAATTTCTAAATTTGTATAAAATTAAGATCTACTCAAATATGAATTTTATTTAATTTTTGGACTAAAGTTTTTCTCTGTAATATTATTTAATTGATTATTTAAACTTTAAATAATCATAACTTTTGCGTTTTAACTCCAAATTTGACGATTCCAGTTTCTAAAAATCCAGAAAATTATGTTCTCTCTGTTTATGGATTTTATTTGGAGTTTTGGGATGTTTTTGCCTATTGTTTATTGGGTATTTGCTATTTGCACGCTTTACGAGTAGACGTTGAAGTGCCTAAGGATTCGAGGGAGAAGTGTTGACTCAGGATCCAACTCAAGACCAAGAGCAAGTACTTTTTGAAGGCAAGTTGTGCTTTGACCATGTTGATCCCATTTTGAAACCTATTTTGATTTAAACTATTGCATGCGAGTTCAAGTAGAAAGATACTTTGATTGAACATGGGGGTTAGATAAATACCAATTTGCTATATGACACCTTGATTACTTAAGTATGTGCCATGACCCTTTGTCACCCTAGTTGTGGTTTACTAGTTGGACATTATTAAATTGCCAACATGGGTTTAGATCGTTGTAGTATGTCGCTTAGACTGCACGTGCTCATGACATGATTTTGGATAATCAAATGCTAATATTGACTTAATGATATATTGAACCTGTTTTGGAAAAGTATCATGTGATGTTGATGGCACGTGGTGCATGGTAATCAATCGGGTTTGATAAAACGCGACCGGGCATGTGGCAAGAGTAATCAGTGGGCCAGTTGTGGCATTGGGGATGTTGATTTGGTTTTTCGGGTAGTCTTGCCTGGTCACTCTAAGGACTTAACCTTGCAAGCCTTTGAACTGGGTCATACTTGCAACCACATGGTTGGAATGGGACGGCCTAGTTGATTAAGTCGCTAAGGACTCACTTGTGGAGCCTCAGGGGTGTCAATTACACCGCTTGTGTGATTGTACGGGGAGCGATCGTGGTCGTGGCCGATACCCATCTAGCAGTGTGTTGGTCCCATACTTCGCCTTGGCTAAGGGAAGGGATGGTGTAGAGCACGAACAGGAGAGGACCAATGTGTTGTTTGAGGCTTCCGAAAGGCTTTGTTACGAACTCGCCTTTGTGGTGTTTGATCGTATCTTGTGGGTAAAGTGCATAACCTCTCGCAGAGTGTAGAATCTATTTGAATAGCCGAGTCCACGATCGGACAATGCTCGGAATTACAATCAAGGGTTAGACTTTACGAAAATAACTTGGATTTGAAAAGTTGGGTTGGTTTAGTAATGAAGTTGATGGAAATGTGGTTTAGGATGGGGAAAATGTTTATTAAATTTCTTGAGAAGTTATTTATGCTTTACTTATTTCTACCGCTTGAATCTACTTTTATTACTTGTCAAAAGTGCATCGCAAATATACCTTGAGCTATTCCTTCGCATCAAGCCATGCATATAGTATATTAGCTTGCATTCTGCAGCATGACTTGTCGAGTACCAAGTACTCACCCTTGCCTCAACACAATACAGTTGAAGAGGAGATTACGCCAGGAGGAGGATTTCCAAGAAGACCCGTCTACTTAGGGATGCGAGCTCTTGCCTGTGGTATCTTGGATGGCGCCACGGGTTATTTGATTTTCCGTTATTTCTCTTTTAATAAGTTTCGCCTTGCGAGGCATATATTTGTAACTTGGCCATAAGGTCGAGTAACCCTTTGATTATTTAAATAAAGTACTTTGATAGTATCGATTGGTATGATTGTGATATATACCGATGTTAAGACTGTGTGCACTAGCGCGTTCCTGGACTAGTGCTGAATACACAGAGGGTCCGGATTTGCAAATTCGGGGTCCCGACACAAATGTATGCCTCGCAGGGCAAAACTTATTAAGAGAGAAATAGTAGCAGCGGAAAATCAAATAAATTCGTGGCGCCATCCAAAGATACCACAGTGCAATGACCGGGCTCGCTCCTAAGTAGACGGATCCTCTTGGAGCTCCTCCTCCAAAGCCGTGTAGTCTCCTCTTCAACTGTGTTGTATTGTGGCAAGGGTGAGTACTTGGTACTCAAAGAAGTCATGCATGCACGCGGGCTAATATACTATATGCATGGCTTGGTACAAAGGAATAGCTCAAGGTATATTTGGCAAAGAAATAAAGATTTGACAAGTAACATAAGTAGATTCGAAAGCAGTAGAAACAAGTATAGCATAGGTAACTTTTCAAGGAGTTTAATAAACATCTTTCCCATCCTAATCCATATTTCTATCAACATCATTATTAATCCAACCCAACCTTTCAAATCCAAGTTATTTTTGAGAAAATCTAACCCTTGATCGTAATTCCCGAGCGATGTCCAATACCGCGGACACGGCTATTCGAATAGATTCTACACTGGCAGAGGTTATGCACTTTACCCACAAGATACAAATCAAACACCACAAAGGCGAAGTTCCCGTGAACAAAGTCTTTCGGAAACTTCTAACAATACAAGTGGTCCTCGGTTATTGCACACTAACCCTTCCCTTAGCTAAGGCGAAGTTTAGGCCAATCAACCGTTAGATGGGTACTGGCCTCACCTCAGACGCCTCCCCGCACAACTTACACAAAGGGTGTAGTTGACCTCTGAGGTCCCACAGTGCGTTATTAGCAACTTAATCAACTAGGCCCGTCCCCATTACAGACATGTGGTTGCACGTTAGACCCGGTTCAAAGGCTTGCAAGGTGAAGTCCTTAGGGTGACCAGGCAAGACTACCCAAGAACCAAATCAACATCCCCAATGCCACAACTGCCCACTGATTATTCTTGCCACATGCCTTGGCCAAAAACTATTTATCAAACCCCGCTTGATTACCATGCACCACGTGCCATCAACATCACATGATACCTTTCCAAACAGGTTCAATATATCATTAAGTCAATATTAACATTTGATTGTCCAAAATCATGTCATGAGCACGTAGTGTGCTCTAAGCGATTACTACAACGGTCTAAAACCCATGTTGGCAAGTTAATAATGTCCAACTAGTAAACCACAACTAGGGTGACAAGGGGTCATGGCATATATTTAAGTAATCAAGGTGTCATACAAAGAAATTGGTATTTATCTAATTCCCAAATTTAAATAAAGTATTTTCTAATTGAACTAGCATGCAATAGGTTAAATCAAAATAGATTTCAAATAGGATCAACATGGTCAAAGCACAACTTGCCTTCAAAAGTACTTGTTCTTGGTCTTGAGTTGGATCCTGAGTCAATACTTCTCCTTCAAATCCTTCCTGACTTCAACGCTTCACTCGTAAAGCGTGCAAATAGCAAATACACGAATAAACAATAGGCAAAAAGTGTCTAAACATCCAAATAAAATCCATAAACAGAGAGAACATAATTTTAGGAATTTTTAGAAACTGGAATCGTCAATTTTGGAGTTAAAACGCAAAAGTTATGATTATTTAAAGTTTAAATAATCAATTAAATAATTTTACAGAGAAAAACTTTAGTCCAAAAATTAAATAAAATTCATATTTAGGTAGGTCTCAATTTTATACAAATTTAGAAATTTGAATCACTCAAATCGGAGTTGAAACGCAAAAGTTATAAGCGTTTGAAGTTTGAAACAAAATCAAATCATTATTTCGAATTAATAAATCATTTTCTTTTTTCGAAATTAATTATTGCGCTACCGACATGTGGCAGCCTCGATTGGTTGGTCGACGCCACCGGCCCATGGACTCCTGGCCCACGCCGGCCGTGGGTCTACCGTGGACTCTGGCCCACGCTTCCACGTGTCATCGACATGTGGGTCTCGGTGACGCCATCGGCGACGTCACGGGCTCACCACGGTCGACAGGTGGGTCCCATGGGTGACGCCATTGTCGACGCCGCACTACGGCCGACAAATGGCCGACATCGCGTTCGCCATGACGCCGGCGTGACGTCATGGTGCGATGTGGTGGGCCGGGCCGACATGTGGGCCTCGCGTGTCGGGCCGTCACACGCACGCTGCGTGGACGGCGCCGACCGCGGCGGTCGCCTTTCCCGACGCTGGCGCATCTCGGCCGTTGATTTGAAAATCAACGGCCTAGATTAGATTCGCTCTCACGCCGCTTGGGTTAACGCTGCGTTTGATCTCGACCGTTGGATTTAGATCCTACGGCCGAGATTGGATCTGGGATTTGGATCAGATCTCACCGTGAGATGACGTGGGCGTGATCTGGGGCGTTGGATCTTGATCGGACGGTGAGAAGCTTCGAGCGACGGCGATGGCGTCTGGCGCTGAGCCGGCCGGCCGAGCCGGGACGGCGACACGGCAACGGCGTTATGCGGGCTCCTCCGGCGAGGTGAGTGGTCCTTCGAGCGCCTCGTCGCGGTGAGTCCGGGTCTGGGGTCAACGGCGGCGGGGGACGGCGGACGGCGGCGGAACGAAGCAAAAACCGCGGCGGAGAAGTGCTACAACTCCGGCGAGCGATTGCGGGCGCGGCAGGGGCACTGCGGCGGCGACGGCTAGGGCAACGGCTGCGCAAGGTCAAGGTGGTCTCGGTGTGATCCGGGCATTAAATAGCCTCGGCTTCGCGCGAAAACGGAAACCTAATCCTCACGGCGGCGGCAAGCGGCGGCGAGTCCGGCCGGACTCGGGGCGGAGACGACGACGGAGGATCGGCCCACGTGGCGCGATCAACGGCCACGATTGGCTCGGCGCAAGACGGATCCGGATCGATCCGATCGAACGGTGCGGCGCGGATCCTGACCGTTGGATCTTGATCCGACAGTCCACAATGGTTAGGGTTTGGACGCGGTTCGACCGAATCATGTGGCTCGGGTCGGACTCGAGTCCGACTCGGGTTCACTTCGGTCGGATGAACAAGATTTGACCCGACTTCGATTTTCCAGCGAATTAATATTTAAAATAATTTCGGTAATTCATTTAATTCATTAAAAATAGCAAAATACTGAGAAAAATTCCAAAAATTCGAAAATATTTTGGATCATTTTGGACTCAAATAAAATATTTCCAACAAAATTTTATTTGCAAAGTTTAATTCTTTAATTATTTCAAAATGGAATAAATTCAAATAAATTCCAAATAAATCCAAATAAATTCCAGAAAATTCCAAAAATTCACCAAAGTGCCAAATCACACATGAATTTAAGAAAAGCAAAATTTTGGGGTGTTACAAACCTCCCCCCTTAATAGAACGGAGCAAAGTCGAAGTGATACCAGCCGATACATCGGCTCACATAGCATTGGCCAGTCCCGACACGAATTGGCCGCACCAAGAAGCCGAATGCATATCCGGCAAAGTCTTGGATAACTACGATTTCATTTGCGTCGGAAAGTCAGGTCTAATGCCGATCAATGTCGGCCCAGGTACACTTGATCGGGCAAATGAAGTGTTAAGAAGATGAAATCGGGAATAGGAGGTGCTCTTCAGAACGAACTTCAAGACTATCGTCAAGCATTGGACTGCGAAGAGGCCATCGAGGACTCTCAGGAAGAAAGATTAGGACAAGGTTTTACTTCAGCTGATATGCTTGAAGAAATAGACATAGGGGAAGGCGATAGGAAAAGACCAAATTTTATAAGTGCAAAATTAAGCACAGATTATATAACTAAGTTGGTCGAAATTCTAAAGAAGTATAGAGATTGCTTTGCTTGGGAATATTACAAGATGACTGGTCTTAGCTGACAGCTAGTTGAACATCGGCTGCCTATAAAGCTGAGGCATCGGCCATTTAAGCAGTTTCCTCGACGCTTTAATCCAACCCTGTATAATGCCATCAAGTAAGAAATAGAATGATTATTAGAAGTCAAGTTTATCCGGCCTTGCCGATAAGCTGAGTGAGTTTCAAACATCGTTCCTGTTGTAAAGAAAAACGGTAAACTACAAGTGTGCATGGACTTTAGAGATCTAAACAAAGCAACGCCAAAAGACGAATACCCGATGCCAATAGACGATATGCTTACCGATGCTGCATCGGGCAACAGGATTATTAGTTTCCTTGATGGAAATACCAGATATAACCAAATATTCATGGTAGAAGCCAACGTGTCCAAAACAGCTTTTAGATGCCCTAGAGCCCTGGGGTTGTACGAGTGGATGGTCATGACGTTCGGGTTAAAATGCTGGCACCACGTACCAACACTCCATGAACCTGATCTTCCGCGAGTTAATCAGCCATATTGTTGAAATCTACATCGATGATGTCGTTGTAAAATTAAAAGACGATTGGCAACATTTTGCTGATTTAGAAAAGGTTTTCCAGAACACAAGGGCCCATGGGCTAAAAATGAACCCTCTCAAGTGCGCATTTGGAGTATCAGCTGGGCAATTCCTCGGGTTCATGGTACACGAAAGAGGGATTGAAGTCAACCAGCAAAGGATAAAAGCCATAGCCAATAATAAACCGCTGACAAGCAAAACTGAGCTGCAGAAATTGATCGGCAAGATCAATTATCTAGGATGCTTTATCTCAAACTTGTCCAGAAGGATTAAAACCTTCACCCTGTTATTGAAATTAAAAGAAAATCAAAATTTCGTATGGGGAGAAGAACAGCAGAAAGCCTTTGACGACATAAAAGAATATTTGACAAAACCTCTAATTCTGGCCGCACCAAGAAAGGGGATACCATTTAGGCTGTACATATCGGCCAAAGAAGAGACAATCAGAGCCATACTGGCACAAGAAGTCGATGGTAAAGAGCGAGTTGCATTCTATCTAAGCCGACAGCTTCTGGACACTGAAAAGAGGTACCCTTTCATAGAAAGGTTATGCCTCTCCCTCTATTTCGCTTGTACAAAGCTAAGACATTATATCTTGGCATCAACATGCGTAATAGTGTGTAGAACCGATGTCATCAAATACATCATATCCGTGACAATTTTACGAGGGCGACTTGGTAAATAGGCATACGCCTTAACCGAGTTCGACCTGACCTACGAATCGGCTAAATCTGTCAAAGGACAAGTTATAGCCGATTTCATTACAAGGGGAAAAATTACAACTGGATTCGACATCGCCTCCTGGCAGTTGTATTTCGACGGGTCTGTGTGCCGAGAAGGCGATGGTATCGGCGTAGTCCTTATTTCACCGAAGGGGCATAACTTCGAATTTGCATATCAGCTCAATAGCCGATGCTCTAACAATTAGGCCGAATACGAAGCTCTACTCAAAGGTCTACAACTGCTGGAAAGCATCGGAGTAAGCCATGTCAAGGTATTCGGGGATTCATTGCTGATTGTGCAACAAGTCAAAGGAGGATTCAGATGTAACGATGAAACATTAGCACAATACCTAGAGCAATGCCTTCAGTCTATCGAATCATTCACGACATTCTCCATCGAGCACATCCCTAGAGAATTGAATGATAGGGCTAACTTGTTGGCACAACAGGCATCCGGATACAAAAACTAGCCGACACGATATGATTGAATCGGTTGATAAGGCAGTAATATGTGCTGACCTCACCGACTGGAGGATAGAGACTAGGAATTATCTGGTGGATCCATCTAAGCTGACCGCACGAAAGATCAGGCAGCAAGCTCTAAAGTACGTCGTGTTGGAAGGGATACTATATTTTCGGACAATGGAAGGATTACTTCTAAGGTGCCTGGGAGCCGATGAGGCAAAGGTAGCAATGGGCGAAGTTCACGAAGGGATTTGTGGATCTCACCAATCGGCTCACAAGATGAAATAGATGTTGAGACGAACAGGGTATTACTGGCCGACGATGCTAGAGGATTGTTTCAAATATTACAAAGGGTGTCAAACATGTCAGAAATTTGGAAACGTGCAACTTGCGCCAACATCGGCTTTACATCCAATTACTAAACCTTGGCCATTCAGCGGATGGGGGATAGACGTAATCGGCCAGACATTCCCAGAATCAAGCAAAGGCCACAAATTTATCCTCGCAACAACGGACTATTTTTCGAAGTGGGTGGAAGCCATACCCCTCAAGAAGGTTACCAGTGCCGAAGTAATCAACTTTGTTAATGAACACATCGTGCATCGGTTTGGTATTCCACAGACCATCATGACCAATCAAGGGACCGTGTTCATGTCCAGTGAATTCCAAACCTTCGCGAAAAGTCTGGGCATCAAGTTGATTAATTCTTCAACCTATTACGCTCAGGCTAATGGGCATGCCGAGTCATCTAATAAAACTCTAATCAAGCTGATAAAAAGAAAGATAGATGAAAAACCAAGGAATAGGCACTCGACATTATCAGAGGCATTGTGGGCATATCGGCTATCATACCACAGATCGACCAAGTTGTCCCCATTTCAGTTGGTATATAGGCAAGAAGCCGTACTGCTTGTGGAAGTAAACATCGATCCCCTGAGGGTGGCCTGACAAAATAGTTTGTCGGTCAACGAGTACAGAGAACTTATGATCAATGGTCTAGACGATTTGGCAGAAACCAGATTGATTACATTAGATTGGCTTAAAAAGAATAAAGAAAGGGTTGCCAGGGCGTATAACAAGAAGGTTGTGCCGAAGTCATTCAATGAAGCCGGTCTAGTGTGGAAGACCATATTGCCGATCGGATCTAAGGAAAGCCAATTCGGTAAATGGTCACCAACATGGGAAGGGCCATATGAGATAAATCGGCTTGACGGAAATTCGTATATACTGGAAACACTCAAAGGATCAGTACTGCCAAAAGCAATCAATAGAAAATACCTAAAGGCGTACTACCCTAGCATGTCGATCGGAGCATGATCGTGTTGAGTCATTAAGAATAAATGCGCTCGATTTAGAAAACCAATTAAAACATCAATGCAAGGGTATATACATCACACAAGTCGGCTACATAGCCGATGATAATAGCAATGTTTATAACCAACTTGGGGGACGAGTTCAAAACATCAAGCATTCAAACAGCGTTTGCAAACAGTGTTGTTTAATCTATTACAGCCCAGACCTGGCAAGTTGGCCCCAAGACCCGATAATGCCGCCGTCGCCTTTGTAATGATCACTTGGACACTGTTAACAATTTGTTGACCATCTGTGGCATTGCTGGGAACAGTGACCATCTTGGTCGATTGCTGCTTGACCTTTGCAAACACATCGCCGATCTGCCATTTTTTGTCCACCAGTAGAGAAGTTGACTCAGTATCATGCACTTGGATCTCGGCGAGTTGTTTGGTAATTGTGGCCAATTGTTCCTCAAGCAACTTCTTGGCCGATTCCATTTCGTGGATTTTGTTTTTCACCAGCTTAAGTGCGGCGGCGCCTTGGTCGAATTCCTTTTTATTCAACTTAGCATCGGGTACCAGTTCGTCCAGAAGCTTTTGGTCAGCTTGCTGTGCTTCTCTTTGGGCGATCCTGGACTTCGCAGCTTCCATCTCCTCCCTCCGGTCATCAAATTGACAAACATCCATTAATGCTTTCATGGCCTCGGGGGGGAGATCGACTTGAACGGCAGCCATGGCATTCCTTAATGGCTGGGTATCGGCTAAAAGCTGGGCTTCAAGCTGGGTGACTTAGTGAAAGAGGCAGTTAAGCCATTCTTGCATGCCCGACGCAGAAGTCACGGCAACCGATGCAATAGTAGAAGCGTCGATGATCCGGCGGATGTCGGCCGGGTAATCGTTTGTGGCCATCACTTCGGGATCGTCAAGCTCATCCAAAGTGAAGCCCAAAAGGCCAACTGGATCCGCCGATAAATCTGGAGAGGCAAGCGCAGCAGTCGTCGGAGGTGGCACCACCGGAAGTGTTGGAGATAGTGATAGTGGTATAGCTGACGATGTGCCTTATATGTCGGCTAAAATCCTGACCATCTGCACCGATGGTGATGGCTAATGCAAAGAATACATAAGTACAAAGCTAAATGGAGGGTGAGCGAGAGTCAATGATGTGGGAACTTACCCTAGTAGTCGATCGACCCGGAGAATTTTCAGCAGTGTGCTCCGCGGGCTTAGGGGATCTCCTTGCTGCCGACTTTGTTTTCAATCTCTCTGGAAGTTGAGATCGGCTAGAGTAAGTATCGTCAATAATAATAAAAGAGAAAAAAGAGATGAAATAGCCGATGCTTTAAATCGAAGCAAGACTTACTCGCGAGGCATTGCCTTTTGGCAAGATCCGACAGAGATGGACTCCGGATACCCAGGTTACCTGACGAATAGCCTGTAAGGCCCGTCGCCTGGCCCGTTCTCCTCTGTCGGCTACTGCCTGACGGGGCTATGGGGTCGGCCACTTGCCTGCCAGAGTCTGTCACGGTCTTATCATGTAAAGCGAGAAAAACTCTGTTAAGCCAATTGCAAACGGAATGTGTTAAGCGGAATATTGGAAGGTCAATACCTCTACGGCTACCGAAGAGTTGGTATAACCAGAGCTCTCACTGGAACTGTTGGAAGGAATTACCGTCGGCTCATGAAAATCGGGTAAGAACAAAGAAATGATAGCCGATGGTGATTTGTCCAACAGAAGAGCCTCAGCCATAGAAGACCACCAATGCGAAAACGGGCTCGACCGACGAGAGTTGAGGAAGAAATGCAGCAATGTAAGAATTTGGACATCATCGGCTACTTCGAGTACAATCTCTGCAGCGGTCTTGTTGGTCACTCGAGATCAGGGCTGGAGGCGATCAAGTAAAGGAAAACAAGGAATGGCTTGTCCAAAACCCAGTTGATGGGCGTAGACTGAAGGGTGGTAGAATTCATATGATGGCTGAAAAGTCCGATTCCTGGCATTTAAGCCGACGTGGATTATGCTAGCAGAAATGAAGAGTTTGTAAAGGTCCAAGGTCGATTGGGGCATCAGAGAACTGTCAGCATCCAAGTGAAGGAAGGAGGGCCACGGGTGATCGACTGCATCAATATAGCAAAAAAATCCTACTGGCCAAAGGTAGACCGATCCAGGTTCAAAAAGAAATTGAGATACTTATGGAGACCGGCCGGAGTTATTTTCAGCTCGCCAGTAGAGCACATGATAAATTTTTCCCCGTGAGATCGGCTAGCCCTATATTAGGGGTTCGCGGTTTCAGGATAATCTTCCTGGGGAAAGGCTGAATTTCCTAAGGGCTCAGAAAGGATAGATCAGCTAAACATGCAATATAGCTAGATCTGGATAAACCATAAAGGTCCCCCTGCATTGCCGACAACGAACTTGGCAAAGCCGGAGAAAAGCCGACTCCGAATAACGTGCATCATTTGATAAATGGCCCCCAAAAACATCTTCCCTAACGCAAGCCGACGGCCTTCCACCAGTTACTCTGCTATCAGCTGGTAGGTTTGGGTGGGACCGAGAGAGGCTCCGCAGAATAAGTATCAGTCTAACCACAGGTTGAAAAAAGCAACGTGCTCTTCATCCAATACTAGCCCATTAACTTTGTTATTGTTCTGGATATACTTGCACCAGTCTTCGCCTTTGGATTGGATCAATTTATATCTGGGCTTTTCACTAAAAGTTGATATTTGATCACCATCCGGCCTAAGACAGCATAACTCGGCTATATCAAGGAGGGTTGGGTCGATTGGACCAGTTGGGAAAAGAAAGGCGTTAAAAGAATCGGACCAAAAATAACAGGCCGTGGCCACCAAAGGCTCATTAGCTTTCGGATCAGCTAGTCTCAACGGAAGGCATTTGGCTATTCCCATTCTTTCCCACTCAATTCTTTTTTGAGCCGATACCCTAATGAACCAAGATCACCATCCCTTAAGGGTTGTAGGTCAGGCTCTAAAGCTTTTTCCCCACTCTTTGATATTGTATCCAGCAGCTGATAAGGGGAGTCTAGGGATTTCCTGATTAATAACCGTATCGGCTTCTATGGTCCCTACTGGTCCTAGGAAAAACTGATAAGTGCTTTGGGAAATCGGAATGAATACCTGGGATGGATCCATTTCAGCCAATTTGGAGGGAGTTTGGACTTAGACGAGAAATATGAAGAAAGCTGATTGCCGCTGAGTCGAGAGCTTCAAAGCGTGAAAATGATCGTGGGGGACCCGCATATTTATACCGCGGTGAAAAAAGGTGAAAAGGCGGGAACGGTTTTGACATGACGTGCATTAAAAGCGCACTGAGGTTTTTGTGGCGTCATTAATGGGGCAGTTATTGAGGAGGTTTTTTCTCAGAAGCCGATCGAGCAGAGAAGCCGGTAATGAAAGCCGATGCGATTTTTGGAAGATAACAAGTTATCTTCCAAAAATGGGGGGCATATGTTTGCACCAAAATTCGACACGTATGGAAAGTATCGGCCAAATACGGAATATGGAGAGTTCGATGAACATACGATGGTGGGGATTTGGAAGATGAAGATCAGATCGTGGCCGACATGGATTCAGTTACCATAGACGGATTTAAAAACTGAAGATCGGATCATAGCCGACATGGATTCAGTTGTCGTATCCACGTAGGACTCGGATCGGCCGAGGCGTATAAAAGGGGGCGAGCCAGGAGAAGCAAGGGGTCAATCCAACACAACCACAAACATACTTTTACAGTCTTTTTATTTCTTTTTAGTTTTCGTAAACTTTCCTCTGTAAGTCGACGAGATCAATAAAGAGTTGCGCATCGCCAATTTGTTGATTTTTGCCTATTTCACTTCAGGTTTAGTTTGCTTTGTTTTGTTGCGCATCGCCTCTCAAAGCCAATCTACCTTTACCCTTGGATTAGCCTTAATCAGCTAGTCTAGTTATCCCCTAATCGGCTTCTAGCCGACTAGAGTTACGCCGATAATTGCTCGTTATCGGCTTCGATTGATTTTACGATTTTTTACCTTGTCAATTTCAGATCAAATTGACTGGCACGCTCAAACCCTGCGTTTATCTTATGTGTTTGAAACTAAGAACCATACATCAAGTTTTTAGCGCAAACACCTTCTCAGCTGCCTCCCCCTCTCGTAGCCTCACTCACTCCCTCTTGCTCCATCTTACGTCCACCTCTCTCTCTCTCTCTCTCTCTCTCTCTCTCTCTCTCTCTCTCTCTGCGCCGCCTCCTCAAGTGTCGCATCCCTCCATTCACCACCACCACTCACCTCGCACCCCTCCTTCTAGACTCCCCTAGCCGTCGCCATAGTTCCCTATACGCCCGTATCGCCTCCTCACGGAGCCTCGCAATCAGCGGGCAGAGGATGACAACCAAACGTATGAAGATATTGCCGATGTTGCCATGGTCGTCATCGCCGTGGCCATCGAGGAGAGGAGACCGTGGTCGTCGTCCCCCTCGTGACTCAGATCTAGGCTCGTGACCGCTGCCGTCCCCCTTATAGCTCAGATCTGGGCTTGTGGTCGCTACTATCCCCTGCGGCGCCACAGTCGCTCAGATCTGAGAGAGTGAGAGAGGGGAATGCCGCTCACGACCACCGTGGAGTCCAGCGCCAAGGAGGGAGGAGGACAATGTGCTGTGTCCGAGCCGATGCGGCCCTACGATGACCTGGCGTGCCATCGTGCCATGCTAGGCCTCATCGATGGCCGTCCATACCGGCCCAACAAGCTTACCGTGACATGCCGCAGGCCCAACTCTCATTTCTAATTTGAGGCCTTCCTTAAAGTTATAGGCCGAAGTAAAAAAAATTACCATCCAGTATAAAGTTGGAAGGAAGGCCTTCCTTTGTGCTAACGTGTCGGGTACACGGAGGATAGCTAGGCATGGGCACATGCATGGCATCCTGTAATTCTACGAAGACAAAAGTTCTAAATATGTGACAATCAAATACTAATAATAAACTAAAAATTGTCACCTTCAAATTTCAGTGGGAAGACAAATTACATATATGAATATTATTTTAAAGTCATCTTAGAAACATCCAACCATGTGCTACCTGGCTTAATCAGCCCCTTCGATTTCCCCGCTACCACCTCTTGTAGGAGTAAATTTTAGTAGTAGCTAGCGTTAGTCATGCATAAGAAATCGTTTACTTCGGTTGAGCACCAAATCATGCGTTACAAAAACTATGTAAATCACTTTAGTTAGAGCGCCAAATCAATATTAAAAAAAAACGAGCTCAGAAAAAAAATCGAAGGCCATGTAGTTCTTAACTTAGCATACCTTCATTTAAATTTAACTTCAGAATCTCATGTAGGGATGGCAAAAATACCCGTAGGTCCGGGTACTCGTGGGTACCCGACCCAATGGGTCCGGGTTCGGGTTTAAATTTGGACCCACGGGCATATTACTTCGGGTTCGAGTCTTATTTTGGACCCGTGGGTATCCAGATCCAGACCCGATGAGATACATACGCTCATATGTTCATGAATTTGCCATTGTATACATACTGTTATGTCTCAGATCCTCATCTCTTCTTTTCCTAATCCTATTTTAAGCACGACCAATGAGAAGGTGAATGGATTGGAAGGTGGAGTCGTCGTGCGGATGCAGAGCTGAGCGCTTCTTTCTCTGCAGAACACTAGTACCCTCCCCATAGAAGAATTCAGGTCCAGGTACCCGATCGAGTCCGAGTCTGGGTCCGAGTTTGGATCCATGATTGATTTCGGGTTCGAGTCCGGATCCAAATTTCGGGTATCGAGTCCAGGTCCACATAGGCTAGACCTGGAGGTACCCGTAACCGTTGCCATCCCTAATCTCAGGTACGTGGTAGGCAAAATGACAAATATGACATCTGTGTATAGCTAGTAGCTACTGCATATATATAGCACCTTGATTTACAAGCTAACGTAAGAAGGATCGTACGCCGTACGATGGTTGGACCTCAACCTCTAGCTGCTGATCAATTGCAGGGGTTCGCGTTGTCAGAGAATGCAACTGAGCACGTCAATTCCGTTTGCTAATACGACACCATTAGTGGCCATGTTCTTTACTATCATGTGTCAGTTCCCTGGCGAATTAGCATGTCTGCATCAGCAAAAGGGCTATGCCCTTCAAATGATTGCTGTGGCCAGCGACACGGATTTACTCTCTCCAGTCTTTAAAACTGACGTTTTGGATATTAATATAAACTTTAAAACATAACTTTAATCTCTAATTTTTATTATAATATATTTATAAAACTTAAAAAAATTATAATATTATGAAAGTACTTTTTGAGACAAGTATACACATAATTTTTATGTAACCAATTTAAATATTTAAAAATATATCAATAGTCAAAGTTTCAGAAATTTAACCATCACTATATCCAAAACGTCATCTTTTTAAACCGGAGGAGTAACAACTAACAACTCTCAGTGTTTTTTTTTCACTACTACAGAATAGGACATCACAATCGGTTCTTTTTCGTCATCACTATCGGTTTTGATAGCGATACAAAGTCCAACGACAGTGATAAACAGGCTCTATCACAGTCGGTTCTCACCCGACAGTAATAATCTATTATCACAGTCGGTTCATATCTAGAACCGACACAGATGAGGGGTCATCTCAGTCGGTTCCCAACTAGAACCGACACGCATGAGGTCATCACAATCGGTTCCCAACTAGAACCGACACAAATTACCTTCATCTCGTGTCGGTTCTAGGTGGGAACCGACTACAGATGTGTCATATGATGGTTTTAACACAAAGACGTGGACTTCCTGTGTCCTCTCTATCGCCGATTTTAACACAATACAGTAATTCCCGAGAGGTCACCCATCCCAAAGACTACTCTCGCCAAGCACGCTTTAACTTCAAAGTTCGTATATGGTCCGGGTACTATAGTGTTAGTATGATCACATCTGAAATATAACATGTCCCATTCCCTTTAACCTCACAGAGCACGAACATCGATTTTAGTATTCTCATACTCCACAGACGGGTTGAGCATATATATATATATATATATATATATATATATATATATATATATATATATATTATCTATTATCACGAAGAATACGGGGTGGAGCATACTTAAAAGACAAAAAAAGACCGAAACGGCTACAAAACTTCGGAGGCCGTTTTGAGGCCCTAAACGATGTTTTTTTGGAATTCTGATTTTCTCGCACACATGCACTCGCCCAAAAGTTCAAGATCTAACCATCTAATTTTCTCGCAAAAAAAAAGAGACCGAAACGGCTACAAAACTTCGGAGGCCGTTTTGAGGCCCTAAACGATGTTTTTTTGGAATTCTGATTTTCTCGCACACATGCACTCGCCCAAAAGTTCAAGATCTAACCATCTAATTTTCTCGCACTTATCATTTTCGGATACTATTTTTCATTATCTTTCTAACGAGCCAAAGAACACCTCGATCGGAGTTACGAGTCAAAAGTTATGGCCATTTTACCAAACATACACATCTCCTTATCTGTGTTGGTTCTAACTTAAATATTTTTACAGCTTTGAGTTACTTATAACCTCATAATTCCAACAAAATCTGTTTCATTAAGTTTGGAGTTCATTTGTTCAAATTCTACAAAATAGCATGCATGTTTTAACCTAATCTTTAAATTCAAATCTGAATTTTAAACAGAGGTCAAACATAGAGTATTTTTGCATATTTGAATCTACGGGATGAAACATGAATTTAGAAATTTATTTCATAATTTTTGGATTTAAAACGTGAAAGTTATGTGAATTTGAATTTAGACAATCGATTTTAGTCATTAGTGTCGGTTCTAGCCCGTAACCGGCATTAATCGCTTGACACGCTGATCATCAATGTCGGTTCTTGTCCAGAATCGATCGTGATGAGGGTGCACCTCATCGCTGTCGGTTCTTGCCCAAAACCGACACTATTAACATACCATCATCGATTGTCGGTTCTAGATTAGAACCACATCGATGAGGGTGCTCCTCATCGATTTCGGTTCTAGCCCAGAACCGATACTATTAACATACCATCATCAGTGTCGGTTTTAGGCCAGAATCGACTGTGATGAGGGTGCCCCTCATCACAGTCGGTTCTGGCCTAGAACCGACACTGATGAGTGCCCCTCATCACTATCAGTTCTAAGCTAGAACCGACTAATCGCTGACCACGTTTCTAAAAATGATTGGTTACGCATACATATCACAATCGGTTTTTCCATCACAAGTTAGGAACCGATACAGATGAAGCGATAGTGATGTACCATTCTGTAGTAGTGTTTCTTTTTGGAAATCCTCTCTCCGTATCTTTGTACACAGGGCCGGCCCTGAGGGGGGGCAGGGTGGGCGGCCGCCCCGGGCCCTCCAAAGTCAAGGGCCCCCAAAGTAATTAAGCAAAGTGCCGGTCCATTCTTTGTTACGTGTTCTGCTCTGTCTGCAGTCTAAAACCCCAAAGTAATTAAGCAAAGTATCAGCCCATATATATATATATATATATATATATATATATATAGGCATTGGACTAGTTGTGTAGGACGTCAGGACGTGAGCGACTAGAAATCTTTTTGAGGAAAGAGGGTTTCCACCAAAAGAATGCTTCCTGACGGCTAGGGGCTTCATCTAGGGAAAAACAAGAGGGGCAGCGGGCTGCCGATCGCCTGGACGTGGCGACGCGTAGAGAGAAAAAAGGGTGATCGTCTGGACGTGGTGCATTGGTGCTGTCTGGGCAATTCGCCGACGAGCCGTGATCGTCCCTAATCCGAGGTATATATGTGGATTGTTATCCTAATGTCTCCATTGCTTATCGAATCTTATTTACTGTGCATGTGACTGTTGCATCGGCTGAAAGAAGCTTTTTAAAATTGAAATTGTTGAAGAACTATTTGAGATCAACAATGACTCAAGAAAGGTTAAATGATTTGGCGACTTCATACATCGAGAAGAAGTTATTGGACGAGATTGATAGCAATAGTATAATTGATGACTTTGTATCACAAAATATTAGAATAAATTTTTTAAGATGATGCCAAGTGCCAAGTAAGTGCTTATGGTTACAATTTACATTTGTCATTTCATAAACTTTAAAGTGTCCTATGAAAGTAATTTTTGTGCATCGAATATTAATTTCTTCAATGATGTGTGCTTATAAGACTATATATATACATACATATATATACATAGACATATATATATATATATATATATATATATATATATATATATAGATATATATATATATAGATATGAGGAGGTAGATGGGACCTCCATATAAGTTTTCGTCCCGGGCCCTCAAAATACCAAGACCGGCCCTGTTTGTACATGACTGAATGTCGTTTTAGTAGTGATACAGCTGGCAATAAGCTAAGTATGAACCGATCGATGAGGATTCAGATTGCTGTATAGCCGGCATTCGTAATTCGAGTGTCAGTTAGGGTATAACGTGGTTGTCTAATTCGGGTGTCAGTTAGGGTACAACGGTGAATTTGCAAAAGAAAGAAAGAAAGAAAGAAATTCATCGGAGATCACCTCTATGATTGGGAGAATAGCTCCGTACAATTCAGATAGCTTAAAAAGGTTAAAACAGGACGAAGAATTCCCTTCTCTCTCTAAAAAAAGCGCAAAAACGATATATAATATCTGAACATAAGATGTCTATCTATACTAGGCCATGTTTAGTAGAGCTCTAGATCTTAACTTCATCTGTAGACTAAAATAAAATAAATTAATTTTATATTTTTATTCTAAAATGTAAACAAGATGACTCACCTAAACACTTTTAATATAATCACAGCTCCAGCTTCACGGATCTGGTGGAGCTAAGAATATCCAGCACCAAATCCACGAATCTAATGAAGCTAAAGCTCTACCAAACAGGACCGTAGCCTATAGATAGAACACAGCTCAATAATACGTATCACGTGTGATAACTTAGAGAAAGACTAACCGCTATTGTTTTTTTATATATATAGAAGATGCTGATCCAACTACAACCTCTGATGCTAATGGTAATGCAAACTTTAAATAGCAAAAAACAATAAATTGACGCCAATAAGAATAAACTGCATGACAATACAGCTACAATTCAAACTTACAAATTCGATTTCCTATTGTTCGGACCTAACCTTGCGAATTCAATCCCAAGAAATACAGGTTTTCAACTGCAAACTTCTTTTAAGACAAAATTCACGTCCTAAAATAGGAGGCAGTACAATGCAAATCAAATTAGCAACGCTGAAATGCCCAAAACTTCAAAACCAAAATCAAAACTCTGATTGCAATCTAATTTGAGTTTCATTGGAATTTAATTGCGTTCTTCGTTCTTGACCTCATTCTTGGAATCTGGGGGTTGGAAAAGGGGAGTGGTTGGAGAACTTACCGTTGCCCGCTCGAACCTTTGGTCCATCGCTGCTCGGACCGGTCCCCCGCGCTGTCCGTCCTGTCGCGCGGTCATCGCCTCGCCTCGCCCGCGCGCCACCGGCTCCCGCTCCCGTGCGAGGTCATCACCGTCCCGTCGCCTCGCCTGGCGCCCCGCCAGCCACCTGCTCCCTCTCTCTTGGAGTCGTCGCCTTGGATCTCCGTCTCCTCTGCCACCTCGCGTCATGCTCCCCTCCGCCACCTGCTCCAGTCGTCTCCGTGCCCAAGCCAGCCGCCTCGGGATCTCGCGCCACCCGCTCCGGTCACCTCGGCCGCATCACACCTGTAACACCCCAAAATTTTGTTTTCTTAAATCTATGTGTGATTTGGCACTTTGGTGAATTTTTGGAATTTTCTGGGATTTATTTGGATTTATTTGGAATTTATTTGAATTTATTCCATTTTAAAATAATTAAAGAATTTAATTTTGCAAATAAAGTTTTATTGGAAATATTTTATTTGAGTCCCAAATACCCTAAAATATTTTCCAGAATTTTTCTGGAATTTTTTTGAGTATTTTGCTATTTTTAATGAATTAAATGAATTACTGGAAATTATTTTAAATATTAAATCGCTGGAAAATCAATCGGTCGAGCATCGCTCGTCCGACCGAATCGAACCCGAAGTCGGACTCGAGTCCGACCCGAGCCACCGACTCGACCGAACCAACTCCAACTCGGATCGGGATCAACCGTTGGATCAAGATCCAACGATCGAGATCAATCCGCGCTTAGTCACGGCGCGCCGAGCCAATCTCGGCCGCCGATCGCGCCACGTGGACGGCCATCGATGCGTCCCACGCGTCATCTCACCGTGTTCGAACGGACTCGCCTGCAGAGCTCCGCCGCGGAAACCGAGCGAATCTCGACGTCCGCCGGTATTTAAGGCGTGGATCGTTGCTCGAGGATCGCCGACCTGCGGCGCATCGTCTTCCCAACTCCCGAGCCTTATCCGCGCCCGTCACCTCGCAATTGCTCGCCGGAGTCCCCTCTCTCCCCGCCGCGGTTGTTGCTTCATTCCGCCGCCATTCGCCGTCTTCCGCCGCGGCTGAGCCCAGTTCCGAGACCTCCAAGCCAAGGCGCACTGCTGGTACCTCTCACTCCGCCGGAGAGACCGGCGTCGTCGGGCTCGTCGTCGTTGTCTCCGGTGGCCTGCTCCGCCGCCGCGTCGCCATCGTCATCCGCGGCGTGTGAGCCGTTGGATCTCCATCGACGGTCCAAGATCACACCACGTCACCCGACGGTGAGATCCCGCCCAAAAATCTCGAGATCAATCTCGACCGCTGGATCTAGATCCAACGGTTCAGATCAAACGCGTTAACCCAAACGCTGCGTGAGACTCAGATCTAACTGGGCCGTTGAATTTCAAATCAATCGGCCGAGATTGCGCCACATGTCGGGAAGGCTGACCGGCCGTCGGCTGGCCGATCCTGGCAGCGTGCGTGGACGCCGACACGCTGGGCGCATGTCACGGCCGGCTAAATCGCACCATGACGCCACGCCGACGCCATGGCGGGCCCAAGATGTCACGGCCGTTGTCCCGAGCGCCGACGCCAAGAATGACGTCTGGGTCCCACTGTCATTGTGGCCGTGGTGAGCCTCGCCGACGCCAAGAATGACGTCACCCGGGGGACTCCACCGCTGCCGATGACACGAGGAGCCGTGGACCGAGTCCACGGTGAGACCCGAGCGAACGTGGACCAAGTCCATGGACTTACCGACGCCGCCAGACCAATCGAGGCTGCCACGTGTCGGTAGCGCCAATAATTAATTTCCGAAAAAGAAAATGATTTATTAATTCGAAATAATGATTTCAAATTTTGTTTCAAACTTCAAACGCTTATAACTTTTGCGTTTCAACTCCGATTTGAGTGATTCAAATTTCTAAATTTGTATAAAATTGAGATCTATCTAATTATGAATTTTATTTAATTTTTGGACTAAAGTTTTTCTCTGTAAAATTATTTAATTGATTATTTAAACTTTAAATAATCATAACTTTTGCATTTTAACTCCAAATTTGACGATTCCAGTTTCTAAAAATTCATAAAATTATGTTCTCTCTGTTTATGGATTTTATTTGGATGTTTGGATACTTTTTGCCTATTGTTTATTCGTGTTTTGCTATTTGCACGCTTTACGAGTAGACGTTGAAGTGCCGGAAGGATTCGAAGGAGAAGTATTGACTCAGGATCCAACTCAAGACCAAGAACAAGTACTTTTTGAAGGCAAGTTGTGCTTTGACCATGTTGATCCTATTTTGAAACCTATTTTGATTTAACCTATTGCATGCTAGTTCAATTAGAAAATACTTTATTTAAATTTGGGGAATTAGATAAATACCAATTTGCTGTATGACACCTTGATTACTTAAATATGTGCCATGACCCCCTTGTCACCCTAGTTGTGGTTTACTAGTTGGACATTATTAAATTGCCAACATGGGTTTTAGACCGTTGTAGTAAACTGCTTAGACCTGCTACGTGCTCATGACATGATTTTGGACAATCAAATGTTAATATTGACTTAATGATATATTGAACCTGTTTGGAAAGGTATCATGTGATGTTGATGGCACGTGGTGCATGGTAATCAACTGGGTTTGATAAATAGTTTTTGACCGGGGCATGTGGCAAGAATGATCAGGTGGGCCAGTTGTGGCATTGGGGATGTTGATTTGGTTCTTCGGGTAGTCTTGCCCTGGTCACCCTAAGGAATTCACCTTGCAAGCCTTTGAACTGGGTCTAACGTGCAACCACAAGTCTGTAATGGGACGGACCTAGTTGACTAAGTTGCTAATAACGTACCTGTGGGACCTCAGGAGGTCAACTACACCCTTTGTGTAAGTTGTACGGGGAGCGTACCGGGGCTGAGGCCAGGTACCCATCTAACGGTTGATTGGCCTAAACTTCGCCTTAGCTAAGGGAAGGGTTAGTGTGCAATAGCAGGGAGGACCACTTGTATTGTTAGAAGTTTCCGAAAGACTTTGTTACGGGAACTCGCCTTTGTGGTGTTTGACTGTATCTTGTGGGTAAAGTGCATAACCTCTGCAGAGTGTAGAATCTATTCGAATAGCCGTGTCCGCGGTATTGGACATCGCTCGGGAATTACTGATCAAGGGTTAGATTTTCTCAAAAATAACTTGGATATGAAAGGTTGGGATGGATTAATAATGATGTTGATGGAAATGTGGATTAGGATGGGAAAGATGTTTATTAAACTCCTTGAAAAGTTACCTATACCATACTTGTTTCTACCGCCGAATCTACTTATGTTACTTGTCAAATCTTGTTTATCGCAAATATACCTTGAGCTATTCCTTTGTACCAAGCCATGCATATAGTATATTAGCCTGCATTCTGCATGACTTGCCGAGTACCAAGTACTCACCCTTGCCACAATACAACACAGTTGAAGAGGAGACTACACCAGCTTTGGAGGAGGAGCTCCAAGAGGATCCGTCTACTTAGGAGCGAGCCCGATCGGTTACTGTGGTATACTTGATGGCGCCACGAATCTATTTGATTTTCATTTGCTACTATTTCTCTCTTAATAAGTTTCGTCATGAGGCATACATTTGTAACTTGACCATAAGGTCGAGTAACCAGTTTGACTATTTAAATAAAGTACTTTATTAGTATCGAGTGGTATGATTGTGATATTTACCAATGTTAAGACTGTGTGCACTAGCGTGTTCCTGGACTAGTGCTGAATACACAGAGGGTCCGGATTTGCAAATTCGGGGTCCCGACAACACCCCTTCCAGCCTCCTCACTGACTCCGCCGCTCGCCCATGCCGTGTGCGCCTATAAAACCCACGTCGCGCCCGCCTTCACCTCCCCTTGCTCGCCTCCCCATCGTCCTTGGTGAGCCCCTTCGTCTCCCTCTCCGGCTAAAGCCGCGCCGCCCTTAGCTCTCCACCTCCCTCCCCCTTCTTCCCCTACACCGAGCCCTCACCCCGCCGCCACTCTTTTCCCCGCCTCGACCCCCGCCCGTGAGGCCCTAGCCCCAACCTCTCCCCTCCCCGCTCATCTTCCCCCGCTCCGATCCCCTCGCCCCAGCCCTCGCCTCGCCCGAGCCGCGTGCTCGCCCACCGCCGCCCAGCTCCCCTCACGCCGAACCCTAACCCTAACCGCGTGGCTACGCCCCCCCTTCTCCGTGCCTTTTGGCTCGACCGAGCAGACCAGCGCTTGGCCTGCCCGGGTGGGCCGGCCCAACTCCGCCCCCTTGTGCGCGTGGCCACGGGGCCCAATCGGCCGAATGGGTCGCGCGGTTTTAGATTTTAGTTTTCTTTTTGGATTTTAATTAATCCGAAAATCCTTGTTGATAGCCCTAAATCACTCCAAATATTCCCAAAAAATTCCGCGCATCCAAAAATAGCCAAAATAACTTATTCCAAATCGTCTCACCGTTCCGAGTCCAAAAACACTCTCCGTTTCACCGTTTGAAGTCCACAACAATTCCAAAATACCTAAAGTGCCCCTGAACCCTCTCCGGCCCTTTCTTCCTCATTTCCTTTTGTTTCTCCTTTTTCTTGTTTTTCTCTTTTCTTTTCTTTGTTACTTTATTCATTTATTTATTACTCGCTTTTTGTATGCTAGATCCGACCTTGGAGCCCGTCCCGGAGCAGTACGAGGAGCCGGAGCAGGAGCCGGACGTGACCGGCACCGAGATCAACTACATCGACGACGACCTAGGACTTCCCCTCGCCTCGCAAGGCAAGCCGCACTCCTTGAACATGTTGAACCCATGATAATATTGTAGTATTAATTATTTTAATATTGCATTATGTTAGTATGTTAAATGCGAGAAATGTTTATTTTAGAATGCCATGATGACCTAGGTAGTACCTAGCTTGATTAAAGACCCACTTTGTATTGTTGTGACATATATCCTTTGCAAACCTTAGACTTAGCTATTTGAATCTCGTACGCTAGTAGTTAATTAATTAGTTGAACATTAAAAGCTTTGTGTATTAAAATAAAACCATCAAGCGGGAGGCTTGATGTAGTCTATATTCAAAAATGTGCTACGGTGAGGGACTTTGGCGGGCAAAACCACTAGATGGCTACGTGCCCGATCCTCGACCGATGACGAGGCCAATGTGTGTGGTGTGGATTGTTGGTTTGGAATTGGCTAAGTCTTAGGCATAAATTAAGTAATCACAACATTGGGTAAAGTAAATAACTTAGATCGCGCTCAACCACAAGTTGGGTCGGTCGGCCTCGTTGACTCGATCCAACCTAGCTCGGTACTTTAACTTCCCCTTGGAATACTTATAGGATAGAGGTTCCATACTGTGGGCGTTGGACAGTATGCCCGCGGAAGGAATGGGGTGGAATGGAGGTTGACTGATAGAGTCACGTGTCGATTCTCACAACGGTGGATACCCTCAGTATCGAATCGTGAATCCCACCGTGGCCCGTGGGACCCGAGTACTATGTGGTTTTGAAACTACTGGGTAAGTGCTAAAGAGGGGTAGTTCAACGAAAGGCTCTGATAATCTCAACCCGGCCGCATGCATTTAAGTTGCATGTAATTCACGTGTGGCATTAATGGTTGTTGATATCGTGTGGGTAAAGCTGAGCAACTCTGCAGAGTTAATTAAATGGTAATCGATTACGCCGTGCTTCCGGTAAATGAAGCTAAGTTTGAATTGGGGTGAATCCCATAACCTAACCCAAGTAGGCTTATTATTTTCCAACTTGACGTAATGATGAACTTGTGAAAACTCAAAATTTGCTTATTTCTATTATGTATGGTTTGTGTTCCAAATGTAAAATGATTTCGAAAATAAAACTGCATCCACGATAATAATAACCTTATTGCCTTTTTCCTTTGAGAATATCCCCGCATGTAATATTCAGATTTCCCGTGCGGTTTGTTGAGTGCTGTTGTGTACTCAGCCTTGCTTTTCAACCTATTTTAGAGTTTGAAGACGCCGGAGAATTCCAGGAGATCGTGGATGGCAAAGCAGTTTGGTTTTAGGGTCTTTTCTCTGTGCTCAGGCTTTGCCTGTGTGGTTCTTTTGGTAATGTAATATATTGGAGCTCACCGCTTTCTTTTGTAAACTCTGGCCGTTAGGCCTTAATTGTATTAAAAACGATTGTCTCGTTCTTATGCTAGCAATGTATGACTTGGTTCCTGACGGCTAATCTTCCTAGGTAGCCGTTGCGGATTTAAACGCACCCCCTGAAAAGGGCGGTCCGTTACAACGCCCACAAAGAGAGAGATTTATATTTCTTTAAAAAATCTGGCTTTGTTCAAGCGAATTTACAAAAATAGTTTCGTCCGTGATAATGTAAATAGTGACGTGTGATACGTGTCACCTACCACACTCTCATACTATCACACCCCACCACCGCCGTAGCAGCTTAGTCCATCGCGGTAGACATGACAGGCCCTAAGCTACCGTGTAGCCAGAGCTCGGCAGCACAGCTGACACGAACCACTGGCTTAGTAGTTGTCGAATCCCGGAATAACACCTCCGAAATCCTCTGTGTATTCTGTACTAGTCCAGGAAATACTAGTACACACAGTAGAAATGAAATCATAGCATATCCCACGCTCTTTATTAATAATAAATATTCAAAGTTACAAATGAAATGGCGCGCAGGCCAACGAATAAATAAACGAATAAATAAAAGCAGCGGAATTAAAGAATAATAAGTAGAGCCCAATTAATTTGCCACAGGCAATCAACTGGGGACGCGGCCTAGTCCAACTGATCCTCACCATCGTGATACTCCTCCTCTGAAGTGGTAAATTAAGCAATGGTGAGTACATACGTACTCAGCAAACCACACCGAAAATGCAATATAAATGTACAGGTAATCAAAGGATGGCAATATGGTTTATTTAAGCATAAAGCAACAGTTTAATAACATTTTCAATAATTTTAAAAGGCATACTTTATTCCAAAAATCAAATCTATAAAATTTTAACTCAGGAATCTCTCCTGGAATTGGCTAATTCATACCCATGATGGACTCCCTCCATCCAACATCATTTCTGAAAACCAAATTTTAGTTTACTAAAGTCTAATATGAGAATGGCTTGCTCGGCATGCCCATATCATGGTAGCGGCTAATCGATTAGTTTGACACTCTGCAGAGGTTGTACAACTTTACCCACAAGACATAATATTTCCCTTTTATTTCAACACACTTCCTTTGGTGAGTGACAGAGAAGATTATGACAAGGCCCCTATATTAAACTCATACATGTAGTCATGCCCGCTAAGGTTTCACCTCTGAAAGACTCCCTCTATTCAGAAGCCCCCTCTTGCGCCAGAGTGGCAGCATCTCGCTTTCACCACACCACTACCCCCATATGGCATGACTGTCCATGAAATGATTTAATAAGGATAGCCAGGTCTGTCCCATTCCGCACTTCGGGGTAGTACGGTTAGGCTTTACATTCAAATGAGACTCAGACCGGTCCTTAATTGACTAGGCGAGACTGTCCACAAACCCAGAACCATGACCTCACCACTTTCCAACCAATTCTCGCCCGGTCTAAGTCATTTTCATTTTAACCATACTATCTCCACACTATTACTAACATTGATCATCATAAGTTTCCATTTGAACATGTCATCATTTTGGCATAAAATTCCCCAAAACTTCCTAAGTTCAGTTCTAAGCATATCTAAGCAATGTCTAAATATTACCATAGTCATAAATCATATTTTTCCTAAGGTTACAAGGATATCGGAATTTAAATGTCAAGGGTGGCACATCAATCATGGTCATATCTATCTTTTAAAACTAGGTCGAAAATTAATGTCTATAACAAATAAGCATGCAATAATTTTAAATACAACATACAAGTTCATAAACTGGGAGCAACATGGTCAAGGGGGTGTGACTTGCCTGGTTCGACGAGTTGCTGCTCAAAATCGTCGTTCAGGAACTCCTCGAACTCTCCGTAATCTATGCGTAAAAAGCACCCAAATTCAAATAAAACCCAAATGAATTCAAATAGACACAAATTGAATTTCGAACTAGCTCTAAACTGAAATTTAAGATTTTTAATGAATTTAGGAGGAAGAACGGAGCCAAACGGTGTTCGAACGGGTGAAAACGGGCTCCCGGGAGTTTAAAAACGAATAAAACGGATTTGCTGGAATTTTCTGGAATTTTTAAATCATTTTTAAAAGAAAAACCGAATTACCGCGTCATGCTGACGTCAGCGGCATTTTTTGGATTTTTGAAATCATTTTTTTTTCTTTTTATAAAGCTGACAGGTGGGGCCACTGGCGTGGGATCGAGTCCACACGCGACGGTGGGCCGGCGCGTCTACGCACGCAGTGGACGGGCGTGCTGCGCACGAAGCGCGTCGAAGCGGCCGAGGCAGGCGTCGCGCCGCGGGTGGCGCCCGATCGGAGCGAAGCGAGGAAGAAGCGGCGGCGCGCATCGTGGGCGGCGCTGGCGGCGGGGCCGGAGGAGCTCGAGCGGCTCCCGGCTTGGCGACGGGCGACGCAGGGCGCGGCCGGAGGCGGGGAAGACGGCGACGGCGGCTATGGGGAGGAGAGGGGCACGGGAGAGGGAGCGGAGAGGCACGGGAAGATGGGGGTCCTATGGCCTTTTATAGGGAGGGAGAGGGCGGCGCTCAACGGCCAGGCGAGAAGAGGGCGGCGGCGGTTGCGCGGCTTGATTCTTGTGGCAAGGCGGGGAAAGGGCGGGCTGCGTTGGCGGCGGTGACCCAGGCGCAGGGGAGCAGGGCGTTACAAATCTATCCCTCTTAAAAAGAATCTCGTCCCCGAGATTCGGAAAGGCTAGCGAGGAAATAGGTTACAGAACCTTCAACTTATTTCTCAAACATACCGTGCTGCAAGTCTTGAACCTTGATATTGTTCAGGAGTCCTTTGCCATAGTTCTGTGGCTTCCTTGCTGCATTGCGGAAGGCTTCGGAGTTGTTCACGCTTGGACTTGCATTCTGCTGCTTCTTGGGGCAATTTCTGGTGAAGTGTCCAATTCCATGGCAATCGGAACATGTGACTTTGGACTGGGGTTTTGAATTTTGCTGTGTTGGCCCTTCCTGATCTACTTTGTTGATTGCCAGGCTGTTGGGATGGTTCACCATTCACTACAAGATAACATGGATTTCCCGGCGTTTATTTTACACGGCGTTTAATCTAAACGCCCCTAATAAGGCTAAAGCCGGCGTTTTTTATCATTCGAGGCATTTAATTCCCCGGCATTTATAAATGCGGTTAAATCTACCACGGCGCTTATAAATGCCAGAATTCCACTCTATACCGGCGTTTATAAGCGCAGGTTAAAATCTTCCACGGCATTTATAAGCGGCGGGAATTCCACTCTATCTGGCGTTTATAAGCCGGTTCTGATCTTCCACGGCGCTTATAAACGCCGGGAATTCCACTCTTATACGGCGTTAATAACGCCGGGTTCTGATCTTCCACGGTGCTTATAGCGGGGAATTCCACTCTATACCGGCGTTTATAAGCCGGTTACGATTCTGATCTTCACGGTGCTTATAAACGCCGGTATAGAGTGGAATTCCCGGCATTTATAAGCGTCGTGGTAGACTCTACCACGGCGTTTATAAGCGTGAATACCACAGGGAATTTGAAAGAATTGAAATTAAATAATATTATATTTGAAATAATTGAAACTAATATTCCATTTGCAATAATTTCTGTCCAAATATTTCATTTTCGATGATATTTTGTCTAAAATTTCAAATTTTGTCCGAAAATTCAATTTTGTTGATATTTTGTTTGAAAATTCAAATTTTTCGAACATCGATTTTGTGACACTTATCAATTTCAGGATGCTACTTTTCGTTATCTTTCCAATTAGCCTAAGAACGCCCCAATTGGAAGTACGAGTCAAAAGTTATGTCTATTTTAAGAAATATGCTCGGATTTCGATTTTGCAAACTAGAATTGGTGCCCAAAAGAATATAATTGGAGATCTTATCGTATGATGATTTTGCTTAATTACCTCAATAATTTGCTAATTTGAAATAATTGAAAATCGGTGTTCGGTGTTTAACGGGGTTAAGGGAGGAGGGGCGCATTATATATCGATGTGATCATACCACCACTAAAGTACTAGATCTTATAAAAACTACGAAGTTAAGCGTGCTTGGACAAGAGTAGTAATAAGATGGGTGACCTCTGGGAAGTCATTGTGCACCTCGATTTTAAATGCCACGAATAGAGGGATCCCCGCTTGTAAACGCCATAAATAGAGAGAACTCGGCACTTATAAAGTGCCATGATAGAGGAAACCCCGGCACTTATAAACGCCGGGTTATAGGCTTCCACGACACTTATAAACGCCGGGTTAGAGGCTTCCACGGCACTTATAAACGCCGGGTTAGAGTCTTCCACGGCACTTATAAACGTCGTGGATAATTAAGCGCCGCCAATTACTTTTCCTGACACCATTTTTCTTGACGCCATGTAAACGCCATCTAAAATCTTTTTAAGGCATTTATAAGGTTTTAAAGGCATTTATAGGCGCCATTAGAAGCCCGACGTGTTGTAGTGATTACTAGCTTCTTGGTTACTTCTGTCAGCTCAAAGTTGGCAGACGATGATGGTTTTATCCGAGTTTTGGGAAAAGCTCCAGGATTGAACCGTTGGGTAGTCATTCTTCGCTTGTGGTTCTCCATTTCCAAGTGTTTGCCTTCCTGACGAAGTGCCTTGTTGACCAATTGCTCAAATTCGGAGTAGTCGTGGGAAATCAATTGAATTGATAACTCGTCATTGAGTCCATCTAGGAATCTCTCCTGCTTGGCTTCATCTGTGGCCACATCTTCTGGTGCGTAGCGTGCTAGCTGGTTGAACTTGTGTAGATACTCCGTTACCGTATGACCTCTTTGGCGTAGACTGCGAAATTCTTTCTTCTTTAATGCGATCAAGCCAGATGGGATGTGAGCTCTACGGAAAGCTACCACGAACTCATCCCAGATGATGGCTTGGGCGTTCTGGTGGGTGATACGGAAGTTGTCCCACCACTCTGCAGCGGATCCACTGTCGGGACCCGAATTTGCAAATCCGGACCCTCTGTGTATTCAGCACTAGTCCAGGAACGCGCTAGTGCACACAGTCTTAACATCGGTAAATATCACAATCATACCACTTGATATTAATAAAATACTTTAATTAAATAGTCAAACTGGTTGCTCGACCTTATGGTCAAGTTACAAATATACGCCACGCAGGGCAAAACTTATTAAGAGAGAAATAATAGCAGCGGAAAATAAGATAACTTCGTGGCGCCATCCAGTATACCACGTGCAACCAGTGGGCTCGCTCCTAAGTAGACGGTTCCTCTTGGAGCTCCTCCTCCAAAGCTGGTGTAGTCTCCTCTTCAACTGGTGTTGTATTGTGGCAAGGGTGAGTACTTGGTACTCAGCAAGTCATGCACAGAATGCAGCTAATATACTACATGCATGGCTTAATACAAAGGAGTGGCTTAAGGTATTTTTGCAGTAAGAGCATTTAGCAGGTATCATAAGTAGATTCGAAAGCAGTAGTAACAAGTAAAGCATAGATAACTTTTCACAGGTTTAGTAAACATCTTTCTCATCCTAATCCACATTTCTATCAACATCATTATTAATCCAACCCAACCCTTCAAGTCCAAGTTATTTTTGAGAAAATCTAACCCTTGACTGTAATTCCCGAGCGATGTCCATTACCGCGGACACGGCTATTCGAATAGATTTTACACTCTGCAGAGGTTATGCACTTTACCCACAAGATACAGTTAAACACCACAAAGGCGAGTTCCCGTAACAAAGTCTTTCGGAAACTTCTAACAATACAAGTGAGCCTCCCCGGTTATTGCACACTAACCCTTCCCTTAGCGAAGGCGAAGTTTAAGCCAATCAACCGTTAGATGGGTACCTGGCCGCAGCCGCGGTACGCTCCCCCGTACAACATACACAAAGGGTGTAGTTGACCTCCTGAGGTCCCACAGGTACGTTATTAGCAACTTAATCAACTAGGTCCGTCCCATTACAGACATGTGGTTGCAAGATTGACTTAGTTCAAAGGCTTGCAAGGTGAAGTCCTTAGGGTGACCAGGGCAAGACTACCCGAAGAACCAAAACAACATTCCCAATGCCTCAACTGGCCCACCTGATCATTCTTGCCACATGCCCCGGTCAAAAGCTATTTATCAAACCCCAGTTGATTACCATGCACCACGTGCCATCAACATCACATGATACCTTTCCAAAACAGGTTCAATATGTCATTAAGTCAATATTAACGTTTGAGTGTCCAAAATCATGTCATGAGCACGTAGCAGGTCTAAGCCATATACTACAATGATCTACAAACCCATGTTGGCAATCTAGTAATGTCCAACTAATAATCTACAACTAGGGTGACAAGGGGTCATGGCATATATTTAAGTAATCAAGGTGTCATACAGCAATTTGGCATTTATCTAATTTCCCATATTTAAATAAAGTATTTTCTAATTGAACTAGCATGCAATAATTTGAACCAAAATATATTTCAAAATGGGATCAATATGGTCAAAGCATAAATTGCCTTCAAAAAGTACTTGTTCTTGGTCTTGAGTTGGATACTGAGTCAATACTTCTCCTTCGAATCCCTCCGGCACTTCAACGTCTACTCGTAAAGCGTGCAAATAGCAATACACGAATAAACAATAGGCAAAAAGTGTCCAAACATCCAAATAAAATACATAAACAGAGAGAACATAATTTTATGAATTTTTAGGAACTGGAAACGTTAAATTCGGAGTTAAAATGCAAAAGTTATGATTATTTAAAGTTTAAATAATCAATTAAATAATTTTACAGAGAAAAACTTTAGTCCAAAAATTAAATAAAATTCATAATTAGGTAGATCTCAATTTTATACAAATTTAGAAATTTGAATTACTCAAATCGGAGTTGAAACGCAAAAGTTATAAGCGTTTGAAATTTGAATCAAAATCTGAAATCATTATTTCGAAATAATAAATCATTTTCTTTTTCGGAAATTAATTATTGCGTCAGCGAGGACACGTGTCAGTATCCGATTGGTCCACGTGGACTTGCTGACGTCACCACCGAACGGGTCCCGTGATGACGTCATGCTGACGTCAGCATGACACGTGGCACCTCCCGGGCGCTGCCACGTGTCCGGTCCATGGACTAGGTCCACGGGTGGCACGGGTCCACGCGGATCTGGCAAGACGGCTTTGCGCGGTGACATGCGAGCCCGCATGTCGGCCGCCCACATGCGCCCGCGACGGCGACGCGCTGAGCTACGTGGCACACCGTCGTGTCCGTTGATTTGAAAATCAACGGCCGCGATTAGATCCAGGGTTAACACGTTGAAAACTACACGGTGATCGTGGGCCGTTCGATCTAGATCGGACGGTCCAGATCTAACCCTACGTTAACGCTGCTACGGCATGAGGTGATCGTGGGCCGTTGGATCTTGATCCAACGGTCCAGATCTAATCGGGTTTGGAAACACGTGAACTCACCTCAACCGCACGATCAAGATCGGACGGCGCACAGAGCTCGCGAGGGCTGATGGCGGTGCGGTGGTCGGGGACGAACGGAGCTGGGGAAGGCGACCTTCGGAGCGGCGTTGCGGTGCTCCTCCGGCGAGATGGGTGCACGGCTCGGGCGCGTCTCGGCGAGGGGTTTTCAGATATGGGCTCGGTGTCGACGGAGCGGCTCTGGACACGGCGGAAGACGGCAGAAACCACCGTGGAGACCCAACCAACTCCGGTGAGCAATCGGGCACGAACGGCGGCGGCTAGGGTTTCGGGAGGTGGGGCAAAAGGTGCGCACGGTTGAAGCGAACCTCGGACGATGACCCACGCCTTAAATGGCCTCGACATGCGCGCACAAAACGGAAACCTAACCGGACGTGGCGGCTACGCGGCGGCGGAGTCCAGCTCAGATTCGGCGGAGACGACGACGCACGGCCGTCCACGTGGCACGATCGACGGTCACGATCGCGTGGGTGCGATCGGATCCGACCCGGACTCAGCTCGAACCGGTGCGGTCCAATTTGGACCGTTGGATCTCGATCCAACGGTCGGGATCGAATGGGGTTCGGTCAAGTCACGTGGCTCGGGTCGGACTCGGACTCGGGTCCGGTCGGATGAACAGTACTTGACCCGACTCGATTTTCCAGCGATTTAATATTTAAAATAATTCCCAGAAATTCATTTAATTCATTAAAAATAGCAAAAGACTCAGAAAAATTCCAGAAAAATTCTGGAAAATATTTTGGGACATTTTGGACTCAAATAAAATATTTCCAACAAATTTTTATTTGCAAAGTTTAATTCTTTAATTATTTCAAAATGGAATAAATTCAAATAAATTCCAAATAAATCCAAATAAATCCCAGAAAATTCCAAAAAAATTCACCAAAGTGCCAAATCACACATGAACTTAAGAAAAGCAAAATTTTGGGGTGTTACAAACCTCCCCCCCTTAACAGAATCTCGTCCCCGAGATTCAAGGCTTACTAAAGAATAGGTTCGGAAACTCTTTCTTCAAATCCTCTTCGCGCTCCCAAGTTGCTTCGCTCTCTGCATGGTTGCTCCATTGAACTCTACAGAAGCGGGTTGACTTGTTCCTCGTCTCTCGATCCATTGTGTCTAGAATCTTCACGGGGTGCTCCTTGTAAGTCAAATCTTCTTGCAACTCAATTGACTCTAGCGGTGTCTGTTCCTCAGGGACTCGGAGACACTTCTTCAACTGGGACACGTGGAACACGTCATGCACTCCTGCTAATGACTGCGGTAACTCCAGCTGGTAAGCAACTTCGCCTCTGCGGCTCAAAATCTTAAATGGTCCAACATAACGGGGTGCGAGTTTCCCTTTGGCATGGAACCTCCTAACTCCCCTGAGAGGCGTAACTCTGAGGTATACAAAGTCTTCTGGTTCAAAACTCAAATCCCGGCGACGATTGTCAGCATAACTCTTCTGTCGTGATTGGGCTATCTTCAACCTTTCCCTAATCATGGCAATCTGCTCTTCCGCTTCTTGAGGAATATCAGGCCCAAAGACACGGCGCTCACCGGTCTCATTCCAGTTCAATGGCGTCCGGCATGGTCGACCATACAGTGCCTCAAACGGTGACATCTGTAAACTAGCCTGGTAACTATTATTGTAACTGAATTCGGCATACGGCAAACTCTTATCCCAAGAGGTAGCATAAGCCAATGCACACGCTCTTAACATATCTTCCAGAATCTGATTGACTCTTTCGATCGGCCATCCGTCTGTGGATGATAAGGCATCTTGAAGTTCAAACGGGTTCCCATGGCTTCATGTAGCTTATTCGAGAACCTCGAGGTAAGCGGGTACCTCTATCCTATTACGATCTTCTTTGGCACTCCATGCAAGCAGGCGATCCACGATCATATACAACTCTGCTAACTTATCTCCCGAGTAAGTGGTCTTCACGGGGATAAAATGGGCTACTTTGGTCAAGCGATCCACTATAACCCATATGGAGTCATAACCTCCCTGAGTCTTGGGTAAACCGGTGATGAAATCCATTCCGATTTCCTCCCACTTCCACTCAGGTATCTTCAACGGCTGTAGCAATCCTGCTAGTCTCTGATGCATTGCCTTGACTCTCTGGCATATGTCGCACAGCGCAACATGCTCGGCAACCTCACGCTTCATGCTCGGCCACCAGAATCCTTCCTTCAAATCCTGATACATCTTGGCGCTTCCTGGGTGAATTGAATACTTGGAGTCATGGGCTTCCTCCAAAATCAGTTGCTTTAATTCCTTCTTGTTGGGCACACAAATCCGATCCTTCATCCATAACGTGCCTTGCTCATCGAACTTGAAGTCCTCTGCCTTGCCTTCCTCCTTGATGGACTTAATCCTGCGGATCTTGTCATCATCCTTCTGTCCTTCTCGGATCTGATCCTCTAGGGTAGGCTTCACTTCCAATGCGGCCAAGAATCCGCTAGGTACCACCTCAATCTTCATTCTCTGGAAATCCTCACATAGCTCATCCTGACTTGTGGCTAGAAACATACTCACAGTATGGCTTTTCCGACTCAGAGCATCGGCTACTACGTTGGCCTTTCCAGGATGGTAATGGATTCCAACATTATAGTCCTTCATCAACTCTAACCACCTCCTTTGCCTCATATTCAGATCCGACTGGGTGAATATGTACTTAAGGCTCTTATGATCCGTGTATACTTCACATCTGTTCCCGATCAGATAGTGACGCCATATCTTCAAGGCATGCACTACGGCAACTAACTCTAGGTCATGCGTCGGATAATTTTGTTCATGCGGCCTCAACTGCCTTGATGCATAAGCGACAACCTTTCCATTCTCGTGACAAAGACACATCCCAGTCCTTGGCGCGATGCGTCACAATAAATATCAAAGCTTTGATTAACATCCGGTAGAACTAACACTGGTGCTGATGTCAATCGTTTCTTCAGTTCTTCAAAAAACCTTTCTCGCACTCTGGCGTCCATGCAAACTTCTTCTTCTTTTTCAGCAATTGCGTGAGGGGTTTCGCAATTGTCGAAAAGCCTTCAATGAAACGGCGATAGTAACCTGCCATTCCAAGAAAACTCCGGATCTGGGTCACAGTCTTCGGCTGCTCCCAATGTAACACAGCTTCTACCTTGCTTGGATCAACGGTGACTCCTTCTGCGGTCATTACATGTTCGAGGAATTCCACTTTGTCCTTCCAAAAATCACACTTACTGAACTTGGCGAAGAGTTGCTGTTCTCTAAGCTTTTCCAAAACTCACCTCAAGTGTTCGGCATGTTCATCCTCTGTCTTGGTGTAGATTAGAATATCATCTTATGAACACAACAACAAACTTGTCCAAATATTCCATGAACACCTTATTCATCATATTCATGAAATATCTTTGGTGCATTAAATCGAGACCAAAGGACATAACAGTAAACTCGTAATGTCCATATCTTGACGAAAATGCGGTCTTCGAAATATCCTCAGATCGGATCTTCAACTGATGGTATCCCGATCTCAGATCAATCTTGGAGAAAACTTCGGCTCCTCTCAGCTGGTCAAACAAATCATCAATCCTGGGTAGCGGATACTTATTCTTCATGGTGACTTCATTGAGTGCACGGTAGTCAATGCACGTCCTGAAACTCCTGTCCTTCTTCTTGACGAACAAAACTGGTGCTCCCCACGGCGACGAACTCGGTCTGATAAATCCTTTCTCCATTAACTCTTCAAGTTGTTTCTTCATCTCTACCAATTCCTCGGTGGACATCCGATAGGGTCTCTTTGCTATCGGTGCTATACCAGGTACAAGCTCTATCACAAACTCTATGTCCCTGTCTGGCGGCATACCAGGTAGATCTTCAGGAAAAACATCTGGGTATTCATTCACTACTGAGACATCCTCTATGCTGATTGCCTTGGTACTGTTAACCATCAACTGTCCATCTCTAACGGCAGTAGCTTGAAATTCCACTTTCTTTCCATACGGGCTCTCAACTGAGATAGTCCTTCTTCCACAATCCAATACGGCCTTGTGCTTGGATAACCAATCCATTCCCAAAATAACATCTAAGGTCTGGGTCTCCAAAATAATAAGGTTCGCTAGGAACTCTATCCCATCTATTAGTATTCTCACCCCAGAACATCCTACTTTTGTTCGGAGTTCGGAACCAGGGGTTTGAACTAAAAGCATGCATTTAAGTCTTGCAATCTCCAAATCATTTTTAGCAGCAAAGCCTTGTGAAACAAACGAATGCGAAGCTCCAGAATCACACAAAACTGTTGCAGGTACTGAGTTGACTAGTAACTTACCCAGTACGACATCCGTGGCATTCTGCAGTGCATCTGCGGTGACATGGTTGACTCGGCCTCTTACCACAGTCTGGGGTGTGGCTCCTGGTGCTGGCGTCCTAGCTGGTGTGGATCCCAAGTTGAAGCGGACTGGGGTCACTCCTGCTGTCTTCTTAGGACAACTGTTGGCAAAGTGTCCGGGCTCGTTGCAATTGTAGCAGCGTCTCACTGTCCCCTGTTGACTGCCTGAAGCGGCGTTTCTGGCTGGGGCTGGGGTCTGATAGTTCTGATTGACGGGTGTTGGTGTTGGTGACGGTGTCCTTGTAGTATTCTGCGGCTGGAATCTGAAAAGCTGATTTGGCGCAACCCTCAAACGTTGCTGCGCTCCCTGACACGATCACGATCTGCATCCTGCGCTTCTGTTCTCGTCAGTTCCTTGCGCTTGTCCTCAAGAATAAGCGCCTTATTCACCAACTCTTGGAAATCTGGAAAGGTGTGGGTGATCAATCCCACCTGCAATCTGAGTTAAGTCCCTTCATGAAACGAGGTATGCGGCTTTATCCGTCACTACGTCTTGGTGCGTAACGTGCAAGCTGTGTGAACTTGTTCGGTATTCGACCACCGGTGATTACCTGCTTGATGCCCTGAACTCCTCCTTCTTGAGATCCATGATTCCTTCAGGCACGTGATCTTGTGAAACGCATTGGTGAACTCCTCCCAAGTGATATCACGAGGGTTCTCTTGCGTGGCACGAAGTTCTCCCACCATTCATTTGTCCCTTCCAAGCGATGAGAGGCGTAGAGTACCTTCTCATTTCCCATGCATTGAAGCGATGTGTAGCTTCCTCTCAATTGACCTTAACCAATCATCGGCCTCCAACGGATTGGCATTCCCGAGAAAAAGTGGGTGGATGAGTCCTCATGAACTCGGCAGTTTGGTATTACGGCGTTGTCACGATTGACTTGATTGGCAAAGTGGCCTCGAGCAAAGGACGTGTTGCATATGTTGCAACATAGAATGCATCAACTAAGTCTGAGCGGCAAGAAATGCTCCAATATTCTGCATGTCGGTGGCGGTCTTTGGTGCTCCATCATTGGAGTTTTCTGTTGGGCGAGAACCACTTCCACTGCCTCCAAGGTTTCCACGAGTGTTCACCATCTGTGGCTTGCTCTAGGTTTTTAGAGATGAGAGGGAAACAAGAATAGGCAAGTAATATGAATTTATGCGGGGCGAAAGGTGTAACTTAAGGGTCCAACTTTTTTTTATTTTAATCAATAGTAACTTGGTATGGTTGCTTACAATGCCTAGGGGCCTTGCAACACATACTGCACACTCAGCAAGCAATGAAAATCCAAATCGAACTAACACTGGAGTCTAACGCCTAAAGGGTGACTCTTTATTCTATGACGCGACTCGGCGAAGGAGTCTCACTATAGAACCTACGCTCACTCATCGAGAAAACCTCCACGGCCTGGGTACGGACGCTGCGGCATAGGCGCGAAACGATTGCCATGTCCAGCAACTGTGTCATCTGTGGTAGTCGAAGAAGCAATGTCCTCCTCAAGCTCGGCTCCTCCGGTCGGCTCGTGCGGCTCGAGCATTGGCTCGCTCGTGCGCATAATGCCGTCTCTAACTCTCCAATCCTTTGCAGGAGGTGTGACACATACTCTTGAGCTTCCCGCCATCTCGTTCTTCTCCGTCGTGATCTCCTTGCGGGCCTTTGTAGCTCCTTGCTTGTATCATCGAGTACATCCTCCTGGCGACAACAAGTCGTGCCAAGCTGTGTAACCATGGCATCCTCATCCCGAATCACCTTCGGGTCAAGAAGGTTATTCGCTTGCGGATGATATCGAACACCGTGCTCTCAATTCTCTGGCGTAGATACGGGTAATGTGCCGCATTGCTCGTCGTGACACCTCTTGGATACCCATACGCATTGTAGACCTCTGGCGGTCAGTTGTATCCAAGGCGATTGCACTGGGCCCTTCTTCCTAGCGGTACCACAATCTTCACGTCACAAGCCTTGATCAATCTGCGCCTGCGATCACGTCCACTTGGTATTGCGGCTTCTCAAAATCTCAGAGTCTCAGCATACGCCAAAGTTCCGCGGCGTGACCAACCTCCAGATCGACGTAGTTGAACTCTCCCTCCATCTGTCACAAGAGTGCTCACGTAAGAACTCGAAATTTTTAAATCGTGACAAGGTAAGGAAAAATTCAGCAAGAGACAAGAAAAGAGAGAATGGGATAAGTCGAGATGTCCTTTCTTGTCTTGACAAATTTTATCTTTTTAGAAAATAGGTTTCATCCTTACTACGACCATTCTAGCTAGGGTTGAGCCTACGGTCAGTATGGCTCTGATACCACCTCTGTCGGGACCCGAATTTGCAAATCCGGACCCTCTGTGTATTCAGCACTAGTCCAGGAACGCGCTAGTGCACACAGTCTTAACATCGGTAAATATCACAATCATACCACTCGATATTAATAAAGTACTTTAATTAAATAGTCAAACTGGTTGCTCGACCTTATGGTCAAGTTACAAATATACGCCACGCAGGGCGAAACTTATTAAGAGAGAAATAATAGCAGCGGAAAATAAGATAACTTCGTGGCGCCATCCAGTATACCACAGGCAATCGATCGGGCTCGCATCCCTAAGTAGACGGTTCCTCTTGGAGCTCCTCCTCCAAAGCTGGTGTAGTCTCCTCTTCAACTGGTGTTGTATTGTGGCAAGGGTGAGTACTTGGTACTCAGCAAGTCATGCACATAATGCAGCTAATATACTACATGCATGGCTTAATACAAAGGAGTGGCTTAAGGTATTTTTGCAGTAAGAGCATTTAGCAGGTATCATAAGTAGATTCGAAAGCAGTAGTAACAAGTAAAGCATAGATAACTTTTCACAGGTTTAGTAAATATCTTTCTCATCCTAATCCACATTTCTATCAACATCATTATTAATCCAACCCAACCCTTCAAGTCCAAGTTATTTTTGAGAAAATCTAAACCTTGACTGTAATTCCCGAGCGATGTCCATTACCGCGGACACGGCTATTCGAATAGATTTTACACTCTGCAGAGGTTATGCACTTTACCCACAAGATCTGATTAAACACCACAAAGGCGAAGTTCCGTAACAAAGTCTTTCGAAACTTCTAACAATATAAGTGAGCCTCCCGGTTATTGCACACTAACCCTTCCCTCAAGGCGAAGTTTAGGCCAATCAACCGTTAGATGGGTACTGGCGCAGCCATACGCTCCCCGTACAACATACACAAAGGGTGTAGTTGACCTCACGAGGTCCCACAGTGCACGTTATTAGCAACTTAATCAACTAGGTCCGTCCCATTACTGGACATGTGGTTGCAAGATTGACTCAGTTCAAAGGCTTGCAAGGTGAAGTCCTTAGGGTGACCAGGCAAGACTACCCGAAGAACCAAAACAACATTCCCAATGCCTCAACCGCCCACTTTTTGATCATTCTTGCCACATGCCCCTGGCCAAAAGCTATTTATCAAACCCAGCTTGATTACCATGCACCACGTGCCATCAACATCACATGATACCTTTCCAAAACAGGTTCAATATGTCATTAAGTCAATATTAACGCTTTGAGTGTCCAAAATCATGTCATGAGCACGTAGCAGGTCTAAGCCATATACTACAACGATCTACAAACCCATGTTGGCAATCTAGTAATGTCCAACTAATAATCTACAACTAGGGTGACAAGGGGTCATGACACATATTTAAGTAATCAAGGTGTCATACAGCAATTTGGCATTTATCTAATTTCCCATATTTAAATAAAGTATTTTCTAATTGAACTAGCATGCAATAATTTGAACCAAAATAGATTTCAAAATGGGATCAATATGGTCAAAGCATAACTTGCCTTCAAAAAGTACTTGTTCTTGGTCTTGAGTTGGATACTGAGTCAATACTTCTCCTTCGAATCCCTCCGGCACTTCAACGTCTACTCGTAAAGCGTGCAAATAGCAATACACGAATAAACAATAGGCAAAAAGTGTCCAAACATCCAAATAAAATCCATAAACAGAGAGAACATAATTTTATGAATTTTTAGGAACTGGAAACGTCAAATTCGGAGTTAAAATGCAAAAGTTATGATTATTTAAAGTTTAAATAATCAATTAAATAATTTTACAAAGAAAAAATTTTGTCCAAAAATTAAATAAAATTCATAATTAGGTAGATCTCAATTTTATACAAATTTAGAAATTTGAATTACTCAAATCGGAGTTGAAACGCAAAAGTTATAAGCGTTTGAAATTTGAATCAAAATCTGAAATCATTATTTCGAAATAACAAATCATTTTCTTTTTCGGAAATTAATTATTGCGTCAGCGAGGACACGTGTCAGTATCCGATTGGTCCACGTGGACTTGCTGACATCACCACCGAACGGGTCCCGTGATGACGTCATGGCGTCGACGCCGCGATGACACGTGGCACCTCCGGCGCCGCCACGTGTACGGGTCCATGGATCGGGTCCGCAGGCGACGGGTCCACGGTGGGTGGCGACGCGGCGAGTGCGGTGACATGCGAGCCGCGCATGTCGGCGCCCACGTCGCGCGCGCGATGCGACAGCGCTTAGGCTACGTGGCACAATCGTGTCCGTTGATTTGAAAATCAACGGCCGCGATTAGATCCAGGGTTAACACGTTGAAAACTACACGGTGATCGTGGGCCGTTCGATCTAGATCGGACGGTCGAGATCTAACCCTACATTAATGCTGCTACGGCATGAGGTGATCGTGGGCCGTTGGATCTTGATCCAACGGTCCAGATCTAATCGGGTTTGGAAACACGTGAACTCACCTCAACCGCACGATCAAGATCGGACGGCGCCTGAGCTTCGCGAGGGTCGATGGCGGTGCGGTGGTCGGGACGAACGGAGCTGGGAAGGCGACCTGAGCGGCGTTGCGGTGCTCCTCCGCGAGATGGGTGCAGGGCTCGGTCGCGTCTCGGCGAGTGGTTTTCAGATATGCGCTCGGTGTCGACGGAGCGGCTCTGGACACGGCGGATGACGGCAGAAACCACCGTGGAGACCCAACCAACTCCGGTGAGCAATCGGGCACGAACGGCGGCGGCTAGGGTTTCGGGAGGTGGGGCAAAAGGTGCGCACGGTTGAAGCGAACCTCGGACGATGACCCACGCCTTAAATGGCCTCGACATGCGCAAGACAAAGCGGAAACCTAACGGACGTGGCGGCTCTGTGGCGGCGGAGTCGGCTTCATTCGGCGGAGACGACGACGCATGGCCGTCCACGTGGCACGATCGACGGTCACGATCGTGTGGGTGCGATCGGATCCGACCCGGACTCAGCTCGAACCGGTGCGGTCCAATTTGGACCGTTGGATCTCGATCCAACGGTCGGGATCGAATGGGGTTCGGTCAAGTCACGTGGCTCGGGTCGGACTCGGACTCGGTCGATCGGATGAAACGATTACTTGACCCGACTCGATTTTCCAGCGATTTAATATTTAAAATAATTCCCAGAAATTCATTTAATTCATTAAAAATAGCAAAAGACTCAGAAAAATTTCAGAAAAATTCTGGAAAATATTTTGGGACATTTTGGACTCAAATAAAATATTTCCAACAAATTTTTATTTGCAAAGTTTAATTCTTTAATTATTTCAAAATGGAATAAATTCAAATAAATTCCAAATAAATCCAAATAAATCCCAGAAAATTCCAAAAAAATTCACCAAAGTGCCAAATCACACATGAACTTAAGAAAAGCAAAATTTTGGGGTGTTACATCCACTCAGCTGATAAGAAGCGAACAAGACTCGCTCTCGGTCGTTGCACTGAATGATGTCCAGCTTCTTCTCAATGTTTCTGAGCCAGTCATCGGCGTCCAATGGCTCGGTGCTGCTGGAGAAGCTTGGAGGTCTCGTTATCATAAACTCTGACAGTCTGGACTGAGGAGATGCATGAGCTTGTTGGTTAGCTTGAACAGTCTGGTTATTGTTGATGGACTGAGCCAGGATTTGGATGAGTTGGTTCTGATTGTTCAACATTTGCTACCAGTTGGGTCCATCTACAGGAGGAGGTGGCAGACTGGGTGGAGGTGGACTGTCGTTGTTACAACGATTGTTCACCATCTGACGGTTGGGAACAAGGTTTAGGAAGGAGAAGACTGGGAACGAAGGGGTAAGGATTTCGCACCAAAAGAAGCAATAAACTCCAACTTTTAAAAAAAAAAAAAACTATTGTGGCTGCCAACAAAAGAGGAAAAAGGACAGCACACAATCACCGTCTACAAAAAAAAATGGATAGCTTACTCTAGACCTTAATTGGGTATTCTTTCTGATGTTGACATTCCTAATCTTCAGGTATGGTACAAGTCGTCATCCTTTCGGAAGGTACTTTTCAATTCATCGCTTTGCTGGAAGCTCCGTCTAATATTTTGAGAGTCGGGATGAAGTAGATAAAACTCCTTTTTAAATAAGAATTTAGATAAGGACAAGATAGGATAAGATGAGAGTAGAGCTTATTCAAAATATTATTTTTATTTCAAAATAAGTCCTTAAGGTTAAACCATTCTGACTAAGGCCACTCCTACAGTCGATATGGCTCTGATACCATCTCTGTCGGACCCCGGAATAACACCTCCGAAATCCTCTGTGTATTCTGTACTAGTCCAGGAAATGCTAGTACACACAGTAGAAATGAAACCATAGCATATCCCACGCTCTTTATTAATAATAAATATTCAAAATACAAATGAAATGGCGCGCAGGCCAACGAATAAATAAACGAATAAATAAAAGCAGCGGAATTAAAGAATAATAAGTAGAGCCCAATTAATTTGCCACAGGCAATCGACTGGGGACATGGCCTAGTCCAACTGATCCTCACCATCGTGATACTCCTCCTCTGAAGTGGCAAATTAAGCAAGGGTGAGTACATACGTACTCAGCAAACCACACCGGAAATGCAATATAAATGTACGGGTAATCAAAGGATGGCAATATGGTTTATTTAAGCATAAAGCAACAGTTTAATAATATTTTCAATAATTTTAAAAGGCATACTTTATTCCAAAAATCAAATCTATAAAATTTTAACTCAGGAATCTCTCCTGGAATTGGCTAAGTCATACCCATGATGGACTCCCTCCATCCAACATCATTTCTGAAAACCAAATTTTAGTTTACTAAAGTCTAATATGAGAATGGCTTGCTCGGCATGCCCATATCCGCGGGCGCGGCTAATCGATTAGTTTGACACTCTGCAGAGGTTGTACAACTTTACCCACAAGACATAATATTTCCCTTTTATGTCAACACACTTCCTTTGGTGAGTGACAGAGAAGATTATGACAAGGCCCCTATATTAGACTCATACATGTAGTCATGCCCGCTAAGGTTTCACCTCTGAAAGACTCCCTCTATTCAGAAGCCCCCTCTTGCGCCAGAGTGGCAGCATCTCGCTTTCACCACACCACTACCCCCATATGGCATGACTGTCCATGAAATGATTTAATAAGGATAGCCAGGTCTGTCCCATTCCAGACTCGGGGTAGTACGGTTAGGCTTTACATTCAGCGAGACTCAGACCGGTCCTTAATTGACTAGGCGAGACTGTCCACAAACCCAGAACCATGACCTCACCACTTTCCAACCAATTCTACTTGGGTCTAAGTCATTTTCATTTTAACCATACTATCTCCACACTATTACTAACATTGATCATCATAAGTTTCCATTTGAACATGTCATCATTTTGGCATAAAATTCCCCAAAACTTCCTAAGTTCAGTTCTAAGCATATCTAAGCAATGTCTAAATATTACCATAGTCATAAATCATATTTTTCCTAAGGTTACAAGGATATCGGAATTTAAATGTCAAGGGTGGCACATCAATCATGGTCATATCTATCTTTTAAAACTAGGTCGAAAATTAATGTCTATAACAAATAAGCATGCAATAATTTTAAATACAACATACAAGTTCATAAACTGGGAGCAACATGGTCAAGGGGGTGTGACTTGCCTGGTTCGATGAGTTGCTGCTCAAAATCGTCGTTCGGGAACTCCTCGGACTCTCCGTAATCTACGCATAAAAAGCACCCAAATTCAAATTAAACCCAAATGAATTCAAATAGACATAAATTGAATTTCGAACTAGCTCTAAACTGAAATTTAAGATTTTTAATGAATTTAGGAGGAAGAACGGAGCCAAACGGAGTTCGAACGGGTGAAAACGGGCTCCCGAGAGTTTAAAAACGAATAAAACGGATTTGCTGGAATTTTTAAATCATTTTTAAAAGAAAAACCGAATTACCGCGTCATGCTGACGTCAGCGGCATTTTTCGGATTTTTGAAATCATTTTTTTTCTTTTTATAAAGCTGACAGGTGGGGCCACTGGCCGTGGACTGAGTCCACACGCACGGTGGACCGGGCGCGTGCGCTGCCTTGCGGTGCGCGTCGAAGCGAGGCGGTGGCGCGAGGCGGCAGGCGGCGGTCGGAGGAGCTTCGGCGGCCGGGGCGGCTTAGCGGCGAGGCGGCAGGCGCGGCCGAGGCGGGAAAACGGCGGTGGCGGCTATGGGGAGAGAGGGGCATGGGAGAGCGGAGAGGCATGGGAAGATGGGGGTCCTATGGCCTTTTATAGGGGAGGGAGAGGCGGCGCTGCGCTCAGCAGCGAAGATGGCGGCGGCGGTTGCGAGGCGCGATTGCGGCGGAAAGGGCGGGGCGGCCGTTGGCGGCGGTGACCCAGGCGCAGGGGAGCAAGGCGTTACAGTAGTGACCATGACGAGCATGCACACCTTACCATGATAGTCAGTTTAATCAAGTAAGTAAGTACAATTAAATAATTAAGTGATTAATTAGCTAAAAGTGATTTAATTAAGTAAAGTGATTAATGAAAAATCATTAATTAGTTGATTTGATTGGCACTTTACTACCGATGAACTGGAGTTCGATAGAAACCTGTCGTGGTCCCATGATGGGACATGCAAGTGGGCCAGCTCTGCTATGGTATAGGAGCTTGACAGGTGATGTATATCATTTGTTGTGCCTTTCACGGTCAAAGAGAGGATTATTTCATAAATATATTTTAAAAAACATTTTCGATGGTTAGAAAAGGGAAGACTTCCGGACATGCTAGGAAAAAGTAAGAATAGCACTACGAGAAAGCCCAAATGGAAGCACGTATGTCTTTTTTAGTATGGTTGTAGTCTTTTTGAGAAGTAGCTTTCGGATGGGTTGCATGGCTAAAAGGTTGCACAATTGAGCTGAAGAGGTTTGGTATTTAGCAGCTAGCTTTTAGGTGTAGGTGCGGGTTGGGAACTTGGATGAGAAGGGTGGTGTTTGGGATTTTATACCTGATAGGAGGGGATCGTTTTCTTCAACTCCAGTGGCAAAGTTAGAACTCTAACCCACTAAAACCATAGAAAACTACCTCAGACTAGCTTTTAGCTTTTAGTTTCTCCTAGTATAAATAGACTGATGACTTTTAGATTCTAACTGTAAAAAAACCAGCTATTTTAGATAACTTTCAACTTAGAGATAGGCGTGCAAACGGAGCAGATACGGACGGATTTCATTCATTCTGTATCCTATTCCAAATTTATTCTCGGATATAGAATTGGATACAAACAGTGCCGATTACTTCAGTCGCGAATACGGAGCGAATACAGATCGTTCCGGATACGGTTAGTCTCAGTCACAAATAGTTAGTCGGATAATGCGTGAAAACAGAAACTATATATGTCATGCACATTAGGATCGATCAACCATACATAAAATTTTACTAGAACCTTCAAGACATATAAAAGTGTTTTAAATTCAATAATATGTGTCTTCCCTACAAAAGAATAATATGCAACCAAGTATAATTTCAATCAACATATGAACTTATATGATGTATAATGTTTATATTTATCGATCTATTATCGGATATCTATTTCACTAATTTACACTGATATTTTTTCGGATATCTCGAATATGCGCGTACGGATCAGATACGAATCGAATACTTCTCTTTCCATATCTTAACCCATATTTTTACAGATATGCGGATTTGAATCCGGATCGAATCTGGATATAACCGGATATCATTTTTTCAGATTCGAATCGGGTTTTAAACAAATTCAAGATCGGATCGGTCAGAAATTACCCGCTCCTTTTACAACAAGTAGAGAGGAGAAACCAAAGCTAAAGCCAGCTAAAACAGAGCCACAATCTCCCATGACTGTAGAAACTGACAACCAGATCCCACCGATGCTGCATATCCGGATCCACTTGCTGGTACCGATGATTTTTCTTTTTACCGCGCGGAGCGCCTGCACATCCGCGGCAACGCCACGTCGTGCCCCCTGTCCGTCTCACTGAATTTCCGGGCCCACAGGGATCCACTATGGCGATAAGATCGCCCGTCCCGTGCATCACCGGCAGGTGCCCGTGCCCACGACCCATGGTCAAAAAGATAGCGAGGCCGCGGCCGCATAGAACAGACGGACGGTCAGGATGGACCTCGCGCGCTGCGTTTGCGCGATCGTACGGAGAATGACGTATCCTGCAGAGATATATCTGTGCGGACGGGTGCGAGGTCCCAGCTACTGCTGATAGGGCGATTGCTCTGCGCCGCGCGGGGCCCTAGGATTTTGGGAAGTTTTTTAAAAATTCGGGAAAACTGATTGTCTCCTCCTCTTTGCACCCCTCGTGAAATCGTGATATCGCATCCAGCGTCCTCGTGAACAACTGTTTTGGCAAATGTTCACTGCCATAACATGGCTGGATGATCCGATCAAGAAACCGAACAGTTCATTTAGATACAATGCAATCTGTTCTTTGAAATTCTTGGCAAGAAGGTAGAATGTTTTTCAAAGCAAATTACCATCGCTCAAGATGAACGTCTGTAATTCTATCACAATACAGCTCATATATTAAGAGGGTTTGATGCATCTAAGGGGAATAGGTTGAATGCGTGTGACTGCATAAATTGCTTGATTTCACACCCAGTTTTAAATGTGCTTTAAGCCTCGAATGCTCAGGCCAAAACCATGGACACGTATTTATTTTTATTTCTGATATTTATTTATGGAGGTAAGTAGTCTACTAGATGGTTTACTGAATAATTTCTTTATTTCAGATTTTAAGCCTCCCGCTTTGTCACCTTTTCAACTATATCAACCTTCTTCCATTGAGTTCTAGTTCCTTTTGCAACCATGGGTGGACACATGAAAATAGTGGCATGACAGCCCAACATACTCCGTGTCACTATAACTATGAGTGTAAAGATAAATGTGAATCTATGTAACCCTCTTCCATCGGTTTCTAGTCACGTTTGCAACCAATGGTGTTGGCATGAGTAACACCCTTCATATCATTGCAACCATAGGTGGAAAGATAAATGTGTCTATGTAAACATTCAATTTTCAATGAAAAATTAGTATTTTGTGTAAATATGACGTTAGAATTTATATATAAGAAGTGTCATTAGATCCAAAGTGGAATAGGTATGCACTAATACAGGAGGACCAATGTGAGCAGACAATTTAACTTTTAGCACACTAACTAATACATTAGAAGCGACATTGTAATCAAGACCGAAGAAAATATTAGGTAAGAGCAAACGGTCGTAATTTTGCATAACGGCTTACATACAAAATTGTACCGATAAAAAGTAATATCACAACCATGATTCGAGGATAACGGGTGGAGGTATATGAGTGGTCATATTTCTGATGTAACAACTCATACGTTCGATGCTAGTTTAGCCAACTGTTCGCGCCAAAAACGTGAAGGGGGTTTTAGGCCTCGAACACACAAGACAAACACCGGGTTTGCAGAGCGTGCCAGTCGATTTGACCTGAAATCGACAAGGTAGAATTTGTAATTTGATCGAAGCCGATAAACAAGGATCTATCGGCTTTTCGCTAGTCGGCAAAAACCGATTAGGAGATAACTAGATCAATGATTCTGATTGATCCGGATACAAGGTAAAATCGGCTTCGGGAAGGCGATGCGCAACAAAACGAAGCAAATCAAACCTGGGTGAAATCGGCTAAAATCAACAATCGGCGATGCGCAACTATGTTGATTCCGTCGACTTGCAGAGAGATCTATGAGGCTAAAACAATGTAAAAGAAAAACTTGTAAAAGTAGATGTGTGTGTTGTTGGATTGATTTTTTCTCTTCGCCTGGCGCCCTCCCCCTTTTATAACACGCCTGACCGATCCGAGTTGTACATGGATACGGTGTATTTATCCGTATCGGCCTTTTATCCGATTTCCTTTCCTTTTTTAGAAACGGATTCCTTTTCCGAGCCGATTACCGATTCCTTTCTGTACGATACTTCTTCTACCTTTAGACCGATTCCAATACATACCGAATTTTGGTGCAAACATATGCCCCCCATTTTTGAAAGGTAACTTGTTATCTTTCAAAAATCCCTTCGTCTTTTCCGTGATCGGCTTAACGTTTAAGATTTTCCTCGGTAACTCCCCCATTAATGGCGCCGCAATGCTCTCGGTGCGTTTTCAATGCAGCAACTGTTCCCGCCTTTTCACCTTTTTCACCGAGGTATAAATATGAGACCCCCCTGCAGTCATTTTCACCCTGGCGTGCTCTCGTTAATCCTGAAATCGGCTTTCCTCCGCTTCAACCCTTCTTCTCATAGCATCGGCTGAAATGGACGCATCTCAGGTACTTGTTCCGATCCCAGATAGCGATCATCAGTACTTCCTAGGTCCTATAGGAACCATAGAACCCGATCTTTGTCATCGGAGACGAAATCCTAGACTCCTTTATCGGCTCTGGTTACAACATCAACGAGTGGTCCAAAAGTTTTAGGGCTTGGCCGACGGCTCTCAAGGGTGGAGGTCCTGGTACATTAGAGTATCGGCCCAAAGAGAGCAGAGTGGGAAGGTATGGGCATTGCGAGTGTATCCCCATGTCCTTAGCTGCTCCGGAACCCATGAATCTTTAGTAGGCTGCTTTGCTGCTATTTTTGGTCGGACTCTTTTAATGCCTTCTTTTCCCAACCGGTCCCATCGGCCCAACCCTTTTAGACATGGCCGAATTATCATCTTAGGCACGATGGAGAACAAATATCGGCTTTTAGTGGGAAACCTCGGTATAAATTGACCAGAAAAAGGGAGAAGGTTGGTCTAAATACATCCAAAATAACAACAAAGTAACCGCCCTGTATCGGATGAAGAACACGTAGCCTTTATCAACTTATGGTTAGACCGATTCCTCTTACGTGGCGCTTCCTTAGGACCAACCAGGTCTATCAATTTATGTCGAGCAACTAGTTATGGGTCGTGGCTATCTTTAGGGAAATCCTTCTTTGGCGCCGTATACCATATGATGCATATCATCGAGAGTCGGCTTTTTCTTGGCAATGGTTCCTATGTAAATCGGTAATGTTGGCGGCCCTCTTTGGTTTATCCAGATTTGGCTTTACTGCGTTTTTGGCCGCCTCATTATCCGGACCCTTCGGAAGAATCGGCTTTCCCAGCGGAAGATTTTCTGAGGGTGCCGTCCTGTATTCCAACCTAGCCGATCCCCAGGAAAAATTCACCATGTGTTCATCCGATGAACAAAAATCTCTCCGCCGGCTTCCATAAATACTTGTCCTTTTCCTGCATCTTAACCAAGCCTCTTTCAACCGTAGAGATTTCTTTCATTATAGCCCATTAGCCGATCTCCCGTGGCCTTCTTTTCTTCGTTTAAACTCTGACAGCTCCCTAATGCCCCAATCCACTCTCGATCTGCTTCCCCTGCTGATTTCCCCTTGCATCCTTCACGTCGGCTTAAGTACTCGAAACAGAACATTTCAGCCGACCTATGAATTCTATCATCCTTCAGTTTATGCACGCCAGCTGGGTTTCGGGCAAACCATTCCTTGCTTTCCTTTGCTTAGGATGATTAAACCACGAAACAAAGTAACTAACTCTACTGCGGCGGATCTTATTATTGAGCTAGCCGATGAACTCCATGTGGTAGACTTGCCCTTCCTTGTGTTAAATACGCGTCGATCGGGCCAATTTACCACATGGTGGGCTTCTATAGCTGAGGCACTCTTGCGGAGGCGCACTATTCCCGAGGTCCTGTCCTCTTTTCTTCCTGGTTTTCGAGAGCCGACGGAGACCGTTCTTTGGAGTCTAGCTCGAGTTCGAGCGATGCTAACTCGTCTCTAGAGGTATTTTCATTTTGATGTTTTATTAGAATAAGATTTTCATCGGCTTAACCATATTTTTTACCCTTTTCAGACCAGCAAGAGATCAACCCCAGCGCAAGCCGCATCGGCCGACGATCGCTTAAAACGGCAAAGGTCATCGACTCCTCTTGCCGGTTTATCTTCTGGCACGTTGGGGGTCAATAGCCCATCACTGTCTGATCTCGCCGTCCAGCGCACCAAAAGTACGTCAATTCTGTTCAGACTTCTTTTGTAGGCGAAGTCTTCATGCTTGCTGTCGGCTAACCCCATGTTTATAATTTTCAGAGAAGAAGAGCCGTAGAGTCGTCATCAAGCGATCCCCAAAACCTGCGGGTCGTGATGCAAAGACATCCCGATCGATCGACTCATCGCGGTTAGCTCCGATCCTTATCTTGACCCTTGTTTTTGTTCCTTATCTTATCGTAACGCATCTTATCGTAACGCATTCCTCAGGAAACCCCTTCCGTTCAGTTGTTAGAAGCCGATGCAGAGAAGACCAGGCGGATGTCTTTGGTCTTGCCGGCTCGGCTCTGCCTCGTCACCTCAGAAACTCCGCTTCTAACCCAGCTCGTCGATGGACTTAGCCGATCTCTTAGGCTTCTCTTTGGATGAGCTCGACGACCCGAAGTGTTGGCCATCGGCGACTATCCGGCCGACATTCAACGTATCATTGCTGCCTCTGCGCCAGCATCTGCTGCGGTCACTGCCGAACCGGGTATGCAAGAACGTCTCAATCGTCTTCTTGATGAAGTGTTGCAGCCGGAGGCAGCTCTTTTGGCCAATACACAACCTCTGAGGAATGCTATGGCGGCCGTGCAAGCCGATCTTCCTCCTGCGGCTATGAACGCCTTTGCTAGAGGTATGCCACTTGGACACTCGTCGGCGGGCGTAGCATCGACCAGGCGAGGGTTGAGCGAAGGAAGGCTCAACAAGCCGATCAAGAGATTTTGGACAAGCTCATAAGCGGACGCCAAGTCTCGAAAGAGTGCATTTGACTGTGGTATCTGCCCGTGCTAAAATCGGCCAAGAGCAGGGCTCAAGAGCTGGAGTCGACCAAGATCAAACTTGAAGAACAGTTGGCCTTGGTCACAAAAGAACTTGCAGAATGCCAGATTGGCATTACAGAATCTACATCTTCACTGGCCGCCCAGAGGAAGAAGATTGGCGAGGTCTTTGCACAAGTCAAAACCCAATCGGCCAAAATAGTCCCAGTTCCGGGCGATGCAGGGGCTGATCAACAATTAATAGACGACATTCAAGCTACCATCGGTAGAGGGCGGCAATGGCACTATCGGCTTTGGGAGCCCATTTGCCCGGGTCGGGACTACACTAGTCTTTGATTTACTGATCAGTTGTGGCCAATCTCTGTAATATTGCTTTAAACTTGAGATGACGTCTTTTGAACTTTTGTTTGATCGGCTGTGCATCCGATTTTGTAAACTTTTAATCTGTGGATGTTTTAAACTGACTCGATTAATTTGTATGACCGATTTTATATGCATGTGCTTGTCATTGATCCTGATACCTTCATCTCTGTAGTTAGGACCCGACCCATATGCTTGGGTGATATGCCTTCAGATACTTTCCATTGATCGCTTTAGGTAGGACGAACCCTTCTAAGGATTCCAAAGATATATGAATTCCGTCAACCGGCCGATTGATCTTATAAGGTCCTTCCCACGTTGGAGACCATTTGCGAATCGATTATCTTTAGACCCAATCGGCAATATGGTTTTCCATACTAAATCGGCTTGATTGAATGATTTTAAAATTACTTTTTATTATGCGACACGGCAACCATCTCTTTATTCTTTTAAGCCGATCTAGCGTGATCGGCCTTAGTTCACCAAATCATCTAGATTGTCCAAAGATCGCTGTTTGTATTCATCGGCTGATACCTTATCTGCTCGTGTAGCCTTATTGAGCCGATGTTGATTTCAACGGGCAAAACGGCTTCTTGTCCGTATACCAACTGAAAGGGTGACAATTTAGTTGATCCGTGATGAGATAGCCGATAAGCCCATAAAGCCTCCGATAGCGTTGAATGCCATCTCCTTGGCTCTTCCTCAATTTTTCTTTTTATCAGCTTTATCAATGTTTTGTTTGATGATTCGGCCTGTCCGTTGGCCTGAGCGTAGTAAGGGGAGGAGTTGAGTAATTTTATCCCAAGACTTTCCGCAAACCCTTTGAACTCGTTGGACATGAACACAGTACCTTGATCAGTAGTGATTGTTTGTGGAATCCCAAACCGATGGACGATGTGTTCATTTACAAAGTCGATCGGTTCTTTACTAGTAACCTTCTTGAGTGGCACGGCCTCAACCCATTTTGAGAAATAATCCGTGGCTGCAAGGATGAATTTATGTCCTTTCTTTGGATGACGGAAATATCGGCCGATTATGTCTATACCCCATCCTCTAAATGGCCATGGCTTGATGATCGGATGTAAAGCCGATGCTGGTGCTGACTGTATGTTACCAAACTTTTGACACGTTTGGCATCCTCTATAATATTTGAAGCAGTCTTCTAACATCGTCGGCCAAAAATATCCTGTTCGTCTCAGTATCCATTTCATCTTACGAGCCGATTGATGTGACCCACAAATGCCTTCATGAACTTCACCCATCGCCACTTTGGCTTCCTCGGTTCCCAGACATCTTAATAACAAACCTTCCATAGTCCGAAAGTACAATACGTCTTCTAGTATAACATATTTGAGTGCTTTGCGCCTGACCTTTTGCTCGGTCGGCTTGGTTGGATCTGACAAATAATCCCTTATCTCTGTTCTCCAGTCGACAGGGTGAACACATAAAACCGGCCAAACGTTTAGCTCGATTGGTCCCTGTCGGCTTTCAATCTTGTACCCTGATGCACATTGTGCCAATCGGTTTGCTTTATCATTAGCTTCTCTGGGGATATGTTCTATGGAAAATGTAGTGAACATCTCGATGATCTGGAGGCATTGATGCAAGTACTGGGTTAGTGCATCATCATTGCATCGGTATTCTCCTCTGACTTGCTGTACAATTAACATCGAATCTCCAAAAGCTTCGACGTCTCTCACTCCGATGCTATCTAACAGTTGTAGACCCCTTAGTAATGCTTCGTATTCTGCTTGATTATTTGAACATCGGCTATTTAGCCGATACATGAAGTCATACTCCTGCTTTCTAGGTGAAACTAATATCACACCGATGCCTTCGCCTCCTTGGCAAGCAGACTCCATCAAAATACTGATTTGCCAAGGAGTTACACTAGTTGTTCCTACTAATGTTTCACTCCTCGTGATAAAATCGGCCACAGCTTGTCCTTTCACAGATTTAGCCGATTCATAGGATAACTCAAACTCTGTTAGGCGTATGCCCATTTACCAAGCCGACCACGCAGGATGGCGCGCCGATAATATGTATTTAACTACATCGGTTTTGCATATTATAACGCATTTGGACGCCTTGACATATAATGTCTTAACTTGGTGCAAGCAAAATACAATGACAAGCATAATTTTTCTACTAAGGGATACCTGGTTTACGCATCTAGAAGGCGTCGGCTTAAGTAATATATCGCTCGTTCCTTCCTATCGGCTTCTTGTGTTAAAAGCGCTCCAATCGAATCACCTTCACCGATATATATAGCCTAAAAGGTATACCGTGTTTCGATGCGGTCAATCTTGGTGGACTCATCGGATAACCTTTTATATCGTCGAAGGCCTTTTCTTGATCGGCTTCCCACTTAAACTCTTGGTTATCTTTAATTTTCAGCAGCGGTGTGAAGGCCCGAATACGTCGACAAGTTTGAGATAAAACGTCGCAAGTAATTGATTTTCCCAATCAACACCGCAACTCCTTTTTACTTGTCGGTGGTTTAGTATCGGCTATGGCTTTCACTTTGGTTGGGTTTACTTCAATCCCTCCTTCATGCACCGTAAACCCAAGAAATTGTCCAGTAGATACTCAAAGCACATTTGAGAGGGTTCATTTTTAACCCATGTAACCTTGTGCTTTGAACATTTTCCTCGAATCGGCTAAATGTTGCCGATCTTCTTTGGATTTTACCACCACGTCGTCAATGTATATTTCCACAGTATTGCCGATCAAATCATGGAAAATATGGTTCATAGCGCGTTGATAAGTAGCACCGGCATTTTTCAAACCGAAGGTCATAACTTTCCATTCATATAGCCCTAAAGCCCCGGACATCCGAAAGCCGTTTTGGGTATATCGGCGACCATGAATATCGATTGTATCCGGCGTTCCCATCCAAAAAGCTTATAATTATATTCCCACATGAAGCATCGATAATCATAACGGCTATCGGCATCGGTACTGCCTTTTGGCGTAGCTTTGTTCAAATCTCTAAAATCGACACATACCCTAAGTTTGCCGTTTTTCTTCTTCACAGGGACGATGTTTGAGACCCACTCAGCGTATCGGCAAGGCCGGATAAATTTCGCCTCTAGCAATCGTCCTACTTCTTCCTTTATAGCGTCATACAACGTAGGGTTAAACCGCCTAGGGTACTGTTTGAACGGCCGATATCCAGGTTTTATAGGTAGCCGATGTTCAACTAGCTGTCGGCTTAAACCTGGCATTTCATAATACTCCCACGCAAAGCAATCCTTATATTCCTTGAGTATTTCGACCAACTTTGTTTTATAATTGGGTTCTAATTTAGCACTTACAAACGTTGGTCTTTGCTATCCCTTCCCCAATATCGATTTCTTCAAGGAAATCGTGATGAATCCTAACCCCTTTCTTTCTTCTTCAAAATCTTCATGACTTCTTCGTATTCTTCCTGCCGATAGCTCCTTGCCTTTTCTCGCAGTTTTGCTAGTGTCTCGCGCTCCATCTTCTTATCACTTCGCCTGTCCGATCAAACGTATTGGGTTTAGCGCCGATCGGCGCGAATCACGATTTCTCAATCTGAGATAAAATCGCAATTGTCCTAGGCTTTTCCAGATATGCATTCAGCCTCTTCGTGGGGCCACTTGGTGTCAGGGCTAGCCATGGCGATATGAGCCGATGTGTCGGCTGGTACGACTTCTACTGTATCATCGTTCCCTTTGCACGTTTACGGTGCATAGTTGATGGTATACAACGATTAGCATGGATCCAATCCCGCCCAAGGAGTACGCTTGAATTGCCTTTAGCTTCAATCACAAAAACGCGATCGGCAAAGTTTTATTACCGATTGCCGATTCGACACCATTACGCCTTTAGCCTCGGTTGGGTCTCGGTGAAGTCATTTAGCACCATGTTGGTCTTGATTAAGTCTTCATCGGCTTTTCCCAATTTTACGAAAGTACTTAACGGCATCAGATTGACCGTCGCCCGCCATCGACCAACATGCGGGATATTGGTCGACCATTAATGTATCCTTTTAGATACAATGGTTTCAAATGCCGATGCATGTCTTGTGGTTTTTCAAACACACGTCCTGGTGCTCCGAGGCACAATTGGGCGAACACTTCTTGGTAGATTCTTCGGTTCGAACTCGGCGAGGTAAAGTGAATACCATGTTTATATCCATTGGTGGCGTATCATCTCGGATCATCGGAGAACTGGATTGAACCGATTGATCTGAATCACTATCGATCTGTTCCTTCTTTCTCCACTCCTTTTTCAAAATCGGTGCCGGTCTTAACTTATTAAACGTCCGATCCTCTCACTCTCCTTTTCGGCTTCCCTTTCTTCTTGTGTTTTTAATCATTGAAGCCTCTGCGTTGCGACTTCTTTGAGACCCGAAGGGCACCATCTAGGTTTGGGTTCTATCGGCTTTCTTATCTTTTCGGCTAAATTGCCCATTTATTGTCGATTCCATCCTTCTTGCGTTAGCCGATAATTCTGATTTTGGGAGGATTCGCTTTGTTCGATGTTGACAACCTTTCATAGATCGGCCTTACGCTCCTTACTTACGGGCGATCGTGTATCGGTCTGGACAACTTTGTCTTTTCTGATTGGTTTGGCCGACATGTAGATGAGTGTTGCATAGGACAAGATACAAGCTGTTGGTAAGGTCATCCCTCTCTCCCAAAGAAAAGCGCCAAAAGGACATTGTCGATGTTTCTCTTCTTACATGTAATCGGCCGATGTGGCATATCTCGGCGCCGACGTTCGTCCCTCCTTTGCCACTCGATCGATGAAAACACTTGGTGTTGTTGAGGGTTATACCTTCGACTTATCCTTTCATATTTCCCGGGAGTTGTGAGAAGGTCGGCTTTGGTTTGAAATCGGCTCTTCTTGGGGCCCTCTCAGCTCGATACCATTTACCGACCTCTAAGTCTCCTCTTGGTTTCACCGTTCTTGAGTTCTGTCCATTTTTATCGGCTTCTATTTGTATAGAACCGGCGGTGATCTACCAGATCTCGCCTCGTGATACAATTCCCTTAGTTGGCTTATCCTCTTCCAAGCAGCCTCTTTTCTTTCGTGAACATTGAACCATGTTGACTGAAAAGGGCCCATATCTATCTGCATAGCCGATTCTTACGCAAACTTTAACCTGACCATCGGTGATGGCCGATTGGATCTGTTGTCGAAAAATATTGCAATCGTTAGTGTTATGAGAGAACGAATGATGCCATTTGCAATACCTTCGCTTTTTAATTTCTTCGCCGATGGTATGATGTGCCCTTACAGTAACCTTATGAGTTTTTCTTGTAGTAATAAATCAAATATTTTGTCACACTTTGACACATCATACGAGTACTTGATTTCCGCTTTATTCTTTGTCGGCCTAAGCGAGAGAGCATACGAGTGGTTTTGGAACCTTTGGCCCACTCGGCTATGTTCATACGCCGTCGTCGGAGGTGTCGCCGAATCGTAATCTACCATGTTTACTTTGGCCTTTTCATTGCCGTTTGTCCTAAACCTATCTTTAAACCCTTTGCTTTACGCATATCGGCTTTCATGTGCCCGTACGTGATGGAGTAGGTGGCCTAAGTCGGGGAACTCCTGGCCTGACAACTTTTCTTTTAATGGAGGGATTAACCATTGTAACGCTAGGTCGGCCAATTGATCGTCGGGTAATGTTACACTGTAGCACCTATTAAAATGCGTAGAAATCTCTTGATATAATCAGAGACCGATTCGCCGCATTATACGTCGGACTGAACTAAGATCAGAAATCCTAAGCTCAATAGTTCCAGAAAAGAAGTACTCATGGAATCGGCTTTCTAAATCGTTCCATATATGAACTGAATTAGGTGGTAGATTTGTGAACCAAGTGAATGCAAAGTGCGGATAATGATAAAGGAAACAACCTAATTTTTAACCCATCGGTTGTGCGCCTCCCCACATTGAGCCATGAACCGTCCGATATGCTCAATTGTGGTAATAGAATCATCACGAGAATTTAGCAAAGTCTGGTATCCTAAAGTTGTGGGGTACGGCATTCGGTCTATGTAATCGAGTACGGCTTCCTGTAGCCGATCACTCTCCCTACGGGTTGTAAACCGAACTGTTCTCTCAAAACATTGGCAATTTGTTACGCCCAATTAACATTGTCGGCTTGTGGTGCAGGACACGGCCAATTCTCATTGTTTGCGCCCTGCCCCGAGTGCAAACTTCGGGTCTTTGTCCAATTCGTACCTCGGGAGGTCTTGGTGCTGCGTCATAATTGTGATTAAAACCTAATGCATCGGGTATGGAGTGCGAAAGGTTCGACGTATGGCACCACCCTATATGGTGCTTGTTTCATGGTTGTGGCCCCTCGTGGTATTGTGGAACTGTCCCATTTCGATCGGTGATAAGCCGATAACCCGATGTTATTGGAGGCGCACTTGATTGATTTGATGCGCCTATCTTGGCTCCATCCGTGTGCCCATGGTAGTGTGTGAACCCATCTCTCTGTATGCTTGGTTTCAAAAGCAGTAGGTTGAGGCATCATGATAGGTGCTTGAGCCGACACGTTCTTGTGTTGGTGTTGGGTGCTATGGAATATACCGGAGATGCGTAGGGATGGTTTGTGGTGGATCTAGCGAGGCTTCCAGGCGCGGCTAATTCTTGAGCAATTGTTTTCACACTATTTTCTATCATCGGCTTTAAAGTAGATACTAGAGCCGATGATTGGTTAATCAATGCGTGATGAATGATTGCTCGATCATACTTGATAAATCGGCTTGAGCGGGTGCGTATCGGCTTCGATTCAGATGTTGAATCTCCGATAGGATTGATGCTTGGGAGTGCAATCTTTTGAGTAACGCCACGGCGTGTTTTACGGAAGCATCGTAGCATCATTTCCTCCAGAGCTGCCTTCGATCTTGAGTTCTTTCCGTTGCTCGGGGTTAAATCGGCCATCTGGGGCGCGATTATGGCATCGGTGTTGATATCGGCGGTGATCGGGCTTGTCGGTTGGCGACATTCTTTTTGTGTCAGCGGGCGTGCCAAAATATGTTCGCGCCAAAAGCGTGAAGGGTTTTAGGCCTCGAACACACAAGACAAACACCGGTTTGCAGAGCGTGCGGTCGATTTGACCTGAAATCGACAAGGTAGAATTTGTAATTTGATCGGCCGATAAACAAGGATCTATCGGCTTTTAGCTAGTCGGCAAAAACCGATTAGGAGATAACTAGATCAATCGTTCTGATTGATCCGGATACAAGGTAAAATCGGCCTGAAGGCGATGCGCAACAAAACGAAGCAAATCAAACCTGGGTGAAATCGGCTAAAATCAACAATCGGCGATGCATAACTATGTTGATTCCGTCGACTTGCGAGAGATCTATGAGGCTAAAACAATGTAAAAGAAAAACTTGTAAAAGTAGATGTGTGTGTTGTTGGATTGATTTTTCTCTTACTTTGGCGCCCTCCCCTTTTATAACACGCCTGACCGATCCGAGTTGTACATGGATACGGTGTATTTATCCGTATCGGCCTTTTATCCGATTTCCTTTCCTTTTTTAGAAACGGATTCCTTTTCCGAGCCGATTACCGATTCCTTTCTGTACGATACTTCTTCTACCTTTAGACCGATTCCAATACATACCGAATTTTGGTGCAAACACCAACCTTAGGTGGAAGATAAACAAGTCCATAACGTTCGACTTTTGATTAGACTGTTTGTATGCTCCAAATACTCATCGACAACCATAATCATTCAATTTCGAATAACTCAGCTTACCTTTTGATAGCATAGCTTAGCTTTTGATAGCATAGTTTATACAATAAAAGAGTTATTGGATAGGCTACTGAAGAAGGCGTGAAACCACCCCTACAAATGCATGCCCTAGTGTGAGAAAACATGGGAAACCAAAGGGCCATCCCGAGAAAGCGCTCCCTCCAAGAGTGCAGAGTAAAGAAGCAGGGAGAGCAGGGAAGTACTGTGCTGTGCCCCTAGTAGCTAGCTCTCCTCCCAAAGCCCCTTCCGTCCATTCCGCTTCTTCTCCCCTGGATACCAAATCCTAACAACAAACCACCCGGAAGGAGCGAAGAGGCTAAAACCCTAGCTCGCCATGAAGACGCTGTGCCCGAAGCCTGGCAAGGGCGGTAAGATCCACCCATCGCCCCCCGGCAGCGACGTCGACCCCACAGCGGCGGCGTTCCGGGTCCTACCGGCCGCCATCTTCGCTCTCGCCGCCGCCCTCCACCCCGAGGACCAGCAGGTGCTCGCCTACCTGGTCACCCGCTCCCTCCAGGGCGCCGCAGCCCCGCACCCGGAGCAGCCGCCCGTCCGCGGGCGCCGCCGCCGCGCGCACCCGCCGGCCATCGGGTGCGGGTGCTTCGACTGCTACACCAGCTTCTGGTCGCGCTGGGACTGCTCCCCCAATCGCGAGGCCATCCACGACGCCATCGAGGCCTTCGAGGACCACCTCGCCGCCGCCGAGTCCTCTTCATCTTCCGCGTCCTTCACCCCTTCCTCCAAGCGCCGCGACAAGGGCAAGCGCAAGGCCCCACCGCCGCCGTCGATGCCCGCCAAGTCCCCGGAGCCCCAAGCGGAGAAGGTCCTAGAACCCTCCCCGGCTCCGCCCTCGCCTCCCGCTCCCGCTGCGAGCACCGGCGAGAACGACGAGGAGGAGAAGGTTCCAGAAGATCCCCCGGAGGCGGAGGCGGTCGAGAATGCGGAGGTGGAGGGGGAAGGGGAGGAGGAGGAGGAGCGGAAGCGGGGGTGGGCGGACGTGATGGGGATGCTTAACCTGCGGTTGTGGGGGATTTGGAGTCCGGCCGTCGAGAGCGCCACGTAGAACAGCCACCACCTTACTACTAGCAGAAGCAAGCAACAAGGAGCAAGGGATAAATTTAGTATCCTTTCTTGGGGAAAATGCAGGCGATTAGTACTACTAGCTCTAGAATGGGACGGATGATCAGTGATGGTTGTTGATGATGGTGTTTTGGAACATGGAGGAAGAAGATGAAGAATGAACAACATCTGATGTTTGATGTTGTTGATTAAGGCCTCCTGGTTTTCTGACATGGCAACTGTGGAGGCTTGCATTTGCCCTTGCTTCAGTGCCTAGATTGTAACTATGGCTTGTTGGATATGCTTTGCTAATGATCATATAGCTTCTAGTATTTGGCCATCTCTGCAGAATTGCATTTGCATTGCACTGTGCTCCAGTGCTTCGAACCTTGGATCGTGAGGGTTCCTCTGCTTAGCTCCTGTGGTTATGTGTGCTGCGCCTTGTGACCTTAACTAGGATCGGATTTTAGCTTGTTGAATGATGCTAAGGAGCTCGGAGCAGGGTTAACGTTTTCGACCAATTTCGCTTGAAAATCGCGAAATTCGATCTTACCGCTTGGGATCGAAATCAGTTTTCGTTCGGTTTTTTCTCCAAATTCAAATTCAAAAGTTTGACAAAATTTATCTAAAATTTTTCTATAGTTAGTATTAATATTTTTATGACCTCTAGTGAATATTTTTTGAAAAAAAATTAAATTAAAGATATTTTTGAGCTATTCAAAATATAGATAAATAGAGAAGGCAAAAAAAAAAAGAAATTAGAAGTATTTTTAGTAGCAATATCTGTCAAAGTATGTCAAGTAGCAACATTTCTTCAATTATGTTAAGTAGCAATATTTGTTAAAATATATTTAGTAGTAAAATTTATTCAATTATATTTAGTAACAATATTTGTTGAAGTATATTTTAATATGTTAATATTATCTAATATTAAAAAAAAAATTTATATTGATATGTGACAACTTTCAATTATTTAAAGTATAGTAAAGGTATGGTATTTTTTAACATATTAATGTTATCCAATATTAAAAACTTACTTGCATTGCTATGGTATATTTAATGTGTTAATGTTATCTAATATTGGAATTTTTTCTTGTATTGATATGTGACAACTTTCAATTATTTAAAGTATAGCAAAGATATGGTATTTTTTAATATATTAATACTATCCAATATTAAAAACTTACTTGTATTGCTATGGTATATTTAATGTGTTAATGTTATCTAATATTGAAAATTTTTCTTGTATTAATATGTGACAACTTTCAATTATTTAAAGTATAGCAAAGGTATGGTATTTTTAATATATTAATGTTATCCAATATTAAAAACATAATTGTATTGCTATGGTATATTTTAATATTTTAATTATGTGACAAGTTTTAATTATGTGAATTGATTTTTACAAATTTTACAGCATTTTATATGCAATTTTTCTCATTTTTTAACCTATCGTCGAAATTCGATGCTTTTCGACCGAATTTCGATGTTTTCGACCGAAAATCGAGCTTTTCAACTGAAATTCGCTCGGCTATTTGACTAATTTTCAAATACATTTGAATTCCGAAACAGTTCGATTTTTAGCGAATTTCGACGAATTTCGATACCGGTAGCTGCTCGAAAAATAGTCCCGAAACGAAGCTAGGATAATTTTCCCGATCGGCTGCAGCCTTTGCTCACGGTGAGCCATATCCATGGCTAATTCGCAGTTCGTACTTCTTTGCTATCTTTGTTGCGACTATGAGATGTTATGTGGGCGATTCTTAGTTTCGTTGTTGCCTTGACAAAATTAATTCCTCATTTCTGAGCTGATGCGCTATAAGCGTAGTCTTTTGCCTTATCTGATACTCCCATCTCTTCCCAAAATCCCTTGTTTTCTCGTTGCAAATTTCAATCCTACATGGTGGACAGATGAAGTACAGTCAGGGTTCCAAAAACGGACCAAAATGGTGAATTTCGACCTTATCGAGCTTGCTGGAGATTTGAAACTGGTTTAATTTAAATTCAAACAATTCAGAAAAATTGAAAATTTTTTTTATCAAAAAGTGTTAAATTTTTTCGTGTGAGGTCTCGAGGCAATACTAATGATGCTGTAAAAATTTTAGATGATGATTAGATCTGTGTATTTTAAAAAAATTTCTAATAGTGGTACTGTCTTCTATATATGCTCTTTTGTTTCTTATTTTCTAGGGGCATTACATGAAGTCTAATATTTATGAAAATTTTTGCTTGAGGTCCTAAGGTAATGCTAATGATGTTATAAATTTCTAGATAATAATCAGACCTGTGTATTTTTTAAACATTGCTACTGTATTTGTATAATTATTGTTTTTTATTTTTTAGAAGCACTAAATGAATTCAAAAATTGTTAAACATTGCTACTGTCTTTGTATAATCGACGGAGTAGTTTAATTTTTTTGACGATCGACTTTTTAGTGATTTTCGTCGATTATATTTGAAAATCGAACGATTTTTGACAAGTTTACGTCACATAAATTTTTTCAAGTTTTTTATTTTTTTTTAAAAAAATTGAACTGATTTACCGAATGGTTTTAAAAATGGAGCCACATCCATACAAACTAAAATCATAAAAATAAGCAATTTTTTATGATTTTTTAAATGGGAGAAGTTGAAGAGAATATCGGTACGGTTGGTTGCACGACCGCGAAAGCCTGCCTCTCCTCTGCCTCTGCGGGCCCACTCACTCGTTGGAATCGGACATGACACGGCCACGATGCGTTGCCCTTCTCCTTTGCTGGTGTCATCTGCATCTCTCTAGTGCTGCTGTGCGGATTTTATTTTTAAATAATATATTTTAAAATAATTTTACTAGAATAATACGTCGAAAAGAAAAATTACAAAAATACATCTCTGTCGCCATTTGAAATGGCGACAGAATCTCTATAGACATTTCAATTGACTACAGAGATTCTATCGCCAATTGAAATGGCGATAGAGACTGTTTTGTCGTGGATTGAATTTGGCCGACAGATTATTTTGTTATGAATTCATTTAGTCGACAAGATTAAGATCTCTGTCGCTATTTGAATTGGTGATAGGCCATGCTACCATTTCAAATGGCGCCTGTCGCCAATTAAAATGGAAATTGGCGACAGGCCCTATTACCATTTCAAATGATGCTTGTCACCAATTCAAATGGTGATAAAGGTGTATTTTTGTAATTTTTCTTTTCGACGTATTATTTTTGTAGAATTATTTAAAAAATATTTTATTTTAAAATAAAATTAGCTGTTGTGCTGCCCGTTGCCGTACTCGTCCGCCTGATCGCCTGAGCCGGCCGGCCGTCACTGGTCGGAATGCCTGTTCGCTGCTGCTCTGATCCGTGCGCATGCAGAGAGGCGATACATGTAGGGGCCATATGAGGTACTATCCATGTTCCCTACGAGCTGAGGCGATGACTCGGGACTTGGGGTGCAAAGTGCTGAAATATACAACACGAAAATACAAAATAGCAGAAATATACAAGAAAATAAAAAAATAGCAAAAATAGCGTGGCGGCCGCCACACAGCACGGCGGTAGCCCTGGCTACTGCCACACGGCACGGCGGCAGCTAGGTGTCGATGCATGTGGGTGAAACATCAGCTAGTGGTTGGAATAGGATGATGTGTCGCGTCAAGTCCAATCGTGTCGGGATCCAATGCCGCAAAAATTCGAGATTTCGGCTAATAATGGTGCTAATTAACGTGATTATAAGTAAATGAGATAGTTATACGTAAGAAAATCGTGATTAATGTAAACGTCACAGTGATGACGTTTGATTCTATAAAAGCTAGGTCGCGCGTCGCTCTCCTTGCAGTGTGTAAGAACAGAGTGTGAGAGCGTGGGAGCAGGGTGTGAGAGCAGAGTGGCTCTCTTTGCAGTGCTCGCTCTCCTTGCAGTGTGTGAGAGCTGAGAGCGTGAAGGCAAGGCCAACAAATCGAGAGCGCGAAAACAGGAGATTCATTAGTCTGTGGTTATAGTTTGCTGAAATTTTCACAAAGTTTAATCATTTTCAATTATTTTATTCGTGATTTGTATTTTGTTGGTATTTTTAGAAATCAGTACCATTGTATTAGTATGCATTAGTGGAGCAGTTTATTCATAGCTATTTGGGTACTATTAATTGTGCTTCTGTTTTGGTTATGAAGAGGAAATCACAGTACCGAGACAACGGAAGTTAGAATAGATTTTCATCGTAAATCTGTCGCTGCAGCAATCAAGGTGCACGTTACTAAAGTTCACTCCCTCGCGCCACCTATGCCGCCCCCCTCGGCAGATTCCCTCGCACCACGGCGGCAGCCAACTGGCACGGCAAACGAGGCCGATTTTGGCGTGTGCTGGATTGCCATGAGGTGAAGGAAAGGCATCAGAAATGATCAAAGGCAGAAATTAACCAAAGGCAAAGGCAGGAAAGCGACAACGAAGTGACTAAAGGCAGGAAGAAATGACTAAAGTGCATGTATGAAATGATTATGTCATTTGTTGGCGCGATTAGCGGATTTGAGTTTGTTTTGGCGCAGCGAGACGTGAAGGCTGGCCATTCTCTGGCCTAATAAAGGGATGGAGGGAGATTGATGTTCGTGATTACGAAGTTCCAGTGAGTGCGAGAATCCAGTGAGTGCGAGGTTCCAGCGAGTGCGAAGGCTAGCATTCTCTGTGACACGGCTATTTGAGTAGCCAAGCTACTGTGAAAGCGAAGCTATTCGAGTACTATCGTGTGGTTATGTCATTGCTTAATGTTTGAAAGTGAAGTAGTTTATTCATAGCTATTTGAGTACTATTAATTGTGCTTCTGTTTTGGTTATGCAGAGAAAATCATGGTACCGAGACAATCGAAGTTAGAATAGATTTTCATCGTAAAGCTGTTGCTGCAGCAATCAAGGTGCACATTACTAAAGTTCACTCTTTACATAATTAATGATGTACTTTAATTTTCGCGATTGTGCTATAATGGAATAAAAAGTTTAATTAAATATGTGCTCCATAAAATAACAACCTTCTTTTGGGACTCTGAGTCTCTCCAGAGGTTAGGACCCTCTGCCGAGCTTGCAATCCAACGTTGAACTGTCTCGGGGGGCTGGACCCTCCGATGACCATTAGACTGTATTTATTTCGCATGATTATTCGCTTAAGCGAAGGGCTATTTTTATTTTTGGACGTAATCACTACTTGGACCTGAAAGGAGTTGACCTCCTATCTGAACTTAATAACTCGAACCAAAGTAGTTGCTAAATATGACGTAAATATCGGTGGCCCGAAGTTTTGGACCTTGGTAAGTTATTTTGCCTTATTACCTCGTTTGCTTCTTATTGCTGTTTTTGCTTCATGTAGATACCGACATTGCAGAGACCGCATAAGGCAACCTCGACGCCGTTCCATAAAACTCGCAGTAAGGCAAGCACCTCTTTCAATCATGTTGAAACCTAGCTTATGTTGTTATGAACAAATATATGTATGCATGTGTTACTTTCGGTAAACACCCTATATTGCGAACCTGGTAGATATATCCTCGCATTCCATAGAAATTGCGAATTAATCGTAGCACCTAGAAATATTTACGTCGGTAAGAATATTCAAATGGAATAAAAAGATATAAAAATAAAATGACCATTACTTTGTTAGCTACGTATACATTTTTTACTTTGTTAGAGCGAACATAAAATGTAAAGTATGTAATGGCTTTGTGTGTAGCAGTAATTTATATGATATTATGTGTAGAAAACGTGATTTCATGATTTTATAAACTGCATATGTCATGTGATTTAATTTAGTTTCTCTTACAATTTATGTAAACTATATATCTCATATAATGTAATTATATGTTGTCATATGTTTTAACCGTATATAAGCATAAGATTAATTCATTCATAATTTACATTTGAAGAATATTGGCGGTGCGATAATATTTATCATGAGGCATGTGTGCAATTATTGATGAGTACAATTAATTTGGTGTTCTACCGTAATGGTACATAAATCGATGGCGAGTCCGCTTCATATATGATATGGGGAGGAGCCCGCAAATGTGCAGGGCCCATTTGTCGGCTTGCATAATTGCATGTACATACAGACAACTGTAAATCCACCAATAGAGTTGCGAACAATAGCAAGAACGGTTGCACGAGCTCTTAGTATTGACCGTACAGTGTACAAGCTTGTGGCAGATGGGGGTTAGGCCCCATGTAGTGCCAAATAGCTCGCTTTACGTGTACAGCCTATTCGAGCTCCGTAGAACGAGCGCCTGACAATTCTACATGGAGAAGGCCGCAGAGGAAGGGTTTGAACTAGGTGTTCACGTGAAGTTGGTCCCTCGCACTTCAGCCGGGGAGGTAGGGACGAGCTGAGCACAGGAGGAGGACATGGATGTTCATGTGGACCAACAACCGCATCCCGAAGAGGAAATTGCCATGAGCTCGCAGCAAGTCTTCGGTCAAGGGGGCTTGGCAGGTACTGGCGAGACGGATGCACCCGTTGCTGAGATTGATGCGGATGCCCTAGGGGACGAGCCTCGCCCTGCTGATGGTGACGATCTTGACGAAGATGAGGACCCGGGGCCAGCAATTGCGTTTTTCCGCTCGTTGGACCCAGCCAACTGCGTTATAGCAGATTTGGAGGATAGTGACATAGAAGTTGGGCAGGAGTTTGCCATGAAGGACGAAGCAATGAACTTTGTGAATAATTACGCCGTGGTGACACAGTGTGACCACCGTGTGTCACGATCGGAGCCAAACGCCTTCGAGCTGAGATGCACAAAAGGGCAGGAGTGCGGCTTCCATATTCGTGCTCACTGCCCTAAACATGAGCACCATTTCACTATAAGCTGGCACAATCCGCATACGTGCACTGAGGCAGTTGTTCGGAACACAAGCTGCATTGTGAAATCCAAATTCATCGCGCAAACGCTGTTAGGCGTGGTGGAAGCCAACATAACTCTCAAGCCGGCAACCATAATTGCTGAGGTGCAGAACAGGACAGGGATGTCCATAAACCATTTATAGGCCTAGCGAGCAAAGCAGATGGCAGTAAAAATGTTGTTTGGCGACTTTCTGGAGTCATTCAATTGGGCTCCACGCTTACTGAGGCGGATAGCTGCAACAAACCCAGGATCTAAACATGCTATTGCTGTTGAACCGATGCAGCTTCCTGATGGAACGCTGGCTCCATAACACTACTACCTCCTTAGGGTGTTCTGGGCGTTCGGCCCATGCATCATGGCATTCAGCAACTGCCGTCCGGTTATATGCGTGGATGGGACATTTCTATCTGGCCAGTACAATGGCACTCTTCTCACCGCCCTAGCTACTGATGCAAACAACCAGATACTACTGCTGGCATTCGCCATGGTAGAGAGCGAAAGCAGTGACAGCTGGTTCTGGTTCCTGTCCCTGCTAAAGACCCGTGTGGTGCGGGATAGGGGTGTGTGTGTGTGTGGTATCGGACCGTAATGCAGGGCTGCTGAACACCCTTGATAGAATGGTAGAAGATGAAAATTTCCCTTGCCCGTGGAGAGACGTACAACGTAGATGGTGCATGCGTCACCTAGGGGCGAAGCTATACGCCATGTGCAGGAACAAGAACATGTTGAAGCAATTCAAAATGCTCTGCATGCAAAACCAAGTGCGCAAGTTCGATACGACATTTAACCAGCTTAACGAGCGCTCTAAGAAACTAGTGGCGGAAGAGAGCATGGAGGGTACACAGGTAATAGGTGGCTCGGAGGTCTCCGTACGGTGCCAAATGACATTCGCTCAATGGATAGCTCATAAACCAGCTAAGAGATGGGCTTGGGCGCATGATACAAACGGTGCTCAGTAAGATAATATCATCTTTTCTATGGTACCACATCATTTTACAACCCTATTTTGCAACTAAGGGATATGCTTCTCTTGTGAAGATACTCCATCATGACGACGAACTTTGCTGAGTCCTACAACAATGTGCTCCATGGGGCTCATTGCCTACCCATTTGCTCAATCATTGAGCTTACATTTTTTAGGATTACGAAATACTTTGTTGATCGTCAAAGGGCGATGTACAATTGCGACACAACCTTCGCTCCTCGTGTGGAGGCTCTATTACAGTGTCGTAGGCATAAAGCTCAATCCCATCGCACGCGCATCATGGACCCTTCGCAGAATATTTTTCTCATCGAGTGCAAGCGCAAGCACCGTTTAGGATACTCTGCGGGGGACACCGCTCAAAGATGCCAGCTCGGCCTGTATCAGGCGACCTACTCCTGCAACAAGCCTCACCTAGAGCACATCCCTTGCTCTCACGTGTTTGCAGCATGCCGTGATATATGGGTAATGATGGGACATAATATGTCACACCGTACTACCGTATGGATGCCTTTAGAGCAACATGGACGGGGCATTTTGAACCATTCAACATTAGCACAAACTACAAGACCTCCGAACCCCCGACGTGGCTCCCGTACCCCACACTAAGGCGTGATGAACCGGAAAGACCACATTCCACGCGCTTAGAGGGTGATATGGATGCGTCTCAGCGAGGAGATGGCCTTCGGCGTTGTCGCATATGCAAGCAGCCAGGGCATGACCGCAGAGACTGCCCAAACAGAGGGTGATGTCGTCCAATGTAATATTTCAAGTATATGCATTAGTCATGTAATATCTTCTTATTACTTTAATTTTGCATTCTCTTCGTGAACTGTCACTTGTGTATATTATGCATTTGTATTTCTTACATATGTCGCCGTTCAAGGCTACATCGAAATAGGTGATGGGGGATCCTTTGCTATTTGGTATACGGACTACCATATTCTGGAAGAATATCTCATTTACAACTTTCTTTGCATCTAAATTCTACTCGCGCAATAACCCTAAGTATTATAGTCGCGCACAAACCGTAACGCTGAAGCCTTTTTGGCGGGCCGTAAAAAATCATGTTCGAACCTATTTTTTAGGTCGAATGGAGCAGATTTGCTATTTGCTATACGGACTACCATATTTTGCAAGAATATCTCATTTATAACTTTCATTGCATCTAAATTCTACTCGCCCAATAACCCTAAGTATTATAGTCGTGCATAAACCATAACGCTGAAGCCTTTTCGGCAAGCCGTAAAATACCATGTTCGAAGTTATTTTTGGGTCGAATGGAGCAGCTTTGCTATTTGCTATACGGACTACCATATTATGCAAGAATATCTTATTTACAACTTCCTTTGCATATAAATTCTACTCGCCCAATAACCCTAAGTATTATAGTCCGGGCTCCTATGTCATTGTCATTCAAAGCTGCACGACGTGTCCTCTCCAAGCCTTTAATGCTCTCTGCTGTAGGCTGCCCCGCCCATATTCGTCTTTCTCCACTCTACGACGCGCTCCACCGCTCAGCCCCCCTGCTCAGCAGACTCCCTCCAGCCACCTGTCCCGACCCCTCTGTTTCCTTCACTCCCTCGCGCCACCTGTGCCGGCCCCCCTCGGCAGATTCCCTCGCACCACGAGCTGCATTATTGCCTTCCTATCGAGTCTAATCGAAATGCCAAAAGCAAAAGCCATATCTCATGCCACCAGCAGCATTCTTCTCTGCATGGATGTTCGCAGATGCATGCATTTCTCTTGCTATAAATTGAGACCACGAGAGGTTCCGCAACCCGAAGAGAAAACGTTGAGCATACATATCCTTACTGAACTCTTGAGCATTTTATATCGTCTCGTCCTCTTGCTCATAACCTCTTCTTCCTTATCCCACTTCAGCGCTCGTCGCTTCTGTAAAAGCTATGTCTCACGCATCAAGCTCGGCGGTTGCCAATGCACGCGGGTAATTTGCCCTAACTGCCATGTGGATGCTCATGTGCTCTACTCCACCACTGCGGCAAATAATGGACGGACGTGTTATAGATGCCCTAATTTCTCTATAAGTTAAAATGTATTTCGATTTCTTCAGGTTTTAATGATTATTCTCCTGCTCGAGTTTTATATAAGCATGTTCACACTATCGTGTAGTCTACCGGATACCAATATTTTCAATGGGCAGACATCCTGAATACATCGAGGGAGCATCCTAGTACTACAATACCATACAGGAGGCTGCCCAGGGTAGATCAGAGGATGGACCTCGCCCAGGAACTTAACAGGCTAACGTTATGTCTAGTACCGCAAACAGACGGAGTACAGCCTGAACATGAAGATGACCCTGAAGCTTATGATCGCTTCCTTCAGCGCGTTATAGAAGATAACCTTAAAGCTGTAGGCCCTAATTTGGTTCTTTCGTCTCACTACCATAGCGATGATGACGACAAACGTGACCGTTGGCAATTTTTTGAAGATGAGGGTGTTGACATTGATAGTGATGATTCGGGAAAGTTCTAATGCTGTATCGCTGGTATCAAGAGTAGTTAAACTTTTATGTATTAGTGATGTACCTGTTGCAGTTATTGTAATGTTGATGGATATTATCTGTTAACTTCTTGCAATTATCCACAAGCAAACCCAATAATCACAACTAAAAACCGAACAAGGAATTTAAAACTCGGAAATACTACATGGTGGAACACGAACAACACGTTACGGTCCATCGCAGGCGGTTGGAACACGTATGACACGTAAATGTAAACGGTATTGGTGATGAGCTACCCATCATGCCTGTGTGCTATCTTATCAGGAATGCTATGCACCGAAAGTTTGTTGTCGCTACTTTCTTATCATCAGATGATGCGTCACTTTCGGCTATAAATATATTATCAACACATTATGAATACTACTTAGTCAATGTAGCATGCAAAGCTGTGGACTCCACTTCTCCATGACCCGTCGATGTCATCTGCAAAGCTGTATAAAGCATTCTGGCTGAGTACGGGAGAGATTCCCTGTATAAAGCTGTGTCCATAGCCAAGCTCCTGTCCCATCACATGCAAAGCTGCAGAGGAATCCGATGCTCGCGGAATTTAACTTCTCTTAAGTCTGTCACTCTCTCCTATGGCTGGTTATTTAAGCCCCAGTGGTCGCATCCTAATAATCACAACAAGCAAGCAAGCAATCTTAGGGCCAATACGAGGGAAGACAAAAATGGAGCACAAGTTCGCCAGCTAACCAACCAATGCCAATAGAGTTCCCCTCACCCCCAAGACACAGCCTTCTCAAAGACATCCCCAAAGGCACACAGGTCCCCATGTGCCTATACGGGGATCCTTGCCGGTTCCAGAAGCCTATAGACAACTCATACACCTACGGTATGAGGTATTGGAGCTGCGCAACTACGACTCCGAGCCAACACTGCAGATGCGGATGTGGCGGAAAAGACCGGTATGTTCGTACTCACATTTAATGTTACATCAAACTGGGCAAACCTTGATACTGTAATACCATTTGCTGTCACCAATTGCAGCCTCCATTGTGTGAGTTCATCAAATTCTACGACGTGGAGCAGACTCCTGAGATGGAAAGGATGCAGAATTGGGAGTACTCGCATCGCAGATCTATGGTAGAGAAGCAGTGGCATGAGCAGGATGAGGAGGAGAAGCGCATGAAGCATCATGAAGAAATGCGTGCAAAGAGGGAGGCCGAACGGCAGCGCCTGGCGGCCGAGCGGGAGGCCGAGCTTGAGAGGAAGCGCGAGAGAGCGGCAGGCACTGATGGGTTGTGCAATGGGAAATATCCCCGATGTACTCAGTAGTGTACCAGAAGGGTCCTTGTTGTTTCGTGTAAGGCATGTTAAATTTAAGCCATTATTGCCGCCCATCTGTAACCCTGATGTTTGTGTACCATAAGGGCCCTTCTCTTTCGGTTGAAAATCAGTAATTGAATCAGTTTCGGTTGAAAATCAGAAAAAACCAAAAAATGAATGGGAGAGTGTTGTTGTGATGACAACAACTTGCCGCGATTAGGGACATAACTAGCTTTGTAAATTCATGCTTACACGAAGATTACATTGGGAAAAAAATTATTAGGACAAAAAAAGCTCATAACCATGAGGTCTGCTTGCTGCATACACAACTTTCCTTCGCTTTGTTGCCGGTGAAGTAATCTGTGCAACAAAATGTTGTAATGATAACTGATAAGGGAAAGGTCTAGAGCATGAATGCAAATTCAGAAGGCCATAACAGTGAAAATTTATGCCGGCTAATTTCGTTAAAAAATTTTTTTACGGGGCCATAACAGTGAAATATTTGGTTCATGTGCGCGCAGGGGGCGACGTGGCCGGCGTAGGGGGTGCCACCTGGCTGCCGTGCGGCATGGCGTCGACGCTAGGTACTTTTGATATTTTATTGTTATGTTGTATATTTCTGCTATTTTCTATTTTTATGTTGTATATTTGAGCATTTTTTTCGGACTTGGGTGATTGCTTTGTCCAAGTGCAAGCTTTTCCCTCTTTTTTCCCCCTAAGATTTCGGGTAGGCAAACAATCGGAGTAACTAGTACAGGGGTGTTTGTTTTAAAGGCAGGACGGTGAATGCATCGTTCGATTTTAATTTCGAATCTAATTCAATTGTTTCATTTGAGGAATCGAATGAATTGGTCCATCCAACCTCATTCCTCATAAACACACACATATATATACATATATATATATACATATATATGTATATATAGTATAAAATGAAAAATGGTGTTATCCTATTATTTTTTTTAATGATCTCGTGATGGACCAATCCATCCGAAGCTAAGGGTGTGTTTGATTGCCTGCATGGTGCCTGAATCGCATGAGTGGATGCAACTGTATCTATTAGACGCATGTTTGGTTTCCTGTTCATCCTGGCCAGGTGGATGCAATTGCACCCACTCATACAGAATGGAGAAAACACAGAAATTAGACTTCTCTCTAATGCAGGCCCATGAGATGCACAAACAAGCAACCAAACAACTTAACTTGCATCCACTCAGTCAGGCCAAGGCTAGCCTGGATGGCTCATACGAAACAAGTTAGGATGATGCAGCTAACCAAACACACCCTAAGATGATGCTCTAACCAGAACGAAATGTCCACATATAAACTAGTTCTGGGTTCGTGAGCAATTGAGTTGCTACTCCGAGGGCCCCGACATGCGTGTATCTAAAATGGAGTCAGGTAAGTTCCCGCTGTTTTGTCCCTCCAAACAGTTGGCAGGGACAAGCGATGCATTATCGGCGATACCTACTGACTTTGTTTTCTTAAAAAAATGAGGCAGTTGGAGGTCGATGGGTATAAAACTCTGGATTAATACTGATTGTACAAAAGTTGAGTACATCTTCCACCACTTTATCAAAATAACCCTACCAAAATAAGGACCAAAATAAGGATTACAAACAAGTCCTCAGGTTCTTGTTTTCAAATGAGAGTCTCGACGGAGTAGATGTTACGTTGATGACGCTAATACTTCCTCGACGCCAGATAGATGCCAAAAGAGGGTGTTCTATGGGTGCTCGCTTATCATCCATTGCAACTCTCGGATAAGGGCGTCGACTCTACATGTAGGAGTATAGGACTAACACCGCTGGGTTGCCATTGTTGGTCTTTTGGGCCTCCATGAAGGTTGAAGATGTTCGTGGCTGGGGAAGAAATATGTCGGCGACGATAAGCCGTCGTAGAGGATGCAGACCTCAGAAGTAACCTGTGAGATCTGATTTTGGGAGTAATCGGGAGAAGGAAAAAGAAGTGGGATAACTGTAACGCCCGGCTTCTTCCTCCCCGCCCGCGCCGCCAACGGCCGCCGCTTCCTCCGCGCCGCGCCAGCCGCCGCTGCAACTGCCGCCGCCTTCTTCGCGCGCGCCCCTTGAATCTCACACGCCGTTCGGCCAGCGCCGCGCTCGCCTCCCCTATATAAACCCCTGAGCCCCCTTCTCTCGCATGCCCTCCCCTCTCCCCCTCTCTGCTCCCTCACCTCCCGAGCGCCGCCGTCGCCGCCGTCTCCTCCAACTCCGGCCGCGCCAGCCGCCGCGGCCTCCGTCGGCCCGCCGCGATGCCCCACCTCCGCCGTCTCGCCTCGCCGCCGGTGCGCCGCCACTGCCGCTTTCGCTCGGCTCGACCGGCCGCGCGCCGCCGGCCGCTCTGGCCGCCACGCTTGCAGCGAGCGCACGTGCGTGTGCGCACGGGTCGCGTGGACCCGGTCCACGCGGCAGTGGCCCACCTGTCAGCTGATTTAAAGAAAAAAAAAGATTTCCAAAAATATTTATGACGTCAGCGGTGACGTCATAAATCGGGTTTTCGATTTTAAAATAAATCCAAAAACCGAAAAATGCTGCTGACGTCAGCATGACGCAGTAATTCGGTTTTTCTTTTTAAAAATAATTTAAAAATTCCAGAAAACCCATTTTATTCGTTTTTAAACTTCCGGGAGCCCGTTTTCGCCCGTTCGAACTCCGTTTGGCTCCGTTCTTATTTCTAAATCCATTAAAAACCTTAAACTTTAGTTTAGTGCTAGTTTGAAATTCAATTTGTGTTTATTTGAATTCGTTTGGATCTTATTTGAATTTGGGTGCTTTTTACGCGTAGATTACGGAGAGTCCGAGGAGTTCCCGAACGACGATTTCGAGCAGCAACTCGTCGAACCAGGCAAGTCACACCCCCTTGACCATGTTGCTCCCAGTTTTATGAACTTGTATGTTGTTTTTACAATTATTGCATGCTTATTTACTATAGACATTAATTTTTGACCTAGTTTTAAATGATAGTTATATCCAATTTCGATATACGACCTTTGACATTTGAATTCCGATACCCTTGTAACCTTAGTAAAAATATGAATTATGACTATAGTAATAGTTAGACATTGGTTAGCCATGCATAGAACTGAACTTAGGAAATTTTGGGGAACTTTATGCCAAAATGACATCATGTTCAATTGGAAACTTATAGTGATCAATGTTAATATTAATATGGAGATTAGTATGGTTAAAATGAAAATGACTTAGACCGGGCGAGAATTGGTTGGAAAGTGGTGAGGTCATGGTTATGGGTTTGTGGACAGTCTCGCCTAGTCAATTAAGGACCGGTCTGAGTCTCGCTGAATGTAAAGCCTAACCGTACTATCACGAGTCTGGAATGGGACAGACCTGGCTATCCTTATTAAATCATTTCATGGACAGTCATGTCATATGGGGGTAGTGGTGTGGTGAAAGCGAGATGCTGCCACTCTGGCGCAAGAGGGGGTTTCTGAATAGAGGGAGTCGTTCAACGGTGAAACCTTAGCGGGCATGACTACATGTATGAATTTAATATAGGGGCCTTGTCATAATTTTCTCTGTCTCTCACCAAAGGAAGTGTGTTGACATAAAGGGAAATATTGTCTTGTGGGTAAAGTTGTACAACCTCTGCAGAGTGTTAAACTAATCGATTAGCCGCGCCCGCGGTTATGGGCACGCCGAGCAAGCCATTCTCAGATTAGACTTTAGTAAATTAAAATTTGATTTTTAGAAACGATGATTGGATGGAGGGAGTCCATCATGGGTTTAACTTAGCCAAATTCCAGGAGAGATTCCTGAGTAAAATGTATAGATTTGTTTTTGGAATTAAAATATGCCTTTTAAAATTATTGAAAATGTTATTAAACTGTTGCTTTATGCTTAAATAAACCATATTGCCATCCTTGATTACCCGTACATTTATATGCATTTCCGGTGTGGTTTGCTGAGTACGTATGTACTCACCCTTGCTTAATTTATCACTTCAGAGGAGGAGTATCACGATGGTGAGGACCAGTTGGATTAGGCCGTGCCCCCAGTCGATTGCCTGTGGCAAATTAATTGGGCTCTATCTTTTGATCTTCATTTCCGCTGCTTTATTTATTCGTTTATTTATTTGTTGGCCTGCGTGCCTTTCCTTATGTAACCTTGAATATTTATTATTAATAAAGAACGCTGGATATGCTATGGTTTCATTTCTACTGTGTGTACTAGTATTTCCTGGACTAGTACCGAATACACAGAGGATTTCGAAGGTGTTATTCCGGGTCCGACAATAACCATATCCAAAGTCTTATTAGATGGCAGATCTGACAAAGCGATGGAGAGGAGAGCAAGCATGGTGGCAATTTGGCTCGGAAAAACCAAGGCAACAACACACCGGAATACAAGGCGATATACGCCAGCTCCACGTAGTCTAGTCCACAGAGAAGTTTACTCGGGAGGACCACCTTCAACACCGGCAGCAAAGCAAGCAAGGCCAACACCATGGAGATGAAGACATTCATGACAATGGGCAATGGCATGGCCAAGGCCTTTCAGCTGTTGAAAAACAAAGGAATAGAAGCTAAACTACCTACTACACTTGCAGAGTGGATGTAAAACCCTGCTCTCAAATTCGTTTAAAGCCTAGTTCATTGTAGGACAGATCTACACATGCATAACATACTATTTATATTTTTATCCTAGCTTCGTATAAAAATGTTAATCCGGAAGCTCTTTTACGCTACACTAAATTGAATATGAACCGTTCATTCTTTTCGATCTAATAGATCAGATTAACTAGAGTTTACTTATACTACACCTGGTAGTAGAGTAGTAGAAATACCCTTAACAAATCAACGGTTAGATGTGATTTCTACTACACATTTTATACTACCAGTATAATCCACCGGAGGTATACTATATTTGAATATAACAGCCATTATATATTACTACAACTCACTTTAAACAAGTAATACGAGATTAATCTCACCATAGCTTCACATGGGCCTCACATTAACACGCATGAGTATTATAGTGGGATCCCCTTTAGCTCGTCAACGAATAATTTGCCGAGGAGAAGAGAGTTGTACTCAAGGTTGCAAATAGCATGTAGCGGTATTTAGCAGCGGGGTATTCTCTTGCCATTTATATAGCGCGATATGTCAGTTAATAAACATTAAAAAAATACTTATTATAAAACCATTCCCTCTATTATATAACACAATTTTTTGCGAGGAATATTACACTAATGTTATCATTACAACATACACTGTGACGAATCTACAATAGTCACTACTACACAAAAAGCTCATCTCAAACAGTTCAAAAACCTCATTACAGATGGTTTTGTGAACCATCTTACATATGTATCAGTGATAAGAAGGGCACATCACAGACGGTTTTCGAACCGTAAATGAAAATTAACATCAAAGGCGGTTCTATCTACGAACCGTCTATAATGACACATCATCACAGACGGTTATAAGCTAGAATCGTCTGTGACACTCCCTCACCACAGACGGTTCATAGCTAGAACCGTCTGTCATAGTCCCTCATCACAAAAGGTTCTAGCTACGAACCGTCTGTGATATTACATCATTTCAGACGGTTTTAGCTAAGAATCATCTGAGATGATGGTTTGTATTATTGAAGCTTTTTTTGATTTTTTTTGGCTAGCTGCAGGAAATGTTAGTCATGCCCTATGAAACAAGCAGAATACAGATTACACATCCACAAGCAAATGCACAAGTACCACAACACATCCATTTCAGAAACCAACTCACATATATTAAACAATTGAAGGCATAAGTACACATGTCACTACAATTCACAAATCCACAACAGAAGTACACATGCCACTGCAATATACAACTCATCAGGTTAGGCAGTGGAACTTGCCTTCTGGCTTTATGACCTCACGTGGTAAGAAGTAAGCTAGTTGTCCTCGTATTTTGTGCATATCGGCCTGTTCCAACGCAATTGTAGCGATTTTTGTAACCTATCGACGGGAAGATTAAAGTGATGCATATATATAAATTGATAAGTAATTATTGGAAGATTGACAAACCTACGAGACATTTGACCTCATTGTATCAATGATGAGTTGCATGTTGTGGCAAACGTAGAATCCACATAGGTTATTTCTCTTTCCCTGCTAGTGGCACTATAAAAATAGAATTGGTTAGTTCGAGAGGCATTCTTATGGATTGTGATATATGATTATTGTGTATTACGAGATATAGGAAACTTCACATCGTGGTTCAGCTGCGACCCTCCCTTGGATTGCCCTCCACAAAATTTGTACAGTTTGAACAACCTATGTGATTCCAAAAAGTGAGCCTCAGCTATTTCACGAGCGACGTACACCTTAAATGACCTATAGTAGAGTTATCTATGGAGGGAATGTGATTACCTGTTTATTAATTATGTGATAGGCTTCAAGTTGCGGCTACCACCCTTTAAGGAATCTATGTGTATAATTAGGTTCTTTCTTGATACAATTACAATAAGAACCCAGTGAAACCTACACAGGTATATTACCATGGTCATTGAACCTAACTTCGAGTTGTGTATAAAATACAAATCAATAAGTATTGCAACTAGTGCAACACTTACCCCGGGTTATGGGGGGAGAAGTATGTACTATTTATCGCATTGAGCCAGCAATGCACTTGTAACGTAATCCTTGATCGCTTGTAGATTGTTGTCCATGCTTTGCTTGGAGACCAGATGTGGGTTGAGGAAACCTACCGTTTCATCTTTTTTTTTGGCTCCAACGATCCTGAAAAGCGAGGCATTGAGGTTGTAGAGATCGAACAAAAGCAAGGTGTTATATATATATATATATATATGTATATATATATGACATTTATTGGTATTGCATGGATTAGACCATGAAGGCACACATTTACAACATCCAGCATCTCAAGAGCAAGGCATTGAGGTTGTAGTGATTGAACAAGTCACTGAAACCGATCCCGAAGAAGCCCCCCAATGACTAGTTGAACAGATACTCCTTGAAGATGACACTAACTACTCTCTTGGGCAATCTCATCACAAATGAGTTGTACAAGAAAGACAAGGAAGAGCTTTTGGAGCATGCTCTTCCAAAAAGAAGAATATTGAGCTCAAAGCCAAATGCGGAGTCAAGCAAGGAGTCGCTTGGTGACTCTGAGGACAACACCAAGGAGTAGATGGCCCTCCTCATGAGAAGGATGAGGAGGTTCATGAAGAGGCGCTCGAGCTCAAGCGCTCCTCATAAATACAAGAAAGGCGAACACTCAAGCAATGACCAATTTGCCAATATTCGGTGTTTTGAGTGTAATGAGAAAGGGCATTTCACCTCTCATTGCCCCAAGAAGATGGATAAGGATGACATATGCAAGTCATCTAAAATGAAGAAATTTCACGGCAAGGAAGAAGCTCTTCAAGAAGCTTCACAAGGATGGGAAGGGTGAAGCTCATATTGGAGAGTGAAACTCCAAAGAAGAATATTCGGATTCTGACTCCTTCAATGAGGACACCCCAATCGAAGAAGAGTTTAGCCTGGATTGCAATTAGAAAGGCTTCATCACCATTCGTCACTCCCATATTTCTTATGGCTAAGGGAGATAAGGCAAAATCTAATGATAATGATGATCCTTCATATGATGAACTCCTAGATATGCTTGTAGATTTAAATGAATATCTTGGCAAGGAGAATGCTAAACATAAGCCTTCATAAAAGAGTTCATCTCACTCAAGAATCCTATGATGAGCTAAAAGATGCTCATGAGTCTCTCCTTCTCAAGAATCATTCTAAATCTAAAAATGATATAGGAGTTTCTTGTGACTTGATAAATGATATTGTAATATTTTAGGAGAACTTTAGAGGGGAAAAACCTATTTTTCGGAGGGGTTTTTTAGTTTTGGGCTAGCTTTGGGCCATCGTGCTAGTCTTTTTGGGCCTGAGGGGGGGATTTTCCTCCCCCAAACACTCGGGCGCCTCCCCACCCCTCCCTTGCACCTCCTCCACCATCCTGGCCGCCCTTCCCCTTCCCCATGTGTGCAAAACAGCAGCCATCTCCTTCACCCCTTGCGCCACCTTCTCTCTCTCTCTCTCCCTCCAAGGTGCCCCTCCACTGCCAAATCCTTCCAGGCATTCTCACATGCTACCCTTGGTGTGTCTCTCAACCTAGGGCTTCCCAGATGTGTGGCGGTTGGGGCTGGGCTGTGAGGCGAGAAGTAGTGTGACCCGTCCGGGAGAGGAGGGGATTCGTGTTCATTGGCATCCTCGACGATCTCCGGGAAGGTAATTTCCTAAGGGATTCAATTGGGGGTTAGGAGGCGTAGTTTAGGAGTGGCTAGTTGATTATTGCTGGTGCTAAGGTTGGGAATTTAATTGGTAGAGGGGGATCTAATTTCATGACAGATTCTGGACGTTCGGGCAGAACAGATCACTGTTTTGGGGCGTGATTTAGTGAATTCTAGAATCGTTTCCTAAGGGGATTGCTATTGTAAAAATTGTATATCTTCATTTTTATCTTTCATTAGAGACCAAAACGATGAAGTTTCGTTCAGCCATTTGAAAGTATGGCTGTTTTACCGAAGGCTATCCAGAATCTGTCCTGGCTGACAGCACCTGTGGTAATTTACAATTTAAGGCTAATTAGAGGCCGAATTAAAATTTCTCAATACTTATAAAAAGTTGGGAAATTTCCTGTAGATCATGAAAATGTCCTCGTTTACTATATTTGAAGCTTTAGAACTCAAGTTATGGTCATTTGAAGTCTGCTGTTCTGATTGGCAGTAGATTGGTTTCAGGGTTTCGTAGTTGGCGTCGGTTCGATATTGTTTTGCATTTTGTGCTTACTGTGGTGGCATGATTTTGAGTTGTATGCAATTTATTACAGGTGGTGTAAACCCAAAAGTGGCGCCAACCTTCTGCCAGATCGCTTCTTGAGGTTAAAGGCAAGTGCATTGTGTATATTGTTACTTGGTAGTGCATTGGTTGCTTAATGATTTGCTACCTAGCCGTCATAAAGATTTGATATGTCTTGTTACCATGTTTTTACGCATGAATATGATTAGGGTTATGTGACTGATAAATTTATTGATGTGAGGAAATGTTAATGATTATGTATATGATTATGGCTATGAGAATGTTAGAAAAGATTGTGATTTGCAATTTGTTCATGTCATTTGCATATGTGCATTCATGATGGAAGAGGTGACCCATGTGGGCCTCTGTGCTCACACGTAGTGAGCACGAAAGATCTACTCCGGTAGGCCCCTCCACGGGATGGAAGGGAATGAGATGGTGCACACCTACGGGTGTGCACTCAGCTATACCGGTATATGCTATGTGATGTGCATTTATGAGCATGCATGATGCATTGTGTGAACAAAGAGATGTGAATGTTGATTTAGGGTGTTCATTTTCCTGTATGGTTTCAAGGCATGATTTACGATCCCATATTATATGCTTATGTTTTGTTTTCATAGCATGATACACTTTGCTAAGTTTTGGACTCACGCTTGTTGTTTAATATCTTTTTAGGTACCATGAGATCGACATATGGGAAAGGGAGTTAGCACCACCACTTCACCTAGCATCACACAACTAGACAATCTCATATTTAAATTTGTTGTAATAGATTCTTCTTAGTGAACTATGTCTTTGATTATGCTTTGTTATGGACTAGTTAATTTTTTAGGGAAGTTTATGGTTGTCTCGCTGGTTATGTTTGGTTAAATGTTCATCTCGTAAACGATTATGTGTGGTTAAGACTTATTTTCTTGTCTTGAGAGGATTTTGAATCCTCGGTTTAGAGTCATTATTATTATTATTATTATTATTATTATTATTATTATTATTATTATTATTATTATTATTATTAGCCTTCATTATTCCTTGATGTTGCTATTCTTTTGCCGTCGCATAGAACTTAGTTAAAGAGGATTTATGCTGCCGAAATTTATTTAAATTGGTATTGATATTGCTGGAATTTATTCATTATATTGTTATTTATTTGTTAGTCTTCCTCATCGTAGTAACAATCCGGGCACACTAGGTGTCGGGATATTATAGTTGGTATTAGAGTGGGCTTTAGGTTTGTGGTGCATGAATTTAGTGAAATACTATAGGGTTAACTAAAATTTTGAGTTGGGATAATCTACAAATATGGTTTAGGTTCATACTTTAAAATCTTGCCATATGATAATAACCATAAAACTTGATATAGGTGGGTTAACTAATTAAAAATTTGACACACTTGGAGCACAGTAGGAAGAGTAATGGTTCATCATTGCATTGCATTTTATTATCTAACTGAGATATTATTGATGATCATTGAGTATGTATTATATGATGTTGTGTTGATGATTGAGTTGATTGCATGATTGTGCCTATGTTGTAGCTATGCCGAGGGGTAGAGGTTGTGGTCACTGTGACCGAGGAGGCCGTGGTCGAAGTGGGAGTCACCCATCTCAGGGGGTTGTTGAGTCGGTCGCTGAGGGAAGCGGCTCGCTCAATGCTCATGGGTCAGCTCAAGAGGGTGTCCCGGCGGCGCAGTCTGGGGCCAGGGTTGAGGCTGCCACTGTGGCTGTGTTGCAGGAGCTGCAAAGAGAGGTATAGGAGCTGCGCCAGCAGGTCCAGGCAGCCCCTATTACTATACCTCCACCTGCAGTGGCCCCCGCTGTTGCCCCTGCAATGCCAAAGGCTAGGATGAGCCTTCGGGAGTGGATGTCTGTCGGGACCCCGAATTTGCAAATCCGGACCCTCTGTGTATTCAACACTAGTCCAGGAACGCGCTAGTGCACACAGTCTTAACATCGGTAAATATCACAATCATACCATTCGATGCTATCAAAGTACTTTATTTAAATAACCAAAGTGGTTACTCGACCTTTTGGCCAAGTTACAAATATATGCCTCGTAAGGCGAAACTTATTCAGAGAAAAATAATAGCAGCGGAAAATCAAATAGCTTCGTGGCGCCATCCAGGTACCACCACGAACCCACCGCTCGCATCCCTAAGTAGGCGGATCTCTGGAGTTCCTCCTCCAAAGTGGTGTAGTCTCCTCTTCGGTGTTGTATTGAGGCAAGGGTGAGTACTTGGTACTCTGCAAGTCATGCTACAGAATGCAAGCTAATATACTATATGCATGGCTTGGTACAAAGGAATAGCTCAAAGTATATTTGCGAAGACTTTGACAAGTAATATAAGTAGATTCAAGCGGTAGAAATAAGTAAAGCGTAAATAACTTTTCAAGAAGTTTAATAAACATTTTCCCCATCCTAAACCACATTTCCATCATCGCAATATTAAACCAACAACTTTTCAAACCAAGGTTATTTTCGAAAAATCTAACCCTTAGTGTAATTCAGCGATGTCCAATACATGCGGACACGGCTATTCGAATAGATTCTAAACTGAGGTTATGCACTTTACCCACAATCTGATCAAACACCACAAAGCGAGTTCAGTAACAAAGTCTTTCGGAAACCTCTAACAATACAAGTGGTCCTCCGGTTATTGGCAAGCTAACCCTTCCCTTCGGCCAGCTAAGTCTAGGCCAATCAATTAGATGGGTACACTGGCCTCGGCCCGATGCGCTCCCATACAACTTACACAAAGGGTGTAGTTGACCTCCGAGGTCCCACAGTGCGTTATTAGCAACTTAATCAACTAGGTCCGTCCCATTCTGGACATGTGGTTTGCCACGTTAGACCCAGTTCAAAGGCTTGCAAGGTTAAGTCCTTAGGGTGACCAGGGGCAAGACTGCAGAAGAACCAAATCAACATCCCCAATGCCACAACCTGGCCCACCTAATTACTCTTGCCATATGCCCCTGGCGTTTATCAAACTTGATTGATTACCATGCACCACGTGCCATCAACATCACATGATACTTTTCCAAAACAGGTTCAATATATCATTAAGTCAATATTAACATTTGATTGTCCAAAATCATGTCATGAGCACGAGTCTAAGCAAGATACTACAACGGTCTAAACCCATGTTGGCGATTTAATAATGTCCAACTAGTAATCCACAACTAGGGTGACAAGGGATCATGGCACATACTTAGATAATCAAGGTGTCATACGACAAATTGGTATTTATCTAATCCCCATGTTTAAGCAAAGTATTTCTCTAATTGAACTAGCATGCAATAGTTTAAATCAAAATAGATTTGAAATAGGATCAACATGGTCAAAGCACAACTTGCCTTCAAAAAGTACTTGTTCTTGGTCTTGAGTTGGATCTGAGTCAATACTTCTCCTTCGAATCCTTCCGGCACTTCAACGTCTACTCGTAAAGCGTGCAAATAGCAAATACACAAATAAACACTAGGCAAAAACATCCCAAAACTCCAAATAAAATCCATAAACAGAGAGAACATAATTTTATGGATTTTTAGAAACTGGAGATAATCAAATTTGGAGTTAAGGCGCTTAAAGTTATGATTATTTAAAGTTTAAATAATCATTTAAATAATTTTACAAAGAAAAACTTTAGTCCAAAAATTAAATAAAATTCATATTGAGGTAGATCTCAATTTTATACAAATTTAGAAATTTGAATCACTCAAATCGGAGTTGAAGCAAAAGTTATAAGCGTTTGAGTTTGAAACAAAATCAAATCATTATTTCGAATTAATAAATCATTTTTCTTTTCGAAATTAATTATTGCGTCATCATGGACACGATGGCAGCATGGATTGGTGCTGGCGTCGTCAGCGATCCATGGGCGTAGTCACGCTTCGGCTCGGGTCCACCGTGGACTCGGTCCACGACTCCACGCGTCGACATGTGGGCCCTCGGGTAGCGTCATCGGCGTCGCTCACCACTGCGGCAGTGGGTCCACCGATGGCGTCATGGGTGGCGATCCACGGTGCCGACACGCTGGGGCCCCGTGTCGATGGCCACCGACGCTGGCACGGCGACGCGTCGGTCCAACTTCCCCGACACGTGGCGCAATCACGGTGTTGGTTTGAAAATCAACGAAGCGCGGATTAGATCCAGGGTTAACACTGCGTTGAAACTACTCGTTGATCGTGGGCGTTCGATCTAGATCGGACGGTCGCATCTAATCCTATAATAACACTACTACGACGCGTGGCAATTGTGAGCGGGTGGATCTTAATCAGCGGTCCGAGATCCAATCGGGTTGGGGACACGTGAACTCACCTCAACCGTCCGTCTGACCGATCCGGCGATTCCCGAGGCTCGCGAAGTCCGGCGATAGCGCGAGGCTTGGGCACCGGAGCGAAACGACGGCGAGCGAAGCGGCGTTCTGGTCGCTCAGCTAGATGAATCCTTCCTTGGTCTGCTGCGTCTCGTCACGGTGGTTCCGGATGGGCTCCTTCTACGGAAGAGCGACGACGGGCGGCCGGAATCGGCGTTCAACCGGCTGCGCCTGAGTGGTCTAACTCCAGCCGAGCACGCAAGCCAGCGGCAGCTTTCGAGCGAGATGGCTCGAGAGCGGAGTGCGCAAAGATGAGAGCAACCTGGGGGCGTCTCACGCTTTAAATAGCCTCGGCGTTAGTGCCGAGGCGGAAACCTAGTTCTGCGGCGGCGCGGCGCGAGTCCGGACTGGCGGGCGATGACGCTAGTCCCATCGTGGCACGATCCGGCCCGACGATCGCCTGGCGCTTGATCCGGATCCCGGGCGGATCTGGCCGAGCCGTCTGGCGGATCTCGGCCGTTGGATCTTGATCAACGGTTGCAGGATTGATTAGGGTTGGGGTGGTTTGGTGAGTCAAGCTGGCTCGGGTCGGACTCGAGTCGACTTCGAGTTCGACTTCGGTCGGATGAGCGAGTACTCGACGAGTTGAATTTCAATGATTTAATATTTAAAATAATTCCAGTAATTCATTTAATTCATTAAAAATAGCAAATGATTTCGAGAAAATTCGGAAAAATTCTGGAAAATATTTTAGGGTATTTGGGACTCAAATAAAATATTTCCAACAAAATTTTATTTGCAAAATTAAATTCTTTAATTATTTCAAAATGGAATAAATTCAAATAAATTCCAAATAAATCCAAATAAATTCCAGAAAATTCCAAAAATTCACCAAAGTGCCAAATCACACATGAATTTAAGAAAAGCAAAATTTTGGGGTGTTACAATGTCTCTCCGTTTGGACACTTTTGATGGAGCGGGCTCGCCGGTCCAGTCTGTAGACTGGCTGCGGTACATGGAGCAGCATATCGGAGTCTTGGAGATGACTTTGGTCTAGAGAGCTCGCTTTGTAGCTTTTTAGCTGAAGGGCCAGGCAGATATCTGGTGGGAGGGGGTTCCTGCTGTAAGAGCTCCCACTCTTGGATATGTCACTTGGGAGGATTTCGTCGACTATTTCTGGGCCAAGTTCTACCCGAAGTCTTTCCTTAAGAGGATGGAGTACTCTTTATTGACTCTCTCTCAAGGCAAGAGGTCGGTTGCTGAGTATGAGGTGGAGTTCAACAATGTCATCCGCTTCATATCAGAAGTGGCGATAGATTATCGAGAGAAATCTCGGAGGTTCTGTACGGGCCTCAACCAGGAGTTCAAAGTTTTCATGGGTGCAACTATCCCTCATGACTTCTCCTCTGTGGTGGAGCAGGTCAAGGGATTAGAGCTCGAGTTGGAGCTCTCTAGGGATAAGCAAAACCCTAGTAGTTTAGGAGTTCCTGTAGCTTCTGGTGGTGGCCAGAAGAGGAGCTTTGGTGGAGGAGGTGGGTCTTTTCAGTGACCTACCTCCAAGAAATTCAAAGGGGGAAAGAGTTCCTCCTCGGGGGATAAGATGAAGCAGCACCAGTCATCTTTTCTTTTTTTCACCACGATTGACCTTCCATCCTGCCCCTGGACAAGGTATGATTTGTTTCAAGTGCGGTGGTGGACACCACGCTGTAGAGCTAGTGTTCATGGTCAGGGTAGTGCCATGAAGACGAAGAGACTACGACTGATCGATCGGTTTAATTCATGGGATTAACAAAGAGTCGATGTTCTGAATTCAAACGATCGCATATGCATTCAACTGATTAGTTTAAATTGGTAGGAAAGATGAGGTGGTGGTCATATCATAGACGGTTCATGGCTAAAACTGTCTATGATGAGGTGCACATCATAGACGATTTTATCCATGAACTATCTGTGCTGTGCTGGCTCATCATAGACGATTTTTTGTAAAACCATCTGTGATGACCATTTTAGCTAAATAACAACAGAGAGCCCCGACCGTCTCTGTATTTTTAGGGATCATCGAGCTATTTTTTAGGTGGTTGCGATTGAGAGGCGATCTGGTGGAAAGTGACCCTGGATTTGGAGTTGTGATTGTAGATCCTTATGTTCTAGGTCATCTAAGGTTCATAATTGATTCAAAATTGCATTATATTTAAGATGTAGCTTGGTAAAAAGAGAAATAAAGATGCTTTTTAGATCTAGCTTGGTGTAGATCCATTGATTCTCTTCAATCTAAAGTAGTAATTGATTCTAATTGTATTATACTCAAGATGTAGCTAGCTATGTAAAGAGAGAATTGAAGATGCTGAGTTTAACTGCAGCTTATACATACAAATATATATATATATATATATATATACATATACATATACATATATATGTTTATATATCCATTTGTTCTTTGTGATGTAAAGAGCTATATTTTTTATTTAATCGACAAGTTTAAATGTAGCTTATATGTATCATATTTGTGCATTTGCACTCCTAGTGTACTTCATTCATTATTTAACAGCTATTGTTACATACGTAGCGTAGATGGACTGAAGCTAGATGTATACTGGGAACAGTGCGAGCGCTGAGTACATTAATGGCATCTTTGTTTTTAGAAGAGCTGCTGTAGAGGAAGATATGTTGAACAAAGGGGTGGAATTTATGCCTTGTCCATGCATTGACTGCGAGAATCTGGGGATGTTTTGAAAACCAACGTAGATCGAAGCACACTTGATTCTACGGGGTTTCAAAAGGAGGTATACATGTTGTACCAATCACGATGAAGAGCAGATTATGCAAGCAGCAAGTAGTACTAGCATCATCGACGAAGTCAACAATACAGCAGATGATATCGACTGTGCTTTCAATAAGGATAGGTTTAACAATGACAATCTAGATCAGATGCTACGGGGTGCAGAAGGGAACCATGATGAGCGGGAGTATCGACTGTTGAAATTAAAGGCAAGTAACGGTTGGTCCGACAAGAGTTTCACGGCGCTGTTGGGCCTGTTAGAGAACATTCTTCCAAAGGGAAACGAGTTGCCAACAACCACCTACAAAGCCAAGAAAGTTTTTTGTCCCTTGGTAATGGAAGTAGAAAGAATACATGCCTGTCCAAACGACTGTATCCTCTACCGCAAAGAGTATGCAAACTTGCATGTATGTCCGGTGTGCAACGCATCCCGGTACAAGCGTAAAGATAGATCAGATGACAACGATGAGGGCATCGAGGTGAAGAAAGGACCTCCCGCTAAGGCGGCGTGGTATCTGCCTATAATTTCCTGTTTGAAACGTTTGTTTGTTAAACCAAAAGAGGCAAAACTGCTTCGGTGGCACTCGGATGAGCGCAAGAACGATGGAATGATAAGGTACCCTATTGATTCCATCTAGTGGAGAAACATTGATAGGAGGATTGAAGAATTCGCATTGGATCCGAGGAATATAAGGTTCGAATTGAGCACAGACGGAATGAATCCTTTTGGGAACATGAGCAGCCGTCATAGCACTTGGCCTGTGAATCTCTGTATATACAATCTTCCTCCTTGGTTGTCTATGAAGCATAAGCACATTTTTCTGTCTATACTCATCAAGGCCTGAAGCAACCTGAAAATGATATTGATGTGTACCTAGCACCATTGTTGGAAGATCTGAACATGCTGTGGGCTCCTGGGGTACAGGTATGGGATGCTCACAAATGAGAGTACTTCACTTTGCACTGCCTATTGTTATGCACCATAAATGATTATCCTGTCCTTGCTAACCTGTCGGGGTGGAGTACAAAAGTAGCCAATGCCTGTACCCACTTCTTGCGAGATACCGAGAGTGTGTGGCTGAATCACTCCAGCAAAACCATGTACATGCGTCACCGTAGGTTCTTTCGAAGGGATCACCCATACCGCAAGATAAAGAAATAATTCGACGGAACGACCAAAAATGGTTTAGCTCCAAAGATTTTAAGCGGGACATACATTCATGATATCGTTAAGAACTTGGATGTTGCACTTGGAAAAGGACGTAAATCGAGGTCCCATGAGAAGAGCATGTGGAGGGAGAGATCAATATTTTGGGCCCTAACTTATTAGAAGCACCTACAAGTTCGGCACTGCATCGGCGTGATGCATGTAGAGAAGAATATATGTGATAACTTGATTGGTCTCTTACTGAACATTAAGGGCAAAACAAAGGATGGTGTCAACACATAGCTTGATTTGGTCGATATGAGCATCAGACCTGAGTTAGCACCGAAACAGACCGATAAAGGTCAAACCTACTGCAAACCTGCTTGTTACACTCTATCCAAGGCCTAGAGAATTGAACTATGCCAGTGCTTGCATGGTGTGAATGTTCCGTCCTGTTACTCCTCTAATATGAAGAGACTTGTTTCGATGCAAGATATGAGTTTAACTAGCATGAATTCTCATGATTGCCATGTTCTTATGACACATATGCTCCCTGTGGCAATTAGAAGTATCTTACCAAGCAAGGTCCAGGAGTCAATCACAACGCTGTGTTATTTCTTTAACACAATTACTCAGAAGGTCATCGATCTCGAAGGACTAGATGCTCTACAGGCCAAGGTGGTAATGACTCTATGTAATCTTGATAAGTATTTGCATCTGTCATTTTTTGATATCACGGTCCATCACATTGTTCACCTTATGAGGGAGAGAAAGATGTGCGAGCCTGTGTTCCTACATAGCATGTACCCATTTGAGAAGTACATGGGAATTCTCAAGTCTTACGTACGAAATCGATCTCGACCGGAGGGTAGCATTTGTTGAATGTTATGCAACCGAAGAGGTTGTCCAATTCTACATGGATTACATGGCTCAGGTCGAGCCAATAGGTGTTCCTTGATCCCGTCATGAGGGGAGGCTCCAAGGTATCGGGACCATCGGAAGAAAATCATTCACTCCTGATCCAGCTGCATGCACTAAAGCCCATTTCACGGTTTTACAACACATGGCTATTGTGGCCCCGTATATCGATGAGCACAAGAACTGGCTACGGCAAGAGAATCCATTGCGGTAGGAGTCCTGGATCATCAGACAACATGACCTTCAATGCAACATATGGTTCAAGGAGCGACAACCCATCACTGGAAGCTCAGCTAGAGATAGCTGACATGGTTGGCAAAAGGGCCAGCATTTGTGGTTGTAACATGGAAAGGATACGACTCAAATGGGTTGACGAGAAGCTCGTACTATGGGTTCATTGAGGAAATTTGGGAGCTTGACTACATACTATTTAAGATCCCCTTATTTCGGTGCTGTTGGCTTCACCTTAGCATGTGAAGGTTGACAAGTACGGTGTCACTACTGTGGACCTCGAATGTGTCGGATACCAAGATGAACCATTTGTTCTTGTTAACCAAGTTGTTCAAGTCTTTTATGTAACCAACCCATCCAAAAATAAGCGCCATGTGGTTCTTCAGGGAAAAAGGAGGATTGGCAGAGTCGAGAATGTGGTAGATGTGGAAGAATACAATCACTTTGATAAGTTTTCTCCTATTGGTACTGGCATCATGGTCCAGGAAGAACAACCTGAGGAAGCTAGCTACATACACGTTGATCATCGTGAAGGGCTAATTTTTATACAAAAGAATAAACAAGTGGATTTATGATGAGATCCTCATGTTTATTCCAAGTGTATGTACCTGTATTATAATTAATGAGATGTATGTCCGTATTATAATTAATGAGATGTATGTTCGAATTATATTTAATGAGATGCATGTATCACAATTAATTATAATTAATGATATGTATTATAAAAAATAAAATCTTAACAAAATAGGCTAAAAAATCTACTTAAAAAAACAAGTTAAAAAAACTAAAATAAAAAACACTCATTGCAGACGATTCATGGGACATCATAGACGGTTCAACGCATGAACCGTCTGCAATGACCTCCGTGCCTCCCGTAACTAAAAAATAAGCCTCCCGTAACTAAAAAATAAGTAAAATAAAACATCTATCGCAAATGGTTCATGGATTGAATCGTTTGTGATGTAGTCATCACAAACGATTCAACCCATGAACCGTCTGCAATGGCCTCCCCAAATCTATAACCTGTGCGTGTGCCTCCCCCAACACTTGGCGGCAAAACTTATCTTCCCCCTTAGCGGCAAACCCTACCTCCCCCTTATGGCGAACATCCCCCTCTGTCTCCCCCCTGCGGTGCACATCCCCCCTCCTAGTGAGTCCTTCCCTCGACGACGCACATCCCCCCTCCCGGTGAGTCCTCCCCCTTGGCAGCGCACATCCCCCCTTCCGCGGTGCACATCCCCCTGTTAGTGAGTTTCTCCCAGTGAAACTCCATGCATCTTTAATGCTTATAAACTCTAAATTGGTTCTTTGTTACACCGGTTGGAATTGCTTTGTGATGATATTGGGTAAATTGATGATAATGACAATTATTTTTGTGAACTAGAGCTCAAACCAGTAGACTTTATACTATTTTTTGCTTAATCTGATAATTATTAAATATCTGATGTTATGTCTAGGTCAATCAGCTTATTATGTTTTTCCTGTCTGAATAATGTAATTTATGAGATGTTATGGTGCTTATATCTGTTTTGTTGTGTTTATTTTATTCTTGCTGACCTAAGTATTAACTGAAGTCTTGTACTATATTACTAATTCTACATGTTGTCCTAACTAAGTCTTAACTTTTGTTGTCATTAGTAATGTTGCAATTATTAATTCTGCCTTCTGTCTTATCTCTATTATGCATTCTGATACTTGTTTCTCCAAGACTAAGTATGTCTGTCATGCATGTTTCGTATTGATACTTGTTTCTCCAGGAGCTTGGCTCTTATGCGTGAACTTAAATTTGTATCCCTTGTCTGTTCATTAATACTGATGTAACTTCTGGCCAACTTTAAAGGTTGATCACAGCTCAACTTTAATGCTCATCAACTCTTAATTGGTTCTTTGAATCATTCTTACTGTTTTGTTACCTGTGGGAATTGCTCTGTGATGATATTGGGTAAATTGATGATAATCACAATTAATTTTGTGATTTAGGCCTCGGACCAGTAGACTTCATTTGAACTTCATTTAATTGCTAGCTAACTTATCTGAACTTCATTTGATGATTTGCTTAGCAAATATTCAATCTATTGATCTGAATGTATGCTGAACAGAATATAATCTGTTAACAGTGAGCTTGATTATCAATTCTTTAATGTGCATGTTAAGGTGGTGTAACACCCCAAAATTTTGCTTTTCCTAAATCTATGTGTGATTTGGCACTTTGGTAAATTTTTGGAATTTTCTGGAATTTATTTGGATTTATTTGGAATTTATTTGAATTTATTCCATTTTGAAATAATTAAAGAATTAAACTTTGCAAATAAAATTTTGTTGGAAATATTTTATTTGAGTCCCAAATACCCTAAAATATTTTCCAGAATTTTTCTGGAATTTTTCTGAGTCTTTTGCTATTTTTAATGAATTAAATGAATTTCTGGAAATTATTTTTAATTATTAAATCGCTGGAAATTGAGTTGGGTCAAGTACTATTCATCCGACCGAGTCGGAACCCAAGTCGGACTCGAGTCCGACCCGAGCCAATCGCGCGCCACTTGACTTGACCCAACCGCGTCAACCGGATCAGATCCGAACCGTTGGATCAAGATCCAACGGTCAGGATCAATCCGCGCTAGGCACGGCCGCGCCCGAGCCAATCTCGGCCGTCGATCGCGCCACGTGGACGGCCCGCGTGCGTCCACGTCATCTCGCCGTGTTCGGAACGGACTCCGCCGTCTGCATCGCCCGCCACGGATTCCGCGGATCTCGGCGTTGGCCGGCATTTAATGCCGGACCGCGCCGAGGTTCGCCCTTGTCTCGCGGCGTCGCTTGCCCCAAGCGCCCTAGCCCTAGCCGCCGCCGTCGACTCGCTATTGCTCGCCGTAGTTGGAGAAGCCTCCGCCACGGTCCTTGCCTCGTCCCGCCGCCGTCCGCCGTCTTCCGCCGAGTTGGAGCCCAGTTCCGGAGTCCTCAAGCCAAGGCGCACCCGTGGGTACCTCCCACTCCGCCGGAGAGGCCCAGCCGCCGGGCTCGCTCGTTGCCGTTGCCTCCGGTGGCCACCGCTCGTGTCGCCATCGCCGTCAAGCACTGTGAGCCGTTGGATCTTCATCGCACGGTCCAAGATCACGCCACGTCACCCACCGGTGAGATCCCGTCCAAAAATCTCAAGATCCAATCTCGACCGTTGGATCTAGATCCAACGGTCCAGATCAAACGCGTTAACCCAAACGCGTGAGAGCCAGATCTAATCTGGGCCGTTGAATTTCAAATCAACGGCCGAGATTGCGCCACGTGTCGGGAAGCCTGACCGCCGCGGTCAGCGCCCCCGTGCGTGTGACGCTGACACGCCGGGCCCGCGTGTCAGCGACGTGACCAAACCGCACCATGACGTCACGCTGACGTCATGGCGGGCCCGCATGTCAGCAGCTGTCCCAGCCGTGCGCTGACGTCAGCAATGACGTCACCCATGGGACCCACCTGTCAGCACCGTGGGCTGAGCCCCGCTGACGTCAGCGATGACGTCACCCGAGGGGGACCCACATGTCAGTTAATTCGAAATAATGATTTCAGATTTTGATTCAAACTTCAAACGCTTATAACTTTTGCGTTTCAACTCCGATTTGAGTGATTCAAATTTCTAAATTTGTATAAAATTGAGATCTACCTAATTATGAATTTTATTTAATGTTTGGACTAAAGTTTTCCTCTATAATATTATTTAATGGATTATTTAAACTTCAAAATGCTATAACTTTTGCATTTTAACTCCAAATTTGACGATTCCAGTTTCTAAAAATTCATAAAATTATGTTCTCTCTGTTTATGGATTTTATTTGGATGTTTGGACACTTTTTGCCTATTGTTTATTCGTGTATTGCTATTTGCACGCTTTATGAGTAGACGTTGAAGTGCCGGAAGGATTCGAAGGAGAAGTATTGACTCAGGATCCAACTCAAGACCAAGAACAAGTACTTTTTGAAGGCAAGTTGTGCTTTGACCATGTTGATCCTATTTTGAAACTTATTTTGATTTAACTTATTGCATGCTAGTTCAATTAGAAAATACTTTATTTAAATATGGGGAATTAGATAAATACCAATTTGCTGTATGACACCTTGATTACTTAAATATGTGCCATGACCCCTTGTCACCCTAGTTGTGGTTTACTAGTTGGACATTATTAAATTGCCAACATGGGAAATTAGATCGTTGTAGTATCGCTTAGACACGCACGTGCTCATGACATGATTTTGGACAATCAAATGTTAACATTGACTTAATGATATATTGAACCTGTTTTGGAAAGGTATCATGTGATGTTGATGGCACGTGGTGCATGGTAATCAAGCTGGGTTTGATAAATAGTTTTTGACCAGGGCATGTGGCAAGAATGATCAGGTGGGCGGTTGTGGCAATCGGGATGTTGATTTGGTTCTTGGGTAGTCTTGCCTTGGTCACCCTAAGGACTTCACCTTGCAAGCCTTTGAACTGGTCTAACGTGCAACCACATGTCCGTAATGGGACGGACCTAGTTGATTAAGTTGCTAATAACGCACTGTGGGACCTCAGGAGGTCAACTACACCCTTTGTGTAAGTTGTGCGGGGAGCGTCGGGCCGAGGCCAGTACCCATCTAACGGTTGGTTGGCCTAAACTTCGCCTTAGCTAAGGGAAGGGTTAGTGTGCAACAACCGGGGAGGACCACTTGTATTGTTAGAAGTTTCCGAAAGACTTTGTTACGGGAACTCGCCTTTGTGGTGTTTGATTGTATCTTATGGGTAAAGTGCATAACCTCTGCAGAGTGTAGAATCTATTCGAATAGCCGTGTCCGCGGTTGCTGGAGCCAGAACTTGAGGAGCCAGAACTTGAGGAGGACACTGCTTCTTCGACTACCACAGATGACACAGTTGCTGGACATGGCGATCGTTTCGCGCCTATGCCGCAGCGTCCGTACACAGGCCGTGGAGGTTTTCTCGATGAGTGAGCGTAGGTTCTATAGTGAGACTCCTTCGCCGAGTCGCGTCATAGAATAAAGAGTCACCCTTTAGGCGTTAGACTCCAGTGTTAGTTTGATTTGGATTTTCATTGCTTGCGGAGTGTGCAGTATGTGTTGCAAGGCCCCTAGGCATTGTAAGCAACCATACCAAGTTACTATTGATTAAAATAATAAAGTTGGACTTTAAGTTACACCTTTCGCCCCGCATAAGTTCCATGTTACTTGTCTATTCTTGTTTCCCTCTCATCTCTAAGACCTAGAGCAAACCACAGATGGTGAACACCCGTGGAAACCTTGGAGGCAATGGAAGTGGTTCTCGCCCAGCAGAAAACCCCAATGATGGAGCACCGGCCGCCATCGACATGCAGAATTTTCGAGCATTTCTTGCTGCTCAGACTCAGTTGATGCATGCTATGATGCAACAGATGCAACACGTCACTGCTCAGGCAATTGCTAATCAAGTGAATCAGGGACAACGCCAGAATACAAGACTGTCAGAGTTCATGAGGACTCACCCACCCACTTTTTCTGGGAATGCTAACCCATTGGAAGCCGATGACTGGTTAAGGTCAATTGAGAGGAAGCTACACATTGCTCAATGCATAGGAAATTAGAAGGTACTCTACGCTTCTCATCAGTTGGAAGGAACATTACCGAATGGTGGGAGAACTTCGTGCACGCAAGAGAACCCTCAAGATATCACTTGGGAGGAGTTCACAGTGCGTTTTCACAAGATCACGTGCCTGAAGGAATCATGGATCTCAAGAAGGAGGAGTTCAGAGCACTGAAGCAAGGTAATCAGCCTGTGGCTGAATACCTGAACAAGTTCACACAGCTTGCACGTTACGCACCTGAAGATGTAGCGACAGATAAAGCCAGACAGTCTCGTTTCATGAAGGGACTTAACTCAGGATTGCAGGTGGGATTGATCACCCACACCTTTCCAGATTTCCAGGAGCTTGTGAATAAGGCGCTCATTCTTGAGGACAAGCGCAAGGAACTGGATGAGAACAGAAAGCGCAGGATGCAGCATCAGGGATCACGTCAGGGACTTCTATCACAACCAATGAACCTCTCAAGTGTTGCCTTCACTATCACTTCCCTCACACAAAACCGAAGTATAGGATAGGCAACCACCGTTGGATGGGTACGAAGCCGTGGCATGGGTACGAAGCCGTGGCATAGGTACGCTCCCCCCACACAGTTACACCCCCGTGTAACTATCGCCTTGAGGTATCAGAGGAAAGATATCAGACATGTGGTTGTACGGTTATCTCAGTTCAAAGGCTTGCAAGGTTAAGTCATTAATTGACCAAGGCAAGACTTCCTTCTCTCAAGTTTTGGCACACATCCCTCACATCGCTCATCAACCCATTTGCCACACAGGCCCACCTGGCACAAAGCCTCTTGCCACTTGCCCTAGTTTAAATCATTTCCCACCCCAGTTGTTTAATGTGCAACACATGCTAACATTAATTCAACTTTCATGTAGATCCACATAGGTCTCTACACTTCAACCTCATCATGTGACCACATCGCACCATTTCCAAAATACATTTTTTTTGTCATTAGTGAATGTTTCTCTTGCATTTTAGAAAGAGCATTCCAACGTTTACGCGAGGCTAAGCAACTATTCATGGTCTAGCCTCCCGTGTTGGCATATTATTAGCATCCAACTAATAACAATAAACTTAGGGTGACAATGATTCATGGCGTACAAATACTACCAAGGTGGCAATACCAAATAGGTTGATTAACTAAGTTACCCATATTAACCAAATTCTTTTTTAGTTAATTTAGCATTCATAATTTAAAATAATCATACATTTAAAAACTTAGGAACAATATGATCAAAGCACAACTTGCCTTCAAACAGCTGCTGATCCTGCTCTGAGACTTGGTCTTGTGTCAACAATTCTCCCTCGAAACTTTCTGTCAATTCAACGTCTACGCATAGCAGATAAAATAGCAATAAATAACTAAAATAGAGAACAAATCAACTCTAAAAATTAAATAAAATTCATAATTAAATAGATCTCAATTTTACAAATTTTTAGAAACTGGAATCACCTCAATTGGAGTTCAAACGCAAAAGGTATAGTGATTCAAAGTTTGAAAATACATTTAAAAGAATAAACCGAATTCATCATTTATTTTTCTATTGAAAAATTCAGAAATATGATGTCATCATGACGTCAGCGTTGAATTTCTTTTCAGTTGAATTATTTTTCTAAAGGAAAATCGAATTATTGCGTCACGCTTGCGTCAGCCGGTGCATGGACTTGGTCCACGGCTCAGCCCAGTCTACGATGGACTTGGTCTACAGGACCATGTGTCACTGATATGTGGGTCCAAACCGGATGTCACGCTGACGTCACTTGCGCGGCTTGATTCGGCTGACAGATGGGTCCCACACATGATGTCATCCTGACATCATGGCTGATGTCACCCACGCATGGTCCAACCATTGACGTGCGGGCCTGGCTGTTGACGTCACGGCTGACATCAGCGGCGATCGACGCTGCTCGGCTATGACGCCTCGTGTCCCGTGCGCGACGTGGCATGATACGATTGGTTCAATGCGCGGCAAAACCTAGCCATTTAATACGAATCCAACAGCTTGGATCAAATTTATCGGTACTACACATCGTGATCTGGACCGCACAATCCAAATTGGACAACCCGGATTGAATCTGGTTCTTCCGCAATGAAGGGGCTACATGGGTAGTCCTGGGCGGTGACATGTGGCACGATCTTTGCCATTCAAATCCAATCCTATGGCCACGAACCAAACCCACTTATTCCTCCTGAATCAATCCGAACCGCTCATTTTCAAATCAATGGTATAGGTTAGATATATCTACGTCATAGTGTGATTACATGGCAAAATCCTAGCCCTCTATTCTAGATCTAAGGGTTCCAATACAATCTAGATTACTACTAACGGATCTAATCCAAACCGTATGATCAAAATCCTATGGCACAGATCTAATCCAAACCAACGAGAGAGGCGCCACATGGCCGTACCGGAACCCTACGATCAGGATCTGATGGTTGATGGATTTTGCGAAGGTCGATGATGGTGCGGTGGTACTCGACGGTCGGAGTTGAAGACAAAGACCACTCCCCTGGCGTTTCGCGCTTACCTCGGCGAAGTGGAATACCTCCTCGAGTGCGTCTCGTCGTGAGGAAGCAGGAACTGGAATTTAACGGGGCGAGGGATGGCGAACGGCGGTTGAACGGAGCAAAAACCACAGTGGCACTAAGTGGAACTATGGCGAGCTATTGCGCAAACACCAGAGCGTCTTGGCATGCGTGCACTAGGGCAAAAGAAGCAGAAGGAAATGCTTTTCCTGGTGCGCTAACTCACCCACTTAAAGGAGCCACAATGTGTGTGATGGCAAGCGGCATTCACGGCGGTGACAGCGCGATGGCAAATTTTTAGTAACAGTCCGGCGGGTGACATGGCACAATCTTAGACGTCCACGCATTCCCGATCCGACGACGCATGACCGCCCACGACGTGGCTCGATCCAAACCGCACGGGCATGATAGGACGACCCTGGGTTCACGGCGGTTAGGGTTCCGCAGCGCTGGGTTGGGCTGGAGGAACAGTGTTGGGCCGAACCCAGTATTGTTCACTGGGTTTTCCCGATTTTCCGGTTTAAAATAAATCAAAAAATTTTCCAATATTTTTGAGATATTTTGAACTCAATAAACTATTTCCAACAAATTTTTATTTAAACTTTTCCAACAATTAAATATTTCAATAATTGGCTCAATTCAAATTAATTCCAAATAAATTCTAAAAAATTCCAATAGTTCAATAATTTCAATAAAAAGCAAATTTTTGGGATGTTACACATGGCGTGCCTACAAGGTAGCGCTAGGCGTGCACGTATGAAGAGTCTGTGCATGATGCATGTATGTGTGCACGAGCGTGCCTATAGGTGTGTCCAAGTTCTCTCATAGGTAAGTGGTAATCTGAGTCTTTATGGACGTCAAGTTGTGTTATCGGCGAAAAGACAATTGTAGCTGAGGCAAAGGTCGTAATCGTCGGTGAGATGTGCCATCGGCGCAAAATTGTGGCGGTGAAGGGTGGAGGAGGTGTCTCTCCGATACTCGCTATTGACGAACGTGGTAGACAATCGACATGACAAGATGGCATTTGCGGCCATCTGTGTGTTTCATCGAGAAGACGGCTGAAGCTACGAGTTTTTGTGTTAGTTGTGTCCACAAGAAAAATATGTGCGAATTCCTTTAGAGGTGTTGTGTGCATCAGAAGAGATCATGCTACACCAGAAGATCAAGAGGAAGTCATTGCGTGTGCCAAGAGGAGTCCAGGACGTTGAGGAGGTGTGTTCATGGTCCTAAGTCGAGTCCATCAGAGTTGAGTTCAGGACATTGAGGAGATGCATTCGTCATCCAGAGTCGAATTTGTCGAAGATGAGACCAAGACGTTGATAATGTGTTCACCATCTTGAGTTAAGTACATGTTGTTGAGAAAATGCGTTCACCGTCCTGTGTCTAATATGAGTTGGACAAGTTGAGTCGACAAGTCTTGATTAGGGGATTATTGTTGGAAAATAATTAAGAATTGCTAAAATTGTTGAATTGCTGTGTCATGAAAGACCATTAAAGATCTTGATACAATCAACAATCAGAGCAATTAGTTATTTTGTTTCCTTAGTTAAGCTTTCCATGTTTAGAGTTTGCCTTCGATACCAAGTTAATTAGATGGTCCATCCACTATAAAAGGGCATGTATCCCATGAGTTTAATAACAACACAAGTAATATAACACGGATAAAATTGCCTCAAAACTTCTGTGTTCTTCGTGTGCATGTGTTCAGATCGAGGGCTAAAGCCGACAATTAGTATGAGAGCTTATGGTTCAAAATCCGAGCTGCTACCCACAGGAGGAGGAGACTCTCGGGGGCGGTCATCGAATGATGCTAGGTGAGTGTGAGGAGAGTCGATGGGGCTGCAGGCACTGGCGTGGGAGAGCATCACCAATGTGCATGCAGTTTGAGCCGTTGGGTACGAGCCAACCCATGATGATGTGGCTGACGTGGTCGAAGTGAGAACAGCGAGTGGCTAATACAAGCTAACAGATGACATGAACGGCCGATGCGGCGATGGGCTTGGATCACGACTATGAGCCTATGAGTCGCATGAAGTAGCTGGCGCGGCCTGCGATGACAAGTGTTGTGGCTGGGCTTGTCAGGAGTGGGCTGCCATGGGCTCGGTGGATGGGCGCATGGATGTGGGCGTAGAGGCCAGCAGTCGGTGGCATGGCGCACCAGCAAGTTATAACATCCCAAATTTTAGCCTTTCATGAATTTAAATTTTAGCCTTTCATGAATTTTAGCCAGCAGTCGGTGGCATGGCGTAGAGGCCAGCAGTCGGTGGCATGGCGCACCGTGAAGATTTTGGACACCATGGATCGAGAGACGAGAAATAAATCGACATGTTTCTGCAGAGTTCAATGGAGCAACCATGTAGAGAGCGAAGCAACTTGGGAGCGCGAGGAGGATTTGAAGAAAGAGTTTCCGAACCTATTCCTTAGTTAGCCCTGAATCTCGGGGATGAGATTCTGGGGAGGTTTGTAACATCCCAAATTTTAGCCTTTCATGAATTTAAATGTTATTTTGCACTTTGGTGAATTTTTGGAATTTTCTGGAATTTATCTGGATTTATTTGGATTTAATTTGAATTTATTCCCTTTTGAAATAATTAAAGAATTAAAATTTATAAATAAAATTTTGTTGGAAATATTTTATTTGATTCCAAAATGTCTCCAAGTATTTTCCAGAATTATTCTGGAATTGTTCTGATTATTTTGCTATTTTTCTCGACTTACTTGAATTTCTAGAAATTATTTTGAGTATTTAATCACTGGGTGGGTTTGCACTGTTCATGCGACCGGGCCCGAGTCGGACCCGAGTCCGAGTCCAACCCGAGCCAGCCGCGCACGCGGTTCGGTCCAACCGCGTCGCGCCGAAAGCCTCGGCGTGGCCAGTTGGATGTTGATCCAACGGCCACCGTTGCGCCACGTCGCCCAATCCGAATCCAATTCGGATTCCGCCACCGCAGCCGGGTGGACCTCGGTTTCCGCGGTTTTCACGGACGCCGAGGGCCCTATTTAATGCGCCGCCACCCCTGTCATGTAGCCCTCTTCCGTGCGCACCTGTAGCCCTAGATCTTCGCGCCTGAGCCGCAGTGGTTGCGCCGTAATCGCTCGCCGTAGTTGGATTAGGTTTCCGTCGCGGTTTTCCGCTGTTTGCACCGCTGTCCACCGTCCTCCGCCATCACCGAGCCGAGATCAAAAACCGCAAGGACAAGACGCGTCGGGGGGGGGGTACCATCCACTTCGTCGGAGCGTGCCCGCAACACCGTTCGGGTGGTCGTCGTCTTCATCTCCGGCCAGGCCGCTCCACCGTGGATATCACCGACCCCGCAAGCTTCGTGAACCGTTCGATCAAGATCCAAAGGCCCAGATTCGTCCACGTCATTCGAAGGTAATCCCCATGTTTCAGTTTTTAGATCTGTTTTCAGCCGTTGGATCTAGATTCAATGGTTTAGATCAAAGCCACGTAGCCGTAACCGCACTGTGCTTGGGTAGATCTCAGCCGTTAGATCTAGATCGTACGGTTAGGGTTAACCCACGTTGAAGCGTTAGATGCAACCCCAGCCGTTCGATCGAGATCGAACGGTGTAGATTGAGCCACGCGTCACACGCCGGGTCAAGCCACGTCACCCCTAGAGACGCGGAGAAACCCGATCGGATCTCGACCGTCCGATCAAGATCGAACGGTCCAGATCAACCGCGTTATTTCTAAACGCGTGAGGTTAGATCTGATCTGCGTTGATTTTCAAATCAACGGCCCAGACAGCCACGCGTGTCCGGAGTTGGACCCGGTAGCGGCCGCGATCACGCCCGGTCGCCGCTGACGTCAGCGTGGGGCCCGCATGTCAGCGGCTGGCCCAACGTCTCCATGACGTCACCCGTGACGTCGTGCTGACGTCACGGTGGGCCCGCGTGTTAGTACCGTGTGGCCGAGGCATGGTGACGTCACGCTGACGTCACCCGTGTGGTCCACATGTCAGTGAGACATTTTCCCGTGGGCCGGGCCCACGGTGGAACGAGCCGAGCTGTGCGCCGGGTCCATGGACCTGAGGCAACGTGGCGGCTCCCGATTGGTCCACGTGTCCTGCTGACGCAATAAATTGATTTTCCAATAGAAAAATAAATGAAGTAATTTGGTTTATTGATTTATTTGAATTTTCAAACTTCAAACGCTTATAACTTTTGCGTTTTAACTCCGATTTGAACGATTCCAATTTCTAAATTTTTATAAAATTGAGATCTACCTGAATATGAATTTTAATTAATTTTTGAATATGAAATTTTCTCTGTTTTTATTTAATTAGTAGATTCTTTATCTTTAAACGATTATAACTTTTGCATTTTAACTCCGATTTGGGAGTTTCAAATTTCTAAAAATTCGTAAAACTATGTTCTCTCTATTTATGAACTTTATTTGAAGTTTTGATCACTTTTGTGTACTGTTTTATTTATTTATTGCTATTTGCACACGTTACGAGTAGGCGTTGAAGTGCCCGAAGGCTTCGAAGGTGAAGTCTTGACCCAGTAGCCAGCTCAAGTGCAAGAACAAGCACTTTTTGAAGGCAAGTTGTGCTTTGACCATGTTGAGCCCATTCTTTTGAAATTATGTTGTTTCAAAGTATTGCATGCTAATTTAATTAGTATTTATGTTGATTAATTCTGGGATTAGTTAAATACCTACTTGCTGTATAACACCTTGATGTATATAATTGTATGCCATGAACCCTTGTCACCCTAGTTGTGGATTATTTAGTTGGACCTTATTAAATTTCCAACATTGGGTATTTAGACCGTTGTAGTAAATTGCTTAGACCTGCTACCTGCACATAACATGATTTTGGATAATCAAATGTTAATGTTGACTTAATAAGATATTGAACCTGTTTTTGAGAAGTGTCATGTGTTATTGATGTTGTTATCGATGGCACGTGGTGCATGGTAATCTACTGGGATTTGATAAATAGATTTAGACCGGGGCATGTGGCAAGAATGATATGGTGGGCCATGAATGGCATCGGGGAAGTTGATTTGGTTCTTCAGGTATTCTTGCCCTAGTCAACCTAAGGACTTAACCTTGCAAGCCTTTGAATTGAGTCAAACGTGCAACCACATGTCTGTAATGGGACGGACCTAGTTGATTAAGTTGCTAATAACGTACCTGTGGGATCTCGGGGTGTCAACTATACCATTTTGTGTAGTTGTACGGGGGAACGTACCGGGGCTGCGGCCAGGTACCCATCTAACGGTTGATTGGCTTGGACTTCGCCTTTGCTAAGGGAAGGGCTAGTGCGCAATAACCGGGGAGGCCCACTTGTGCTGTTATAAGTTTCCGAAAGACTCTGTTACGGACACTCGCCTTTGTGTTGTTTGGCTGTATCTTGTGGGTAAAGTGCATAGCCTCTGCAGAGTGTAAACTCTATTCAAATAGCCGTGTCCGCGGCATTGGACATTGCTCGGGAATTACAGTCAACGGTTAGACTTTCATGAAAACATCTTGGATTTGAAAAGTTTGGTTGGGTTTAATGATGACGTTGATGGAAATGTGGATTAGGAAAGGAAAATGTTTATTTAACTCCTGGAAAAGTTATTGATACTACATTGCTTCTACTGCTTTCGAATTTACTTATGTTACTTGCTAATTGCTGCTTTACTGCTGTGACACCACAGAGTGTCGTATCTTATAACATGTGAATGTTGAGGTCAAAAACTTTATAAAATGTGAAAATGGAGGTTAAAACTTTACGTTATGCCGTTTATAGCGTGTTTTTGGGCCGTTTTCGGGTGTTTGGGCCTCTCCGGGGGACTTTGGGCCTTGGGGGTTGAGTTGGGCCTCCGGTGGAAGGGTTTGGGCCCAAGGGGGGACTTTTGGGCAGCCAAATCTGGCCCCCACCCCTTGGTGCGCCCCCCACTCCCTCTCCCAACCCTAGCCGCCACCCCCTAGCCCCCCCATGTGCCTCCACCCTTCCCCTTCCTATCCATCTTCCCCCATGGCGCCACCACCCCTCTCCTCCCCTGTCCACCCCTCTCCACCTCCCTTGCTGCCCCTAGGGGAGTTATCCACCTCACCACCCCGCAGATCCGTCCATTGGAGCGCTCCTCGACGAGGAGATCTGGTGGATTTGGAAGCAAGGAAGGAGATCGCGCGAACCGGGAGGAGATCTGTTGGGTTTTCGTTCGTCGGGCGAAGGTATGGCATGGGTGATCTATGGGTTGGGTCTAGGTGCTGTTCTAGAGGTCGATTTCATGTTTTTAGATCAAGTGGTGGTGCTGTCCATGGGTAGATTTGGGAGAAAACTAGAGTTGCCACGTTCTCTATTTCGGGCAGATTGAGCAGTCGAACTAGGGTTTGGGTTTTCACCATTTTAGAATCGGAATTTGGTCGGCCGCCTGGTGAAGAAGTTGTAGGTAATTTCAATACCTTTCAGTGGGTATAAAGAACGTGCAATTCCGCTGAGCCGTTTGAAAGTTATGCTCATTTTACCGAACGTATTAAAATTTGTGACGTGATTGGAACAGATCACTATATTATGTAGATTAAACCACTTTAGAGTCCAAATCAGCCTTTCCGTATGCTTAGAAAAAGTTATTAAATTTCCTAAGCTATGCGAGGATGTACTCATTTAATTGATTCGGAGTCTTAGAACCCGAGTTATGCCTTTTGGAAGGCTGCTGCCCCGACGGGACAGAACCTCTGTTTTTGGGTTTTGCGAGTAGTTTGCGATGTCGGGGTAGAAGAGTGTTTGCGTAATGTTTTGTGGACATGATTGTGAGTGTGTGGTACCTATGTGCAGGTGGTGTGACCCCGGGAGTGCCTTCTACTTCTCGCCAATTCGTCGCCCGTGGTTGAGGCAAGTGTATTGGAATGGGTAGCGGGTTGTAGTTTGCTAGATTGGTTGAGATTGAAATTGAACATATGATATGTTCACATGCCATGCTTTAATGTTTTCCATTGACATGATGAATATGCTTATTATGTTATGATGCCATGTGTTAATGTACAAAGTTATTTATGATGTTGGCATATTTGCATACATGGCATGATACATGGCCCGGGCGGTGAGAAAGTCATAACTAGTCCGGGAAAGGTCGGTGAGAAAGTTATGACTATTCCGGAGAGCCAATGAGTAAGTCCTACATCGTGATTCCATCCACCGCTGTGTATGGAAGCGAGGAGTAGGCACCCTCCATCTTCGGGATGGAAGGGGGGAGAGGGTGCACACCGACGGGTGTGTACTCAACCATACCGGTATGAGTTTCCAGGAGATATGTGCATCGCATTGCATTATATGAGGATGTTAAATGATGATGATATATGATGATGTCAATGATATGCTTACACTATGAATATGAGATGTGTATGATGTCGTATGTGAAAAGTGGTGATGAAGGTATTGGAATGTATTTTCTTGTTCCATTGCAATATACTTGCTGAGTGATGAACTCACGCTTGTGTTTATGTGTTTTTCTTAGGTACCATGAAACCGGCATGCGGGAAAGAGAGCTAGTCACCCGTCATCACTTAGCATCACACATATAAACAATGACATGTTCTCTCCTTTAGTTGTGATGGTTAATTCACTGAACTAAATTGTGGTTTTGATGCTTCGTTGGTTGTCATGAGTAAATGATTAGGCCATATTTGACATGTGACGGATAGACTTATATCTTTAGTTGTATGGAGGTTGAATTTCCGATTGGTCATGTTATTGCTATCGTTCATTATGCTATCTTGACATGTTAATATTATTGTTGCTTCAATTCATGGAAAAACAAAGGAGATGCTGCCGAAATTTTTGGTATTAGCATTTGCTCCTTTGCTGTAATTTACTTGTAATTGTGGTATTTAGAGGTTGCTTAGTCTATGTTTGGTAGCATTCGGGCATATTAAATGCCGGGGTGTTACAACTGCAAATGAACCTATTAACCTATCCTTTTTATTAAGCCATCCATATAGAATATTAGTTGCATTCTGTGCATGACTTGCTGAGTACCAAGTACTCACCCTTGCCACAATACAACACCAGTTGAAGAAGAATCAACGCCAGCACTGGAGGAGGAGCTCCAGGAAGAGCCGACAAGCTAGGAGGAGAGCCCAGTCAGTTGCCTGTGGCATATTGGTTGGCGCCACGCTTTTTCTTTATATTCCGCTGCAGTTATTTCTCTTTTAATAAGGCTTTGCCCTGCGAGGCGTATCTTTGTAACTTGACCATAAGGTCGAGCAACCAGTTTGGTTAATTAATTAAGGTACCTTACTATTTCGTTGAGTATGATTGTGATATTCACCAATGTTGAGACTGTGTGCACTAGCGTGATCTTGGACTAGTGTTGAATACATAGAGGGTCCGGATCTGCAAATTCGGGTCCCGACACAAGTCTACGCCGGGCATGCACGTATGAAAAGTCTATGCATGAGGCATGTGTGTGTGCACGAGAGTTCTTGTAGGTGTGTCCAAATTCTCTCATGGGTAAGCTCTAATCTAAGTATGTGTCACTGTTAAGTTGTGTTACCAATGAAAAGGCAATTAGAGCTGAGGCAAAGGTCGTAATCACCGGTGAGATGTGTCACCGGTGCAGAGATGTGGTGGTAAAAAGTGGAGGAGATGTGTCTTTCCAATACCTATTATTGACGAGCATGGTAGACCACCGACATGACAAGATGGCATTGGCAGCCATCTATGTGTTTCGTTGAGAAGACAACCATAGCTACGTGTTCTTGTGTTAATTGTGTCCACAAGATAAATGTGTGCAAGTTTCTTTAGAGATGTCGTGTGCATCAGAAGAGTTCATGTTGCACCAGAAGATCAAAAGGAAGCCATTACGTGTGCTAAGAGGAGTCTAGGATGTTGGGGAGGTGTGTTCATTGTCCTAAGTTGAGTCCATCAGAGTTGAGTCCGAGACGTTGAGGGGATGCACTCCCTGTCCAGAGTCGAGTCCATCGAAGATAAGATCAAGACGTTGGTGAGATGTGTTCGCCGTCTTGAGTTAAGTACATGATGTTAAGGAGATACGTTCACCATCCTGTGTCTAGATGAGTGGGGCAAGTAGAGTCGGCAGGTCTTGATTAGGAGGGAGATTATTGGAAACTAATTAATATTTGCTAAAATTGTTGATTTGTCATGTCATGAAAGACAAGTAAAGATCATGTTACAATCAGTAATCAGATCAGTTAGTTTGTTTGTTTCTTTTAGTTAGGCTTTTTATGTTTAGATGCCTTGATTACCAAGTTAATTAGATGATCCATCCACTATAAAAGATAATGTATCACATGAGTTTGAGAACAACACAACTAATATAGCACAAAGAGAAAATTGCCTCAAAACTTCTGTATTCTTCATGTGCTTGTGTTCAGATCTAGGGCTAAAGCCAACATTAATTAGATGTTGTATCAATTTACTATCCCTTAATCCGATGATGTTTGAAAGGATCATGTTATTTACATACTCCAAATTTCAATTAATGCATCTAATCTTTCTCGTTGAAGCAGCCGCCATTGTTGTAGTAGTTGAAATTCGCAATCATCACCATATGTCCTACAAATCCACCAAAGTATAAGAAGATTTGACTATGGTGTTGGTAATAATCTTGTAAATGGATTAGAGTTCGAGTTTTGAAAGTTTTAGAAAAGTTTGTTTTGAAAAGTGTTTGGAGTCGAGTCGAACAATGAATTGTTACCTAGTTTAATACTTGATGTTTTGCTATATAAGCAGAAGCCTTCTATCTATTTTGTAAGCTAAGCAAGTAAAAAAATAAAGAATAACACAAGCAATAATACAAGAGAAAATTGCCCTTAAGTATTTTGGTGTTCTGTTCCAACAATTGGTATCAGAGCGAGGTTCTAGTTAATCTTTATTCGCGCTTGCCCCGGGGGAGGCCACCATTGCTACGCCTCGAGGCAGGCTAAAGCAGGCTATCATCATTGAGCTCAATATGTGGTTGCTCGGCTGCCTGATGACGGTGCTCCTCGTCGGCGAGGAGCTATTCCCTGGGTAGGACCCGGCTGACCAGCTCTACAAGATTTTCGATGTGCTTGGTGCACTAGGAAAGAGAGCGTGACAGGCCTGCAAGCCCCGGGTCCTTACCAACGAGGTGCAGCAATGGCAAGCGGCTGACGGCGGTTGCCACTCTCTGGTTTTCGTGGTTTGCGGACACCAATAGAAGTGGGCACTTGGGCTGGGCTTCCTTGGGCTGGCCCAAAGCACGGCGGGCATGGCACGGTCCAAGCCTGGCCCGGACTGTAGCTCGGGCCGTGCCAGGACCGGGAACCGGGCACGTTGGGCGGCACGGCTCGGCACGGCCGTTTGGGCCGGGCCTATGCCGGCATGGCATGACAGCGGCACGTGGCCCGCCACCACTACCCCTCTTAATTATGCATTTATTGAAAATTCAAACTTAAAGTTACAGTTTGTCGGACCCAGAAACTATATTTTCAAACCTTCTGTGTTTACGGTGCTAGTCCCACGAATAGTCTTTAGCACATTGACGAGAGGGGGAGCAACGGGTGAGAGAGAAAGGGGGAGATATGAGTGAGAGAGAGAGAGGGAGCAACGGATGTGAGAGATGGGAGAGAGAGGGGGAGCAACGGGTGAGAGAGAGAGAGCTGAGAGAGACGGGCGAGAGAGATGAGAGAAAGAGTGACACTACTACAGAAATGCTTATATTAGATGCACCATCACAGACGGTTTTCAAAAACCGTCTATAATATAGAACATCACAGACGATTCTATAAACCAACCGTCAGTGAAACTATCACAGACCATTCTTCGTCTGCCATCACGGACGGTTTGAATATAAAACCGTCTGTGAAATTATCACAGACGGTTTTATGAAATAACCGTCTGTGATATACATGACTATCACTGACGGTTTAGTGTACAAAACCGGCTGTAGGATATCACCGACGGTTTGTACACATCACCATTTGTGATTATCTGTATATCACAGACGGTTATTTCATAGAACCGTCTGCAATAAAGTTTGCCTATATATAGGCCCGAGAGCAAGTTCGAGTTTTGTGGTCACCGGCCGGGATCGAATGTTAAGACCGTTATATCACAGATGGTTTGGCAATAGAACCGTCTGTAAGAAAGGCAGCCTATATAATAGGTGATTCTTGTGATCTAAGGTTAGTAATTGTAACACCCCAATTTTTCTTGCTTTTCATGGAATTAAATATTATTTGGCACTTTGGTGAATTTTTTGAATTTTCTGGAATTTATTTGGATTTATTTGGAATTTATTTGAATTTATTCCATTTTTAAATAATTAAAGAATTAAACTTTGCAAATTAAAATTTGTTGGAAATATTTTATTTGAGTCCAAAATGTTCCAAAATATTTTCCAGAATTTTTCTGGAATTTTTCTGAGTCTTTTGCTATTTTTAATGATTTAATTGAATTTCTGAGAATTTAATTGGATTAATTAAATCAAGTCGGGTCGAGTACTGTTCATCCGACCGGACCCGAGTCCGAGTCAGACTCGAGTCCGACCCGAGCCACGTGACTCGACCGAACCCACTCGGCCGAGCCCTAACCGCGTGACCGTTGGATTCAGATCCAACGGCCACGATTGAGCCACGTCACCGAGCCCGAGTCCGACCGAGCCAGCCAGCTCGCCGAACCGGACCCGAGTCCAACTCACGCGACCGTTGGATCGAGATCCAACGGCTCACGTTGAGCCACGTCGCCCTCTCCGTGCCGTCGTCGGAATCCGCCGCCGCAGCCGTGTCGACCTCGGTCTCCGCGTGATTCACGGAAGCCGAGGCCGCTATTTAATGCGCCGTCGCCGCCATCGGGTAGCCCGTTTTCGTGCGCATCCGTAGCCCTAACCCACGCTGCCGGAGCCGCCGCCGTCACCCCGCTAGAGCTCGCCGTAGTTGATCTAAGGAGCCGCCACGGTTTTCGCTTCGTCCCGCCGCCGTCCGCCGTTGACCCCAGATCCGGACTCACCGCGACGAGGCGCACCCGAGGGAAGAACTCACCTCGCCGGAGGAGCCCGCAAACGCCGTTGCCGTGTCGCCGTCCCCAGCTCCGGCCAGCCAGCTCCGCCACACGCCATCGCCGTCGCTCGAGCCTCCTCAGCCGTCCGATCCAGATCCAACGCCCCAGATTACGCCACGTCATCCCACGGTGAGATCCCGTCCAAAATCCCAGATCCAATCTCGACCGTTGAATCTAGATCCAACGGTCCAGATCAAACGCGTGAGTCCAGATCCAATCTGGGCCGTTGATTTTCAAATCAACGGCCGAGATCTAGCCACGTGTGCGGGAGATCGACCGCCGGTCGGCGCCCACGCCGCGATGCGCAGTGTGACATCGACACGCTGGCCCGCATGTCACGCCGCCCACACCGCGCATCATGACGCCACGCCGACGCCATGGCGGGCTCAAGATGTCACGGCCGCCGTCCAGCCGTGAGTCGACGCCGCCAAGTGACGCTACCGGGCCCCACATGTCGGAACCGTGGTCGAGCCTCACGACGCCGCCAGCGTGACGTCACCCGAGGGGACCCACCTGTCAGCGACACATGGAGCCGTGGACCGAGTCCACGGTGGACCAAGCCGAACCGTGGGCTAAGCCCATGGACCGGCTGACGTTAGCCGACCAATCCAGTGCTGACGCGTGTCACTGCTGACGCAATAATTAATTTACGAAAAAGAAAATGATTTATTAATTCGAAATAATGATTTCAGATTTTGATTCAAACTTCAAACGCTTATAACTTTTGCGTTTCAACTCCGATTTGAGTGATTCAAATTTCTAAATTTGTATAAAATTGAGATCTACCTAATTATGAATTTTATTTAATTTTTGGACTAAAGTTTTTCTCTGCAAAATTATTTAATTGATTATTTAAATTTTAAATAATCATAACTTTTGCATTTAAACTCCGATTTGAGCGATTCCAGTTTCTAAAAATTTATAAAATTATGTTCTCTCTGTTTATGGTTTTTATTTGGATGTTTGGACACTTTTTGCCTATTGTTTATTCATGTATTGCTATTTGCACGCTTTACGAGTAGACGTTGATGTGCCGGAAGGATTCGAAGGAGAAGTATTGACTCAGGATCCAACTCAAGACCAAGAACAAGTACTTTTTGAAGGCAAGTTGTGCTTTGACCATGTTGATCCTAATTTGAAACCTATTTTGATTCGAATTATTGCATGCTAGTTCAATTAGAAAATACTTTATTTAAATATGGGAAATTAGATAAATGCCAAATTGTTGTATGACACCTTGATTACTTAAGTATGTGCCATGACCCCCTTGTCACCCTAGTTGTGGTTTACTGGTTGGACATTATTAAATCGCCAACATGGGAATTTAGACCGTTGTAGTATATTGCTTAGACCTGCTACGTGCTCATGACATGATTTTGGACAATCAAATATTAATATTGACTTAATGATATATTGAACCTGTTTTGGAAAGGTATCATGTGATGTTGATGGCACGTGGTCACCCTAAGGACTTAACCTTGCAAGCCTTTGAACTGAGTCAATCGTGCAACCACATGTCTGTAATGGGACGGACCTAGTTGATTAAGTTGCTAATAACGTACCTGTGGGACCTCAGGAGGTCAACTACACCCTTTGTGTAAGTTATGCGGGGAGCGTCTGGGGCTGCGGCAGTACCCATCTAACGGTTGGTTGGCCTAAACTTCGCCTTAGCTAAGGGAAGGGTTAGTGTGCAACAACCGGGGAGGACCACTTGTATTGTTAGAAGTTTCCGAAAGACTTTGTTACGGGAACTCGCCTTTGTGGTGTTTGACTGTATCTTGTGGGTAAAGTGCATAACCTCTGCAGAGTGTACAATCTATTCGAATAGCCGTGTCCGCGGTATTGGACATCGCTCGGGAATTACAGTCAAGGGTTAGACTTTCTTGAAAATAACTTGGACTTGAAAGGTTGGGTTTGGTTAAATAATGATGTCGATGGAAATGTGGATTAGGATGGGAAAGATGTTTATTAAACTCCTTGAAAAGTTAGTTATGCTATACTTGTTTCTACTGCTTTCGAATCTACTTATGATACTTGTTAAAATGCTGTTTACTGCAAATACACCTTGAGCTATTCCTTTGTATCAAGCCATGCATATAGTATATTAGCTTGCATTCTGTGCATGACTTGCTGAGTACCAAGTACTCACCCTTGCCCCAACACAACACCAGTTGAAGAGGAGACTACACCAGCTTTGGAGGAGGAGCTCCCAGAAGACCCGTCTAACTAGGAGTCGAGTCCCAGTCAGTTGCCTGTGGTATACTGGATGGCGCCACGAAGTTATCTTATTTTCCGCTGCTATTATTTCTCTCTTAATAAGTTTCGCCTTGCGAGGCGTATATTTGTAACTTGGCCATAAGGTCAAGCAACCAGTTTGGTTATTTAAATAAAGTACTTTATTGGTATCGAATGGTATGATTGTGATATTTACCGATGTTAAGACTGTGTGCACTAGCGCGTTCCTGGACTAGTGCTAAATACACAGAGGGTCCGGATTTGCAGATTCGGGGTCCCGACAGAGGTGGTATCAGAGCCATACTGACTGTAGGCTCACCCATAGTTAGAATGGTCGTAGTGAGGATAAAACCTATTTTCTAAAAGAATAAAATTTGTCAAGATAAGAAATGACATCTCGACTTATCCCCTTCTCTCTTTTCTTGTCTTTTGCTGAATTTTTCCTTACCTTGTCACGATTTAAAAATTTCGAGTTCTTACGTGAGCACTCTTGTGACAGATGGAGGGAGAATTCAACTACGTCGATATGGAGGTTGGTCACGCCGCGGAACTTTGGCGTATGCTACAGACTCTCGGAGATTTTGAGAAGCCGCAATACCAAGTGGAAGTGATCAGACAAGCAGGATTGATCAAAGCTTGTGACGTGAAGATTGTGGTACCTGCTAGGAAGAAGGGCCTAGGCAATCGCCCGATACACTGCACTGCCAGGAGGTCTACAATGCAGATGGGTATCCAGGATGTGTCGCGACGAGCAATGCGGCACATTACCCGCATCTACGTCAGAGAATTGGAGAGCACGGTGTTCCGATATCACCCGTGCAGCAATAACCTTCTTGACCCGAAGGCGATTCAGGATGAGAATGCCATGGTTACACAGTTGGCACGACTTGTTGTCGCTCAGGAGGATGTACTCGATGATACAAGCAAGGAGCTACAGAAGGCCTGCAAGGAGATCACGACAGAGAAGAACAGATGGCGGGAAGCTCAAGAGTATGTGTCACACCTTCTGCAAAGGATTGGAGAGTTAGAGACGTCATTGTACGCACCAGAGCCGGAGCCAATGCTCGAGCTGCACGAGCCAGATCCGGAAGAGTCGGAGCTTGAGGAGGACACTGCTTCTTCGACTACCACAGATGACACAGTTGCTGGACATGGCAATCGTTTCGCGCCTATGCCGCAGCATCCGTACCCAGGCCGTGGAGGTTTTCTCGATGAGTGAGCGTAGGTTCTATAGTGAGACTCCTTCGCGGAGTTGCGTCATAGAATAAAGAGTCACCCCTTTAGGCGTTAGACTCCAGTGTTAGTTCAATTTGGATTTTCATTGTTTGCTGAGTGTGCAGTATGTGTTGCAAGGCCCTTAGGCATTGTAAGCAACCATACCAAGTTATTATTGATTGAAATAATAAAGTTGGACCTTAAAGTTACACCTTTCGCCCCGCATAAGTTCCATATTACTTGTCTATTCTTGTTTCCCTCTAATTCAGATGAGGAGGTGAAGAAAGGAACTCCTGCTAAGATGGCATGGTATCTGCCTCTAATTCCCCGATTGAAGCGTTTGTTCTCTAACCCAAAGGAGGCAAAACTGCTGTGTTGTCATTTCGAGAAGCGTAAGAACGATGGAATACTAAGACACCCTGCTGACTCCACCCAGTGGAGAAACATCGATAGGAGGTATGAAGAATTCGCTGCGGAGATGAGGAATATAAGGTTTGGGTGAGTCTGAGATGGAATGAATCCTTTCGGTAACATGAGCAGCCGGCATAGCACTTGGCCTGTGAATCTCTGTATCTACAACCTTCCTCCTTGGTTGTGTATGAAGCGGAAGTACATTTTATTGTCCGTGCTTATCCAAGGACCGAAACAACCTGGGAACGATATTGATGTGTACCTAGCTCCATTGGTGGAAGATCAAAAAATATTATGGGTTCCTGGGGTACAGGTTTGGGATGCATACAAACGAGAGAACTTCACTTTGCACTGCTTGTTGTTCTGCACCATAAATGATTACCCTGCACTTGCTAACCTGTCGGGCCAGAGTACAAAAGGTGCCAAGGCTTGCACTCACTTCCTAGACGATACTGAGAGTGTGTGGCTGAATCACTCGCGTAAAACCGTGTACATGCATCACCGTAGGTTCCTTGGGAGGAAACACCCATACCGCAAGATGAAGAAACTATTCAACGGGACGAACGAAAACGGTTCAGCTCCAAGGCCTTTTAGCGGGAGAGATGTTCATGACTTTGTTAAGGATTTGGATGTTACACATGCAAAGGGGCGTAAAGCAAGGTCGACCCGTGAGAAGAGCTTGTGGAAGAAGAGATCAATCTTTTGGGACCTACCTTACTGGGAGCACCTAGAAGTTCGCCACTGCATCAATGTCATGCACGTGGAGAAAAATGTCTGTGATAGCCTGATTGGTCTCCTACTAAACATTAAGGGCAAAACAAAGGATGGTATCAACGCACGACTTGACTTAGTTGATATGGGCATAAGACCTGAGTTAGCACCAAAACAGACCGTTAAAGGTGGTACGTATTGCGAACCAGCTTATTACACTGTCAAAGGCCGAAAGAATCGAATCGTGCGGTGCTTGCATGGTGTGAAAGTTCCGTCCAGCTACTCGTCCAACGTGAAGAGACTTGTTTCAATGCAAGATTTAAAATTAATTGGCATGAAGTCTCATGATTGTCATGTGTTGATGACACAAATGCTCCCTATTGCAATTAGAAGTATTTTGCCAGTCAAGGTCCGAGAGACAATCACGAGGCTGTGTTATTTATTTAACACAATCGCTCAGAAGGTCATCGATCCCGAAGGACTAGATGCTCTGCAGGCTGAGGTGGTGATGACTCTATGTAATCTTGAGATTTATTTCCCTCCGTCATTTTTCGATATCATGGTCCATCTCATTGTTCACCTTGTGATAGAGATAAAGATGTGTGGGCCCGTGTTCCTACGTAGCATGTACCCGTTTGAGAGGTACATGGGAATTCTTAAGTCTTATGTATGAAATCGATCTCGTCCGGAGGGTAGCATTGTTGAATGTTATGCAACCGAAGAGGTCGTCGAGTTCTGCGTCGATTACATGGCTCATGCCCAACCAATAGGTGTGCCTCGATCTCGCCATGAGGGGAGGCTCTAGGGTATCGGGACCATCGGAAGGAAAGCAATCACGCCTGATCTAGTTGCATGTGCTCAAGCCCATTTCACGGTTCTACAACACATGGTTGTAGTGTCCCCGTATATCGTCGAGCACAAGCAATGGCTAAGGCAAGTGAATCCAGCACGACAGGAGTCTTGGATCACGAGACAACATAACCTTTAGTTCAACAATTGGTTCAAAGAGCGACCCATCATTGGGAGCTCGTCATATGACACCCTGAAATGGTTGGAAAAAGGCCCAGCTTTTACAGTTGTCACAAGGAAAGGATACGACTTAAATGGATACACATTTTACACGATAGATCAGGATTTGAAGAGCACAAACCAGAATAGCGGGGTCCGCATAGATCCGTTTAGTACCGCTGGGTCAACGAGAAGCTCCTACTATGTGTTCATAGAGGAGATTTGGGAGCTTGACTACGTACTTTTCAAGATCCCATTATTTCGGTGTCGTTGGGTCCACCTCTAGCACGTGAAGGTTGACAAGTACGGTATCACTACTGTGGACCTCGAACGTGTCGGATACCAAGATGAACCATTCGTGCTCGCAAACCAAGTTGTTCAAGTCTTCGATGTTACCGACCCGTCCAACAAGAAGCGCCACGTAGTTGTTCAGGGAAAAAGGAGGATTGTCGGAGTTGAGAATGTAGTAGATGAGGAAGAGTACAATCAATTTGATGATTTGCCTCCTATCGGAAATGCCAACATGGTCCAAGAAGAACAAACTGAGGAAGTCAGCTACACACGCGTCGATCATCGTGAAGGGCTAATTTTCACTGTATAATTACAATGTTAACTTGTAAGCAAGTGCATGTATGCATAATAAAGTAATATTTCTTTACTTCTGTGTACTCATTACAAGTACTTCTGTATTTATCTCAATTATTTTGTGTGCTTTGAAAAAACAATAATCTGTAATGTATAATAACAACTAAAAATATGAGAACCTAAATATAATACCCTATATCACAGACGGTTCTTAAAGAGCACCGTCTGTGATATTAATGTCACAGACGGTTCTCAAACACAACCGTCTGTAACGTTCACACATTACTGACGGTTATATTTAATAACCGTCTGTGATACTTAATAACCGTCTGTGATATTTAAATCACAGACGGTTATTAAATATAACCGTCTGACGGTTGTGTTTGAGAACTGTAACACCCCGGCATTTAATATGCCCGAATGCTACCAAACATAGGCTAAACAACATCTAAATACCATAAACTAAGGTAAATTACAGCAAAGGAGTAAATGCTAATACCGAAAATTTCGGCAGCATCTCCTTTGTTTTTCTATGAATTGAAGCAACAACAATAAGATCACAGGGTATAGTATAAAGAATGACATCTAAATCAACAATAATAAATGTTCTAGCAGCAGTATAAGACTAGAATAAAGATTCCAACCATCTCATGAGCCAAACGAAGTAAATGAGGAAACCAAGCACACAAATTAACCATCACAATTTAAAGGAAGGAACATGTCATTGTTTATATGTGTGATGCTAAGTGATGACGTGAGACTAGCTACCTTTCCCGCATGCCGGTTTCAAGGTACCTAAGAAAAACAACATAAACACAAGCGTGAGTTCATCACTCAGCAAGTATATTGCAATGGAACAAGATAATACATTCTAATACCTTCATCACCACTTTTCACATACGACATCATACACATCTCATATTCATAGCGTAAGCATATCATTGACATCATCATATAACATCCTCATATAATGCAATGCGATGCACATATCTCCTGGAAACTCATATTGGTATGGTTGAGTACACACCCGTCGGTGTGCACCCTCTCCCCCTTCCATCCCGAAGATGGAGGGTGCCTACTCCTCGCTTCCATACACCGCGGTGGATGGAATCAAGATGTAGGACTTATTCATTGGCTCCCCGGAATAGTCATAACTTTCTCACCGACCTTCCCCGGACTAGTTATGACTTTCTCACCGCCCGGGCCATGTATCATGCCATGTATGCAAGCATGCCAACATCATAAATAACTTGTACTTTAACACATGTCATCATAACATAATAAGCATATTCATCATATCATTGGCAATCATTAAGGCATGGCATGTGAACATATCATATATTCAATTTCAATCTCAACCAATCTAGCAAACTACAACCCGCTACCCATTCCAATACACTTGCCTCAACCACGGGCGATGGATTGGCGAGAAGTAGAAGGCACTCCCGGGGTCACACCACCTGCACATAGGTACCACACACTCACAATCATGTCCACAAAACAGTACGCAAACACTCTTCTACCCCGACATCGTAAACTACTTGCAAAACAAAAAAACAGTGGTTCTGTCTCGTCAGGACAGCAGCTTTCCAAAAGGCATAACTCGGGTTCTAAAACTCCGAATCAATTAAAAGAGTACATCCTCGTGTAGCTTAGGAAATTTCCTAACTTATTATAAGTATATGGAAAGACTGATTCGGACTCTAAAGTGGTTTAATCTACAGAATACCGTGATCTGTTCCAGTCACGTCACAGTTTTTAACACGTTTGGTAAAACGAGCATAAATTTCAAACGGCTGGGCGGAAGTGGACGTTCTTTATACCCACTGAAAGGTATTGAAATTACCTACAATTTATTCAACAGGCGGCTGACCAAATTCCGAGTCTAAATTGGCGAAAACCCAAACCCTAGGTCGACTGCTCAGGCTGCCCGAAACAGAGAACGTGGCAAACTCAAGATTCCATCTAATCTACCCAACTACAGCACCACCAATTGATCTAAAAACATGATAATAACCCTTAAAACAGATCCTAGACGAACCCCAAGGATTCTCAAGGCCGTACCTTCGCCCGACGCACGAAAACCCAACGGATCTCCTCCCGGTTCGCACGATCTCCTTCCTCGCTCCAAATCCACTAGATCTCCTCATCGCGGAGCGCTCCAACGGATGGATCTTCGGGTTGGTGAGGTGGAGAACTCCCCTAGGGGCAGCAAGGGAGGTGGAGAGGTGGTGGCACAATGGGGAGCAAGGGGGATGTGGGGCGCAAGCAAGGGAGAGGGGGAGGTGGGGGTGGCGGCTAGGGCATTGAGGGGGGGCGCAACCAGCAGGGTGGGGTGTAATAGGGGCTGGGGAAGGCCCCCAACATGGTCTCCTACTCCCAAAAGGACTCAAACTCTTCCCCACCAAGGCCCACGACCCTTTCCCTTAGGCCCAAACTCCCCCGGAAACGCAAATAAACCCCATACTGTATGGTTTCACCTCTAATTCCATATTTCATAATGTGTTTGACCTTAACATTCACATTATATAAGGTTACGACACTCCGTGGTGTCACATTCTCCCCCCCGCTTAAACAGGATTCGACCTCGAATCCGAAGAACGCCAAAATCAACAACAAAAGACTTCTTTGCAGCACCAAAACATTCACACAGAGACTAAAACCGGAACAAACGACAAGCGAGTTCTCAAAACCAACACTAGCGAGAAAATGTTGATTTAGCTCAACAGAGTGCAACCTCTCACTGTTCCATCTTCACTTCAATTCCCAAACAGAAACTGCGTTTTAACCACAAAGGGCTCCATCAACCCAAAACGCCTGAAACCTCACGACAAACACTTCACACTACTATCACAACCCACCTGACTACCACACTTCATTAAACTCAACATTCCTTTAACGACCTCTCTACATTCTCGAAAATTTCCATCGAGGGGAATAACTCATTAATGCACACTTGCCCTTCCGATACACGATCATGCCAACATTTCATTCCATCCTCTCCCAGGCAAGACTCAAACCTAAAAACAACTAGTTAAGACAATTGCTCACGGCAGGACAATTATCACCGAACTACCGTCAACTTCACTTCCACCCATCGCTACTCTTAATAAAGGTTAAACCCATACGTCATCAACCTCCATCACAAACCACCCTTATACCAATAAGGTTCGACACCTAGCCCCAAGCTAGGATCGTAAAACCTTACCAAACCGCAATTGGTTCCTTTCTTGAGAGGGTCTCGCCCTCACACAAAAACACTTAGTTATCAAGCCCAAGTGTACACATATTTCGCATATTCAACCATAAACCAAGAACATTTATATCCTCACTCCCATCTATAGAGCAAGAGAAGTACAATTCTTTTGAACCCAAGTGGACCACACACGACAACTCAAACCCAAAGCGTTAACAACCATTTTGGAATGAATTCGGCAACATCCAAGCCAAATCACAAAGGAAGCATAAATCCTCTACACCACAACCAAAATACCAGAAATTCTTCATTCTTTCTTTTCCTACTAGAAAGAAATGGACATCTCGATTCATGACATGCATGCACACTTTTCAAGAGCACTCCGGATTAGTCATATGTCCATATATGACTTTCTCACCGACCTGGTGTAACACTCCGGCATTTAATATGCCCGAATGCTACCAAAAATAGACTAAGCAACCTCTAAATACCACAAGTACAAGTAAATTACAGCAAAGGCACGAATGCTAAAGATCGAAATTTCGGCAGCATCTCTGTTGTTTCAACATGAGTTGAAGGAATAACAATAGCATAGCAATATATGGCAATATAAGAGGCATCTAAAATAGCAATAATTAAAGGCATGACAGCATTATAAGTCTAATTCCAAGCATTTAACGTCTCCATGAGCCAAACGAACAATAAGACTCTCATATCACAAAACTAAACCATAAATCAATAAGCATCACACTTAATTTATTATCAAGACCCAATTGAATGACTGTGGGAACAAATGAGTGAAGCTACGTGTAGAAGTGTGACTATTTTCCTTCCCCGCATGCCGGTCTCATGATACCAAAAACAACAAGAAAGCACAAGCGTGAGTTCAACACTCAGCAAGTATATTGCAATGGTATAAAAGAACAATTACATGGCTACAACAATTCACATCATATCTATCATCTCATTCATGATCACATATCATTATCATCATCATCATCATGTATGCAATGCGATGTGATGCACATGTCTCCTGGAAACTCATACCGGTATGGTTGAGTACACACCCGTCGGTGTGCACCCTCTCCCCCCTTCCATTCCGAAGATGGAGGGTGCCTACTCCTCGCTTCCATACACCACGGTGGATGGATTCACGATGTAGGACTTACTCATTGGCTCTCCGGAATAGTGATAACTTTCTCACCGACCTTCCCCGGACTAGTTATGACTTTCTCACCGCCCGGGTCATGTAATCATGCCATGTATGCAAACATGCCAACATCATAAATAACTTGTACATTAACACATGGCATCATAACATAATAAGCATATTCATCATATCAATGGCAAACATTAAAGCATGGCATGTGAACATATCATATATTCAATTTCAATTTCAACCAATCTAGCAAACAACAACCCGCTACCCATTCTAATACACTTGCCTCAACCACGGGCGACGGATTGGCGAGAAGTAGAAGGCACTCCCGGGGTCACACCACCTGCACATAGGTACCACACACTCACAATCATGTCCACAAAATGGTACGCAAACACTCTTCTACCCCGACATCGCAAACTACTCGCAAAACCCAAAAACAGAGGTTCTGTCCCGTCGGGACAGCAGACTTGCAACGAGCATAACTCGGGATTTAAGACTCCAAATCAATTAAACGAGTACATCCTCGCGTATCTTATGAAATTTCCTAACTTTTTCTAAGTATATGGAAAGACTGATTCGGAATCTAAAGTGGTTTAATCTACAGAATACTGTGATCTGTTCCAATCACATCACACACATTATGCAAATAAATCCAACTCCAGTCAAAAAGAGTTACAAATTAAATCTCAAGAGTTTCCAACACAACCCACTATGTCCATCTGCTTCCGTTAAAATTTATTCCAAAGATAATTCAAGGTGAATGCGAAGGAGCGCGATCCACTCAAAATCTTTTGGGTGTAAATCCATACTCATAACACAAATTAAACAAAATAGCCAAAACCAAAGATTGGCACCAAAAGCTACAGGTTTTAAGGAACCTCGGAAACACAACACAAGGAATACCTTGACCGAAGGCATTCAACCAAAATGGCAAACAACCACACCAGTTCAAAAGGTTTTAAACACCAGCTCAGCATGAATCCCACCATAACTTGTATTCCACTACACTTACCATTTAAGCATTCAATAATCACTATTTACTCATCTAGAGAGTCCAACCGGATTTAACAAAATTTACAAAACAATTTCTTTCTTTAGTTACCATTCCCAACACTTTTAATTAAGGTTTAAGATGCTTATCACAAAGGCACCCAACCAAGACTACATTGACATGATCCCCACAGATCACCAAATCATATAACAACGTATTCTATATTTCAAACGTAGTACTTCAACAGCTACTTGAGCATGGTCAACCTATCAATTTTATACTATCCATATGTCAAAATCTTGACAATTGAAACTTGTTCAATCAATAAAATGACTTCAACAAATAAGTAATATCTCTACAAGATAAAATTCGTAATTAGGATTCTAAGATATGCATTCATTAAGGTTAAAATCTTGCATCATGATTATTATCCATTGTTCATCCCATCACAACATGTACTCGACATAATACCACTGTTTTACACTTTTCTTCTATTGGATCAATGGTTTCCAACAATTAACAACACTACCAAGGCATCAATATCAATTCTTTGCATAATCATCAATCAACAACATTGCTTTTAGCTACCTTACACATAGGTTGCAACAAAATTGTCACTACACAACATACTCCAACTATTAAATTAGATTTAATAAGTTAGATCAAAGACAATGTTCTTAACAACATCATTAACAATAAGTCTTATGTCTTCTCAATTGATATCAATACTAGCATTGTAGAGACACAACTGCATACTTCCGAATATACTAGTAGTTTGCAACAACATAAATAGCAACTCTAATCAACTTTCAAATTAAAGCCACTAGTCAACATGATTAAATTTCTCTATTAACCTGTTAGATTAGAACAACTTTAAACAACCGGCAAAGTTTCTTTAACAGTATCATTAATTTACATCATCTCAATGTTCTAACTATGCATCAAGGTTTAAACTTTTAACATTAACGAGGATCATAAGCACTTTTAAAGCAAGGCAACAGATTCTAAGCATGTACATTAACCCATTTAATCATTCTCGCTATAGAGTAAACTACAACACTAGTAGTCTATTTATTCTCCAGCTAGAGATGATAATCACATTAAATTGATTCAACTCAAAATTCAACTTAGCAACACATCATTCCATAAACCACATTGTTACCTACTACATAGCACGGACATAAACTTTTCTAAACACCTTCACGGGGCACAAACTCTTGACAAACAGATGCAACTCAACTTTTAAAGATAACAACATCTCAAGAACCAGAACGAACACCGATAGAAAAAATTCTCCTTTCCAGGCAAGGAAGAAAAACAATGTGAGACCCCGGATCAGCTATCCAGAATCTCCTGTGTATTTCCGTACTAGTCCCAGATCAGTAGCTAGTACACACAGTCACAGTGATACATCATTGCCGAACAAAACGAAACTTGTAATATAAATATTCAAGTATGGGCCACATGGCCCCTTATTACAATACTCGGTCCAACGACCGGACACACAAAACAGCGGAAGCAAAAGAAAGCAACAAGCGAACGCCACAACGCCACAGGCGACGACTAGGAACGCAACTAGTCCTCCTGGCAATCCTCCTCGAAGACCTCCTCCTCTTCCTCGGCATCTTGATAATTCTCTGATGATTACAATGTTGGTGTAGCACGTGAGTACAAAAGTACTCAGCAAGTCGGGAAAGTATGATCATGGGGGGGGGGCTTTCCAAAGGAAGCTTAATAGGGTTTATTTGCATAAAGCCACATTTGATTAAATCATACTTAAATAAGTAATTTCACAAAGCATCTTTTACAATTCTTTTTAATAACTGAATTATTGAATAAGCTAGTGAGGTTCTAACCACCAGCACTAACATAAAGGCTCTATCCGCCAACAGTTTAAAAGATCCAAGTTAATCATGTGACTCCATCCGTCAAAGGTAAACAGGTTCTATCCACCTGGTTGGCTCTTTCCGCCAAACAACATTCGAGAGTTCTAACCACTCCCGAACCCCAAAACAAAACACTTTTAAATTTTAAAACCAAAACCAAGGTCTACCAATATGAAAGCATTCTTCGCTTTGCCTTTAACCGTAGGCACGGCTATTCGAATAGTTTTACTCTGCAGAGGTGTACAACTTTACCCACAAGACACGATCATCTCTTAATGCCAAGCTATTAACACACTTCCTTTGGTGTGTCGGCAGAGAGATCGTGACAAGGCCGTTACATTGTATCTACCTAGCTAGACCCACCCGCTGAGGTTTCACCGCTGTTAGGGTTCCCTCCACCCAGTACAGAAGCCCCCTCTTGCGCCGTGTGAGCAAAACAACAACCACAACAAAGCCTCCTTCCGGCTCTCACACAACAACCGAGTGGTGAGTCTAAACTAGGCTTCTACAAATTAGTTAGCCAGGTCGTACCATTATAGACATGTGGTAGTACGGTTATGCTTAAAATGGCTATCATAAGCGTCGGTCCTTATATGACTTGGGGCGGTACTTGCACAAAAGGATCAAGGCTTGATCCGCTCCCACCCGACATTCCATCCGCCCAAGTCCAAAACATTTTTCCTTTTCTTTTCATTTTAGAAAATAGGACCAAAATCATAATAATAATTTTCAAATCACATTTAATAACATTCTTTTTGAATAATCCCACCCATGGGTTGTTTTCATCGGAAAAGATCCTAAGCAATTCTATCGTACTACATATCAACGGATACCATATAAGCATAAGTATGGTATAAACAATGTTCTAAGGTTACAATGGATGTGATTATCAATGTCAAGGTGGAATCAACAAGTTCGGAATAACTAACACTTATATTTGACATATTTCATTAAACATAGCCATGCAACTTTATAAACAATTTAAAACATTTTGTAAACATAGGAGCAAAGTGCATCAAGGAGACTTGCCTTCTGTCCCGGCGGAAGCGTCGAACTCGGAAGGCTCGACGGCGAAATCGGCGGTCGCGGCGGGATCGTCGACTACACGCAAAACGAGGCAATAAATGAATTTCAAATAAATCGAAAACCGAGAATATTCCGGGAATATTCCTTTCGGGTTTGACTGGTCAACAGGGGCTTTGACTGGCTTTGACTGGTTTGACTTGGTCTTTGAGTGTATGGCAGTGGGGCCCACCTGTCATTGGGAGGGAGTAGCTTCTCCATGAAGCTTCCTATGCCATGGCCATGGAGGAGAGAGAGATTGAGGGAGAGAGAGAGAAGGGGAGGGGCAGCCGGCGGTGAGGGGGCGGCGGCGGGTCGCCGGCGGCGAGCAAGGGCGGCGGGGCGACGGCGAGGCGGCGGGCGAGGGGATGCGGCTAAGGCGGCAAGGGCGCTGGCGGGCAGCGGCTGGCGACGCTGGCCGGCTGCCCGGCGGCAGCGGGCGCGGCGGCGGGCGGCGGCCGGCGGCATGGCCCGGCGAGCTTTGCTCGCATGCGCAGGAGCAAGGCTCCAAAACAGAGAGCAAAAAAAATTGCCCACGTCCATAGCTCTCCAAAAAAATCGATTTCGCACCCATTTTTGCAAGGAATCGATCCAAACAAAAGGCTAGAACCGCTAGAGGACCTCCTTAGCAACATCTAGGATAAAGGAATTGAACCTAAACTCACTAGAATTGGAGAAATCGACGACGAACACGGGTGCGGCCGAGACAAGCAAAATCCGAAATTCGTTGTCCACAGTGGATGAAACCTAAAATCAATGGATGAGTTAGAATCTAGACTCCCTCACGGACTCAATGAAACAAGCGGAATAGAAATTGAACCACCGAGGAGGGAGATATGAAGAAAAATGCGACGAACACGAAGAACGGCGGGAGTTCGTCGGTTTTTCTTGATCCTCCGGATGAACGGCAACAAGAGGCAAAGGGAGAGTGTAAGGTCTGGAAAGAGAACTCCCCCACGAAGATAATAGAGGCGGAGATGCTCGAATCAGAGTTGAAACGGACAAATTAATGCCATAAATGCTCATTTCGGTTTTGGAAGGATTAGACCGTTTCCGGCGAGATCCCGGGCTAATGAAGGTAATGGATGGAAAGACATCGTCGTCGCGGATTCAACGGAACCGGCTGTTCGCGAATCGGAGTTGAATTGGAGGAGCTAGAAGGATTTAAAGAGAGCTCCCACCATTTTTGCTTGCTTGAAGCTCCTTTGTTCATGCATGGCAAGAGGTTGAAGATGACACTATTCACTTGCCACGTGGCAGCATCCTATTGGTCCTCCTTTACGCAAATGATTCGCCCTAGAGAAAAATAAGGAAAAATGGCCTAAAAATTCCGGAAAAATTCCTAGAGCCATTTTAGATTATTTGGAACTCAATGGAAGTGGTTTGGTTGAATTTGGATGATTTTTGTGGAAATGGGATATTCGGGCGCGGATCGCAGGCATTAAACAAAAGCCGTGCGAGATAAAATAGGAACGGATGTCCAAAAATCCGAGGAATGATTCCTAAAATCATTTCGGAATATTTGGAACATTTTAGAAGTGGTTTGGTGATTTTTGGAGCATTTTTGGATTCGGGTGAATTTTCGGGTACCAGCGGTCCTAGAAAATCCGATTTTTCGCCCGGGAGGGAATTAATTCCTGATTTCGAAGGGGAATGGATGCCAGGCTATTATAAACACTAGGGAAACTCCAAGTTTTGAATTTAATTTATTTAAATTAGGTTTTTCTCCAGAAAGCCAAAATGAGGATGTCACAAACCTACCCCCCTTAGAGAGAATCTCGTCCCCGAGATTCAGACGGAGAAAGAAAAAGGTCTGGGAACTCTGCTCGAAGATCTTCTTCACGCTCCCAAGTAGCTTCCTTTTCCGAATGGTTGCTCCACTGAACCTTGCAGAACTTGATCACTCGGCTTCATCCAAAATCTTGATGGGATACTCCGGGTAAGACAAATCTTCTTTCAGTTCCATGTCTTCCAACGGCATCTGCTGCTCCGGTACTCGGAGACACTTCTTCAACTGAGACACATGAAAAACGTCATGCACTCCAGACAGCTGTGGCGTCAATTCCAACTTATAAGCCACTTCTCCTTTTCGGGCAATCACCTTGAATGGTCCGACATAGCGGGGTGCTAATTTTCCACTGACGCGGAACCGTTTCATTCCTTTCATTGGGGATACCTTCAAATACACATGATCTCCTGGTACAAAGCTTAACTCCCGTCGACGATTGTCCGCATAACTCTTTTGTCTGGACTGAGCTGTTTTCAGATTGGCCCGGATCTGTCTAACTTGCTCTTCGGCCTCCTTCAGAATATCCGGTCCAATGATTTGCCCTCCTTCGGTTTCTTTCCAATATAAGGGTGTTCGGCACTTTCTTCCATACAAAGCTTCAAAAGGTGCCATTTTCAGACTAGCTTGATAACTGTTGTTATAGGAAAACTCTGCATAGGGCAAATTCTGATCCCACGAGCTTTTATATGTTAGAGCACAGGCTCTCAACATATCCTCTAAGATTTGATTGACCCTTTCGGTCTGGCCATCCGTCTGGGGATGATACGCAGTACTGAAATTCAAGTTGGTGCCTAACACCTCATGCAATTGTTGCCAGAACCTCGAGGTGAACTGAGAACCTCGATCAGACACAATCTTCTTGGGCACACCGTGTAAACATACAATTTTAGCCATGTACAACTCGGCAAGCTGATTCCCAGAATAGGTTGTCTTTACCGGGATAAAGTGGGCCACTTTGGTCAATCTATCCACAATAACCCAGATGGAATCATAACCAGATTTAGTTTTGGGTAATCCAGATATAAAATCCATTCCAATTTCTTCCCATTTCCAGACCGGCACCTGCAAAGGCTGCAATAGACCGGCGGGTCTCTGATGCTCTGCTTTTACCAACTGGCACACGTCGCAACGTGCCACGAAGTCTGCGACTTCTTTCTTCATATTGGACCACCAATATTTTTCTTTCAAATCAGCATACATTTTGGTGCCTCCTGGGTGTATAGCGTAAACTGAATCGTGAGCTTCCTTTAAGATCACATTCTTGATTTCTTCTTGGTTAGGGACCACTATTCTTTTCCCGAACCAAATAGTGCCTTGGTCATCTTCTGAGAATCCGGGGTGCTTTCCTTTCTTTAGACCTCCCTTCAGGTTGGCAATATCTTTATGTTCCTTCTGGGCTTTCCTGATTTGATCTTCCAAGGTTGATTTGACCTCTAAATTATAAATATACCCTTCATTTACCAATTCCAGGTTAAGGTGCCGAAACTCTTCCTGAAGCACGGGTTGGCTTGCTTGTATTATCACATTGTTGCAGTGAGCTTTCCTGCTCAAGGCATCCGCAACAACGTTTGCTTTTCCAGGGTGATAATGAATTCCCAGATTATAATCTTTCACCAACTCCAACCATCTTCTCTGCCTTAGGTTGAGGTCAGGTTGAGTGAAGATATACTTCAGGCTCTTATGATCCGTATAGATCTCACATCTATTGCCGATCAAGTAATGCCTCCATATCTTGAGCGCATGCACTACTGCGGCTAACTCCAAGTCATGAATAGGATAGTTTTCCTCATGAGGTCGCAGTTGTCTTGACGCATAGGCTATTACCTTTCCTTCTTGCATCATAACACATCCAAGTCCTTGCTTTGAAGCATCACAATACACTTCAAAGTCCTTATGGATGTCCGGCAAAATCAGCACTGGGGCTGAGGTTAATCTCTTTTTCAACTCCTGAAAGCTTTGCTCGCAGGCTTTAGTCCATTCAAACTTCTTTTCCTTTTTCAAAAGCTGAGTAAGAGGTTTGGCTATCCTCGAGAAACCTTCAATGAATCTCCGATAATAACCAGCTAATCCAAGAAAACTTCGAATCTCTGGGACTGACTTGGGTTGTGTCCAATTCACCACATCTCTCACTTTCGCTGGATCTACTGCTACTCCTGCAGCAGAGATGATATGACCTAGGAAAGATACTTCCTTTAGCCAGAAGTCACACTTGCTAAACTTAGCATACAGCTGATGCTCTCTTAGTGTTTCCAAGACTATTCGTAGATGGTCTTCATGCTCTTTTCTGCTCTTGGAATAGACAAGAATGTCGTCGATGAAGACTACGACGAACTTGTCTAAATACTCCATAAACACCTTCTTCATCAGATTCATGAAATAAGAAGGAGCATTGGTTAACCCAAAAGACATGACTGTGAACTCGTACAGTCCATATCGGGTGGTAAAGGCTGTTTTCGGAATATCTTCCTTTCTTATCTTCAGCTGGTGATATCCCGATCTCAAATCTATCTTGGAAAAGACTTGAGCTCCCTTAAGCTGGTCAAACAGATCATCTATCCGAGGCAACGGATACTTGTTCTTGATCGTGACCTCATTCAAAGACCTGTAGTCTATGCACATCCTCATACTACCGTCTTTCTTGGTGACGAAGATCACAGGCGATCCCCAAGGTGACGAACTGGGTCTGATGAATCCTTTTTCTTGCAGTTCTTCAATCTGCTTCTTCATCTCGACCAACTCGTTAGAAGGTAAACGGTAGGGTCTTTTCGAGATGGGAGCTGTACCAGGTACAAGCTCAATCACAAACTCCACCTCTCGATCTGGTGGCATACCGGGCAACTCATCCGGGAACACATCTGGGTACTCATTGACAATGGGTACCTTCTCCAATGAAGTACCTTTCAGACGGTTTAGGGTGCTACCCCCCTTAGAGGCAAGATTAGATAAGAACTCCACTCTAATCCCCTCAGGGCTGGTAAGAGAGATAGCTCTACTAGCACAATCTATCTGACCCTTGTACTTGGTTAACCAATCCATCCCAAGGATTACTTCTATACCCTTAGTATCCAATAGTATTAAGTTCGCTAGGAACTTTACCCCTTTTATTACTATATCCATCTTCGGACAAACAGTAGTTGTTCTTAATTCTTTTCCAGGGGATTGCACTAGCAAAGGGTTTCTTAACTGTTGTAACACCCCAAAATTTTGCTTTTCTTAAATTCATGTGTGAATTGGCACTTTGGTGAATTTTTGGAATTTTCTGGAATTTATTTGGATTTATTTGGAATTTATTTGAATTTATTCCATTTTGAAATAATTAAAGAATTAAACTTTGCAAATAAAATTTTGTTGGAAATATTTTATTTGAGTCCAAAATGATCCAAAGTATTTTCCAGAATTTTTCTGGAATTTTTCTGAGTCTTTTGATATTTTTAATGAATTAAATGAATTTCTGGGAATTATTTTAAATATTAAATCGCTGGAAATTCGAGTTGGGTCAAGTACTGTTCATCCGACCGGACCCGAGTCCGAGTCCGACTCGAGTCCGACCCGGGCCACGTGACTTGGTTCAACCGCGTCCCCGAACCCAACCCTAACCCTAGACCCCGACCGTTGGATCTAGATCCAACGGCCGTGCGTGCGCCGCGTCGCGTGAGCGCGTGGACCGTCCGATGCGGGACACGTGGACGGCATCCAGTCGTCGTCCTCGTCCGAATCCAAGCCGGAGAGCTCCGCCGTGATCGAGCGGGACACGGCTAGGGTTCCGAATTCCGCGCAAACGTCGAGGCTATTTAATGACCGGGTTGTCCTCTGAGGTTCTCCTCTCCGCGCCGCACCGAAGCCCTAAGGTCCTAGCGCCCCAGCCGCCGCCATCTTTCCGGAATAGCTCACCGAAGTTAGTTCTAGGGTTAGCATCGGTTTGTTGCTCGTGTCACCGTCGGCAAGCCGTCTCCGCCGCAACCGAGATCGGATCCGGAAGCCCCGAAGCCAGGCGCACCCGTGGAGCCATCTCACCTCACCAGAATCGCGTCCGAACGCTGTTCGGGAGGTTGCCGTCTTCGTCTCCGGCCAGGCCAGCGCCGCCGCGTCGCCATCGACCTCGCGAGCTCTGTGCGCCATCCGATCAAGATCGAACGCACACGGTGAGCCCACGTTCTTTCCCAAACCCCAGAACTTAGATCGGATCTGGACCGTTGGATCAAGATCCAACGGCCCACGATCGCCACGTGCTGGAAACTGCGTTAATTTAGGGTAGATCTAGACCGTTGGATCTAGATCCAACGGCCCTGATCATGCCACGTGGCTCTAGCCGCCAAGATCAGGCGCTGGTGGAGCATCGCCATCGACGCGTGTGGGGCCCCCGTGTCAGCCGCGCCGTGCCGGCGTGAGCCCGAGCCAATGACAGGGCGGACCCGCTTGTCAGCGACCGTGAGCCGTGGACCGTTTCCACGGTAGACCCGAGCCGAGCGTGGACCAAGTCCATGGACCGGCTGACGTCAGCCGCCCAATCAGAGGCTGACACGTGTCCAGGCTGACGCAATAATTAATTTCCGAAAAAGAAAATGATTTATTAATTCGAAATAATGATTTCAGATTTTGTTTCAAACTTCAAACGCTTATAACTTTTGCGTTTCAACTCCGATTTGAGTGATTCAAATTTCTAAATTTGTATAAAATTGAGACCTACATAAATATGAATTTTATTTAATTTTTGGACTAAATTTTTTCTCTGTAAAATTATTTAATTGATTATTTAAACTTTAAATAATCATAACTTTTGCATTTTAACTCCAAATTTGACGATTCCAGTTTCTAAAAATTCATAAAATTATGTTCTCTCTGTTTATGGATTTTATTTGGATGATTGGATACCTTTTGCCTATTGTTTATTCGTGTATTTGCTATTTGCACGCTTTACGAGTAGACGTTGAAGTGCCGAAAGGATTTGAAGGAGAAGTATTGACTCAGGATCCAACTCAAGACCAAGAACAAGTACTTTTTGAAGGCAAGTTGTGCTTTGACCATGTTGATCCTATTTTGAAATCTATTTTGATTTAACCTATTGCATGCTAGTTCAATTAGAAAATACTTTATTTAAATATGGGGAGTTAGAAAAATTCCAATTTGCTGTATGACACCTTGATTATTTAAGTATGTGCCATGACCCCTTGTCACCCTAGTTGTGGTTTACTAGTTGGACATTATTAAATTGCCAACATGGGTTTTAGACCGTTGTAGTATACTGCTTAGACACGCTTTCGTGCTCATGACATGATTTTGGACAATCAAATGTTAATATTGACTTAATGATATATTGAACCTGTTTTGGAAAGGTATCATGTGATGTTGTTGGCACGTGGTGCATGGTAATCAACTGGGGTTTGATAAATAGTTTTTCGACCGGGGCATGTGACAAGAATGATCAGGTGGGCCAGTTGTGGCATTGGGGATGTTGATTTGGTTCTTCGGGTAGTCTTGCCCTGGTCACCCTAAGGACTTCACCTTGCAAGCCTTTGAACTGGGTCTAACGTGCAACCACATGTCTGTAATGGGACGGACCTAGTTGACTAAGTTGCTAATAACGTGCACTGTGGGACCTCAGGAGGTCAACTACACCCTTTGTGTAAGTTGTGCGGGGAGCGCATCGGGTGAGGCCGGGTACCCATCTAACGGTTGATTGGCCTAAACTTCGCCTTAGCTAAGGGAAGGGTTAGTGTGCAATAACCGGGGAGGACCACTTGTATTGTTAGAAGTTTCCGAAAGACTTTGTTACGGGAACTCACCTTTGTGGTGTTTGACTGTATCTTGTGGGTAAAGTGCATAACCTCTGCAGAGTGTACAATCTATTCGAATAGCCGTGTCCGCGGTATTGGACATCGCTCGGGAATTACAATCAAGGGTTAGATTTTCTCAAAAATAACTTGGATCTGAAAGGTTGGGTTGGATTAATAATGATGTTGATGGAAATGTGGATTAGGATGGGAAAGATGTTTACTAAACTCCTTGAAAAGTTATCTATGCTTTACTTGTTACTACCGCTTTCGAATCTATTTATGATACTTGTTAAAATGCTCTTACTGCAAATATACCTTGAGCCACTCCTTTGTATTAAGCCATGCATATAGTATATTAGCCTGCATTCTGTGCATGACTTGCTGAGTACCAAGTACTCACCCTTGCCACAATACAACACCAGTTGAAGAGGAGACTACACCAGCTTTGGAGGAGGAGCTCCAAGAGGAACCGTCTATTTAGGGAGTGAGCCCAGTCAGTTGCCTGTGGTATACTGGATGGCGCCACGAAGTTATTTGATTTTCCGCTGCTACTATTTCTCTCTTAATAAGTTTCGCCCTGTGAGGCATACATTTGTAACTTGACCATAAGGTCGAGTAACCAGTTTGACTATTTAAATAAAGTACTTTATTAGTATCGAGTGGTATGATTGTGATATTTACCAATGTTAAGACTGTGTGCACTAGCGTGTTCCTGGACTAGTGCTGAATACACAGAGGGTCCGGATTTGCAAATTTGGGGTCCCGACAACTGTGTTGTGTTCCAGTTATGCTTTTTAACCAAGTATTCTGATATAAAAGAATGGGTTGCACCAGAATCAAACAGAACTGAAGCGGGTACTGAGTTCACATGGAACTTACCATAAACCACGTCTGGCACATCCTGAGCCTCTTCAGCGGTGATGTGATTCACACGCCCTCTTCCTGCAGTCCTTGGCGTCTTGTGAGTCACGAGGGGTTCCTCTTCCTTGAGCGGCCCAGCTGTGGTGGCGTCGATCCCAGGTTGAACCTCACTGGGGTGACGGGCTGTCGCTTCTTGGGGAAGTTGTTGGCGTAGTGCCCCATCTCCCTGCAGTTAAAGCACTGCACTGCTGCCATTGCTGTACTGCCCTTCTGAGTTTGAGCTCCTGCATTGCCGGCAGGGGCTTGTCCAGTGGGGCGCGGAGTAGACATTGGGGTCCGGGGAGCATTGGAGGCTGCTGGCCTGCTAGGCGGCTGCTGCTGGAAAGTGCGGGGCCTGGAACTGCTGGCACCGCGCTGATTCTGAAATATCATCTTTCTCTTGCGAGACTCAAACAGCTGACGCTGGGCATCCTCTTGGATCAACGCCTTGTTGATCATGTGCTGGAACGACGGGTAGTCGCTTGAAACCAGCTGTACCTTCAAGTTGGGGTCAAGGCCCTCCATGAATCGCCAAATCTTGGCCTCATCCGTGGTGACATCTGAGGTCGCGTACCGGGACAGCTGTGTGAAGCGGTTAAGATACTCCGATATGGACAAGTTCCCTTATTAAAGCTTGTGAAACTCACGACGCTTCATTTCCATAATCCCCTGTGATGCCCTAGAATTTGAGAGCGATCCTAGGGTTTTCTTTCTTGGTTGTTCCGGAAAGAAAGAGGGTTTTGTCGGGGAATGAAATAATTGAAGATTATGTGGCAATTTAATATTAAAAATTGGAGTTTTGGGCTAGTTTCCGCTGGGCTGAGGCAACCTGGGCCTGGGCCGGGAATTCCTTTTTCCCCTCCCCTCCCCACGCCCCAAAGTGGGCCGGCCCACTTTGCTATTTAGGGGTGGCGCCCCCCCATGTGGCCGGCCACCCCCATTGCAACCCTAGCCGCCCCTTTGCATTCCCTTGGCAGCAGCACCATCTCCTCCCTCATCCCGGTGTGGTGGCTCAAGGATTCATCACGGATCGTGAAGAAAAATTCGAGAAGAGGATCCGTGGAGGCGCGGGATCAAGCAGATTTCGTTTTCGGTGATCATCGCGTGTTCTTCGTGGGATCTCAAGGGAGAACTTTAGGTAAAATTCCCAATCTTTTAACCCCTGTTATACCTAAGATTAGGAGTGTATTAGATCTGGTGGTGAGGGTTTTGGATGGATCTTGTTGGGGGAGAAGGGTAGCTGTTCACGTGGTGCTGTTTTTGGAAAGGGAGATTGTGCAGCGCGGATTGTTTCGCGTTTTACGTGGCATATATGATTTTTCCTGCCAAAACCTATAACTAGAAAGTTGTAGATAACGTCGAGACCTAGCTTCTGTAATTTTTTCAGAATTTTTGGGGAAGTTTTCTGAGAGTTATCGCTGTTGCAAACCGATGAACAGAATCTGGGAACAGATTTCATCCACTGTGTTGGACGACTGTTTAGGCATATTTAACTGAGGAATTAGAATTTATGATCTTCTGGAAAGTTGTAGATCTCGTCAATATCTAGCTCCTGTAATTTTTTCATATTTTTATGTTCTGTAGAAAAAAAGATACGAAAAAGAGAATGGGGTTGCTGCTGTTCGATCCGGACAGATCGGGTTTCGTGTTGGAAAAGGGGAACGGGTTGTAGGAATTGCGTGTTTGAGTTGTGTGATCAATTGTGGTGTTATTGCATACTGAAAATATTCTTGTACAGGTGGTGCCCCTTCTGGACGCAACTAGATCCGTCGTCCCACGCCGGTAAAGGCAAGTGGAAGTAGTTGTATTGTTAAGCTATACATTGTTGTTCGCTTCGCCTTCCTTATAAACTCCAATTACAGCAATCATACATGGTTTAATCACTTGCTTTGAGGTAAGGTGAAGAAGGATGTTGTTTACTGGATGAATTGTCTAAACATTTCATCTCTATGATATTTGTTTTCTATCCATGCTATATGATGAAATGCAAACACGTGGACTCGATGGGAGGAGTTATGAATGAATTCATGCATGAAGCATAAACTGCATAATCATGCATTGGAAGTTTGTCGACGCTTGGCGCGATCAAGAGTACAACACCGTGTGTTCCTGAGAAGGGCACGGTGAGGAGGAACATGGCATAAGCATGTGCATCAATCATATGCATTTCTTGAAGTGGTGTGGACTCTTTGATGTGGTATTGTATATGAGGAATGTGGACTCTTTGATGTGGTATTGTATATGAGGAATGTGGAATGATAGATATATGGTGGATGTTTTATTTTTATTAGTTGTTCCGCTTGCTGAGATTACCCAATCTCACCCCTTGTTATTTTGTTGTTTTCATGTAGTTCTCGCGAGTCGTAAGCTTGAAGGGTGGGCTTAGTAGCACAATCAACCCTCCGGGGTCATCACGAATCACATGGACTAGTGCATTTAATAATTCATTAGCTTGCTGAAATTTTATTAATCATAGACCTGTTGATGTCCTCTTTGGAGCTGTTTTACGTTTATGTTTGTTTTCTGGTTGATTAGACTTGTTATCTCTAGTATTGATGCTTTTATGTTATTCCTGTTTGTAATGTTTATTATGAATCTTGTTGTCGCTTCCGTTTTGTCCTAATTTTAGGGGAGATGCTGTCGAAATTTTCTTGTACGACAGTTTAGATTTATGGGGTGTTACATCCCCCTCGGGATAGGGGTAGCCCTGAAGGCTTCCACAAACTCATTCCATGGAATATTCTGCGGGTCAGCATGAGCGGCACAATAGTTCTCCCACCAGTTGGCTGCCGTTCCTTTGAGTTGGTAAGAAGCAAAGTGCACACCCTCAGTGTCATCGCACTGAGCCAAGTGGAGTTTGCGCTCAACTTCCTTGAGCCAGTCATCCACATCCAGCGGGTCTCCTGATCCAGCAAAGTTCGGGGGTCGCGTCCTCATGAACTCCCCGAACTTGGACGGGGGTGGTTGAGCTTGGCCCGGAGTCCGCGCGGCTTGGGGTTGGTTCAGGACGTTCTGAGCTAACGCCTGAAGAATCTGAAGTTGCATTGCCATCATCTGCTCCATGTTCGGCGGCTGAGCTGGCGGTGGGTTGGCGGCGGATCATGCTGAGCTGCTGGGTGTTGAACTTGCTCTTGTTCTTGCTGCTGAGGGGGCTCCACGTATTCTTTTTGAAAATGCACGGGCCCACGGGCACGTCCACGGCCTCTCCCACGGCCTGCGGGCCTTCCACGACCACGACCACGACCAACGTTCTCCATATGCACAAGGCGGTCAAGTACAAGGAAAGAGGGGAAAGCATAGGTAAGCAACGGGGAACTAAACCACATCCTCAAAACAAGGGCACAACCACAAAGGCACACAACAGAAGGGAAAAACCAACTGAACTTCAATTAAAATCAAATAGTTTTGGAGGTGGCTGTATCACAAATGCCTAAGGGCACGATACAATCCAGCAATCACTTATTCAACGCTCTAACGCGACAAAATTAAGATCCTGCAGACTAAAACCAACTAAGAACTCGCGTCATTTGCCAAAAGGCAGCGTGGGGGCGAGTCCTCCTCCTCCTCGCTCTGCTGCGGGAAGACGTAGGCTGCTTGCCGAAGGTCTGCTCCTCGAGGGCAGCCAAAGCACTTCAGAGAAAACCCTGGCGGCGAAGGGAGACGAACAGACTTGCGCGCGGTCGTCCGAAGCCTTAGTCCTTGATGACGCTTGGCTGGCGGCGCGTCCTCGGGATGTCGCGGGTCGGCGGGTCCTCCCGAACCGGGGCTGGTGGCGGCGGCGCCACGGTGTACCACTGACAAAGCGCCGGGCGGTGGAAGAAGTGCACGCAAGGTCTCGGCTCCTCCTTGAGCCGACGAGTCTCCGCCCGAGACGCAGCCAAGCTCTCATACTGATCGCGGAGCTCATGGAGAGTGCTGACATAAGCTTCATCTTGGGCTCGGACGAGCGCTCCCACATGCACCAATGCGGGGTCCTGCTCCTGCTCCGTACCCCGGAACCTGCTGTGGTACCTCTCTTCATCAAAGCACGGGAACAGGCGGTACGGCGAGTCTTCCAGTCGGTCATTGTAGCTGCTGCCAAGCTGAAGAATGGCCTGTCTCGCAGCATCCTGGATCGCATCACCCAACTTCACCCTCTCTGAAGTAAAGTAGAACGGGCGCTCATCCACAAACGGACTTCGGGACTGCACCATCAGTCTAACCTTCCACGTGGCATGGTCTAAGCTCGACACGGAGGTACAACGGTACTCAGGCCGGTGGGGAAACTCCAGCTCCTGGAGCATCAAGGACAGCTCCGTACAAAAGCCTCCTGCCAACGAAGCGAAAGTGGTGTAAGTCGGCATCTACAAATTTTGAAAGAGGACATGATTAGTAAACAAAATTTAATTAAAGGGGAGGATAAGCACAAGATACTAAGATAGAAGAGATAGCAGCAAAGAAACTTAAACTTTTGCAAGTACATTTTTATAAAATATAAATCCTTAAGGCTTTGCCATGCTAACTAGGGCACGTCCTACAGTCATCTAGGCTCACGATACCACATTTGTGAGACCGGATCAGCTATCGAGAATCTCTGTGTATTTCCGTACTAGTCCCGGATCAGTAGCTAGTACACACGATCCGCGATGATACATCATTGCCGAACAAAACGAAACTTGTAATATAAATATTCAAGTATGGGCCACATGGCCCCTTATTACAATACTCGGTCCAACGACCGGACACACAAAACAGCGGAAGCAAAAGAAAGCAACAAGCGAACGCCACAACGCCACAAGCGACGACTAGGAACGCAACTAGTCCTCCTGGCAATCCTCCTCGAAGACCTCCTCCTCTTCCTCGGCATCTTGATAATTCTCTGATGATTACAATGTTGGTGTAGCACGTGAGTACAAAAGTACTCAGCAAGTCGGGAAAGTATGATCATGGGGGGGGCTTTCCAAAGGAAGCTTAATAGGGTTTATTTGCATAAAGCCACATTTGATTAAATCATACTTAAATAAGTAATTTCACAAAGCATCTTTTACAATTCTTTTTAATAACTGAATTATTGAATAAGCTAGTGAGGTTCTAACCACCAGCACTAACATAAAGGCTCTATCCGCCAACAGTTTAAAAGATCCAAGTTAATCATGTGACTCCATCCGTCAAAGGTAAACAGGTTCTATCCACCTGGTTGGCTCTTTCCGCCAAACAACATTCGAGAGTTCTAACCACTCCCGAACCCCAAAACAAAACACTTTTAAATTTTAAAACCAAAACCAAGGTCTACCAATATGAAAGCATTCTTCGCTTTGCCTTTAACCGTAGGCACGGCTATTCGAATAGTTTTACTCTGCAGAGGTGTACAACTTTACCCACAAGACACGATCATCTCTTAATGCCAAGCTATTAACACACTTCCTTTGGTGTGTCGGCAGAGAGATCGTGACAAGGCCGTTACATTGTATCTACCTAGCTAGACCCACCCGCTGAGGTTTCACCATGTTAGGGTTCCCTCCACCCAAAGATCTGAAGCCCTCTTGCGCCGTGTGAGCAAAACAACAACCACAACAAAGCCTCCTTCCGGCTCTCACACAACAACCGAGTGGTGAGTCTAAACTAGGCTTCTACAAATTAGTTAGCCAGGTCGTACCATTATAGACATGTGGTAGTACGGTTATGCTTAAAATGGCAATCATAAGCGTCGGTCCTTATATGACTTGGGGCGGTACTTGCACAAAAGGATCAAGGCTTGATCCGCTCCCACCCGACATTCCATCCGCCCAAGTCCAAAATATTTTTCCTTTTCTTTTCATTTTAGAAAACAGGACCAAAATCATAATAATAATTTTCAAATCACATTTAATAACATTCTTTTTGAATAATCCCACCCATGGGTTGTTTTCATCGGAAAAGATCCTAAGCAATTCTATCGTACTACATATCAACGGATACCATATAAGCATAAGTATGGTATAAACAATGTTCTAAGGTTACAATGGATGTGATTATCAATGTCAAGGTGGAATCAACAAGTTCGGAATAACTAACACTTATATTTGACATATTTCATTAAACATAGCCATGCAACTTTATAAACAATTTAAAACATTTTGTAAACATAGGAGCAAAGTGCATCAAGGAGACTTGCATTCTGTCGTGAGCGTCGAACTCGGAAGGCTCGGCAATGAAATCGTGATGTGGCGGGATCATCGACTACACGCAAAACGAGGCAATAAATAAATAACAGAAAATAAATAAAATCCAAAAAATATAAAATTAGTACTGGCAGGTAGATCTTGATTTTAGATGAATTTAGAAATTTGAATGAGGTCAAACGGAGTTCGGACGAGAAAGTTATGAGCTTCCGAAGTTTGAATTTCAAATAAATCGAAAACCGAGAATATTCCGGGAATATTCCTTTCGGGTTTGACTGGTCAACAGGGGCTTTGACTGGCTTTGACTGGTTTGACTTGGTCTTTGAGTGTATGGCAGTGGGCCCACCTGTCATTGGGAGGGAGTAGCTTCTCCATGAAGCTTCCTATGCGATGGCCATGGAGGAGAGAGATTGAGGAGAGAGAGAAGAGGGGGCAGCGGCGGTGAGGGGCGGCAGGCGTGGTCGCCGGCGAGCAAGGGCCGGGCGTGGCCAGCGGCGGGCGAGCGGGCGGGGCTGGCCAGCGCCTGGCAGCGTGGCGCGGCGTGGCGGCGGCGCGGCTTGGCGGCAGGCTGACGGCGGCGGCGGCTCCGGCGAGCTCGGGCCCGCATGCGCAGGAGCAAGGCTCCAAAACAGAGAGCAAAAAAAATTGCCCACGTCCATAGCTCTCCAAAAAAATCGATTTCGCACCCATTTTTGCATGGAATCGATCCAAACAAAAGGCTAGAACCGCTAGAGGACCTCCTTAGCAACATCTAGGATGAAGGAATTGAACCTAAACTCACTGGAATTGGAGAAATCGACGACGAACACGGGTGCGGCCGAGACGAGCAAAATCCGAAATTCGTCGTCCACAGTGGATGAAACCTAAAATCAATGGATGAGTTAGAATCTAGACTCCCTCACGGACTCAATGAAACAAGCGGAATAGAAATTGAACCACCGAGGAGGGAGATATGAAGAAAAATGCGATGAACACGAAGAACGGCGGGAGTTCGTCGGTTTTTCTTGATCCTCCGGATGAACGGCAACAAGAGGCAAAGGGAGAGTGTAAGGTCTGGAAAGAGAACTCCCCCACGAAGATAATAGAGGCGGAGATGCTCGAATCGGAGTTGAAACGGACAAATTAATGCCATAAATGCTCATTTCGGTTTTGGAAAGATTAGACCGTTTCCGGCGAGATCCCGGGCTAATGAAGGTAATGGATGGAAAGACATCGTCGTCGCGGATTCAACGGAACCGGCCGTTCGCTAATCGGAGTTGAATTGGAGGAGCTAGAAGGATTTAAAGAGAGCTCCCACCATTTTTGCTTGCTTGAAGCTCCTTTGTTCATGCATGGCAAGAGGTTGAAGATGACACTATTCACTTGCCACGTGGCAGCATCCTATTGGTCCTCCTTTACGCAAATGATTAAGCCTAGAGAAATAAGGAAAAATGGCCTAAAAATTCCGGAAAAATTCCTAGAGCCATTTTAGATTATTTGGAACTCAATGGAAGTGGTTTGGTTGAATTTGGATGATTTTTGTGGAAATGGGATATTCGGGCGCGGATCGCAGGCATTAAACAAAAGCCGTGCGAGATAAAATAAGAACGGATGTCCAAAAATCCGAGGAATGATTCCTAAAATCATTTCGGAATATTTGGAACATTTTAGAAGTGGTTTGGGGATTTTTGGAGCATTTTTGGATTCAGGTGAATTTTCGGGTACCAGCGGTCCTGGAAAATCCGATTTTTCGCCCGGGAGGGAATTAATTCCCGATTTCGAAGGGGAATGGATGCCAGGCTATTATAAACACCAGGGAAACTCCAAGTTTTGAATTTAATTTATTTAAATTAGGTTTTTCTCCAGAAAGCCAAAATGAGGATGTCACAAACAAAACTCCAACAGAAATGCAAGAGAGCTCAACTCTCAAATTCCCAAATTTGCCCTCAAAACTTCAAGAAATCTCAAGATCTATACTTCCAAGAAGGAAGAAGGATGCACCAGGGAAAATCAAATGTTCATTAAATCTTTTCCGATAAAAGATTCAAACTTAGCTCCAACTCAAGGCCTGCACAAGGGAAAACTCCAACACTTTTTTTAGATAGGGAGAACAACAACCACAAAAGTTTCCTCCTCAAGACAGTCCGTAATGACCAACAAAACCGGTGTCAAAGCAAAAATAGCGACTAACAGATGCGCAACACGAAACCTTTCTTCTACGTCTTCAACCAAGGAAGACAAAACCACGAACCACATACGGAACAATCCGCGAAAATCCAATACCAAACACTTTTCTTTTGGTTTCAATCAACCAGAGCCAAGAAGACCAACCGAAATCGATCGTTAGAATGGTAAAGAGCAACTAAAAGAATCCACCACAAACTCTTATATTCGACTCCAGCCAACTACTCGGTCTACGACAGAAAGGATAAGCACTCTTCTCCCACAGGGGTTAATAGTTCTTCGGTGATGGCGCTAACCGGCCACACCGTCAAACCACACCCTTACTATGAACAAAAAGAGGTGACCGAAACCCTTCGGCACCACAACCCCACTTTAACACAACCACAAGAACAATTCAATCATTTATCTCATAGACATAGCAACATGCATTATCAAATGAAGCATTCAACATCAAAGCTTAAATACAACATTTAAGCGTAAAGAAACGATACGCATACCCTTTCCTACTGTGCATCCATTGTGTGTCAAATTTTAGATTAGTTATACCACTTTTCAAGTTTTAATGTTGTTATCCTATGACAAAATTTTAGTTAAGACCTAAGCCATGTTTCTAAGTTATTCCACATCACATTTTAGTTGTACCCTATAGCATGACACTAAAAATACAGATTCCAAGGACCTACAGTCCGCTCTGATACCAACTGTAACACCTCGGCATTTAATATGCCCGAATGCTACCAAACATAGGCTAAACAACATCTAAATACCATAAACTAAGGTAAATTACAGCAAAGGAGTAAATGCTAATACCGAAAGTTTCGGCAGCATCTCCTTTGTTTTTCCATGAATTGAAGCAACAACAATAAGATCACAGGGTATAGTATAAAGACTGACATCTAAATCATCAATAATAAAGGTTCTAGCAGCAGTATAAGACTAGAATAAAGATTCCAACCATCTCATGAGCCAAACGAAGTAAATGAGGAAACCAAGCACACAAATTAACCATCACAATTTAAAGGAAGGAACATGTCATTGTTTATATGTTTGATGCTAAGTGATGACGTGTGACTAGCTCCCTTTCCCGCATGCCGGTTTCATGGTACCTAAGAAAAACAACATAAACACAAGCGTGAGTTCATCACTCAGCAAGTATATTGCAATGGAACAAGAAAATACATTCTAATACCTTCATCACCACTTTTCACATACGACATCATACACATCTCATATTCATAGCGTAAGCATATCATTGACATCATCATATAACATCCTCATATAATGCAATGCAATGCGATGCACATATCTGCTGGAAACTCATACCGGTATGGTTGAGTACACACCCGTCGGTGTGCACCCTCTCCCCCCTTCCATCCCGAAGATGGAGGGTGCCTACTCCTCGCTTTCATACACCGCGGTGGATGGAATCACGATGTAGGACTTACTCATTGGCTCTCCGGAATAGTTATAACTTTCTCACCGACCTTCCCCGGACTAGTTATGACTTTCTCACCACCCGGCCCATGTATCATGCCATGTATGTAAACATGCCAACATCATAAATAACTTGTACTTTAACACATGTCATCATAACATAATAAGCATATTCATCATATCATTGGCAATCATTAAGGCATGGCATGTGAACATATCATATATTCAATATCAATCTCAACCAATCTAGCAAACTACAACCCGCTACCCATTCCAATACACTTGCCTCAACCACGGGCTAAGGATTGGCGAGAAGTACAAGGCACTCCCATGGTCACACCACCTACACATAGGTACCACACACTCACAATCATGTCCACAAAATAGTATGCAAACACTCTTCTACCCCGACATCGTAAAGTACTCGCAAAACCCAAAAACAGAGGTTTTGTCCCGTCGGGACAGCAGCCTTCCAAAAGGCATAACTTGTGTTCTAAAACTCCGAATCAATTAAACGAGTACATCCTCGCGTATCTTATGAAATTTCCTAACTTTTTCTAAGTATATGGAAAGACTGATTCGGACTCTAAAGTGGTTTAATCTACAGAATACCGTGATCTGTTCCAATCACGTCACAGTTTTTAGCACGTTCGGTAAAACGAGCATAACTTTCAAACGGCTGGGCGGAATTGGACGTTCTTTATACCCACTAAAAGGTATTGAAATTACCTACAATTTCTTCAACAGGCTGCCGACCAAATTCCGAGTCTAAATTGGCGAAAACCCAAACACTAGGTCGACTGCTTAGGCTGCCCGAAACAGAGAACGTGGCAAACTCAAGATTCCATCTAATCTACCCAACTACAACACCACCAATTGATCTAAAAACATGGTAATAACCCTTAGAACATATACTAGACCAACCCCAAGGATTCCCATGGCCGTACCTTCGCCCAACGCACGAAAACCCAACGGATCTCCTCCTGGTTCGCGCGATCTCCTTCCTCGCTCCAAATCCACCGGATCTCCTCGTCGCGGAGCACTCCAACGGATGGATCTTCGGGGTGGTGAGGTGGAGAACTCCCCTATGGGTAGCAAGGGAGGTGGAGAGGTGGTGGCGCAATGGGGAGCAAGGGGGAGGTGGGGCGCAAGCAAGGGAGAGGGGGAGGTGGGGGTGGCGTCTAGGGCATTGAGGGGGGGGGGGCGCAACCAGCAGGGGGGCACAATAGGGGCTGGGGAAGGCCCCCAACCTGGTCTCCTACTCCCAAAAGGACTCAAACTCTTCCCCACCAAGGCCCACGACCCTTTCCCCTTGGCCCAAACTCCCCCGAAAAGGCCCGGAAACGCAAATAAACCCTATACCGTATGGTTTCAACCTCTAATTCCATATTCCATAATGTGTTTGACCTTAACATTCACATTATATAAGGTTACGACACTCCGTGGTGTCACAAGAACCGTCTGTGACATTAATATCACAGATGGTTATTAAATATAAATGTCTGTGATATGGGCCTCTATATAACTTCTACACTGAAAACGTTTATATAAGACTTCAAACCCTACACACACTTCAAACCCTACGCACTGATGGAGACCGCCGCCGCCTCCCCGAGCCCCGCCGCGGCGTTGGCGCCTCCTCCCCCGGCGAATGCGCCTCCTCCCCCGACGGCTGCGCCTCCTCCTGCGGCGAACGCGCCTCCTCCCCCGACGGCTGCGCCTGCTCCTCCCTCGGTGACGTCTCCTCCTCCATCAGAATGTTGGTTTCATAGCTCACATTCTTGCCATTATACATGCTACCTCCTATCGAGGTAATGGCTTCTTGAAAAGTATACATCTCTTAAAATCTGCTCATAAGAAACATCATTTAGAATCATACCATGGTACGGATGACATGAGGTAAGACTTATCAGTGCGGCAGTACTGCTGTGAAAAAAGGCGAAACATGGTTGTATGCACCAGATTGACAGATACTTCCCTCAAAATGTATTAACAGAGATTAAGTTGTTACCTGTTGCACAACAACCGCCAAAATTAGCATTGGGAGCCCAATCTCCACACATTTTCCAACCTATAATGATAAATCAAACATTACAGGATTCCTTTTTTCTTTTCTTTTTATCTGAGCTGCTAAGCCCTAATAGGTTATAAGTATTTGTATTACAATGTCAAAAATATTTTATCTATCAATGCTAACAAAATTGATCATGCTTTAAACAAAATTTTCCAAAACACAACAAGGAGCATGGATAAGCATCCATTTCCAACTAAAAAAAGTGTAAGGATTGAGCAAACAAGTGCCATTCTACCTCCTCCAATAAATAATAATATGATTAGGATTTATACTTTATTTTGGTGTATATTTCTACTTCCTTGTGGAGGATGACTAGGGCTATATAAATTCATGAGGTGGTCACAAAAAACTCAAGTAACCAAGAAGGTACAAACCAATTCATCCACAATAAGATATGCATGAGAAGATTACGTGTTAGGTTATTCCTTAACACTAGATTTTTGAATAGGGCAAAGATCCAAAGTCCTAAAAGGTTCAAAGGTTGTAAAAAAGCAATAATCTCTTATACTCTTTTGAGGTTGTGCTTATGGGATTTCTGTTCTAGCTCCTTATTCATGGTTTTGATCTAGTATCCGCCCTTAGTGGCAGGATCACTTTCTTTTACTTGTCACTTTTGTATTTGAAGCTAAATACAAACATGCTAGAAGCAGAGTTCATCGATAGTGATTCACCTTTTTTAGTACTCTTGTTGTCAATATTACATTGTTCTTCATGATTACCTAGCAAGATTGACAAGTACCTTCTGACTAGTGCTAGGAAATATAAATAATTCTAACTAAGATGATTTACTGGATCGAAAAGAATAAACAACTCATATTAAATTTTGTTACTAGACTTTGGTTGGTTGTGGGATTTACCTAGAATCAAGGAAACTAGATCACGAAGGTCAATGTGGACGGCGTTCATGAGATTTTGGATCCACCGAAAAACCGAGTTGTTACTAGACTTTGGTTGGTTGTGGGATTTACCTAGAATCAAGGAAACTGAACCTGCTGTAGAGCTTTCTCATTATTTGAGCATGTATTTCTTGACATCAATCTATGACTTGTTTATCCTATTGATTTATATTTTGAGGTCTAAATAGATTATATAATATATGCATTAGGTTTTCAGTACTAACACCCTTCATGTCGGCACTAAAGGCGTAGAAGAGACATTTACATGGAGTTAACTTATTTTTCCTGAAAACATACGTGACTCCCTCCTGTAATCGATCTTCCCACCTTTCTAAGTTGACACATTATTTCAATATTTTCTGTCCAATGAAGTTGATTTTGCTTCTAATTGATTCCCACCTTAGGCCCAACTGAAGGATGTGATGAGCCGAGGAAAGTCAAACCAACTCGCGCTCCAAGAAAAGCAAACACAAGGCCAACAGGCCGATATAGCATCACGGCGGTCGATCCGAAAGATGGGTCCCCTACCGGATGTAAAAAGGTAGTGAAAGCATTACGAACAATGTGTGGGATAGTTGCACAAAAACGGGTCCCCATCACATGTACATCCTGGAAGTCGCTGACTGACAAGGGCTGCAGCGACCTGCTTACAGAAATTCTTTCATCGTTCGATATCCCAGAAGAACTCGAGGCCCCAGTGCGACAGTATGCACTGCTAGTGGCAGGAAAGGCGTGGAGGACCTTTAAGAGCACACTTGTCAAGGAATATGTCAAGAAGGATAGGACTCCCTACTCTAAGTATGTGTTCATTAGTGAGGACTCATGGCGGCGTTTTGTTCAGTTGAAGACGATAGATCAATTCTTGCTTGAAAGCGAAGCACACAAGGCCCTGCATGCAAGGAACACCCACCCCCACAGACTCGGCACCGCTGGCTACGCGGGGAAGAGGATGCAATGGGATAGGGAGGACGAGGAGGACTCCGCGCCATTTGCATCGATTGTTGACCAGTGCGCCAGAGACTGGCTAAGAGCGAGGTCATGTGCCACGCCATCCGGCACCATCTCCTTTACAAACCCTGCGGACGAGGAAGTTTGCCAACGTTTGGTAAGATATCGAACCACCATTTTGGTACGTACTTAGTCCCTAACTTCATAAGTGAAATAACTTGCTGGGATCTTGCAGGTAGAGTTGAGTGCACAATCTTCTGGTGGATCTTTTTTCCCAAACAGGGAGAGAGAGATGCACTCTCCACGGCATTGGGAAACAAGGAACACCCTGGTCGCACGCGAGGCAAAGGGGTTTTCGTTCCCTAGAAAACGGGTTTCGAAGACACTCACATGTACCGGAGTAAGAAGAGAGGTAGAGACGAGTGCGAGAAAAAGATTGTGAAGTATCTTGAGGACAGGCTGAGAGGAGAATTCAATGATAGGATAAGAAGCCTCGAGGAAAGGTTCAATGCTCAAAACACACAGCATGTGGACGCCCAAGTGTTCAGCCCCACTACACGTAAGAGCAGCTGTGCGTCCGCCCATGACCAGGGTCAACACGACGGCAAATTCCCTGTCTGTGACATCAAGATATACTAATTTAGATCTCTTGAATGCTCCATAGATATATCTTTTGGGCACATTAGCTAATTGGGTACCGTTGTGTAGGAGCCCACGCGGTGCAATCTCCAGGTGAGAGTTGCCAATTGCTCCCTTCCTATACAGGCTGCTTGGGGCCTCACGTATCCATGCACTGAAGGGGCGATGGTGCACGGTACCCTGCTAGCACCGGGTTTCACGAAGGTCAATGTGGACGGCGTTCATGAGATTTTCAAGATCGTCACGCTACAATTGCCGCCAAATGACGAGCTTCAAACACTGGGGGATGTCTTCATCCAGTGGCCCAGTAGCGACATCTCCCTAGACATCCATCCTCCACCAGAAATACCTCTACTTCCTCCACCAGAAGTACCTCCACCAGAAATACCTCTAATTCCTCCACCAGAAATACCTCTACTTCCTCCACCAGAAGTACATCCCTTTAACTTTGACTTTGACTTTGATTGCTCTCCCCTCCCCTCGTCTCCCCGTGAAGATTTCCTATCCAAGAAAGAAAGGGAAGGGCAAAACGAAATAGATAGCGAAGGCCTTGGACTATCCGATTGCCCCGTTGGCCCGGTTATTCAAGCTAGGAGAGCCTTTACTAATGGAAGATCGCATGAAGACATGTACTTACTGCTTGTAGGATCTAAGTATACGAATATAGCAATCAGAGGGGGGTGAATGATTGTGCGGAAGCTAAAACCAAATTCTTGACCTATTAAAAGTTCACCCCAAAACAGAACCAAATAATTGCCTCGTTTTCGACAAAAACAGAATGACAGAGGTTTGGTAAAACAAGAATTCCCGGAGATCCAACCGTCGAAACGATCTGAAATTTGGACACAAGAAACTAGATTCCAATACGAATCGAACCCAAAAAGAATCAGCTCGATCGGACTTTCGGATCAAAAGTTATGAGCTTCGCAAGCTTGCTGATCCAGAACTTGACGAGAATCAATCTAATCAATACTTCAAGATTAAACAAGAACGACAAAAGATTGATCAACTAGACTTTGAGAAACACTAGATCAATACCCTAGAGAGGTTTTTGATGGATCAAATCAAGATAAAACTTGAAGAACAAAAACCAATCTAGAACTAGAACAAGCATGCAAACAAGAACCAAAACAGAAAATACTGTAGCGACGTGGTTACTGTAGCACGCAAAAATCTTGGAAGAATTGATCTTTATTTCTTGTCTAAAATACTCTCATCAAAAGAGTACAAACCCTAAAACCAAGCTCAAAGCTTGATGCGCTCAGCTCTCCTTGGTGCGTTTCAACAGGAGACCCCCCACCTATTTAAAGCACCAACCCACAAAGAGTTCTGAATACGATTCCTATTCCCTAGAAGGAATCCGTATCCAACTCAACTCTACTTGGCCCAACCAGGCCGAGTACAACTCTTACGCAGCGTATGGCAACCCTACCATACTCACGTGACTAACACTTTGCAGCGTATGGCCACTGCCATACTCACGTGACTAACACTTTGCACGCGAATGACCTCCTACCATTCTCACGTGACTAACCATTCTTCATGTGCACCATTCTCTTAGCCCGAACGTCCCGCATGACATCCTTGACCACCAAGACCTCAGTTCCTCCTGAACCTAGTCCCGAACCTCAGTTCCTCCATAAACCTAGTTCCGGTCCCGTCATCGACCACATTCGTCTTCGAGCAATACCTGCACATGAACAAACACATTTTGCAAATTCAAATCTAAGTTAATTTTTCAGTTCAAAGCCAATTTTTCAGCACATGATTTCACAATCTCCCCCTTGATGAAAACATTGGCAACACCACTTAGAATTGAACATTTGGCATTCACTTTACAAAAGATTTTGAAATCCATAGAATCAAAGACCAAAGTAAGAAAACACAGAAATCCCCCTTTGACCAAAATGGCAAAACAAAATCTCCCCTTGAGAAGTAAAATGTGTGTGAATGTGCAATGTGCCCAAAAATTTCAAAATTCTCCAAACTTCTCCCAAAATTCTCAAATTTCCAAAAACAACTCCCCCTTTTTCTTCTCCCCCTTTTTCATTAATCTTTTCAACAATTCCCAATTTTCTCCCCCTTTGACAATGGATTCATCAAGTGATGGCGCCGAGATGGCACTATGGGTGTCCCGATCTTTCGATGAGAAACACACGATCGATTTGTTAGAGTCGACTTTGACGATCCGACTACACCGTACGACGACGATGCGCCTTAGCAATCGCTAAACCAACTCCAGCGGGTTATTGATCTTACCGTGGGCACGATCAACCTGAACACGAGGTTCAATTCCTGCAAGCAACCGAAGAACAAGCAAGAACAATAGGATAAGCAATCTGAAATTGCGGATAAAGCTGGAAGCGAAACAAAGTGGAGTCTTATTGACGATCTTGACAAGGTGGCTGTCGGCACAACTTCGCAGGATCAAGTTTGCACTTGGCTAAACTAATCAAATAAAACCCAAAACCCTAAGGAGCCGATGTCTGGCTATTTATAAGAGGTAGGGCGTGGGAAACACGTCCAAAGCATTAGGATACCAACTACAACTCTATTACAAGGCCCAAAGCCCAAGTCTTCTCGATTTGGAAAAGTGACGCCAATTGTTTTGCAGATTCCCGTTGACTCGGACGGAATTTGGGGATGGGGTCGGATCCGTTGGAAAGAGGACGTCGAAACCTTTCCAACCAGTACTCATAGACCTCAAACACCCTTGTGGATCAAAAGTTATGGTCGTTTGAAGTCGGTGCTGTCGGAGGCCGAATCCGAGTTGAACTTGTGCACCGGAAGAATTGGCTTCATGCTTTACGTTTGGGTGTCCTTCTCCTTGGTTCCTAAGGACAATAAAATCATCACAAGGATTAAATAGCATTCCATTCATTAAATTATTTGTATGCAACCCGAGGAACGCATTCACCTGGTAATTGAATTGTCGTGCGCGAGCTCGAGTAATTGGCCCTTGTATGACATTGTTGGTTTCCATTGGGTTTGTAGGTATGGCCGTATCCATGGTAGTGATGTCCTCATCATCCTCCCCTTCTTGCATTTGAGTCATCCTCGACTCAAGTTCATCATCTTCTCCCAAGTATGGTTTCAAATCGGCAATGTTGAATGTGGGACTAACCCCAAAATCTGCAGGCAATTCAAGCTTGTATGCATTATCATTAATCTTTGCCAATACTTTGAAAGGACCATCAGCTCGCATCAACTTAGATTTTCTTAATGCAGGAATCGATCTTTTATAAATGCAACCAAACTAAATCTCCTGGTTCAAAAGTTACATGTTTCCTTCCCTTACTACCAGACAAGTTTATATTTAGCATTCATGCGTTCTATGTTTTCTTTAGTTGTCTCATGCATTTTCATAATCAAATCAAGACGTTGTTTAGCATCAAGATTCAATTTCTCCGAATATGGTAGAGGTAACAAATCAATTGGAGCATGAGGTACAAATCCATATACAATCTCAAAAGGGCACATCTTAGTAGTAGAATGCATAGACCGATTATAAGCAAACTCAATATGAGGCAAACATTCTTCCCACAATTTAATGTTCTTTTCAAAACAGCCCTAAGCATAGTAGATAAAGTTCGATTAACGACCTCGGTTTGTCCATCAGTTTGGGGATGACAAGTAGTAGAAAATAAAAGTTTAGTCCCCAATTTAGCCCACAAAGTTCTCCAAAAGTGGCTTAAGAATTTAGTGTCACGATCTGAAACTATTGTGTTAGGCACACCATGTAAGCGAACAATTTCACGAAAGAATAAGTCAGCAATGTTGGTAGCGTCATCGCTTTTGTGACAAGGTATGAAGTGTGCCATTTTAGAAAATCTATCACAACGACAAAAATACTATCCCTCCTTCTTTGTTCTAGGAGTCCTAAAACAAAGTCCATAGAAATATCTTCCCAAGGCACGCTAGAACAAGGCAGTGAGGCATGTATAAACCATGTGGATTAAGTCGTGACTTAGCTTTTGACATGTAGAGCAGCGGCGATGAAGCGTTCCACGTCTCGTCTCATCCTGGGCCAAAAGAAATGGCTAGCGAGTATGTCCTCCGTCCTTTTCACACCAAAGTGTCCCATCAATCCTCCTCCATGCGCTTCTGTAGCAATAACAAGCGAAGCAGAACTAGCTGGAATACATAGTTTGTTTGCTCTAAACACAAACCCATTATTGAGGACAAATTTGTTCCAAGTTTTTCCCTCTTTACAATTGAGCAACACATTTTTAAAATCATCATCATGCACATATTGCTCTTTAATCGTTTCCAAACCAAAAATTTTGAAGTCAAGTTGTGAGAGCATGGTATATCTCCTAGACAAGGCATCGGCAATGACATTATCCTTTCCTGTTTGTGTTTGATGACATAAGGAAATGACTCAATGAATTCAACCCACTTTGCATGTCTACGGTTCAGTTTAGCTTGACTTCTAATATGTTTTAATGATTCATGACCCGAATGTATAACAAATTCCTTGGCCCATAAATAATGTTGCCATGTTTCTAAAGTTCGAACTAGTGCATATAACTCCTTATCATAAGTAGAATAATTCAAACTTGGCCCACTCAATTTTTCACTAAAATAAGCAACAGGTTTTCCTTCTTGTAATGAACACCACCCAAACCAATTCCACTAGCATCACATTCTAGTTCAAAAGTCTTAGAAAAGTCCGGAAGGCTGGAGTAAGGGTGCATGGGTTAACTTAGCTTTCGAGAATGTTGAAGGCATCTTCTGCGGCTTGCCCCAAGCAAAAGGTACACCCTTCTTGGTGAGCTCATTCATGGGTGCAGCGATGGTCTGAAGTCCTTCACAAAGCAGCGATAGAATCCACAAGTCCTAGAAAACTTCGCTGTGTGACCGTGTTAGGAGTCGGCCAACTCTGTATTGCTTCAACCTTGGCTTGGTCAACTTCAATTCCCTATGGAGTAACAACATAGCCAAGAAAAGATACTCGATCCGTGCAAAAGGTGCACTTCTCAAGGTTACCAAATAAGCGTGCATCGCGTAAAGCATTAAAAACAGCACCTAGATGTTCAAGATGATCCTCTAAAGATTTGCTATAAATCAAGATATCATCGAAGTAAACTACCACAAATTTTCCAATGAAAACACGTAAAACCTCGTTCATCAGTCTCATGAATGTGCTAGGAGCATTAGTCAACCCGAAAGGCATTACTAACCACTCATATAACCCGAACTTAGTTTTAAATGCTGTTTTCCATTCATCTCCTAACTTCATGCGAATCTGGTGATAGCCACTACGCAAATCCACTTTAGAGAACATAGTAGAGCCACTTAGTTCATCAAGCATATCGTCTAACCGAGGAATAGGATGGTGATATTATTAATTGCTCTACAATCCACACACATGCGCCATGTTCCATCTTTCTTAGGTACTAACATGACTGGTACAGCACAAGGACTAAGAGATTCACGTACGTACCCTTTATCAAGCAATTCGTGTACTTGGCGTTGTATCTCTTGTGTTTCTTCAGGTTGGTTACGTAAGGTGCTCGGTTGGGCAAAGATGCCCCTGGAATGAGATCAATTTGATGCTCAATCCCTCTAATTGGCGGCAGCCCTGAGGGGATGTCCTTTGGAAAGATGTCAGTGTATTCCTGCAAAAGGTTAGTGACAACAGGAGGCAAGGAGAGGGACATCTCCTCTAGAGAAAACAAAGTTTCTTTGCAGACCAAAGCATAGCATGTAGACCTACAAACATCCAACTCATTCAAATCAGATTTTGTTGCAAGAAAACAAGCACCTTTCAATTTAATCTCATTCGGCTTAGCACAATCAAGGTTAGATTCTTTCTGTTTATGTTGTTCAAGTCCTTTGGTGACAATCTGATTTTCACTCTTAGAATTCTCTCGATTTTTCTCTTTGCTAGATCTAGCGATTTCATCCTTTACAATGGCATCGGCGACATTGGGTGTAGCACAATTTTCTTTTCTTTATGCACAAAAGAGTATTGATTTGTTCTACCATGATGTAAACAATCCTTATCATATTGCCACGGTCTACCTAATAACATAGAACATGCTTGCATAGATGCGACATCGCAATCAACATAATCATGATAGGAACCTAAAGCGAAATGTACTCTTACCATGCGAGTTACCTTGAGTTTGCCGTTGTTGAACCATTGAATGTGGTAGGGTGAGGGTGTGGTCTAGTGGAGAGTGCTAGCTTCTCCACCATGTCCATCTTTGGCTAGATTATTGCAACTCCCACCATCAATGATTATTCGAATGGATCGCTCCTTGATGGCGCCTTTGTGTAAAACAAGTTGTGGCGTTGATTTGGATCGGCGCGAGCAATCTGAGCACTAAGCACACGTTGTGCAATAATACTCAAATATTGGTCAGCATCACCAGCGCTCACGTGTACCTCGTCGTGCTCGGCATTTGGATCGCCGTCTTCATGTTCAGCGAGCAAAGCATATGTTTAGTCATCAAGATCACTTGCCGAGTCATACTCGCCGTCTTCACGGATTATTAGCACACGCTTGTTCGGACACTCCCTCATCATGTGACCGAAACCCTTGCAGCGATGGTGAACATCTTTAGTGCGTCCGTTGATGCGATCGACGACGACGAACTATTTGTAGTAGCTTGTGTGGCACTTTTCGGCGTTGGTTGTGGTGCCGAATTTGCGGTGGTGGGCGCTGCTCGTTGATGGAAGAGGTCGGCGTGGTAATGCGGCGGCAGGGGCAGCAGGGTGCGCGGTGTCCACGAAGTAGTTCGACCTGCGAGAAAAGTTAGTCTTGGCCCTCGATTGGCGACCACTGCACTTCACGTTCAGCTTTGCAAGCAAGATGGAACAACCGAGTCATCGAATTATAATCCTTATAGTCTAGAATATCTGGATTTCTCGAGTTAAACCACCTAAGAAACGAGCCATAGAAGCTTCCTCATTCTCAATTAATCCACAACGCAACATGCCAATTTGCAATTCTTGGTAATATTCTTCCACGAATTCTTACCTTCTTTGTAAGCGCTGCAATTTATTCAATAAATCTCTAGCATAGTATGAAGGAACAAATCTATGCCTCATTAGCAATTTCAAGGCTTCCCAAGTGGTGGGTATATTATTTGGATGAGCACGGCAATGTTCTCTCCACCAAGCAGAAGCAAAATCGGTGAACTCACTTGTGGCAGCCCTAACTCTTCTATTCTCGGGAAATCATGGCACGCAAATTTTTGATCCACAAGTAATTCCCAACTAAGGTAACCATCAGGGTCATATTTACCTTCAAGCGGTGGCATGTTGAAATTTACCTTAGGAAAACATCATCTCGTTCGTTCCCTTGGTCGTGGAGGATCACGTCGCATACCTTCCGATTGAAGCGTGGCCGTTGATGGTTACGATCATTATCGTAATGGATGGGGTTGACCTCCTCCGCATCGATGGTGTCATCATATTCGTGCTCTTCGTTCTGTTCTTCTAAATCTGTTGAGGGCCTCCCTGTGGAGCTGAATTGTTGCTTGGGCGACGGGGAGGTGGATTGGAAGCACCAGATGCACGATAGCTGCAAAAGTATCAAGTCTAGCCAAAATAGTAGCAAGAGTAGTGTTAGCAATCCCTTGTGCGGCCTCGATGGATCTGAGACGGTCTTCTTGCATTGACATACGCTCATTAGTGAGCCGTACATCCTCGCTAAGACCATCGGTGGCTTCCTCGTCATCTTTTGGAAGTGAGCAATGATGCCCTTGGTTCGTGGAGAGTGATGAAGTGAACTCGTCACGACATGGTTAGTTGATGACAAGGAAACAAAAACCACAAGTATAATGTTCCTATCAACTACTAGGTGGCAAGTCTCTCAAGCGCTCAAGCCTATGACCCAAGTTCTTACAAGTTCTTACAATGTAGCGGCGTTGTCGGCCGTTGGCGTTGTCAAAGGTTCTCGAAGTTTGTGTAGAGCGATTGCCAAGGGATCGAGCGCTTTGTATGGGTAGAAAGTGGAGCTTGGACGAGGCTTAATTTAGTAGCAAAAGGTTAGCAATAATCCAATCGGTGAATGCAAAATTGAAGAATTGTTCAACGTCTAGTCACTAGTTCTTGACTCGAGGCTAGCAAGGATCGTGACTCAAAAGCGTAGTCGGCGGCGATCTGCAGTTCCACAATGAGATGAAGAAACAGCGAAAAAATTCGCGAAAGAAGGGAACTATCTCAAAAGACTGGGAATCTTGTGAAAATAGGTTTGGCACATAAAAATTTTGGATCTGTTCGAGACTCTTTTTTTTTTTTTTTTTTTTTTTTTTTTTTACGGAGCGATCCGATTCGTTTTCTTTCAAGTGCTATGTAGGCGGAAGACGATCGTGTGACGGATCAGACGACCAGGTGAAGCGATCGATCGGTAGCCAAACCCGATCGAGCGGCGATGGGCGACCAGGTGGCGACGATCGGCGGCGACGATCGGGAGGCGACGATCGGGAGAGCAACTTGATCGGCTAACAGTGGGCGACGGTCGGCGACGGTCGGGAGGCAACGGTCGGCTATGAGATGGCGGCCGTCGAGCGGCGACGATCGGCTAACGAGAGAGCGGCCGGTCGGACGACCAAGTGGGCGACGGTCGACGATTGGATGAGAAGAAAGCTTGGTCCGAACTCCTTTTTCTTTTTTTTTTTTTTTTCATGATTCGGGACCGACACGAGCACAACTCGAAAGCGGAGCACAACTTCGAAACCGAACACAACTCGAAGCGGAACACAACTTCAAACCGCATCTCGACCTGGACTCCAACTAGACTAGAATTCAGCAACTCGACACGGCGATGCAACCAAAAATTCAATAACGCGATTGCCTTTGGAAAGGAAAATGCGAGGCTCAAATTGTTTTGGTATGGAGAGATCCAATCGATGGCGTTTCTACGGACTATAGGAAAGATATCAATCTACTAATCTAGGGTAAAGAATTCTCACCGAGCAACCTGGTTTGCTCTGATACCACTTGATGGCGCCGAGATGGCACTATGGGTGTCCCGATCTTTCGATGAGAAACACACGATCGATTTGTTAGAGTCGACTTTGACGATCCGACTACACCGTACGACGACGATGCGCCTTAGCAATCGCTAAACCAACTCCGAAGTGTTATTGATCTTATCGTGGGCACGATCAACCTGAACACGAGGTTCAATTCCTGCAAGCAACCGAAGAACAAGCAAGAACAATAGGATAAGCAATCTGAAATTGCGGATAAAGCTGAAGCGAAACAAAGTGGAGTCTTATTGACGATCTTGACAAGGTGGTCGGCCCAAAGACAACTCGCAGGATCAAGTTTGCACTTGGCTAAACTAAACAAAAAAACCCAAAACCCTAAGGAGCCGATGTCTGGCTATTTATAAGAGGTAGGGGCGTGGGAAACACGTCCAAAGCATTAGGATACCAACTACAACTCTATTACAAGGCCCAAAGCCCAAGTCTTCTCGATTTGGAAAAGTGACGCCAATTGTTTTGCAGATTCCCGTTGACTCGGACGGAATTTGGGGATGGGGTCGGATCCGTTGGAAAGAGGACGTCGAAACCTTTCCAACCAGTACTCATAGACCTCAAACACCCTTGTGGATCAAAAGTTATGGTCGTTTGAAGTTGGTGCTGTCCCGGAGGCCGAATCCGAGTTGAACTTGTGCACCGGAAGAATTGGCTTCATGCTTGACGTTTGGGAGTCCTTCTCCTTGGTTCCTAAGGACAATAAAATCATCACAAGGATTAAATAGCATTCCATTCATTAAATTATTTGTATGCAACCCGAGGAACGCATTCACCTGGTAATTGAATTGTCGTGCGCGAGCTCGAGTAATTGGCCCTTGTATGACATTGTTGGTTTCCATTGGGTTTGTAGGTATGGCCGTATCCATGGTAGTGATGTCCTCATCATCAAGAGTACAAAAGAAAGAACATGTTCAAAATTTTTCCTGTAGCAAAGATTTCACAAGGAGAAACAAGGGAGTGCCAAGATAGGAAAAGATGAGCTCATTCGATCATATAACCTTATATATCATATAATATGCAAAATACATGATCTTGATGTGATTTTAACAAGTTAGGGAATGACATGCATCTCAACCTCAATTTAGTCAACTATAGCCAAGTACTAAGCAAGATCTTAGCAGAAAAAGCAAGACTTTAAAAATTGAAGCAACTAACAACTTAGGGCGAGCAAGTAGTTTCAACTCCAATCTAGTAGACCAATTTAATCTTTAAACAATAAGTTGCATGTGGCATGCTTGAAGCATACTTCTTTTATTTTCTAGGAGTGGCATGCTTGAAGCATACATCTTATCTTTGAGGGAATGGCATGCTTGAAGCATACATCTTTTCTTTTAGGAAAGCACCTGAAGCACATAACTTGAGGTTTTTTGCTTTTAACAACCCTTTTTATTGATTCCCTTTTCTTTTCATTTTCTTTGATTATAAACATGCAAAAGTGATTAAAAGGTCTTATGAAAGAGTAAAGTTGAAACCACACTTGCTTCATAGCCCAAATTTGTCAAGAGGATTCAATATCAAGCCTAGAAGAGTAAGATATCACAGAGTATTTAGCTATAGGTAATCAGTCCAGGGAATTCCGCAATGTCATTTTTAGTTCAAGTGAGATAATTAGATTATCATATATTAGCTCAATTACATAACATATAAAGAAATATGATAAAGTGAGCTCATTAAGTGAAAGAACTTGGCAAAGAAACTCCCTCAAAACAATCCCATTGGATGAACAATTCCAAGTTCTCCCCGAATAAAAGCAAAACGAGAAGAAGACAAATGTTTTGTGAAAATGTCTGCCAATTGATGTTCAGTATCCACATGGTGAAGTACAATTTTTTCTTTTTCAACATGATCTTTAAGAAAGTGAAATCCAATATCAATATGTTCAAGAAAAGGGATTACTCAAGAGGTGGCACGAACCAAATCAAATCAACATCCTCCAAAGTCAACATCAGAAAAAGCTCTTAAACTAATCCATGAGGAAGCAGAAAGCCAAATGCCAAAATCTTGAGTTCTATGAAGATACCTGAAAATCCTTTTGATAGCTTGTCGATGTGACGCACGTGGGAAGCTTGAAAACAAGCACACACAAGCACGTGGGAAGAGTCTCTTATGTAAACCTCTAATTATCTCGTCCTCAACAGCATTATCATCATCTTTATGAACAAAGACACTCTCCCCCTGAACATATGCACTTGTACCTGCATCATTTGAACTAGTGCCTTTTGCGAAAACAGAAGTGGAAGAAGCATCTCCAAAGGCAACACTTTCAAAGATGAGATGCACGAGTGAAGGAGAACCAAATCTTATCACTTGAACATATGAAGTGAGCATCCGAAATTCACTAGCCACATGTTCTCCCTCCTCGCGTGAGAAGCCTACATAGAAGCGAGAAAGTGTCGAGGTCTCGATCTTGGGGTTAGAAATAAGATGTTTAGGAATCGATCTTGAGACACACGACGCACAATAGTAGGCACAACACGAGTATTCTTATGCACAAAATCAGATTTGCCTTTTCCGTGTTTTTAGCATCAAAAGGTGTTTGTTTCACCCTAGGCACATAATGAGAAATGAAACGTGCCTGTCTGAAATTAGACCTAGCCTTAGTTCTTTCTTTCTTTTGTTGTTTGGCTAGTCTAAAGCAGAAATTCACCAAATGACCATCTTTCCCACAATGAGTGCAATTGTACTTAACATATGGTTTGGCATTAGAAGTAACTTTTGCACTTGAAATAGTGGGAGATAGAGTGCTTGATTTAATCAAAGTTCTTTTAGACTCATTATCAATTTTCACATTTTTGCTCTCAACAGGTTTAGTAGAAGCATGAGAGTTAAAACCTAAACCCTGTTTGTTGAAGCTCACTTTAGATTGATCTAAAATCATGTTCAAATTTTTCTTCCCTTTAGTGAACCTAGAAAGAGAATCTTGCAAGTAGTCAACCTTTTTAGCAAGATTTAAACAATTATCACAAGGAGTGTCAATTTTAGCTTTCTGTTTCTGGCAATTTGAACACGAGTTAATTTCATGAGTGAACATGTCATTTGTTAATTGGGTAACTCTACAATTTGCATCTTTTAATTTCAACTCAAGAATAGAACATTTAGAGCAAGCAATTTGATCATGTAAACTATCAGGAGAGCAACCAATATTTTTCACAAGTTTTTCATTTTTCAATTGTTCGGCATAAACTTGTTCTAGTTTAATCACATGTTCCTCTTTTAGTGACTTAATTTCAAATTTGAGATCTAAGCAAGTATCGCAAATATTTTCAGAATTTGAATTTCTAAGATCAAAGTTTTCAGATTTTAGCATGGATAGATCTTTTTCTAAGCTTTTATTTTTGAGTGAAGATTTTCTTAAAGATTTTCTCAATATGACTAAAACTTCACAAAGCTCATCATATGAAGGCATTACCTCATCACCGTCATTTGGAGGAGTCTTTGTCGTTGTTACTAGAATCACTAGTGTTCCCTTTTGCCATGAAGCATAGTCCGGTGAGATCCTTCTCATTCAACCGTTTGCTTCGCTTCCTTCTCATCTTGATTGAGTCATCAATGTCGCTTAAGTCTAAGCGACCAATTGCCTCGAAGACTTTGTTGAGCATCTTCTTTGTTCGTTGTTTATTTTTATCCTTGCTCTCTCTTGGCTGGAAGGACTTGGAGGAGTTGCTTTGCTCCTTCTCCTCTCTATCTTTGTTCTTGAAACAGTTAGCACGGATGTGCCACCTTTGCCGCAGCTTGTAGCAAAGTGGATGGAGGCTCCTCTTCTCTCCCTTGATCTCATGTACGCTGCATTGACACGCTTGGAAAGAAGAGCAAGTGTATCTTCTGGTATTTGATCTAGCTGTTCATCACTAAGAGCACTCAAAGCAGTAATGGAATATGATGATGAAGAACTAGTAGCATTATCATATGAAGAATTAGCATTAAGAGCCATAGAGTTATCACTGGATGTTCTGGAAACAATATCTATCTCAAAAGTTTTGAGACTAGAATATAATTTATCCAATGTCATTTCACTCATCTTGTGAGCCTCCTAAATGCGATTACTTTCATTTGCCGATTTTAAGATCAAGAGATGATAAGAAATGTCTAGCATTTTCAGAGTCGATGTATTGTACATCAACAGCTCTAAGATTGTTTAAGACTCTATTAAAACGAGCAAAACAATCATCTAATGATTCTCCAGAGTTCATTTCAAATCTAGTGTATTCCTTTTTAAATTGATCTTGCCTAGCCTCTTTGACAGAGTCAGTGCCTTCATGATAATCTTGAAGAGATTTCCAAATTTCATGAGCGGTGAGGAAATGACAGACTCTATCGAATTCTTTTCTAGCAAGTCCTTGAAGCAATATGTTTCTAGCTCTATTATTACTTTCAACATCCTTTTCAAACTCGATTTTATCAATATCATCATTAGAAGGAAGCTTGTATGAAATCTTTACCTTGCGCCAAATCGCGTTACCTTGAGCTTGAAGATATGCAGTCATCCGGATCCGCCCGATGGGGAAGTCTGCCATCGAAGATTGGCGGCTTGTTTGAGTATTTCTCTGTTGCCATAACTTACCGTTTACTAATCACCTGTTAAGATGGATTAGTAGAACCTTGCTCTGATACCACTTGTAGGATCGAAGTATACGAATATAGCAATCAGAGGGGGGGTGAATGATTGTGCGGAAGCTAAAACCAAATTCTTGATCTATTAAAAGTTCACCCCAAAACAGAACCAAATAATTGCCTCGTTTTCGACAAAAACAGAATGACAGAGGTTTGGTAAAACGAGAATTCCCGGAGATCCAACCGTCGGAACGATCTGAAATTTGGACACAAGAAACTAGATTCCAATACGAATCGAACCCAAAAAGAATCAGCTCGATCGGACTTACGGATCAAAAGTTATGAGCTTCGCAAGCTTGCTGATCCAGAACTTGACGAGAATCAATCTAAAAACTTCAAGATTAAACAAGAACGACAAAAGATTGATCAACTAGACTTTGAGAAATACTAGATCAAAACCCTAGAGAGGTTTTTGATGGATCAAATCAAGATAAAACTTGAAGAACAAAAACCAATCTAGAACTAGAACAAGCATGCAAACAAGAACCAAAACAGAAAATCTGAGCGACGTGGTTACTGTAGCACGCAAAAATCTTGGAAGAATTGATCTTTATTTCTTGTCTAAAATACTCTCATCAAAAGAGTACAAACCCTAAAACCAAGCTCAAAGCTTGATGCGCTCAGCTCTCCTTGGTGCGTTTCAACAGGAGACCCCCCACCTATTTAAAGCACCAACCCACAAAGAGTTCTGAATACGATTCCTATTCCTAGAAGGAATCAGATCCAACTCAACTCTACTTGGCCCAACCAGGCCGAGTACAACTCTTGCACGCGTATGGCAACCCTACCATACTCACGTGACTAACACTTTGCACGCGTATGGCCACCTGCCATACTCACGTGACTAACACTTTGCACGCGAATGACCTCCTACCATTCTCACGTGACTAACCATTCTTCATGTGCACCATTCTCTTAGCCCGAACGTCCCGCATGACATCCTTGACCACCAAGACCTCAGTTCCTCCTGAACCTAGTCCCGAACCTCAGTTCCTCCATAAACCTAGTTCCGGTCCCGTCATCGACCACATTCGTCTTCGAGCAATACCTGCACATGAACAAACACATTTTGCAAATTCAAATCTAAGTTAATTTTTCAGTTCAAAGCCAATTTTTCAGCACATGATTTCACACTGCTGCAAAAGCCTGCATACTTATTACATGAGAGAAGCTAACAAGCCAGAGACAGAACGTACAACAAGTATCATGGTCCGCTACAAGCCTAAGCATCTGTTCAACGAGTCATCGGGGGGCTTCTTCGCGGTCGGCTTCCAGGACCTGTTCGATCTCTTCAACCTCGACGCCCTCGACGCCTCGCTCTTAAGATGCTGAACATTGTGAGTGTGTCTTCCCTGTAATACCAATAAATGTCATATATATATAACCATCTATGTAGTGACCACTTTGCCTAACTTTTGTATATATAGATACATGATACGCGAAGCGAGAAAGAACAATAGATCGGTGGGTTTCCTTGACCCACTCTTAGTCTCGCAGCAAACAATGAACCAAGATGCAAAAGCAGTAGAGGAATACATGCGACATGCCTTGGATGCTTAAAAAGATAAAAGTTTCATACTTTTACCTTTTAACACAGGGTAAGTGCTGCCCGACTTGTTATACTCTCATTTGTAATGTGCACACAATATTTTGGTGCTAATTGACCATGGCGACATACCTATGCAGGTTTCACTGGGTTCTAATTGTAATTCATCTGGCCAAGAACCGGGTTATTTACGTTGATTCCTCACATACTGGCAACCACGACTTGAAACCTATCGCCTTGTTAGTCACCAGGTAACCACGTTGTTTAAGGTGTTTGTTGCTCCTGGAATAGCCGAGGCTAACCTTTCGAAATCACGTAGGTCGGTTAAAGCTTTGCGAGATCCTTCTGTTAAAGGCGGGGATAAGGCGTTGCAGCACGATTTCAAGTTTCCGGTATCCTCTATACATTATAATCCTATATCAAACTCCGTAATAATGATTCTGGAACTAAGCAATTCTATTTTTGCAGTGCCACCAACAGGGACAGGGCAATAACCGATGTGGATTTTACGTTTGCCATAACATGCATCTCCTCGTCAATGCAACACAAATGAATAAGGATAAAACTTCGTTGAAAGACAGGGATCTGGAGAGCATTTGAGGAAAACTTTCTTTTTTCCTACTCACTGAAGTCATTGGTAAAAAAGGCGAGTTCTACGCAGGTGCATAACTGCAAGAGTTAGGTTTTTCTCTGTATTGCCACTTGTACTATTTTAATTTATAAAACTTGTGCTATAATTTGTGAAACTTGTGGACACAGTTTTTCTCTGTATTGCTGAACGCAGGTGTTGTATTGTAGTTCTTACAAATGAGTTTATTTTTTCAGTTTATTTGCTGAAATGGATGTAGTGCTTGTGATGATCTGTGATCGTTGAAATGGACGTAATGTCTCTGTGTATCTGATGATCTTTGATCAGTGAAATGGATGTAATGATGCTTGTAATGTCTCTGTGATCGCTGAAATGGATGTAATAATGCTTCTGTGTTCTGTCTGTTTCAGAGGGCATGGCTAGCATTTCCTAAGGCTAGCCAATAAACAGAAAAAGGTCTATGTATGAAAACCACATCACAGACGGTTCTTATTTGTGAACCATCTGTGATAAATTATCACAGACGGTTCACAAATAAGAACCGTCTGTGATGTAGATATCACAGATTGTTCATACATGTGGATCGTCTGTGATAGTTTGTATAACACAGACGGTTCGTAAACTAAATCGTCTGTGATATCTATACTATCACAGACGGTTGGTATAAGGAACCATTAGTGATAGGATTTATATCACAGACGGATCTTATTACAAACCGTCGGTGAATGAAATATATCACTGACGGTTCTAAATAAGAACCGTCTGTGATATTATTATCACAGATGGTTTATAAACGGTCTGTGAAGTGGCTCTATTATCACTGACCCATTGTTAGAGACGGTTCACAAAGCCGTCTCTGATGATATTTGTGAACCGTCTCTGATAGGATTTTCTGTAGTAGTGTGAGCAACAGACAAGAGAGAGGGAGAGAGATGGGTGAGAGAGAGAGAGAGAGAGTAAGCAATGGACGAGAGAGAGGGAGAGAGATGGGCGAGAGTGACACAGATGGGCGAGTGAGAGAGAATGAGAAAGACATGCGAGAGAGAGGAGAGAGCTGAGAGCTGAGAGACATTGAGAGTAATGGGTGAGGGAGAGCGACTTCTTGCAATGTACAACAGTACAAGTCTTTGTACTAACTACTAAGGAGTATCGTGCGTATCCGGATTCTTTTCGTCTAGTCACAATAGTGTAAATAGACCGAGCCTAGACCGGCATGGCACGAAGTAGGTAGGAAGCACAAATGGACTGTACCTGAGCTCGCAAAAGGCGAGCTGGGCCGGCACGGCATGGCACGACGGGCCGTGATGGCCCGGCATGGCACGACCGGCCGTGATGGCCCGGCACGGTTCAAATCCGAAGCACGATAGACCCGTGCCGGACCGGGCCGACACGGCACGACTCCCACCTTTAGACACCAATCACGATGATGTTGTTGACGATTTCCATCGTTCGCTGACAAGTACTGCTGTTTCGGATATTATTGGCGCCCTGTTGAAGAAGGCGTGGTACCAAGTTTTGGTGTTCATCGCTGTGCCGGCATTTTTTTCGATGGGTAGAACCGTAGAACCTGGAAAAGGATCTTCTACTCCTCACGAGAGATCCGTGCTTGTCTGAAAGAGCAAATAGAATATGCAGTTGGAAATACATGTGGTGTAGAATAAAAAGCGATGCGGTGGTTGTACAGGCAAATAAAGGAAAACTCAGAGATATTGGCTGCAAGCAATAAAAGCAAGGAGACTCCTAGTTTGTGCAGTATCAAAAAAAAAAAAAAAAAAAAAAAAAAAGAAAAGAAAAGAAAAAGTGTGTCTTCTTGATACCCACATTAGCAAGTGTCATCATAAATCGATATGACAAGATGGTATTGATGGTTATCTGTGTGTCTCGTCGAGGGATGTTGAGGAGTTATCGTCGTTGTTCTTGCTGTGTCTGTGCACGAGAGTTCTTCTAGGTGTGCCCAAGTTTCTCATAGATAAGCTCTAATGCGAGTCTGCGTATCACCGTCAAGTTGAGTTATTGATGAAAAGACAATTAGAGCTAGTAAACTCTAATGCGAGTCTACGTGCCACCGTCAACTTGTGTTATCGGTGAAAAGACAATTAGAGCAGAGGTAAAAGGTCATGATTGCTGGTGAGATATGTCACTGATAGTATAGCTAGTAAGAAGAAGACGGAACTCCTTAGAAGTGCGTCAATAGATCGGACATCGACCTGCGAAGAGGTGTATCAAGATTAGGGAGTGAGTGTTAGATGTTACAAGATTAAGGGGATGAATATTGGAATTAATCTTGTAAACGGAGTAGAGTCTGAGTCTTAGAAGTTTTAGGAAAGTTTGTTTTGAAAAATGCTTGGAGTCTAAGTCAAACAATGAGTTATTATCTTGGTAATTGATGTTTTGCTATATAAGCAGAAGCCTTGTATTTATTTTGTAAGCTAAGCAAGCAAAAAAACAAAAACAAAAATAACATAACCAATAATACAAAAGAAAATTGCCCTTAAATATTTTGGTGTTCTATTCCAACGTATGGAAGGCAATTTCGAATTTGCAAATGCTTGATGTCCATCTTCGAGATCAATAGTTTAGACGATCAAGCGTTAATATCAAGTTCCACATGTGTATAATTTGCTTTCTAATGGCTACTACAATCCTGACGCGGCGGCCAAGAAGAAAAATGCGGTAAGATATATATCAAAGCTACGAGAAAGAGATGTCGTAATATATGTTTAACAGTGAACCGGTTCAATTACAATTTTAACCCTACTAGAATTATACTTCATCATATGTCGAGATGTCACTATTACGGAAAGGACCTTTAGTACCGGTTTAAAAGAGCCTTTAATACCGGTTTTTGAACTAGTATAGGCCATTCAGGACTGATACTCAAGGGCATCAGTCCCGGTTCCCTCACTCGGTACTGATAGAGTCTCAGTACCGGTTGGTAGTCACACGTGGCAGCGCATCGTGAGACCTTGTGGACCTTATCAGTACCGGTTGGTGTCTCCAACCGGTACTGATGAGGCCCTCATCAGTACCGGTTGTTTTATCTAACCGGTACTGATGGGCTGTATATAATATATATGTAAATATGTGTGTGTGTCCAATACTGGCTATTATATATAATATGTGTGTGTGTGTTAAATCACAATGAATTAAAACACATATAATCAATCATGCACATTTGTCTGATAATGAAATCACTGTACATTCATTAACAAATTTAATTACATATAATGTACTACAATATGTACACAACTTTAATTACAACTCCAGTATTTCTTTTCTTTCTGTTCATTGGGATTTTTTACGTGCATCGCTCTTGCTAGCCGTAGATGTCGAGAATGACAGTTCACCAGTCCTTATCGAAGGGCCCCACCTGTTAAAATATGTTTCGTGGAACTCGCCTTTTGGATTTACGACCTCATCGTAAATGAAGCCAACGAGTTGTTCTTGAATTGCTCTCACTCACGCCGGCGAGAGTTTCGAACCTTGTTCCGCCAAATATTGAGGCACCTGTCGTTAAGTCATTAACAAATCAATCCTTGAATTTGTACAAGATGTAAGGAGTAATATACATCATTAATGGTAGTAATTATATTTACTCACCCCTTTGTCGCCTTTTAGCATGCGGTCAGCGGCTCCGGTTTGGGTGTGCAAAAACTCACATACATAGTAACCGCATAAATTGTTGCCCGTCGACTGACTCAAGATCTGCGGTTGAAAAAGTTGAAAGCGTGAAATGAATGCAAGGAAATTAACTTAACTAACCAAAAAGCTAGCATTATGATATACGTACTTGAGAGGTTGTTGTAATTTCAAATTTCTCCTTGAATGCGCCCCTATTTTTAGCATGAAACCGTGCGAATGCACTACACATGTAATTACGAATTGTACATGATTAGAATTTGTTTCAAATGGAAGGAAATAGAAGTAATACAATAATGAAAGGAACAAGAATTAATACCGGTCGAGCAAATCGATAAAGCTTTGATACGTTTCAACTGGTTTCCTTCTCGAGTCCATAATTGTGATCCGACTATGATCTAGCTCGATCATAATAAGAATCCAGTGAAAATTGTACATACATATGTCAACGTAGATAACTAATTAGTTCTAACATAGTGTTATGAAAAAGGAGTAGAACAAGGCGGTACGAAAACACGTACTCATGTGCGTAGGGTAGATATATCCTTGACTTATATTGATGTCCTATTAGCGCATTGTATACGTTAGTCTGTGTTCCGCTTGAGCTGCATCTAACGGTTGTCTCGTTGATAACTACTGGGTCCATAAAGCCTATGTCAAAAATTTGATCCCTTCGGCATCTTTGTATCTCCATGCTACACAAGAAGAAATTAGTTAGGCTTGCAAGGTCCGTACTCTACAAGGGCACGCACGATGGTTTTTTGTAAATAAGACACTTACAGGGTCCAGCAACCCACCAAGGACGCGCTGAGGACGTCTGTCTGGTATAGATCATACATGACGTGCCATTCGATAAAAAATTCACTGTCACCGTGAAAAAAATCTTGTTCGTTGTACTTGACAGCAAACAACTCTAGACCATGCTTGGTCGCGTCCAAGTACCATTCATGGAATTGCCGCATCTTTGTCGTTAGCTAGAGCAGCTCCTCACGCCTGACCAATGATCCACCCAATGTAAATGGCCATCTTACTTGGGCATACTCAATCTCTGCTGTGCCTAATATTTGATTTGGGTCAAAGCCAGTTTCATCAAAGAATTGTAGCATCGCCTTAGCCTTCTCCTTCTCCTCAGCTGTCATCTTCTTGTGGCATTCCTTTCGCAATGTGCGCTCGTAGTTTGATTGGCGAGGCATTTCTTTTTGATCCTTCAAATTTGTAATAGTTCTCAAGCCTTTGTGAAATTCTTCCATGCCAGGTTGAACCTTCTTCTTTGGTGACTTAGGTCTAAAAAATTCAGTTACCTCACCTTGTACTATCTTATTGGTCTCCTCGTCGGTCATATCGTACGCCAGCTTCGAAAGTGGACGCAACTTCTTGGATTGGGTGGAGGACCTCATCTTCTTGGGAGCTGCTGGCTGAGCTAGCTTGTTTCCTTTGGTCGACGCCTTCTTGGGAGGAGACAGTCTTCTTGTGGGGCTTAAGTGCACGGGAGGTGGTGTAGAAGTCGACGCCTTCTTGGGAGGAGACGGGCTTCTCCTAGGGCTTATGTGCGCAGGAGGTGGTGTAGGAGTCGGCGCCTTCTTGGGAGGAGACGGGCTTCTCCTAGGGCTTATGTGCGCGGGAGGTGGTGTAGGAGTCGGCGCCTTCTTGGGAGGAGACGGGCTTCTTGTGGGGCTTATGTACGCGGGAGGTGGTGTAGGAGACGGGCTTCTTCTTGGGCTTGGGTGTGCGGGAAGTGGTGTAGGAGTCGGGCTTCTTCGCAGAGAGGATACATCCATGTTATCTCGAAAAATTATGTGTCGTTTGCGCCACATGATGAAAGTGTGTACCGCCTCTCCTAGCTTCGTACTCCCGTCACCTCCGGAAATTTCGTATTGAAGATCGAGAATCAGTACTAGTTGGTTACATAAAACGGTACTAAGCAGCCTGCTCTGCTCCGGGGCTGCTTAGTACGGGTTGATGTAACCAACCGGTACTGATGATCTCACATCAGCACCGGTTGGTATTTCAAATCGGTACTGATGACCCCCCCGAACCTGTAGACCGTTGAACCGGGACTGATGTAAATGTCAGTCCCGGTTCATGTGCATGACCGGTACTGATGGGCCAGTATGGAAGACCAAATCTGTAGTAGTGTGTAGTACATAGTAAAATCCTAACTAATTGAATACATTGGATTAAAAACAATAGACAAGTCATAGTAATTACTGTGTACCATAGAAAAAGCTCCCGATGTTGTTTTGGTATGTGTCTAGTGCAGGGTTTTGAATTTCATTTTTAATTTTTTTCAGCACCCACCAAAATCACCGAATTTTGGTGTAATTTTGGGATGTAATGGTTGGTCAAAAATTCAATTTATTCGACAAAATATGACCAAAATTTGTTTTTTTGGATAAACTTTAAATGAATCGATCAAAATATACCTAAGACAAATGTATTTCGGGATCCACGACGAGAAGAGAATTCGAAACCCTAATCAGTGTAGCTGCGTCTGGTTCAGATAAAACCGAGTGCGACTTGATTTGCCTTGGATGTTGAAACAACCCAAAAATTCAAAATGAATTTAATTTGGAGTTTTATTCAAATTTCAGTTCAAACTTTGAATTGAGTTTGAATTTGAGTTTTGAATTTTGCTTTTGTTTGATTTGGATTTCCGTTTTTTGTTCTGGGCCAATTCTCCTTGGGCTTTTCGGCCCGTTTCCCATTTTTTTTTTTTCCGGCCCGTTGGCCTTCGGCCTGCGCCTCCCGGCCGGTAGCCCCACGGCCAAGCTCCGCCTCCCGCTCGCGCCCGCCAGCGCCTCTTGTACTTGTGTATCCAGCGCCGCGCCCTGCCAGCATGGCCAGCGGCAAGCCGCCCGGTTCGCGCCGCGCGCCTCGCCGCCGCCCGATTACTCACAGTCGCCCAGCAGTAACCGCGCCCCGCCAGCCATTCACTTGCCGCTCGCCCGCCGCCAGCTCGTCGCCAACCTCCGCCGCCGCATAGTCCCGGTCTTCCAGCAGTAGCGCCCGCTCTCCGGCCCGCCCGCTCGAACCAGCCTTGCCGCCTCAACTCCAGCTCCCCAAGCCCGCCCGCCATGCGCTATACGCTCGCCTCGCGCCATGGCCGCGCCATAATCGCCGCTTTCGCTCCTCATAGCGGCTATAAAAGCCGACCCCACCGTACCTTTCGCCGCCTCCTTCCCTTGCGCCGGTGAAGCTCCCTCCTCAGCGTCTCCGCCTTTTAAACTCCGTGCTGTATCCAGTTAGCCGCCCTTGCCAGCCTCGCCTGCGGGAAACCCTAGCCCGCTCGCCAGCCCCGCTGCCAGCTCCCTCCTCCTCTCTCTCTCGGCGCCCGGGCGAGCCCACCCAGACCTCAGCAGCGCCCCTTGTTGTTCCCGCATGACCAGCTCCTCTCCCTCGCCTTTCCCTCGCGTGCGTAGCCTGCGCAGCGCCTTCGCCAGCCAGTGGCCAAGTGGGCCGGCCCATCTCCCAGGGCGGCCCGATTCCGACCTGGAAACGATGCGCATTTTAGGATTTTAATTAATTTTAAATCCGAAAAATTCGTTTAAAAATCGAGAAAATCGGAAAATCCTAGAAAATTCCGTGAGCCCCGAAACCCACCAAATACACTACCCAAACCGTTTGATCCCACGATCTCAAAAATGCCCTCCGTTCCTCAATCAGGAGTTCCCAAAATTCGAATTGCCCAATTAAGCCATCGTTCTCTCTCTCGGCAGGTTAGGTTTCCGATTCGTTTTAGTTTTAGTTTCGAGTTCTTTTCCGTTTTTCGTTTCTTTTATTTGTCGAGTTCGTTCTTGTCGCTAGATCCAAGCGTTGGACAATTCCGAAGCGATCCCTGGAGGCGCTGTTCCCAGGAAGCCAGGCGATGGAATCCGGCCGGAAGCCGACGACTACTTCCTCTACGATTCGGCCGTCCGATCGTAGAGAGCAAGGCAAGCCAGTACACCCTTGATCATGTTGATCCCAAACATGCCATGTATTACTTAGTAATTACTTTGTATCGCATTATTTTTCTTGTATGTTGAATTATTTGAAAACCGTTATTTTGGAATGACATGATACCTAGGTAATCTGAAATTGATCATGAAACCTCCTTGAAATTATTGAACGATTAAATCCTTTGCAACCCTAGATGATTACTAGTACCCTGTTAAGTTAGTTATTCTTTATTAATCTCGTAGTTAAGCTCAAATGCTTTTCAAAAAGGAAATAAAATCTTCGAATCTCGATTGGGATGAAAGTGCTACGATTTGGGGGCGAATCGGATAAATCCGGAGTGGATGTAACTCAGATCCCGGTGATGATTAATGCCTTGTAGTTTGTTTGGTGGCGGTATTATGGGATACCAGGATCGGGTTTTGCGGATGAAGGCTTGATCTTTGGCGGTGTAAGGTTAACAAACCCCTTGAGTAAAGTAAACAACTTAAGTATCCGCTCAACCACGAGTCGGACTAGTCGGAGACTAGTATCGAAACATAACTCACAAATTAATCATTCACTGAACCTAAAATTGGATTCTTTTGGTGGCTACCATTCTCGGGAGAGAATGGGGACCGGGCCTTCTGGCAGGAAGTGCACGGAGGTGGAGCAGGGAATGGTCCTTGCGACATTCTTAGTTCTCACAGCAGTGAAGCGCTAATGGGGACCACGAGTCCAAGGTAAGCGGTACTGCTCGGTTAACAACTAAAACAACGGGAATGGAGTTAGCAATTCTTTGTGATCATCTCGACCGACGCATGTATTCTAGTTGCACCGTGTGAGTAGCAGTCGTTGATATCTTGTGGGTAAAGTGAGCACCTCTGCGAGTTATTCATGATGGTATTCGAATCGCCGTACTTAGGTTAATGAAGTTAAGTTTGAGTAGGGTGATACAGTAACCAAGCTCAAATTCTTGTTTGGTGATTTTGGAAGAAGTTGGTTAAGTGTTGTGGACTTGTGAAAACCCCTAGCTATTATTTATGGTTTGTACTTCAAATGTAAAATGAATTGGAAAATAAAAGCGCATCCGGATACTTAAACCCTAGTTCCTTCCTTTGGAATACCCTGCATATAGTATTCGAGTGGTTCAAAATGCGACTTGTTGAGTACTCAGTACTCACCCTTGCACCCCGACCCTTCGAGTGAAGAAGGCTGGGCGTTCGAGGAGTTAGTAGTTGGCGATTTTGTTGGTTTGAGGTCTTGGTCTTTTGCTCGAATTTGCTGTGCGGTGTTTTGCTTGTAAGTTATTCGGGCCTGCTTGCGCCCTCTTTTGTAAAAACCACTGGCCGTTAGGCTATATTGAATAAAAAGTGTTGAATTGGCTTTTGGCGGTAATTTTACTCTTGTTTTACAGCAGTTAGTCTTCTGGGTAGGTGTTGTGAGTTTCGCCTTGCCCTAAAAAGCGGTCAATCACAAGTGGTATCGAGCCTTGGCTTGACCATAGATTAAGACCTTAGGTTTGTATAGGAAAGTTTTACAAAATTATTTACGACACAAACAAAAGCGAACTTGAAAATATAAGTATTATTGCTTCTCGTCCTTTGCTACCTTATCTTCTTTGAGAGTTTTTGTTCCTCTCGGTTTTGTTTTAAAAGTTTGATACCCTTGATCTAAATTTCAAAATCCTCGTAGATCTTCGCGGCTGACTTGGAGATGATGCAGTCGATAGTTAGATCGTTAGTCGTAGCGATTGTGCCCTTTTCTGTGGAGGTCTTTTGGTAGTGTAAAATAGGTTGTTTTGGATACCTTATGGCCAGTATTGTAAAGCAGTCTATGTATAAAAGCTATATTTCTATTCCTCGTAAATTGTTTGTATTAAGTATCCTTATACCTTAGGCCAAATTCCACTAATTCTTCTCCTTTTCGTCTTGCTTCTCACCTACTCGGTCTCTCCGCACCACATGTTCTAAATCTTACTTACCTACCTGCTTTACCCCAAAACCCTTTAGCTGAGGCAGAAAGAAGAGCAGAATAAGATCATGGCGATTTTGGATCGAGTTCTGCATGACGATTCGGCGAGAAATGAAGAGTCGAGTAAATCACCCGATCAACCTAAGCTCAAATCTGGCGTAATGGAAAGAAGCAGGCAACAAGCGAGAAAGTCACCACACGCTTGATTATTGGAAAGAATTTTCGAACAGCTAGTTGAAAAACCTCAAGGACACACCAAAGGAAATGCGGGCCGAGGCAAGAGGAAAGTCTGATGAGTGGGATGTCTGCTGCGAATCCGACTACTTTGCGTTGGCATTCCCATGGAGATGGAAATTCAAGCAAAAAGGATGAGAGAGAATTCTTGGAAGGATTCTGAAAAGCTTGAAATTCCACACCTTAGCTATCAAGGACACAATAAATTTGAAATGGACAAATGGATAACAATCAAAGAAGCCGGAATGATGCGGAAAGGATGAAAAAGAAAGAAAACTCCGAGGCATGGAATCTGAGACTTCCACGGTCGAGAGAAGGACCTCGGCTCTCACTCATGGATTCCCCAATAAGAGGCAATTAATAAGGAGAGCGATCCAACACCGTAGCCACTCAGCCCAAAACAGTTGAAGTGCTATAAATGCAATGGGAACCACTATGTCGAGATTGTCCCCAAAGATTTCGAGGATGTTTATTGTGGGCGCTTGGACACATCAGACAATCTGCCCACGAAGGACCTACCAAGCTGCGATAACGAGATCAGGCGTCGGCCTCGGCCCCCCACCAGCGGACCGTCGGTGTCTCATCGCGCAATCCCAAACCTGAGGATACTAAGAATTACCAGTTGAGTTAGAAGGAAACCCAAACCGTCAAGGTCAGAACACTTCAGTACACATCCAAGGGAGAGTCAATCAAGTCATCGCCAAGGAACAGCAACAATTTGCCCTGTACCCCGTCACCACTCCCTGGAGATTTCAAGCCACCGGGAGTAGACTAATAGCTAGACTTGAATGTAACAACTTGGATATGGAGATCAAGGGATCAAGATTAGGACCGAAACTTGTACTAGCAAGAATGTATGGTGCGAACAATATTTTGGAAATAAAGCGGTTGTTTAGAGCACATACCTTTGTGTGAATGGGGAACAAAGAGCGGTGACTCTTGGATTAAATCAGTTGCTTCCTATAACACGTCCCTAAAAAGATGGAATGGAATTGGATTCCAAAAAAGAATAAAAGCAGGTCTTAAGATGGACATAACATCGATCCACGAAGGCTTGAAGTTACAAGTGTGCGAATCAAGAGTGAGAAAAATAGTTAAGATGCAGTACGCAGCTTGGAGGCGGAAATCCAGGAAACCAGGTCCAAAGATGGATTGTTGTGGAAAAGGGATAGTCCCGAATATCATTACGAAGAAGGAATTGATTATTCGGACATAAGATCGAGATGGATTGTACGAGCTTGGTGACACCAAGGAGTACCACAGACGAGGAAATGATGGAACAAAATGGCCAGAAGAATTATAAAAAGGAGTCAAGGTCACATCAACGCCTACCACACGGATTAGACAACACACGTGATTTGGATAAGTTTAAGTTGCCTCGAGTAATGACTGTTGGCAGTTAAAGGAAGCCAAGGATCCTCACGGTGGAATCAAGGACAAAGTACCGTCAGTTGAAAGTCAGATAACAGGACAGTGAGAAGACCACAGTTGCTAAGCAGTATGGGCCACAAGAGTTGGAATGGTTCTGTTGGACTCGCAGAATACCTGGCATATTTCGTGAACCCAATGAACCAAGTATGTGGAGTATCTGGACAGTTCATTGTAGTGCTTAAGAAAAGATTAGAGAACACACGGGCTTGCGCCAAATTCTCTAAATGAATTTTGGTTAGATAAAACCACTTTCCTAAGCGACAACATCGCTAAAGGTGGAATAAAGATGGATCCCAGTGACAGGACATTTATGGAATGGAATCGACCGTCGATAGCAGTCGGAAGTTTTTACGAGAATAGGGGAGCCAGAAGTTCGGTCAAAGGATTCTTGAGAGATAACCAAACACGAGACTCGGCCTCTCAAGCGATCTGACCCTGAGATGGACATAGAAGAGTAAGGACAATTTCGAGAATCGGGAAAGCGGGAATTCAATGTCGGCACGATCGCCATACTCCCAAGACACAAACCAAGACTCCCAGGACAGATTCGATACTAAGAAAGGATCGACAAATTATCTTGTCTGAGGATAAAAGGATGATTGAGATGTTTTATGACAGCTCAAGCCGTATGAGGAAGATGACTGACACATGATATGAAGTCAGCCTCGACCATTCACGTTTTGGAAAAGACTAAGGGGATGAAAGAAAAATGGATGGAGCCAAGTAAAGGATTGCGACTCGAGTTGATACCATCCATGAGAAAGAACTAGTGTGATAGGCGGCGCCTTAGCGAAGGGCATCTTGTCACTTAGCTCAAGGAAAGAAGCGTCTCCCCACAGCCCGAGTGAGTTATGTGATTAAACCTGCGAGCAGTGTCGAGAAAATGTCACGAGATTTCCCACAAAGGTACAGCTAGGTTTATGAAGTGAGATCGATCAACCTGAGGCGGACAAGGAAACTTCAGAACCACGAGAAAGAGATACACAGAATTAAGCGATCAGAGCCTAATTTCACGAGTATCCTTGATGATAAGAATATAAGAGGGTTGGTTTTGACAGAAGTTCACATACCTAAATGATCGATACCCAACGGAATGCAAGAATGCACCAGGATTTGAGAAGGGATTACTGGCAGAAACAAGTGAAGAAAGAAATGAGCAAACCTGTGGTTGGATGTGACAAGTGTCAGACAGATGAGGTGGACCATCAAAGCGACAGTTAGATAGCCGCAGTCACTTACAGTGCCCGTGTGGGAATGAAAGGGAAAGGAAAGACCTTGCCACTAGGTTACTGAATACTCAGTAAGGATTGACGACAGATGGAACATCACTTATGGATTTGCCAGAGTAACTCACCTCTTACCTAACGAGCCGATCTTCAGAAAAGACAAGTTGGCAGATTAGATTCAACTCAGATCAACAGACCACAAGGAGCCCCACTGAGTCAGATTGACAAGCTAGTTAGCCCAATGTTCAGGGAAAGTCTGCATAAGGCTACAAGGACAGATTTGAACTTTGACCCCGTACACCACCCTCGGTCGAGATAAGCAGCGAGAAGAAACAACCAGTCGAAGGAAGTGTTGAGAGCTGCGCTCTAACACATGGGACGAATTGGACCACCTATTGCCGTCGCGGTATCTCAGATCTGACCTCGGTTTGCCAAGTCGATCTGGATATGATACCCTTAAGACCCTTACGGAAAAGTGTCGACCCCCTTTTCAATTTGGATAAAGACTAAATAGAAATAGCTTTGGACCCGGCCTATTTAGGATACGAGAAGATCAGTGGGAGTTGTCGAGAAAGTTTGAAGACCCGATGTGATACAAGCGGAAGAGTTATGCTAAAGAAGGACATTAGCTATAAAATCGAGACTTCATTGTTAGAAGTGATTCCATTTGAAGTCGACACCGTTTGGATAAAGAAACGAGAAGCTAAGCCTAGCTAGTTGAACCATACCCAGGTTTCTAACGAGAATCGAGGCGTGACATGCAAATTTCGGTTTGGTTCGAGGATTTGTCCGAGTTCGCAGTATGATTGATTTCCCCAGTTGAAGAGACATTCGACCCGGCCGGATCAAGTCTTGAGTCAAAGAATCGAACTTGCCTTATGGTTCACCAGAAAGATCAGTCAAGATCATGAAAGTCATGAAGAAAAGTGAGTTTGAGATTGTCAGTTCACAAGTGCAGTGGAAGCATCACACGCTCGAAGGACCCTTGGAAAAGGAACCGGTTCTGTGATAGTTTCCCAACCTTTCTCCGGGAGGAATAAATCTCGGGGGCGAGATTTGTTTTAAGTGGGAGTAGGTTGAAACAACCCAAAAATTCAAAATGAATTTAATTTGGAGTTTTATTCAAATTTGATTCAAACTTTGAATTGAGTTTGAATTTGAGTTTTGAATTTTGCTTTTGTTTGATTTGGATTTCCGTTTTGTTAGGCCAATTCTCCTTGGGCTTACCCGGCCCGTTCCCATTTTTCGGCCCGTTGGCCTTGACCTGCGCCTCCCAGCTGGTAGCCCGCTGGCGGCAAGCTCCGCCTCCCGACTCGGCGCCCGCCTTCCGTAGCCTCTTGCGCCCGGCTGCAAGGCTCGTATACTGCCAGCGCCATGTGCCAGCCAGCGCCGCCGCCGTTCGTATGCCTGCCCACACCGCCGCCAATTACTCACGATCGCCCCAGCCGTTGCCGCGCCGTATCCATATAACCGCGTCGCGCCGCCAGTGGCTTTCATCGCCAGCCTCCGCCGCCTTAGTCCCCGTCTTCGGCCAAGTGCGCCATATCAAGCATCGCCGCTCGCCCGCTGCCGCCCGCCAGCTCCAGCTCCCCAAGCCGCCCGCCGCGCTCTGCCGCCTTCTCGCCTCCTTGCGCCCGCGTGCCGCATGAAGTCGCCGCCTCGCTCCCTCATAGCGGCTATAAAAGCGACCCCCGCCCCATTGCAACTTCGCACCGCCTCCCTTCCCTTGCGGGTGAGCTCCCTCCTCAGCGTCTCGCCTTTTAAAACTCTGCAGTCGGCCGTCAGCGCTTGTGTGCCCGCGGCCCTCGCCTCGAGAAACCTAGCCCCCGCTCCGCCGGCCCGCTGCCACTCCTCCTCCCTCTCTCTCTCGCTGCCAGGCCCGCTGACCTCCTGGCGCCCGGCCTGGCTCCGCCCATGACCAGCTCCCTCCTCTCGCCTTTCCCTCGCGTGGGCCGGCCCTTGCCGCGCCAGCTTCAGCGCAGGCGGCCAAGTGGGCCCGCGGCCCATCTCCCAATGGCGAAGCCCGGTTCACTGCGAGCGATAAAACGCATTTTCCGGATTTTAATTAATTTTAAATCCGAAAAATTCGTTTAAAATCGAAAAATCCCGGAAAATCCCCGAAAATTCCGTGAGCCCCAGAAACCCACCAAATACACTACCCAAACCGTTTCGATCCCCTGATCTCAAAAATGCCCTCCGTTCCTCAATCCGGAGTTCCCAAAATTCCGAATTGCCCAATTCGCCCTTCGTTCTCTCTCGGCGGGATTAGGTTTTAGATTCGTTTTAGTTTTAGTTTCGGTTCTTTTCCGTTTCGTTTCTTTATTTGTCGTTCGTTCTTGTCGCTAGATCCAAGCGTTGGACAATTCAGGAGCGATCCTGGGCCGGGTACATTCGAGGAAGCCAGGCGTGGATCAGACGGAAGCCCGAAACGACTACTTCCTCTGATTCAGCCGATCCGATCGCCAGAGCAAGGCAAGCCAGTACACCCTTGATCATGTTGATCCCAAACATGCCATGTATTACTTAGTAATTACTTTGTATCGCATTATTTTCTTTGTATGTTGAATTATTTGAAAACAGTTATTTTGGAATGACATGATACCTAGGTAATCCGAAATTGATCATGAAACCTCCTTGAAATTATTGAACGAGATTAAATCCTTTGCAACCCTAGATGATTACTAGTACCTGTTAAGTTAGTTATTCTTTGTTAATCTCGTAGTTAGCTCAAATGCTTTTCAAAAGGAAATAAAATCTTTGTCGAATCTACGATTGGATGTTTAATGAAAGTGCTCTGATTTGGGGGCGAGAATCGGATAAATCCGGAGTGGATGTAACTCCGATCCCGGTGATGATTAATGCCTTGGTTTGTTTGGTGGCGGTATTATGGGATCACAGGATCGGGTTTGCGGATGAAGGCTTGATCTTTGGCGGTGTAAGGTTAACAAACCCCCTTGAGCAAAGTAAACAACTTAAGTATCCGGCTCAACCACGGAGTCGGACTAGTCGCGCCAGACTAGTATCGGAAACATAACGATAAATTAATCATTCTGAACCTAAAATTGGATTCTTTTGGTGGCTACCATTCTCGAGGAGAGAATGGGGGCCAGGCCTTCCTGGCGGGGAAGTGCAGGAGGGTGGAGCAGGGAATGGTCCTTCGCGACATTCTTAGTTCTCACAACTGTGATGGCGCTAATGGGGACCCTGAGTCCAAGAGTAAGCGGTACTATCGGTTAACAACTAAAACAACGGGAATGGTTAGCAATTGCTGTGATCATCTCGGCCGACCGCATGTATTCTAGTTGCCCGTGAGTAGCGATTAGTTGATATCTTGTGGGTAAAGTGAGCACCTCTGCAGAGTTATTCATGATGGTATTCGAATCTGTACTTAGGTTAATGAAGTTAAGTTTGAGCCGAGGGTGATACCGTAGCCAAGCTCAAATTCTTTGTTTGGTGATTTTGGAAGAAGTTGGTTAAGTGTTGTGGACTTGTAGAAAACCCCCTAGCTATTATTTATGGTTTGTACTTCAAATGTAAAATGAATTGGAAAATAAAAGCGCATCGGATACTTAAACCCTAGTTCCTTCTTTTTGGAATACCCTACATATAGTATTGATGGTTAAAATGCGACTTGTTAGTACTCAGCACCTTGCACCCGACCCTTCCAGTAGAAGAAGTTTGGAAGCGTTCGGAGTTCGTAGTTGGCGATTTTGTTGGTTTTGAGTCTTGGTCTTTTGCTCGACTGCGCTGTCACGGTGTTTTCTTGTAAGTTATTCGGTATACTGCGCCCTCTTTTGTAAAAACCACGGCGTTACACATATTGAATAAAAAGTGTTGAATTGGCTTGGCCAGGTAATTTCTCTTGTTTCACAACGATTAGTCTTCTGGGTAGGCTATTGTGAGTTCAGTATTCTTGCACTAAAGGCGGTCCGTCCGCAGGATGTGGCCAGTTTTCGGGCCCACAACGAGAGACAACAGTACTGTAACTGCACAGTGCCACACTGCTGCTGCTTCAGATAAGCCCAGTGACGCATCATTTGCTGTGTTGCTCATCTGAGGAGCTAGCCAAGGTCCAAGGAGGAAGGGAAGGAAACGTCCGGCTAGCTAGGATCCAGTGCGCATCGCAGATCGGGTGGCTCGTCGGTAACAGTCCAGCAGCCTCGATCGGGAACAAACTCGGTCGCTGGAACCCGGCCGTGGAAATACCAATCGTACAACAACCAGCTGAAACCGCGCACCGCATCCCGAATCCGACGACGTTGTTTCGACCCTGCAGACTGCAGTAAATAGTAGTAGTAAGTAACACATTCCGTGGGTGCTTGGCTTGGCAGTGTCGGTGCCGTCGCTGCTGCTGCTGCCGGCACTACGAGTGGAAGTGTGAAGTCTGGCTGCTGACAAGGGAACTCACGGGCGGGCGCCCAGGCAGGCAGGAAAAGCAAGCCAAGCCTGCGACGGCGAGCGCGAGGACCACCCGGCGGGCGCCGGCCGATCCAGGCTCCAGGGGCCGCGACTGGTGGGTCCACCAAGGACCACCGCATTGATTAACTGACCTCAACGTCGCCTTGTACAGCCGGGGTGCTTCAGGCCTTTCAGAGTTTCAGTTCAGTTCAGCTCACCGGGGACGGGACGCGGCTCTCGTACGTGCTGCTACCTCTTGCCGGATATGGACGTCCGCCAAGAACAGCCGGTTTGCTGCAGCTGGCTGGGCTTTCTAAGCCCAACGAGGACGACCGAGGATTGCCTCCCGAGCAGGGTTAACAAAACCTCGAATTTCGTTCGGTTTTCGAGATTTCGAGCCCCACCGAAATATAAAACCGACCGGTAAACCGATCTAGTCTAAAAAAATTCAAAAAATTTAAAAAAATTTATGCTATGTAAACCGAGAGATTTTTCGAGAAAACCGAACGGTTTTTCGAGAAAACCGACGAAAACCGCTCAAGAAACCGATCGTCTAAAAGGTTCAACTCGCCGAGCGGTTTTTCGAGAAAACCGAATAGTTTTCGTTTTTTTTTAATTTGTTTTGAATGTTTTTTGTTCAAATGCTCGGTTTTGAAACTCTTCGGTTTCTAACGATTTTCCAGCGATTTTTGGTTTGATATTTTCGAATTTCCAATTACGGTTTTTTCGGTTTCGGATTTGTTAACCCTGGTCCCGAGTGCATATACATGATAGGCTTCAGCCAGCCCAGAGCTGTGGGAGGAGGATGGATGCGTGATGAGTGTTGCGATATACTAGGACTTCTAGTACTTGTTGTTTAAATATATTTTAATTTTATTTTATTATGAATGAATTCGAATATTTTTTTAATAGATTATTTACTATAATTATAGCACCTCTTTATACAAGAGAATCAATCTAATAAATAAAGAAGAGTTTTTTTTTCATATATCGTTTGTGCTCATTGTGATTGTTCTTACTATTCGATCGGTGTACTTTGTGTGATCCTACAGTAGTTATCATCATTTTACAACAATGACAAGATTATCAGGGTTACGTGGTGAAAACCACCACGTACACCATTATCAGGGTTGAATTTGAATCGGTTTTTAAGATGAAATGGATTCGGAATTTAGAATCCATTCCTTCTTTTTTTTACATATCAATTCAGAACTAGGCAATGTTTCGAAACATCGACTCGTACTTCAAGGGGATCGTATTATCCTATAGATATCAAAGCCGTGACAAGACCATGAATGCATGAAAAGATTCACTCGTAGAGATCGAATCAGCGTAAAACCATGTTAAGTGGCTGTTCGCGCTAAAAACGTGAGGCAGTGTTCCTAGCCTCGAACACACAAGACAAACGTCGGGTTTGCAGAGCGTGCCAGTCAATTTGATCTGAAATTGACAAGGTAAAAGTCGTAGAATCAATCAGAGCCGATAAATAGATGATTATCGGCTTAACACCGGTCCGCTAATAGCCGATCAGGAGATAACTAGATCAACCAGTTACGGTTAATCCGAGGGTAAAGGTAGATCGACTTTGAAAGGCGATGCGCAACAAACAAAGCAGATTGAACCTGAAAAACAAGTCGACGAGAGCAACAAATCGGCGATGCGTAACTTTTATTGATCTCAATGACTTACAGAGGAAAGATTGCTACGAGCTAGAAACAAAAAATTGTAAATAGGGTTGTGTTGATTGATTGGCTGATTATTCTTTTCGCCTCATGGTCTGTCCCCTTTTATACCACTTCGGCCAATCCGAGTCCTGCGTGGACACGGCAATTATATCCGTATCGGCTCTAGATTTCCTTTTCCTTGGCGACGACAGATTCCTTTTTGGTACCGGTTTGTACTTTCGTAAACTCTCCATATTTGAATTGGGCCGCTTTTGCCACTTACGCCGCATTTTGGTGCAAACAGTGGCAAAAACCACCGCGTACATCATCATCGGGGTTGGATTTGAATCGGTTTTCAGATTAAATGGATTTGGAGCTTAGCAATCATTCCTTCTTTTTTACGTGTCAATTCAGAACCAGGCAATATTTCGAAACATCGACAACAGGTAAGTGCAATAATTTTTAGATTTTATCACAGGATGATTATAACGGCAGGTTTGACATCCAAAAGTTCTTTTACACATCGTTATATTTTCGATAACTTTTTCTTAACATATAATAATTATACAAAAGTAATGGTCAAAAGGTTTATCGGAAGCCGTAAGGATGTTCAAAAATGTTCGGCCAACCTAGCTATTTGTTCAGTCACATAACCATCTATGTACTTCTGTGCTATGTCGTTTGTCACTTCAACGCTTAAAGGCCATAGCGCCACAACAAACGCATAAAAGATTGGGATCACCACAGCTTCATGCTGAACTTGCAGCTCATGATCTTGACTCCGATCCCTCTCTCTGTGCTTAGCTTGTCAAGCACCAGGTCGCATAGGACGCTGGGCGTCACCTTCCCCGTCGGCACTGGCCCACCTCCCCCGCACCGGCACCTCGCCGCGGAACACATGCGGCGCCGCCAGCCCGTTCACATGCCGCATGGTCTCCACCACGCCCGTGCCGTGCAGCCATGCCTCACCCATGGCCACGTGCACCACCGCCGCGTCACGGTAGCCCTGGTTAGGGGGTGAAAACGGGTCGGTTACGGATCGGATAGGGGTCATCCCATATCCTACCCTAACTTATTTTGTCGGATATCGGATCGGATACGGTAAAACTAAAATACGGTCGGATAGTCGGAACGGATACGGGTATTAACGGTTGGGTAGAAAACGGTAATCGGATATCATATGGACGGATAGTGAACGGATAACGGATACTATATCAGGTAGCATATAAAATACATAAATTAAAGCATACGATAAAAAGAACCTAACTAACACATAATTGGAGACATAATCCTAACACAAATACACGGAATACAAATAACACAAATAGTCCATAATTTAAAGTCCGAACATAACAACAATGTAGCTAACATAATCCAAATCTCCAAGACATAGTAACATTGTTCAAGACATAGTCCACAAATACAAATTAAAGTCCAACATACATGATAGATTATGATATAGTCCAACACAAACATAGATAATTTGTCTTTGTCTTCATAGCATCCACACACATATCAAGCTTCAACATTGCATCTTCTATTGCTTCATTTTCATTAATGTTCAAACCATTTAATTGATCACACAAAGCTTCTACTCCACGTTTATTTGAACCTAAATGCAATAAATAACAAATTAGAAGGGCACAAATAAAGACGTACATAATACATGAAGGAATCTATAACTTGTAAGAACAAATTTACCTTTACGCGAAGCAATCATCCAATCCTTTGTGCAAACTAAGGCCTCGACAATGTCATCATCTAGTCGACTACGGAATGGATCAATAACGCGTCCACCGGCACTAAACGCCGACTCAGAAGCAACCGTAGACACTTGAATAGATAGAACATCACGAGCAAGCATAGAAAGGATAGGATAAGTTGTTGTTTGCCCCTTCCACCATGACAGTATGTCAAAAATACCACCATCATCATCAAACTTCAATAGATCATCAGTCATGTACATATCCAATTCAGACTTCTTGTTTGCATTATTTGTAGGATGATACAAGTCATCTATGTAAATCTCATCATCATCCTCATCCAATATGCAATGCTTTGATTTTGAAGCCACATCATGCTTTTTCGAAGTGGATGGTGTACTTGACAAAGATGCATTGTTTAACGATTATGATGCAAATAATTCATTGATCACATTCATTAGCTCCATCTTAGCAAACTCAGCCATATCATGTTCATATATTTTAGACAAGCACAGCTCAACAACCTTGTGCTTGTACCTAGGGTCAAGAAAGGCTGCCACTTGCAAAGCCATATTGCTCATATCCCAATACTTGTTAAACTTTTCTTCCATAGCCTCACCTAAGTTAGAAACAATGATGTCATTACTATCAATCCATTTTCCTATAGCAATCTTTATCTCACAAAATTTTCGAAAGAAAAGATTTGCGATGAGGATAGGATGTTCCAGAGAAAAATAAGGTGACATCATAGAATTTTTTCATGCACTTGCAAATAGTTGTTGCATTTAACCATTCAGCTCTTGTAGGGGCAACAAACTCATATCTTGTCTTATCTTTGAGAGCAAGACGGTCAAAGGCATCCTTGTAATAAATTGCATCTCTAATCATAATATAGGTAGAATTCCACCTTGTAGCAACATCCAAAGAAAGAGTCTTTCTAGTGTCCAAGTCACATTCTTTAGCACATATTTGAAATGCTTCCCATTGTTGAGGTGATTTTTTTATGATTGAAATGAACTCTCTAATATTTCCAATGGCACTCTGAATTAGTTGCAATCCATCTCTAGCAACAAGATTTAATATATGATTCGCACATCTCACATGAAAGAATTTACCACCACATACTAGGGAGCTTCTAGCATGGTCAACAATAACATCAACAGCAACATTATTTGAAGAAGCATTATCCAATGAAATAGCAAGCAACTTCTTGTCTAGATTCCATTTTAATACATTTGTGAAAAATGTATCACCCAATCTAAGTCCTGAATGACTGCCCTCAACATGAATAAAATTGATTATCCTCTTTTGCATGTTCCAACTGTCATCAATCCAATGTGCGGTGACACACATGTAACATTTATTTTGAATTGACGTCCACATATCCATGGTAAAACTAAAACGACATGACATGGATTTGAAATGTTCGTACAACAACTTCTTTTCCTCTTCATAAATCTCCATGATTTCTTTACGAACAGTGATGCGAGATTTTATAGGAAAAGTTGGCCTCAAAGATTTAACGAAATCAACAAAGTATTCATGTTGGCAAATATTGAATGGATACTCATGCATAATGATAGCATAATTAAACTTTCTCAAGCTAGCTTTCTCATCATACCGATATGTCGCAATCCCTCCCTCATTTTGATCCAGAAGTTGTTGGCCTTTCAAAACACTGTGCTTGTTCTTCAAATGATTTCTGAAAGCTGTTGTACCATTGGTACTTACAGCCCTAGCTGTATGTCTACACCTCTTGCATTTAGCCCATGTCTCCTCCATAGTGCTACCATCATCCATGGATACTAATTTCTCAAACTTTATAAAATGTTCCCACACCCATGAAGTGGTCTTCTTTCCAATCTTGGATTTGTCTTCACCATCATCATCTTGTCCACCTGATCCCACACTTGGACTTGCACTTTTAACTTGTGAAGCTACAACAATGATAATAAGAGCACAATCATCACTATGGCAAAGATACTATTGATTGGATTGAAAGAATTTACCATCATATTATACCTTTGTTCAATGTGATTGGAGAAGCTACAACTATGGCCTTGTCCTTGGCCTTGCTTGTAGTGGTTGCAACATTCTTGGTGTTGGAGGATGTCATTGGACCCTTACTTTTACTCGAAGATGTTATTGGACTCTTGCCCTTGCTCGAGGTCGTGTCATCCTTGCCCTTATTGGTTGTAGGTTGTACTCCTAAAACATCATTAAGACTCCTATGTTTTTTCAACGGACGCGAACATGCATTCACTAGCTTCTTCTTACTACCGGCAACCTTTTTCTTGCCATGGTTAGATCCAACAACCTCTTCTTGCTCTTTCTCCCCTATTGCAGGAGCACAAACTAACTCCTCCTCGGATTGCTCCTCAATTGTTTCATGGCTCTGGCTATTGAAACCCGAGCCTCCACCACCGTCATTGTCTCCCATTGTCTACGATCTATATATAAGAATGAAGCATCAAGTGAAGGATTTAGATTAATAAAAAGATTGGAAATGAACAAGTTGGACTTTGACACATGAAGCCCTCTCCTAGTTTCAAACCAAGATATCTAAAATAACTATTCTCCTTGTTTCAGTTCTATTTTGTCTCATTGTGTTTGGAATGCTTATCCTCTTTTCTTTCAGATGGGTGGTGGACAAGATCATACAGTCATGCTCTACTCACAACATAAAGAATTAAAGATAGCACACTTTGCTTTCATACTTCGAAAATATGCTAGGAGCATTTGTTACAACAAATGAGGGAGGTTCTGAGAAATAAACAGGGATGTTACAAATACTGTGCCATGCTAGTGGAGACTCTAACTATGCTCTCGCTCGAAGGGGACAATATGCGAGAATCTTTCCGGTTGGCTCAGGCTCTATGTGAAGTTCTAGGTCAAGGCCCTAAGCAATTCCATGGTACATTTCTATATCACCTCGAGCACTTAGCCCCTTATTACTCTTGAATGAACCCACTAAAAATACGAAAAATGTATTCCGTTTATTCATTTGTTGTCAAAGTGCCTTACATTCTTTCTAATAATTGCTCGATTCATAATATTCTTTTAGGAATACCAGTATTCAATATTCTTAGATCATAATAAATGATTGGGGTTCTGTGTTAAAATCTTTACGTGAACTTTCGTGGAATGGGTCAAATGGATGGATTGTTCCCTTGACTTGGAAATCGGTTCTGAGACCAACACCGATATGTCTATCTCGCTAGACTTGAGGACTGATCTAGCAAGTCATTCCTATATTGAGAATGGCTGTGTTAAAAGCTTTTCTTGATTTACTCAGGTTTGCTAAAATATAATGGTTCTTGGCACTTTGGCAGATTGTAAGCTACCATTGATCTTGGACACAAATTCTTATACAGTAATGCAGTATTGAGCTGCGTAAACTTGGTAACAAGTCCTAACCGACACCAACCACTTAGCACTAGCCAGAGTACAAGATTGAAAATATGCGGTATTAAACAAAGATAGAGTTTGATCTAGACAAAGAATCGCTGGTTTATAGTGCAATGAGATATGACGATATATCTTCGCATCACGAAAGCCTACAAGAAAAAACTTAGAATGGTCAATGGTCATGCCAGGACTCTAGGGTAGTGTTACATTTGCTCCTTCAAATGTCAAAACTGACAGATCAAAGAATTCTACAGATCAAAGATATCCATAGAACTTGTGATGAAACAAATGTGCTATGGAGATTTGTCAAAGCAGTGTATCAATACAATTATCGTGTTCAATTTTCAAAATTCAGATCCACCAGCCCACAAACCAACCCCACAAGGGGCGCGACATTACGAGAGAGAGAGAGAGAGAGAGAGGCGCACGACCGCCAAAGTCGGTTTGGGAGAAGACGGCGCGCGGAGCGTGTCCAATGTCGAAGAAGCCGAACTAGATGGCGAGGCCGAGGAGCAGCCAGGCGGCGGCGAGGCGAGGAGCCTCGGACGGGCGGCGAGCGGCGAGGGGCGAACCCAGCGAGCGGCGAGGGCGGCGGCGAAGCGGCAGGGGCGAAGCGGACAGCGGTGGCGGCGAGGGAGGCCCGGGCCAGGCGGCAGCGAGGCGGAGCCAGGCCCGGCGGCGAGGGCGACGGAGGCGAGGCAGGCCGTGAGGCTGACGATGGGCGATGGGCGGCGAAGCGGCGAGGGCGGGGGCAGTGGCGGCTAGGGTTGGGCCTGAGAAACGGCCGGGCGTTTGAGTCGGGGCTACGGACCGGGGGGCGAGCAATTCCCTTGTGACCGCCGGTGGGGCCAGGGAGCTCGAGGCCAGGCAGTGGGTCGGGTAGAAATACGGATACCCGATCGGGTATCCGAACCCGATCCGAAAATGTCGGGTATCACCCGTCCCATATTCGACCCGAATCCGACTAACCGCGAACGGGTAATATCCGAACCCGACCAGAATTAGATCCGGCCCACAGGCATGTGTCAAACTGACCAGTGGGACCCCTCGGGTGACGTCAGCGCTGACGTCACCTCGTCTCGGCCACACGGTACTGACATGCGGGCCCCACCGTGACGTCAGCGTGACGTCACAGATGACGTCATGGAGCCGTTGGGCCAGCCGCTAACACGCGGGCCCCACACTGACGTCAGCGACGACCGGGCGCGACCGCGCTGACCGCGTCGGTCCAGCTCCCGTGTACGTGGCACAATCTGGGCCGTTGATTTGAAAATCAACGGTCCAGATCAGATCTAACCTCACATGTTTGGAAATAACGCGGTTGATCTCGACAGTTCGATCTTGATCGGTCGAGATCCGATCGGGTTTCACCGCGTCTCTAGGGGTGACATGGCCTGACCTGGCGCGCGACACGTGGAGGGCTCTACGCCGTTCGATCTTGATCGAATGGTTAGGATCGCTCTAGGCACGGTGCGGTTACGGCTACGTGGCTCCATCTAAGCCGTTGGATCTAGATCCAACGGTTGGGATTGGATCGAAGAACCGCAACGTGGATTCGTTATGGGGTGACGTGGATGAACGTGGATCGTTGGATCTTGATCCAACGGTCCCAATCTAATCTGGTTTTCTACGGTCTCGGGAAACGTGGGCTCGCCATAGCCGTCTGATGAAGATCCAACGGTGCACGGAGCTCGCGGACGGTGATGGCATCGCGGAGGAGTTGGGTGGCCGGAGACGGAGACGACAACCAAGCCCGCGGCGCTTCGGGGCTCCTCTGGCGAGATGAGTGGTACTCTCCGACACAGCTTGATGCGGCGGTTCCAGATCTGGGCTCGATGACGGCGGAGGACGGCGAAGTCGGTGGCAAATGATGGAAAACCGCGGCGGAACCCTAATCCAACTACGGCAAGCTCTAGCGGGCGAACAGCGGCGGCTCAGGCGCGAAGGTCTAGGGCTACGGGTGCGCACGGAAGAGGGCTACACGATGGCAGCAGCGGCGCTTTAAATAGGGGCGTCGGCTTCCGTGAAACGAGACCCACTCGGGTGCGGCGGCGGAGTCCGACTAGGACACTGAGAGGGTGACGTGGCGCAATCTTGGCCGTTAGATCGAGATCCAACGGTGGAGCGGTTAGGGCTGGGTCGGGCTTGAGTTCGGTTCGAGTCGGACTCAGACTCGAGTCTGACTCGGGTCGGACTCGGTCGTGCTCGGTCGGATGAACAGTACAAACCCACTCGTCTTATTTCCAGTGATTTAATATTCAAATTAATTTCTAGAAATTCAAATAATTCAAGAAAAATAGCAAAATACTCAGAAAAATTCCAGAAAAATTCTAGAAAATACATTGAGACATTTTGGACTCAAATAAAATATTTCCAACAAAATTTTATTTATAACGTCTAATTCTTTAATTATTCCAAAAGGGAATAAATTCAAATTAAATCCAAATAAATCCAAATAAATTCCAGAAAATTCCAAAAATTCACCAAAGTGCAAAATTTCATTTAAGTTTATGAAACGTAAAAATTGGGGTGTGACAAACCTCGCCCCTTAACAGAATCTCGTCCCCGAGATTCAGGGCTAACTAAGGAATAGGTTCGAAAATTATTTCTTCAAATCCTCCTCATGCTCCCAAGTCGCTTCACGCTCTGCATGGTTGCTCCACTGAACTCTACAGAAACGGGTTGACTTATTTCTCGTCTCTCGATCCATGGTGTCCAGAATCTTCACGGGGTGCTCCTTGTAGGTTAGATCCTCTTGCAACTCTATCGATTCTAACGGTGTCTGCTCATCTGGTACTCGAAGACACTTCTTTAGTTGCGACACATGGAACACATCATGCAAACCTGCCAACGACTGTGGTAACTCCAACTGGTAAGCAACTTCGCCTCTGCGGCTCAAAATCTTAAATGGCTCGACTTAACGGGGTGCGAGTTTTCCTTTGGTGTGGAATCTCTTAACTCCCTTGAGAGGTGTAACCCTAAGGTACAGGAAATCCTCTTGTTCAAAACTCAAGTCTTGGCGACGGTTGTCCGCGTAACTCTTCTGTCTTGACTGAGCTATCTTCAGTCTTTCCCAGATCATGGCAATCTGCTCTTCGGCTTCTTGAAGAATGTTCGGCCCAAAAACACGGCGTTCACCTGTCTCATTCCAGTTCAATGGCGTCCAACAAGGTCGACCATACAGTGCTTCAAAGGTGACATCTGTAGACTGGCCTGATAGCTATTATTGTAGCTGAACTCAGCATACGACAGACTTTTATCCCAAGAGGTAGCATAAGCCAATGCACAAGCTCGTAGCATATCCTCCAGAATCTGATTAACTCTTTCAGTTTGCCCATCTGTCTGCAGGTGATATGCAGTACTGAAGTTTAAACGGGTCCCCATGGCTTCATGCAACTTATTCCAAAACCATGAGGTAAACTGGGTACCTCTATCTGATACAATCTTCTTTGGTACTCAATGCAAACAGACGATTCTGGTCATGTACAGTTCTGCTAGTTTATCTCCTGAGTAGGTGGTCTTCACAGGGATGAAATGGGCGACCTTGGTCAAGTGATCCACTATAACCTATATGGAGTCATATCCTCCTTAAGCCTTCGGCAACCCGGTAATAAAGTCCATGCTGATTTCCTCCCACTTGCACTCAGGTATTCTTAGCGGCTGCAGTAATTGTAACACCCCAATTTTTGCTTTTCATGAATTTAAATAATATTAGGCACTTTTGTGAATTTTTGGAATTTTCTGGGATTTATTTGGATTTATTTGGAATTTATTTGAATTTATTCCCATTTCAAATAATTAAAGAATTTAATTTTGCAAATAAAGTTTAGTTGGAAATATTTTATTTGAGTCCAAAATGTTCCAAAATATTTTCTAGAATTTTTCCGGAATTTTTCTGAGTGTTTTGCTATTTTTAATGAATTAAATGAATTTTTGGAAATTAATTGGATTATTTAATCGCTGGAAAAATCGAGTTAGTTTCACTGTTCATCCGACCGAGCCCGAACCCGAGTCGGACTCGAGTCCAACCCGGACCACGTTCGAACCGGACCCGAGCCAACCTAACCCTAACCGCGTGACCGTTGGATCGAAATCCAACGGCCACGATTGAGCCAGGTCGCCCAAACCCGAGCCCGACCGAGCCAGCCAGTTGGCCAGGCCAGACTCGAGCCCAAACCCCATGCCATTGGATCTTGATCCAACGGTCCACGTTGAGCCACGTCACCGAATCCGAATTGGATTCGGATTCCGCCGCCGCAGCCGGGTGGACCTCGGTCTCCGTGTGATTCACGGAAGCCGAGGCCACTATTTAATGCGCCGCCTGTAGGATCGAAGTATACGAATATAGCAATCAGAGGGGGGTGAATGATTGTGCGGAAGCTAAAACCAAATTCTTGATCTATTAAAAATTCACCCCAAAACAGAACCAAATAATTGCCTCGTTTTCGACAAAAATAGAATGATAGAGGTTCGGTAAAACGCGAATTCCTGGAGATCCAACCATCGGAACGATCTGAAATTTGGACACAAGAAACTAGATTCCAATATGAATCTAAATAAAAAAGAATCAGCTCGATTGGACTTACGGATCAAAAGTTATGAACCTCGCAAACTTGCTATGACAGAAGATGACGAGAATTGATCTAACGTAAACTTGAAGGTTTAACAGAAACGACAAAAGTTTAATCAACTAAACTTAGAGAAACCCTAAATCAATTCTCTAGAAAGGTTTTGATGGATCAAATCAAGATAAAACTCAAAGAACAAAAACCAATCTAGAAAAGAACAAGCATGCAAACAAGAACCAAAACAGGAAACACTGTAGCAACGCCGATTCTTGTAAGCACGCAAGGATCTAGAAGAATTGATCTTTATTTCTTTTGTCTAAAGTACTCTCATCAAAAGAGTACAAACCCTAAAAATAAGCTTGAGGCTCTCAATGCGCTCAGCTCTGATTGATGCCCTTCAACAAGAGACACCCCTCCTATTTAAAGGAGCAAAACACAAGGAGTTCTGAATACAATTCCTAGAAAGAGTATGTATTCAACACAACTCCTCTTGGCCCAACCTGGCCGAGTACAACTCTTTAACGCGTATGGCAACCCTACCATACTCACGTGACTAACACTTTGCACGCGTATGGTCACCTGCCATACTCACGTGACTAACACTTTGCACGCGAATGACCTCCTGCCATTCTCACGTGACTAATCATTCTTCATGTGCACCATTCTCTTAGCCCGAACGTCCCGCATGACATCCTTGACCACCAAGACCTCAGTTCCTCCCTGAACCTAGTCCCGAACCTCAGCTCTTCCATGAACCTAGTTCCGGTCCCGTCATCGACCACGTTCGTCTTCGAGCAATACCTGCACATGAACAAACCACAAAACAATTCCGAGCACTAGTCCATGACTTGACTCACATTAATCCATGCAAATACTCACACGAGCATTGCATAAAGTCCACTTCAAGCATCATGAAATTCTCACAAATTTCATAATCTCAAAAACAAATCAAACACAATTCCAAGTTTGCTCAAAACCCTAATTGAGCAAAAACACATTCACGACGGACCAAAAAATATGGTCGGGCGTACACATGAAAAAGTCACTCAAAAAACCATTCATGACGGACCAACAAAATCGGTCTGGTGTACAAGTGAAAGTCTCGGTTTCAAGAAGAAATCATTCCGGCGAAAACACGTTCACGACGAACTAAAAGTAATCAGTCCGTCGTACATGCGAAATCAATCCTCAAAAAGGCCGTTCACGACTGACCAAAGAAATTGGTCCGACGTACATGCAAAACTTATTGGTTTCTTGGAAAATTGAGTTCGGCTCATGAGCTCAAAAGCACGTCCACGGCAGACCCAAAAACTTGGTCCGGCGCAAACACAAAATCGGTTCGGCGCAAAAGGACTCAGATTCATGTTTACAACAGACCAAAAAACTTGGTTTGTCGTACATGGGAAAATGAGGTTGCCAAAGCATGTTTACGACAGACCAACAAATTTGGTCTGTCGTAGATGGGAAACTTACTGTTTTCTTTAAGTTTGGTCCGGCGCTAAAGCGAAACTTGCTGTTTCTTGTCAAATTGTCAAAACACATGCACAAACACATTTTGCAAATTGAATTCTAAGCCAATTTTTCTGTTCAAAGCCAATTTTTCAGCACATGATTTCACAATCTCCCCCTTGATGAAAACATTGGCAACACCACTTAGAATTGAACATTTGGCATTCACTTTACAAAAGATTTTGAAATCCAAAGGATTAAAGACCAAAGTAAGAAAACACAGAATTCCCCCTTTGACCAAAAAAGCAAAACAAAAACTCCCCCTGAGAAGGAACATGTGTGAATGTGCAATGTGCCCAAAAATTCCAAAATTCTCCAAACTTCTCCCAAAATTCTCAAATTTCCAAACACAACTCCCCCTTTTTCTTCTCCCCCTTTTTCCTTAAACTTTTCAATGATTCCCAAATTTCTCCCCCTTTGACAATGGTTTCAACAAGAGTACAAAAGAGAGAATTTGTTCAAAATTTTTCTTGTAGCAATGATTTCACAAGAAGAAACAAGGGAGTGCCAAGATAAGAAAAGATGAGCTCATTTGATCATATAACCTTATATAGCACATAATATGCAAAATACATGATCTTGATGTGATTTTAACAAGTTATGGAATGACATGCATCTCAACCTCAATTCAGTCAACTATAGCCAAGTACTAAGCAAAACCTTTAGTAGAAAAACAAAGGCTCAAAATTGAAGCAACTAACAACTCTGGGCGAGCAAGTAGTTTCAATTCCAATCTAGTAAACCAATTTAATCTTTAAAACAGTAAACTGCATGTGGCATGCTTGAAGCATACTTCTTTTATTTCCTTGAAGTGGCATGCTTGAAGCATACATCTTGTCTTTGAGGGAATGGCATGCTTGAAGCATACATCTTATCTTTTAGGGAAAGCATTCCTGAAGCTCATAACTTAAGGCTTTTGCTTTTAACAACCCTTTTTTATTGATTCCCTTTTCTTTTCATTTTTCTTTGATTATAAACATGCAAAGGTGATTAAAAGGTCTTTTGAAAGAGTAAAGCTAAAACACACTTGCTTCATAGCCCAAATTTGTCAAGAAGATTCAATATCAAGCCTAGAAGAGTAAGATATCACAGAGTATTTAGCTATAGGCAATCAGTCCAGGGAATTTCGTAATGTCATTTTTAGTTCAAGTGAGACAATTAGATTATCATATATTAGCTCAATTACATAACATATAAAGAAATATGATAAAGTGAGCTTATCAAGTGAGAGAACTTGGCAAGGAAACTCCCCCTCAAAACAAACCCATTGGATGAACAATCCCAAGTTCTCCCCGAATGAAAGCAAAACGAGAAGAAGACAAAGGTTTTGTAAAAATGTCTGCCAATTGATGTTCAGTATCTACATGATGAAGCACAATGTTGCCTTTTTCAACATGATCTCTAAGAAAGTGAAATCTGATGTCAATGTGTTTTGTTCTAGAGTGTTGCACAGGGTTATTAGCAATGCAAATTGCACTAGTGTTATCACACAAAAGAGGAACATTATCCAAATTAACCCCATAATCTTTAAGTGTAGCTACTATCCAAAGAATTTGAGAACAACAACTAGCAGCAGCCACATATTCAGATTCAGCAGTTGATTGTGCAACAGAAGATTGTTTTCTAGATGACCATGCAATAAGAGAATTGTCCAAGAAATGACATGTACCAGATGTACTTTTTCTATCAATTCTACATCCTCCAAAATCAGCATCAGAAAAGGCTCTTAAACTAATGCATGAGGAAGCAGAAAGCCAAATGCCAAAATCTTGAGTTCCATGAAGATACCTGAAAATTCGCTTGACAGCTTGTCGATGTGAAGCACGTGGGGAAGCTTGAAAACGAGCACACAAGCACACAACAAATTGTATATCCGGCCTTGATGCAATGAGGTACAAAAGTGAACCTATCATGCTTCTATATTCCTTTTGATCAACCGGCTCACCATCTTCATCTGGATCAAGTGTGCAAGCGCTCTCCATGGGTGTCATGATCGGTTTGTTGTTTTCCATCCCAAATCTATGCAACAAGTCTTTTGTGTATTTGCTTTGATGCACAAAAGTACCATCCTTTGTTTGCTTGATTTGAAATCCCAAAAAGTATGTCAACTCACCCATCATACTCATCTCAAACTCCTTCATTGTTTCTGAAAACTCAGACACTAAAACATGAGAGGAACCACCAAAGATAATACCATCAACATAAATCTGAACGAATAGTTGATCATTGCCTTGCTTGAGTAAAAAGCGAGTTTTGTCAACCTTTCCCATTGAAAACCCCCTTTCAAGTAAAAAGGTTTTTAGCCTATCATACCATGCTCTAGGGGCTTGTTTCAAACCATACAAAGCTTTTGATAGTTTGAACACATGATTTGGAAACTTTGGATTTTCAAAACCAAGTGGTTGCTTGACAAAAACCTCCTCATTTATGTAGCCATTAAGAAAAGCACTTTTCACATCCATTTGATACAATTTGAAACCTTTGGATGCAGCAAATGCTAAAAGGATTCTAATGGCTTCAATTCTAGCAACAGGAGCAAAGGTTTCATCAAAATCTAAGCCTTCAATTTGAGTGTAACCTTGAGCAACCAATCTAGCCTTGTTTCTAACAACAACACCATCCTCACTTTGTTTATTTTTGAAAACCCATCTAGTTCCAATAACATTAAAATCAGGAGGTGCTGAGACAAGTTTCCAAACTTTATTTCGTTCAAAATTCTCTAATTCTTCATGCATGGCATTGATCCAAGATTCGTCAGATAATGCATGAGATATATATTTGGGTTCAAAAGAAGCAACTAAAGCAGAATGAGCATGAGTGTCAGAATGAATAAACCTGGATCGAGTGACTCTCTCATTTAGGTCTCCAATCATTTGTTCAGATGGATGCATTTTTTGAATGTGCAAGGGAGCATTGGCTTTTGAGACTTCTCCTTCTCCTTCTTCATTTTCAGCATGTACAGATGATGTTGTAGCTTGAGGATGGTTAGCTGTAGGTGATGTAGTAGTAGGTGCCAAAGGTGCTATAGCTTGTTGTGCATTAGGAAGAGTCAAGACCTCATCTTCAACATCATCATTATCTTCAAAGATTTTCTCCCCCTGAACATATGCGTCTGTACCTGCATCATTTAGACTAGTGCCTGGACTAGACTCATCAAAAGTAACTTCACAAGTTTCCACAATTTTGTTAGTCTCCGAAACAAGCACACGATAGCCTCGAGTATGAGCAGGATATCCAAGAAAAATGCCATCAGTTGATCTAGCTTCAAATTTATCAAGATTTCCAGATTTCAAGACAAAACATTTGCATCCAAAAACTCGAAAGTGAGAAACAGAAGGTCTATGTCCAAACCGAAGCTCATATGGAGTCTTACCCAATTTTGATCTCAGAAACGCACGGTTTGAAACATAACAAGCAGTTGAAATCGCTTCAGCCCAAAAATTTCTAGGAGTGTGATGCTCATCTAGCATAGTTCTAGCCATTTCAACTAACGTTCTATTTTTCCTTTCAACTACACCATTTTGTTGAGGCACTCTAGGAGATGAAAATTGATGATCAATTCCTTTTTCAGCACAAAAGAGATCAAAGGAAACATTTTTGAATTCAGTTCCATTATCACTTCTAATAGCTTTGAGAGCTCCTGGATGGTCAACAGAAAGCCTAAGAACAAGACTTCTAAAATGACTAAAAGCCTCATCCTTAGATGCCATAAAATACACCCAAGAGTATCTAGAAAAATCATCAACAATCACAAGCACATAGCATTTGCCTCCAAAGGATTGAACTCGAGATGGTCCAACTGTATCAAGATGTAGAAGCTGTCCTGGAGCGTTTGTCATCACCATGGTAAGAGGTGGATGTGAACCTGCAATCATCTTACCATGTCTACAAGAAGAACATACTAGATTGCTATCACCCTTAAGCTTAGGCAAGCCACGTATGAGATCTAAACCACTTACACGAGTAAGATGATCAAAACCAACATGACCAAGTCTACGATGCCAAAAGAATAAATCTTTAGAAACATTGGCAATTAGACACCTATGCTTAGAAGAAGGTGATGCATCAAAATCAGCTTTAAATACTCTTCCAAAACGAGAAATTTTGAACACAAGATCCCTGAAGCATCTAGCACTTTGCATTCATTTTTCTTAAAGCTTATCTCAAGATCTTCATCAAGCATTTGTGAGACAGAAAGCAAGTTATATTTCAAATTTTCAACAAGAGCCACATCTTTGAACATAAATTTGTCACTTACCTTTATTGTACCTTTTGCCACAACAGAAGAGGAAGAAGCATCTCCAAAAGTAACACTTTCAAAGACGAGATGCACGAGTGAGGGAGGAGAACCAATTTTTATCACCGGACATGTGGCGTGAGCATCCGGAATCCACTAGCCATATGTTCTCCTTCCTCCCGCGAGAAGCCTACATAGCAAAACATGTCGAGGTCTCAGTACTGGGGTTAGAACTCAGATTTTTGGGAATCCAGTACTGAGACACACGACGCAACAAAGTAGGCACAACACGAGTATTCTTATGCATAAAATCAGATTTGCCCTTTCTCGTGTCTTTAGCAACAAAAGGTGTTTGCTTCACCCTAGGCACATAATGAGAAATGAAACGTGCTTGTTTGAAATTAGACCTAGCCTTAGTCCTTTCTTTCTTTTCTTGTTTGGCTAGTCTAAAGCAAAAATCTACTAGATGTCCATCTCTACCACAATGAGTGCAAGTGTACTTAACATGAGGTTTTGCTTTAACAGTAGAAGCACATTTTGCATTCATCATAGTAGAAGAAAGAAAACCACAGATTTAAAAGCAATCTTTTACGTTCATTGAGAATCTCAATTTTGTCATTGCGAGGAGCATGAACAACGATGCAAGGTTTAGTTTCAAATGACGATGAAGATCAAAACCTAAACCTTTCTTGTTTGAGCTAACCTTAGATTGATCCAAAATCATGTTTAATCTTTTCTTGCCATTAGTGAATCGTTCCAAAGAACTTTGCAAGTAATCAACTTTCTTGGCAAGAGTTAAACAATTATTGCAAAGATTATCAACCTTCTCTTTCTGTTTACGACAAGTAGAGCATGAAAGAACCTCATGTGTAAGCAGATTATCAGTTATTTGAGAAACCCTAGCATTTGCATCTTTTAACTTCAATTCAAGAGTTGAGCATTTAGAACAAGAAGTTGAACCATGCAATTCATTAGTGGAATAGCTAGCATTTTTAACACGTTTCTCATTTTTCTCATTTAGATGTAACAGAAGAGCATGTTCTTTCCTAAGCAAGGTGAGCTCATTGTAAATTAAGTCACATGATTTGCAAGTATCATCATCAGGAATCAAGGTCTTAAGTCTAGCAATTTCAGCATTCAATGACTCCACAAGAATATCATGTTTCTTAATTTTTCTATCATGTTTGTCAAGCAATTTTCCAAGACGAGCAACAGCAATAGCTAATTCATCATAAGAAGGATCTACCTCATTGAAGTCGCTGTCTTGATCGTCCTCGGTGAAGCTATCCTTGCTGCTTGCCATGAGACACAACCCTATCAAGTCATGTTTGCTTGGAGTTGCATCGTCCTCGCTGCTCTTCGAGTCCACATCGCTCAAATTGACTTGTTCAAGAGCGGAAAGAACTCGATGAACCACTTTGCGGTTGATGAAGCTCTTCTTTTTCCTGTCGTTTGAAGAGAACCTTTTCTTCTCATATCTTCTGTCGTTGTCCTTCTCCTCCTTTGATGTTTTACCTGCAAGCTTTGGACAATTTGATCTCATGTGGTTGAGATCACCACACTCGTAACACCTTGGAGGACCACCTCTTTTTCTTATTCTCACATTCTGCAAGGCTTTGTTAAAACGAGAAGAGAGTAGTGCCAAGTCTTCTTCAGGAAATTCTTCAATTTGCTCATCTGTTAAAGAAGACACGAAGGACAGGGCAAAGCTAGAAGAAGAATTTGCATTTGACATGTTAGGGTTAGAGATCAAAGATTGATTTAATATTACCTTTCCTTGCAAGAACATCCAACTCATGAGTTTACGTTAGAATTGATCTAACGTAAACTTGAAGGTTTAACAGAAACAACAAAAGTTTAATCAACTAAACTTAGAGAAACCCTAAATCAATTCTCTAGAAAGGTTTTGATGGATCAAATCAAGATAAAACTCAAAGAACAAAAACCAATCTAGAAAAGAACAAGCATGCAAACAAGAACCAAAACAGGAAACATCAGAGCAACGCTGATTCTGATGCACGCAAAGATCTAGAAGAATTGATCTTTATTTCTTTTGTCTAAAGTACTCTCATCAAAAGAGTACAAACCCTAAAACTGAGCTTGAGGCTCTCAATGCGCTCAGCTCTGATTGATGCCCTTCAACAGGAGACACCCCTCCTATTTAACGGAGCAAAACACAAGGAGTTCTGAATACAATTCCTAGAAAGAGTATGTATTCAATACAACTCCTCTTGGCCCAACCTGGACGAGTACAACTCTTTAACGCGTATGGCAACCCTACCATACTCACGTGACTAACACTTTGCACGCGTATGGTCACCTGCCATACTCACGTGACTAACACTTTGCACGCGAATGACCTCCTGCCATTCTGACGTGACTAACCATTCTTCATGTGCACCATTCTCTTAGCCCGAACGTCCCGCATGACATCCTTGACCACCAAGACCTTAGTTCCTCCCTGAACCTAGTCCCGAACCTCAGCTCTTCCATGAACCTAGTTCCGGTCCCGTCATCGACCACGTTCGTCTTCGAGCAATACCTGCACATGAACAAACTACAAAACAATTCCGAGCACAAGTCCACGACTTGACTCACATCAATCCATGCAAATACTCACACGAGCATTGCATAAAGTCCACTTCAAGCATCATGAAATTCTCACAAATTTCATAATCTCAAAAACAAATCAAACACAATTCCAAGTTTGCTCAAAACCCTAATTGAGCAAAAACGCATTCACGACGGACCAAAAAATATGGTCCGGCGTACACATGAAAAAGTCACTCAAAAAACCATTCACGACGGACCAACAAAATCGGTCCGGTGTACAAGTGAAAGTCTCGGTTTCAAGAAGAAATCATTCCGGCGAAAACACGTTCACAACGGACTAAAAGAAATCAGTCCGTCGTACATGCGAAATCAATCCTCAAAAAGGCCTTTCACGACTGACCAAAGAAATTGGTCCGACGTACATGCAAAACTTACTGGTTTCTTGGAAAATTGAGTTCGGCTCATGAGCTCAAAAGCACGTCCACGGCAGACCCAAAAACTTGGTCCGGCGCAAACACAAAATCGGTTCGGCGCAAAAGGACTCAGATTCATGTTTACAACAGACCAAAAAACTTGGTTTGTCGTACATGGGAAAATGAGGTTGCCAAAGCATGTTTACGATAGACCAACAAATTTGGTCCGTCGTAGATGGGAAACTTACTGTTTTCTTTAAGTTTGGTCCGGCGCTAAAGCGAAACTTGCTGTTTCTTGTCAAATTGTCAAAACACATGCACAAACACATTTTGCAAATTGAATTCTAAGCCAATTTTTCCAGTTCAAAGCCAATTTTTCAGGACATGATTTCACACCGCCGCTGCCAACGTGTTCTCCGTTTCCTTACGCACCCGTAGCCCTAGACCATCACGCCTGAGCTGCCGTGGTTACGCCACAATCGCTCGTCGTAGTTGAGTTAGGCTTCCGCCGCGGTTATTCGTTGTTTCCGCTGCCGTCCTCCGCCGCCACCAAGCCCAGATCCAGAACTGCAAGGACGAGACGCGTCGGAGACTACCACTCACTCCACCAGAGGAGCCTCACAACGCTGTTGCCGTGGTCGTCGTCCCCAACTCCGGTCTGCTAGCGCCGCCGCACGCCATCGCCGTCTCTCGAGCTCTCTCCACTGTCCGATCAAGATCCGAGGGCTCAGATTCGTCCACGTCATCCTCGGGTAAATTCTCACGTTTTTGTTTTTAGATCTGTTTTCAACCGTTGGATCTAGATCCAACGGTTTAGATCACACCACGTAGCCGTAACTGCACCGTGATTGGATAGATCTCAGCCGTTAGATCTAGATCGTACGGCTAGGGTTAGCCACGTTGTAACTTTAGAATAGATCTTGACCGTCCGATCAAGATCGAACGGTCCAGATGGACCGAGCTGTTTCCAGCGCGTGAAACCCAGATCCGATCTGGGCCATTGATTTTCAAATCAACGGCCGAGATCTAGCCGAGTGGGCGGTAGGCTGACCGTCGTGGTCAGCGCGGTCGCCGCCCGGTCGCCGCTGATGTCACGCGTGACGTCAGCGTGGGGCCCACGTGTCAGCGGTCGTTCCAATGGCTCGATGACGTCAGCTGTGACGTCATGATGACGTCACGGTGGGGCCCAATTGTCAGAGCTCTCGGCCGAACCGCGGCGTCGTGGCCGGCGTCACCGAGGGGTCCCACTGCCGCTGGCTCAGATACGGTAGTGGACCGGGTCCACGGTGGACCCAAACCGAACCGTGGACCACGTCCATTGACCGGCTGACGCTATAAATCGATTTTTCAATAGAAAAATAATTCGGTGGAAATCAAAATCCACGCTGACGTCATGCTGACGTCATTATTCGGTTTTTAAGTACAAAAATAAATGGATTAATTCGGCTTGTTGATTTATTTTTAATTTTGAAAATTCAAACACTTATAACTTTTGCAATTTCACTCCGATTTGAGTGATTCAAATTTCTAAATTCTTATAAAATTGAGATCTACCTAATGGTGAATTTTATTTAATTTTTGGACCAAAGTTTTTCTCTGTAATATTATTTAATTGATTATTTAAACTTTAAACGGTTGTAACTTTTGCGTTTTAACTCCGATTGTGCCGATTCAAATTCCTAAAAATTCATTAAATTATGCTCTCTTTGTTTACGAACTTCATTTGGATGTTTGGACACTTTTTGTCTACTGTTTATTTATTTATTACTATTTGCACGCTTTACGAGTAGACGTTGAAGTGCCCGAGGGCTTCGAAAGTGAAGTGTTGCCCCAGGAGCCAGCCCAAGACCAAGAACAAGTACTCTTTGAAGGCAAGTTATGCTTTGACCATGTTGATCCCACTTTCAAAATTAATTTGATTTAAATTATTGCATGCTAATTTAAATTACAAAATGCTTTATTTAATTGTGGGAAGTTAGATAAATGCCAAATTGCTGTATGACACCTTGGTTAATTAAATATGTGCCATGACCCCTTGTCACCCTAGTTGTGGATTACTGGTTGGACATTATTAAATTGCCAACATGGGTAGCTAAACCGATGTAGTATGCTTAGCCTTGCCACGTGAAATGCTTTGGACAATCAAATGCTAATACTGACTTAATGAGATGTTGAACCTATTTTGAAGAAGTATCATGTGTCGTGATTGACTATGGCACGTGGTGCATGGTAATCAACTGGGATTTGATAAATAGTTTTCGACCGGGGCATGTGGCAAGAATGATCGGGTGGGCCTGTTGTGGCACTGGGAGCGTTGATTTGGTTCTTCGGGTAGTCTTGCCCTGGTCACCCTAAGGACTTAACCTTGCAAGCCTTTGAACTGAGTCAAACGTGCAACCACATGTCTGTAATGGGACGGACCTAGTCGATTAAGTTGCTAATAACGCACTGTGGAACTTGGGTGTCAACTATACCTTTTGTGTAGTTATGCGGGAGCGCATCGGCTGCGGCCAGGTACCTATCTAACAGTGGATTGGCCTAAACTTCGCCTTCGCTAAGGGAAGGGTTAGTGTGCAATCACCGGGGAGGACCACTTGTGCTGTTAGAAGTTTCCGAAAGACTTTATTACGGACACTCGCCTTTGTGGTGTTTGGCTGTATCTTGTGGGTAAAGTGCATAACCTCTGCAGAGTGTAAAATCTATTCGAATAGCCATGTCCGCGGCATTGGACATCGCTCGGGAATTACAGTCAAGGGTTAGACTTTCTTGAAAATAACTTGAGCTTGAAAGGATTGGTTTGGTTTAATAATGATGTTGATGGAAATGTGGATTAGGATTGGGAAGGATGTTTATTTAACTCCCGGAAAAGTTATTGATCTTAAACTTGTTTCTACTGCTTTTGAATCTACTTATGTTACTTGTCAATTGTTGTTTTACTGCAATTATACCCTGAGATATTCCTTGTACTAAGCCATGCATGTAGTATATTAGTTTTCATTCTGTGCATGACTTGCTGAGTACCAAGTACTCACCCTTGCCACAATACAACACCAGTTGAAGAAAAGTCTACACCAGCTTTGGAGGAGGAACTCCAAGAGGAACCGTCTAACTAGGGAGCGAGCCCAGTCAGTTGCCTGTGGTATACTGGATGGCGCCATGAAGTTATCTTATTTTTTGCTGCTGTTATTTCTCGTTTAATAAGTTTTCGCCCTGCGTGGCATATATTTGTAACTTGACCTTAAGGTCGAGCAACCAGCTTGGTTAGCTATTTAAAGTACCTTAATATTTCGTTGAATATGATTGTGATATTTACCAATGTTGAGACTGTGTGCACTAGCGTGTTCCTGGACTAGTGCTGAATACACAGAGGGTCCGAATTTGCAAATTCGGGTCCCGACAGAGGTGGTATCAGAGCCATACTGACTGTAGGCTCACCCATAGTTAGATTGGTCGTAGTAAGGATAAAACTTATTTTCTAAAAGTTAAAAGTTGGCAAGATAAAAAAAATGAATTCTCGCCTTACCACTTTCTTTCTTGTTCATACCCCTTGCTGAGTTCTTTTGTCTTCTACTTTGATTTTAAAATGTTGCGTTCTTACGCGAGTGTCTTCTGATAGATGATGATGAAGAACAACTACGCCGAGCGTGAGGGAAGCTACGCTGCCGAGTTGTGGCGTATGCTTTAGTTTCTTGGAGGTTTTGAGAGACCGCTCTACCGAGGGACTACACTCGTGCAGGCAGGACTGGTCATAGGATGGGACGTCAGGATCACGGTGTATGCCCGAGAGAAGACGAAGTTCAGCCGCCCTTTCCACTTCACCGCTAGGAGGTCTACCTTTGAGATGGGAATTCAGGAGGTGTTGCGTCGAGCGATGCAGCAGATCACTCGCACTTACTCCAGGGAGCTGGAAGGCACAGTATTCCGTCACCACCCACGCCGAGATAGCAGAGCTCAGTGGAAGCCGATAGAAGATGAGGATGCTACCGTCACACACCTACCCAGATTCGTCGCCGCTCAGGAGGAGCTTATCGATGACACAGTTCAGGAGTTGAAAAAGGCTCGCGAGCAGGTTGAGGAAGAGAAGAAGCACTTAGAGAATGCTCGTGAGTACGTCGCCTATGCTGCGGAAAGGATCGCAGAGTTGGAGACCGCACTGTATGGACAGGGCCCCGATCCAGTGTTGGAGTTGGATGCCCCAGAGCCAGAGGAGGACCCAGAAGAGGCGCCACCTGCACTCACGCCACAGCCACAGCAACAGCCAGATCCTGAGCCAGAGGAGGACGTCACATCGTCAACCACAGCTGCAGTTGCAGGGCATGACGATTGTTTCGCGCCTATGCCGCCACACCCGCCCTGAGGAGGCAGTGGAGGTTTTCTCGACGAGTGAGCGTAGGCGTTGTGGTTGAGACTCCTTCGTCGAGTCGCGTTATAGAATAAGAGTCACCCCTTTAGGCGTTAGACTCCAGTGTGAGACGATTTGGATTTTCATTGCTTGCTGAGTGTGCAGTATGTGTTGCAAGGCCTTTAGGCATTGTGAGCAACCATACGAAGTTATTATTATTAAATAATAAAGTTGGATATTTTTTAGTTACACTTTTCCCCGCATAAGTTTCCCTACCCTCTTGTCTATTCTTATTCCCTCTCATCTCTGAAACCTTGGAGTAATCGATAGATGGTGAACACCCGCGGAAACCTTGGAGGCAATGGAAGTGGGTCTCGCCCAGCTGGGAACCCTAATTATGGAGCACCTGCACCCCAGCCAGCACCGCCTGTTGACATGCAGAATTTTGGGGCTTTTCTTGCCGCACAGACCCAGTTGATGCATGCAATGATGCAGCAGATGCAACAGATTACTGCCCACGCCACTGCTAATCAGAATATTCAAGTCAATCAGGGACAACGCTAGAATTCAAGACTGTCAGAGTTCATGCGGACTCATCCACCCACTTTCTCTGGGAATGCCAATCCGTTGGAGGCCGATGATTGGTTAAGGTCAATTGAAAGGAAGCTACACATCGCCCAATGCATGGGAAATGAGAAGGTACTCTACGCTTCTCATCAGTTGGAAGGGACCGTCGCAGAATGGTGGGAGAAATTCTGCACCACGCGGGAGAACCCTTAGGACATCACTTGGGAGGAGTTTACAGCCGTATTTCGTCAGTATCACGTGCCTGAAGGAATTATGGACCTCAAGAAGGAAGAGTTCAGAGCACTGAAGCAAGGTAATCATCCGGTGGCCGAATACCTGAATAAGTTCACACAGCTTGCACGTTACGCACCTGAAGACGTAGCGACAGATAAGGCCAGACAGTCTCGCTTTATGAAGGGTTATCTCAGTTGAGAGCCCGTGTGGAAGGAAAGTGGAATTTCAAGCTACCGCCATTACAAATGGATAGTTGATGGTTAAAAGCGCAAAGGCAATCAGCATAGAGGATGTCTCAGTGGTGAACGAGTACCCAGATGTCTTTCCTGAAGATTTACTTGGTATGCCGCCCGATAAAGACATAGAGTTTGTGATAGAGCTTGTACCTGGTACAACGCCGATAGCAAAGAGACCCTATCAGATGTCCACCGAGGAATTGGTAGAGATGAAGAAGCAGCTTGAAGAGTTGATGGAGAAAGGATTCATCAGACCAAGTTCGTCGCCGTGGGGAGCGCCAGTTCTGTTCGTCAAGAAGAAGGACGGGAGCTTCAGGATGTGCATTGACTACCGTGCACTCAATGAAGTCACCGTGAAGAATAAGTACCCCCTACCCAGGATCGATGATCTGTTTAACCAGCTGAGAGGAGTCGGAGTTTTCTCCAAGATTGATCTGAGATCGAGATACCACCAGTTGAAGATCCGATCAGAGGATATTCCGAAGACCGCGTTTTCATCAAGATATGGACATTACGAGTTTACTGTGATGTCCTTCGGTCTGACGAATGCGCCAGCCTACTTCATGAACATGATGAATAAGGTGTTCATGGAATATTTGGACAAGTTTGTGGTTGTGTTCATAGATGATATCTTAGTCTACTTCAAGACAAAGGATGAACATGCAGAGCACTTGAGGCAAGTTTTGGAAAAGCTGAGGGAACAGCAACTCTTCGCTAAGTTTAGCAAGTGCGACTTTTGGAAGGACAAGGTGGAGTTCCTCGGACATGTAATGACCGCAGAAGGAGTCGCCGTTGACCCGAGCAAGGTGGAAGCTGTGCTACATTGGGACCAGCCGAAGACCGTGACCCAGATCCAGAGTTTCCTTGGAATGGCAGGTTACTACCGCCGCTTTATTGAAGGCTTTTCGACGATTGCGAGACCTCTTACGCAATTGTTGAAAAAGGAGATGAAGTTTGCATGGACGCCGGAGTGCGAGAAAGGTTTTCAAGAGCTGAAGAAACGATTGACATCAGCCCCGGTGTTGGTTCTACCGGATGTTAATCAGAGCTTCGATATTTATTATGACGCATCGTGCCAAGGACTTGGATGTGTGCTGATGCAGAGCGGAAAGGTCGTCGCTTATGCATCGAGGCAGTTGAGGCCGCATGAGGAGATTTATCCGACGCATGACCTAGAATTAGCAGCCATAGTGCATGCTTTGAAGTTGTGGCGTCACTATTTGATCGGAAACAGATGTGAGGTATATACGGACCATAAGAGCCTTAAGTATATCTTCACCCAATCAGACCTGAACATGAGGCAGAGGAGATGGCTAGAGCTGATCAAGGATTATAATGTTGGAATCCATTACCATCCTGGAAAGGCCAACGTGGTGGCCGAGCCCTGAGTCGGGAAAGCCATACCATAAACATGTTGATAGCCACGAGCCAGTAAGAGCTATGCAAGGATTTCCAGAGAATGCAGATTGAAGTGGTACCAGAAGGATTCCTGGCCGCATTAGAAGTGAAGCCTACTGTAACACCCCGGCATCTTGTATGCCTGAATGCTATCAAACATGAGCTAAACAACATCTAAATACCCTGAATTAAGGTAAAATACAGCAAAGGAGTAAATGCTAAAACCTGAAATTTCGGCAGCATCTCCTTTGTTTTAACATGATTTGAAGGAGCAACAACAATATAGCAATATATTGAATATGAGAGACAACTAAAAACAACAGTAATTAACGACTTAGCAACAATATAAGTCTAGTTTTAAACATGTAATGTCTCCAAGAGTCAAACGAACAATAGACTCTCATTTAGCAAAGCTAAACCTTAAAGCAATAATCATCACACGCAATTTATTATCAAAAACTAATTGAATGACTTGTGGAATCAAATGAGTGAAGCTACGTGCGGAAGTGTGACTATTTCCCTTCCCCACATGCCGGTCTCATGGTACCTAAAACAACAAGAAAACACAAGCGTGAGTTCGAAACTCAGCAAGCATATTGCAATGGTACAACAAGAACAATTACATGGCAATAATATCTCACATCATGTGAACCATCCCATTCATGATCATATATCATTATCATCATCATTATGTATGCAATGCAATGCTATGCTCATGTCTCCTTGGAAACTCATACCGGTATGGTTGAGTACACACCCGTCGGTGTGCACCCTCTCCCCCCTTCCATCCCGAAGATGGAGGGTGCCTACTCCTCGCTTCCGTTCACTGCGGTGAATGGAATCACGATGTAGGACTTACTCATTGGCTCTCCGGAATAGTCATAACTTTCTCACCGACCTTCCCCGGACTAGTTATGACTTTCTCACCGCCCGGGCCATGTAACATGCCATCTATGCAGTTATGCCAACATCATATTTAACTTGTACATTAACACATGGCATCATAACATAATAAACATGCTCATCATATCATTGGCAATCATTAAAGCATGGCAAGTGATCATATCATATAGTCAATTTCATCTATTCTCAACAAGCAACCTACAAATCGCTATCCATTACAATACACTTGCCTCAACCACGAGCAACGGATTGGCGTGAAGTAGAAGGCACTCCCGGGGTCACACCACCTGCACATAGGTACCACACACTCACAATCATGTCCACAAAATAGTACGCAAACCCTAATCTACCCTGACATTGCCAACTACTCGCAACACCCAAAAACAGAGGTTGTCCCGTCGGGACAGCAGCCTTCCAAAAGGCATAACTTGAGTTTTGGGACTCCGAATCAATTAAATGAGTACATCCTCGCGTAGCTTAGGAAATTTCCCAACTTTTTATAAGTATAAGGAAAGACTGATTCGGACTCTAAAGTGGTTTAATCTACAGAATACCGTAATCTATTCCATTCACGTCACAGATTTTAACACGCTCGGTAAAACAGCCATAACTTTCAAACGGCTGATCGGAATTGGACGTTCTTTATACCCACAGAAAGATATTGAAATTATCTACAACTTTTTCAACAAGCGGACGACCAAATTCGGAATCTAAATTGGCGAAAAACTAAACCCTAGGTCGACTGCTCATGCTGTCCAAAACAGAGAACGTGGCAACTTCTAGATCTAATCCAATCTACTCAATTCCAGCACCACCAATTGATCTAAAAACATGATATTGATCCTTAGAACAGTACCTAGCCCAACCCCAAGGATTCCCATGGCCATACCTTCGCCCGACGATCGAAAACCCAACGGATCTCCTCCCGGTTCGCGCAATCTCCTTCCTCGCTCCAAATCCACCGGATCTCCTCATCGCGGAGCGCTCCAATGGACGGATATTCGAGGTGTTGAGGTGGAGAACTCCCCTAGGGGCAGAAAGGGAGGTGGAGAGGGGAGGAGAGGGGTGGTAGCACCATGGGGGAAGATGGAGAGGAAGGGGAAGGGTGGAGGCGCATGGGGGGCTAGGGTGTGGCAGCTAGGGTTGGGAGAGGGAGTTTGGGGCGCACCAAGGGGTGGGGGCCAAATTTGGCTGCCCAAAAGTCCCCCCTGGGCCCAAACCCTTCCACCGAAGGCCCAACTCAACCCCCAAGGCCCAAAGTCCCCCGGAGAGGCCCAAACACCCGAAAACGGCCCAAAAACACGCTATAAACGGCATAACGTAAAGTTTTAACCTCCATTTACATATTTTATAATGTTTTGACCTCAACATCCACATTTTATAAGATTACGACACTCCGTGGTGTTACACCTAGAGGGTCAGATCCGAGAAGGACAGAAGGATGATGACAAGATCCGCAGGATTAAGTCCAAGATGGACGAGGGCAAGGCCAAAGACTTCAAACTGGACGAGCAGGGCACATTGTGGATGGAGGATCGAATTTGCGTGCCAAACAAGAAGGAGCTGAAGTAGTTGATCGTAGAGGAAGCCCATGACTCCAAGTACTCAATTCATCCGGGAAGTGCCAAGATGTACCAGGATTTGAAGGAAAGATTCTGGTGGCCAAGCATGAAGCGTGAAGTTGCCGAGCATGTTGCGTTGTGCGATATATGCCAGAGAGTCAAGGCAATTCATCAGAGGCCAGCGGGACTGCTGCAGCCGTTAAGGATACCTGAGTGGAAGTGGGAGGAAATCGGAATGGACTTCATTACCGGTTTGCCGAAAACCTAGGGTGGATATGACTCCATATGGGTTATAGTGGACCGCTTGACTAAGGTCGCCCATTTTATTCTAGTAAAGACCACTTACTCGGGAGATAAGTTAGCAGAATTGTACATGACCAGGATCGTTTGTTTGCATGGAGTGCCGAAGAAGATTGTATCGGACAGAGGTACCCAGTTTACCTTGAGGTTCTTGAATAAGCTGCATGAAGCCATGGGGACCCGTTTGAACTTCAGTACCGCCTATCATCCACAGACGGATGGACAGACTGAAAGAGTTAACCAGATACTAGAAGATATGTTAAGAGCATGTGCATTGGCTTACGCTACCTCTTGGGATAAAAGTCTGCCGTATGCTGAATTCAGCTACAACAATAGCTATCAAGCAAGCTTGCAAATGTCACCATTTGAGGCATTATATGGTCGTCATTATCGAACACTGTTGAACTGGAATGAGACGGGTGAACGCCGTGTCTTTGGATCGGACATTCCTCAAGAAGCCGAAGAACAGATTGCCATGATCCGAGAAAGATTAAAGATAGCTCAGTCAAGACAGAAGAGTTACGCTGATAACCATTGCCAAGACGTGAGTTTTGAACCAGAAGATTTCGTGTATCTCAGAGTCACACCACTCAAGGGAGTTAAGAGATTCCATGCCAAAGGGAAACTCGCGCCGCGATATGTTGGGCCATTCAAGGTTCTCAGTCGCAGAGGGGAAGTTGCGTACCAGCTAGAGTTACCGCCGTCACTAGCAGGAGTGCATGATGTATTCCACGTGTCCCAGCTGAAGAAGTGTCTCCGAGTACCTGATGAGCAAACACCGCTGGAGTCGATAGAACTGCGAGAGGATCTGACTTGTAAGGAGCACCCCGTTAAGGTTTTGGACACAATGGATCGAGAGACAAGGAATAAGTCAACCCGTTTCTGCAGAGTGCAATGGAGCAACCATGCAGAGAGTGATGCAACTTGGGAGCGCGAGGAGGATTTGAAGAAAAAATTTCCAAACCTATTCCTTAGTTAGCACTGAATCTCGGGGACGAGATTCTATTAAGGGGGGAGGTTTGTAACACCCCAATTTTTTCTTTTCATGAATTTAAATAAGATTTAGCACTTTTGTGAATTTTTGAAATTTTCCAGGATTTATTTGGAATTTATTCCCTTTTCAAATAATTAAAGAATTTAATTTTGCAAATAAAGTTTTGTTGGAAATATTTTATTTGAGTCCAAAATGTTCCAAAATATTTTCTAGAATTTTTCTGGAATTTTTCTAAGTGTTTTGCTATTTTTAATGAATTAAATGAATTTCTGGAAATTAATCGGATTATTTAATCGCTGGAAAAATCGAGTTGGTTTCACTGTTCATCCGTAGAGCGAACAGAGTCGGACTCGAGTCCGACCGGACAGCGTTCAACCGGACCGAGCCAACCTAACCCTTTAACCAGCGTGGCGGGATTTGGATCGAAATCCAACGGCCACGATTGAGCCACGTCGCCCGAACCCGAGCTCGACCGAGCCAGCCAGGTCGCCAGGCCAGACCCGAGCCCAAACCCCGTGATCGATCCAATGGTCCACATTGAGCCACGTCACCGAATCCGAATTGGATTCGGATTCCGCCGCCGCAGCCGGGTTTGCTAGGAACTCTATTCCATCTATTAGTATTCTCACCCCGGAACATCCTACTTCCGTTCGGAGTTCGGAACCAGGGGTTTGAACTAAAAGCATGTACTTAAGTCTTGCAATTCTCAAGTCATTTCTAGTAGCAAAGCCTTGCGAAACAAGCGAATCTGAAGCTCGAGTCAAACAAAGCATTGCAGTCTTGAGTTAACAAGTAACTTACCCAAGATGCGACGTCCGTAGCATTCTGCGGTGCATCTGCGGTGACATGGTTGACTCGGCCTCTCACCACGATGCAGGGTGTGGCTCTGATCTTTGGCGTCCTAGCTGGGGTGGTTCCTAGATTGAAGCGGCGGGGTCGCTCCTGCTTTGTCTTCTTCGAACAGCTGTTGGCAAAGTGTCACGGCTCGTTGCGATTATGTGGCGTCTCCTTGTTCCTTCTTTATTTGCTGGGGGTAGCGTTTCTAAGCGGGTGAGTGCAGTAGTTACGATTGGCAGGTCTTGGTCTTTGAGGATGGTGTCCTCGTTGCATTCGTGGTTGGAATCGAAGAATTGATTTGGTGCAACTCTCAGCGCCGTTGCGCTCGACGTGATCCTTCTTTGTTGCATCTGCGCTTCTGTTCTCATCCAGTTCCTTGCGCTTGTCCTCAAGAATAAGTGCCTTATTCACCAACTCTTGGAAATCTGGAAAGGTGTGGGTGATCAATCCTACTTGCAATCTGAGTTAAGTCCCTTCATGAAACGAGGTATGCGGATTTATCTGCCGCTACATCCTCAGTGCGTAGCGTGCTAGGCGTGTGAACTTGTTCGGGTAGTCGACCATCGGCCGATTACCTTGCTTGATGCTCTGAACTCCTCCTTCTTAAGGTCCATAATTCCTTCAGGCACGTGATCTTTGTCGGAATGCATTTGTGAACTCTTCCCAAGTGATATCTTGAGGGTTCTCCTCCGTAGCACAAGTTCTCCCACCATTCGGTAATGTTCCTTCCAACCGATGAGAAGCGTAAAGTACCTTCTCATTCCCTATGCATTGAGCTATGTGTAGCTTCCTCTCAATTGATCTTAACCAATCGTCGGCCTCCAGCGGATTGGCATTCCCGAAGAAAGTGGGTGGGTGAGTCCTCATGAACTCGGCGACCTTGTATTCTCGGCGTGGTCACGATTAACTTGATTAGCGGTGGCCTGGCGATGACGTGCTTTGCATTTGTTGCATCATAGCATGCATCAATCGGTCTGAGCGACAAGAAATGCTCCAAAATTCTGCACATCGATGGCGGTGCTTGGTGCTCCATCATTGGGGTTTTCTGTTGGGCGAGATCCACTCCCATTGCTTCCAAAGTTCCACGGGTGTTCACCATCTGTCCGATTTGCTCTAGGTTTAGAGATGAGAGGGAAACAAGAATAGACAAGTAGTATGGAACTTATGCGAGGCGAAAGGGGTAACTTTAAGGTCCATCTTTATTATTAATAACTTGGTATGGCTGCTTACAATGCCTAAGGGCCTTGCAACACATCTTGCACACTCGACAAACAAAGCAAATCCGTCGAACTAACTCACGGAGTCTAACGCCTAAAGGGTGACTCTTTATTTTACGACGCTGACTCGGCGAAGGAGTCTCACTATAGAACCTAAGCTCACTCATCGAAAACCTCCACGGCACGGAGTGCGGGTCGCGGCATAGGCGCGAACGATCGCCATGTCCAGCGACTATGTCATCTGTGGTAGTCGAAGAAGCGGTGTCCTCATCGAGATCGACTCCTCTGGATCACGGCTCAGTGTAGCTCAAATCTGGCTCGGGTCCGGTCCGGTACAAAGTCATTTCCAACTCGTCAATCCTTCGTAGAAGGTGTGCCACATACTCTGAGCTTCCCGCCATCTGTTCTTCTCGTCGTGATTTCCTTGCGGGCCTTACGTGAGCTCCTTGCTTGTATTATCTAGTACATCCTCTGGGCGACGCATTTAATCGTGCCAAGCGTGTAACCGTGGCATTCTCGTCTGAATCGTCTTCGGGTCAAGAAGGTTATCGCTGCGCGGATGGTATGAACACCGTACTCTCCAACTCTCTGGCGTAGACACGGGTAATGTGCCGCATTGCTCGTCGTGAAACTTCTTGGATACCCATCTGCATTGTAGACCTTCTAGCAGTGCAGTGTATCGGGCGATTGCCTGGGCCCCTCTTCCTGGCAGGTACCTCAATCTTTACGTCACAAGCCTTGATCAATCCTGCTTGCCTGATCACTTCCACTTGGTATTGGGGCTTCTCAAAATCTCCGAGAGTCTGTAGCATATGCCAAAGTTCCGCGGCGTGACCACTTCCCAGATCAACGTAGTTGAACTCTTCCTCCATCTGTCTGGCGTGCTTTACGTAAGAACTCGAAATTTTCAAATTGTGACAAGGTAAGGGAAAATTTCAGCAAGAGACGAGAAAAGAGAGAAGGGGATAAGTCGAGATGTCATTTCTTGTCTTCACAAATTTTTAGCTTTAGAAAATAGGTTTTATCCTCACTACGACCATTCTAGCTTAGGGTTGAGCCTACTGATCAAGTATGGCTCGATACCACCTCTGTCGGGACCCCGAATTTGCAAATCCGACCCTCTGTGTATTCGGCACTAGTCGAGAACGCGCTTAGTGCACACTGATCTTAACATCGGTATATATCACAATCATACCATACGATACTATCAAAGTACTTTATTTAAATAATCAAAGGGTTACTCGACCTTATGGCCAAGTTACAAATATATGCCTTGCAAGGCGAAACTTATTAAAAGAGAAATAGCAAAATGAAAATCAAATAAACTTCGTGGCGCCATCCAAAGATACCACGAGGCAACCGATCGGGCTCGCATCCTAAATGGCCGGGTCCTCTTGGAGTTCCTCACTCCGAATCGGGCGTAATCTCCTCTTCAACTGATATTGTGTTGAGGCAAGGGTGAGTACTTGGTACTCAAAGCAAGTCATGCAGAATGCAAGCTAATATACTATATGCATGGCTTAGTACAAAGGAATAGCTTAAGGTATATTTATGTAAATGACTTTGACAAGTAATATAAGTAGATTCAAAGCAAAGGTATAGAAATAAGTAAAAGCATAAATAACTTTTCAAGAAGTTCAAATAACATTTTTCCCCATCCTAAACCATATTTCCATCATCTTCCTTGTTAAACCAACCCATCTTTTCAAATCCAAGTTATTTTGAAAATCTAACCCTTGATTGTAATTCAGAGCATTGTCGATCAAGTGGACTCGGCTATTCAAATAGATTCTACACTCTGCAGAGGTTATGCACTTTACCCACAAGATACAATCCACTCACCACGTCGGCCGTGAATCGCCATACAAGAGTATGCGAATGAGCGATCATAACAAAGCCTTCGGAAGCCTCAAACAACACAGGTGGTCCTCTCCAGACGTGCTCTACACCATCCCTTCCCTTAGCCAAGGCGAAGTATGGGACCAACACACCGTTAGATGGGTATCCGGCCACGACCACGATACGCTCCCTGCACAATCACACAAACGGTGTAATCGACACCTGAGGCTCCACAAGTGAGTCCTTAGCGACTTAGTCAACTAGGGCCGTCCCATTCGACCATGTGGTTGCAAGTATGACCCAGTTCAAAGGCTTGCAAGGTTAAGTCCTTAGAGTGACCAGGGCAAGACTACGAAAAACCAAATCAACACTCCCAATGCCACAAGCGGCCCACTGATTACTCTTGCCACATGCCCCTAAAATCAGCTTATCAAACCCGATTGATTACCATGCACCACGTGCCATCAACATCACATGATACTTTTCCAAAACAGGTTCAATATATCATTAAGTCCATATTAGCATTTGATTGTCCAAAAATCATGTCATGAGCACGAGCGTGTCTAAGCAAAGATACTACAACGATCTAAACCCATGTTGGCAATTTAATAATGTCCAACTAGTAAACCACAACTAGGGTGACAAGGGATCATGGCACATACTTAAGTAATCAAGGTGTCATATAGCAAATTGGTATTTATCTAACCCCTGAGTTTAAACCAAAGTATCTTTCTAATTGAACTAGCATGCAATAGTTTAAATCAAAATAGATTTGAAATAGGATCAACATGGTCAAAGCACAACTTGCCTTCAAAAAGCACTTGCTCTTGGTCTTGAGTTGGATCTGAGTCAATACTTCTCCTTCGAATCCCTCCCAAGCACTTCAACGTCTACTCGTAAAGCGTGCAAATAGCAAATACACAAATGAACACTATGCAAAAAGATCCCAAAACTCCAAATAAAATCCATAAACAGAGAGAACATAATTTTTACGGATTTTTTAGAAACTGCCAGATAAATCAAATTTGGAGTTAAAGCATTAAAAGTTATGATTATTTAAAGTTTAAATAATCAATTAAATAATTTTACAGAGAAAAACTTTAGTCCAAAAATTAAATAAAATTCATATCTAGGTAGATCTCAATTTTATACAAATTTAGAAATTTGAATCGCTCAAATCGGAGTTGAAGCATAAAAGTTATAAGCGTTTGAAGTTTGAATCTAAATTTGAATCAATATTTCGAATTAATAAATCATTTTCTTTTTTCTGGAAATTAATTATTGCGTCAAGATGGACACGTGGCAGCCTCGATTGGCCTTTGACGCCAGCCGGTCCATGGACTTGGTCCACGCCGGCTTGGGTCTACCGTGGACTCGGTCCACGACTTCACGTGTTCCGACATGTGGGCCCTCTCGGGTGACGTCATCGCCGACGTCGGCCGGGCTCACCACTGCAGTCTTGTGAGTGGGACCCATTGTGACGTCATGGGTGACGTCGGCGCTGGCGGGTCGACCAGCGACATGCGGCCCCTTCGACACGCGCGGGCGGCGTCGGCGTCATTACACGACGCGTGCGGCGCGTTGACCGCTGGCGGTCCATCTTCCCGACACGTGGCGCAATCTCACCGTTGGTTTGAAAATCAACGCGCGGATTAGATCCAGGGTTAACACGTTGAAACTACTCGTTGCTCGTGGGCGTTCGATCTAGATCGGACGGTCGAGATCTAATCCTATATTCGCCTTTGCTACAACACGCGTGGCAATTGTGAACCGTTGGATCTTGATCCAACGATCCGAATCTAATCGGGTTTGGGAACACGTGAGCTCACCTCAACCGTCCGACCGATCCGACGGTCCTCCGAGCTCGCGGACGGCGATGGCTTCACGGCTGGCGGCTTGACCGAGACGGGGCGACGACGAGCCCGACGGGCGTTTGGGGCGGCTCCGGCGAGATGAAGCCTCCTTCGGCGCGTCTGCGTCGCGAGGACTCGGATCTGGGCTCCTTCGGCGGAAGACGACGGACGACGGCGAAACCGGCCAAACCGCGGCGGAGAGGAAGAGACAACTCCGGCGAGCGATTGCAGCTCAACGGTGGCGCTCGGCGAGATGGCTCGGGGGAACGGGTGCGCAAGGATGAGGGCAACCTCGGGGGACGTCTCACGCTTTAAATAGCCTCGGCGTCCGTGCCCTAGACGGAAACCTAGTTCGCTACGGCGGCGGGCGCGGCGGCGAAGTCCGGCTCGGACTCGGCGAAGACGACGAAATCGTGGCCGTCCACGTGGCGCGATCAACGACCACGATCGCCGGGCGCGATCGGATCCGGCCGATTGCGGCTCGGCCGAATGCAGGCGGATCTCGGCCGTTGGATCTTGATCCAACGGTTGGGATTGATTAGGAGTTAGAGTGGGTTCGATCGAGTCAATCGGCTCGGTCGGACTCGAGTCCGACTTCGGTCGGATGAGCGATTTGACCGAGTTGGATTTTCCAGCGATTTAATATTTAAAATAATTCGATAATTCATTTAATTCATTAAAAATAGCAAATGACTCAGAAAAATTCCAGAAAAATTCTGGAAAATACTTTGGATCATTTTGGACCCAAATAAAATATTTCCAACAAAATTTCATTTGCAAAATTAAATTCTTTAATTATTTCAAAATGGAATAAATTCAAATAAATTCCAAATAAATCCAAATAAATTCCAGAAAATTCCAAAAATTCACCAAAGTGCCAAATCACACATGAATTTAAGAAAAGCAAAATTTTGGGATGTTACAAACCTCCCCCCCTTAATAGAATCTCGCCCCGAGATTCGTGGCTTACTAAAGGAATAGGTTTGGAAACTCTTTCTTCAAATCCTCTTAGCTCCCAAGTCGCCGCTTTCCTCATGGTTGCTCCAATCGAACTCTACGAAACGGGTTGACTTGTTTCTAGTTTCTCGATCCATTGTGTCTAGAATCCTCACAGGATGTTCCTTATAAGTCAAATCCTCTTGCAACTCAATTGACTCTAGCGGTGTCTGCTCTCAGAACTCGAGACACTTCTTTAATCGGGACACATGGAATACATCATGTACTCCTGCCAACGATCGTGGCAACTCGGTGATAAGCAACTTCACCTCTGCGACTCAAAATCTTAAATGGTCCAACATAGCAGAGTGCGAGTTTCCCTTTGGCATGGAACCTCTTAACTCCCGAGGGGCGTAACTCGAGGTATACAAAGTCTTACGGTTCAAAACTCAAATCTCGGCGACGATTGTCGACATAACTCTTCTCGCCGAGATTGGGCTATCTTCAACCTTTCCTAATCATAGCAATCGCTTCTTGACCTCTTGAAGAATATCAGGCCCAAAGACACGGGCGCACGGTCTCATTCCAATTCAATGGTGTCCGATAGGGTCGACCATACAGTGCCTCAAAAGGTGACATCTGTAAACTAGCCTGATAACTATTGTTGTAACTGAACTCGGCATACGGCAAACTCTTATCCCAAGAGGTAGCATAAGCTAATGCACAAGCTCTTAGCATATCCTCCAGAATCTGGTTGACTCTTTGGCCCGCCCATCCGTCTGTGGATGATAAGGCATCTTGAAGTTCAAACGGGTCCCCATGGCTTCATGCAACTTATTCCAAAACCTTGAGGTAAATTGGGTACCTCATCGTCCGATACAATCCTCTTTGGCACTCCGTGCAAACAAACAATCCCGATCATGTACAACTCGCTTAACTTATCTCCCGAGTAAGTGGTCTTCACGGGGATAAAATGGGCTACTTTAGTCAAGCGATCCACTATAACCCATATGGAGTCATAACCTCCTTGAGTCTTCGACAAGAACCGGTAATGAAATCCATTCCGATTTCCTCCCACTTCCACTCGAGGTATTTTCGGTACGTGTAGCAATCCTGCCTGGTCTCTCGATGCATTGCCTTGACTCTCGGCATACGTCGCACAATGCAACATGCTCGGCAACATCACGTTACAAACTAGGCCACCAGAAACTATCCTTAATATCCTGATACATCTAGTCGCTTCCAGGATTAATCGAGTACTTATAGTAATGGGCTTCTTCGAATCGATTGCTTTAACTCCTTTTGTTAGGCACACAAATGCGATCCTTCATCCATAACGTGCCTTGCTCTTCTAGCTTGAAATCATTTGCCTTGCCTTCCTCCATTTTGGACTTAATCCTACGGATCTTTTCATCATCCTTCTGTCCTTCTCGGATCTGTTCCTCTAAAGTAGGCTTTACTTCCAAGGCGGCCAAGAATCCGCTAGGTACAACCTCAATCTTTATTTTCTGGAAATCCTCACATAACTCATCCTGACTTGTGGCTAGCAACGTACTCACGGTATGGCTCTTCCGACTCAGAGCATCGGCTACTACGTTGGCCTTCCCAGGATGGTAATGGATTCCAACATTATAGTCCTTGATCAACTCTAGCCATCTCCTTTGCCTCATATTCCAGATCATTTGGGTGAATATGTACTTAAGGCTTTTATGATCCGTATATACCTCACATCTGCTTCCAATCGAGATAGTGACGCCATATCTTCAAAGCATGCACTACGGCAGCCTAACTCTAGGTCATGTGTCGGATAATTTTCCTCATGCGGCCTCAATCGCCTTGATGCATAAGCGGCGACCTTTCCATTCTGCATCAAAGACACATCCAAGTCCTTGGCGCGATGCGTCACAATAAATATCGAAGCTTTGAGCAACATCCTAGAGAACTAACACCTGCTGATGTCAATCGCTTCTTCAGCTCTGAAATCCTTCCTCACATTCTCAAGCGCCCATGCAAACTTCTTTTCCTTCTTCAAAGCAATTGCGTAAGAGGTTTCGCAATTGTCGAAAAGCCTTCGATGAAACGGGCGGTAATATCCTCGCCATTCCAAGGAAACTCGAACTGGGTCACAGTCTTCTACTGTTCCCAATGTAACACAGCCTTCTACTTTGCTTGGATCTCTGGCGACTCCTTCTGCGGTCATCACATGTCCAAGAAACTCCACCTTGTCCTTCCAAAAATCACACTTGCTGAACTTGGCGAAAAGTTGTCGTTCCTCGGCTTTTCCAAAACTCGCCTTAAGTGTTCGGCATGTTCATCCTCTGTCTTGGAGTAGATTAGGATATCGTCTATGAACACGACGACAAACTTGTCCAAATATTCCATGAACACCTTATTCATCATATTCATGAAATAAGCTGGCGCATTCGTTCGACCCAAAGGACATAATCGTAAACTTCGTAATGTCCATATCTTGACGAGAATGCGATCTTGAATATCTTACGATCGGATCTTCAATCGATGGTATCCCGATCTCGAGATCAATCTTGGAAAACTCCGGCTCCTCTTAATCGATCAAACAAATCATCAATCCTGGGTAGCGGATACTTATTCTTCACGGTGACTTCATTGAGTGCACGATAGTCAATGCACATCCCGAAACTCCGTCCTTCTTCTTGACAAACAAAACCGGTGCTCCCCACGGCGACTAACTCGGTTACGATAAATCCTTTCTCCATTAACTCTTCTAGCTTTGTTTCTTCATCTCTACCAACTCCTCGGTAGACATCCGATAGGGTCTCTTTGCTATCGGTCTTTGTGCAGATACAAGTTCTATCACAAACTCTATGTCCTCGTCTCAAGGCATACTGTAGATCCTCGGAAAAGCGTCTGGGTACTCATTCACTACCGGACATCCTCTATGCTGATTGCCTTGGTACTGTTAACCATCAACTGTCCATCTCTAATCGCGGTGGCTTGAAATTCCACTTTCTTCCCACACGGGCTCTCAATCGAGATAGTCCTTCGTCCACAATCCAATCTGACCTTGTGCTTGGATAACCAATCCATTCCCAATATAACATCTAAGGTGCAGGTCTCCAAAATTATAAGGTTTGCTAGGAACTCTATTCCATCTATTAGTATTCTCACCGGAACATCCTACTTCCGCTCGGAGTTCGAACCAGGGGTTTGAACTAAAAGCATGTACTTAAGTCTTGCAATTCTCAAGTCATTTCTAGTAGCAAAGCCTTGCGAAACAAGCGAATCTGAAGCTCGAGTCAAACAAAACTGTTGCAGTCTTGAGTTAACAAGTAACTTACCCGGATGACGTCCGTAGCATTCTGCAGTGCATCTGCGGTGACATGGTTGACTCGGCCTCTCACCACGCAGTGCAGGGTGTGGCTCCTGGTCTTTGGCGTCCTAGCTGGGTGGTTCCTAGATTGAAGCGAATCGGGTCGCTCTGCTGTCTTCTTCGGGCAATCATTGGCAAAGTGTCACGGCTCGTTGCCGATTGTAACGGCGTCTCAACATGTTCGCTTCTTGCACTGAGGTAGCGTTTCTAAGCGGGGCTGAAGTGCAGTAGTTACGATTGGCGTGTCTTGGTGCTGGGGATGGTGTCCTCGTTGCATTACGTGGTTGGAATCAGAAGAATTGATTTGGTGCAACTCTCAGCGCATGCGCGCTCCTCGACGTGATCCTTCTTTGTTGCATCTGCGCTTCTGTTCTCATCCAGTTCCTTGCGCTTGTCCTCAAGAATAAGTGCCTTATTCACCAACTCTTGGAAATCCGGAAAGGTGTGGGTGATCAATCCTACTTGCAATCTGAGTTAAGTCCCTTCATGAAACGAGACTGCCTGGATTTATCCGTCGCTACATCCTCGGTGCGTAGCGTGCTAGCTGTGTGAACTTGTTCGTAGTCGACCACCGGTGATTACCTTGCTTGATGCTCTGAACTCCTCCTTCTTAAGGTCCATAATTCCTTCAGGCACGTGATCTTGTCGGAATGCACGTGTGAACTCTTCCCAAGTGATATCTTGAGGGTTCTCCTCAGTGGCACAGTTCTCCCACCATTCGTAATTTGTTCCTTCCAAGCGATGAGAAGCGTAAAGTACCTTCTCATTCCCTATGCATTGAGCTATGTGTAGCTTCCTCTCAATTGATCTTAACCAATCGCCGGCCTCCAACGGATTGGCATTCCCAGAGAAAGTGGGTGGGTGAGTCCTCATGAACTCGACACCTTGTATTCGGCGTGGTCCCCGATTAACTTGATTAGCGGTGGCCTGAGCAAAGGACGTGCTGCATTTGTTGCATCATAGCATGCATCAACTGGTCTGAGCAGCAAGAAATGCTCCAAAATTCTGCACATCCATGGCGGTCTGGTGCTCCATCATTGGGGTTTTCATGGGCGAGATCCACTCCCATTGCTTCCAAAGTTCTACGGTGTTCACCATCTCGCCGATTTGCTCTAGGTTTAGAGATGAGAGGGAAACAAGAATAGACAAGTAGTATGGAACTTATGCGGGGCGAAAGGGTAACTTTAAGGTCCATCTTTATTATTAATAACTTGGTATGGCTGCTTACAATGCCTAAGGGCCTTGCAACACATCTTGCACACTCGGCAAACAAAGCAAATCCAAATCGAACTAACTCGAGTCTAACGCCTAAAGGGTGACTCTTTATTTTCTGACGCTGACTCGGCGAAGGAGTCTCACTATAGAACCTAAGCTCACTCATCGAGAAAACCTCCACGGCACGAGTGCAGGTGCGGCATAGGCGCGAAACTTGATCGCCATGTCCAGCGACTATGTCATCTGTGGTAGTCGAAGAAGCGGTGTCCTCATCGAGATCCGACTCCTACGGATGCGGCTCGTGTAGCTCAAATCTTTGGCTCTGGAGTGCAGTCAGTACAAAGTCATTTCCAACTCGTCAATCCTTCGTAGAAGGTGTGCCACATACTCTGAGCTTCCCGCCATCTGTTCTTCTCTGTCGTGATTTCCTTGCGGGCCTTACGTAGCTCCTTGCTTGTATTATCTAGTACATCCTCCTGGCGACGACGAATCGTGCCAGCTGTATGCAAGTGGCATTCTCGCCCCGAATCGTCTTCGGGTCAAGAAGGTTATCGCTCGCAGCGGATGGTAGCAGAACACCGTACTCTCAACTCTCTGGCGTAGACACGGGTAATGTGCCGCATTGCTCGTCGTGAAACTTCTTGGATACCCATCTGCATTGTAGACCTTCTAGCAGTGCAGTGTATCGGGCGATTGCCTGGGCCCCTCTTCCTGGCAGGTACCTCAATCTTTACGTCACAAGCCTTGATCAATCACGCTTGCACGATCACTTCCACTTGGTATTGGGGCTTCTCAAAATCTCCGAGAGTGTAGCATATGCCAAAGTTCCATGGCGTGACCACTTCCCCGATCAACGTAGTTGAACTCTTCCTCCATCTGTCACAAGCGTGCTTTACATAAGAACTCGAAATTTTCAAATTGTGACAAGGTAAGGGAAAATTTCAGCAAGAGACGAGAAAAGAGAGAAGGGGATAAGTCGAGATGTCATTTCTTGTCTTCACAAATTTTTAGCTTTAGAAAATAGGTTTTATCCTCACTACGACCATTCTAGCTTAGGGTTGAGCCTACGGTCAAGTATGGCTCTGATACCACCTCTGTCGGGACCCCGAATTTGCAAATCCGGACCCTCTGTGTATTCAGCACTAGTCCAGGAACGCGCTAGTGCACACAGTCTTAACATCGGTATATATCACAATCATACCATACGATACTATCAAAGTACTTTATTTAAATAATCAAAGGGTTACTCGACCTTATGGCCAAGTTACAAATATATGCCTTGCAAGGCGAAACTTATTAAAAGAGAAATAGCAGCAGCGGAAAATCAAATAAACTTCTTGTCGACATCCATTATACCACAGGCAACTGATCGGGCTCGCATCCCTAAGTAGCCGGGTCCTCTTGGAGTTCCTCCTCCAAATCGGCGTAATCTCCTCTTCAAGCGATATTGTGTTGAGGCAAGGGTGAGTACTTGGTACTCGACAAGTCATGCATGAATGCAAGCTAATATACTATATGCATGGCTTAGTACAAAGGAATAGCTTAAGGTATATTTATGTAAAATGACTTTTGACAAGTAATATAAGTAGATTCAAAGCGGTAGAAATAAGTAAAGCATAAATAACTTTTCAAGAAGTTCAAATAACATTTTTCCCCATCCTAAACCATATTTCCATCATCTTCCTTGTTAAACCAACCCATCTTTTCAAATCCAAGTTATTTTCAGAAAATCTAACCCTTGATTTGTAATTCAGAGCATTGTCGATCTGCGTGGACTCGGCTATTCAAATAGATTCTACACTCTGCAGAGGTTATGCACTTTACCCACAAGATACAATCCACTCACCACGTCGGTAGTGAATCGCCATACAAGAGTATGCGAATGAGCGATCATAACAAAGCCTTTCGGAAGCCTCAAACAACACAGGTGGTCCTCTCAGACGTGCTCTACACCATCCCTTCCCTTAGCCAAGGCGAAGTATGGGACCAACACACCGTTAGATGGGTATCGGCCACGACCACGATACGCTCCCCGCACAATCACACAAGCGGTGTAATCGACACCACGAGGCTCCACAAGTGAGTCCTTAGCGACTTAGTCAACTAGGGCCGTCCCATTCCAGCCATGTGGTTGCAAGTATGACCCAGTTCAAAGGCTTGCAAGGTTAAGTCCTTAGAGTGACCAGGGCAAGACTACAGAAAAACCAAATCAACACTCCCAATGCCACAACTGGCCCCTGATTACTCTTGCCACATGCCCGATAAAATCTGTTTATCAAACCCAGTTGATTACCATGCACCACGTGCCATCAACATCACATGATACTTTTCCAAAACAGGTTCAATATATCATTAAGTCCATATTAGCATTTGATTGTCCAAAATCATGTCATGAGCACGTGCTTGAGTCTAAGCAGATACTACAACGATCTAAACCCATGTTGGCAATTTAATAATGTCCAACTAGTAAACCACAACTAGGGTGACAAGGGATCATGGCACATACTTAAGTAATCAAGGTGTCATATAGCAAATTGGTATTTATCTAACCCCAGGTTTAAACCAAAGTATCTTTCTAATTGAACTAGCATGCAATAGTTTAAATCAAAATAGATTTGAAATAGGATCAACATGGTCAAAGCACAACTTGCCTTCAAAAAGCACTTGCTCTTGGTCTTGAGTTGGATCTGAGTCAATACTTCTCCTTCGAATCCCTCAGGCACTTCAACGTCTACTCGTAAAGCGTGCAAATAGCAAATACACAAATGAACACTATGCAAAAGATCCCAAAACTCCAAATAAAATCCATAAACAGAGAGAACATAATTTTCTGGATTTTTAGAAACTGGAATAAATCAAATTTGGAGTTAAAGCATAAAAGTTATGATTATTTAAAGTTTAAATAATCAATTAAATAATTTTACAGAGAAAAACTTTAGTCCAAAAATTAAATAAAATTCATATCTAGGTAGATCTCAATTTTATACAAATTTAGAAATTTGAATCGCTCAAATCGGAGTTGAAGCATAAAAGTTATAAGCGTTTGAAGTTTGAATCTAAATTTGAATCAATATTTCGAATTAATAAATCATTTTCTTTTTGGAAATTAATTATTGCGTCGGCATGGACACGTGGCAGCCTCGATTGGCTGCTTGGCGTCGGCCGGTCCATGGACTTGGTCCACGCTCGGCTTAGGTCTACCAGTGGACTCGGTCCACGACTTCACGTGTTTCTTGACATGTGGGCCCTCTCGGGTGACGTCATCGGCGTCGGCGGGGCTCGGCCGCAGTCTTTGACAGTGGGACCCATTGTGACGTCATGGGTGGCGTCGGCGCTGGCGAAGTCGACCAGCGACATGCGGCCCCTCCGACCGCGCGGGCCCGCGTCTGGCCACACGCACGCGCGTGGGCGGCGTTGACCGCGGTCCATCTTCCCGACACGTGGCGCAATCTCAGCCGTTGGTTTGAAAATCAACGGCGCGGATTAGATCCAGGGTTAACACGTTGAAACTACTCGTTGCTCGTGGGCCGTTCGATCTAGATCGGACGGTCCAGATCTAATCCTATATTTGCACTGCTACAACACGTGGCAATTGTGAACCGTTGGATCTTGATCCAACGATCCAGATCTAATCGGGTTTGGGAACACGTGAGCTCACCTCAACCGTCCGATCTGGATCCGACGGTCCTCCGAGCTCGCGGACGGCGATGGTTTACTTCAGCGGCTGGCTTGGCCGGAGACGGGACGACGACGAGCCCGACGGGCGTTTGGGGCGTGCTCGGCCGAGATGAAGCCTCCTTCGTGCGCCTCGTCGCGGGACTCCGGATCTGGGCTCCTTCGGCGGAAGACGACTGACGACGGGCGAAACCGCGCAAACCGCAGCGGAGGAAGAGACAACTCCGCGAGCGATTGCAGCTCAACGGTGGCGGCTCGGCGAGATGGCTCGGGGGAACGGGTGCGCAAGGATGAGGGCAACCTCGGGGGACGTCTCACGCTTTAAATAGCCTCGGCGTCCGTGCCCTAGACGGAAACCTAGTTCGCTCACGGCAAGGCGCGGCGGCGAAGTCGGCTCGGACTCGGCGAAGACGGCGAAATCGTGGCCGTCCCACGTGGCGCGATCAACGGCCACGATCGCGCAGCGCGATCGGATCCGGCCCGCCGGCTTACGGCCGAGACGGGCGGATCTCGGCCGTTGGATCTTGATCCAACGGTTGGGATTGATTAGTGGTTAGGAGTGGGTTCGGTCGAGTCAAGCGGCTCAAGGTCGGACTCGAGTCCGACTTCGGTCGGATGAAACGATACTTGACCCGAGTTGGATTTTCCAGCGATTTAATATTTAAAATAATTCGATAATTCATTTAATTCATTAAAAATAGCAAATGACTCAGAAAAATTCCAGAAAAATTCGGAAAATACTTTGGATCATTTTGGACCCAAATAAAATATTTCCAACAAAATTTCATTTGCAAAATTAAATTCTTTAATTATTTCAAAATGGAATAAATTCAAATAAATTCCAAATAAATCCAAATAAATTCCAGGAAATTCCAAAAATTCACCAAAGTGCCAAATCACACATGAATTTAAGAAAAGCAAAATTTTGGGATGTTACAAACCTCCCCTTAATAGAATCTCGTCCCAGAGATTCGTGGCTTACTAAAGGAATAGGTTTGGAAACTCTTTCTTCAAATCCTCTTCGCTCCCAAGTCGCCGCTTTCCTCATGGTTGCTCCACTGAACTCTACAGAAACGGGTTGACTTGTTTCTAGTTTCTCGATCCATTGTGTCTAGAATCCTCACAGGATGTTCCTTATAAGTCAAATCCTCTTGCAACTCAATTGACTCTAGCGGTGTCTGTTCCTCAGGAACTCGGAGACACTTCTTTAACTGGGACACATGGAATACATCATGTACTCCTGCCAACGACTGTGGCAACTCCAGCTGATAAGCAACTTCACCTCTGCGACTCAAAATCTTAAATGGTCCAACATAACGGGGTGCGAGTTTCCCTTTGGCATGGAACCTCTTAACTCCCCTGAGAGGCGTAACTCTGAGGTATACAAAGTCTTCTGGTTCAAAACTCAAATCTCGGCGACGATTGTCAACATAACTCTTCCGCCGAGATTGGGCTATCTTCAACCTTTCCTAATCATAGCAATCTGCTTCTTGACCTCTTGAAGAATATCAGGCCCAAAGACACGGCGCCACGGCCTCATTCCAATTCAATGGTGTCCGACAGTGGTCGACCATACAAAGTGCCTCAAAGGTGACATCTCAGAACTAGCCTCGATAACTATTGTTGTAACTAAACTCGGCATACGGCAAACTCTTATCCCAAGAGGTAGCATAAGCTAATGCACAAGCTCTTAGCATATCCTCCGAGAATCTGGTTGACTCTTTCGGTCTGCCCATCCGATGCATGGATGATAAGTCACATCTTGAAGTTCAAACGGGTCCCCATGGCTTCATGCAACTTATTCCAAAACCTTGAGGTAAATTGGGTACCTCTGTCCGATACAATCCTCTTTGGCACTCGTGCAAACAAACAATCCTCGATCATGTACAACTCGCTAACTTATCTCCCGAGTAAGTGGTCTTCACGGGGATAAAATGGGCTACTTTAGTCAAGCGATCCACTATAACCCATATGGAGTCATAACCTCCTTGAGTCTTGACAAACCGGTAATGAAATCCATTCCGATTTCCTCCCACTTCCACTCAGGTATTTTCGGTAATGTAGCAATCCTGCTGGTCTACGATGCATTGCCTTGACTCTCCGGCATACGTCGCACAATGCAACATGCTCGGCAACTTCACGTTTCATACTCGGCCACGAATCTCTCCTTGAGATCCTGATACATCTTGGCGCTTCGAGGATGAATCGAGTACTTTAGAGTCATGGGCTTCTTCCAGAATCAGTTGCTTTAACTCCTTTTTGTTAGGCACACAAATGCGATCCTTCATCCATAACGTGCCTTGCTCGTCTAGCTTGAAATCCTTTGCCTTGCCTTCCTCCATTTTGGACTTAATCCTACGGATCTTGTCATCATCCTTCTGTCCTTCTCGGATCTGGTCCTCTAAAGTAGGCTTTACTTCCAAGGCGGCCAAGAATCCGCTAGGTACAACCTCAATCTTTATTTTCCGAAATCCTCACATAACTCATCCTCGACTTGTGGCTAGCAACGTACTCACGGTATGGCTCTTCCGACTCAGAGCATCGGCTACTACGTTGGCCTTCCCAGGATGGTAATGGATTCCAACATTATAGTCCTTGATCAACTCTAGCCATCTCCTTTGCCTCATATTCAGATCTGACTGGGTGAATATGTACTTAAGGCTTTTATGATCCGTATATACCTCACATCTGTTTCCAATCAGATAGTGACGCCATATCTTCAAAGCATGCACTACGGCGCTAACTCTAGGTCATGTGTCGGATAATTTTCCTCATGCGGCCTCAAGCGCCTTGATGCATAAGCGGCGACCTTTCCATTACGCATCAAGACACATCCAAGTCCTTGGCGCGATGCGTCACAATAAATATCGAAGCTTTGAGCAACATCCGGTAGAACTAACACGGTCTTGATGTCAATCGCTTCTTCAGCTCTGAAATCCTTCCTCACATTAAGGCCCATGCAAACTTCTTTTCCTTCTTGACAATTGCGTAAGAGGTTTCGCAATTGTCGAAAAGCCTTCGATGAAACGGCGGTAATATCCTGCCATTCCAAGGAAACTCCGAATCTGGGTCACGATCTTGGTGTTCCCAATGTAACACACTTCTACTTTGCTTGGATCTCTGGCGACTCCTTCATGCCGGTCATCACATGTCCAAGAAACTCCACCTTGTCCTTCCAAAAATCACACTTGCCGAACTTGGCGAAAAGTTCTTTGTTCCTCGACTTTTCCAAAACTTCGCCTTAAGTGTTCGGCATGTTCATCCTCTGTCTTGGAGTAGATTAGGATATCGTCTATGAACACGACGACAAACTTGTCCAAATATTCCATGAACACCTTATTCATCATATTCATGAAATAAATTTGGCGATTCGTTAAATTTCAAAGGACATAATCGTAAACTCGTAATGTCCATATCTTGACGAGAATGCGATCTTGAATATCTTACGATCGGATCTTCAATCGATGGTATCGATCTCGAGATCAATCTTGGAGAAAACTCGGCTCCTCTTAACCGATCAAACAAATCATCAATCCTGGGTAGCGGATACTTATTCTTCACGGTGACTTCATTGAGTGCACGATAGTCAATGCACATCCTGAAACTCCGTCCTTCTTCTTGACAAACAAAACCGGTGCTCCCCACGGCGACGAACTCGGTCTGATAAATCCTTTCTCCATTAACTCTTCTAGCTGTTTCTTCATCTCTACCAACTCCTCGGTAGACATCCGATAGGGTCTCTTTGCTATCAGTCTTGTACAGTACAAGTTCTATCACAAACTCTATGTCCTCGTGCGCGGCATACTGTAGATCCTCGGGAAAACGCCTGGGTACTCATTCACTACCGGGACATCCTCTATGCTGATTGCCTTGGTACTTGTTAACCATCAACTGTCCATCTCTAAGCTGCTGCGGTGGCTTGAAATTCCACTTTCTTCCCACACGGGCTCTCAATCGAGATAGTCCTTCGTCCACAATCCAATACAGCCTTGTGCTTGGATAACCAATCCATTCCCAATATAACATCTAAGGTCCGGGTCTCCAAAATTATAAGGTTTGCTAGGAACTCTATTCCATCTATTAGTATTCTCACCGGAACATCCTACTTCCGTTCGGAGTTGGAACTGTGGGTTTGAACTAAAAGCATGTACTTAAGTCTTGCAATTCTCAAGTCATTTCTAGTAGCAAAGCCTTGCGAAACAAACGAATGCGAAGCTCGAGTCAAACAAAATCACAGTGCAGTCTTGAGTTAACAAGTAACTTACCCAAGACGACGTCCCGTAGCATTCTCGCAAAGGTATCTGCGGTGACATGGTTGACTCGGCCTCTCACCACGGCCTGCAGGTGTGGCTCTGGTCTTTGGCGCCCTAGCTGGGTGGTTCCTAGATTGAAGCGAATCGGTCGCTTCTGCTGTCTTCTTCGGGCAGCTGTTGGCAAAGTGTCTGGCTCGTTGCGGTTGTAGCAGCGTCTCCTTGTTCCTTCTTGTTGCACTGGGGTAGCGTTTCTAGCGGGTGAGTGCAGTAGTTCGATTGGCAGGTCTTGGTCTTTGGGGATGGTGTCCTCGTTGCATTACGTGGTTGGAATCAAGAATTGATTTGGTGCAACTCTCAGCGCTATTGCGCCCCTCGACGTGATCCTTGCTTGTTGCATCCTGCGCTTCTGTTCTCATCCAGTTCCTTGCGCTTGTCCTCAAGAATAAGTGCCTTATTCACCAACTCTTGGAAATCTGGAAAGGTGTGGGTGATCAATCCTACTTGCAATCTGAGTTAAGTCCCTTCATGAAACGAGGCATGCAGGATTTATCTGTCGCTACATCCTCAGTGCGTAGCGTGCTAGGTGTGTGAACTTGTTCGGGTAGTCGGCCACCGGCCGATTACCTTGCTTCGATGCTCTGAACTCCTCCTTCTTAAGGTCCATAATTCCTTGAGGCACGTGATCTTTGTCGAATGCACCGTGAACTCTTCCCAAGTGATATCTTGAGGGTTCTCTGCGTGGCACAAGTTCTCCCACCATTCAATGTTCCTTCCAACCGATGAGAAGCGTAAAGTACCTTCTCATTCCCTATGCATTGAGCTATGTGTAGCTTCCTCTCAATTGATCTTAACCAATCGTCGGCCTCCAACGGATTGGCATTCCCGAAGAAAGTGGGTGGGTGAGTCCTCATGAACTCGGCGACCTTGTATTACGGCGTGGTCACGATTAACTTGATTAGCAAAGGGCCTGAGCAAGGACGTGCTGCATTTGTTGCATCATAGCATGCATCAACTGGTCTGAGCAGCAAGAAATGCTCCAAAATTCTGCACATCCAAAGGGCGGTGCCGGGTGCTCCATCATTGGGGTTTTACATTTGGGCGAGATCCACTCCCATTGCTTCCAAAGTTCCTACGGGTGTTCACCAACTGTCGATTTGCTCTAGGTTTAGAGATGAGAGGGAAACAAGAATAGACAAGTAGTATGGAACTTATGCGGGGCGAAAGGGGTAACTTTAAGGTCCATCTTTATTATTAATAACTTGGTATGGCTGCTTACAATGCCTAAGGGCCTTGCAACACATCTGCACACTCAAAGAAACAAAGCAAATCCAAATCGAACTAACTCACGGAGTCTAACGCCTAAAGGGTGACTCTTTATTTTACGACGCGACTCGGCGAAGGAGTCTCACTATAGAACCTAAGCTCACTCATCGAGAAAACCTCCACTACGGCACGATGCAGGTCTTTGCGGCATAGGCGCGAAACGATCGCCATGTCCAAATGACTATGTCATCTGTGGTAGTCGAAGAAGCAAAGGTCCTCATCGAGATCTGACTCCTCCGGATCTCGCTCGTGTAGCTCAATCTTGGCTCGGGTCTGGTCCGCATACAAAGTCATTTCCAACTCGTCAATCCTTCGTAGAAGGTGTGCCACATACTCTGAGCTTCCCGCCATCTGTTCTTCTCTGTCGTGATTTCCTTGCGGGCCTTCGTAGCTCCTTGCTTGTATTATCTAGTACATCCTCTGGCGACGGGCGACGGCATTTAATCGTGCCAACCGTATGGTAACCGTGGCATTCTCGTCTGAATCGCCTTCGGGTCAAGAAGGTTATCGCTGCGCGGATGGTAACGCGAACACCGTACTCTCCAACTCTCTGGCGTAGACACGGGTAATGTGCCGCATTGCTCGTCGTGGAAACTTCTTGGATACCCATCTGCATTGTAGACCTTCTAGCGGTGCGGTGTATCGGCGATTGCACAGGCCCCTCTTCCTGGCAGGTACCTCAATCTTTACGCCACAAGCCTTGATCAATCCCGCTTGCTCGATCACTTCCACTTGGTATTGGGGCTTCTCAAAATCTCCGAGAGTCTGTAGCATATGCCAAAGTTCATGGCGTGACCACTTCCCCGATCAACGTAGTTGAACTCTTCCTCCATCTGTCACAAGCGTGCTTTTACGTAAGAATTCGAAATTTTCAAATTGTGACAAGGTAAGGGAAAATTTCAGCAAGAGACGAGAAAAGAGAGAAGGGGATAAGTCGAGATGTCATTTCTTGTCTTCACAAATTTTTAGCTTTAGAAAATAGGTTTTATCCTCACTACGACCATTCTAACTTAGGGTTGAGCCTACAGTCAAGTATGGCTCTGATACCACCTCTGTCGGGACCCCGAATTTGCAAATCCGGACCCTCTGTGTATTCAGCACTAGTCCAGGAACGCGCTAGTGCACACAGTCTTAACATCGGTATATATCACAATCATACCATACGATACTATCAAAGTACTTTATTTAAATAATCAAAGGGTTACTCGACCTTATGGCCAAGTTACAAATATATGCCTTGCAAGGCGAAACTTATTAAAAGAGAAATAGCAGCAGCGGAAAATCAAATAAACTTCGTGGCGCCATCCAGTATACCACAGGCAACTGACTGGGCTCGCATCCCTAAGTAGCCGGGTCCTCTTGGAGTTCCTCCTCCGAAACTGGCGTAATCTCCTCTTCAACTGATATTGTGTTGAGGCAAGGGTGAGTACTTGGTACTCAGCAAGTCATGCACAGAATGCAAGCTAATATACTATATGCATGGCTTAGTACAAAGGAATAGCTTAAGGTATATTTATGTAAATGAAATTTTTGACAAGTAATATAAGTAGATTCGAAAGCAGTAGAAATAAGTAAAGCATAAATAACTTTTCAAGAAGTTCAAATAACATTTTTCCCCATCCTAAACCATATTTCCATCATCTTCCTTGTTAAACCAACCCATCTTTTCAAATCCAAGTTATTTTCAGAAAATCTAACCCTTGACTGTAATTCCCGAGCATTGTCCAAAGATCATGGACTCCTGGCTATTCAAATAGATTCTACACTCTGCAGAGGTTATGCACTTTACCCACAAGATACAATCCACTCACCACGTCGGCCGTGAATCGCCATACAAGAGTATGCGAATGAGCGATCATAACAAAGCCTTCTAAGCCTCAAACAACACAGGTGGTCCTCTCCCAGACGTGCTCTACACCATCCCTTCCCTTAGCCAAGGCGAAGTATGGGACCAACACACCGTTAGATGGGTATCCGCCACGACCACGATACGCTCCCCGCACAATCACACAAACGGTGTAATCGACACTCGAGGCTCCACAAGTGAGTCCTTAGCGACTTAGTCAACTAGGGCCGCCCCATTCCAGCCATGTGGTTGCAAGTATGACCCGGTTCAAAGGCTTGCAAGGTTAAGTCCTTAGAGTGACCAGGCAAGACTACCCGAAACCAAATCAACACTCCCAATGCCACAATCGGCCCACCTGATTACTCTTGCCACATGCCCCGATAAAATGTTTATCAAACCCCAGCTTGATTACCATGCACCACGTGCCATCAACATCACATGATACTTTTCCAAAACAGGTTCAATATATCATTAAGTCCATATTAGCATTTGATTGTCCAAAATCATGTCATGAGCACGAGTGTGTCTAAGCAAAGATACTACAACGATCTAAACCCATGTTGGCAATTTAATAATGTCCAACTAGTAAACCACAACTAGGGTGACAAGGGATCATGGCACATACTTAAGTAATCAAGGTGTCATATAGCAAATTGGTATTTATCTAACCCCTGTGTTTAAACCAAAGTATCTTTCTAATTGAACTAGCATGCAATAGTTTAAATCAAAATAGATTTCAAATAGGATCAACATGGTCAAAGCACAACTTGCCTTCAAAAGCACTTGCTCTTGGTCTTGAGTTGGATCCTGAGTCAATACTTCTCCTTCGAATCCCTCCCAAGACTTCAACGTCTACTCGTAAAGCGTGCAAATAGCAAATACACAAATGAACACTATGCAAAAGATCCCAAAACTCCAAATAAAATCCATAAACAGAGAGAACATAATTTTCTGGATTTTTAGAAACTGGAATCAATCAAATTTGGAGTTAAAACGCAAAAGTTATGATTATTTAAAGTTTAAATAATAAATTAAATAATTTTACAGAGAAAAACTTTAGTCCAAAAATTAAATAAAATTCATATCTAGGTAGATCTCAATTTTATACAAATTTAGAAATTTGAATCGCTCAAATCGGAGTTGAAACGCAAAAGTTATAAGCGTTTGAAGTTTGAATCTAAATTTGAATTAATATTTCGAATTAATAAATCATTTTCTTTTTCGGAAATTAATTATTGCGTCAGCATGGACACGTGGCAGCCTCTGATTGGCTCGTTGACGCCAGCCGGTCCATGGACTTGGTCCACGTTCGGCTTGGGTCTACCGTGGACTCGGTCCCACGACTTCACGTGTTCGGCGACATGTGGGCCCTCTCGGGTAGCGTCATCGCCGGCGTCGGCGAGCTCGGCCGCGGTCTTGGCAGTGGGACCCATTGTGACGTCATGGGTGACGTCGGCGCTGGCGGTCAGCCAGCGACATGCGGCCCCTCGACACGCTGGCCTCGCGCCGGGCTGGCTACACGCACGCTGCGGCGGCGTTGACCGCGGGCGGTCCATCTTCCCGACACGTGGCGCAATCTCACCGTTGGTTTGAAAATCAACGGCGGATTAGATCCAGGGTTAACACGTTGAAACTACTCGTTGCTCGTGGGCCGCTCGATCTAGATCGGACGGCCCGCATCTAATCCTATATTCGCATCGCTACAACACGTGGCAATTGTGAACCGCTGGATCTTGATCCAACGATCCGATCTAATCGGGTTTGGGAACACGTGAGCTCACCTCAACCGTCCGATCTGGATCCGACGGTCCTCCGAGCTCATGGACGGCGATGGCTTTACCGGCGCCGGGCTTGGCCGTGAGACGGACGACGACGAGCCCGACGGGCGTTTGGGGGCGTGCTCGGCGAGATGAAGCCTCCTTCGGTGCGTCTCGTCGCGAGGACTCGGATTCGGGCTCCTTCGGCGGAAGACGACGGACGACGGCGGAAACCGGCGCAAACCGCAGCGGAGGGAAGAGACAACTCCGGCGAGCGATTGCAGCTCAACGGTGGCGGCTCCGGCGAGATGGCTCGGGGGAACGGGTGCGCAAGGATGAGGGCAACCTCGGGGGACGTCTCACGCTTTAAATAGCCTCGGCGTCCGTGCCCTAGACGGAAACCTAGTTCGCTACGGCGGCGAAGCGCGCTGGCGAAGTCCGGCTTCGGACTCGGCGAAGACGACAAATCGTGGCGTCCCACGTGGCGCGATCAACGGCCACGATCGACGGGCGCGATCGGATCCGGCCGATTACGGCTCGAGCCGATGCAGGCGGATCTCGGCCGTTGGATCTTGATCCAACGGTTGGGATTGATTAGGGTTAGGAGTGGGTTCTGGCCGAGTCAATCGGCTCGGTCGGACTCGAGTCCGACTTCGATCGGATGAAACGATTACTTGACCCGAGTTGGATTTTCCAGCGATTTAATATTTAAAATAATTCCCAAGAATTCATTTAATTCATTAAAAATAGCAAATGACTCGAAAAATTCCAGAAAAATTACGGAAAATACTTTGGATCATTTTGGACCCAAATAAAATATTTCCAACAAAATTTCATTTGCAAAATTAAATTCTTTAATTATTTCAAAATGGAATAAATTCAAATAAATTCCAAATAAATTCCAGAAAATTCCAAAAATTCACCAAAGTGCCAAATCACACATGAATTTAAGAAAAGCAAAATTTTGGGATGTTACAGTATGGTGTTGCGATAACCATCTAGGTGGGATTATGTATAATGAGGAGTATATGTGATTTGTTTAGTCAACTTGGTGTCATTGTTTAGGGAAACAGCTATAGACAATGAATCAATGAAATCTCGTATTTGTAGAAGCTTTCATGAAATATGCTCGGGGATGAGATTATGAATTATTCTCGGTGGATCAAGTAGATTACAAAATTCATCCATGTATAGATGATGGATAATCGATAAGAAGACTTATATTTTGAGGAGATTGTTTCATATACGATGATGTCAGTAGCTTAGCATAATTTTGGAGTTATGATGGCATATGGTATAGATTTTACTTGTTGGAGTACTAAATTGGATTGGATTATATAGTGCCATGATAATAATGGGGGAATCTTGGTGGTCTCATGAATTTTGGAGATGATAAAACTGATTATCATAATTTTTATCAAACACCGAGTTTTGTATTTTATAAAATAAACTATTGGTGGAATAGAATAGTACGGTAGAAATGCTTAGCCTCGCTATCGGTCAATATTCACCTATGGGTGGGACTTTCAATTATCTCTTGAAAATTTTTATTGGAAGTTATAGGCAAGGAGTATTGCCAATGGTTTACAAAATAAAAATAAAATGAAAAATGATTTCGACTTGGGCGGCATGGAATGTCGGGTGGAAGCGGACCAAGCCTTGGTTCTTTTGTGCAAGTACCGCCCCAAGTCAATTAAGGACCGATGCTTATGACAGTCTCCATTCTAAGCATAACCGTACAACCACATGTCAAAGTGGGCACGACCTGGCTGAATAATTTGTAGAAACCTAACTTAGACTCACCACTCGGTTGTTGTGTGAGAGCCGGAAAGAGGCATTGTTGTTGTTGTTGTTGTTGTTTTTCTCACACGGCGCAAGAGGGGGCTTCTGTACTGGGTGGAAAGAACCCTAACAGCGGTGAAACCTCAACGGGTGGGTCGGGTTAGGCGTATACATTGTAAAGGCCTTGTCATGATATCCCTGCCGGCACACCCAAGGAAGTGTGCTAATTGCATGGCATCAAGGGAATATCATGTCTTGTGGGTAAAGTTGTACACCTCTGTAGAGTTAAAACTATTTGAATAGCCGTGCCTACGGTCAAAGGCAAAGCTTGCTGAATGCTTTCATACTGGTAGACTTTGGGTTTTGTTTTCAAACTAAACAATGTTTTGTTTTGGGATCCGGGAGCGGTTAGAACTCTCGGGTGTGCTTCTGGCGGTTAAAGCCAGGTAGGTGGAAAGAACCTGATTTTGTGAACCATGGCGGACAGAGCCATGTGATTGGATTGAACCCTGATTTTGTTGAGCTATGGCGGATAGAGCCTGTATATTAGTGAGTGGAGGTTAGAACCTTCACTACAATATTACATAATTCAATTATTAAAAATAATTGCTCAAAAATGCTTTGTGAAAATTATTAACAAGTATGATTTGATGAAACTTGGCTTTATGCAAAAGAACCATATTAAGCCATCCTTGGATAGCCTACATTGTGCATAATTTCCCAGACTTGCTGAGTACTTTATGTACTCACGTGCTACATTCTAATCCTCTCTCAGAAGTGAAAGAAGATGTTCAAGATTTCCAACGACTAGGATGCGTTCTCCACTCAATTGCCTGTGGGCATTTGGATGGGTCGCTTTGGTGTTTTCGTCTTCCGCTGCGGTTGTTCAAGTTGTTCAGCCAGTTCAGGCTGTAATGGTAAACCTTGACCATAAGGTCTTTGCTTTCATTTGGTATTATTCTTATTTAGTTATTTGTATTCGTGATATGGTTGTTGATTCATCACTTTTGACTATGTGTACTAGCTACTGATCTGGGACTAGTACAGAAATACATAGAGGACTCCTGATAGCCGATCCGGGGGCCTACACCAAAGGAAACTCCGAATCTGGGTCACTGTCTTCGGCGGTTCCCAATGTAACACGGCCTCAACTTTGCTTGGATCAACAGCGACTCCTTCTGCGGTCATCACATGTCCAAGAAACTCCACCTTGTCTTTCCAAAAATCACACTTGCTGAATTTGGCGAAGAGCTGCTGTTCCCTCAGCTTTTCCAAAACTAGCCTCAAGTGTTTTGCGTGTTCTTCCCTCGTCTTGGAGTAGACTAAGATATCATCTATGAACACAACAACAAACTTGTCCAAATACTCCATGAATACCTTATTCATCATATTCATGAAATAAGCTGGCGCATTCGTCAAACCAAAGGACATAACTGTAAACTCGTAATTTCCGTATCTTGACGAGAATGCGGTCTTCGGAATATCTTCTGATTGAATCTTCAACTGGTGATATCCTGATCTCAGGTCAATCTTGGAGAAAACTCCGGCTCCTCTCAATTGGTCAAACAGGTCATCGATCCTGGGTAGCGGATACTTGTTCTTCACGGTGACCTCATTGAGTGCACGGTAGTCAATACACATCCTAAAACTCCCGTCCTTCTTCTTGACAAACAGAACTGGCACTCCCCATGGCGATGAACTCGGTCTGATGAATCCTTTCTCCATCAATTCTTCAAGTTGTTTCTTCATCTCTACCAATTCTTCGGTGGACATCCGGTAAGGTCCCTTTGCTATCGGTGCTGTTCTGGGTACTAGCTCTATTACAAACTCTATGGCTCTGTCTGGCGACATACCAGGTAAATCTTCAGGGAAAACATTAGGATACTCTTTCACTACTGGAACATCTTCTATGCTGACAGCCTTTACACTGTTGACCATCAACTGTCCATCTCGAACGGCGGTCGCTTGAAATTCCACTTTTCTTCCACACGGGCTCTCAATTGATATGACTCTTCGTCCACAGTCCAATACGGTCTTATGTTTGGATAACCAATCCATTCCCATGATAACATCTAGGGTGTGGGTTCCCAATATAATAAGGTTCGCTAAGAACTCTACCCCATCTATTAGTATTCTCACCCCAGAACATCCTACTTGAGATCGGAGTTCTAAACCAGGGGTTTGAACTAGAAGCATGCATTTAAGATTCACAATCTCCAAATCATTCTTAGAAACAAAATCTCGTGAAATAAACGAATGCGAAGCTCCAGAGTCAAACAAAACTGTTGCAGGTATTGAGTTGACAAGTATCTTACCCAGTATGATGTCCGTGGCATTCTGAAGTGCATCTACGGTCACATGATTGACTCTGCCTCTCACCACGGTCTGGGGTGCGGCTCCTGGCTGTGCTACTTTGCAGTTTGCTCCTGATGCGGGTGTTCTGGCTGGTGTGGATCCCAGATTTAAACGAACTGGGGTCACTCCTGCTGTCTTCTTGGGGCAATTGTTGGAGAAGTGCCCTGGCTCATTGCATGTATAGCAACGCCTCACTGTGCCCTGCTGGTTGCTTGCAACAACGTTCCTAGCTGGGGTTGGAGTCTGGAAATTCTGATTAATGGGTCTCGGTGTTGGCGACGGTAAAAACTGATTCGGCGCAACCCTCAGATGTTGCTGCGCTCCCTGGCGTGATCCCTGCTGTTGCATCGTACGCTTCCTGTTTTCATCCAGCTCCTTATGCTTGTCCTCAAGGATGAGTGCTTTGTTTACCAGCTCTTGGAAGTCGGGGAAGGTGTGGCTGATCAGTTCCACCTGCAGTCCTGAGTTCAGTCCCTTCATGAAGCGAGACTGTTTAGCCTTGTCTGTTGCTACGTCTTCAGGTGCGTAGCTTGCAAGCTGTGTGAACTTGTTCAGATACTCGGACACCGGTTGATTACCTTGCTTCAGCGCCCTGAACTCTTCCTTCTTTAAGTCCATTATTCCTTCTGGTACGTGATACTAGTGAAATGCGGCGGTAAATTCCTCCCACGTGATATCCTATGGGTTCTCTCACGTGGCGCAGATGTTCTCCCACCACTCTGCTGCGGTCCCTTCCAACTGATGAGAGGCATAGAGTACCCTCCCATTTCCTACACATTGGGTAATGTACAGCTTCCTCTCAATTGATCTGAGCCAATAATCCGCCTCCAGAGGATTGGCGTTCCCAGAGAATGTGGGTGGATGAGTCCTCATGAACTCTGACAATCTCGAACCCTGATGTTGTCCCTGATTGACTTGATTAGCGGCGGCCTGAGCAGTGACGTGCTGCATCTATTGCATCATGGCGTGCATCAGCTGGGTCTATGCAGCAAGGAAATCTCCAAAGTTCTGCATGTCAACTGGCGGTGCTGGTTGGGGTGCATGTACTCCATCATTAGGGTTCCCAGCTGGGCGAGAACCACTTTCATTGCCTCCAAGGTTTCCGCGGGTGTTCACCATCTGTCGATTGCTCTAAGTTTTAGAGACGAGAGGGAACAAGAATAGGCAAGTAGTAGGGAAACTTATGCGGGGAATGGTGTAACTCAAAATCCAACTTTATTATTTAATAATAACTTGGTATGGTTGCTTACCATACCTAAGGGCCTTGCAACACAAACTGCACACTCAGCAAGCAATGAAAATCCAAATCGACTAGCACACTGGAGTCTAACGCCTCTAAGGGTGACTCTTATTCTATAACGCGACTCGACGAAGGAGTCTCAACTGCAAAACCTACGCTCACTTGTTGAGAAAACCTCCACTGCCTCCTTGCGGCCGGTGTGGCGGCATAGGCGCGAAGCGATCACCATGCCCCACAACGGCAGTAGTCGAAGAAGCGGCATCATCCTTAGGCTCAGGCTGTGGTACCGGCTGGTGCTCCTGTTCAGGTGCTGGTTCCTCTGGGTCTGGGGCGTCCAACTCTAACACTGGCTCCGGGCCCTGCCCATACAGTGCGGTCTCCAGCTCTGCGATCCTCTCCGCAGCATAGGTGACATACTCACGAGCATTCTCTAGGTGCTTTTTCCCCTCCTCGACCTGCTCACGAGCCTTCATCAATTCCTGGACTGTGTCGTTGATAAGCTCCTCCTAGGCGACGACGAATCTGGCCAAGTGTGTGATGGTAGCATCCTCATCTACTATCGGCTTCCGTTGAGCTCTACTGTCTCGGCGTGGGTGGTGACGGAATACTGTGCCTTCCAGCTCTCAACATGTCGGGACCCGAATTTGCAAATCCGGACCCTCTGTATTTTCAACACTAGTCTAGGATCACGCTAGTGCACACAGTCTCAACATTGGTAAATATCACAATCATACACAACGATAGTAATAAAGTACTTTAATTACAATAACCAAACTGGTTGCTCGACCTTATGGTCAAGTTACAAGAGTACGCCACACAGGGCGGAAACTTATTAAGGAAATAAATTGCAGCAGAATAAAAGCATCATCGTGGCGCCATCCTGTATACCACATGCAACTGACTGGGCTCGCTCCCTAAGTAGACGGCTCCTCCTGAAGTTCTTCCTCCAAAGCTGGCGTCGCTTCTCCTTCAACTGATGTTGTTTGTGGCAAGGGTGAGTACTTGGTACTCAGCAAGTCATGCATAGAATGCAGCTAATATTCTATATGCATGGCTTATTACAAAGGATAGGCTAACAGGTGCTTTTGCAGTAAAACAGCAATTATCAAGTAGCATAAGTAGATTCAAAAGCAGTAAAAGTAAAGATTATATCAATAACTTTTCCAGGATTTAAGTAAACACTTTTCCTTTCCTATTCCACATTTCCATCAACATCATCATTTAACCCAACCAAACTTTCCAAGTCCAAGTTGTTTTCATGAAAGTCTAACCCTTGGCTGTAATCCCCGAGCAATGTCTAGTGCCGCAGACACGGCTATTCGAATAGATTTTACACTCTGCAGAGGTTATGCACTTTACCCACAAGATACAGCCAAACGCCACAAAGGCGAGTGATCGTAACAAAGCGTTTCAGAGACTGCCAACTTTACAAGTAAACCTCTCCGGCTTGTGTCATACACCATCCCTTCCCGTAACGGAGGTGAAGTATGGGACCTACATACCGTTGGACGGGTACCATGCCATAGCACTGGTATGCTCCCCTTTCAAGCTACACAAAAGGTGTAGTTGACACCCCGAGGTACCACATGCAAGTTATTAGTAACTTACTCAACTAGGTCCGTCCCATTGCGGACATGTGGTTGCACGTTTGACTCAGATCAAAGGCTTGCAAGGTTAAGTCCTTAGGGTGACCAGGGCAAGACTACACGAAGAACCAAAACGACATCCCCGGTGCCACTCATGCCCCACCATAACATTCTTGCCACTTGCCCCGGTCTAAATATATTTACCAAACCCAGTTGATTACCATACACCACGTGCCATCAGCAATCACAACACGTGATACTTCTCCAAAATAGGTTCAATATCTCGTTAAGTCAATATTAACATTTGATTGTCCGAAATAATGTCATGTGCACGTAGCAGGTCTAAGCAATATGCTACAATGATCTAAATACCCAATGTTGGCAATTCAATAATGTCCAACTATATAAATTCCACAACTAGGGTGACAAGGATTCATGGCACATAATTAAATAGTCGAGGTGTCATACTGCAATTAGGCATTTATCTAATTCCCATAAACAATTCAACAACTTCTAATTAAATTAGCATGCAATAGTTTAAATTGAATTAATTTCAAAAATAGGATCAAAATGGTCAAAGCATAACTTGCCTTCAAAAAGTACTTGATCTTGGTCTTAAGCTGGCTCCTGGGTCAACACTTCACCTTCGAAGCCCTCGGGTACTTCAACGTCTACTCGTAACGCGTGCAAATAGCAATAAATAAATAAAACAGTACATACACATTGCTCAAAAATTCAAGTAAAGTCCATAAACAGGAAGAGCATAATTTTATAAATTTTTAGAAATTTGAATCGCCCAAATCGGAGTTAAAATGAAAAAGTTATAACTTTTTAAAGAATCTATTAATGAAATAAAAATAGAGAAAATTTCATATTCAAAAATTAATTAAAATTCATATCCAAGTAGATCTCAATTTTATAAAAATTTAGAAATTGGAATCGTTCAAATCGGAGTTGAAATGCAAAAGTTATAAGCGTTTGAAGTTTCAAAATTCAAATAAAAGAATAAACCGTATTAATTCATTTATTTTTTTATTGAAAAATCTGGATTTATGACATCAGCTGGCGTAAGCACGGGATTTGATTTTCCACCGAATTATTTTTCTATTGAAAAAAATCGAATTATTGCGTCAGCATGACGTCAGCGGGTCCGGTTCACCGTGGACCCGGCCCACGGGCATGTGTCACACTGACCAGTGGGACCCCTCGGGTGACATCACCGCGCCTCAGCCACACGGTACTGACATGCGGGCCCCACAGTGACGTCACGAATGACGTCATGGAGCCGTTAGGCCAGCCGCTGACACGCGGGCCCCACGCTGACGTCACGCGTTGATGTTAGCGACGACCGAGCGCGACCGCGCTAACCGCGCCGGTCCAGCTTCCGCGTATGTGGCACGATCTGGGCCATTGATTTGAAAATCAATGGTCCAAATCAGATCTAACCTCACGCATTTGGAAATAACGCGGTTTATCTGGACCATTCGATCTTGATCGGACGGTCGAGATCCGATCGGGTTTCACCGCATCTCTGGGGGTGACGTGGCTTGACCCGGCACGCGACACGTGGCGAGCTCTACGCCATTCAATCTCGATCGAACGGTTAGGATCGCTCTAGGCACGGTGCGGTTATAGCTATGTGGCTCCATCTAAGCCGTTGGATCTAGATCCAACGGTTGGGATTGGATCGAAGAACCGCAACGTGGATTTGTTACAGGGTGACATGGACGAACATGGATCGTTGGATCTTGATCCAAAGGTCCTGATCTAATTTGATTTTCTACGGTCTCGGGGAAACGTGGACTCACCGTAGCCGTTTGATGAAGATCCAACGTTGCACGAAGCTCGCGGACGGTGATGGCGTCGCGGCGGAGTTGGGTGGCCGGAGATGGAGACGACGACCAAGCCCGCGGCGCTTCAGGGCTCCTCCGGCGAGATGAGTGGTACTCTTCGACGCGGCTTGATGCGGCGGTTCTGGATCTGGGCTCGATCACGGCGGAGGACGGCGGAGTCGACGGCAAATGATGGAAAACCGGGGCAGAACCCTAATCCAACTACAGTGAGCTCTAGCGGGCGAATGGCGGCGGCTCAGGCGCGAAGGTCTACGGCTACAGGTGCGCACGGAAGAGGGCTACACGATGGCAGCGGCGACGCTTTAAATAGGGGCCTCAGCTTCCGTGAAACTCGCGCGAAACGAGGCCCACTCGGCTGCGGCGGCGGAGTCCGACGAGGACACGGAGAAGGTGACGTGGCGCAATCTCGGCCGTTGGATCAAGATCCAACGGTGGAGCGGTTAGGGCTGGGTCGGGCTTGAGTCCGGTCCGAGTTGGACTCGGACTCGAGTCTGACTCGGGTCGGACTCGGTCGGATGAACAGTACAAACCCACTCGGCTAATTTCTAGCGATTTAATATTCAAATTAATTTCTAGAAATTCAAATAATTCAAGAAAAATAGCAAAATACTCAGAAAAATTCTGGAAAATACTTTGAGACATTTTGGACTCAAATAAAATATTTCCAACAAAATTTTATTTATAACTTCTAATTCTTTAATTACTCCAAAAGGGAATAAATTCAAATTAAATCCAATTAAATCCAAATAAATTCCATAAAATTCCAAAAATTCACCAAAGTGCAAAATTTCATTTAAGTTTATGAAAAGCAAAAATTGGGGTGTTACACAACACTACTACCCACTGTGGTGCTGGACGCCAGTGGTGACATCTCTAAAACCCTCGGTGTCCTCGTTGTCAACCCTTCAATCATCTGTGATGACTACCTCATCATCAACACCAAAACCATCGGCTTACTCATCCTTGACTCTGGAGACCTTGGAGTAGACCACCTCTTCACTAACACCATCCATAATGACATCAAGTTGGTCATCTCCTGCATCGAAGAGATGGGATTTGATCGATGGAAGTACATTAAGGGCAAGCTTACAATGACTTTTCTGCCACCTTGGCCACCGCCGCATATAAATGAACTAAATCACTAGAGCAGAGTAGGCATGGTGATGATACTTCAACCATGGCCGCCACCCATGTAGGTGAACATCGTGGGAGACGAAGCTGAGCTACGACCAACACCATGGTCAGCATTCATATGATATTGTGGTGGCATGGATTTGAAGCAGCTTTGGCCACCACTTGCCCATGGAAGAAGGTTGATTCTGTGAGCGCTATATTGGTCAGCTAAAAATTATGCTAAGATGTAGTGCTACAACATTTCCTTGAGCAGTGTGGAGTGATCTGTGCAATGTGTTCCAATTAATGCTTTTGAGTCATTTTCTTGCACCAATATGTTGCTTCTGGAAGTGGCATTTGTAAAGGACAATTTTGACGATCAGCTTGCTCCTGGGATTATGAACAAAATGGTAAAGCTGAAGCATGTTGGTGAAAATCTTCACTGTGGTTGCCTCCTAATAATTTCACCAATCTAGACATGGGAAGGGCAACATTATGAGCTCCACAAAGAAATTCCTGCTATGTGGATTTGTCTTGACTGCTAGAAGATTTCCAAAAATGTGATAGTTGGGCAGTTCGGAAATGTTGGTGTGTTATTCATTCCTTTCGAGACAATGCATGACTTTTAGTACAATGGGTACCAAGAGGGTAGGGATGAATGCTTGCTAACCAAAATGGTTACATCATTTTGTGGTTTGGTGGATAGGATCAATGAAGTTTGGGTTCCAATATATTGTTGCACAAACCACATTGAATGGAAGTGGGGGCAACTAAGTGGAATGGCCTACTCAGAGGATTCTAATGGAAACATTGGAAGAGGTGTTCTAGTTTTGCGACTTCTTCGAGTGCCTTGGGATCCCGGTGGCTTCATAGGCATGGAATCAGCTTGGAGTTTCAGAGGGCTCAATACATGGTTCACCAAGAGACGCAAGTATATTTCTCATATTATCCTAGGTCGACAACAGCAAAGGCGCAGGGCAGATGTTCAGCATAGCTACTATCATCATATGCTAAAGTCAGCAATTGAATTTGAATTGATGTTGCCATGTGTGCCGGGAAATTATAGCCTTGTTTGGCAGAGCTCCAACTCCACTAGATCAGTGGATTTGGTGGAGCTGGGTATTCCTAGCTCCACCAGATCCATGGAGCTGGAGCTGTGGGTATATTAAGAATGTTTATGTAGGTCATCCTGTTTACATTTTAGAATAAAAATATAAACTTAATTCACTTTATTTTAACCTACAAATTTTAGATCTGGGGTGAAGCTGGGATCTAGAGCTCTGCCAAACAGAGCCTACACTACTGCTCACAAGATCCCTATGGTTAGGCAGTTGAAGACTCTTGAGGGCAAGGGTCTCAAAAGGGGGGAGTAATGTCAGGTTCTAGGATAGTTAGTGTCTAATAGGTCAAGTGTTAAGGGAACTTGAGTCCTTCAATTGTAATCTTGGTTGTGGCTAACAGATGGGCCAGAGTGTGTGTGTGTGGGTGAAGACTCTATATAAGCCTTGCTTTGTACCACAAGGGGAACCGAATAGAAATTGGCATTTGCCTTCTTCATTCCTCTTTGGTCTTGATCCTCATCCCCTTCTGTTCTCTCCAAATCGATCAGATTTCTTGTTGTTCTACCCCAAAGCCTATGCTATTCCCTATCTAAACTCTATTCCTTCATCTCCCAACTACCAAATATTGATCAGGTTCGTGACACCCTCCTTGTATGAGATGCCGATGGCGCGGTTTGGGTTCTCGAACCGCACTGTCGTGTCGAACTGGGAGCGCGCCATCAGGTCGATCGTCGTTGTAACACCCCAATTTTTGCTTTTCATGAATTTAAATAAGATTTGGCACTTTTGTGAATTTTTGGAATTTTCTGGGATTTATTTGGAATTTATTTGAATTTATGCCCTTTTCAAATAGTTAAAGAATTTAATTTTGCAAATAAAGTTTTGTTGGGAATATTTTATTTAAGTCCAAAATGTTCCAAAACATTTTCTAGAATTTTTCTGGAATTTTTCTGAGTGTTTTGCTATTTTTAATGAATTAAATGCATTTGTGGGAATTAATTTGAATATTTAATCGCTAGAAAGACCAAACCGGGTTTCACTGTTCATCCGACCGGACCCGAGTCCGAGTCAGACTCGAGTCCGACCCGGACCTGACCGCGGCAGCCGTCTCGGTCGAACCACGTCACCTGACCCTAATCACGTGACCGTTGGATCGAAATCCAACGGCCACGATTGAGCCACGTCGCCGAACCCGAGCCCGACCGAGCTAGCCAGGTCGCCAGGCCAGACCCGAGACCAAACCCCATGCCCGTTGGATCTTGATCCAACGGTACACGTTGAGCCACGTCACCGAATCCGAATTGGATTCGGATTCCGCCGCCGCAACCGGGTGGACCTCGGTCTCCGCGCAATACACGGAAGCCGAGGCCCCTATTTAAGGCGCCACCGCCACCACCGTGTAGCCGACTTCCGTCGAATCTAGATCCAACGAATCAAGATTGTGCCACGTAGCTAAAACCGCACCGTGCTAGGAGTAATGTCAGCCATTAGATCTAGATCGTACGGGTAGGGTTAGCCACGTTATCAGCATTACATTGAATCTCATCCGTCCGATCGAGATCGAACGGTCGAGATCAACCGAGTCATTTTTCAACGCGTGAGGTTGGATCCGATCTGGACCGTTGATTTTCAAATCAACGGACCAGATCGTGCCACGTGCCCAGTAGTTGGACCGTCGCGGTCAGCGCAGTCAGCCGCGGTCGCCGCTGACGTCACGCGTGACGTCAGCGTGGGACCCACGCGTCAGCGGCTCAGCCGAACTGCACCATGACGTCACCGCTGACGTCACGGTGGGGCCCAGCTGTCAGCCGTCCCCCAGCCGAGCGCGGTGACGTCAGTGCTGACGTCACCCGAGGGGCCCGCATGTCAGAGGCACGTGCCGTGGACCGGGTCCACGGTGGACCGAGCCGAACCGTGCGCCGGGTCCATGGACCCGAGGCGACATGGTGGCCTCTGATTGGTCCACGTGTCGTGCTGACGCAATAAATCATTTTCCGAAAAGAAATTATTTATTTAATTCAGTTTATTGATTTCAAATATAGATTCAAACTTCAAACGCTTATAACTTTTGCGTTTTAACTCCGATTCGAGTGATTCAAATTTCTAAATTTTTATAAAATTGAGATCTACCTAATGGTGAATTTTATTTAATTTTTGGACCAAAGGTTTTCTCTGTAATATTATTTAATTGATTATTTAACCTTTAAACGCTTGTAACTTTTGCGTTTCAACTCCGATTTTGCTGGTTCAAATTCCTAAAAATTCATCAAATTATGCTCTCTATGTTTATAGACTTCATTTGGATGTTTGGACACTTTTTATCTACTATTTATTTATTTATTGCTATTTGCACGCTTTACGAGTAGACGTTGAAGTGCCCGAGGGCTTCGAAGGTGAAGTGTTGACCCAGGAGCCAGCCCAAGATCAAGAACAAGTACTCTTTGAAGGCAAGTTATGCTTTGACCATATTGATCCCATTTTTGAAATTAGTTTAATTTAAATTATTGCATGCTAATTTAAAATTAGAAAATGCTTTATTTAATTGTGGGAAATTAGATAAATGCCAAATTGTTGTATGACACCTTGGTTAATTAAATATGTGCCATGACCCCTTGTCACCCTAGTTGTGGGTTACTAGTTGGACATTATTAAATTGCCAACATGGGTAGCTAGACCGATGTAGTATGCTTAGCCTTGCCACGTGAAATGCTTTGGACAATCAAATGCTAATATTGACTTAATGAGATGTTGAACCTATTTTGAAGAAGTATCATGTGTCGTGATTGACTATGGCACGTGGTGCATGGTAATCAACTGGTATTTGATAAATAGTTTTCGACCGGGGCATGTGGCAAGAATGATCGGGTGGGCCTGTTGTGGCACCGAGAACGTTGATTTGGTTCTTCGGGTAGTCTTGCCCTGCTCACCCTAAGGACTTAACCTTGCAAGCCTTTCAACTGAGTCAAACGTGCAACCACATGTCTGTAATGGGACGGACCTAGTTGATTAAGTCACTATTAAAGTACCTGTGGGACCTCGGGGTGTCAACTATACCTTTTGTGTAGTTGTACGGGGGAGTGTACCGGGCTGCGGCCAGGTACCCATCTAACAAATAAAATTTGTCAAGATAATGAATGAATTCTTGACTTACCCTTTTCTTCCTTGTTCATACCCTTGCTGAGTTCTTTTCATCGTCCACATTGATTTCAAAATGTTGCGTTCTTACGCGAGTGTCTTCTGACAGATGATGATGAAGAACAACTACGCCGAGCGTGAAGGTGGCTACGCTGCCGAGTTCTGGCGTATGCTTCAGTTTCTTGGAGGTTTCGAGAGACCGCTCTACCGAGGGACTACACTCGTGCAGGCAGGATTGGTCATAGGATGGGACGTCAGGATCACGGTGTATGCCCGAGAGAAGACGAAGTTCAGCCGCCCTTTCCACTTCACCGCCAGGAGGTCTACCTTTGAGATGGGAATCCAGGAGGTGTCGCGTCGAGCAATGCAGCAGATCGCTCGCACCTACTCCAGGGAGCTGGAAGGCATAGTATTCCGTCACCACCCACGCCGAGACAGCAGAGCTCAGCGGAAGCCGATAGAAGATGAGGATGCCACTATCACTCACTTAGCCAGATTCGTCTCCGCCCAGGAGGAGCTTATCAATGACATAGTTCAGGAGTTGAAGAAGGCTCGCGAGCAGGTTGAGGAAGAGAAGAAGCACTTAGAGAATGCTCGTGAGTACGTCGCCTATGCTGCGGAAAGGATCATAGAGTAGGAGACCGCACTGTATGGACAGGGCCCCATCCAGTGTTGGAGTTGGACGCCTAGAGCCAGAAGAGGACCTAGAAGAGGCGCTACCTGCACTCGCACCACAGCCATAGCAACAGCCAGATCCAGAGCCAGAGGAGGACGCCGCGTCGTCAACCACAGCTGCAGTTGCAGGGCATGGCGATTGTTTCGCGCCTATGCCGCCGCACCCACCCCGAGGAGGCAGTGGAGGTTTTATCGACGAGTGAGCGTAGGCGTTGAGGTTGAGACTCCTTCGTCGGGTCGCGTTATAGAATAAGAATCACCCCTTTAGGCGTTAGACTCCAGTAAGAGTCAATTTGGATTTTCATTGCTTGCTTAGTGTGCAGTATGTGTTGCAAGGCCCTTAGGCATTGTGAGAAACCATACCAAGTTATTATTATTAAATAATAAAGTTGGATTTTTGAGTTACATATTTCCCCACATAAGTTTCCCTACTCTCTTGTCTATTTTTATTCCCTCTCATCTCTGAAACCTTGGAGTAATCGATAGATGGTGAACACCCGCGGAAACCTTGGAGGCAATGGAAGTGGGTCTCGCCCAGCTGGGAAACCTAATGATGGAGCACCTGCACCCACCAAGACCGCTTGATTGACATGCAGAATTTTGGGGCTTTTCTTGCCGCACAGACCCAGTTGATGCATGCAATGATGCAGCAGATGCAACATATTACTGCCCACGCCACTGCTAATCAGAATAATCAAGTCAATCAGGGACAACACTAGAATTCAAGACTGTCAGAGTTCATGAGGACACATCCACCCACTTTCTCAGGGAATGCCAATCCGTTGGAGGCCGATGATTGGCTAAGGTCAATAGAAAGGAAGCTACGCATTGCCCAATGCATGGGAAATGAGAAGGTACTCTACGCTTCTCATCAGTTGGAAGGAACCACCGCAGAATGGTGGGAGAACTTCTGCACCACGCGGGAGAACCCTCAGGACATCACTTGGGAAGAATTCACACCTGCTTTCTGTCAGTATCACGTGCCTGAAGGAATTATGGACCTCAAGAAGGAAGAGTTCAGAGCACTGAAGCAAGGTAATCAGCCGGTGGCCGAATACCTGAATAAGTTCACACAGCTTGCACGTTACGCACCTGAAGACGTAGCGACAGATAAGGCCAGACAGTCTCGCTTTATGAAGGGACTTAACTCAGGACTGCAGGTGGGACTGATCACCCACACCTTCATAGATTTCCAGGAGCTTGTGAACAAGGCACTCATTCTTGAAGATAAGCGCAAGGAACTAGATGAGAACCGGGAGCGAAGGATGCAACAGCAGGGATCGCGTCAGGGAGCGCAGCAACACTTGAGGATTGTGCCAAATCAGTTTTTCAGATTCCAGCCGTAGAATGCTGCAAGGACACCATCACTAGCATCGAGACCTGTTAATCAGAATTATCAGACCCTAGCTCTAGCCAGAAACGCCGCTTCGGGCAGTCAACAGGGGATAGTGAGACGCTGCTACACATGCAACGAGCCAAGGCACTTCTCCAACAGTTGCCCCAAGAAGACAGCAGGAGTGACCCCGGTCCGTTTCAATCTGGGATCCACACCAGCCAGGACGCCTGCACCCGGAGCAAACCGCGGGACAGAACCGCCAGGAGCCACGACCCAAACCATAGTGAGAGGCCGAGTCAACCATGTCACCGCAGAGGCACTCCAGAATGCCATGGACGTCGTGCTGGGTAAGTTACTTGTCAACTCAGTACCTGCAACAGTTTTGTTTGATTCTGGAGCTTCGCATTCGTTTGCTTCTCAAGGCTTGGCAGCTAAAAATGATTTGGAGATTGCAAGACTTAAATGCATGCTTTTAGTTCAAACCCCTGGTTCCGAACTCTGAACTAAAGTAGGATGTTCTGGGGTTAGAATATTAATATATGGGGTAGAATTCTTAGCGAATCTTATTATATTGGAAACCCAGACCTTAGATGTTATTTTGGGAATGGATTGGTTATCCGAGTACAAGGCTGTGCTGGATTGTGGACGTAGGATTATCTCAGTTGAGAGCCCGTGTGGAAGGAAAGTGGAATTCCAAGCTACCGCCGTTAGAGATGGACAGTTGTTGGTCAACAGTACGAAGGCGATCAGCATAGAAGATGTCTCAGTGGTGAATGAGTATGCAGATGTTTTTCCTGAAGATCTACCTGGTATGCCGCCAGACAGAGACATAGAGTTTGTGATAGAGCTTGTACTGCATCGCTACCGATAGCAAAGAGACCCTATCGGATGTCCACCGAAGAATTGGTAGAGATGAAGAAGCAGCTTGAAGAACTGATGGAGAAGGGATTCATCAGACCAAGTTCGTGCCGTGGGGAGAGCCAGTTCGTTCGTCAAGAAGAAGGACGGGAGCTTCCGGATGTGCATCGACTACTGTGCACTCAATGAAGTCACCGTGAAGAATAAATACCCGCTACCCAGGATCGATGATCTGTTTGACCAGTTGAGAGGAGCCGGAGTTTTCTCCAAGATTGATCTGAGATCGGGATACCACCAGTTGAAGATCCGATTAGAGGATATTCCGAAGACCTCGTTTTCATCCAGATACGGACATTACGAGTTTAAAGTTATGTCATTCGATCTGACGAATGCGCCAGTATATTTCATGGATATGATGAATAAGGTGTTCATGGAATATTTGGACAAGTTTGTTGTTGTGTTCATAGATGATATCTTAGTTTACTCCAAGACAAAGGAAGAACATGCAGAGCACTTGAGGCGAGTTTTTGAAAAGCTGAGGGAACAGCAACTCTTCGCTATGTTCAGCAAGTGTGACTTTTGGAAGGACAAGGTGGAGTTCCTCGGACATGTGATGACCGCAGAAGGAGTCGCCGTTGATCCAAGCAAGGTAGAAGCTGTGTTACACTGGGAGCAGCCAAAGACCGTGACCCAGATCCGAAGTTTCCTTGGAATGGCAGGTTACTACCGCCGCTTCATTGAAGGCTTTTCGATGATTGCAAGACCTCTTATGCAATTGTTGAAAAAGGAGAAGTAGTTTGCATGGACGCCGGAGTGCGAGAAAGGTTTTTAAGAGCTGAAGAGGCGATTGACATCAGCACCGGTGTTGGTTATACCGGATGTTAATCAGAGCTTCGATATTTATTATGACACATCGCGCCAAGTACTTGGATGTGTGCTGATGCAGAGCGGAAAGGTCATCGCTTATGCATCAAGGCAGTTGAGGCCGCATGAAGAGAATTATCCAATGCATGACCTAGAGATAGCTGCCGTAGTGCACGCTTTGAAGTTGTGGCATCACTATTTGAACAGAAACAGATGTGAAGTGTATACGGAGCATAAGAGCCTTAAGTACATTTTCACCCAATCAGACCTGAACATGAGGCAGAGGAGATGGCTAGAGCTGATCAAGGATTATAATGTTGGAATCCATTACCATCCTGGATAGGCCAATGTGGTGGCCGATGCTCTGAGTCGGAAAAGCCATACCGTAAACATGTTGATAGCCGCGAGTCAGGAAGAGCTATGCAAGGATTTCCAGAGAATGCATATTGAAGTGGTACCAGAAGGATTCTTGGCCGCATTAGAAGTGAAGCCTACCCTGGAGGATCAGATTCGAGAAGGACAGAAGGATGATGACAAGATCCGCAGGATTAAGTCCAAGATGGATGAAGGCAAGGCAAAAGACTTCAAGCTGGACGAGCAGGGCACGTTGTGGATGGAGGATCGAATTTGTGTGCCAAGCAAGAAGGAGCTGAAACAGTTGATCCTAGAGGAGGCCCATGACTCCAAGTTTTCAATTCATCCGGGAAGTGCCAAGATGTACCAGGATTTGAAGGAAAGATTCTGGTGGCCGTGCATGAAGCGTGAAGTTGCTGAGCATGTTGCGTTGTGCAACATATGTCAGAGAGTCAAGGCCATGCATCAGAGACCAGCGGGACTGCTGCAGCCGTTAAGGATACCTGAGTGGAAGTGGGAGGAAATCGGAATGGACTTCATTACCGGTTTGCCGAAAACCCAGGGTGGATATGACTCCATATGGTTTATAGTGGACCGCTTCACTAAGGTCGCCCATTTTATTCCAGTAAAGACCACTTACTCGGGAGATAAGTTAGCAGAATTGTACATGACCAGGATCGTTTGTTTGCATGGAGTGCTGAAGAAGATTGTATCGGACATAGGTACCCAGTTTACCTCGAGGTTCTGGAATAAGCTGCATGAAGCCATGGGGACCCGTTTGAACTTTAGTACCGCCTATCATCCGCAGACGGATGGACAGACTGAAAGAGTTAATCAGATACTAGAGGATATGTTAAGAGCGTGTGCATTGGCTTATGCTACCTCTTGGGATAAAAGTCTACCGTATGCTGAGTTCAGCTACAACAATAGCTATCAAGCAAGCTTGCAAATCTCACCATTTAAGGCATTATATGGTTGACCCTGTCGAACCCCGTTGAACTGGAATGAGACGGGTGAATGCCATGACTTTGGACCGGACATTCTTCAAGAAGCTGAAGAGCAGATTGCCATGATCCGGGAAAAACTGAAGATAGCACAGTCAAGACAGAAAAGCTACGCCGATAACCGTCGCTGAGACCTGAGTTTTGAACCAGAAGATTTCGTGTATCTCAGAGTCACACCATTCAAGGGAGTTAAGAGGTTCCACACCAAAGGAAAACTCGCGCCGCGATATGTTGGACCATTCAAGGTTCTCAGTCGCAGAGGGGAAGTTGCGTACCAGCTGGAGCTGCCGCAATCACTAGCAGGAGTACATGACGTATTCCACGTGTCCCAGTTGAAGAAGTGTCTCCGAGTACCTGATGAGCAAACACCGCTGGAGTCGATAGAGCTGCGAGAGGATCTGACTTATAAGGAGCACCCCGTTAAGGTTTTGGACACCATGGATCGAGAGACAAGGAATAAGTCAACCCGTTTCTGCAGAGTGCAATGGAGCAACCATGCAGAGAGTGAAGCAACTTGGGAGCGCGAGGAGGATTTGAAGAAAGAATTTCCAAACCTATTCCTTAGTTAGCCCTGAATCTCGGGGGCGAGATTCTGTTAAGGGGGGAGGTTTGTAACACCCCAATTTTTGCTTTTCATGAATTTAAATAAGATTTGGCACTTTTGTGAATTTTTGGAATTTTTTGGGATTTATTTGGAATTTATTTGAATTTATGCCCTTTTCAAATAATTAAAGAATTTAATTTTGCAAACAAATTTTTGTTGGAAATATTTTATTTGAGTCCAAAATGTTCCAAAATATTTTCTAGAATTTTTCTGGAATTTTTCTGAGTGTTTTGCTATTTTTAATGAATTAAATGAATTTCTTGGAATTAATTTGAATATTTAATCGTTGTCAAATCCAAACCGGGTTTCACTGTTCATCCGACCGGACCCGAGTCCGAGTCAGACTCGAGTCCGACCTGGACCCGACCGCTCTAGCCGTCTCGGTCGAACCACGTCACCTAACCCTAACCGCGTGACCGTTGGATCGAAATCCAACGGCCACAATTGAGCCACGTCGCCGAACCCGAGCTCGACCGAGCCAGCCAAGTCGCCAGGCTAGACCCGAGCCCAAACCCCGTGCCCGTTGGATCTTGATCCAACGGTCCACGTTGAGCCACGTCAACGAATCCGAAGTGGATTCGGATTCCGCCGCCGCAACCGGGTGGACCTCGGTCTCCGCGCAATACATGGAAGCCGAGGCCCCTATTTAAGGCGCCGCCACCACCGTGTAGCCGACTTCCGTGCGCACCCGTAACCCTAGACCACGTCGTCTGAGCCGCCGTTCGTCCGCTAGAGCTCGCCGTAGTTGGGATAGGCCTCCGCCGCGGTTCTTCGTCGATTCCGCCGCCGTTGTGCCCAGATCCGGAACCGTCGCGACGAGCCGCACCAGGGGGTACCATTCACTTCGTCGGAGCGTGCCGGCAACGCCGTCAGGATCGTCACCATCTTCGTCTCCGGCCGGCCAGCTCCACCGCGCGCCATCGCACGAGCTCCATCAACCGTCCGATCAAGATCCAATGACCAGGATTCGTCCACGTCACCACGGTAAAAATTCCACGTGCCAACCTTTACATCTATTCTCAGCTGTCGGATCTAGATCCAACGGCTCAAGATTGTGCCACGTAGCTAAAACCATACCGTGCTAGGAGTAATGTCAGCCGTTAGATCTAGATCGTACTGCTAGGGTTAGCCACGTTATCAGCATTAGATTGAATCTCGACCGTCCGATCGAGATCGAATGGTCGAGATCAACCGAGTCGTTTTTCAACGCGTGAGGTTGGATCTGATCTGGACCGTTGATTTTCAAATCAACGAACCAGATCGTGCCATGTTGTCGGGACCCCGAATTTGCAAATCCGGACCCTCTGTGTATTCAGCACTAGTCTAGGAACGCGCTAGTGCACACAGTCTTAACATCGGTAAATATCACAATCATACCACTCGATAATAGTAAAGTACTTTAATTAAATAATCAAACTGGTTACTCAACCTTATGGTCAAGTTACAAATGTACGCCTCATGACAGTAAACTTATTAAGAGAGAAATAATAGCAGCGGAAAAATAAGATAACTTCGTTGCGCCATCCAGTATACCACAGGCAACTGACTTGGCTCGCTCCCTAAGTAGACGGTTCCTCGTGGAGCTTGTAACACCCCAAAATTTTGCTTTTCTTAAATTCATGTGTGATTTGGCACTTTGGTGAATTTTTGGAATTTTCTGGAATTTATTTGGATTTATTTGGAATTTATTTGAATTTATTCCATTTTGAAATAATTAAAGAATTAAACTTTGCAAATAAAATTTTGTTGGAAATATTTTATTTGAGTCCAAAATGATCCAAAATATTTTCCAGAATTTTTCTGGAATTTTTTTGAGTATTTTGCTATTTTTAATGAATTAAATGAATTACTGGAAATTATTTTAAATATTAATTCGCTGGAAAATCAAGTCGGGTCAAGTACTGTTCATCCGACCGAGTCGGAACCCGAGTCGGACTCGAGTCCGACCCGAGCCACGTGATTCGGTCGAACCGCGTCCAAACCCTAACCATTGTGGACCGTCGGATCAAGATCCAACGGTCAGGATCCGCGCCGCACCGTTCGATCGGATCCGATCCGGATCCGTGCTCGCCCGAGCCAATCGTGGCCGTTGATCGCGCCAAGTGGACGGTCCTCCGTCGTCGTCTCCGCCCGAGTCCGAGCCGAACTCCGCCGCAGCGCCCGCCGCCGTGAGGGATTAGGTTTCCGTTTTCCGCGCGGAAGCCGAGGCTATTTAATGCCCGGATCACACCCCGAGGACCACCTTGACCTTGCGCAGCCGTTGCCCTAGCCGTCGCCGCCGCAGTGCCCCTGCCGCGCCGCAATCGCTCGCCGGAGTTGTAGCACTTCTCCGCTGCGGTTTTTGCTTCGTTCCGCCGCCGTCCGCCGTCCCCCGCCGCCGTTGACCCCAGACCCGAACTCACCGCGACGAGACGCTCCCGAAGGGACCAGTTACCTCGCCGGAGGAGCCCGCAAACGCCGTTGCCCGTGTCGCCGTCCCGGCTCGGCCCGGCCCGGCTCGCCGCAAGACGCCATCGCCGTCGCTCGAAGCTTCTCGGCCGTCCGATCAAGATCCAACGTCCCGAGATCACGCCACGCGTCTTCGGCGGTGAGATCCTCGATCCAAATCCCAGATCCAATCTCGACCGTAGGATCTAAATCCAACGGTCGAGATCAAACGCGTTAACCCAAACTGCGTGAGCGAATCTAATTTGGGCCGTTGATTTTCAAATCAATAACCGAGATTGCGCGCCACGCGTCGGGAAGGCTGATCGCGCGATCGGCGCCGTCCATCATGCCGCGTGCGTGTAGCGCCGACACGCGGGGCCGCATGTCGGCGGCCAGCCACCGCACCATGACGTCACGCCGGCGTCATGGCGGCCCAAGATGTCGGCCAGAAATGTCCCACCGCGGCCCGACGCCAAGAATGACGTCACCCATGGGACCCACCGCCGACCGCGGTCGAGCCCCGCCGACGTCTGGCAGCGGCGTCACCGAGGGGACCCACATGTCGATGACCGCGTGGAAGCCGTGGGCCGAGTCCACGGTAGACCCGAGCCGAGCGTGGACCGAGTCCATGGACCGGTGACGTCGACCAACCAATCGAGAGGCTGCCACGTGTCCAGGTGACGCAATAATTAATTTCGAAAAGAAAATGATTTATTAATTCGAAATAATGATTTGATTTTGTTTCAAACTTCAAACGCTTATAACTTTTGCGTTTCAACTCGATTTGAGTGATTCAAATTTCTAAATTTGTATAAAATTGAGACCTACCTAAATATGAATTTTATTTAATTTTTGAACTAAAGTTTTCTCTGTAAAATTATTTAATTGATTATTTAAACTTTAAATAATCATAACTTTTATGCTTTTAACTCCAAAATTGTGATTCCAGTTTCTAAAAATTCCTAAAATTATGTTCTCTCTGTTTATAGATTTTATTTGGATGTTTAGACACTTTTTCCTATTTTTATTCGTGTATTTGCTATTTGCACGCTTTACGAGTAGACATTGAAGTCTTTGGAAGGATTTGAAGGAGAAGTATTGACTCAGGATCCAACTCAAGACCAAGAACAAGTACTTTTTGAAGGCAAGTTGTGCTTTGACCATGTTGATCCTATTTGAAATCTATTTTGATTTAACCTATTGCATGCTAGTTCAATTAGAAAATACTTTATTTAAATTTGGGAATTAGATAAATACCAATTTCTTTGTATGACACCTTGATTACTTAAATATGTGCCATGACCCTTGTCACCCTAGTTGTGGTTTACTAGTTGGACATTATTAACTTGCCAACATGGGTTTTAGACCGTTGTAGTAAACTGCTTAGACCTGCTACGTGCTCATGACATGATTTTGGACAATCAAATGTTAATATTGACTTAATGATATATTGAACCTGTTTGGAAAGGTATCATGTGATGTTGATGGCACGTGGTGCATGGTAATCAACTGGGGTTTGATAAATAGTTTTTCGACCGGGGCATGTGGCAAGAATAATCAGGTGGGCCAGTTGTGGCATTGGGGATGTTGATTTGGTTCTTCGGGTAGTCTTGTCCTGGTCACCCTAAGGACTTCACCTTGCAAGCCTTTGAACTGGGTCTAACGTGCAACCACATGTCTGTAATGGGACGGGCCTAGTTGATGAAGTTGCTAATAACGTACCTGTGGGACCTCAGGAGGTCAACTACACCCTTTGTGTAAGTTGTACAGGAGAGCGCATCGGGGTGAGGCCAGTACCCATCTAACAGTTGATTGGCCTAAACTTCGCCTTAGCTAAGGGAAGGGTTAGTGTGCAATAACAGGGAGGACCACTTGTATTGTTGGAAGTTTAGAAAGACTTTGTTACGGGAACTCGCCTTTGTGGTGTTTGATTTGTATCTTGTGGGTAAAGTGCATAACCTCTGCAGAGTGTAGAATCTATTCGAATAGCCGTGTCCGCGGTATTGGACATCGCCGGAATTACTGATCAAGGGTTAGATTTTCTCAAAAATAACTTGGATTTGAAAGGTTGGGTTGGATTAATAATGATGTTGATAGAAATGTGGATTAGGATGGGAAAGATGTTTATTAAACTCCTTGAAAAGTTACCTATGCTATACTTGTTTCTCTTTGCTTTCGAATCTACTTATGTTACTTGTCAAATCTCATTTCTGCAAATATACCTTGAGCTATTCCTTTGTACCAAGCCATGCATATAGTATATTAGCCTGCATTACGTGCATGACTTCTTGAGTACCAAGTACTCACCCTTGCCACAATACAACACAGTTGAAGAGGAGAGTACACCGGCTTTGGAGGAGGAGCTCCAAGAGGATCCGTCTACTTAGGGGCGAGCCCGGTCAGTTACTGTGGTATACTGGATGGCGCCACGAATTTATTTGATTTTCCGCTGCTACTATTTCTCTCTTAATAAGTTTTGCCCTGCGAGGCATACATTTGTAACTTGACCATAAGGTCGAGTAACCAGTTTGACTATTTAAATAAAGTACTTTATTAGTATCGAGTGGTATGATTGTGATATTTACCGATGTTAAGACTGTGTGCACTAGCGCGTTCCTAGACTAGTGCTGAATACACAGAGGGTCCGGATTTGCAAATTCGGGGTCCCGACAGAGGTGGTATCAGAGCCAGGTTGACCGTAGGCTCAACCTTAGCTAGAAAGGTCGTAGTGAGGATCAAACCTATTTTCTAAAGCTAAAAATTTGTCAAGACAAGAAATGACATCTCAACTTATCCCATTCTCTCTTTTCTTGTCTCTTGCTGAATTTTTCCTTACCTTGTCACGATTTAAAAATTTCGAGTTCTTACGTAAGCGCTCTTGTGACAGATGGAGGGAGAGTTCAACTACGTCGATCTGGAGGTTGGTCACGCCGCGGAACTTTGGCGTATGCTACAGACTCTCGGAGACTTTGAGAAGCCGCAATACCAAGTGGAAGTGATCAGACAAGCAGGATTGATCAAGGCTTGTGACGTGAAGATTGAGGTACCTGCTAGGAAGAAGGGTCCAGGCAATCGCCCGATACAACTGACCTTGCCAGGAGGTCTACAATGCAGATGGGTATCCAAGAAGTATCACGACGAGCAATGCGACACATTACCCGTATCTACGCCAAAGAGTTGGAGAGCACGGTGTTCCGTTATCACCCGCGCAGCAATAACCTTCTTGACCCGAAGGCGATTCAGGATGAGGATGCCATGGTTACACAGTTGGCACGACTTGTTGTCGCCCAGGAGGATGTACTCGATGATACAAGCAAGGAGCTACAGAAGGCCCGCAAGGAAATCACGACAGAGAAGAACAGATGGCGAGAAGCTCAAGAGTATGTGTCACACCTTCTGCGAAGGATTGACGAGTTGGAGATGGCTTTATGCGGACGGAACTGCAGCGATTACTCGAGCTACATGTGCCAGATCCGGAGGAGTTAGATCTCGATGAGGACAACGCTTCTTCGACTACCACAGATGACACGATTCTTTGGACACGGCAATCGTTTCGCGCCTATGCCGCGACATCCGTACCAGGCCGTGGAGGTTTTCTCGATGAGTGGCGTAGGTTTTATAGAGAGACTCCTTGGCCGAGTCAGCGTCATAGAATAAAGAGTCACCTTTAGGCGTTAGACTCGGTGTTAGTTCGATTTGGATTTTCATTGCTTGCTGAGTGTGCAGTATGTGTTGCAAGGCCCTTAGGCATTGTAAGCAACCATACCAAGTTATTGATATCAATAATAAAGTTGGACCTTAAGGTTACACCTTTCGCCCCGCATAAGTTCCATATTACTTGTCTATTCTTGTTTCCCCCTCATCTCTAAAACCTAGAACAAATCGGCGGATGGTGAACACCGCGAAACTTTGGAAGCAATGGTAGTGGTTCTCGCCAAAGAGAAAACCCCAATGATGGAGCACCAAAGACCGCCAGCTTGATATGCAGAATTTTGGAGCATTTCTTGCTGCTCGGACTCGATTGATGCATGCTATGATGCAACAAATGCAACACGTCCTTTGCTCAGGCCACAGCTAATCAAGTCAATCAGGGACAACGCCAGAATACAAGACTGTCAGAGTTCATGAGGACTCACCCACCCACTTTCTCCGGGAATGCCAATCCATTGGAGGCCGATGATTGGTTAAGGTCAATTGAGAGGAAGCTACACATAGCTCAATGCATAGGAAATGAGAAGGTACTCTACGCTTCTCATCAGTTGGAAGGAACAGCCGCTGAATGGTGGGAGAACTTCTGTGCCACGCAAGAGAACCCTCAAGATATCACTTGGGAGGAGTTCACAGTTGCGTTTCGTCAGTATCACGTGCCTGAAGGAATCATGGACCTTAAGAAGGAGGAGTTCAGAGCACTGAAGCAAGGTAATCAGCCAGTGGCCGACTACCTGAACAAGTTCACACAGCTAGCACGCTACGCACCTGAGGATGTAGCGACAGATAAAGCCAGACAGTCTCGTTTCATGAAGGGACTTAACTCAGGATTGCAGGTGGGATTGATCACCCACACCTTTCCAGATTTCCAAGAATTGGTGAATAAGGCGCTTATTCTTGAGGACAAGCGCAAGGAACTGGATGAGAACAGGAAGCGCAGAATGCAACAGCAGGGATCATGCCAGGGAACGCATAGCGGCGTCGAGAGTTGCACCAAATCAATTTTGATTCCAGCCACGAGAATGCTACAAGGACACCGTCACGGCACCAAGACCCGTCAATCGTAACTACGAGACCCACCCCGCTAGAAACGGCTGCTCGAGCGATCGGCAAGGAGCAGTGAGACGCTGCTACAACTACAACGAGCCATGACATTTTGCCAACAATTGTCCAAAGAAGACAGCAGGAGTGACCCAAGTTCGCTTTAACTTGGGAACCACCCCAGCCAGGACGCCAGCACCAGGAACCACATCCCAGACCGTGGTGAGAGGCCGAGTCAACCATGTCACCGCAGATGCACCGCGAGAATGCTACGGACGTCGTCTTGGGTAAGTTACTTGTTAACTTAGTACACCGCTGATTTTGTTTGACTCGAGCTTCGCATTCGTTTGTTTCGCAAGGCTTTGCTGCTAGAAACGATTTGGGGATTGCAAGACTTAAGTGCATGCTTTTAGTTCAAACCCTGGTTCGAACTCCGAGCGAAAGTAGGATGTTCGGGTGAGAATACTAATAGATGGAATAGAGTTCCTAGCGAACCTTATAATTTTGGAGACCCAGACCTTAGACGTTATTTTGGGAATGGACTGGTTATCCAAGCACAAGGCCGTATTGGATTGTGGACGAAGGACTATCTCAGTTGAGAGCCCTTGTGGAAAGAAAGTGGAATTTCAAGCTACTGCCGTTAGAGAAGGACAGTTGATGGTTAACAGTACCAAGGCAATCAGCATAGAGGATGTCTCAGTAGTGAATGAGTACCCAGATGTTTTTCCCGAAGATCTACCTAGTATGCCGAGACAGGGGACATAGAGTTTGTGATAGAGCTTGTACAGTACAAAGACAGGTAGCAAAGAGACCCTATCGGATGTCCACCGAGGAGTTGGTAGAGATGAAGAAACAGTGGAAGAGTTAATGGAGAAAGGATTTATCGAGGCCAAGGCTCGTCGTAGTGGGAGCAACAGTTTTGTTTGTCAAGAAGAAGGACGGGAGTTTCAGGATGTGCATTGACTATCGTGCACTCAATGAAGTCACCGTGAAGAATAAGTACCCGTTACCCAGGATTGATGATTTGTTTGATCAGCTGAGAGGAGCCGGAGTTTTCTCCAAGATTGATCTCGAGATCGGGATACCATCGGTGAAGATCCGATCGAGAAGATATTCAAAACTGCTTTCGTCAAGATATGGACATTACGAGTTCTGATTATGTCCTTTGATCGATTTAATGCGCCAAAGATATTTCATGAATATGATGAATAAGGTGTTCATGGAATATTTGGACAAGTTTGTCGTCGTGTTCATAGATGATATCCTAATCTACTCCAAGACAGAGGATGAGCATGCCGAACACTTGAGGCGAGTTTTGGAAAAGCTGAGGGAACAACAACTCTTCGCCAAGTTCAGTAAGTGTGATTTTTGGAAGGACAAGGTGGAGTTTCTTGGACATGTAATGACCTTGAAGGAGTCATTTGTTGATCCAAGCAAAGTAGAAGCCATGTTACATTGGGAGCAACCAAAGACCGTGACCCAGATCCGGAGTTTCCTTGGAATGGCAGGTTACTACCGCCGTTTCATTGAAGGCTTTTCGACAATTGTGAAACCTCTTACGCAATTGCTGAAAAAGGAGAAGAAGTTTGCATGGACGTCAGAATGTGAGAAAGGATTTCAGAGTGAAGAAGCGATTGACATCAAGACCGGTGTTAGTTCTACCGGATGTTACTCAAAGCTTTGATATTTATTGTGACGCATCGCGTCAAGGACTTGGATGTGTGTCACGAGAATGGAAAGGTCGCCGCTTATGCATCAAGGCAGTTGAGGCCGCATGAGGAAAATTATCCGACGCATGACCTAGAGTTAGCTGCCGTAGTGCATGCCTTGAAGATATGGCGTCACTATCTGATCGGGAACAGATGTGAAGTGTATACGGATCATAAGAGCCTTAAATACATATTCACCCAGTCGGATCTGAACATGAGGCAGAGGAGATGGTTAGAGTTGATCAAGGACTACAATGTTGGAATCCATTACCATCCCAGAAAGGCCAACGTAGTAGCCGATGCTCTGAGTCGGAAAAGCCATACTGTGAGCATGTTGCTAGCCACAAGTCAGGATGAGCTATGTGAGGATTTCCAGAGAATGAAGATTGAGGTGGTACCTAGCGGATTCTTGGCCGCATTGGAAGTAAAGCCTACCCTAGAGGACCAGATCAGGGAAGGACAGAAGGATGATGACAAGATCCGCAGGATTAAGACCATCAAGGAGGAAGGCAAGGCAGAGGACTTCAAGTTGGATGAGCAAGGCACGTTATGGATGAAGGATCGGATTTGTGTGCCCAACAAGAAGGAATTAAAGCAACTGATTTAGGAGGAAGCCCATGACTCCAAGTATTCAATTCATCCTGGAAGCGCCAAAATGTATCAGGATTTGAAGGAAAGATTCTGGTGGCCGAGCATGAAGCGTGAAGTTGCCGAGCATGTTGCATTGTGCGACGTATGCCAGAGAGTCAAGGCAATGCATCAGAGACCAGCAGGATTACTACATTACTGAAAATACCTGAGTGGAAGTGGGAGGAAATCGGAATGGATTTCATTACCGGTTTGCCTAAGACTCAAGGAGGTTATGACTCCATATGGGTTATAGTGGATCGTTTGACCAAAGTAGCCCATTTTATCCCCGTGAAGACCACGTACTCGGGGGATAAGTTAGTAGAGTTGTATATGATCAGGATCGTCTGTTCGCACGGAGTGCCAAAGAGGATTGTATCGGACAGAGGTACCCAATTTACCTCAAGGTTCTGGAATAAGTTGCACGAAGCCATGGGAACCCGTTGAAACTTCAGTACAGCCTATCATCCACAGACGGATGGACAGACCGAAAGAGTCAACCAGATTCTGGAGGATATGTTAAGAGCATGTGCATTGACTTATGCTACCTCTTGGGATAAGAGTTTGCCGTATGCCGAGTTCAGTTACAATAATAGTTACCAAGCTAGTTTACAGATGTCACCTTTTGAGGCACTGTATGGTCGACCCTGTCGGACGCCATTGAATTGGAATGAGACCGGCGAGCGCCGTGTCTTCGGGCCTGATATTCTTCAAGAAGCTAAAGAGCAGATTGCCATGATTAGGGAAAGGTTGAAGATAGCCCAATCACGACAGAAGAGTTACGCTGACAACCGTCGCCGGGATTTGAGTTTTGAACCAGAAGACTTTGTATACCTCAGAGTTACGCCTCTCAGGGGAGTTAAGAGGTTCCATGCTAAAGGGAAACTCGCACCTCGTTATGTTGGACCATTTAAGATTTTGAGCCGCAGAGGCGAAGTTGCTTACCAGCTAGAGCTACCGTAGTCGTTAGCAAGAGTACATGACGTATTCCATGTGTCCCAGTTGAAGAAGTGTCTCCGAGTACCTGAGGAATAGACACCGCTAGAGTCAATTGAGTTGCAAGAAGATTTGACTTACAAGGAGCATCCCGTAAAGATTTTGGACACCATGGATCGAGAGACCAGAAATAAGTCAACCCGCTTCTGTAGAATTCAGTGGAGCAACCATGCGGAGAGTGAAGCAACTTGGGAACGCGAAGAGGATTTGAGGAAAGAGTTTCCAAGCCTATTCCGTAGTAAGCCCTGAATCTCGGGGACGAGATTCTATTAAGGGGGGAGGTTTGTAACACCCCAAAATTTTGCTTTTCTTAAATTCATGTGTGATTTGGCACTTTGGTGAATTTTTGGAATTTTCTGGAATTTATTTGGATTTATTTGGAATTTATTTGAATTTATTCCATTTTGAAATAATTAAAGAATTAAACTTTGCAAATAAAATTTTGTTGGAAATATTTTATTTGAGTCCAAAATGATCCAAAATATTTTCCGTAATTTTTCCGAATTTTTCTGAGTATTTTGCTATTTTTAATGAATTAAATGAATTATGGAAATTATTTTAAATATTAATTCATTTGGAAAATCGAGTCGGGTCAATCTTGTTCATCCGACCGAGTCGGAACCCGAGTCGGACTCGAGTCCGACCCGAGCCACATGATTCGGTCGAACCGCGTCCAAACCCTAACCATTGTGGACTGTCGGATCAAGATCCAACGGTCAGGATCCGCGCGATTGCTCGATCGGATCCGATCCGGATCCGTGCGCGCCCGAGCCAATCGTGGCCGTTGATCGCGCCACGTGGACGGTCCTCCGTCGTCGTCTCCTCCCGAGTCCGAGCCGGACTCCGCCGCCGCGCCCGCCGCCGTGAGTGATTAGGTTTCCGTTTTCCGCGCGGAAGCCGAGGCTATTTAATGCCCAGATCACACCCCGAGGACCACCTTGACCTTGCGCAGCCGTTGCCCTAGCCGTCGCCGCCGCAGTGCCCCTGCCGCGCCGCAATCGCTCGCCGGAGTTGTAGCACTTCTCCGCCGCGGTTTTTGCTTCGTTCCGCCGCCGTTGACCCCAGACCCGGACTCACCGCGACGACACGCTCCCGAAGGGACCACTCACCTCGCCGGAGGAGCCCGCAAACGCCGTTGCCCGTGTCGCCGTCTGGCTCCCCGGCCCGGCTCGGCCAGACGCCATCGCCGTCGCTCGAAGCTTCTCAGCCGTCCGATCAAGATCCAACGTCCCAGATCACACCACGTCATCTCACGGTGAGATCCTGATCCAAATCCCCAGATCCAATCTTGACCGTAGGATCTAAATCCAAAGGTCCAGATCAAACGCGTTAACCCAAACGCGTGAGAGCTAGATCTAATCTGGGCCGTTGATTTTCAAATCAATAACCGAGATTGCGCCACGCGCGTCGGGAAGGTCGGCCGCGTGATCGGCGCCGATCACGCAGCAGCGTGTGTGGCCCGACGCCGAGGCCCGCATGTCGGCGGCCCGACCACCTTGCACCATGACGCCACGGCCGACGTCATGGCGGGCTCCGCATGTCGCCAAATGCCCAGCGGCGGCGTCGGCCAAGAATGACGTCACCCATGGGACCCACTGCCAAGTGGGCTCAGCCCGTGACGTCGGCGATGGACGTCCACGAGGGGACCCACATGTCGATGACACGTGGAGCCGTGGGCCGAGTCCACGGTAGACCCGGCGTGGGCCGAGTCCATGGACCGGTGACGTCGACCAACCAATCGAGAGGCATGCCACGTGTCCAAGCTGACGCAATAATTAATTTCCAAAAAAGAAAATGATTTATTAATTCGAAATAATGATTTCAGATTTTGTTTCAAACTTCAAACGCTTATAACTTTTGCGTTTCAACTCCGATTTGAGTGATTAGAATTTCTAAATTTGTATAAAATTGAGACCTACCTAAATATGAATTTTATTTAATTTTTGGACTAAAGTTTTTCTCTGTAAAATTATTTAATTGATTATTTAAACTTTAAATAATCATAACTTTTGCGTTTTAACTCCAAAATTGACGATTCCAGTTTCTAAAAATTCCTAAAATTATGTTCTCTCTGTTTATGGATTTTATTTGGATGTTTAGACACTTTTTGCCTATTGTTTATTCGTGTATTTGCTATTTGCACGCTTTACGAGTAGACGTTGAAGTGCCGGAAGGATTTGAAGGAGAAGTATTGACTCAGGATCCAACTCAAGACCAAGAACAAGTACTTTTTGAAGGCAAGTTGTGCTTTGACCATGTTGATCCTATTTCGAAATCTATTTTGATTTAACCTATTGCATGCTAGTTCAATTAGAAAATACTTTATTTAAATTTGGGGAATTAGATAAATACCAATTTGCTGTATGACACCTTGATTACTTAAATATGTGCCATGACCCCCTTGTCACCCTAGTTGTGGTTTACTAGTTGGACATTATTAACTTGCCAACATGGGTTTTAGACCGTTGTAGTAAACTGCTTAGACCTGCTACGTGCTCATGACATGATTTTGGACAATCAAATGTTAATATTGACTTAATGATATATTGAACCTGTTTGGAAAGGTATCATGTGATGTTGATGGCACGTGGTGCATGGTAATCAACTGGGGTTTGATAAATAGTTTTCGGCCGGGGCATGTGGCAAGAATGATCAGGTGGGCCAGTTGTGGCATTGGGGATGTTGATTTGGTTCTTCGGGTAGTCTTGCCCTGGTCACCCTAAGGACTTCACCTTGCAAGCCTTTGAACTGGGTCTAACGTGCAACCACATGTCTGTAATGGGACGGGCCTAGTTGATTAAGTTGCTAATAACGTGCACTGTGGGACCTCGGGAGGTCAACTACACCCTTTGTGTAAGTTATGCGGGGAGCGTCGGAAGTGAGGCAGTACCCATCTAACGGTTGATTGGCCTAAACTTCGCCTTAGCTAAGGGAAGGGTTAGTGTGCAATAACAGGGAGGACCACTTGTATTGTTGGAAGTTTCCGAAAGACTTTGTTACGGAACTCGCCTTTGTGGTGTTTGACTGTATCTTGTGGGTAAAGTGCATAACCTCTGTAGAATCTATTCGAATAGCCGTGTCCGCGGTATTGGACATCGCTCGGGAATTACAGTCAAGGGTTAGATTTTCTCAAAAATAACTTGGATTTGAAAGGTTGGGTTGGATTAATAATGATGTTGATAGAAATGTGGATTAGGATGGGAAAGATGTTTATTAAACTCCTTGAAAAGTTACCTATGCTATACTTGTTTCTACTGCTTTCGAATCTACTTATGTTACTTGTCAAATGTCTTGTTTCGCAAATATACCTTGAGCTATTCCTTTGTACCAAGCCATGCATATAGTATATTAGCCTGCAATATGTGCATGACTTGCTGAGTACCAAGTACTCACCCTTGCCACAATACAACACCAGTTGAAGAGGAGACTACACCAGCTTTGGAGGAGGAGCTCCAAGAGGATCCGTCTACTTAGGGAGCGAGCCTAGTCAGTTGCCTGTGGTATACTGGATGGCGCCACGAATTTATTTGATTTTCCGCTGCTACTATTTCTCTCTTAATAAGTTTTGCCCTGCGAGGCATACATTTGTAACTTGACCATAAGGTCGAGTAACCAGTTTGACTATTTAAATAAAATACTTTATTAGTATCGAGTGGTATGATTGTGATATTTACCGATGTTAAGACTGTGTGCACTAGCGCGTTCCTGGACTAGTGCTGAATACACAGAGGGTCCGGATTTGCAAATTCGGGGTCCCGACAGAGCTCCTCCTCCAAAGTTGGTGTTGTCTCCTCTTCAACTGGTGTTGTATTGTGGCAAGGGTGAGTACTTGGTACTCAGCAAGTCATGCACAGAATGCAGCTAATATACTACATGCATGGCTTAATACAAAGGAGTGGCTCAAGGTATTTTTGCAGTAAACAGCATTTAACAAGTATCATAAGTAGATTCGAAAGCAGTAGAAACAAGTAAAGCATAGATAACTTTTCAAGGAGTTTAATAAACATCTTTCCCATCCTAATCCACATTTCTATCAACATCATTATTAATCCAACCCAACCTTTCAAATCCAAGTTATTTTTGAGAAAATCTAACCCTTGACTGTAATTCCCGAGCGATGTCCAATACCGCGGACACGGCTATTCGAATAGATTCTACACTCTGCAGAGGTTATGCACTTTACCCACAAGATCTGATCAAACACCACAAAGGCGAGTTCAGTAACAAAGTCTTTCGGAAACTTCTAACAATACAAGTGGTCCTCCCCGGTTGTTGCACACTAACCCTTCCCTTAGCTAAGGCGAAGTTTAGGCCAACCAACCGTTAGATGGGTACCTGGCCTCAGCCCCGGTACGCTCCCCCGTACAACTTACACAAAGGGTGTAGTTGACCTCCTGAGGTCCCACAGGTACGTTATTAGCAACTTAATCAACTAGGTCCGTCCCATTACAGACATGTGGTTGCACGTTAGACCCAGTTCAAAGGCTTGCAAGGTGAAGTCCTTAGGGTGACCAGGGCAAGACTACCCGAAGAACCAAATCAACATCCCCAATGCCACAACTGGCCCACCTGATCATTCTTACCACATGCCCCGGTCAAAAACTATTTATCAAAACCCCAGTTGATTACCATGCACCATGTGCCATCAACATCACATGATACCTTTCCAAAACAGGTTCAATATATCATTAAGTCAATGTTAACATTTGATTGTCCAAAATCATGTCATGATCACGTAGCAGGTCTAAGCAGTATACTACAACGATCTAATTTCCCATGTTGGCAATTTAATAATGTCCAACTAGTAAACCACAACTAGGGTGACAAGGGTCATGGCACATATTTAAATAATCAAGGTGTCATACAGCAAATTGGTATTTATCTACTCCCCCATATTTAAATAAAGTATTTTCTAATTGAACTAGCATGCAATAAGTTAAATCAAAATAAGTTTCAAAATAGGATCAACATGGTCAAAGCACAACTTGCCTTCAAAAAGTACTTGTTCTTGGTCTTGAGTTGGATCCTGAGTCAATACTTCTCCTTCGAATCCTTCCGGCACTTCAACGTCTACTCGTAAAGCGTGCAAATAGCAATACACAAATAAACAATAGGCAAAAAGTGTTCAAACATCCAAATAAAATCCATAAATAGAGAGAACATAATTTTATGAATTTTAGAAGCTGGAATAAATCAAATTTGGAGTTAAAATGCAAAAATTATAGCATTTTGAAGTTTAAATAATCCATTAAATAATATTACAGAGGAAAACTTTAGTCCAAAAATTAAATAAAATTCATAATTAGGTAGATCTCAATTTTATACAAATTTAGAAATTTGAACCACTCAAATCGGAGTTGAAACGCAAAAGTTATAAGCGTTTGAAGTTTGAATCAAAATCTGAAATCATTATTTCGAATTAATAAATCATTTTCTTTTTCGGAAATTAATTATTGCGTCAGCCTGGACACGTGGCAGCCTCTGATTGGTTGGCTAACGTCAGCCGGTCCATGGACTCGGTCCACGGCTCCATGTGTCACTGGCATGTGGGTCCCCCTCGGGTGACGTCACCGGCGACGTCGGCGAGGCTCACCGCACGGTCTTTGTGGGTCCCATGGGTGGCGTCATTCTTGACGTCGGCGCCGCTGAACAGCTGCCGACATCGCGGAGCCCGCCATGGCGTCGGCGTGGCGTCATGGTGCGTTTAATCACGCCGCCGACACGCGGGCGGCGTGTCGTCACACGACGGCCCGGCGCTGGCGGTCAGGCTTCCCGACACGTGGCGCAATCTTGGCCGTTGATTTGAAATTCAACGGCCCAGATTAGATCTGGCTCTCACGCGTTTGGGTTAACGCGTTTGATCTGGATCGTTGGATCTAGATCCAATGGTCGAGATTGGATCTTGAGATTTTTGGACGGGATCTCACCGGTGGGTGACGTGGCGTGATCTTGGACCGTGCGATGAAGATCCAACGGCTCACAGTGCTTGCGGACGGCGATGGCGACACGGCGGAGCAGGGCCACCGGAGACGAAAACGACGACGAGCCTGACGGCGCTTCGGGGCCTCTCCGGCGGAGTGGGAGGTACCCACGGGTGTGCCTTGGCTTGAGGACTCCGGAACTGGGCTCCAACTCGGCGGAAGACGGCGGACGGCGGCGGGACGAGGCAAGGACCGTGGCGGAGGCTTCTCCAACTACGGCGAGCAATAGCGAGTCGACGGCGGTGGCTAGGGCTAGGGCTCTTGGGGCAAACGACACACGAGGCAAGGGCGAACCTCGGGCGCGGTTCCGGGCATTAAATGCCGGCCCGAACGCCGAGATCCCTGCGGAATCCGTGGCGGAGCCGGTACGGACGGCGGAGTCTGTTCCGAACACGGCGAGATGACGTGGACGCACGTGGGCCGTCCACGTGGCGCGATCGACGGCCGAGATTGGCTCGGGCGCGGCCGTGCCTAGCGTGGATTGATCCTGACCGTTGGATCTTGATCAGCGGTTCGACCGATCAGGAGTTGACGGTTGGGTCAAGTCAAGTGGCGCAGCTGGCTCGGGTCGGACTCGAGTCCGACTCGGGTTCCGACTCGGTCGGATGAATAGTACTTGACCCAACTCAATTTCCAGCGATTTAATAATTAAAAAATTTTCCAGAAATTCATTTAATTCATTAAAAATAGCAAAAGACTCAGAAAAATTTTGGAAAATATTTTAGGGTATTTGGGACTCAAATAAAATATTTCCAACAAAATTTTATTTGCAAAGTCTAATTCTTTAATTATTTCAAAATGGAATAAATTCAAATAAATTCCAAATAAATCCAAATAAATTCCAGAAAATTCCAAAAATTCACCAAAGTGCCAAATCACACATAGATTTAGGAAAAGCAAAATTTTGGGTGTTACAAACCTCCTCTTACTTGAATCTCGTCCCCGAGATTCAGGGCTTACTAAAGGAATAGGTTCGGAAACTCTTTTCTCAAATCCTCTTCGCGCTCCCAAGTTGTTTCACTCTCCGCGTGGTTGCTCCATTGAACTCTGCAGAAACGGGTTGACTTGTTTCTCATCTCTCGATCCATGGTGTCCAAAATCTTCACGGGATGCTCCTTGTAAGTCAAATCTTCTTGCAACTCAATTGACTCTAGCGGCGTCTGTTCCTAAGGTACTCGGAGACACTTCTTCAACTGGGACACATGGAACACGTCATGTACTCCTGCTAACGACTGCGGTAGCTCTAGCTGGTAAGCAACTTCGCCTCTGCGGCTCAAAATCTTAAATGGTCCAACATAACGAGGTGCGAGTTTCCCTTTAGCATGGAACCTCTTAACTCCCCTGAGAGGCGTAACTCTGAGGTATACAAAGTCTTCTGGTTCAAAACTCAAATCTTGGCGACGGTTGTCAGCGTAACTCTTTTGTCGTGATTGGGCTATCTTCAACCTTTCCCTAATCATGGCAATCTGCTCTTTAGCTTCTTGAAGAATATCAGGCCCGAAGACACGCGCCACGGTCTCATTCCAATTCAATGGCGTCCGACAGGGTCGACCATACAGTGCCTCAAAAGGTGACATCTGTAAACTAGCCTGGTAACTATTATTGTAACTGAACTCGGCATACGGCAAACTCTTATCCCAAGAGGTAGCATAAGCCAATGCACACGCTCTTAGCATATCCTCCAGAATCTGATTGACTCTTTCGGTCTGTCCATCCGTCTGTGGATGATAGGCTGTACTGAAGTTCAAACGGGTTCCCATGGCTTCATGCAACTTATTCCAGAACCTTGAGGTAAATTGGGTACCTCTGTCCGATACAATCCTCTTTGGCACTCCGTGCAAACAGACGATCCTGATCATATACAACTCTGCTAACTTATCTCCCGAGTAAGTGGTCTTTACGGGGATAAAATGGGCTACTTTGGTCAAGCGATCCACTATAACCCATATGGAGTCATAACCTCCTTGAGTCTTAGGCAAACCGGTAATGAAATCCATTCCGATTTCCTCCCACTTCCACTCAGGTATTTTTAGCGGCTGTAGCAATCCTGCTGGTCTCTGATGCATTGCCTTGACTCTCTGGCATACGTCGCACAATGCAACATGCTCAGCAACTTCACGCTTCATGCTCGGCCACCAGAATCTTTCCTTCAAATCCTGATACATTTTGGCGCTTCCAGGATGAATTGAATACTTGGAGTCATGGGCTTCTTCCAAAATCAGTTGCTTTAATTCCTTCTTGTTGGGCACACAAATCCGATCCTTCATCCATAACGTGCCTTGCTCATCCAACTTGAAGTCCTCTGCCTTGCCTTCCTCCTTGATGGTCTTAATCCTGCGGATCTTGTCATCATCCTACATCCTTCCCGGATCGATCCTCTAGGGTAGGCTTTACTTCTAATGCGGCCAAGAATCCACTAGGTACCACCTCAATCTTCATTTTCTGAAATTCCTGGCATAGCTCATCCCGATTCGTGGCTATCAACATATTCACGGTATGGCTTTTCCGACTCAAGGCATCGGCAACTACGTTGGCCTTCCCGGGATGGTAATGGATTCCAACATTATAGTCCTTGATCAACTCTAACCATCTCCTCTGCCTCATATTCAGATCCGACTGGGTGAATATGTATTTAAGGCTCTTATGATCCGTATACACTTCACATCTGTTCCCGATCATAGTGACGCCATATCTTCAAGGCATGCACTACGGCAGCTAACTCTAGGTCATGCGTCGGATAATTTTCCTCATGCGGCCTCAACTGCCTTGATGCATAGCGGCGACCTTTCCATTCGCATCAAGACACATCCAAGTCCTTGGCGCGATGCGTCACAATAAATATCAAAGCTTTGATTAACATCCGGTAGAACTAACACCGGTGCTAATGTCAATCGCTTCTTCAGCTCCTGAAATCCTTTCTCACATTCTGGCATCCATGCAAACTTCTTCTCCTTTTTCAGCAATTGCGTAAGAGGTCTCGCAATTGTCGAAAAGCCTTCAATGAAACAGCGATAGTATCCTGCCATTCCAAGGAAACTTCGACCGGAGTCACGATCTTTGGCTGCTCCCAATGTAACACAGCTTCTACCTTGCTTGGATCAACGGCGACTCCTTCTGCGGTCATTACATGTCCGAGGAATTCTACCTTGTCCTTCCATAAATCACACTTGCTGAACTTGGCGAAGAGTTGCTGTTCCCTCAGCTTTTCCAATACTCGCCTCAAGTGTTCTGCATGTTCATCCTCTGTCTTGGAGTAGACTAGGATATCATCTATGAACACAACAACAAACTTGTCCAAATACTCCATGAACACCTTATTCATCATATTCATGAAATATGCTGGTGCATTCGTCAGACCAAAGGACATAACTGTAAACTCGTAATGTCCATATCTTGACGAGAATGCAGTCTTCGGAATATCCTCTGATCGGATCTTCAACTGATGGTATCCCGATCTTAGGTCAATCTTGGAGAAAACTCCGGCTCCTCTCAGCTGATCAAACAAATCATCAATCCTGGGTAGCGGATACTTAATCTTCACGGTGAATTCATTGAGTGCACGGTAGTCAAAGCACATCCTGAAACTCCCTTCCTTCTTCTTGACGAACAAAACTGGCGCTCCCCACGGCGACGAACTCGGTCTGATAAATCCTTTCTCCATTAACTCCTCTAGCTGTTTCTTCATCTCTACCAACTCCTCGGTGGACATCTAAGCCTTGCAATCTCCAATTCATTTTTAGCAGCAAAGCCTTGCGAAACAAACGAATGCGAAGCTCCAGAGTCAAACAAAACTGTTGCAGGTACTGAGTTAACAAGTAACTTACCCAAGATGACGCCTCAGTAGCATTCTACATGTGCATCTGCGGTGACATGGTTGACTCGGCCTCTCACCACGATGCAGGGGTGTGGCTCTGTCTTTGGCGTCCTAGCTGGGTGGTTCCTAGATTGAAGCGGCTGGGGTCACTCCTGCTGTCTTCTTTGGGCAGCTGTTGGCAAAGTGCCTGGCTCGTTGCGATTGTAGCGGCGTCTCAGCATTCCTTCTTGTTTGCCTAAAGCGGCGTTTCTAGCGGGGGCTGGGGTCTGGTAGTTCTGATTGACGGGTCTTGGTGCTGGTGACGGTGTCCTTGTAGCATTTTGTGGCTGGAATCTAAAAAACTAATTTGGTGCAACTCTCAGCGCTTTGTGCGTTCCTGGCGTGATCCCTCTTTGTTGCATCTGCGCTTCTGTTCTCATCCAGTTCCCTTGCGCTTGTCCTCAAGAATAAGCGCCTTATTCACCAACTCTTGGAAATCGGAAAGGTGTGGGTGATCAATCCCACCTGCAATCTGAGTTAAGTCCCTTCATGAAACGAGGCTATGCGGCTTTATGCATCGCTACATCCTCAGTGCGTAGCGTGCCGTGTGTGAACTTGTTCAGTATTTGGCCACCGCTGATTACCTTGCTTGGTGCTCAACTCCTCCTTCTTGAGGTCCATGATTCCTTCAGGCACGTGATCTTGTGAAGCCTTGTTGTGAACTCTTCCCAAGTGATCTCTTGAGGGTTCTCTTGCGTGGCAGAAGTTCTCCCACCATTCGGTTTGTCCCTTCAAGCGATGAGAAGCGTAGAGTACCTTCTCATTTCCCATGCATTGAGCGATGTGTAGCTTCCTCTCAATTGATCTTAACCAATCATCAGCCTCCAATGGATTGGTATTCCCAGAAAAAGTGGGTGGATGAGTCCTCATGAACTCTGACAGTCTTGTATTCTGGTGTTGTCCCTGATTAACTTGATTAGCAGTGGCACGAGCGATGGCGTGTTGCATCTGTTGCATCATAGCATGCATCAATCGAGTCTGAGCAGCAAGAAATGCTCCAAAATTCTGCATGTCTAGTGGCGGTCTGGTGCTCCATCATTGGGGTTTTCATTTGGCGAGAACCACATCCATTGCCTCCAGGTTTCAGCGGTGTTCACCATCTGTCGATTTGCTCTAGGTTTTAGAGATGAGAGGGAAACAAGAATAGACAAGTAGTATGGAACTTATGCGGGGCGAAAGGTGTAACTTTAAGGTCTAACTTTATTAACTAATGATATCAATAACTTGGTATGGTTGCTTACAATGCCTAAGGGCCTTGCAACACATACTGCACACTCAGCAAGCAATGAAAACCCAAATCGAACTAACACTGGAGTCTAACGCCTAAAGGGTGACTCTTTATTCTAAGACGCGACTCGGCGAAGGAGTCTCTCTATAAAAACCTACGCTCACTCATCGAGAAAACCTCCACTGCCTGGGTACGGATGCTGCGGTATAGGCGCGAAACGATTGCCATGTCCAGCAACTGTGTCATCTGTGGTAGTCGAAGAAGCAGTGTCCTCCTCAAGCTCTGGCTCCTCCGGGTCTGGCTCGTGCAGCTCGAGCATTGGCTCTGGCTCTGGTGCATACAGTGCCGTCTCTAACTCTCCAATCCTTTGCAGAAGGTGTGACACATACTCTTGAGCTTCCCGCCATCTGTTCTTCTCTGTTGTGATCTCCTTGCGGGCCTTCTGTAGCTCCTTGCTTGTATCATTGAGTACATCCTCCTAGGCTACAACAAGTCGTGCCAACTGTGTAACCATGGCATCCTCATCCTGAATCGCCTTCGGGTCAAGAAGGTTATTGCTGCGCGGGTGATAACGAAACACCGTGCTCTCCAACTCTCTGGCGTAGATACGGGTAATGTGCCGCATTGCTCGTCGTGATACTTCTTGGATACCCATTTGCATTGTAGACCTCCTGGCAGTGCAGTGTATCGGGCGATTGCCTGGGCCCTTCTTCCTAGCAGGTACCATAATCTTCACGTCACAAGCCTTGATCAATCCTGCCTGTCTGATTACTTCCACTTGGTATTGCGGCTTCTCAAAATCTCCGAGAGTCTGAAGCATATGCCAAAGTTCTGCGGCGTGACCAACCTCCAGATCGACGTAGTTGAACTCTCCCTCCATCTGCCACAAGAGTGCTCACGTAAGGACTCGAAATTTTTAAATCGTGACAAGGTAAGGAAAAATTCAGCAAGAGACAAGAAAAGAAAGTATGGGATAAGTCGAGATGTCATTTCTTTTCTTGGCAAATTTTTAGCTTTAGAAAATAGGTTTTAACCTCTTTACGACCATTCTAGCTAGGGTTGAGCCTACGGTCAGTATGGCTCTGATACCACCTCTGTCGGGACCCCGAATTTGCAAATCCGGACCCTCTGTGTATTCAGCACTAGTCCAGGAACGCGCTAGTGCACACAGTCTTAACATCGGTAAATATCACAATCATACCACTCGATAATAGTAAAGTACTTTAATTAAATAGTCAAACTGGTTACTCAACCTTATGGTCAAGTTACAAATGTGCATACGCTTGGCAGAAACTTATTAAGAGAGAAATAATAGCGGCGATAAAAATAAGATAACCGTGGCGCCATCCAAAGATACCATAGGCAATCGATCGGGCTCGCTCCTAAGTAGACGGTTCCTCGTGGAGCTCCTCCTCCAAAGTTGGTGTTGTCTCCTCTTCAACTAGTGTTGTATTGTGGCAAGGGTGAGTGCTTGGTACTCGGCAAGTCATGCAGAATGCACGGCTAATATACTACATGCATGGCTTAATACAAAGGAGTGGCTCAAGGTATTTTTGCAAAGAAACAGCATTTAACAAGTATCATAAGTAGATTCAGCGGTAGAAACAAGTAAAGCATAGATAACTTTTCAAGGAGTTTAATAAACATCTTTCCCATCCTAATCCACATTTCTATCAACATCATTATTAATCCAACCCAACCTTTCAAATCCAAGTTATTTTTGAGAAAATCTAACCCTTGACTGTAATTCCCGGCGATGTCCAATACCGCGGACACGGCTATTCGAATAGATTCTACACTCTGCAGAGGTTATGCACTTTACCCACAAGATACAGTCAAACACCACAAAGGCGAGTTCAGTAACAAAGTCTTTCGAAACTTCTAACAATACAAGTGGTCCTTGGTTGTTGCACACTAACCCTTCCCTTAGCTAAGGCGAAGTTTAGGCCAACCAACCGTTAGATGGGTACTGGCCTCGGCCGATGCGCTCCCGTACACCTTACACAAAGGGTGTAGTTGACCTCTGAGGTCCCACAGTACGTTATTAGCAACTTAATCAACTAGGTCCGTCCCATTCTGAGACATGTGGTTGCACGTTAGACCCAGTTCAAAGGCTTGCAAGGTGAAGTCCTTAGGGTGACCAGGGCAAGACTACCCGAAGAACCAAATCAACATCCCCAATGCCACAACCGGCCCACTGATCATTCTTGCCACATGCCCCGGTCCAAAAACTATTTATCAAAACCCGAGTTGATTACCATGCACCACGTGCCATCAACATCACATGATACCTTTCCAAAACAGGTTCAATATATCATTAAGTCAATGTTAACATTTGATTGTCGAAAATCATGTCATGAGCACGTAGCGAGTCTAAGCAAAGATACTACAACGATCTAATTTCCCATGTTGGCAATTTAATAATGTCCAACTAGTAAACCACAACTAGGGTGACAAGGGTCATGGCACATATTTAAATAATCAAGGTGTCATACAGCAAATTGGTATTTATCTACTCCCCCATATTTAAATAAAGTATTTTCTAATTGAATTAGCATGCAATAAGTTAAATCAAAATAAGTTTCAAAATAGGATCAACATGGTCAAAGCACAACTTGCCTTCAAAAAGTACTTGTTCTTGGTCTTGAGTTGGATCCTGAGTCAATACTTCTCCTTCGAATCCTTCCGGCACTTCAACGTCTACTCGTAAAGTGTGCAAATAGCAATACACAAATAAACAATAGGCAAAAAGTGTTCAAACATCCAAATAAAATCCATAAACAGAGAGAACATAATTTTATGAATTTTTAGAAATTGGAATCGTCAAATTTGGAGTTAAAATGCAAAAATTATAGCATTTTGAAGTTTAAATAATCCATTAAATAATATTACAGAGGAAAAATTTAGTCCAAAAATTAAATAAAATTCATAATTAGGTAGATCTCAATTTTATACAAATTTAGAAATTTGAACCACTCAAATCGGAGTTGAAACGCAAAAGTTATAAGCGTTTGAAGTTTGAATCAAAATCTGAAATCATTATTTCGAATTAATAAATCATTTTCTTTTTCGGAAATTAATTATTGCGTCACCGACACGCGTGGCAGCCTCGATTGGTTGTTAACGTCGGTAGGTCCATGGACTCGGTCCACGCTTTCGGCTCGGGTCTCACAGTGGACTCGGTCCACGGCTCCGCGTATCAGCGACATGTGGGTCCCACTCGGGTAGCGTCCTTTCTTGGCGTCGGCCGAGGGCTCGACCCGGTCGGCGGTGGGTCCCATGGGTAGCGTCATTCTTGGCGTCGGCGCCGCAGGCTGGGGCTGGCGACATCGCGGCCCGCCATGGCGTCGGCGTGGCGTCATGGTGCGGTTTAGTCACGTCGGCCCGACAGCGGGCGGCGTGTCGGCGTCCTACACGCGAAGCGGCGGCGCGGCGGTCGAGCTTCGGACACGTGGCGCAATCTTGGCGTTGATTTGAAATTCAACGGCCCAGATTAGATTCGGTTCTCACGCGTTTGGGTTAACGCGTTTGATCCGACCGTTGGATCTAGATCCAATGGTCGAGATTGGATCTTGAGATTTTGGGCGGGATCTCACCGGTGGGTGACGTGGCGTGATCTTGGACCGTGCGATGAAGATCCAACGGCTCACGATTCTTGCCAGGACGGCGATGGCGACATGGCGGAGCAGGCCACCGGAGACAAAACGACAGCGAGCCCGACGGCGCCGGCCTCTCCGGCGGAGTGGGAGGTACCTAGGTGCGCCTTGGCTTGAGGACTCGGGCCAGGCTCCAACTCGGCGGAAGACGGCGGGCGGCGGCGGGGCGAGGCAAGGGCGTGGCGGAGGCTTCTCCAACTACGGCGAGCAATAGCGAGTCGGCGCGGCGGCTAGGGCTAGGGCGCTTGGGGCAAAGCGACACCGCGAGGCAAGGGCGAACCTCGGCGCGTCAGGGCATTAAATCTGGCGAACGCCGAGATCCCCGCGAATCCGTGGCGAGCCCGATGACGGACGGGCGAGTCCGTTCGAACACTGGCGAGATAGCGTGGATGCACGCAGCGGCCCACGTGGCCCGATCGACGGCCGAGATTGGCTCGGCGCGGCCGTGCCTAAGCGTGGATTGATCCTGGCCGTTGGATCTTGATCCAGCGGTTCGGACCGATCTGGGGTTGACGGCGATTGGGTCAAGTCAAGTGGCGCGGTGGCTCGGGTCGGACTCGAGTCCGACTCGGAGTTGACTTCGATCGGATGAATAGTACTTGACCCAACTCAATTTCCAGCGATTTAATAATTAAAAATTTCGAAATTCATTTAATTCATTAAAAATAGCAAAAGACTTCGAGAAAAATTCCAGAAAAATTCTGGAAAATATTTTAGGGTATTTGGGACTCAAATAAAATATTTCCAACAAAATTTTATTTGCAAAGTCTAATTCTTTAATTATTTCAAAATGGAATAAATTCAAATAAATTCCAAATAAATCCAAATAAATTCCAGAAAATTCCAAAAATTCACCAAAGTGCCAAATCACACATAGATTTAGGAAAAGCAAAATTTTGGGGTGTTACACACGTGCCCAGTAGTTGGACCGTCGCGGTCGGCCTGATCACCATGGCCGCCGATGTCATGCGTGACGTCGTGGGACTCCACGTCGGCCAAATGACGCACCATGAAGTCACCGCTGACGTCACGATGGGGCCCAACTGTCAGCCGTCCCCCAACCGAGCGCGGTGACGTCAGTGCTGACGTCACCCGAGGAGCCCGGATGTGAGAGGCACGTGCCGTGGAGTGGGTCCATGGTGGACCGAGCCGAACCGTGCGCCGGGTCCATGGACCCGAGGCGACATGGCGGCCTCTGATTGGTCCACGTGTCGTGCTGATGCAATAAATCATTTTCCGAAAAAGAAATTATTTATTTAATTCGGTTTATTGATTTCAAATATAGATTCAAACTTCAAATGTTTATAACTTTTGCGTTTTAACTCCGAATCGAGTAATTCAAATTTCTAAATTTTAATAAAATTGAGATCTACCTAATGGTGAATTTAATTTAATTTTTGGATGAAAGTTTTTCTCTGTAATATTATTTAATTGATTATTTAAACTTTGAAAGCTTGTAACTTTTGCGTTTCAACTCCAATTTTGCCGGTTTAAATTCCTAAAAATTCATAAAATTATGCTCTCTCTGTTTATGGACTTTATTTGGATGTTTGGACACTTTTTGTCTACTTTTTATTTATTTATTGCTATTTGCACGCTTTACGAGTAGACGTTGAAGTGCCCGAGGGCTTCGAAGGTGAAGTGTTGACCCAGGAGCCAGCCCAAGACCAAGAACAAGTACTCTTTGAAGGCAAGTTATGCTTTGACCATATTGATCCCATTTTTAAAATTAGTTTAATTGAAATTATTGCATGCTAATTTAAAATTAGAAAATGCTTTATTTAATTGTGTGAAATTAGATAAATGCCAAATTGTTGTATGACACCTTGGTTAATTAAATATGTGCCATGACCCCTTGTCACCCTAGTTGTGGATTACTAGTTGGACATTATTAAATTGCCAACATGGGTAGCTAGACCGATGTAGTATGCTTAGCCTTGCCACGTGAAATGCTTTGGACAATCAAATGCTAATATTGACTTAATGAGATGTTGAACCTATTTTGAAGAAGTATCATGTGTCGTGATTGACTATGGCACGTGGTGCATGGTAATCAACTGGGATTTGATAAATATTTTTCGACCCGGGCATGTGGCAAGAATGATCGAGTGGGTCTGTTGTGGCACCGGGAACATTGATTTGGTTCTTCGGGTAGTCTTGCCCTGGTCACCCTAAGGACTTAACCTTCCAAGCCTTTGAACTGAGTCAAACGTGCTACATGTCTGTAATGGGACGGACCTAGTTGATTAAGTCACTAATAACGTACCTGTGGGACCTCGGGGTGTCAACTATACCTTTTGTGTAGTTATGCGGGAAGCGTCTGGGGCTGCGGCAGTACCCATCTAACGGTTGATTGGCCTAAACTTTGCCTTCGCGAAGGGAAGGGTTAGTGTGCAATAACCGAGGAGGCCCACTTGTGCTGTTAGAAGTTTCCAAAAGACTTTGTTACGGACACTCGCCTTTGTGGCGTTTGGCTGTATCTTGTGGGTAAAGTGCATAACCTTTGCAGAGTGTAAAATCTATTCGGATAGCCGTGTCCGCGGCATTGGACATCGCTCGGGAATTACAGTCAAGGGTTAGACCTTCTTGAAAATAACTTGAGCTTGAAATGATTGGTTTGGTTTGATAATGATGTTGATGGAAATGTGGATTAGTATTGGGAAGGATGTTTATTTAACTCCTGGAAAAGTTATTGATCTTAAACTTGTTTCTACTGCTTTTGAATCTACTTATGTCACTTGTCAAATGTTGTTTTACTGCAATTATACCCTAAGCTATCCCTTGTACTAAGCCATGCATGCAGTACATTAGTTTGCATTCTGTGCATGACTTGCTGAGTACCAAGTACTCACGCTTGCCTCAATACAACACCAGTTGAAGAAGAGACTACACCAGCTTTGGAGGAGCTCCAAGAGGAGCTGTCTATCTAGGGGGCGAGCCTAGTCAGTTGCCTGTGGTATACTGGATGGCGCCACGAAGTTATCTTATTTTCCGCTGCTGTTATTTCTCTTTTAATAAGTTTCGCCCTGCGTGGCGTATATTTGTAACTTGACCTTAAGGTCGAGCAACCAGCTTGGTTAACTATTTAAAGTACCTTATTTTTCGTTGAGTATGATTGTGATATTTACCAATGTTGAGACTGTGTACACTAGCGTGATCCTGGACTAGTGCTGAATACACAGAGGGTCCGGATTTGCAAATTCGGGTCCCGACAGTCGTCCATGGCAAAGGCTGTCATGTTGAGGGCATCCATCGTGTAGCGGAGCAGCTTCGGGTCAAGCACCAGGTAGAGTGCGCCTAGGATGGCAACGAGGACGACGATGACGGCGGCCACGGTGAGGAGGGCGTTGTAGGCGAACCGGCACTTAGTTGTGTCCGTGCACATTTATTGTGCAGGTCGTGGGAAAACACAGTTCTTCTCCTAGGAGGTCCTACCCTGGTATTTTCCATTCGTGTGCATTGAGATTGGCGACGGAGCGGTCGATATACATTTTTGTATTTCAACCTGTTTACATAGCTTTTGGACCGTGTTGGGTCTTTTTCTGGGTCCCGTTTTAGCGCAAGAGGCCACGTGAGAGAGACCCTGTCCATTCTCGACCCCCTTCTCTTCAACCCCATCTGATCTGATCCCCTTGGTAAATGAACCGATGTCCGTGAAACTCCTATGTTTCAAATAGGCCCGCACTTCTCCATGTTGTGGGTGCCAACCCCACATGGAAGAAGAGGGGGAGATAGCACTCGTGTAGTCTTGTTTGGATGTTAAGCTGTATTCCAAGGAACAAAATCTCAAGGGGGATTTTGAAGGGCACATAAAATTTCTCTTAACTTTTTGGGGAAATAATCCATCTTGAGAAATATTTCCTATCACCATTTGAAAGATACGGGTATGAAAATCCCAAAAATTATTTTTTTTTCTCCAAAAAACTAGGAAAAATTAGGAAATTTTTGGGAAAGCATTTAAGCAGATCTTATACTAACACATTCAAATTAGCATTCACACCTGATATTTAATGGTAACAAATCACCCTTGTTGACAAGCATCATTGTTCTCTTGTGTTCATCTATTTCGTTTGCATATACCTAGTACAGAGAGAACCATATCACAAGATCACAAAAATGTGATTTCTGGTTAGGAACAAAAATTATGAACGAAGTCACAAGCACACCTTACAATCTGGTAATGAAGCATGAACTTCTAAAATAACTAGAAAACACATTCAGTTGCACATTAATATAACTTAATTCCTGTATAAAATATGTGGAATCTAATTATGCCATTGCAGACAAATTACTCTGATATTTCAATCACACACATATACTATCGCAGTATCATGCATTTAATTTCTAACTGAACATCTAGCTAGACAATAAAGCTAATCACAATGACATGCAAACTATTATTACTACTGAGCACCAGGCTGCTAGGCAATTGCACGATTCCATCCACAATCTCAAAAATATAGCAAATCAAGCACACACAAATAATTGGTCAGGATCAATGCTGACAGAGCAAACAGATATAAACACATTATTGCCATCAATCATTGATTTCACACCCATGATAAGCATTGCATAAATGGATTGATGTTTGTATATTATGAATATGTGGATAAGGAGGGAGATGAGGAAGGGAGTAAAGTAGCACTTAACTTGCCCACTAGGAGATCGGGGTAGAAGCAGAGAGTTGTAGGGACTCGCAGTAGTCATGGATGTAGTCATCGCCACTGCTAGTGGCCACCTCAACCATAACTAGAGTGTCATTGCTGTCAGGCCATCTTCTCTCCCTTCACCTCAACCTTGTTAGCCACAAGATCAATTTAAATTCCACAGCGCCGCACGCCAACGCCCATGCCATCGATCCTCCCTTCCTTTTGCCACCGTAGCGGTGAGCAGTAGAAGTTACCAGCAGTTGAGGGAATAGGTGGGGACATCACTCACCAGAGATGGCAAAGGAGGAGGTGGTGGCGGTGTTTGATGGCTCAACACGAGGAGACACGATGAGATGGGGTAATATTTTTACATGTTCATAGGTGGTTTTTTTTAACCCTGGGATTTGGCCGGGTTAGGGTGGGATTTCTCCCTCCCGCGTCTCACCCAAATGCAGCTGCACGCGTGATACATGCACGAACGGTTGCGTTGCAACGACAGTGACCAGAGGTGTCGACAGCTCTGACAGTACGAGGTACGCCTGTCACTAGCCGGACGCATGCATGGAGCTGGAAGGCGCCATGCACGGAGCAGGAGCTTGATCAATCGAATTAACCGCGTGCTATCTCGTGCGCCAATGTACGGATCAATGAACGCGGTCATGCCTGCAAGGAGCACCGAGGGGAGGCGGCAGATGCGTGAGAACCCAAATAGAGAGAAAACTTAACTCCAAAAATCAAATACAATTCACCATTAAATAGATCTTGATTTTATAAATTTTTAGGAACTGGAATCACCTCAATCAGAGTTCATATGAGGAGAACGAGCTCTCTAAAGTTTAAAATAAAAGAAAAAGAAAAAAAACCTATTTAACCAAATTATTTTCTACTAGAAAAGGGCTTTATGACATCATGTTGATGTCATAGCTATTTTAAGTTTAGGCCGAATTATTTTTCGATGAAAAATTGAATTATGACGTCATGCTAAATTGTGGGCTCAGGGTCTATGCACCCGTTATATGAACCAAACCGAGACCACTGTGGACTCTGTTCATAGAAGTTTGACCGATAGTCAAAGCTGATGCTAGCACTAACATCACGAATGACATCAGCGTGCACAGGACACAAAGCGATTTGACATGCGATAAGATCTCGCCCGCCCATTCCATATCGGATGGTAGAGATTTCGATGAAGTAGTAATGGCGAGGTGGACACATGGCATGTCCTAGCACTTGACACATGGCCCTATCCGAACCACACAGTTTGGACCTGACGACCGAGATCTACACAATACGACGGCCAATCGGTGGTGACGATGCGAACACATGGCATGATCTAGGACATCCATGCAAGATCGGATGGTGGTGGCTACACACATTGGCAACAGTGGCGAAACCTTACACAAGGAATCGGACGGATGAAGCACATCTATGCGGCGGTGGCACGAGACCGGAGCCAGAGATGATGACCCCTAACATGGCGGAGCAGCAACAGAACCTGTTGGAACTACGTGCAACTAAGAGAACATGCCACGGTGGACTCACCTGAGCAATTGGATTCATCATAGGAGCAACGAACGCGACAAACTCGAGCAAGAACCATGGCGGCACTAGAAAACTATAGCTAGCAATCTGCAAACAATGATGGTGACTCCAACGTCGAGAGGCGGGGCAAACTAAGCGCCATTAGATGGGCAATTTAATGCGCATTGTGGCACCTTCAATAGGGCTCGATGTCCGCAAAAATCGCATGGTGATCTCGAACATGGCGGCAACACAAAAAGGGAGTCCATTGGCGACATGGCTACATTGATGAAATCCAAGCCATACATGTGTCACAGATCAGATGGTCTACAAGCACGGGCGACGTGGCTCACATACGACCACCCGATCAAGATCCTACAATCCGCGGTCGCTAGTGTTAGGATTTGCCTAAAGGGTTGGGCTGCAGCGGCTAAGCGGGTCAGTCAGGCATGAACATGGGTTGGGCCCAACTAGCCAATGGGTTTCAGCCCAAATTATTTAAGCAATTTCTTAAGCTTTTCTATTTAAAATAATTATAGAAAATAAACATATCCAAATAAAATAACAAAAATTCTAGAAAATCTTTCAAGGTATTTGGAACTAAATAAAATAGTTTCAACTAAACTTTACATAAAATTTTCAAATTTTTAAATACTTTTAACAAACGGCTCAATTCAAATAAATTCCAAATAATCCAAAAAATTCTCAAAAATAGCAAATGCACCATAAATCCATAAAATGAAAATTTTGGGATGTTACTAGGTATCTCTTCATGGAAGGTAACTTCTGATCAATTATTGTACCTGTTAAGGAAACTGTCTGCACATTATTCTTGTGGGGAAGCAACTACCTGTCCTGACCAGCTAGATCTAGTCTGGGCAGACCAGTGTAAGTCAATAGAGTACACATCAGCTAACTAGTTGGAACCATTACATGTGACTGATTGTGAGGCTAACTGGTTGGAGCCATAACAAGATAATGGATCACGGGCCTTATTCTTCTTTATGGGCTTTTTCCATATAAATTTATAGGCCTAAAATAGAGTGTGGCTCTTTAATCCTTGGCTTGGGTAAATAAGGATATATTTTGTACCCAAGGCTTTTTCTTTCCTTATGGGATTACATGCCAATCTTCTTACAATTTTAACGCAATTAAAAGGAAACCTTTGCACCTCCCTCGGTAACTGAATTAGCATTGAAATTGTCTTGATAAAAAGGTATATATAAGGGGGTAAGGCTTCCCTTATATGCTTCACGCCTTACACTTATGAGCATGAAGAACATCTGAGCCAATTTGTCTTAAAAAAAACTTCCTTTGCTAAGTTTCCTCAATCTCAATTGCCATGGACAAATTAATCCTCACTGAAGTGCGGATTCAAGAACTCGAGAACCGCGGTGACCCCCTCACACGGAATGCTGAGGTGGAATATGAGTGGAGAGGATGCGAAACCAATGCCCAAGGAGGGGCGCCTTGTTCTCTTTGCCTCCTTCGTGAGGTTAGGTTTTCGCATCGCGAGAGCGAGTTCCTGGTAGATTTGCTTCATCATTATCAAATTGAGCTTTTTCATCTTCCTCACAATTCTATCTTGATTTTGAGTATTTTCTCGCATTTTTGCGAAGCTTTCCTTGACATTCCTCAACCTCTTCACTTTTTTTGCTATTTCTATCAATACACTTGGAATAGCAAAATAGAGGAAATCATTGGGAGCTCATATTTCAAGCTCCAAGATCAAATGGCTTCTCAGCACCCCTTCCTTCCAACCAAAGATACATGGCAGGGCTATCGAAGGGAGTGGTTTTATTCTTAAATTCTAGGAGGTATTTGTCTCTGATTCATCGAGAATCCTTCTCCAATGTGATCAAAGGTAGATGTAAAAAATGAAAAAGAGTCCTTGAAGTTGACCAATGAAGAAAAACATATCATCAAGGTCATTGCCAAGCTGGTATTAACAAATTTGACTAATCAGAAGATCGTATATGATTTTTCTAAAGCACAATTTGAGACCATTGAAGAAGATGTTTAGATTCACTTTGAGGATCTAGGGAGACCAAGATCCTAGCAAAGATGAACCTGGAGGTAAAGAATTTTAATTTCCTGATGTCTTTCTTTATCTTATTTCTAATTTAAGTAGGTTTATTTAAGTCTCCTATTTTTTGTCAGTTATGACCATTGAGGAGACCCGGATGAGGGTCGCAAATATTCTATGGGCCCCTCGGATGGTTTTGACTAGGGCTTTTTGGACATGCAGCCCTCTAGCCTGATTGGGCAGGCTGATGAGTTCACAAATGAAGGTAAATGTCGGGACCCGAATTTGCAAATACGGACCCTCTATGTATTCAGCACTAGTCAAGGATCACGCTAGTGCACACAGTCTCAACATCAGTATATATCACAATCATACTCAACGAAGTAATAAAGTACTTTATTTAGAATAGCCAAACTGGTTGCTCGACCTTATGGTCAAGTTACAAAAGTATGCCTCACAGGGCAGAAACTTATTAAAAGATATAATTGCAGCGGAAAAATAAAGAAACGTGTGGCACCAACCAATATGTCACAGGCAACTGACTGGGTTCTTCCCCTAGTTCGCTGGCTCCTCCTGGAATTCCTCCTCCAAAGCTGGCGTCGCTTCCTCTTCAACTGATGTTTGTATTGTGGCAAGGGTGTGTACTTGGTACTCAGCAAGTCATGCACAGAATGCAAACTAATATTCTATATGCATGGCTTATTACAAAGGATAGGCTAACAGGTTCATTTGCAGTAAAACAGCAAGTGTAAATACAGTAATAAATTGCAAAGCAGTAAAAATAATAAATAGAGTACTTTCACAATGATTTCACAAGTAACACATTTTCCAGTCTTAGGTCCAATTCATCATTTCAACCCAAACATTTTCCAAGGCCAAGTTATTTTTATGAAAGTCTAACCCTTGACTGTAATCCCCTAGCAGTGTCCAGTACCGTGGACTCGGCTATTCGAATAGGTTGTACACTCTGCAGAGGTTATGCACTTTACCCATAAGATACAGCCAAACACCACAAAGGCGAGTGTCTGTAACAAAGTCTTTCGGAAGCCTCTAACTACACAAGTGGACCTCCCCGGTTGTTGCGCACTAACCCTTCCCTTAGAAAAGGCGAAGCCTAGGACAACCAACCGTTAGATGGGTACCTAGCCATCGCCCCGGTACGCTCCCCCGTACAACTACACAAAAGGTGTAGTTGACACCCTGAGGTTCCACAAGCAAGTTATTAGCAACTTATTCAACTAGGTTCGTCCCATTACAAACATGTGGTTGCACGTTTGACTCATATCAAAGGCTTGCAAGGTTAAGTCCTTAGGGTGACCAAGGCAAGACTACCGAAGAACCAAAACGACTTTCCCGGTGCCACTCATGGCCCACCAGATCACTCTTGCCACTTGCCCCGGTCTAAAGCATTTAGCAAACCCCAGTTGACTACCATGCACCACGTGCCATCAACATCATCATTAATAACACATGACACTTGTCCAAAACAGGTTCCATATCTCATTAAGTCAATATTAAAATGTAATTATCCAAATTCATGTCATGACTATGTGGCAGGGCTAAGCATTATACTACATCGGTCTAAATTCCTATGTTGACAGTTAAATAATATCCAACTAAATAATCCACAACTAGGGTGACAAAGGGTTATGGCATACAATTATTTATGTCAAGGTGGAATACAGCGAATTGGCATTTAACTAATTTCCAGAATTAATCAAAGCATCTTCTAATTAAATTAGCATGCAGTAATTTAAATCAAAATAATTTTAAAGTGGGATCAATATGGTCAAAGCAAAACTTGCCTTCAAAAAGTACTTGTTCTTGGTCTTGAGCTGGCTCCTGGGTCAAAACTTCACCTTCAAAGCCTTCGGGCACTTCAACGTCTACTCGTAACGTGTGCAAATTGAAATAAATAATTAAACAGTAGACAAAAAGTGTCTGAAAATTCAAATAAAATTCACCATTAAATAGAGCTCAATTTTATAAAAATTTAGAGATTGGAATCACTCAAATCAAAGTTAAAACGCAAAGTTATAAGCTTTTGAAGTTTGAAAAATCAAATAAAAGAATAAACCGAATTAATTCATTTATTTTTCTATTGAAAAATCCGAATTATGACGTCAGCGCGGATTTTGAATTTCCACCAAATTATTTTTCTACTGAAAAATTGAATTATGACGTCAGCATTGCGTCATCCGGTCGACGGACTCGGTCCACTGCTCGGGCTCGGTCCACCGTGGACCCGGTCCACGGGTACACGTGTCACTGACACGTGGGACCCCCTCGGATGACGTCATTGCTGACGTTATCACACTCGGTCGAACGGTACTAACACGCGGGCCCCACTGTGACGTCATCATGACGTCACGGATGACGTCACCGCACGATGGGCAGAGCTGCTGACACGCGAGCCCCACACTGATGTCATGTGTGACATCAGCGACGCTGCGCTGACCACGCTGGTTCGGCTCCTGAACACGTGGCGCAATCTGGGCCGTTGGTTTGAAATCCAACGGTCCAGATTAGATCTAATCTCGTGTGAATTAGATTTACACGGTCGATCTGGACTGTTCGATTTGAATCGGACGGCTAGGATCCGATCAAGTTTAGCCACATCAAGGGCGACGTGGCATGACCCAGTGGACGCCACGTGGTACAATCCACACCATTCGATCTTGATCGAACGACTGGGATCGCATCTAATGCTACAACGCGGTTCTGTTCTAACGGTACGATCGAGATCTAACGGTTGAGATTGGATCTAGCTCGTTGCATCGCCGAGCTACGTGGCAGGTTCTAGGCCATTGGAATTAGATCTAAGGGTCCAAATTGCATCTGGTCTCTACAGGTCAGGAAACACGTGGGCTAACCTGGGTCGTTGGATGGAGATCCGACGGCTGTCCGAGCTCGAAGCGGCGATGGCGGTGCGGTGGCGTGAGGTTTCTGGAGCCGAAGAAGACGACAGTCCCGACGGTGCTTGGCTGCGACTCCGACGATGTGAGTGCATCCTATGGGTGCGCCTTGACGTCGCGGTCCTGGATCTGGCCACCCACACGGCGGAGAGGGACGGACGGCGCTGGAGAAGAAGAAAAACCTCGGTGGCACACCACAAACTTCGGCGAGAAATCAGGAAGTAACGGCGACAGCTCGGGCGCGGAGATCTAGGGTTTCGGGTGCGCACGGAGGAGACGAACCTCGGAGGCAGCGCGAGGCTTTAAATGCCCTCGGCATGCGCGAGAAAGGCAGAGCCCTAAGCCCACACGGCGGCGCAGTCCGAGCCAGATTCGGCCGGGGAAGACGAGGCCACCGCCGTCCACGCGTCACGATAGGACGGCCTTCGTGCGCGCGACGCGATCGGCTCACAGATGTCCGATCCCGATCGGGCGGCGTGGGGGTTAGGGTTAGGGTTTCAACGCGATGCGGTTGGACCGAGCCAAGTGACGCGTCCGGCTCGGGTCGGACTCGAGTCAAACTTGAGTCTGACTCGGGTCGGAGGAATAGTAAAACCCGTTAGGTTTTTTTCCAGCGATTTAATATTCAAAATAATTTCTAGAAATCCAAATAATTCAAGAAAAATAGCAAAGTAATCAGAAAAATTCTGGAAAATACTTTGAGACATTTTGGACTCAAATAAAATATTTCCAATAAAAATTTATTTGAATATTTAATTATTTAATTATCTAAAAATGGAATAAATTCAAATGAAATCCAAATAAATCCAGATAAATTCCAGAAAATTCCAAAAATTCCCAAAAGTGCAAAATATCATGTAAATTCATGAAAATAAAAATTGGGGTGTTACAGTAAATACCAAGTAATTCCTTTGGTTACTTATTAATTAACCATTTGTGCTAACAATTAATTTATCTTTCGATGCATTGATGAAAGTAGGCTAGCGACCAATCTGAGGTCGTAGCCCAGGTCCCACCAACCAAGAGGATAAGGGCCTCTTCTAAAGGTACCTTGACTGTGGCGGACCCTACTTCCACCAGACCATTGTTGACCTGACCAGCACTAGTCAAACCTTGGTGTCGGTTAGTATAGTACGCTCTAAGCATATGCACAATTGACCTTAGGCACAAGAATAAAGGGCTAAAATGTCCAAACTTGCTACAAGAGTGTAGAAGAAGACCCTTTCACAAGCGCAAAATAAGAAAAGATATGGTAATTGGGATGTATTATATAGGCATTATCCCATGTTCCCTAATGTCAGGTTGAGGGTGAAGAGGTTGAGGACGATGAAGATGCTCCCCCTCATTATTTCGAGAAAAAGGAAGACATCTGTTGTTGATGTGTCAACAATTTCTCGGGAAGATAGCAGGTGTGCCCTGCAATATGAAGATACCCTTGTGTCCTTGGTTATTGACTCGGGACTGTTCTACAAGTAAACCTCTGTTGATAACCTTTAGTTTTGAGTAGATTCTTTTTAGAGACTAAATGTTTGATTTTTGTTTCAGTCATCAGACTACCGCCCTTGGTCCTTCCATGGATTAGGGTGAAAATGTCCAAGTGGACTATGGGGGGAATCCAATGATTGCACTTGCGATGACCAGTTTGGAACATGCTTCATCATCCTCTATGGAGGGAACAAAAGAGGTCCCGACTAGTGTGCAAGGCACTAGAGTGGTCCCGATTAGTGAAGAGGATGAAAATCCTTCAAACATTGGAATGGAGCCACTAGTCGAACGGGTTCCTTCTGTCCTGGAGGATGTAATTGTTCCTCCTGCGTTGAATGTTGAGGCAGTCAGAGTGACTGTGACCACTACCATAGAAGAAGTCCCTATTCGTTCTGAATAAATTCCTGGCTCAGTAACTAAGGTTGCTATGGTAGAGGAGGTACATACTACTCCAACTAGCGAAACAATAGCTGTGTGAGCGATAGTGATCGCAACCACTAGTGTCAACACTGATGTGTTTCTATCACCTACCACTTCTCCTGGTGCTTCCGACCAGCAAAGAAAATTTAAGAAAATTTTTGATAACTTGCAATCCAAGGTATTCTTCTCTCTTTTGCTTATAATGTTTAAGATAAAAAAGAAATTTGATTCATTTGCTTTTTTGCTTTTTTACAGCATTCACAAGAATTATATGACCTCTTAGGTCATCAAATAAAGAATTTTGCTACGGCTGAAGACAAAAAAACAAAAAGGTACATTGTCAACAAATTTCCTTTTGTTTACAAGAAATTTTCTTTAAACAGTTCTATTTGGAAATAGATCCTTAGAGGAAATAATCAAAGAGCTAAAAAAGAACTCTTGGTGATTGTAAACACCACCAAGAGTTATTAATTTAACCTTTTTAAGGAAAAAGAAAATATTAATTCTTTGAGGACAAGAGATCCAAACTCTACATAGCCTATAAAAGGAATGAAGCAGCTCTTAAGGCCAAAGAGGTCAAAATAAAAGGTATGTCTCTATTCTCTACTTGTTCAATTTATTTTTGAAAGGAGTAGATTGTTACAATTTTTTTATCTAATATTTGTAGAGTTGTAAAAAGAGAAAAAGGCCAAACAAACCAAGCTCTCCGAACAAGAGCTTGAGAAGAAAAAGTCTGAAGAACTAAGGGTAAAAATGCTAGAAGATAGTCACCAGCGCTTAATTTCTCACTGTAGGTCACTTAGCCACTGCGTTAGTTTTGTGCATCCCTCACTGTTGTCAAGCCGTCTCCGCCACTTGAAGACACAATATGAAATTCCCACATCACACCGCGTCAAGCCCGTCAAGATTTGTCACTAAAGGTTCTCAAGAACAATGTCAGCTATGTCTTCATCTTCGAGTCTGGCAAGATTTCACCATCAAGGACCGCGGCCCTTCGCAAGCTCTCTCGTCTTTCAGATCTAGGGTAAGTTGATGGATGTCCACCACGTGTTGTCATTTGTGCTGTCACTTTGTCTCTGATTTGCTGTGGATTTGCATTAATGTCAGCCATTAGATCTATATCGAATGCATAGGGTTGAGCCACATGGTTATGGTGGTAATCTACGTGTGTCCTCACCGTCACCACTGATTTAAGCGATCTTGACTGTCGGATTTGAATCGGGTGGCCATGATCGAACAGTGCACTGAACCAATCATATGCTGCCACATGTCACGCAAAGAGATCGAGGAGTCATCGCCGCACCGGTCGTCGCTGCTGTCATCCATGATGTCAGCATTGATGTCAATCACGGTTGGTCCCACCTGTCAGTGGCATTATGCCGTGGAGCAAGTCCATAGTGGAGTCAGGTAGTTTCGTGGACTTGGTCCATGGACTATGGGCCCACATGTTAGTGTAATAATCATTTTCTAGATTTATTTAATTTTATTTAATTATATTTATGATGCCAGCAATGATTTCATAATTAGCTTTTCCCACAAAAATTTAATTCGGGCGAAATTAGGCCCTATTTCGCATAGCTCTAGCTCCAACAGATTCATGGATCTGGTGAAGCTGGGTATTCCTAGCTCCACCAGATCCGTTGAGCTGGAGTTGTGGTATATTAAGAGTGTTTAGGTGGGTCATCTTTTTTACATTTTAGAATAAAAATATAAATTTAATTCATTGTATTTTAGCCTACAAGTTTCAGATCTGAGGTGGAGTTGGGATCTGGAGCTCTGCCAAACAGGACCTTAGATTTAGCTGTGACACATGTCATCACATGATTGGTTCACATGTCCATTGATGTTAGCATAAAATTTGGTCTAGGCATATTTGGTTCTGACATCATAAAATTCTATTTGCCAGCATAAAAATAATTCAATTAATTTGGTTTATTCTTTTTATTTTATTTTCAAACTTTAGAGAGCGTGTTCTTGCTCATACGAACTTCGATTGAGGTCATTCTAGAGCCTAAAAATTTGTAAAATCATGCTCTATTTAATGGTAAATTTTATTTAATTTTTTGAGTCCTATTTTCTCTTTGTTTTTGGTATTTATTTTTTATTTATTCATTACGCGTACATATTGAAGCACCCGAGTGATTCAAAGGTGAGTTGTTACTTGAATAACAAGGTCTAGAGCAAGAGCAATGTGACACTACGGTATGGTGTGACATTATAGAATGTGAAATTAGAGAATAAAACCTTTCGGCTTGAGGTTTACTCGCGTTTTTGGGCCGTTTGAAGTGATGTGTCACCACGGAGTGTCGTAACCTTTTAAATGGTGCATGTTAAGGTCAAAAACTTTATGAAATATGGTATGGAAGGTTAAAACCATAAGGTATGGAGGTTAATAGCTTTTCTGGGCCGTTTCCGGGCCGTTTTCGGGGTTTTGGGCCTTCCCGGGGGAGTTTTGGGCCTTGGTGGGCTTTGGTGGGATGGATTAGGTCTCCGTAACGGACTAGAATTGGGTGTTGGGGCTGGTAAAAGGGGTTTCCCTGCCCCTTTGGGGCGTCCACCCTGCTGCCTTTGCGCCCCTTGAGGCCTTGGTGCGCCCCCCTCACCTCCCCCCCACTTGCCAAGCCCTAGCCGCCCCTTCCCTTTGAGCCTTGCGCCTCCCCATTGCTCTCCTCCATTGCCCCACCTCTCCACCACCTCTCCTCCACCCCCTTGCTGCCCTAGGGTGGTCTCCACACCTCTGCACCTTGTGGATCCATCCGTTGGAGCAAGGAGCGAGGAGCGAGCGAGGAGCGTGGAGCGAGGAGCGAGGAGTGTGGAGCGAGGAGCGATCCGCGAGGAGATCGATTGGAGTTTTCGTTCGTCGGGCAAAGGTATGATCATGGGGATCCTTGGGTTTGATCTAGGTACTGTTCTTAGGGTGTTTATGAAGTTTTTAGATCAATTGGTGGTGCTGGGTTGGAGTTCTTTGGGTTAGATCTAGACGTTGCCACTTTTCTGTTTTCGGGCAGATTGAGCAGTCGGGCTAGGGTTCGAGTTTTCGTCGATTTAGAATCCGAATCTGTCCGTACGGACTTAAAAGAAGTTGTAGATAATTTAATTATCTTTCCGTGGACATAAAGCACCTTAAAATCCGATCAGCCGTTTGAAAGTTATGTCTGTTTTACCGAGCGTGTTAAAATCTGTGATGTAATTGGAACAGATCACGGTAATCTGTAGATTAGACGACTTTAGAGTCCGAATCAGTCTTTCCATATACCTAGAGAAAGTTGGAAAATTTCCTAAGCTACGCGAGGATGTACTAGTTTAATTGATTCGGAGTCCCAGAACTCAAGTTATGCTTTTTGCAAGGCTGCTGTCCCGTCGGGACAGAACCTCTGTTTTTAGGTTTTGCGAGTAGTGGGCAATGTCGGGTTAGATGGGGGTTTGCGTACTGTTTTGTGGGCATGATTGTGAGTGTGTGATACCTATGTGAAGGTGGTGCGACCCCGGGAGTGCCTTCTACTTCCCGCCTTTCCGTTGCCCGTGGTTGAGGCAAGTGTGTTGTAATGAATAACGAATGTTATGTTGCTTGTTGAGACTAGATGAAAGATGGATTTCATGATATGGTCAATTGCCATGCTTTAATGTTTTCCTATGATATGATGAGTATGCTATGATGCCATGTGTTAAATATACAAGTTTATGATGATGATGGCATATTTGCATACATGACATGTTACATGGCTCGGGCGGTGAGAAAGTCATAACTAGTCCGGGAAGGTCGGTGAGAAAGTTATGACTAATCCGGAAAGCCAATGAGTAAGTCCTACATCGTGATTCCATTCACCGTGGTGAATGGAAGCGAGGAGTAGGCACCCTCCATCTTCGGGATGGAAGGGGGGAGAGGGTGCACACCGACGGGTGTGTACTCAACCATACCGTATGAGTTTCCAAGGAGACATGAGCATTGCATTACATTGCATACATAATGATGATGATACTGTTAAGTGTTCATGAATGAGATGATATACATGATGGGTGATGTTATTGCCATGATATTGTTCTTGTTGTCCATTACAATATACTTGCTGAGTTTCGAACTCACACTTGTGTTTTATGTTGTTTTTTTTAGGTACTTTGAGATCGGCATGCGGGGAAGGGAAATAGTCACACGCCCACACGTAGCTTCACCTTAATGATTCCACAAGTCATTCTATTAGTTTGATAATAAATTGCGTGTTATGATCATTGCTTTAGTGTTTAGCTTTACTATTTGAGAGCTTATTTGTTCTTTTGACACTTGGAGACATTAAGTGCTTGATGTTAGTCTTATATTGTCGTTAAGACTCTATTTATTGCTGTTTTAGATGTTTCCCTTATTGCCATATAATGCTATATCGTTGTTGCTCCTTAAATTCATGATAAAACAAAGGAGGTGCTGCCGAAATCTCGGTTTTTAGCCTATGCGCCTTTGCTGGAATTTTATGTTAAATATGATATTTGGATGTTGTTTAGCTTATGTTTGGTAGCATTCGGGCATATTAAATGCCGGGGTGTTACAGTTGGTATCAGAGCGGGCTGTAGGTCCTTGGGATGTGTATTTTTAGTGTCATGCTATAGGGTACAACTAAAATGTGATGTGGAATAACTTAGAAACATGGCTTAGGTTTTTACTAAAATTTTGTCATAGGATAGCAACATTAAAACTTGCAAAAGTGGTATAACTAATCTAAAATTTGACACACATGGATGCACAGTAGGAAGGGTATGGGTATCGTTGTTTACGCTTAAATGTTGTATTTAAGCCTTGTTGCTAAATGCTATATTTGATATAGTACGTTGCTATGTCTATGAGATAAATGATTGAATTATTCCTGTTGTGGTGGTAAAAGTGGGGTTTTGGTGCCGAAGGATTTCGGCCACCTCTCTTATTTCATAGTAAGGGTGAGGTTTGACGGTGTGGCCGGTTAGCACCACCATCGAAGAACTATTGACCCCTGTAGGAGAAGAGTGCTTATCCTTTACGTCGTTGATCGGGTAGTTGGTGGAGTCAAATAGAAGAGTTAATAGTGGTTTCCTTCAGATGTTCTTTGCCGTTCTGACGGTCGGTGTTCTTTGCTTTTCTTGGCTTTAGTAGATTTGAATCAAATGAAAAGTGTTGGGTTTTCGCGGATCGTTCCGTATGCGGTGTGTGGTTTTGTCTTCCTTGGTTGAAGACGAAGAAGAGGAGACTAGTGTTGCGCTTCTTTTGGGCGCCTTTCCAGTTTTGATGCCTGTTGATTGCATTATGGGGAACAAGCATTCAATTTATCCCTGTGTTTGTCTTTCTCTGAGGTTAAAGGAGTTATTGCGGAGTTGTGCGGACACTGGCTATCGTGGCTGAAGTTCTGTGGCTTTGTAGTAGTACGTGGTGTTTGATTCCGTTATTTTACTGGTTTAAGAAATCATCTTTGAAAAAAAAACCCTTCTTGTTTCGTGAAAGATTGGGGTTTGGTGCTAAGGTTTTATTTGCAAAGGTTTATTTGATCGGTTGGATCCCTCCAGTGGGAGTCTTGGAGATTGAAAAGTGTTTTGGAGAATTCCTTTGCATGACCAAGTTTGGGTTTGTCTCATTGCAATTTTGAGAGTCAAGTTTCCTTATGAATTTGGGGTGAGTTTTAAAACTAAAATGTTGCAAACAAAGAAAGTAGTCTTTTGACTTAAATCGTTTGTCCCTAGTAAGAATTGATGTTTAAGCATGTTATGTAGTAGGTAACAATGTGATTAATATCTCTAGCTTGTGAATAAATAGACTACTAGTGTTGTAGTTTACTCTTAGCGAGATTGATTGAATGCGTTAATGTACATGCTTGGAATCATTGCTTTGTCATAAAAGTACTTATGACCCCCGATCATGTTTAAAAGTTTTAAACCCGGATGCATAGTTAAAACATTAAGATGATGTAGACTGCCGATATTGTTAAAGAAACTTTGCTGGTTGTCTAAAGATATTCTAATCTAATGGATTAATAGAGAGATTTAATCGTGTTGACTAGTGACTTTAATTTGGAAATTGATTAGAGTTTCTATTTATGTTGTCGCAAACCATTAGTATATTTGGAAGTGTGCAGTTGTGTCCCTTCAATGCTAGTATTAATATCAATTGAGAAGACATAATACTTATTCTTAATGATGTTGTTAAGGGCAGTGTCAATACTAGTATTCAATCTATTTTAAATAGTTGGAGTATGTTGTGTGGTGGTAATTTGGTTATCACCTATGTATAGGATAGCTAAAAGCAATGTGTTGATTGATGATAATCAAATTTTTGATATTGATGACTTAGTAAGTGGTGGTAGTTGTGTAGAATACTTGTTGGAAACCATTGATTAAATGGAGGGTATTGTAACCTGTGGTGATGGAGTGAACCATGGATAATTAACCTGATGTAGAGTTTTATCCTTAATGAATGTATGCCTTGGAATCCTAGCTATGAACTTTGTCTTGTAGAGATAATATTTACATGTTGAAGTCGTTGTTTAACTGAATAAGGTTTGGTTGTCGAGACGTGAATAGATAGGAGGTATGAAATTTATATGTTGATCTTCTTTGAAAGATTTGTGGAAGTACTATGTTTCAAATTTAGAATAAGATGTATTATGATTCGGTGATCCGTGGGGATCATGTCATTATAGTCTTGGTTGGGTGCCTTTTTGATAAGCATCATAAACCCTTATTAAGAAATGTTGGGAATGGTAACTAGAGGAAGAATTTGTTGTGAAACTTTCGGTTGAATTGTGTTGGGGCTCCTCCGATAGTAAATAGTGATTATTGAAGTCTTTAATGTAAAGCGTAGTGGAGTACTAGAGATGGTTCCTTTCATGCTGAGCTGTTGTCTAAAAACCTTTGAAACTGGTTTGGTTGTTTGCCATCTCGGTTGAATGCTTTCGGTTGAGGTGTTCCTTATGTTGAGTTTCAGAGTTTCCCAAAACTTCGTAGTGGTTGGTGTCGACCTTTGATTTTGGCGAATTTGTTTAGTTCGTGTTGTGAGTTTGAGTTTACATCCAAAAGTTTTTGAGTGGATCGCGCCCTTCGCTCGCAGACCGATTTATCTTTGAAATTAATTTTAAAAGGAAGCAGATGGTCATAAAGGGTTGTGTGGGAAACTTTTGAGTTAAGCCCTTGATGTGTAACTCTGTTTGGCTAGAGTTGGAGTCATTTGGAAAATGTGTCTGGTGTGCGGATGTTTCACAAGTTTGGATTTTTATGAATGTTTCATAAGTGAATTTGGTTAGAGAAGAGTTTTCTTCTGGGATTGAGTTTCCCTCTCTTTTGATAAAATTTATGGCAGTTGTTTGTGTAGATGTCTAACTTTGGAGTCAATGTTCTTTTCCAAAACGTTGATCTTGGTTAAAATGCGATGTTTTGCAAAGTTTAGCTATCTATCGTTGGTGGGTTCTGATTTGATGTGGTGCCTTACTGTTAATTATGTTGCCGTCATAGTCTATATGATTTAGCGCAACCGTCAGTGTTATGGGTATTTCAATCATTTGATACCGAGGAAGAAGTTATTTGGTGAATGACTATTCGATCTTGTTGTTCCATGATGAATGAATGGTGAAAAGTAAACATGACATCGCTTTTACATGTTAAATGATAAAGGAGTTGTTGAGCCAGTCGGTGAGAAAGTCATATATGGAGATATGACTAATCTGGAGTGCTCTGAAGAGTGTGCATTTATGTCATGAAACGAGATTTCCCTTGCTTTCTAGTATGAAAAGAAGCAATGAACAATTTACGGTATGTTGGTTGTGATGTAGGGATTTATGCTTCCTTTGTGATTTGGCTTGGATGTTGCCGAATTCTTTCCAAAATGGTTGTTAACGCTTTGGGTTTGAGTTGTTGTGTGTACACTTGGGCTTGATAGCTAAGTGTTTTTGTGTGAGGGCGAGACCCTCTTAAGAAAGGAACCAATTGTGGTTTGGTAAGGTTTTCGATCCTAGCTTGGGCTAGGTGTCGAACCTTAGTGGTATAAGGGTGGTTTGTGATGGAGGTTGATGATGTATGGGTTTAACCTTTACTAAGAGTAGCGATGGGTGGAAGTGAAGTTGACGGTAGATCGGTGATAATTGCCCTGCCGTGAGCAGTTGTCTTCACTAGTTGTTTTTGGGTTTGAGTCTTGCCTGGGAAAGGATGGAATAAAATGTTAGTATGATCGTGTATTGGAAGGGCTAGTGTGCCTTAATGAGTTATTCCCCTTGATGGAAACTTTTGGGAATGAAGAGAGGTCGTTAAAGGAATTGTGACTTCCTTTGATTATGTCATGTTGAGTTTAATGGAGTATGGTAGTCAGGGTGGTTGTGATAGAAGTATGAAGTGTTTGCCGTGAGGATTCGAGCATTTTGGGTTGATGGAGCCCTTTGTGGTTGAAACGCAGATTCTGTTGGGGAATTGAAGTGAAGGTCGATTTGTGAGGGGTTGCCCTTAGTTGAGCTAGATCAACACTTTTTCTCTATGTGTTGGTTTTGGAAACTCGTTTGTTGTTTGTTCCGGTTTAAGTCGTTGTGTGAATGTTTTGAGCTGCAGAGAAGCCTTTTGTCCCTTGGGGACTTTGGCGTCCTTCGGATTCGAGGTCAATCCTGTTGAAGGGGGGAAGAATGTGACACTACGGTATGGTGTGACATTATAGAATGTGAAATTAGAGAATAAAACCTTTCGGCTTGAGGTTTACTCGCGTTTTTGGGCCGTTTGAAGTGATGTGTCACCACGGAGTGTCGTAACCTTTTAAATGGTGCATGTTAAGGTCAAAAACTTTATGAAATATGGTATGGCAGGTTAAAACCATAAGGTATGGAGGTTAATAGCTTTTCCGGGCCGTTTCCGGGCCGTTTTCGGGGTTTTGGGCCTTCCCGGGGGAGTTTTGGGCCTTGGTGGGCTTTGGTGGGATGGATTAGGTCTCCGTAACGGACTAGAATTGGGTGTGGGGGCTGGTAAAAGGGGTTTCCCTGCCCCTTTGGGGCGTCCACCCTGCTGCCTTTGCGCCCCTTGAGGCCTTGGTGCGCCCCCCTCACCTCCCCCACGTGCCAAGCCCAAGCCGCCCTCCCTTTGAGCCTTGCGCCTCCCCCTTGCTCTCCTCCATTGCCCCACCTCTCCACCACCTCTCCTCCACCCCCTTGCTGCCCTAGGGTGGTCTCCACACCTCTGCACCTTGTGGATCCATCCGTTGGAGCGAGGAGCGAGGAGCGAGGAGCGAGGAGCGAGGAGCGAGGAGCGAGGAGATCGATTGAAGTTTTCGTTCGTCGGGCAAAGGTATGATCATGGGGATCCTTGGGTTTGATCTAGGTACTGTTCTTAGGGTGTTTATGAAGTTTTTAGATCAATTGGTGGTGCTGGGTTGGAGTTCTTTGGGTTAGATCTAGACGTTGCCACGTTTCTGTTTTCGGGCAGATTGAGCAGTCGGGCTAGGGTTCGAGTTTTCGTCGATTTAGAATCCGAATCTGTCCGTACGGACTTAAAATAAGTTGTAGATAATTTAATTATATTTCCGTGGACATAAATCATGTTAAAATCCGATCAGCCGTTTGAATGTTATGTCTGTTTTACCGAGCGTGTTAAAATCTGTGATGTAATTGGAACAGATCACGGTAATCTGTAGATTAGACGACTTTAGAGTCCGAATCAGTCTTTCCATATACCTAGAGAAAGTTGGTAAATTTCCTAAGCTACGCGAGGATGTACTCGTTTAATTGATTCGGAGTCACAGAACTCAAGTTATGCTTTTTGCAAGGCTGATGTCCCGTCGGGACAGAACCTCTGTTTTTAGGTTTTGCGAGTAGTGGGCAATGTCGGGTTAGATGGGGGTTTGCATACTGTTTTGTGGGCATGATTGTGAGTGTGTGATACCTATGTGCAGGTGGTGCGACCCCGGGAGTGCCTTCTACTTCCCGCCTTTCCGTTGCCCGTGGTTGAGGCAAGTGTGTTGTAATGAATAACGAATGTTATGTTGCTTGTTGAGACTAGATGAAAGATGGATTTCATGATATGATCAATTGCCATGCTTTAATGTTTTCCTATGATATGATGAGTATGCTATGATGCCATGTGTTAAATATACAAGTTTATGATGATGATGGCATATTTGCATACATGACATGTTACATGGCTCGGGCGGTGAGAAAGTCATAACTAGTCCGGGAAGGTCGGTGAGAAAGTTATGACTAATCCGGAAAGCCAATGAGTAAGTCCTACATCGTGATTCCATTCACCGTGGTGAACGGAAGCGAGGAGTAGGCACCCTCCATCTTCGGGATGGAAGGGGGGAGAGGGTGCACATCGACGGGTGTGTACTCAACCATACCGTATGAGTTTCCAAGGAGACATGAGCATTGCATTACATTGCATACATAATGATGATGATATTGTTAAGTGTTCGTGAATGAGATGATATACATGATGGGTGATGTTATTGCCATGATATTGTTCTTGTTGTCCATTACAATATACTTGCTGAGTTTCGAACTCACGCTTGTGTTTTATGTTGTTTTTTAGGTACTTTGAGATCGGCATGCGGGAAGGGAAATAGTCACACGCCCACACGTAGCTTCACCTTAATGATTCCACAAGTCATTCTATTAGTTTGATAATAAATTGCGTGTGATGATCATTGCTTTAGTGTTTAGCTTTACTATTTGAGAGCTTATTTGTTCTTTTGACACTTGGAGACATTAAGTGCTTGATGTTAGTCTTATATTGTCGTTAAGACTCTATTTATTGCTGTTTTAGATGTTTCCCTTATTGCCATATAATGCTATATCGTTGTTGCTCCTTAAATTCATGATAAAACAAAGGAGGTGCTGCCGAAATCTCGGTTTTTAGCCTATGCGCCTTTGCTAGAATTTTATGTTAAATATGATATTTGGATGTTGTTTAGCTTATGTTTGGTAGCATTCGGGCATATTAAATGCCGGGGTGTTACAAGTAAGAACTTTTCTAAGGTAAGTTGTACTTTGACCATGTTGATCCCATGTTTTAAGATTACCTTGTTTCAAATTATTGCATGTTAATTCAAATTAAAAATAATATAAATTTATTTAGGAATAGTTAATCTACCTAATTGAATTATGTTTATCTTGTCATTTGTGTGCCATGTTCATTTGTCACCTTAAGTTGATTTCATGTTAGTTGGATGCTATTAATTGCTAACATGGATTGCTAGAACGTGAATAATGTGCTTAGCCATGCAATTTGTTATTGATATCATTTTGGAAATGCAAATTTAATATTGATTAATGAAATATGTAATGTATTTCTGAAATGGTGTGCCATGTGTTTCCACAAGATGATGTAGATATGTAGAGAAATGTGTTGTTCTACATGGATGTTGACTTGTTGATGGCATGTGTTGCACAATAATCAACTGGGGTAGGAAACAATTTAGACTGGAGCAAGTGGCAAGAGTTGTGAACTATGGTGGGCCTTAGTGGCAATGGGTTGATGAGTGATTGTGAGAGCTGTGTGCTAATTAAGTGTTTGGTAGTATTGCTTCGGTAAATTAAGGACTTAACCTTGCAAGCCTTTGAACTGGGCCAAACATACAACCACATGTCTAGAATGGGATAGACCAAGCTATGTAAGTTACCTATATCTTAGCATGTGATACATTGGGGTGATAATCACATGGGGGGTGTGGTTATACGGGACGATGTGGTGTACTATGGTCTCATGTCGATCCAATGATATGTCGGTTCTGTACTTCAACTTTGTGTGGGAGGGGATAGTGAAGGCATTTCCGAGAGGTTCATGTGTTAGGATAGAAATTTTTGAAAGGTTTTGTTATGATCTCTTTGCTGACACACCAAAGGAAGTGTGTTAACTGCATGGCAACAATGTCTTGTGGGTAAAGTGTATAACCTCTGCAGAGTGTGTGTCAAACCTATTCAAATAGCTGTGTCCGCAGTATTGGTCAATGCTTGGGAATTACAGTTAAGGGTTAGATCTTGAAAAATAAAATTGTGAAGGGAGGTTGTGTGCCATTGGTGATGATAACTTGGTCTAGGCTGTGTGCTAGTGAATCTTGGAAAGTAAATGAGAAAGATACTTAGTAATATTATTTGATTTACAATCATTTTAATATGTACATGTTAATCTTTTGTAAATGCAGCTTTATGCAAAATTACTAATTTAGCCATTCACTTGGAATAAGCCATGCATGCAGTTAATAGACTTGCATTCTGTGCAGAACTTGCTTAGTGCTTTATGTACTCACCCTCTTGCAACACCCAACTCCCCAGTTGAGGACTCTACACCAGCTCTCGATGAGGAGTTCCGGGAGGATACGGTTAATTAGGGTGTGAGCATTGTTAGTTGCCTGTGGTAAATTAATGGGTTAATACGATTTTTTTTTCTGCTGCAGATTTCTTAATTTCTTAGTCTATGTCCTGCGTGACATATTATTTTAAGTTGACTATAAGGTTGTTGAAATAGTTTATAATAATAGATGAAGTACTTTATATTATTTTCGTTGTGTATGATTTTGACATTTCATTTATATTGAGACTGTGTGCACTAGTGTGATCCTAGACTAGTGTTGTATACACATAGGGTCCAGATTTGCATATTCGGGTCCTAACAATAGCCAATTGAAGCATTGTTGGCACCCAAATTTGGTGAGTGATATGAATCGGATATGTTAAGATGAAATGGGTTCGGATTCGGCATAATAAGTACTAAAAAGGAAATCGAGTCCGCAAAGTAAGCCGATATGGTTTCGGATTGGGGAGTCACGATGATTTGGCATGAAGTATGTTAAAAGGGAAACGAGGCCGATACAAGTAGGTGCTGAGATTGAGGAGGGTACGATCAAGTTTGCGCGAGAATCGTAGGCATGTTGGCGCAGTGAAATGTTGGCGTCAGTCGATATTATTGTTTAAAGCCGATATAAGTGATTGAAGTCGATAGTACCAATTATATATATAAAAGGGAAGAATGTGAAGTCAACGATGATGATGATTGCAGACATTCAAACATTAGCATTTATATTAGTTGAAGGATTGATTACATGATCGGCTAGAAGCTTGTGCTAAAAAGAAGAATTCCATAACAAAGGTGCTTAGGAATTGTTGCAACTCTAAGGAGGAAAAAGAAATAATAGAAAAAGGAAAAATCTAAAGAAGCTGACGATGCTTCCTACCGGGGTTCATCCCGATGGTGATGGCACCACTTCCAGAGCTGCAGCTGGAGCTTGATGACTCCTGGGCGGTATCATCAGCGAGAGGAGCCGGTTGAGGCATTGAGTCGTCGTAGCAACGGTGGAGGTGCTACCAACCAATTCTTGTCGGGATCCAAATGTGAAAACCCGGACCCTCGGTGTATTCCACACTAGTCCAGGATCACGCTAGTGCACACCGGCTCAACATAGATGAATATCACAATCATAAATAGCGCAATAATAAATAAAGTCTTTATTTAAGGTATAACTGGTTGAGTTAACGTTATGATCAACTTACAAAAGTACGCCTCGCAGGGCTGAGTCTCAACTGGATGAACTTTCAGCGAAAAAATAAATATAACTCTTGGTGTCCAATAAATGTGCCACAGGCAACTGACTGGGCTCGCTCCCTAGTTCGTTGGCTCCTCCTGGTACTCCTCCTCCAGTGTTGGTGTTGATTCCTTCCCAGCTGATGTTTGTGTTGTTACAAGGGGTGAGTACTTAAAGCACTCAGCAAGTCATGCATAGAATGCAAACTAGTACTACATGCATGGCTTATTCCAAAGACAGGCTATATGGTTGCTTTGCAGTAAACAGCATTCCCAATTAATCATAGTAGATTGGAAAGCAGTAAAACGTTAATAACAATAATAACTTTCACAAATAATTCTGAAGTAAAACATTTATCATCCTTAATCAGTTTCATCCTTTCCATACCAAGTATCCATAAACAAGTTCATTTTTATGAAAGTCTAACCCTTGACTGTAATCCCCGAGCAATGCCTAATACCGTGGACTCGACTATTCGAATAGGTTGTACACTCTGTAGAGGTTATACACTTTACCCACAAGATACAGTCAAACACCACCAAGGTGAGTGACCGTAACAAAGCCTTTACAATGCTCCTTCTTGATCCAGTACTGCCGCTAAGGTTTAAACACTGAAGGGATTGGTTACCACACTCAGGTTCCACCTCTTGCACCATGTGAGTTTTCACCCGTACACCCGGAACCCACACCACCACGATTGTACCGAAATCTAGACTACACAAATTAATCAGCTAGGTTTGTCCCATTCCAGACTTGTGGCTGTATGTTAGACTCAGTTCAAATTCTTGCAAGGTTAAGTCCTTAAGGTGACCAAGGAAAGACTACCCAAAGAGTTCACAAGTATACAAAATCAACAAGAACCAAATAAGACCTCCCATGTGCCACCCTTGGCCCACCAGAAACAATCTTGCCACTTGCCTCAGTCTAAGTCATTTTATCACCCAGTTATTTACCATGCACCGTGTGCCATCATCATCCTCAACAACACATGTCACATTCTCATAAACACGTTCCATATCTCATTAAGTCAAGATAAAATTTTATAATCCAAAACAATGTCATCGGCACGTTGCATAGCTAATCATTCTACTTTCGGTCTAACAATCCCATGTTGGTGATTAACATAATATCCAACTATTAAACCATAACCTAGGGTGACAAATGATTCATGACATACAATTATTAAAGACAAGCTGGCATACCTCAAATAGATCGCATAGCTATTCCCAGAATTAAATGAAAGCATTTTAATTAAACTAGCATGCAATAATTTAAATCAACATAAAGTTTAAATGTAGGATCAACATGGTCATGCATAGCACAACTTGCCTTGGAAAAGATCTTGATTAGGTTCTGGACCTTCTTCTTGAGTCAACACCTCTCCCTCGAAGCCTTCGGGCAATTCAACGTCTACGCGGAACGGATAAATAGACAATAAATATCCAAACAGAGAGCAACTCAACTCTAAAAATTAAATAAAATTCACCATTAAATAGATCTTAATTTTACAATTTTTTAGAAACTGGAACCACCTCAATCGGATTTCAAACGCAAAAGTTATAGCGATTCAAAGTTTGAAAATGCATTAAAAAGAAAATTCCAAATTAATTGAATTATTTTTCTACTAGAAATTCACAATTATGACGTCAGCATGATGTCAGCAACTATTTTGAATTTTGGCCGAATTATTTTTCTAAAGGAAAATCGAATTATTGCGTCACGCTTGCGTCAGCCGGTGTATAAACTCGGTCCATGCCCGGTTCGGGTCCACGAGCCACACCCTGACTGGTAGGTGGGCCCGGACCAGATGACATCAGGCTGACATCATCGCTACATGCGATGGGCTACTGACACGTGGGTCCCACCGATGACATCATCACTAACGTGACGCGCACACTGGTTCAGTGGCTGACCGGTGGGTCCGCTCAGATGACGTCATGGATGACGTCAGCATAGCATGGCTTGCTCGGCGACTCTTCAGAACTTGCGCAGGCACGCGTCACGCACTGATTGGTTTGGGTTGCGGCCCGATCCGATCGTTTGTTTGAAAATCTATGGCTTGGATTTAATCATCGTCGCCACGAATCAAGGCAATGTGGGTTGTCCCGGTGGCTTACGCGTGTATGCACCTGAACCGTCCATCTACAATCTAATGGTCTAGATTGGATCTAGTTAATAACATAGATCTGCTACGTGGCAAATCATCAATCTTTATATCTAAATCCGATGGTCTAGGTTTGATCCAATCTACGGAATGGGATCACATCGATGTGGCTACATTCAAGGCATTCATTCCAAATCCAATGGTTAGGATCCCATCTAGATGTAACACCCCAATTTTTGCTTTTCATGAATTTAAATAAGATTTGGCACTTTGGTGAATTTTTGGAATTTGTTTCGATTTATTTGGAATTTATTTGAATTTATCCCCTTTTGAAATAATTAAAGAATTTAATTTTGCAAATAAAATTTTGTTGGAAATAATTTATTTGAGTCTAAAATGTTCTAAAATATTTTCTAGAATTTTTTTGGAATTTTTCTGAGTGTTTTGCTATTTTTAATGAATTAAATGAATTTATGGGAAATAATTGGATTATTTAATCGCTGGAAAAACCTAATCGGTTTCACTGTTCATCCGACTGGACCCGAGTCCGAGTCAGACTCGAGTCCGACCAGGACCCGACCGAGCCAGCCGTTCCGGTCGAACCAAGTCACCAAGCCCTAACGCGCGTGACCGTTGGATCGAGATCCAACGGCCACGATCGTGCCACGTCGCCGAACCCGAGCCCGACCGGACCAGCCAGGTCACCTAAGCCGGACCTGAGCCCAAACTCCCGACCGTTGGATCTTGATCCAATGGCTCACGTGGAGCCACGTCAACACAATCCGAATACAGTTCGGATTCCGCCGCCGCAGCCGTGTGGGCCTCGGTTTCCGCGGTTTTCATGGACGCCGAGGGGCCTATTTAATGCGCCGCCGCCAACGTGTTGTCGACTTCCGTGCGCGCCCGTAGCCCTAGACAACGTCGCCTGAGCCGCCGTCATTTGCCCGCGCGAGCTAGCCGTAGTTGGTTTGGCGTTCCGCCGCGGTTAATCACCGTTTCAGCCGCCGTCCGCCGTCCGCCGTCCTCCGCCGTCCGCCGTCCTCCGCCGTCCGCCATCCTCTGCCATCATTGAGCTCAGATCCGGAACCGCAAGGACCAGTTGCGTCGAAGGGGACCTTTCACTTCGCCGGAATCGTGCCCAAAGGGCATCGTTCGAGCTCCACCAACCGTCCGATCTAGATCCGAGGGCCCAAATTCGTCCACGTCATCCCCGGTGAGATCTCACATGCTAATCTCCAGATCTATTTCCAACCGTTGGATTTAGATCCAACGGTTTAGATCGCGCCATGTAGCCTTAACCGCACCGTGCTTGATCCAATCTCAGCCGTTAGATCTAGATCGTACGGCTAGCAGTAACCCACGTTTTAGCGTTAGATTAGATCTTGACCGTCCGATCAAGATCGAATGGTCCAGATCAGCCGAGTAGTTTTCCTATTGCATTAAGCCAGATCTGATCTGGGCCGTTGATTTTCAAATCAACGGCCGAGATCCTACCACGTGGTCGGAGATCGACCGCGGCCGGGCCACTCGGCCGCCGCTGACGTCAGCCGTGACGTCACGCGGGGCCCGCGTGTCAGCGACCGAGCCAAACCGCACCATGACGTCACGCTGACGTCACGGTGGGGCCCGCATGTTAGCCCACTCGGCTGAGCCTTGTGCTGACGTCATGCTGACGTCACAAGAGGGGCCCACCTGTTAGAGACACGAGCCGTGGACCGGGTGCACGGTGGACCGAGCCAAACCATGCACCGGGTCCATGGACCCGAGGCGACGTGGCGGCCTCTGATTGGTCCACGTGTCATGCTGACGTAATAAATTAATTTCCGAAAAAGAAAATGATTTATTAATTCGAATTATTGATTTCAAAAATGGATTCAAACTTCAAACGCTTATAACTTTTGCGTTTCAACTCCGATTTGAGTGATTCAAATTTCTAAATTTTCATAAAAATGAGACCTAATCAAATATGAATTTTAATTAAATTTTGATTATGAATATTTCTCTGTTTATATTTAATTAATGTTTTCTTTAAACTTTAAACGGTTATAACTTTTGCATTTAAACTGCGAATTTGACGATTCCAGTTTCTAAAAATTCATAAAATTATGCTCTCTCTGTTTATGAACTTTATTTGGATGTTTGGACACATTTTGTTTACTATTTATTTATTTATTGCTATTTGCACGCTTTACAAGTAGACGTTGAAGTGCCCGAAGGCTTCGAAGGTGAAGTGTTGACCAAGGAGCCAGCTCAGGACCAAGAACAAGTACTCTTTGAAGGCAAGTTATGCTTTGACCATGTTGATCCCATTTTGAAACCTATTTTGATTTAATTTATTGCATGCTAGTTTAACTAGAGAATGCTTTACTTAATTTTGGGAAATTAGATACATGCCAACTTGCTGTATGACACCTTGGTTAATTAAATATGTGCCATGACCCTTGTCACCCTAGTTGTGGATTATTAGTTGGACATTATTAAAATTGCCAACATGGGTAGTTAGACCGATGCAGTATGCTTAGCCTTGCCACGTGAAACGCTTTGGACAATCAAATACTAATTTGACTTAATGAGATACTGCACCTGTTTTGAAAGAAGTATCAGGTGTTATGATTGTTGATGGCACGTGGTGCATGGTAATCAGCTGGGGGTTTGATAAATAGATTTTGACCGGGGCATGTGGCAAGAATGATCAGGTGGGCCAGTTGTGGCACCGGGAACGATGTTTTGGTTCTTCGGGTAGTCTTGCCCTGGTCACCCTAAGGACTTAACCTTGCAAGCCTTTGAACTGAGTCAAACGTGCAACCTCATGTCTGTAATGGGACGGACCTAATTGATTAAGTTGCTAATAACGTACCTGTGGGACCTCGGGGTGTCAACTATACCTTTTGTGTAGTTGTATAGGGTAGCGTACCGGGGCTGCGGCCAGGTACCCATCTAACAGTGGATTGGCCTAAACTTCGCCTTCGCTAAGGGAAGGGTTAGTGTGCAATCACCGGAGAGGACCACTTGTGCTGTTAGAAGTTTCCAAAAGACTTTGTTACGGACACTTGCCTATGTGGCGTTTGGCTGTATCTTGTGGGTAAAGTGCATAACCTCTGCAGAGTGTAAAATCTATTTGAATAGCCGTGTCCGCGGCATTGGACATTGCTCGGGAATTACAGTCAAGGGTTAGACCTTCCTGAAAATAACTTGAACTTGAAAGGTTGGGTTTGGTCTAATAATGACGTTGATGGAAATGTGGATTAGGAATGGGAAAGAAGTTTATTTAACTTCCTGGAAAAGTTGTTGATCTTATACTTGCTTTTACTGCTTTTGAATCTACTTATGTTACTTGTCAAATGCTGTTTTACTGCAATTATACCCTGAGCCATTCCTTTATACTAAGCCATGCATGTAGTATATTAGTTTGCATTCTGTGCATGACTTGCTGAGTACCAAGTACTCACCCTTGCCACAATACGACACCATTGAAGAAGAGTCTATACCAGCTTTGGAGGAGTATCTCCAAGAGGAACCGTCTAACTAGGGAGCGAGCCCAGTTAGTTGCCTGTGGTATACTGGATGGCGCCACGAAGTTATCTTATATTCCGCTGCTATATTTCTCTTTTACTGAGTTTTCGCCCTGCGTGGCGTATATTTGTAACTTGACCTTAATGTCGAGCAACCAGCTTGGTTAACTATTTAAGGTACCTTATTATTTCGTTGAGTATGATTGTGTGCACTAGCGCGTTCCTGGACTAGTGCTGAATACACAGAGGGTCCGGATTTGCAAATTCGGGTCCCGACAGAGGTGGTATCAGAGCCATACTGACTGTAGGCTCACCCATAGTTAGATTGGTCGCAGTGAGGAAAAAACCTATTTTCTAAAGATTAAATTCGTCCAGATAATGAATGAATTCTCGACTTACCACTTTCTTCCTTGTTCATACCCCTGCTGAGTTCTTTTTGTCGTCCACATTGATTTTAAAATGTTGCGTTCTTACGCGAGCGTCTTTTGGCAGATGATGATGAAGAACAACTACGCCGAGCGTGAGGGAGGTCACGCTGCTGAGTTGTGTCGTATGCTTCAGTTTCTTGGAGGTTTTGAGAGACCGCTCTACCGAGGGACTACACTCGTGCAGGCAGGAGTGGTCATAGGTTGGGACGTCAGGATCATGGTGTATGCCCGAGAGAAGACGAAGTTCAGCCGCCCTTTCCACTTCACCGCCAGGAGGTCTACCTTTGAGATGGGAATCCAGGAGTTGTCGCGTCGAGCAATGTAGCAGATCGCTCGCACCTACTCCAGGGAGCTGGAAGGCACAGTATTCCGTCACCACCCACGCCGAGACAGCAGAGCTCAGCGGAAGCCGATAGAGGATGAGGATGCTACCGTCCCTCACTTAGCCAGATTCATCGCCGCTCAGGAGGAGCTGATCGATGACACAGTCCAGGAGTTGAAGAAGGCTCGCGAGCAGGTTGAGGAGGAGAAGAAGCACTTAGCGAATGCTCGTGAGTACGTCGCCTATGCTGCGGAAAGGATCGCAGAGCTGGAGACCGCACTGTATGGGCAGGGCCCCGATCCGATGTTGGAGTTTGATGCCCCAAAGCCAGAGGAGGACCCAGAAGAGGCGGCACCTGCACCCACGCCACAGCCACAGCACCAGCCAGATCCAGAGCCAGAGGAGGACACCGCGTCATCAACCACAGCTGCAGTTGCAGGGCATGGCGATTGTTTCACGCCTATGCCGCCGAACCCGCCCCGAGGAGGCAGTGGAGGTTTTCTCGATGAGTAAGCATAGGCGTTGAAGTAGAGACTCCTTCGTCGAGTCGCGTTATAGAATAAGAGTCACCGCTTTAGACGTTAGACTCCAGTAAGAGTCGATTTGGATTTTCATTGCTTGCTGAGTGTGCAGTATGTGTTGCAAGGCCTTTAGGCATTGTGAACAACCATACCAAGTATTATTATTAAATAATAAAGTTGGATTTTTGAGTTACACTTTCCCCCGCACAAGTTTCCCTACTACTTGTCTATTCTTGTTCCCACTCATCTCTGAAACCTTGGAGCAATCGACAGATGGTGAACACCCGCGGAAACCTTGGGGGCAATGGAAGTGGTTCTCGCCCAGCTGGGAACCCTAATGATGGAGCACCTGCACCCCAACCAGCACCGCCAGTTGATATGCAGAATTTTGGAGCTTTCCTTGCTGCACAAACCCAGTTGATGCATGCGATGATGCAGCAGATGCAAGAGATCACCGCTCACGCCACTGCTAATCAGAATAATCAAGTCAATCAGGGACAACGCCAGAACTCAAGACTGTCAGAGTTCATGAGGACTCATCCACCCACTTTTTCTGGAAATGCCAATCCGTTGGAGGCTGATGATTGGTTAAGGTCCATTGAGAGGAAGCTACACATTGCTCAATGCATGGGAAATGAGAAGGTACTCTACGCTTCTCATCAGTTGGAAGGGACAGCCGCAGAATGGTGGGAGAACTTCTGTGCCACGCGGGAGAACCCTCAGGACATCACTTGGGAGGGGTTTACAGCTGCATTTCGTCAGTATCACGTGCCAGAAGGAATTATGGACCTCAAGAAGGAAGAGTTCAGAGCACTGAAGCAAGGCAATTAGCCGGTGTAAGTTCACACAGCTTGCACGTTACTCACCTGAAGAAGTGGCGAAAGATAAAGCCAGACAGTCTCGTTTTATGAAGGGACTAAACACAGGACTGCAGGTGGGACTGATCACCCACACCTTTCCAGATTTCCAGGAGCTTGTGAACAAGGCGCTCATTCTTGAAGATAAGCGCAAGGAACTGGATGAGAACCGGAAGCGAAGGATCCAACAGCAGGGATCTCGTCAGGGAGCGCAGCAACGCTTGAGGGTTGCGCCAAATCAGTTTTTCAGATTCCAACCGTAGAATGCAACGAGGACACCGTCACCAGCACCAAGACCCGTCAATTAGAATTATCAGACCTCAGCTCCAGCCAGAAACGCCGCTTCAGGCAGTCAATAGGGGATAGTGAGACGCTGCTACACATGCAACGAGCCAGGGCACTTCTCCAACAGTTGCCCTAAGAAGACAGCGGGAGTGACCCCAGTCCGCTTCAATCTGGGATCCACACCAGCCAGGACGCTTGCACCCGGAGCCAATCATGGAACAAAGACAAATGAGCCACGCCTGCACCATAGTGAGAGGCCAAGTCAACCATGTCACCGCAGAGGCACTCCAGAATGCCACGGATGTCGTGCTGTGTAAGTTACTTGTCAACTCAGTACCTGCAACAGTTTTGTTTGACTCTAGAGCTTCGCATTCGTTTGTTTCTCAAGGTTTTACTGCTAAAAATGATTTGGAGATTGCAAGACTTAAATGCATGTTTTTAGTTCAAACCCCTGGTTCCGAATTCCAAACTAAAGTAGGATGTTCTGGGGTGAGAATATTAATAGATGGGGTAGAATTCCTAGCGAAACTTATTATATTGGAAACCCAGACCTTAGATGTTATCTTGGGAATGGACTGGTTATCCAAGCACAAGGCTGTGCTGGATTGTGGACGAAGGATTATCTCAGTTGAGAGCCCGTGTGGAAGGAAAGTGGAATTTCAAGCCACCGCCGTTAGAGATGGACAGTTGATGGTTAACAGCGCCAAGGCAATCAACATAGAAGATGTCTCAGTGGTGAATAAGTACCCAGATGTTTTTCCTGAAGATCTACATGGTATGCCGCCAGACAGAGACATAGAGTTTGTGATAGAGCTTGTACCTGGTACAGCACCAATAGTAAAGAGACCCTATCGGATGTCCATCGAAGAATTGGTAGAGATGAAAATGCAGCTAGAAGAGTTGATGGAGAAAGGATTCATCAAACCGAGTTCGTCGCCGTGGGGAGCGCCAGTTCTGTTCGTCAAGAAAAAGGACGGGAGTTTCAGGATGTGCATTGACTTCCATGCACTCAATGAAGTCACCGTGAAGAATAAGTACCCGCTACCCAGGATCGATGATCTGTTTGATCAGCTGAGGGGAGCCGGAGTTTTCTCCAAGATTGATCTGAGATCGGGATACCACCAGTTGAAGATCCGATCAGAGGATATTCTGAAGACCGCGTTCTCATCAAGATATGGACATTACGAGTTTACAGTTATGTCCTTTGGTTTGACGAATGCGCCAGCCTATTTCATGAATATGATGAACAAGGTGTTCATGGAATATTTGGACAAGTTTGTTGTTGTGTTCATAGATGATATCTTAATTTACTCCAAGACAAAGGATGAACATGCAGAGCACTTGAGGCAAGTTTTGGAAAAGCTGAGGGAACAGCAACTTTTCGCCAAGTTCAGCAAGTGTGACTTTTGGAAGGACAAGGTGGAATTCCTTGGACATGTAATGACCGTAGAAGGGGTTGCGGTAGATCCAAGCAAGGTAGAAGCTGTGTTGCATTGGGAACAGCCGAAGACCGTGACCCAGATTCATAGTTTCCTTGGTACGGCAGGATACTACCGCAGCTTCATTGAAGGCTTTTCGACAATTGCGAGACCTCTCACGTAATTGTTGAAAAAGGAGAAGAAGTTTGCATGGACGCCGGAGTGCGAGAAAGGTTTTCAAGAGCTGAAGAAACGATTGACATCGGCCCCGGTGTTGATTCTACCGGACGTCAATCAAAGCTTCGATATCTATTGCGATGCATCGCGCCAAGGACTTGGATGTGTGCTGATGCAGAACGGAAAGGTCGTCGTTTATGCATCAAGGCAGTTGAGGCCACACGAGGAAAATTATCCGACACATGACCTAGAGCTAGCTGCCGTAGTGCATGCTTTGAAGTTGTGGCGTCACTATTTGATTGAAAACAGATGTGAAGTATACACGGATCATAAGAGTCTTAAGTACATCTTCACCCAATCAGACCTGAACATGAGGCAGAGGAGATGGCTAGAGTTGATCAAGGATTATAATGTTGGAATCCATTACCATCCCGGAAAGGCCAACGTGGTGGCCGATGCTCTAAGTCGGAAAAGCCATACTGTGAACATGTTGATAGCCACGAGTCAAGATGAGCTATGTGAGGATTTCCATAGGATGAAGATTGAAGTTGTAATAGAAGGATTCTTGGCCGCATTGGAAGTGAAGCCTACCCTAGAGGATCAGATCCGAGAAGGACAGAAGGATGATGACAAGATCCGCAGGATTAACTCCAAGATGGACGAGGGCAAGGCAAAAGACTTCAAACTGGACGAGCAAGGCACGTTATGGATGAAGGATCGCATTTGTGTGCCGAACGAGAAGGAGCTGAAGCAGCTGATTCTAGAAGAAGCCCATGACTCCAAGTATTCAATTCATCCGGGAAGTGCCAAGATGTATCAGGATTTGAAAGAAAGATTCTGGTGGCCGAGCATGTTGCGCTGTGCGACATATGTCGGAGATTCAAGGTAATGCATCAGAGGCCAGCGGGACTGCTACAGCCATTGAAGATACCTGAGTGGAAATGGGAGGAAATCGGAATGGACTTCATTACCGGTTTACCCAAGACTCAAGGAGGATATGACTCCATATGGGTCATAGTGGACCGCTTGACTAAGGTTGCCCATTTTATTCTAGTAAAGACCACTTACTCGGGAGATAAGTTGGCAGAATTGTACATGACCAGGATCGTTTGTTTGCACGGAGTGCCGAAGAAGATTGTATCGGACAGAGGTACCCAGTTTACCTCAAGATTCTGGAGTAAACTGCATGAAGCCATGGGAACCCGTTTGAACTTTAGTACAGCATATTATCCGCAGACAGATGGGCAGACCGAAAGAGTTAATCAGATATTGGAGGATATGTTAAGAGCGTGTGCATTGGCTTATGCTACCTCTTGGGATAAAAGTCTGCCGTATGCGGAGTTCAGTTACAACAATAGCTACCAAGCCAGTTTGCAAATGTCGCCATTTGAGGCATTGTATGGCCGACCCTATCGAACACCGTTGAACTGGAATGAGACAGGGGAACGCCGTGTCTTTGGACCGGACATTCTTCAAGAGGCCGAAGAACAGATTGCCATGATCCGAGAAAGACTTAAGATAGCACAGTCAAGACAGAAGAGCTACGCCGATAACCGTCGCCGAGACCTGTGTTTTGAACCAGAAGATTTCGTTTATCTCAGAGTCACGCCACTCAAGGGAGTTAAGAGATTCCATGCCAAAGGAAAACTCGCGCCGCGATATGTTGGACCATTCAAGGTTCTCAGTCGCAGAGGGGAAGTTGCGTACCAGCTAGAGGTACCGCAATCACTAGCAGGAGTACATGACGTGTTTCACGTGTCCCAGTTGAAGAAGTGTCTCCGAGTACCTGATGAGCAGACACCGCTAGAGACAATCGAGCTACAAGAGGATCTGACTTACAAGGAACACCCCGTCAAGATTTTGGACACCATGGATCGAGAGACGAGGAATAAGTCAACCCGTTTCTGTAGAGTTCAATGGAGCAACCATGAGGAGAGTGAAGCAACTTGGGAGCGCGAAGAGGATTTAAAGAAAGAATTTCTGAACCTATTCTTTAGTAAGCCCTGAATCTCGGGGACGAGATTCTGCTAAGGGGGGTAGGTTTGTAACACCCCAATTTTTGCTTTTCATGAATTTAAATAAGATTTGGCACTTTGGTGAATTTTTGGAATTTTCTGGAATTTATTTGAATTTATTTGGAATTTATTTGAATTTATCCCCTTTTGAAATAATTAATGAATTTAATTTTACAAATAAAATTTTGTTGGAAATATTTTATTTGAGTCCAAAATGTTCCAAAATATTTTCTAGAATTTTTCTGGAATTTTTTCTGAGTGTTTTGCTATTTTTAATGAATTAAATGAATTTCTGGGAATTAATTGGATTATTTAATCGCTAGAAAAACCTAATCGGTTTCACTGTTCATCCGACCGGACCCGAGTCCGAGTCAGACTCGAGTCCGACCAGGACCCGACCGAGCCAACCGTTCCGGTCGAACCAAGTCACCAAGCCCTAACGCGCGTGACCGTTGGATCGAGATCCAACAGCCACGATCGCGCCATGTCGCCGAACCCGAGCCCGACCGGACCAGCCAGGTCGCCCGAGCCGGACCCGAGCCCAAACCCCCGACCGTTTGATCTTGATCCAACGGCTCACATGGAGCCACGTCACCCCAATCCGAATCCAATTCGGATTCCACCGCCGCAGCCGTGTGGGCCTCGGTTTCCGCGGTTTTCACAGACGCCGAGGGGCCTATTTAATGCTCCGCCGCCGCCAACATGTTGCCGACTTCCGTGCGCACCCGTAGCCCTAGACAACGTCGCCTGAGCCGCCATCGTTTGCCCGCGCGAGCTCGCCGTAGTTGGTTTGGCGTTCCGCAGCGGTTAATCACCGTTTCCGCCGCCGTCCGCCGTCTTCCGCCGCCGTTGAGCTCAGATTCGGTACCGCAAGGACCAGCCGCATCGGAGGGGACCTTTCACTTCGCCAGAATCGCGCCCAAACGCTGTCGGGCGTGTCGCCGTTCCCGTCTCCGGTGAACCAACTCCGCCGCGCGCCATCGCCGTTGTTCGAGCTCCACCAACCATCCGATCCAAATCCGAGGGCCCAGATTCGTCCACGTCATCCCCGGTGAGATCTCACGTGCTAATCTCCAGATCTATTTCCAACCGTTGGATTTAGATCCAACGGTTTAGATCGCACCACGTAGCCTTAACCGCACCGTTCTAGATCCAATCTCAGCCGTTAGATCTAGATCGTACGGCTAGCAGTAACCCACGTTTTAGCGTTAAATTAGATCTTGACCGTCCGATCAAGATCAAATGGTCCAGATCAGCCGAGTAACTTTCCTATTGCATTAAGCCAGATCTGATCTGGGCCGTTGATTTTCAAATCAACAGTCGAGATCCTACCACGTGGCTGGGAGACTGACCGTCGCGGTCAGCGCGGCCACGCCGGTCGCCACGACGCCACCGTGGCGCCACGCGGGCCTGCGTGTCGGCCGATCGAGCCAAAACGCACCATGACGTCACGCCGATGTCACGGTGGGGCCCGCGTGTCAGCCCACTCGGCTGAGCCTTATGCTGACGTCATGCTGACGTCACCAGAGGGGCCCACCTGTCAGAGACACGAGCCGTGGACCGGGTCCACGGTGGACCGAGCCAAACCATGCGCCGGGTCCATGGACCCGAGGCGAAGTGGCGGCCTTTGATTGGTCCACATGTCATTCTGACGTAATAAATTAATTTCCGAAAAAGAAAATGATTTATTAATTCGAATTATTGATTTCAAAAATGGATTCAAACTTCAAACGCTTATAACTTTTGCGTTTCAACTCCGATTTGAGTGATTCAAATTTCTAAATTTTCATAAAAATGAGACCTAATCAAATATGAATTTTAATTAAATTTTGATTATGAATATTTCTCTGTTTATATTTAATTAATGTTTTCTTTAAACTTTAAACGGTTATAACTTTTGCATTTAAACTGCGAATTTGACGATTCCAGTTTCTAAAAATTCATAAAATTATGCTCTCTCTGTTTATGAACTTTATTTGGATGTTTGGACACATTTTGTTTACTATTTATTTATTTATTGCTATTTGCACGCTTTACGAGTAGACGTTGAAGTGCCCGAAGGCTTCGAAGGTGAAGTGTTGACCAAGGAGCCAGCCCAGGACCAAGAACAAGTACTCTTTGAAGGCAAGTTATGCTTTGACCATGTTGATCCCATTTTGAAACCTATTTTGATTTAATTTATTGCATGCTAGTTTAACTAGAGAATGCTTTACTTAATTTTGGGAAATTAGATACATGCCAACTTGCTGTATGACACCTTGGTTAATTAAATATGTGCCATGACCCTTGTCACCCTAGTTGTGGATTATTAGTTGGACATTATTAAAATTGCCAACATAGGTAGTTAGACCGATGCAGTATGCTTAGCCTTGCCACGTGAAACGCTTTGGACAATCAAATACTAATTTGATTTAATGAGATACTGCACCTGTTTTCAAAGAAGTATCATGTGTTATGATTGTTGATGGCACGTGGTGCATGGTAATCAACTGGGGGTTTGATAAATAGATTTTGACCGGGGCATGTGGCAAGAATGATCGGGTGGGCCAGTTGTGGCACTGAGAACGATGTTTTGGTTCTTCGGGTAGTCTTGCCCTGGTCACCCTAAGGACTTAACCTTGCAAGCCTTTGAACTGAGTCAAACGTGCAACCACATGTCTGTAATGGGACGGACCTAGTTGATTAAGTTGCTAATAACGTACCTGTGGGACCTCGGGGTGTCAATGATACCTTTTGTGTAGTTGTACGGGGTAGCTTACCGGGGCTGCGGACAGATACCCATCTAACGGTGGATTGGCCTAAACTTTGCCTTCGCTAAGGGAAGGGTTAGTGTGCAATCACCGGAGAGGACCACTTGTGCTATTAGAAGTTTCCGAAAGACTTTGTTATGGACACTCGCCTCTGTGGCGTTTGGCTGTATCTTGTGGGTAAAGTGCATAACCTCTGCAGAGTGTAAAATCTATTCGAATAGCCGTGTCCGCGGCATTGGACATTGCTCGGGAATTACAGTCAAGGGTTAGACCTTCCTGAAAATAACTTGAACTTGAAAGATTGGGTTTGGTCTAATAATGACGTTGATGGAAATGTGTATTAGGAATGGGAAAGAAGTTTATTTAACTTCCTGGAAAAGTTGTTGATCTTATACTTGCTTTTACTGCTTTTGAATCTACTTATGTTACTTGTCAAATGCTATTTTACTGCAATTATACCCTGAGCGAGCCAGTCAGTTGCCTGTGGTATACTGGATGGCGCCACGAAGTTATCTTATATTCCGCTGCTATATTTCCCTTTTACTGAGTTTTCGCCCTGCGTGGCGTATATTTGTAACTTGACCTTAAGGGCGAGCAACCAGCTTAGTTAACTATTTAAGGTACCTTATTATTTCGTTGAGTGTGATTATGATATTTACCAATGTTGAGACTGTGTGCACTAGCACGTTCTTGGACTAGTGCTGAATACACAGAGGGTCCGGATTTGCAAATTCGAGTCCCGACAGAGGTGGTATCAGAGCCATACTGACTGTAGGCTCACCCATAGTTAGATTGGTCGTAGTGAGGAAAAAACCTATTTTCTAAAGATAAAATTCGTCCAGATAATGAATGAATTCTCGACTTACCCCTTTCTTCCTTGTTCATAACCCTGCTGAGTTCTTTTTGTCTTCCACATTGATTTTAAAATGTTGCGTTCTTACGCGAGCGTCTTTTTGTAGATGATGATGAAGAACAACTACGCCGAGCGTGAGGGAGGTCACGCTGCCGAGTTGTGGCGTATGCTTCAGTTTCTTGGAGGTTTTGAGAGACCGCTCTACCGAGGTACTACACTCGTGCAGGCAGGAGTGGTCATAGGATGGGACGTCAGTATCACGGTGTATGCCCGAGAGAAGGCGAAGTTCAGCCGCCCTTTCCACTTCACCACCAGGAGGTCTACCTTTGAGATGGGAATCCAGGAGGTGTCGCGTTGAGCAATGCAGCAGATCGCTCGCACCTACTCCAGGGAGCTGGAAGGCACAGTATTCCATCACCACCCACGCCGAGACAGCAGAGCTCAGCGGAAGCCGATAGATGATGAAGATGCTACCGTCACTCACTTAGCCAGATTCGTCACCGCTCAGGAGGAGCTGATCAATGACACAGTCCAGGAGTTGAAGAAGGCTCGCGAGCAGGTTGAGGAGGAGAAGAAGCACTTAGAGAATGCTCGTGAGTACGTCGCCTATGCTACGTAAAGGATCGCAGAGCTGGAGACCACACTGTATGGGCAGGGCCCCGATCCGGTGTTGGAGTTGGATGCCCCAGAGCCAGAGGAGGACCCAGAAGAGGCGCTACCTGCACCCGCGCCACAACCACAGCAACAGCCAGATCCAGAGCCAGAGGAGGTCATCGCGTCGTCAACCACAGCTACAGTTGCAGGGCATGGCGATTGTTTCACGCCTATGCCGCCGCACCCGCCCCGAGGAGGCAGTGGAGGTTTTCTCGATGAGTGAGCGTAGGCGTTGAAGTTGAGACTCCTTCGTCGAGTCGCGTTATAGAATAAGAGTCACCCCTTTAGACGTTAGCCTCCAGTAAGAGTCGATTTGGATTTTCATTGTTTGCTGAGTGTGCATTATGTGTTGCAAGGCCTTTAGGCATTGTGAGCAACCATACCAAGTATTATTATTAAATAATAAAGTTAGATTTTTGAGTTACACTTTTCTCCCGCGTAAGTTTCCCTACTACTTGTCTATTCTTGTTCCCTCTCATCTTTGAAACCTTGGAGCAATCGACAGATGGTGAACACCCGCGGAAACCTTGGAGGCAATGGAAGTGGTTCTCGCCCAGCTGGGAACCCTAATGATGGAGCACCTGCACCCCAACCAGCACCGCCAGTTGACATGCAGAATTTTGGAGCTTTGCTTGCTGCATAGACCCAGTTGATGCATGCGATGATGCAGCAGATGCAAGAGATCACCGCTCACGCCACTGCTAATCAGAATAATCAAGTCAATCAGGGACAACACCAGAACTCAAGACTGTAAGAGTTCATGAGGACTCATCCACCCACTTTTCTAGAAATGCCAATCCGTTGGAGGCCGATGATTGGTTAAGGTCCATTGAGAGGAAGCTACACATTGCTCAATGCATGGGAAATGAGAAGGTACTCTACGCTTCTCATCAGTTGGAAGGGACAGCCACAGAATGGTGGGAGAATTTTTGTGCCACGCGGGAGAACCCTCAGGACATCACTTGGGAGGAGTTTACAGCTGCATTTCGTCAGTATCACGTGCAAGAAGGAATTATGGACCTCAAGAAGGAAGAGTTCAGAGCACTGAAGCAAGGTAATCAGCCGGTGGCCGAGTACCTGAATAAGTTCACACAGCTTGCACATTACGCCCCTGAAGACGTGCCAAACAGTCTCGTTTTATGAAGGGACTAAACTCAGGACTGCAGGTGGGACTGATCACCCACACCTTTCTAGATTTCCAGAATGTTGTGAACAAGGCGCTCATTCTTGAAGATAAGCGCAAGGAACAAGATGAGAACCGGAAGCGAAGGATGCAACAGCAGGGATCGCGTTAGGGAGCGCAGCAACGCTTGAGGGTTGCGCCAAATCAGTTTTTCAGATTCCAACTGCAGAATGCAACGAGGACACTGTCACCAGCACCAAAACCCGTCAATCATAATTATCAGACCCCAGCTCTAGCCAGAAACGCCGCTTCAGGCAGTCAACAGGGGACAGTGAGACGCTGCTACACATGCAACGAGCCAGGGCACTTCTCCAACAGTTGCCCTAAGAAGACAGCAGGAGTGACCCCAGTCCGCTTCAATCTGGGATCCACACCAGCCAGGACGCCTGCACCCGGAGCCAACCGCGGAACAGCACAGCCGGGAGCCACGCCCCAGACCATAGTGAGAGGCCGAGTCAACCATGTCACCGCAGAGGCACTCCAGAATGCCACGGACGTCGTGCTGGGTAAGTTACTTGTCAACTCAGTACCTGCAACAGTTTTGTTTGACTCTGGAGCTTCGCATTCGTTTGTTTCTCAAGGCTTTGCTGCTAAAAATGATTTGGAGATTGCAAGACTTAAATGCATGCTTTTAGTTCAAACCCTTGGTTCTGAACTCCGAACTAAAGTAGGATGTTCTGGGGTGAGAATATTAGTAGATGGGGTAGAATTCCTAGCGAACCTTATTATATTGGAAACCTAGACCTTAGATGTTATCTTGGGAATGGATTGGTTATCCAAGCACAAGGCTGTGCTGGATTGTGGACGAAGGATTATCTCAGTTGAGAGCCCGTGTGGAAAGAAAGTGGAATTTCAAGCCACCGCCGTTAGAGATGGACAGTTGATGGTTAACAGCGCCAAGGCAATTAGCATAGAAGATGTCTCAGTGGTGAATGAGTACCCAGATGTTTTTCCTGAAGATCTACATGGTATGCCGCCAGACAGAGACATAGAGTTTGTGATAGAGCTTGTACCTGGTACAGCGCCAATAACAAAGAGACCCTATCGGATGTCCACCGAAGAATTGGTACAGATGAAGATGCAGCTGGAAGAGTTGTTGGAGAAAGGATTCATCAAACCGAGGTCGTCACCGTGGGGAGCGCCAGTTCTGTTCGTCAAGAAGAAGGACGGGAGTTTCAGGATGTGCATTGACTACCGTGCACTCAATGAAGTCACCGTGAAGAATAAGTACCCGCTACCCAGGATCGATGATATGTTTGATCAGCTCAGGGGAGCTAGAGTTTTCTCCAAGATTGATATGAGATCGGGATACCACCAGTTGAAGATCCGATCAGAGGATATTCCGAAGACCGCGTTCCATGGAATATTTGGACAAGTTTGTCATTGTGTTCATAGATGATATCTTAATTTACTCCAAGACAAAGGATGAACATGCAGAGCACTTGAGGCGAGTTTTGGAAAAGCTGAGGGAACAGCAACTTTTCGCCAAGTTCAGCAGGTGTGACTTTTGGAAGGACAAGGTGGAATTCCTTGGACATGTAATGACCGCAGAAGGGGTTGCGGTAGATCCAAGCAAGGTAGAAGCTGTGTTACATTGGGAACAGCCGAAGACCGTGACCCAGATTCGTAGTTTCCTTGGTATGATAGGTTACTACCGCCGATTCATTGAAGGCTTTTTGACAATTGCGAGACCTCTCACGTAATTGTTGAAAAAGGAGAAGAAGTTTGCATGGACGCCGGAGTGTGAGAAAGGTTTTCAAGAGCTGAAGAAACGATTGACATCGGCCCCGGTGTTGATTCTACCGGACGTCAATCAAAGCTTCGATATCTATTGCGATGCATCGCGCCAAGGACTTGGATGTGTGCTGCGAGCGGAAAGGTAAATCGTTTATGCATCAAGGCAGTTGAGGCCACACGAGGAAAATTATCCGACACATGACCTAGAGCTAGCTGCCGTAGTGCATGCTTTGAAGTTGTGGCGTCACTATTTGATTGGAAACAGATGTGAAGTATACACGGATCATAAGAGTCTTAAGTACATCTTCACCCAATCAGACCTGAACATGAGGCAGAGGAGATGGCTAGAGTTGATCAAGGATTATAATGTTGGAATCCATTACCATCCCGGAAAGGCCAACGTGGTGGCCGATGCTCTGAGTCGGAAAAGCCATACTGTGAACTTGTTGATAGCCACAAGTCAGGATGAGCTATGTGAGGATTTCCATAGGATGAAGATTGAAGTCGTGCCAGAAGGATTCTTGGCCGCATTGGAAGTGAAGACTACCCTAGAATATCAGATCCGAGAAGGACAGAAGGATGATGACAAGATCTGCAGGATTAACTCCAAGATGGACGAGGGCAAGGCAAAAGACTTCAAACTGGACGAGCAAGGCACATTATGGATGAAGGATCGTATTTGTGTGCCGAACGAGGAGGAGCTGAAGCAGCTGATTCTAGAAGAAGCCCATGACTCCAGGTATTCAATTCATCTGGGAAGTGCCAAGATGTATCAGGATTTGAAAAAAAGATTCTGGTGGCCGAGCATGAAGCGTGAAGTTGCCGAGCATGTTGCGCTGTGCGACATATGTCAGAGAGTCAAGGCAATGCATCAGAGGCGGTAGGACTCTGACCATTGAAGATACCTGAGTGGAAATGGGAGGAAATCGGAATGGACTTCATTACTGGTTTACCCAAGACTCAAGGAGGATATGACTCCATATGGGTCATAGTGGACTGCTTGACTAAGGTTGCCCATTTTATTCCAGTAAAAACCACTTACTCGGGAGATAAGTTGGCAGAATTGTACATGACCAGGATCGTTTGTTTGCACGGAGTGCCGAAGAAGATTGTATCGGACAGAGGTACCCAGTTTACCTCAAGATTCTAGAATAAACTGCATGAAGCCATGGGAACCCGTTTGAACTTTAGTACATCATATCATCCGTAGACAGATGGTCTGACCGAAAGAGTTAATCAGATATTGGAGGATATGTTAAGAGCGTGTGCTTTGGCTTTTGCTACCTCTTGGGATAAAAGTCTGCCGTATGCGGAGTTCAGTTACAACAATAGCTACCAAGCCAGTTTGCAAATGTCGCCATTTGAGGCATTGTATGGCCGACCTTGTCGAACACCGTTGAACTGGAATGAGACAGGGGAACGCCGTGTCTTTGGACCGGACATTCTTCAAGAGGTCGAAGAACAGATTGCCATGATCCAAGAAAGACTGAAGATAGCACAGTCAAGACAGAAGAGCTACGCCGATAACCGTTGCCGAGACCTGAGTTTTGAACCAGAAGATTTCGTTTATCTCAGAGTCACGCCACTCAAGGGAGTTAAGAGATTCCATGCCAAAGGAAAACTCGCGCCGCGATATGTTGGACCATTCAAGGTTCTCAGTCGCAGAGGGGAAGTTGCGTACCAGTTAGAGTTACCGCAATCACTAGCAGGAGTACATGACGTGTTTCACGTGTCCCAGTTGAAGAAGTGTCTCCGAGTACCTGATGAGCAGACACCGCTAGAGTCAATCGAGCTACAAGGAACACCCCGTCAAGATTTTGGACACCATGGATCGAGAGACGAGGAATAAGTCGACCCGTTTCTGCAGAGTTCAATGGAGCAACCATGAGGAGAGTGAAGCAACTTGGGAGCACGAAGAGGATTTGAAGAAAGAATTTCCGAACCTATTTTTTAGTAAGCCCTGAATCTCGGGGACGAGATTCTGCTAAGGGGGAGGTTTGTAACACCCCAATTTTTGTTTTTCATGAATTTAAATAAGATTTGGCACTTTGGTGAATTTTTGGAATTTTCTGGAATTTATTTGGATTTATTTGGAATTTATTTGAATTTATCCCCTTTTGAAATAATTAAGAATTTAATTTTGCAAATAAAATTTTGTTAGAAATATTTTATTTGAGTCCAAAATGTTCCAAAATATTTTCTAGAATTTTTCTGGAATTTTTCTGAGTGTTTTGCTATTTTTAATGAATTAAATGAATTTCTGGGAATTAATTGGATTATTTAATCGCTGGAAAAACCTAATCGGTTTCACTGTTCATCCGACCGGACCCAAGTCCGAGTCAGATTCGAGTCCGACCCGGACCCGACCGAGTCAGCCGTTCCGGACGAACCAAGTCACCAAGCCCTAACGCGCGTGACCGTTGGATCGAGATCCAACGGCCACGATCGCGCCACGTCGCCGAACCCGAGCCCGACCGGACCAGCCAGGTCGCCCAAGTCGGACCTGAGCCCAAACCCCCGACCATTGGATCTTGATCCAACGGCTCACGTGGAGCCACGTCACCCCAATCCGAATCCAATTCGGATTCCGCCGTCGCAGCCGTGTGGGCCTCGGTTTCCGCGGTTTACATGGACGCCGAGGGGCCTATTTAATGCGTTGCCGCCGCCAATGTGTTGCCGACTTCCGTGCGCACCTGAGCCGCCGCCGTTTGCCCGCGTGAGCTCACCGTAGTTGGTTTGGCGTTCCGCCGCGGTTAATCACCGTTTCCGCCGCCGTCCTCCACCGCCGTTGAGCTCAGATCCGGAACCGCAAGGACCAGCCGCGTCAGAGGGGACCTTTCACTTCGCCAGAATTGCGCCCAAACGGCGTTGGGCATGTCGCCGTCCCCGTCTCCGGTGAACCAACTCCGCCGCGCGCCATCGCCGTCGTTCGAGCTCCACCAACCGTCCGATCCAAATCCGAGGGCCCAGATTCGTCCACGTCATCCCCGGTGAGATCTCACGTGCTAATCTCCAGATCTATTTCCAACCGTTGGATTTAGATCCAACGGTTTAGATCGCGCCACGTAGACTTAACCGCACCGTGCTAGATCCAATCTCAGCCATTAGATCTAGATCGTAAGGCTAGCAGTAACCCGCGTTTTAGCGTTAGATTACATCTTAATCGTCCGATCAAGATCGAACGGTCCAGATCAGCCAAGTAGTTTTCCTATTGCGTTAAGCCAGATCTGATCTGGGCCGTTGATTTTCAAATCAACGGCCGAGATCCAGCCACGTGGCTGGGAGACTGACCGTCGTGGTCAGCGCGGCCACGCCGATCGCCGCTGACGTCAAACGTGACGTCACGCGGGGCCCGCGTGTCAGCGACCGAGCCAAACCGCACCATGATGTCACGCTGACGTCATGGTGGGGCCCGCGTGTCAGCCCACTCGGCTGAGCCGTGTGCTGACGTCACCAGAGGGGCCCACCTGGCAGAGACACGAGCCGTGGACCGGGTCCACGGTGGACCGAGCCAAACCATGCGCCGGGTCCATGTACCCGAGGCGACGTAGCGGCCTCTGATTGGTCCACGTGTCATGCTGATGCAATAAATTAATTTCCAAAAAAGAAAATGATTTATTAATTTGAATTATAACTTTTGCGTTTCAACTCCGATTTGAGTGATTCAAATTTCTAAATTTTCATAAAAATGAGACCTACTCAAATATGAATTTTAATTAAATTTTGATTATGAATATTTCTCTGTTTATATTTAATTAATGTTTTCTTTAAACTTTAAACGGTTATAACTTTTGCATTTAAACTCCGAATTTGACGATTCCAGTTTCTAAAAATTCATAAAATTATGCTCTCTCTGTTTATGAACTTTATTCGGATGTTTGGACACTTTTTGTATACTATTTATTTATTTATTGCCATTTGCACGCTTTACGAGTAGACGTTGAAGTGCCCGAAGTCTTCGAAGGTGAAGTGTTGACCCAGGAGCCAGCTCAGGACCAAGAACAAGTACTCTTTGAAGGCAAGTTATGCTTTGACCATGTTGATCCCATTTTGAAACCTATTTTGATTTAATTTATTGCATGCTAGTTTAAGTAGAGAATACTTTACTTAATTTTGGGAAATTAGATACATGCCAACTTGCTGTATGACACCTTGGTTAATTAAATATGTGCCATGACCCTTGTCACCCTAGTTGTGGATTATTAGTTGGACACTATTAAAATTGACAACATGGGTAGTTAGACCTATGCTGTATGTTTAACCTTACCACGTGAAACGCTTTGGACAATCAAATACTAATTTGACTTAATGAGATACTGCACCTGTTTTGAAAGAAGTATCATGTGTTATGATTGTTGATGGCATGTGGTGCATGGTAATCAGCTGGGGGTTTGATAAATAGATTTTGACCGGGGCATGTGGCAAGAATGATCGGGTGGGCCAGTTGTGGCACTGGGAACGATGTTTTGGTTTTTCGGGTAGTCTTGCCCTGGTCACCATAAGGACTTAACCTTGCAAGCCTTTGAACTGAGTCAAACGTGCAATCACATGTTTGTAATGGGACGGACCTAGTTGATTAAGTTGCTAATAACGTACCTGTGGGACCTCGGGGTGTCAACTATACCTTTTGTGTAGTTCTACGGGGGAGCGTACCGGGGCTACGGCCAGGTACCCATCTAACGGTGGATTGGCCTAAACTTCGCCTTCGCTAAGGGAAGGGTTAGTGTGCAATTACCGGAGAGGACCACTTGTGCTGTTAGAAGTTTCCGAAAGACTTTGTTACGGACACTCGCCTGTGTGGCGTTTGGCTGTATCTTGTGGCTAAAGTGCATAACCTCTACAGAGTGTAAAATCTATTCGAATAGCCGTGTCCGCGGCATTGGACATTGCTCGGGAATTACAGTCAAGGGTTAGACCTTCCTGAAAATAACTTGAACTTGAAAGGTTGGGTTTGGTCTAATAATGACGTTGATGGAAATGTGGATTAGGAATGGGAAAGAAGTTTATTTAACTTCCTGGAAAAGTTGTTGATCTTATACTTGCTTTTACTACTTTTGAATCTACTTATGTTACTTGTTAAATGTTGTTTTACTGTAATTATACCCTGAGCCATTCCTTTGTACTAAGCCATGCATGTAGTATATTAGTTTGCATTCTGTGCATGACTTGCTGAGTACCAAGTACTCACCCTTGCCACAATACGACACTAGTTGAAGAAGAGTCTACACCAGCTTTGGAGGAGGAGCTCCAAGTGGAACCGTCTAACTAGGGAGCGAGCCCAGTCAGTTGCCTGTGGTATACTAGATGGCGCCACGAAGTTATCTTATTTTTCGCTGCTATATTTCTCTTTTACTAAGTTTTCACCCTGCGTGGCGTATATTTGTAACTTGACCTTAAGGTCGAGCAACCAGCTTGGTTAACTATTTAGGGTACCTTATTATTTCATTGAGTATGATTGTGATATTTACCAATGTTGAGACTGTGTGCACTAGCGCGTTCCTGGACTAGTGCTGAATACACAAAGGGTCCGGATTTGCAAATTCAGGTCCCGACAAATTAGCAGCCATAGTGCATGCCTTGAAGTTATGTTATTACTATCTCATTGTGAACAGATGTGAAGTTTATACGGACCACAAGAGTCTCAAGTACATCTTCACTCAATCGGATTTGAATATGAGGCAGAGGAGATGGTTGGAATTAATCAAGGACTATAATGTAGGAATCCATTACCATCCCGGAAAGGCCAATGTGGTAACCGATGCCTTGAGTCAGAAAAGACATAGTGTGAATATGCTAGTGGCAGAGAGTCAGGTTGAGTTATGTAAGGTGTTTCAAAAACTGAAACTGGAAGTAGTACCAGAAGGATTTCTAGTTGCTCTAGAAGTGAAGCCTACATTAGAAGACCATATCAGAGAAGGACAGAAGGATGATGACAAGATAAAGAGAATCAAGTCCAAGATGGATGAAGACAGAGCTAAGGATTGCAACTTGGATGAACAAGGTACCTTCTGGATGAAGGGGCATATTTGTGTGCCGAACAAGAAGGAGCTGAAGCAGTTGATTCTAGAAGAAGCCCATGACTCCAAGTACTCAATTCATCCAAGAAGTGCCAAGATCTATCAAGACCTGAAAGAAAGATTATGGTGGCCGAGCATGAAGCGTGAAGTTGCTGAGCATGTCGCACTATGCAACATATGCCAAAGAGTAAAGGCAATGCATCAAAGACCAGCTAGATTATTGCAGCCATTGAAAATACCTGAATGGAAGTGGGAGGAAATCAGTATGGATTTCATTACCGGTTTGTCCAGGACATAGAGTGGATATGACTCCATATGGGTCATAGTGGATCAATTGACCAAGGTCGCCCATTTCAAACCTGTGAAGACCACTTATTCAGGAGACCGTTTAGCAGAGCTATACATGTCAAGAATTGTCTTTCTGCATTGTGTGCCGAAGAAGATAGTATCGGACAAAGGTACCCAATTTACCTTGAGGTTTTGGAATAAGTTGCGAAGATTTTGGGCACAATGGATTGAGAGACGAGAAACAAGTCAACCCGTTTCTACAGAATCTAGTGGAGCAATCACTCAGAAAGTGAAGCGACTTGGGAGCGATGAGAAGATCTAAAGAAGAAATTTCCGAACCTGTTCCTTAGTTAGCCCTGAATCTCAGGGTTGAGATTCCGTTAAGGGGCAGGTTTGTAACATCACAAATTTTTGCTTTTATTGAATTTACTGAGTTATTTGAATTTTTGGAATTTATTTGGATTTATTTAGAATTAATTTGGATTATTGAATAATTTAAATATATGAAAAATTCATATAAAGTTTTGTTGGAAATATTTTATTTGAGTAAAAAATGTCTCAAAGTATTTTCCAGAATTTTTCTGACCATTTTGCTATTTTTATTGAATTAAATGAATTACTGGAAGTATTTCTAAGTAATAAAAACAAAAAGGAATTTCGAAAAAACCCTAACGGGTTGAGACCGTTGGACCCGACCCATTAACCATTAACCCGACCTGCTAAACATGCCCGAACCCTAGCCTTAAGAGCCGAGCGTTGGATCTTAATCCAACAGCCGAAACCGTGCCACGTCGTGCGGGCATCCGAGCCGTAGATCGCAACACGCGTGGACGTGTGGGATGGGACCATGTCGGCTTGCCGTATCAGCATCGGACACCACCGCCACAATGGTCACGTCGCGGATTCCGAGCCCGACATGCACGCCAAGGCCCCATAAATACCCTTGCCAGAACCGTCACATCGAGCTCTTCGTCTTGCCCTAGGAGCTTTAGCCTCAGCCGCCGCCATTTAGGGTTAATTGCTCACCGAAGTTGGTCGCCGCCGAGCTCCTTTGTTTTTTCTGGCGCCGTCCAACGACCTAAGCCACACCAGTGCTTGGATTCGGGACCCTTGCGACGTTGCGCATTCAACCGGGTGTTTCACCTCACTGGAGCATTGCGGAAACGCCGCGGGCAAGGTCGTCTTCCTCAGCGCCGGTGGCCCTAGCCACTGTGACTTCACTAGAGCCTCGCGATCAACCATAGCTTTCCGATCTCAAGGCAACCTTCCGGATTTGGCCACGTAAGCAATTTCCACCATTCAATCTAGATTGAGTTTGTGCCGTTGAATTTAGATCTAATGACCTAGGTTTCGCCACATAACTACAATCTAATGTTTTAGATCGAATAAATGTAGACTGTTACATCTATATTTAACGCACTAGATTGAGCCACGTAGTTCCGTGTTGCGTGAGATTAGATGTGATCAGGGCCATCCGATTTGGATCGTGCGGATAGGATCAGTCTGCGTAGTGCAGATTTGGTTGGATCTCGGCCGTTTGATCTGAATTGGACAGGTCAGGTTGAGCCGTGTAGTCTGTAGTAGTGTGATCTAGTGTCGGGACCCGAATTTGCAAATTCGGACCCTCTGTGTATTCAGCACTAGTCCAGGAACGCGCTAGAGCACACAGTCTCAACATTGGTAAATATCACAATCATACTCAATGAAATAATAAGGTACCTTAAATAGTTAACCAAGATGGTTGCTCGACCTTAAGGTCAAGTTACAAATATACGCCACGCAGGGCGAAAACTCAGTAAAAGAGAAATATAGCAGCGAAAAATAAGATAACTTCGTGGCGCCATCCAGTATACCACAGGCAACTGACTGGGCTCGCTCCCTAGTTAGACGGTTCCTCTTGGAGCTCCTCCTCCAAAGCTGGTGTAGACTCTTCTTCAACTGGTGTCGTATTGTGGCAAGGGTGAGTACTTGGTACTCAGCAAGTCATGCACAGAATGCAAACTAATATACTACATGCGTGGCTTAGTACAAAGGAATATCTCAGGGTATAATTGTAGTAAAACAGCATTTGACAAGTAACATAAGTAGATTCGAAAGCAGTAGAAACAAGTATAAGATCAATAACTTTTCCAGGGGTTAAATAACATCCTTCCCATTCCTAATCCACATTTCCATCAACGTCATTATTAAACCAAACCCAACCTTTCAAGTCCAAGTTATTTTCAAGAAAGTCTAACCCTAGACTGTAATTCCCGAGCAATATCCAATGCCACGGACATGGCTATTCGAATAGATTTTACACTCTGCAGAGGTTATGCACTTTACCCACAAGATACAGCCAAACGTCACAGAGGCGAGTGTCCGTAACAAAGTTTTTCGGAAACTTTTAACAGCACAAGTGGTCCTCTCCGGTGATTGCACACTAACCCTTCCCTTAGCGAAGGCGAAGTTTAGGCCAATCCACCGTTAGATGGGTACTGGCAGCCCCAGACGCTCCCCGCACAACTACACAAAAGGTATAGTTGACTCCCCGAGGTCCCACAGGTACGTTATTAGCAACTTAATCAACTAGGTCCGTCCCATTACAGACATGTGGTTGCACGTTTGACTCAATTCAAAGGCTTGCAAGGTTAAGTCCTTAGGGTGACCAGGGCAAGACTACCCGAAGAACCAAAACATCGTTCCCGGTGCCACAACTGGCCCACCCGATCGTTCTTGCCACATGCCCCGGTCAAAATCTATTTATCAAACCCCCAGTTGATTACCATGCACCACGTGCCATCAACAATCATAACACATGATACTTCTTTCAAAACAGGTGCAGTATCTCATTAAGTCAAATTAGTATTTGATTGTCCAAAGCGTTTCACGTGGCAAGGCTAAGCATACTGCATCGGTCTAACTACCCATGTTAGCCTACTAATTTGAGGTCTCATTTTTATGAAAATTTTCAAATTAGTATTTAATTAAATTTTCATAAAAATTTGAGGTCTCATTTTTATGAAAATTTAGAAATTTTAATCACTCAAATCGGAGTTGAAACGCAAAAGATATAAGCGTTTGAAGTTTGAATCCATTTTTGAAATCAATAATTCGAATTAATAAATCATTTTTTTTTCGGAAATTAATTTATTGCGTCAGCATGACACGTGGACCAATCAGAGGCCGCCACGTCACCTCGGGTCCAAGGACCCGGCCATGGTTTGGCTCGGTCCACCGTGGACCCGGTCCACAGCTCGTGTCTCTGACAGGTTGGCCCCTCTGGTGACGTCAGCACACGGCTCAGCCGAGTGGGCTGACACACGGGCTCCATCGTGACGTCAGCGTGACGTCATGGTGCGGTTTGGCTCGGTCGCTGACACGCGGGCCCCGCGTGGCGCCACTGACGTCGTGGCGGCCGGCATGGCGCCGATCGCGACGGTCGGCCTCGACCACGTGGCTGGATCTCGGCCGTTGATTTGAAAATCAACGGCCCAGATCAGATTTGGCTTAACGCAATAGGAAAACTACTCGGCTGATCTGGACCGTTCGATTTTGATCAGACGGTCAAGATCTAATCTAATGCTAAAACGTGGGTTACTGCTAGCCGTACGATCTAGATCTAACGGCTGAGATTGGATCTAGCACGGTGCGGTTAAGGCTACGTGGCACGATCTAAACCGTTGGATCTAAATCCAACGGTTGGAAATAGATCTGGAGATTAGCACGTGACATCTCACTGGGGATGACGTGGACGAATCTGGGCCCTCGGATCTGGATCGGACGGTTGGTGGAGCTCGAACGACGACGATGGCGCGTGGCGGAGTTGGTTCACCGGAGACGGGGACGGCGACACGCCCGATGGTGTTTGGGCGCGATTCCGGCGAAGTGAAAGGTCCCCTCCGACGCGGCTGGTCCTTGCGGTTCCGGATCTGAGCTCAACGGCGGCGGAGGACGGCGAACGGCGGCGAAAACGGTGATTAACCGCGGCGGAACGCCAAACCAACTACGGCGAGCTCGCGCGGGCAAATAGTGGCGGCTCAGGCGACGTTGTCTAGGGCTACAGGTGCGCACAGAAGTCGGCAACACGTTGGCGGCGGCGACGCATTAAATAGGCCCCTCGGCGTCCGTGAAAATCACGGAAACCGAGGCCCACACGGCTGCGGCGGCGGAATACGAATTGGATTTGGATTGGGGTGATGTGGCTCCACATGAGCCGTTGGATCAAGATCCAACGGTCGGGGGTTTGGGCTCGGGTCCGGCTCGGGCGACCTGGCTGGTCTGGTCGGGCTCGGGTTCGGCGACGTGGCGCGATCGTGGCTGTTGGATCTCGATCCAACGGTCACGCGCGTTAGGGCTTGGTGACTTGGTTCAACCGGAACGGCTGGCTCGGTCGGGTCCGGGTCGGACTCGAGTCTGACTCGGACTCTGGTCCGGTCGGATGAACAGTGAAACCGATTACGTTTTTCTAGCGATTAAATAATCCAATTAATTCCTAGAAATTCATTTAATTCATTAAAAATAGCAAAACACTCAGAAAAATTCCAGAAAAATTCTAAAAAATATTTTGGAACATTTTGGACTCAAATAAAATATTTCCAACAAAATTTTATTTGCAAAATTAAATTCTTTAATTATTTCAAAAGGGGATAAATTCAAATAAATTCCAAATAAATTCCAGAAAATTCCAAAAATTCACCAAAGTGTCAAATCTTATTTAAATTCATGAAAAGCAAAAATTGGGGTGTTACATAATTCCAGATCTTGCGTCGGATAATTCTCCTCATGCGGCCTTAACTACCTTGATGCATAAGCAACAACCTTTCTATTCTGCATCAGCTCGCATCCAAGTCCTTGACGTGATGCATCACAATAAATATCAAAGCTCTGGTGAACATCAGGTAAGACTAACACTGGTGTTGATGTCAATTCTTGAAAGCTCTTCTCGCACTCTGGTGTTCATGCGAACTTCTTCTCCTTCTTCAACAATTGCGTAAGGGGTCTAGCAATTGTTGAGAATCCCTCAATGAATTGATGGTAATATCCCACCATTCCAAGGAAACTACGCATCTGAGTAACCATCTTCGGTTTCTCTTAATGCAATACAGCTTCCACTTTGCTCGGGTCAACTGCACCTCCCTCGACAGTCATTATGTGCCCAAGAAATTCCACTTTACTCTTCCAAAAATCACACTTACTAAACTTAGCAAATAACTACTGTTCGCTTAGCTTCTCCGAAACTAGCCTCAGATGTTTAGCATGTTCCTCCCTCGTCTTGGAGTAGACAAGGATGTCATCTATGAATATGACAAAGAACTTATCCAGATAGTCCTTGAAAACTGTATTCATCATATTCATGAAGTATGCAGGTGCATTCGTCAGACCAAAGGACATAATTGTAAACTCATAATGTCCATATCTTGACGAGAATGCAGTCTTCTTTATATCTTCCGATTGAATCTTCAGTTGGTGATATCCTGATTGAAGGTCAATTTTGGAGAAGACTCCAGCTCCTCTTAACTGATCAAACAAGTCATCGATCCTGGGTAGTGGATATTTATTCTTTATTGTCACATCATTGAGCGCACGATAATCAATACACATCCTAAAACTTACATCCCTCTTCTTGACGAATAGAACAGGTGCTCCCCACGGCGACGAACTGGGTCTTATGAAACCTTTCTCCATCAGCTCCTTGATCTGCTTCTTCATTTCAACTAACTCATCAGTAGACATCCGATAAGGTCTCTTTGCTATTGGGGCTGTACCAGGTACTAACTCAATTACAAACTCTAAATCTCTATACGGTGGCATACCAGGTAGATCTTCTGGAAAAACATCTGGGTATTCACTGACCACTGGTACATCCTCTATGCTGACTGTCTTCACGCTGTTGACCATCAGCTGTCCATCTCGAATGACGGTTGCTTGAAACTCCACTTTTCTACCATCTGGGCTTTTGACTGATATGACTCTACGTCCACAGTTTAACACAGCCTTGTGTTTGGCCAACCAATCCATTCCCAATATAACATCTAGGGTCTAGGTATCCAATATAATAAGATTTGCTAGGAACTCTACCCTATTTATTCGTAACTTTACCCCAAAACATCGTACATTAGATCGAAGTTCTGATCCAGGTGATTGGACTAGCAACACATGTCTAAGGTTCACCATTCTCAACCCATTTTCAACAGCAAAATTCCGAGATATAAAGGAATGCGAAGCTCCAGAATCAAGCAAAACTGCTGCAGGTACTGAGTTAACTAGGAACTTACCCAGTACTACGTCCGTTGCATTCTGGATTGCATCAGTGGTGATATGGTTGACTCGACCTCTCACAATGGCTTGAGATGTAGCTCCAAGTTGTGCAGTTGGGTGCAACCCTCATCCTCTGTGCTACTAGGCGAGCTCCCTGCTGCACCATTGTGCACTTTTGGTTGTCCTCCAGCTCCTTGCGCTTGTCTTCCAGAATAAGGGCCTTATTCACCAGCTCTTGGAAATCAGAAAAAGTGTGGGTAATTAGTCCCACCTGTAGTCTTGAGTTCAGTCCCTTCATAAAGCGAGACTACCTTGCTTTGTCTGTAGCCACGTCTTTAAGTCCGTAGCGAGCCAACTGGGTGAACTTATTCAAGTAGTCAGCCACTGATTGACTACCTTGCTTTAGCGCCTTGAATTCTTCCTTTTTTAAGTCCATAATTCCCTTGGGCACATGGTACTGATGAAAAGCAATTGTAAATTCCTCCCAAGTGATCTCTTGTGGGTTTTCCTGCGAGGCGCAGTAATTCTCCCACCATTCAGCTGCAGTTCCTTCCAGCTGATGAGAGACATAGAGTAACCTCTCATTCCCAATGCACTGGGTAATGTGTAGCTTCCTCTCGATGGACCTCAGTTAGTCATCCGCCTCTACTGGATTGGCATTCCCGGAGAATGTGGGCGAATGGGTCTTCATGAATCCGACAGCTTGGAATACGGACGCTGTCCCTGGTTGGTTCGATTATTCTAATTAGCAGCAGCTTGGGCAGTGATCTATTGCATCTGCTGCATCAATCGCGTTTGAGCGGCAAGGAAAGTGTGATGACTGATGCACATGAGCAAGGAAGCAATCAGAGGAATGCAGCCGTGGCAACCAGGTTGTTGTCGAAAGAGCTACAGGAACTAAACTGAAAGGGTGAAGTTCAGAGTATGGGTGCTAGCAAGTTCAGAGAAGAATGGCCAAGTCAATAGTTCACAGGGTCCACTTGTAATAGAATAGTAAGACAATATATATATATACCATACACCGAGCTGTAGGGGACATCATGATCTTTATCGTAACAAACTATTCCCCTGCTCCCTTTCGCTACTTTTTCTCTGTTCTTTCCCCTTTCTTCTTCCTCACGTCTTGTGCTTCGGATCCGATCGGAAGAACATCTCACGTCGGCAGCTTGTGCGGCAAGGGGATATGACAAAGTGGTATCAGAGCCATCGACGATCGCGAGGGCACTCGGTCTTGAGCTGTAAAATTCCCGGGCGAAGGTTGGAGAACCAGTTATGATTTCTTCGATCGTGGCTGTGATCTTTGTAAAATACCCGAACCTTGGTTGGCTCGACTTGGTGACTGATCGCCACGGCTCCACCAAAACCATCCCCGCAGACTCTCTTCATCCTGGAGGCGATGAGTGAGGCGTTCACGCAGGCGGAAGAGAGGTGGATGAACATGCAGAGGAATTTCGAGTTGATGATGGCTAAACTCGAAGCGGTGGAAGAAGCTCAGCATCAGATGGCGGTCAAGGTGGACTTAGCGTCACAGGTAACTGATACTCAAATGAGAGAGCAACAGCTGATTGCTCGGCAGTTGGAGGCGACGGCTCAAGCGGTGGCTAAAATCACGCTCAGCAATCAAAGGAATCAGGCCCACGAAGCGAAGGAAGTGATGCCGACTCCGATTGCGGAGGGAAGATTCCAGGCAGGACCACAAGCACCGTTACTGCCAACTCCGGCTGGGGCACCGATGAGATATGTGTCGGAGAGTCGATCAGGATCATCGAGTTTACATGGAGATGTGGCGGCTGTTCCACGCACTAATCTGCCTAAACTGTCCTTCCCTAAATTTGAAGGAGATAACCCAAGAATCTGGAAGGATAAGTGTGTGGATTATTTCAGATTGTTTAACATTCCAGAAGGAATGTGGGTCACTGCGGCGTCAATACACATGGAAGGAAATGCTGCTAAGTGGTTGCAAATGTTTAAGCTCAGGCAAGATTTGGGAACGTGGGATCAGTTCATGACAGCAGTAGAAAGAAAATTTGGCAGTTATGATCACCGAAGGTCTTTGGATGTGATACAAGAAATTCGGCAGACTGATACAGTGGAGACATACCAGAAAGGTTTTGAGGAGGCAATGTATCAAGTATCCTTGTTTAACCCCCACTATGATGAGGAATTTTTTGTTTCACAATTTGTAAGGGGTTTAAAGGAGGAAATCCGAGGGGCGGTGCAAAGCCAGCTACCGGAATCGGTGGAACGTGCAGTTCTGCTCGCCAAGGTGCAGCAGGATATTCAAGACCGACTCCGTCCGGGTAAGCCTAAAAACTTTATGAACCGAGATAACCCTGGTGGAAACAAGGTGGAGACAGCGAAGAATGTGACCAGGTGGAATCAAGGGGAGTTATGGAGGGCTCGGCAGCTACGAGAATACCGTCGAGCAAACGGTTTATGTTACCAGTGCGGGGATAAGTATGAGACTGGACATCACATCCATTGCAAAAAGTGAGGGCAAGCTCAAGTGCAAGCTATGCAGGTGGAAGAAACATCAGAATGGATTTCAGATGAAGTTTTGGACTTGTTAGAACGAGTTGATCTGGGGTTGGAGGAACCCTGTAACCTTTCTCTGTATGCTCTTGCGGGAAATGATGAAGGGGAAACCATCCGACTTCGAGCCCTGGTTAAGAATAAAATGATGCTTATTCTGGTGGATTCCAGAAGTTCACACAGTTTCGTGGATACCCAGTTCTTACAGCGGTTGGGCTATACACCAACAAAGACTCAGCCCATCCGAGTAAGAGTTGCGAATGGGGAGGTTTTGTATTGTGATCAATGGATGCCAAACTTTGAGTGGTGGATACAAGGATACACATTTCAGTCAGAAATGAGAGTGCTGAATTTGGGTGCCTATGATGCTATCCTCGGAATGGACTGGCTCAGGAAATACAGTCCCATGCAGTGTCATTAGCACAATAAGATGTTATCCTTCCAAATCGGGAACCAATCGGTGCACCTGCAAGGGGTTCAATGTCCGGCAGCCGACTGTCTTGGGGAGTTATCTGGAGATCAATACAGAAAATGGCAGAAAGGTAACGAGATCTGGGCCATGGCTGTTGTGGAGGAAGTGCAGCAAGATCGTGCAGATTTAGAACCATCAGAGATCACCCATTTACTCCTTCAGTATAGCACGGTGTTCGGGGATCCTAGTGGCATACCACCTCACCGTGAGTATGACCACACTATCCCACTCTTACCCAACGCCACACCAGTGAATGCAAGGCCTTATCGGTACTCGCCGCTACATAAGGATGAAATAGAGAGACAAGTGGAAGATATGTTGAAATCAGGAGTAATCACGCGTAGCACAAGCCCGTTCGCGTCCCCGGTGCTGTTAGTGCAGAAGAAGGATGGAAGTTGGAGGTTTTGCATTGATTGTCGCCGGTTGAATGATTTGACAATCAAAAACAGGTTTCCTATGCCGGTGATTGACGAGCTGTTGGATGAATTAGGGGGCACTAAATGTTTTTCCAAGCTAGATCTTCGAGCAGGTTATCATCAGATTCGAATGCATGAAAATGATGAAGCAAAGACTACGTTTAAGACGCATCATGGGTATTATCAGTTCAGAGTCATGCCGTTCGGCCTGACGAATGCACCTGCTACGTTCCAATGCGTGATGAATTCGGTCTTGCAACCGTATTTGCGCAAGTTTGTCTTGGTGTTTATTGATGATATCTTGGTTTACAGCCCTACATTGGTACAACACATAGAGCATTTAAAATTGGTCTTGGAGGTGTTACAGAAACATCAGTTTTTGGTAAAACGCTCCAAATGCTCATTCGCTCAACAACAACTTGAATATCTCGGTCATATCATCTCGGATTGTGGAGTGTCAACTGATCCGGAGAAGACAAGAGCAATGGTTAACTGGCCCTTACCCATGTCGGTAACCGAATTACGAGCTTTCCTGGGGCTAACGGGATATTACCGGAAATTTGTGTGCAATTATGGAGTAATTGCGAAACCATTGACAAGTTTATTAAAAAAAGAAAGCCTTTGTGTGGAGTGATCAAGCTACCCAAGCTTTTGAACAACTGAAGCAAGCCATGGCAACGACACCCGTTCTAGCTTTGCCGGATTTCAATAAGCAGTTCTTTATTGAGACAGATGCTTGTGACATGGGAGTGGGAGCTGTGTTAATGCAAGAAGAGCATCCCATTGTGTTCCTCAGTAAGGCATTAGGGGTGATACATCAGCAACTATCAATATATGAGAAGGAGTTCCTAGCAGTGATTATGGCAGTAGACCGTTGGAGAACATATTTGCAAAGGGGTGAGTTTATCATTCGCATGGACCATCATAGCTTGAGCTATTTGGAGGAGCAGCAATTGCAATCACCAATGCAACGGAAGGCGATGACCAAACTCATGGGTCTTCAATTTCGCATCATCTATCGGCGAGGGAAAGATAATGTCGCAGCGGATGCTCTGTCGCGGGTGGGTCATTGTATGGCTCTACAATCCACATCCACCATTCAACCCGTGTGGTTACAAGAAGTACTTAATTCATATGTCACTGATCCGGAAGCCCAGGACAGACTAGCACACTTGGCGGTCTATAGTCCAGATGAACAGGGTAATGAGCTGATACAAGGGGTGATCAGAAACAAAGGGAGAATATGGGTGGGTCACAATTCTGCTCTACAGACTAAGCTCATTGCTGCTTTGCATACCAGTACGATTAGAGGTCATTCGGGAATTTTGGCCACATATCAAAGGGTGAAAAGATTGTTTCTGTGGGAAGGAATGAAGCGCTCGGTTGTTGACTTTGTGCAGCAATGCCAAACCTGTCAGCAAGCTAAAGGGGAGCACAGCCACCCCGCAGGCTTGCTTCAGCCATTGCCGATACCTATTGGAGTGTGGCAAGAGGTCACTATGGACTTTATAGAGGGTCTACCAAAGTCCAAAGGATATGAGGTCATTTTGGTTGTTGTGGACCAGCTTTCTAAATACGCTCACTTTATTCCTTTGAAGCATCCTTATACAGCAACGAAAGTGGCTCAATTGTTTCTAGACCAAGTGGTGAAGTTGCACGGTGTTCCTCGTTCAATTGTGTCTGATCGAGACCGTGTCTTTACAAGCACGTTCTGGAAGGAATTATTTCTGAAGTTGGGCACTAAATTGCATCATAGCACAGCGTACCACCCACAGACTGATGGGCAGACCGAACGTGTCAATCAGTGTGTCGAGATGTACCTTAGGTGCTCAGTTCATGAAGCTCCGACGAAATGGAAACAATGGCTTCCGTTAGCAGAATTATGGTACAATACAAGCTTCCATACCTCACTAGGGTGTTCTCCCTTTAAGGTGTTGTATGGTTATGATCCTTATTTGGGAGTCCCAGGCACGGACAAACGAGTGGAAGAAAGTTCAGTGTTATCGCTGTGGGAAGAACGACAAGCTCACTTGCAGATGGTTCGACAGCACCTGTTCCGTGCTCAGAACAGAGTCAAACTTCAGGCTGATAAGCATCGCAAGGATCGGGAGTTCTAGGTGGGAGAGAAAGTCTTATTAAAACTACAACCACATGTCCAAAATTCCGTGGTGAACAGACCGTATCCCAAATTGGCGTTTAAATTTTTCGGGCCTTATGAAGTCTTGCAGAGGATAGGCTCAGCAGCGTATAAGTTGGCTTTACCCAGTGATGCTCAAATACATCCAGTGTTTCATGTGTCACAATTAAAAGCGTTTACTCCTGATTACTCTCCCGTGTTCAAGACTCTTCCAAAAGTAGCCACTCTGGATACAGTTTCCCTGGAACCGGAGAAGATTCTGGAGCGCCGTCTGGTAAAAAGGGGAAATGGGGCGATTGCGCAGGGCCTGATTCAATGGGTTGGGATACCCCCCGAAGCAGCGACCTGGGAAGATCTCAATGTGCTCCACACCAAATTTCCTCATGCGGTTGCTTGGGGGCAAGCAACCTCTCGAGCGGGGGGTGATGTGATGACTGATGCACATGAGCAAGGAAGCAATCAGAGGAATGCAGCCGTGGCAACCAGGTTGTTGTCGGAAGAGCTACAGGAACTAAACTGAAAGGGTGAAGTTCAGAGTATGGGTGCTAGCAAGTTCAGAGAAGAATGGCCAAGTCAATAGTTCACAGGGTCCACTTGTAATAGAATAGTAAGACAATATATATATATACCATACACCGAGCTGTAGGGGACATCATGATCTTTATCGTAACAAACTATTCCCCTGCTCCCTTTCGCTACTTTTTCTCTGTTCTTTCCCCTTTCTTCTTCCTCACGTCTTGTGCTTCGGATCCGATCGGAAGAACATCTCACGTCGGCAGCTTGTGCGGCAAGGGGATATGACAGAAAGCTCCAAAGTTCTGCATGTCAACTGAGGGTGTAGGCTGGGGCACAGGTCTTCCATCATTTGGGTTCTTAGTGGGGCGAGATCCACTTCCTCCGTTGTTACCGCGGGTGTTTACCATCTGCTGATTACTCCAAGGTTTAGAGATAAGGAAGAAATAAGAATAGACAAGTAATAGAGAAACTTATGCGGGGTGAAAGGTGTAACTCAAAATCTAAACTTTATTAATTATTTATTAATAACTTGGTATAGTTGCTCACAATGCCTAAGGGCTTTACAACACATACCGCACACTCAGCAATCAGGAAAATCCAAATTAAGCTAACACACTGGAGTCTAATGCCTAAAGGGGTGACTCTTTTATTTCTCTAAGACACAACTCGACACTTGAGTCCCAACTACTCGACCTAACTCTCACTCATCCAGCCAACCTGGCTGGGGACCTCCTGGTAGGTACACAGGTGGGTGTGGCGGCATCGGCTCGAACTGGTCGTCATGGCCGCGAATTGCTATGGTAGAATAAGCCATGTCCCCTACCTCCTACTCTGGCTACGGCTCTGGCTCTGGTTGCACCTCCTCAGGATCCTCCTCGTGTAACTCCAGCACAGCCTCTGGCTTCTGGCCATACAGGGCCTCCTCCAGTTCTCCGATCCTCTGGACTGCCTAGCCTCGGACATCCTGCAGACCCCTATGTGGCCTGTAACGCAGTATAGGCATCATCCAACTCCTGGGCAGGGCGGTCCATCACTGCATCCTACACGGCTGCAAACCTAGCCAAGTGCATGATGGCAGCATCGCTCTCCAGGTTAAGCGGTGTACCAGTGACTCCTCTCCCCCGAGGGTGAAGACGGAAGACAGACTCCTGCAACTCGTCGGTGTAGGTGGTGGAGATCCTCCTCAAGGCAAGCCGTGCTGTCTCCTGGATGCCGGCTTCAAAGGTAACCCTCCGAACTGTAATGTTGATGGTGCGGCTCGCCTTTGTGTTCTCCCGGGCATACACAGTGATCTTAGTGACCATGCTCCGAGCCTTCCCATTGATGATCCAAGTGCTGGCCCTGTAGATTGCCCGGTCAAAAGCTCCCAATACTTGGAGCATCCTCCACAGCTCCGCAGCGTAGCCTCCCTCACGCTCACCATAGTTGTGAATCCTCTTCATCTGCCAAAAGACACTCTCGTGAGAACGCAACACTTATAAACAAAGAAGAAGAAAAATTCAGCAAGGGGGTATAAACAAGAGAGAGGGGATAAGTCAATAGTTCATTCTTCATCTTGGCAAATTTGTAACTTTAAAAATAGTTTTATCCTCACTAGCGACCATCCTAACTAAGGGTAAGTCCTATAGTCAGTATGGCTCCGATACCACCTCTGTCGGGACCTCAATGTGCAAATCGGGACCCTTGGTGCATTCCACACTAGTCTAGGATCACGCTAGTGCACACCGGCTCAACATAGATGAATATCACAATCATACATAGCAGAATAATAAATAAAGCCGTTATTTAATGTGATTATGCTATTGTTTTAAATGTGTTCATGGGTGTTGATCTTGTTTTGTTGATATACTTTGTTGAGTCTTGGACTCATGCTTTTTTGTTAGGTAATTTGAAGCTAGCATGCTTGAAACAGTAGCACATTCACAGCAATTGTCCCCACATTACCCCCTTGCTGATCTACAGCTTTTGATCTTTTATAGTTCAAGGAATACCTAGATAGATTCTATCTAGGTATATTTTTTAGTGGGACTAATCTTGTGAGAAGTTAGTTAGTTTTTAATGTTACTTACCATTGTGGCCTTTGGTTATGTCATGGTAATTGTGCATGTGGTTCCATGTTTTTTTTATTGTTTTGATGTTCTTATATGATGATTGTTATCTCGTTTGTCTGCTGAGTGGATGTCCATATTGTAGGGAAGGTGTGGCCAAAATTTTTAAGGAATTTAGGAAAAATTGGTTATTTGCTTTTGTTTTGGTGACACTCTGGGCAAGTTTGGTGCTTCGGGTGTTACACAGAGCATCTCGTAGTGCCATGGCTGGAGCTTCGAGCGAGAATAGCCGACGGCGGAGCAGGCACCGGGAGGAAGGAGCGATGACAAGAATAGATCCTCAGGGTTACACTAAGGTCATAGGAGTTGACGGTCAGAGCCAAGGCGACTTGTAGCAGTGGCGCGGCGGAGCTAGGCAATGGTGGTAGTGAGCTCCCGTGGTGGTGGCACCCCAGTGAAGGATTGTCCGAATTAGATTGGCAGATTGGATTGGTAATGGATGATGTCACTCTCTGCAAAGGTAATTGAAAAACAGCGCACTGATTATGAAGGTGGCCAACGGCTTGATGGCGCGGCCAGAGTCGAGCAAGAAGGTGGTGATGCATGGAATTTTGGCTTGTTCTCTGGTGTGGGGGCTCTAGGAATGAATGGGGTGTGAAGTAGAGAGTTTGGCTAGTGATTTATAGTCGTGAAGGGCGGTCAGCACAGGATTTGAACAGAGTGAAGGTGGCTCTGCTAGGGCAGCATGACTCCTCATCTTAGCAGCGCGAGGGCGAGAGGAGAGCTAGTTGTGGCAAGCACTAGAGTGAGTGATGCATGCATAGGGGCACATGTACTTGGCTTGACTAGAGGAAAGGTGGTGAGGCGGTGAATGCTTTAGCCTGGCTCGGCTGTGTTCTATCATGTGCTCACGAATTTCCAAACCATCATTTTAATTTAAAAAACCGTGAAGTCTACAATGCAAAAGCGTACCTCGCCTGCTCTTGTCCATGAGTACGACTACTTAAGTAGTTTTAACTCTACAGAGTGTATATAGCTTTACCCATAAGACATGATCATCTCTTGTTGCCATGCACACTTCCTTTGGTGTGTCAATAGAGATATAATGACAAGGCCTTTACAATGCACAACCTCACTATTAACTTCGTCCACTAAGGTTTCCACTGCTAATAGGGTTCTAACTGCCCAGTTCAGAAGTCCCCACTTGCACCTTGCGAGTATCTCCATTCGGCACTCACATTCCACCAAATGGTGAAGCCAAATTAGACAAGTCATACCCATATAGACTTTTGGTTGTACAATAGTGCTCACTCCATGGTAACACACGCTTTGGTCTTTAATTGACGGGCAGAATATTCACTTTACTAGAACATTCTCGTGCATCCAGCACCCACCAAACATCCATCCACCCCAGTCTAAACTATTTATCCACTTTATTTCATTTAAATAACAGAAGCAATACCAATTGCCGCAACTTCACAAAAGATTTTAAACAAAGTTTGAAATGATTCCCATAATGGCATAATACCGAAATGTTTAAGCTGAACTAAATAATTCTACCATCCCATACTACACTACTAGTTATCACAAAATAAAATAGGTAGTATCATCTAGGGTGACAAAGTTCACAATGATCAATGTCAAAGGGGTCATAACAAGTTCGAGTATTTAGCTAAGTCTTAAGACCGAATTAAATTACATTGTGTAAAAGTAAGCATGCATAATTTAAAACAACATATGTATTTTATAAACTTGGGATCAACATGGTCAAGGAAGACTTATCTCAAACAAGCTCTTGCTCCTGGTGTGGTCCCTGGTTTTGAGTTGCTTCGACACTCTCGCACACTCCTAGCACGTCAACGTCTACACAAAACGAGAAACGAACAACAAATAAATACAAACCAGAGAGCAACTAAGCTCCAAAAAATCAAATAAAATTGACCACAAAATAGATATTGAATTTAGAAATTTTTAGAAAATGGAATCGCCTCAATCAGAGTTCGTATGAGAGAGAACAGATTTTGAAAGATTAAATCATATAAAGCAATAAAGAAATGATTTTGAATTTTTAAATTTACTTTTATAAATAAAAATAAAAATATAGTTCACTGTAAAATATCAGCATTTTGAATATTAATTTTTTTTAAATATATTTTTTCTTTTGTTTTCTTTTTTTCCATCTGATCTTCTCACTCCTGCGTGCTACAGTGCCATCATGTACTGTTCACCCGAGGAAATAAAGAGAACAGCATAGCCAACATATATTAGAAGCATGGTACCTAGGGCAAGACCAAGCAAGGGCATGGAAAGGGCTTTGGCAAAACCGACGAGCATTGTGAAGCTCGCGACTCGACGAACTCAACGACAGTCACGGTAATGGCGGAGAGGCATGGATGGTGACACAACGGTGTGATTAACTACGATTAACATACTTCAATAAAATGCAAAATTCGTAACCTACGGTTCACCAAACTTGAAATTGTTTGAGGGGTTACCTTCACGACGATCGGGAACACAATGTGACGCGAACAGTTTTGGAAGAGGGGGTCTGAGGCATGGGAAGCTTACAAGGGAACATCAATAGCGTTCGGTTCACGCTCTGGATGATGTGGCGTTCTGAGAAAACGAAGGCACAAGAAGTTCATACGAGTTGAGGAACAAGTGGAGCAATGAGAGGGGATCCCAAAAGCCTTATAGAGATAGATACGATTTATTTAAAGAAGAGTCCAAACAAAATAAAACTCAATTTTATCCAAAAGAAGAGGAGATTAGGATAGGAGATTCACGAGGATTAGTTGAGGATAAGGTGGCACACGTATTGGACACGAATTTGGAAGTAAAAACATGTTAGATGAGAGCTCCAAATTCCAACCATGGAGGCAAGGAGAGAGGGGTTGTACTGTGGCTTCCTAAGGTTGAAAATGATTACCTACTTATAGGTGGGTCCCACTTTTCTATTTTTTCGAATTTAATTGATACTAAAAAGAAAAAGGCATTAAAACAATACAAAATAAGTTTAAAAAATTTTGAAAAAATTCTCAACAATACTTTGGAATATTTCCAACTTACTGTAAAAATTTCAAAAATTTTAAAGTTATAATTTAGCTACAATATATCTTTTTATAAAACTGGAAATAGAAAAATTATAAATTCCAAAATATTGAGCAAAAGTCTTAGAAAATTAAAAATAAGTAGTAAAATATTATTTTATAAATTTTGGGATGTTACAGATCAGGTTTGAGCAATTTATTGAAGTACTACTCCTAATCAAAACTTATTAGGAATAATCTGGAGAAGATTTGGGGTTTAAATATAAATTCTCCCAGGTTTTATTTCTTGTGGGATTTTAGATTTTGCATTTTAAAGGAGAACAGAACAATTAATTTGAAGATCTTTCTTAAAAACCATAATTCAAGAAAAGTTTAGAAAAGATGGAAATTCAAAATAAGATCATGCCCAAATTTATTTTCTTAGTTTGCTCAATTTAAAAGAAAGAACTTTAGTACCACTAGTGTTCTTTTATTAATACTAGATTTCAAGGAAAAGAGAGAAAAGATGATATTTTGAATTAAAATTTTGATTGCAAATAAAATTTTTATTCACTTTTATTTTTACATTTTAAATTTTTATTTTTCCTATTTTTCAATTTTTCGGGATGTTACAAGTATGGCCTTTGTCAACCATACGATTCCATTCAACGACCTTATGCGTGTTTCAGTATCGATTAGCCATATCAAAAAGTTCTGATATGGTCGATGGTCGGTTGATGTTGAGATCCTCTATGAAGCGTTTGTAACATACAACCTGTTTAAATGCAGGAATGACAGAATAATCGATATATTAAGAATAGTATCGCAGACTTCTATAAAGCTCTTAATAATCTAACGTAAATTTTTGTCAAAGGTTTGATGAAGACGATGTAGGCCATCATTTTTCCCTAGCTTAGCATAACAACTCTTGAAGTTGTTCAAGATTTCATGAAAAAAATTATTTCAACTAAAAATAGACCCTTCATGCTGATTAAATAGCCAAGTTCTTGCTGATCCCTTAAGAATTGTAGGAAGATAGTTTGTCATTACCTTCTCATCACCAACAACAGCTTGAATAGTGGTGGTATATATCTGTAGAAATTCTGACGGGTTATGGGTTCCATCAAAACTCTCCAGATGACTTGGTTTGAATTTATAAGGCCAGGTGACGTATCTAAGTCCTAGAGAAAAAGCTTTACATCCTATATAAGGTCCCAAGCATGTTCGCATATTAAGAACATGTTCAATATTTTCAGGAGAATGAGGTCATCGCCGACCACGATTAGTATTTTCACCTAGGGTAAGTCTGTCAAAGACGCTTCTCCGTTGTGGTTCATTCCTTTGTTGGTAGTCGATGCTTTGTCGACACTAATTAGATGAGATGTGCTCCGCACAGGAACCAGTCTAAGACCTTGTGGACAGGGAGATACTTTGTACTTCTACACAGCTTCTTGCAAATCAGCGGCTAAGGATCTAATAATTGTTACATTATTTTCATTGTCCCCTTCTGCAGGTTGATTTTGAATTGCACTAGTTAATGTGGATTAAGACTATTGAAGTTTTCTCTTGTGAACTATTTAGAACCAAGTTTAAGTCCCTTATCTTCATCCACAAAACTTGTGGCATGACCAAAAAGATGTGTTGGGGATGACTCCCTAAGGGATCCGGTCTCCACGATGTCCCTAGTTGACTGCTATAATATTGTCATCTCGCCTCTTCTATAGCCTTTTGTTTTGCAGTAATGAAGTGTTTCTGTTGCTCCTGGGTGGCATTTTCTGCCCTCTCATGAGCTTCACATTGTCCACATTCTGCCTGTTGTTCATCTATCTCACCCGTGACGGCACAAATACGGAATCCAAAGTGGGTAGATGAGGTGAGCACTCCATCATCATCTGAGGATGGGGTGTAATCGAGGTCGAGGCCTTGGAGGAAATCTTCTAAAGCTAAACTCTCCATAATGTTATCATCATTTTGGAGAGTTCAGAGAGTTCGAACATTATCAATTTTCATAGGATATGTGTTGTGGACATCTGCCTCTGTAACCAGGGTAGGTGAGTAATTATGCTTACTTCTTGATTTCTTCTCATGAATTGGCACTCTGGCACAGCCTCAACTGATTTGGATGGGGTCACTGATTGCGACAATTCTAGAAATCGAACTTACCATCTTCTTCCATGACGAAGTCATTGGTGTCGAGGTTGGCATAGTCAGTGAGATCGAAAGAATTTTCTTCATCCATTGCTTGTGGTGACAGTACATTACCTTCGCAATCTTGATCACTAGAAGCCCTCCTTCTAGCGCCAACCGTCGATGTTCAAGACAATGGGTCTCTACACCGAGCTTTTGAATGAAAAATGGTTACAAGCTTCTATGATCACAAGGATGCAAAAGATAGGACAAGACTGTATTTATTAACCAAAATGGCTTTAACAAAGTACAAGTACTTAACAGAGTTTTTTTTAACTCATTCTAGATATATATCTCTCTCTTAGATGACTCTATTGGTAGAAATGCCCTCCCTATTTATACAAAATAAAGAGGTGGCAGTTATGCTTCAAATGGTTTCTTCTAGCTGAAGGGTGCCTTTCTGTAAAGAGGTGTCTTTTAGTCAAGAGGTGTCTCTTTATAGGAGATAACTTTCGATCAGTTATTTGTACTTATCAAGGAAACTTTTGCATGTTATTCCTGTGTGAAAGTAACTGCTTGTCTTGACCAGTTAGATCTGGTCGGGGCGGACCAGTGTAAGATAATAGAGTACACGTCAACAAACTCGTCGAAGCCATAACCATGTGACTGATTGTGATGCTAACTGGTTGGAGCCATAACCAGATAATGGATCTTGGGCCTTGTTCTTCTTATGGGCTTTTTCCTTATAAAGGAATATGCCTAAAACAGAGTGTGGCTCTTTAATCCTCATCAAAGGCTTTAGCAATATTAATTCTCAAGAATTTGTTGATGCCTTGATGGCAGCTAACACTATACTATCTGGATTTTTATTATTTAAAAGCGGAGGTTTTGCTCCAATATCAGTTTGAGATGAAGTATTGAAGTGCAAGAAAGAGATTGTTTTTGCGTGGATACTACAACATTATTTGGTTGTCATAGCTCGATATGAGGGATTTACTACAATTAATACTCTATTGATGACATGAGAGTTTCTTTCAACTTGATAGTTTTACAAGAACAGTTTCAACCATATCATAGAATTTAATTACTTTTGAAGTCAGTAGTTTGACGTACGTGATAACCACATGTGCAAGTTGCTCTCTAGTGTGCACCGTTTGCTAGATTTTGTGTTCCAAGTGGAGCATGCCAATTATTCATGATATGAGTTCTTCGCTATCTATCATACACCATAGGTGATGTCTTGGATTATGCCATCTGATGATTGAGCATTTGGATCATAAGTGATTTGGTTGCTTCGTGAGAAATGTTTTGATAAGACATTCCAGTCTTTCTTGTTCAAATTAGTCCGTTGGACTTTCAAAGCACAAGGTCTATTGATAAAGACTTATTTTTTAGGAGATTTTTTTTATATTTTGGCTACAGGGTGAGTTCATCTCAGGATGGAGATTGTTAAAGTGTGATCCAAATTTGTTTTGGTTTCACTTCATGGTCTAATTCAGAGTTCTACTCTTATACAGAATCCTTTATGTTCCACAATAAATATATCCCTGTAGTCCATAAGATAAAGCAAGGCAAATAAGATGAGAGAAGAGAAAAGATAACATCATTGTAAACATCTTCCTATTTACCTCTGTGCGTTTGTGTTTTTTTTTTTTTTGAAAAGATTTTTCATATTAAATTTGTGTATCATGTTCCTTTGGTACTAGGGATGGCAATCGGGTAGGTATCTCCGAGTATGACTGCCATCCATCCGAACCCGAAACCGTGCTGCCCACTCGAACCCACTAGGATTTCCGGGCACATATCTATTATACCATGCCTAAACCCAATGGGTACCCATGAGTAATGCAAAGTAATTTTAGGAGAAAGAAGAACTGCAATTTATATTCTAGTGAGGTCATCAGTCATACTACCTTACGTGTACTCTCTCACAGTATTATGATCGAGAAAATTTTGAAACTTCCATTTCCAAACAAAATAGGAGCTAAAGCAGCTAGCTAATGAAGTTCGGTTAGAGATATCTTTCATAATGTCCAAAAAAATGGCAACCATGTAGCACTGGCCATTCAGTTGTGGAACTGATTATTGCTATACATTATGTCTTCAATGCACCTATGGATAAGATACTATGGGATGTTGGTCAGCATATGTCGGACCCCGGAATAACACCTCTGAAATCCTCTGTGTATTCTGTACTAGTCCAGGAAATGCTAGTACACACAGTAGAAATGAAACCATAGCAAATCCAGCGTTCTTTATTAATAATAAATATTCAAGGTTACATAGGAAATGGCGCGCAGGCCAACAAATAAATAAACGAATAAATAAAGCAGCGGAAATGAAGATCAAAAGATAGAGCCCAATTAATTTACCACAGGCAATCGACTGGGGGCACGGCCTAGTCCAACTGGTCCTCACCATCGTGGTACTCCTCCTCTGAAGTGGTAAATTAAGCAAGGGTGAGTACATACGTACTCAGCAAACCACACCGGAAATGCAATATAAATGTACGGGTAATCAAAGGATGGCAATATGGTTTATCTAAGCATAAAGCAACAGTTTAATAACATTTTCAATAATTTTAAAAGGCATACTTTATTCTAAAATCAAGTCTATACATTTTAACTCAGGAATCACTCCTGGAATTGGCTAAGTTTTTCCCATGATGGATTCCCTCCATCCCACACCATTTTCCGGAAATCAAATTTTAGTTTACCAAAGTCTAATCTGAGAATGGCTTGCTCGGCATGCCCATAACCGCGGGCGCGGCTAATCGATTAGTTTGACACTCTGCAGAGGTTGTACAACTTTACCCACAAGACATAATATTTCCCTTTTATGTCAACACACTTCCTTTGGTGAGTGATAGAGAAGATTATGACAAGGCCCCTTTATTAAATTCATACATGTAGTCATGCCCGCTAAGGTTTCACCGCTGAAAGACTCCCTCTATTCAGAAGCCCCCTCTTGCGCCAGAGTGGCAGCATCTCGCTGTCACCACACCACTACCCCCATATGGCATGACTGTCCATGAAATGATTTAATAAGGATAGCCAGGTCTGTCCCATTTCAGACTCGTGGTAGTACGGTTAGGCTTTACATTCAGCGAGACTCAGACCGGTCCTTAATTGACTAGGCGAGACTGTCCACAACCCAGAACCATAACCTCACCACTTTCCAACCAATTCTCGCCCGGTCTAAGTCATTTTCATTTTAACCATACTATCTCCACATTATCACTAATATTGATCATCATAAGTTTCCATTTGAACATGTCATCATTTTGGCATAAAATTCCCCAAAACTTCCTAGGTTCAGTTCTAAGCATGTCTAAGCAATGTCTAAATATTACCATAGTCATAACTCATATTTTTATTAAGGTTACAAGGGAATCGGAATTCAAATGTCAAAGGTCGCATGTCGAAATTGGATATAACTATTATTTAAAACTAGGTCGAAAATTAATGTCTATAATAAATAAGCATGCAATAATTGTAAATACAACATACAAGTTCACAAAACAGGGAGCAACATGGTCAAGGGGGTGTGACTTGCCTGGTTCGACGAGTTGCTGCTCGAAATCGTCGTTCAGGAACTCCTCGGACTCTCCGTAATCTACGCGTAAAAAGCAACCAAATTCAAATAAGATCCAAACGAAATCAAATAAACACAAATTGAATTTCAAACTAGCTCTAAACTGAAATTTAAGGTTTCTAATGAATTTAGGAGGAAGAACGAAGCCAAACGGAGTTCGAACGGGCGAAAACGGGCTCCCGGAAGTTTAAAAACAAATAAAACAGGTTTTCTGGAATTTTTTGGAATTTTTAAATCCTTTTTAAAAGAAAAACCGGATTTTCTGCGTCATGCTGACGTCAGCAGCTGAAATTCGATTTTTGGAAATTATTTAAAAACGAAAAACCCGATTTATGATGTCATCGCTGACATCATAAATGTTTTTTTGGAAATTCTTTTTTTTTCTTGAAATCGGCTGACGGGTGGGTCCTGGCCCGCGTGGACCGGGGCCATGCGCCAAGAAGAGACCTAGCGCTGCGTGGCGCGGCGAGGCGGAGCCGGGCGGCAGGCTGGCTAGCCGTGGCCGAGGGAGCGAGGGTGGCGGCGGGGGAAGGCGGAGTCGGCGACGGAGGTGGCGGGGCCGGAGGAGAATGGAGGCGGCGGCGGGGCTCGGCGACGGGCGCGCTTCGGCTTAGCGGCTCCGGAGCCGAGGACGGCGGCGGCGTCTTGGGGAGGAGGGCGGAGGGAGAGGGGAGGGCACGGCTGATTGGGGGGCTCGGGGGGGTTATAGGGGGGCGCGGTGGGAAGGGCGGCGGCGATTGCGGCGGCGGCTGGCGCGGCACGGAGGAAGCGACGGCCGTTGTGGGGAGAGCAGGGCGTCACAGCATATATGAGATCTCTCACTATTGACTTTGAACCAAGACTTTGCTTTCAATAAATAGCTATTGAATTACCATCTCTTACAATCGCAAATTCTGTGTCTTCTGTGCTCAATAAGGGTCTCATCAACAGTTATAAGTAATTGGACAACTATGGCTGGTCAGATATATGAGGCAATGGGTCATGCTGGTTTCCTTGATTGTAACATGGTAGTTATCTTAAATGACAGCCAACACACCTTACTTCCTAAAGCAGATGGCCGGTCAAAGATGTCCGTCAATGCCTTTTCTAGTGCTCTCAGCAAGATTCAATCCAACAAAGGATGTAGGAAGCTTAGGGAGGCTGCAAAGATATAAGTTTTTGTTTCTGTAAAAGACATAGCGTATTAGATACTTCATTACCATTAGATATTTCATTAAACTTGTTAGCATGCCCATAGATCTATTAAACTTTATCCTGTTATTTCTTGATTATGGTATACCTAGCTAAACATTCCAATACTGCTTTTTTATACACCAGAGCATTGATCCACCGGATCTAGGTAGAGGAGGCTCGGCTATACACTAGAGCCACACCCAAATACCAAAGTACTAAGACATCAGCTCCCATACACCCACTAAGATATCCATGATCATCTAAACATTTGCTAGCTATTGAGGTAGGTAAAGAAAAAAAAAACATATTTCAGGATCAAATCAACTATTCTACCTAGAAGAAACACCCAGGTCTAATAAAATAACCACACCCTAAGTATAGAACACTCAAAAGTAACAAGTAATTAACACTATGCTGAGTCTCAAAGGGGGGAGATGCGTCGTTACCTTCATGCTCAGGGGAGATGTTCTACGGGGAGGGGAGGGGAGGCCGAAGGACGCGCTTTGGAGTGGACTCCAGCGACGAGGCATAGGGCGCAGCCGGCCGGTCGGGCGGAATGGGGCCGGGCTGTCGTGGGCCGGGCAGCACCGAAGGCAGAGAGGGAGGTGCCACGGCCTCCGCGGACGACGGAGGCCGAGAGGCAACCATGGCGGAGGTGGCCAGGCGGGAGGAGGCATCCGTGGGAAGGATCCTGAGGACGTCCCATGGCCCGTGGGGGATGGGGGCGGTGGCGGGAGGGAGACCTGCGTAGAGGAAGGCAAGGTGGCCGAGCCAACGCCGAGGGAGGCGGTGGCGGGTGGGCGGCCGGGGCGGAGGGAGGCAAGGGGAGCGAGTCAGCACCGAGGGAGGCAGTAGCAGAGGGCTGCTAAGGTGGAGGAAGGCAAGCCGACGCCAAGGGAGGCGGTGGCGGCGGGCGGCCGATGAGGAGGGAGGCGAGGGAGGGATGCAGCCGCGCTAGACGGGAGGGAGGAGGCAAGTAGATGGGGGATTGCAGCAGGCGAAGGCACAAGGCTGAGAATGGAGATCGATCCTGTAGGGTCCATGCATGATGTTTTAGGATTCGAGCCGCCTTCGATGCTACCGTACCTGTGGGTGCTACTGGCCTACAGCAACTGCAACACAGCGCAGTTGCTGGATGGGCATTAAGCTCGCAACGGCCAATGGGGACGTGTTTGTGTGTTAGCCTCCAAGTTTCAACACATTCTGTATGTCAGAGTGAGACGCTGACATGTGGGACCGTGGGTCCGAATCCCTTTATTGTCTCGCTCCAGGAGTTGCATGTGTAATAATCCATCCTTAGAAAAGACAAAACTGTGTTGCATATACAGAAACCCAAGAGAATACCAAAACTCTTATTTGATTTGTAGCATACCCGCCAGAAAGAATTTAACACAGCAATTTCACATGAAACATGCCTGCATCAGCATGTTCCATTGGCGGATTGGCCACAAGCACCTCCATGGCTCCGTGCTCCAGTTGCAATAGCTTCTTAAACGACAACGATAACTTTTTACAGTTTTTTTTTTTATCGTGTACTTAACGAGCACCCTAGTGTTGGTGGTGATTTCGGTTGGGATAAAAGAAATCCCGGAAAACCCGGATCTAACTGCCACCACGCTCTTAGCCTTAGACGCGCACGATCGGGAGCGCACCAGAGTATTGTTTTGGTTTCGGTCCCGTTGCCTAGCGCCATATAAAAGGGAGGAACCGGGACTCTCGATGGTTGTTGCATCTAGAGTTCAAGAAGCCTCTGATAAGAGCTATTCCGATCTAAGTCTTTTGGTGCAAAGGCTAACGAAGATCATCTCCACCACTGTGAAGGACCTTCACGGTGTTTTTGGTTCTCTCCATCAGCAATCGAGGGAACCCCGACGACTGCTTCTTCCTCACTGACATCAAACATCACCGAGCAATCACTAATGGCGACATCTTCTTCTCCGGGTTAGTTTACCTAATGCTTTTCCGCATACTAGTGATCATGACCTAGGCTAGATGATGATGAGATCAAGTCTTAGCACTTAGATAATTTAACTAACATTTGGTATCAAAGCAATCTAGCCTAATCATGTTCCAATTAGTCCCGATTTAGTCTCGGTTTAGCACTTTTGGGGCCCGGATTGGATTTGTTCTTGTCGGATTGGAGTTGATTAACCTCGGTTTAATCTTTATTTGGGTCGATTTAGCAATTAGAAGGAGGGGATAAGAGATCAAAACCCTAGAATTTCGATCCGAAATCCAAAAGCCCCAAATCTCCCTTTCGGATTTGCCCCAGAATCCCAAATTTAGAAACCCTAATTCCTAGAAACCCCAAAAGCAATCAAGTAAAACTAATGAACTCGGGTTTGGGGCATACCTTTGTGGCCGACGGAGTTGCGCACTACTTTGGCTCGCCGTGCTCGCGCTCCGTCGCGCCGCGCCTTGGCAGCCGCCGCGCCTCAGCTCCGCGTGAGCCGCCACCTCGATCGTGCGTCGCCGCTCACAAGACGCCGTCGCCCGCCCATGGCGTGCGCGCTTGTGCTCGGCCATTCCCGCGTGACGCTCGCCCGCGTGGTCGCGCGCCCTCGCCTCGCGCCGCGCCTGGGCCGCCTCTGTGCATTTTTTTCAGATCGAGGGAGAACTGGGCTTAGGGTTAGGGTTTTCACTCCCTGCATCGTTTTGTTTCCGTCCGAAGTGATCCGAGCCGTCCGTCCCTTTCAACGGCCGTGATCGCATGAGCCTCTGGTTCGAGCGTGTCGACTAGGCCAATAGTTCCCCGCTGGGCCACGTTCGCTCACTTGGGCTGCCAGGCAGGCTTCTCTCAGTGCTGGGCCCCGAGGCTCTTTAGCTTTGAGCCTTTTACTGTTTTCAATAATTTATTAGCCCATTTCATCTTTGCTATATTATGTCTCATTTAATTTTTAGCAAAATATTGTTCAATAATTTCAATTTCCTGGGCATTATTGTTTAATCAATTTCATGATTAATTTTGAGTAAGTGGCCATTAATTTTATTTGATGATTATTATTGAGCTCATTTCAACAATTTTCATTATGCCTATTATAATTCAGCAAATGTTGTTTAAAGTTTATTTCCTGGGCATTAATTTTATTGAGAAATTTAAATTGATGTGACAATTAATCATTTATGATGATTATTTCTGTATATTGTCTCTGATTAATATGGAACCAACGGGAAATATTAATTAGAGATTTAATAATGTTTTAGGATCATTTTGTGATCATAGTTATATTCTGACCAAAGTTGATTATAACTATGTATCATACCTATTTAATTAAAACTGGGATTATGTTATAACCATGATCATATTCTGATCAACGTTGTTTATGACCATGTGTTTCCCATAAGTTAATTTAGTTCCTTTTCTGTCATTAGCATGTTATTAATCAGACCAACGTAGGGTTAATTTCATGCAAGACATTTATTTTCTCCAATATTACTGATTATATTTTATTTTCTTGATTCAGCTATGAACAACGCTAATGTTGCCGCTTATTTGAACGGCATTGAGCAGCTGACAGGGACGAACTTTCCTTCTTGGAAGGAAAGAGTTCAGATTGTCCTTGGTATTATGGACATAGACTATGCATTACGTGAGGACGCTCCCGTACCTCCTTCCGCTGAAGATGAGAGTTTCACTTAGAAAAAGAAACTCTATGATTTGACAGCGGAAAAGTGAGAGCGGTCCAACCGCATGTCTTTGATGATCATAAAGAGCACCATATCTGTTGCGATAAGGGGGGCAATCCCTGATTCCGACAACGTTAAGAAGTATTTGGCCTCAGTCGAGGAGCAATTTAAGGGCTCCTCAAAAGTTTATGCCAGTACTTTGATCATGAAGATGCTCACGAGTAAGTATGATGGCTCTAGCAGCGTTCATGAGCATATCATGATGATGAATGATATGGCTGCCAAACTCAAGGGCATGGATATGGCCATTTCTGATGGGTTCCTGGTCCATTTCATTATGACCTCTCTCCCTTCTGACTACAATGCATTCAAAATTAATTATAATACTCAAAAGGAGCAATGGACCATGAGCGAGTTGATCGCTATCTGTGTCCAAGAGGAAGAGAGGATTAAGGCTGAAAGAAAGGACCAAGTTTTCCATGTTGGCCATGGAAAAAGGAAATTTCAAGGGGAGGCTAAGTCCAAAAAGAAACTGCATTTCTCCCCTAAAGCTGAGTCAAGCAAGCCAAAGCCAAAGGAGAAGATCACTGCTACATCCACTTCTGATGGGCCCATCTGTCGTTTTTGCAAAACCAGTGGGCACGTTCAGAAAGATTGTGCGGACTTTATGAAATAGCTTGCTAAAAAGGGTAATGATGAAATTTCCTTTATTGATGAAACCCTTTATGTCGATTTATCCCCTAATACCTGGTGGATTGACTCAAGTGCCACTGTGCACGTTTCCAATTCATTGCAGGGATTCCTTACCGTGAAGACGGTAAGAAAGGGGGAGCGAAGCCTTAGAGTTGCTGATGGAAAGGAGGCTGAAGTTGAAGCCGTTGGCACACTATCATTAGTATTAGATAGTGGCTTCACCCTTCTTTTGAATAATGTCGTTTATGTTCCTAGTATAAGGAGAAACCTCATTTCAGTTTCTTTATTAGATGATGATGGATACACTTGTATCTTTGGGAACAATAAATGCATTGTAAACTTTAATTCTAATAATGTTGGTCTCGCAACTCGACAAGACAAACTCTATATGCTTCATCTCTCTGAATTTCCTGTATCAATGAATGTGTGTGATGCCACCAATAAGCGAAAGAGAAGTCTAGGTGACGAGACTTCATCGAAATTGTGGCATTGCCGTTTAGGCCACATTTTGAAGGGGAAAATGGAACGTCTCATTAAGGAAGAGATACTCCAACCTCTAGACTTCTCCGACTCAGATCATTGTATTGATTGCATTAAAGGAAAATACGTAAAACAGATTAAGAAAGGAGCCACACGAAGCACAGGAGTTTTAGAATTAATCCACACTGACATATGTAGACCTTTTCCTGTGACTTCAGTTGATGGGTATAACTCCTTTATCACATTCACTGACGACTTCTCCCGTTATGGTTATATTTTCCCCATTCGTGATTTATCTGAATCACTCGATAAATTCAAAATCTTTAAAGCTGAAGTAGAAAACCAGCTTAACTTAAAGATTAAAGTAGTGAGATCAGATCGTGGAGGAGAATATTATGGGAGACATGCTCCTTATGGACAAATTCCCAGTCCATTCGCTAAGTTCCTTTCAGAAAATGGCATAGTAGCACAATATTCCACACCTGGTGAACCTTAGCAAAATGGAGTAGCTGAAAGGCGCAATCGCACCCTTATGGATATGGTGCGTAGCATGATGAGTTACTCCAGTTTACCAGTTAGTCTGTGGATGGAAGCATTAAAGACAGCCGCACACATATTAAATCGAGTTCCCAGTAAATCAGTCCCTAAGACCCCTTATGAATTATGGACTGGAAGGAAACCGAGTTTAAAGTATTTATGTGTGTGGGGTTGTCCTGCTGAAGCTAAAGTCTTTAATCCACATCTTGGAAAATTGGATCCTAAGATAATAAGTTGCCATTTTATTGGATATCCTGAAAGATCTAAAGGATATCGATTTTATTGTCCAAATCATATCACTAAGTTTGTGGAAACCCGCCATGATGTGTTCTTAGAGAATGATGAAATCAGTGGGAGCTCAGAGGCTAGGAAAATAGATCTTGAGGAGGTTCGGACTTATGTACCATTGCCGATAATCCAAGAGACTATCGTTCCTTTACCTCATATAGTTATACCTCCAGATGAGAATCCTGGAGTTGAGCCCCCATCTGAGGATTCAGCTATCAACAGTACAGCACCTAACGATGAGCCTCAACAACCTCCTGTGACAATTAATGAACCACTAAGGAGATCACAGCGGGAAAGAAGATCAGCCATCCCTAATGATTATGTTGTATACATGAATGAAGATGTATGTGACATAGGGAAGGTAGATGATCCTACATCATTTAAGGAGGCTATGATGACTAAGGATTCATCCAAGTGGCTTGAGGCCATGTAGGATGAAATAAAGTCTATGAGCATTAATGATGTCTGGGATCTGGTAGAAATTCCTGATGGAGTCAAAACAGTGAGTTGTAGATGGGTCTACAAAACTAAACATGACTCTAAAGGAAATGTCGAGAGATTCAAGGCGAGGCTTGTAGCAAAAGGGTTTACACAAAGAGAGGGGATTGATTATATTGATACTTTCTCTCCAGTCTCGAAGAAAGATTCGTTAAGAATTGTCATGGCGCTTGTTGCTCATTATGATTTATAGCTACATCAGATGGATGTCAAAACTGCATTCCTTAATGATGACTTGCATGAGGATGTTTTCATGGCTCAACCGGAAGGTTTTGTCGTGAAAGGCAAGGAACATATGGGATGCAGACTTAAGAAATCCATCTATGGACTAAAGCAGGCGTCTAGACAATGGTACCTTAAGTTCGATGAGACCATAAGAAATTTCGGTTTCAAAGAAAATGATGTGGACAATTGCATATACATTAAGATTAAGGGGAGCAAATTCACTATTTTAGTACTTTATGTGGATGATATCTTGTTGGCTAGCAGCGATATTGATATGCTGTATGGGACCAAAAGATTTCTTTCCGCTAATTTTGACATGAAGGATCTTGGTGATGCCTCTTACGTTCTGGGCATTGAGATTCACCGAGATAGGTCCAAAGGGATATTAAGCTTATCCCAAAAGGCATACATTGATAGAGTGCTTAAGAGATATAATATGCATAACTGCTCTGTCACGCCTGCTCCTATTGTAAAGGGCGATAAATTTGGAACATTCCAATGTCCAAGGAATCAATTAGAAACTGATCAGATGAAGTGGATTCCTTACGCTTCAGTTGTCAGAAGCATTATGTATGCTCAAGTTTGTACTCACCCTGATTTAGCATTCGTAACTGGGATGCTTGGCAGATATCAATCAAATCCAGGGTTGGACCACTGGAAAGCCGTTAAGAAAGTCTTGCGTTATATGCAAGGCACTAAGCACTACATGCTCACATATAAGAAGTCTGATAACCTTGAGGTTGTGGGTTATTCGGACGCTGACTTTGCAGGTTGTGTAGATACTAAGAAATCCACATCAGGTTATATCTTTACACTTGCGGGAGGAGCTATTTCGTGGAAAAGCTCCAAACAATCCCTTATTACATCATCAACGATGCAGGCTGAGTTTGTGGCATGTTATGAGGCTCTTGGTATTTGTATGGCTTAAGAACTTTATTCGGACTAAGAGTGGTTGTGGTATATCTAAACCACTAACAGTATACTGCGATAATAAAGCCGCAGTTTTCTATTCGAGTAACAACAAATCAAGTGGTGCTGCCAAACACATTGACATTAAGTATCATGTTGTGAAAGATAGAACCCAGGATCAGACAATTGATGTCAAGCATATAAGCACTAAGTCTATGCTTGCAGATCCGCTCACTAAAGGCTTACCACCCAGTCTCTTTGGAGAGCATGTTGCCGGTATGGGTTTATTGGAAAGCCTCTGATTCTGGAAATAAGGACCATAAGAGTAAAACCAAACTCCCATTAAGAGTAAGTGATTATTCCATTAAGATAGAATTGTACACTATAGATACTGGGGTTTCAGCGGTGATTTTGTCAATCGCTGTAATACTTTATCTTGGTGTGCTGTTCTGTTGAATATGGACTTATTATGTTAACCTTCAATCAAGTGGGAGAATGTTGGTGGTGATTTCGGTTGGGATAATAGAAATCCCGGAAAACCCAGATCTAACTGCCACCATGCTCTTAGCCTTAGACGCGCACGATCGGGAGCGCACCAGAGTATTGTTTTGGTTTTAGTCCCGCTGCCTAGCGCCATATAAAAGGGAGCAACCGGGACTCTCGATGGTTGTTGCATCTAGAATTCAAGAAGCCTCTGATAAGAGCTATTCCGATCTAAGTCTTTTGGTGCAAAGGCTAACGAAGATCGTCTCCACCACTGTGAAGGACCTTCACGGTGTTTTTGGTTCTCTCCATCAGCAATCGAGGGAACCCCGACGACTGCTTCTTCCTCACTGACATCAAACATCACCGAGCAATCACTAATGGCGACATCTTCTTCTCCGGGTTAGTTTACCTAATGCTTTTCCGCATACTAGTGATCATGACCTAGGCTAGATGATGATGAGATCAAGTCTTAGCACTTAGATAATTTAACTAACACCTAGCATCCACAGTTGAACGAAAGTAGATTATAAGTAAGGGTTTTGATAAGTTTCACCCGGATGTTTTCTTTAGCAACTATCATCCAAATTCTGGGCCATTGGATTTGCTTTCAGATCAATGCACATACCCCCTGAATTAGAGGTGGGTTGATCCTACGGATGTGTGTTTTGATTGTACGGTCCAAAGTTTGGATGATTTTTAGGATAAAAACATCCGGATGATGTCTATACACTCCTTTGTCAAAATACATGTTCTCCCAATGGCACACACCAAATTTTCCAAACGAGAGAATACAGACAAGATGAAAGAAACACGGTGAATGCACGCTGCTGAGAACAGTGCATTGCACTATACAAGGTACATAGAAACATGATTCCTGCAGGCATGTCCCCAGTTCACAACAACCATGAACAAATAATTCACAACAGAACAGATCGACCCAGAGTACAAGTTAGAATCAATACAAAACATCTAGTATTTGGGCTGCTTTATTTCCTCATTCATTTAGCTGGGCGAGGGAAAACATGCACTTACAGAGGGATCGAAAACGACTTCTTCAACTTCTCTACCTCCAAATAAGCAGTAGAGTACGGGAGGAACTCTGAGAAATGGCTTTGCATCAGATCATTGATGGCCACAGCGAGCTTTGGAATCTCCATGATCTCTTCATTGGTCAGCTTCCGAACAAACCTAGCTGGGTTGCCAGCCCATAGTTCACCGGTCGGAATCCTCCTTCCTGGGGCCAGGACAGAGCCAGCTTCAAGGATTGAGTTGGTTTCAACCAATGAACCTTCCATGAGGATGGAATGCTGACCAATGATGCACTCAGGTTCAATAGTGCATGAGCGCAGCAGACAGTATGCACCCACTGTCACATACCGGTCAACAAGGGTCTCAGCTGGAAGTCCTGTAAACAACACAAACAAGAGATGAGATGAACCCAACCGTGTACATTCATACATAACAGAAGGTATCTATCACAAAAAAAAAAAAAAAAAAAAAAAAGGTGACATACATGGTCAAGGACATGAAAAGTGAAAACACAAGAAAGTGAAAGCCCCGAATTGTCCCTCTGAAACATAAAGCAAGTTTGTCGCCAAATGCTGTAAGTTACATCTAGGCTCTGGCCAGACCAACCTGGCCCAAACAAGTGGGGGAAAGGCAAAATTTACATCCCTTTTCTTTAGGTTAACAGGGAAAAAATGCTACTATCATCAGATTAAAAATGAAATGGTCAAGTCGATGATCGGAAACTGAGATGCACTTCTTCTAACAGGAAACGCAAATATCTCACAGCCCAAATCGCACGTGCATAATTTCAATCAGGCAGCAGTGCTTAGGTTGCTCCTCATGCAGTTTGAATTATATGGCACAGGATGCAATAAATTATTAAGAAAATTCAATGAGTCTTAAACCAAGTTCAATAAACATCAATACTGGAATTTAAAAATATGAAAGTAGCAACTAACAAATGTATGCATGGTTACAGCACAATGGCCATGTGTTGGAATCCTATAATGGTGTCATCATAAATGAAGGATCACGTTTACATGATCCAACCGTGTTTACTAGCCCAGTGCCCCAGTTATAATAGAAGTCAATCATATTATCATGAACACTTATGAACAACAATCAGCCATATAAACAACAGTTAGCAATCTGATAACTAAAGAAATCCCTAATTGTACAATCAATTATGCATATAAACCTGGCATTTGGCAAAAGACATGGACATGCTCATGTAACAACCAACCGCAACTTGGGTATTGACATGGTTAAGAGCACCGGAATGTTCAGTTCAATATGTTACAAATGAATTTGTTCATGGAGACGCATGACTTAGCACAAATGTTCATGGAGACACATGACTTAGCATTTTATTCTACATATATTGCAGAAATTTGTGTTCATGAAAATAATATAGATTGCACAAATTTTCTAGGTTGGTCGTGCCGAGAATTTAAGAGCTCAACCAGTGTAATGCGAATAAGTCTTAAGACACTGATGAATCTGCTAACCTGCAAAGATTCTAGTTGATTATTCCTCTAATATGTGGTCCAGATACCAATTTAGTAAACCACAGTTCACCACCACTCAGCAGCAAGGTTTCTAGCTGCTCATTGGTGGCAACCAATCACGGATTGTCAAGAAGCTATAGCTAGGGATTTTGGCACCTGGTAACTCGACAGGAAGCCTCCTGGTATTGTCTGGTTTGTGTTGGTACTTGGTCACTTAGCAGAAATGGGGGCTCTATGCCACTGGGGTTAACTTTTCTCCATACATGCAAAAAGACGATATGGAAATTAATACTGACTATCGGCAAAAAATGCAATTAACCCATCCTAGTTCAATCCCAATAGCCCTAACTCTTAATACTATAAACTGTTCACTTTTCCAATGATATGATATAGTCCAGGCTAACATTCTCGAATTATCAGTGATAACTCTTTGGTAACCACCAGGATACAAAATGTTGGCCATAAATAGCAAGGTAGCATGCAAGAAACTGCCTTTTATTGTCAAAGCTAAACTTGGATTTAATAATTTGAGTTGCCTTCTGTCGTTAAGCCTCATGCTAACAAACAAGCGACTAAGCAAAAACAGAGTTATCAAACACCTCACCACCTCACAAGCTGTAATTCTATTTCAAGTATTACAGAAGTTCCAATAAAGTGTGAAACAAGTGTAAGCATTTCTCAAACCCAACCTTAATAAGTTAAATTCCACAGGACTCAATGTGTAAATAGCATAACCAGATACTTTGGCACGCACGCATGCACCGCACTTTACCCTTTTAAACAACTTTGAATATGGACCATGCTACAGATAATTGGAACAAAGATTGATTACTGTGAGTACAACTACTACAATTGGACTGCTCCAAGGCAAATTCTGTACTTACAATCATGGTAACAAAATTGAAGATGACAGTATGTTCAAAGTAATCGGTTATATACATCCCTTAATACGTATTGCTAAGCCAGTCAATATCAAGTGCGCCACCGCGTGAATGCTAAGAGCAATCCTTCAACCATATGTGCATTTCATTTAGGATTTCACCGATAAATCCTCCAACGATGCATAATATAGTGCAAAGAACACAATACACAGAACGGCACTCATACCATGAATGCCACAAACATCTGAAATGTTGCTGCTAAATGCATCCCTCTGAACTGTCGGTTAAAATTCCACTCCATCATTCTTAACATCTCCAACAGAAAAGGATGGCACACAAAAGGGTCAGGTCAACTCGCAAGCTGCGCAAGACATGCCCGATTACTCACCGCACGAATCAAAACAGAAACATCTAAACCAGCGCACCGCATCCTAGATAGATCATTCGAGAAGAACATCCCGAAGGTAGTCATGATTGGTCAGATCTGGGTACTAGACAAGGTTGTAGTAGAAGTGGATCGGGGTTGAGGGTCGGGGGTGACCTGTGGGGGCCGACCAGGCGGCGTGGAGGACGCACCGCTCCTGGACGTTGGCGCAGAACCCGAGGGTAATCTTGTTCAGGTCGCCCCGCAGCACGGCGCCGCTCCACACGGAGGCGCCGTCGTGGACGGTGACCTGGCCGGCGAGCACGGCCTCGGGGGCGACGTAGGCGTCGACCGCCACCTTGGGCTCCCACTGCCCGAGCGGTACCAGCTGCCGCTGCCCGCGGTAGTCCCACCGCACCCGATCCGCCCCTGCTGCCGCGGCGAGCGGCGTCGGCGGCGGTGGTGGCGGCGCCGCAGCAGGGGAGGGGGAGGGGGAGGCGGTGGCGGAGAGGAGGCGGCGGAGGGAGGGCGCTGCGGTGGCGGAGGCGCGGCGGGAGAGGCGCGAGAAGGAGGCGGCGGCCATGGTGGCGGCGGAGGTGCTGGGGTAGTGACCGGATGGTTGGATGGGGAATGTGTTGGTTCATAATGTCCAGGAGAAAAGTGGTGGATTTGGGCTGGGCCATGGGCTTTTTAAACATGCTTGGAAATCAACACATACACTAGTGGCGGGCCCATGGTTACTCTAGGCTTAGGACCAGTTGTAGTTTCTCTAAAGATAAAAGGGGAATTTGTATTTTCAGAGGCTGAAAAAAAAGATACGAGACTCCTCAAAGGTGACCATTATAAATTTTGAGGACACGTCAAGGGTATAATTTACGATCACCTACTGCTCTACTGCTTCAAGATTCGCGTGATTTAGGTTTGTTTGTTTTGGCTTAGGTTTTTTGATGTGTTGTTTGGTATTTTGATTTTTTGATGGGTTAAATAGTATAGTTTATTGTTAGAAAGTCTAAAATACCTTTTAAGGTTGTGATAGTTTTTTCTTATGTATTGTACAAATGTTTTATAACTTTTTTCACTGAATGGTGTATTGCAAACATATGATCTCAATGCTACATTGAGATCATTCCTTCTATAAAAGGACGATCCATAATTCCATGCCAATAGTTATCCATGATAATGATTTGCTGTTTTCCATCGCCTCTATCCAATGTGCCAACGGATTGATGACTTAGCCATAGCTTCATGCCATTCAAGAGAATTGCAGCACATGTCAAAGCACATGTCGCCACTATACCTAGGCAGTAGTAAACACTAACGATTAGGTACATGCCTAACTCCTACGGTCGTCAAAGCAGACATATATGTCAAACCAAAAGACTTGAAAAAAGCTCATTAGTTATTAATATCCTTATATTATATAAAGTTCATATAATAATGTATTAACCTATATGTCTATACCCATGCAACCATTAAGGAATTAGCAATACCCTCACGAAAGGCACACATGTCTCTATCATTTATTGCCGATATATTACCGTCACCTCCTCCAGATGATTCAACTTGTGTAGTGTTAGGATCATAGTCTTCATCATCATCGCATCTCTCAAAAAGTTCATCACGTAAAGCATTATCTCGAATGAAGTTGTGAAGAGACATACAAGCAATAATAATTTGTGTTTGGTTGTCAATGTTGTAACCTGGCATAGCCAACGAGATTCATCATTTCATTTTAAGCACGTCAAATGAACGTTCAATCACATTTCGAAGGGAGGAGTGAGCATGATTAAACACCTTGTATTTGCAACTCAGTTGTCGACCCCTTCGAAATTCCAGTAGATGATACTTTTGTCCATTGTAAGGAGCTAAATAGTCCTTTCGATTGGGATATCCCGCATCAACAAGATAATATTTTCCTACACATAAAAAATAAAGGTGTTGATAATGAAACTAAGAATATCGTTATATAAATTAATTTTATTTTCAAAGAAGAAAAGTACTGTCGGGAGGATGTGGAAACCGATTTGAATACTTGTCCAAAGTATTATTGAATATGCTTGTGTCATGCACCGAACACAGCCATCCGGTAACAACAAATGTGAATCTCATGTTGAAGTCACATATACTGCCATCATATTTTGAGGTGCATATCAATGACGACCTGTGTGGACAACCTGCTCGTCCGCTGGCACAACAACAGGTATATGCGTGCCATCAATTGCCCCTATGCAATTGTTAAAATGAGGAGAAAATCTATTATATCGAAGTCTTTGATGCACTATTTGAAACTCTAGATCTCTTGGTTTAATAATATGTTCAGATAAATAATACAAACATTGCAAGACTTTATGAAACTTTCTATGGATTGTTTCACTTGACCTCTTGAAATGATTCGTGGCCTATCTAACAGACTGGGGGCCACCAACTGCCCACAAAAATATAGCCAAAGATTCTGTAGAACTCATGTCCCTATTTGATTTCAAGCCATATTTTGTGACCAATGTTTCATGGAATCTGTAGAATACATCCTTACTCATTCTGAATATGTTGTAACAATCTTTTCATCGCTCAGTTGTTCCATAACCCGCTCATACCCGATCATGAGTGGTTGTCTCCTATTTGTCTTATTTAGGTAAGTATCATAGTAGTGCATACCAATATGACCCGCTGCTACAAAAAATTCTTGAAATTACAGCTTTCTCTTTTTTGTGGTTTGAACTTCACCTTCGATAGAATCACTATCTGTTGTTGAACCATCAATTTCACTAGAAGAACTCATCTACAAACAATTTAAAAGATCAGTAACATAGAAAATGATAGCATGACAATTTCTAACTCGCAAAACATGATCTCACATGAGAAGATAACAATATTGCACAATAACGAAAAACAATGCATATAATATAAAACATGAAGTCTTACGTGTATATAACATATACTTGACTCAACTCCATTACATAACCATCACGGACATAACTGAATAGTTCACAAATTAAAAAAGGAAGACAAAATAGTTCTAATATTTCTTCATCTTTAGATCAAACATCCTCTTGAGCCAATTAATCTTTCCTTCATCAGTCTTCATCGTGACAAACACTTCTCTATTTTCTTTTTTAGTGAAGAGCCTTGTTGCAATAAAGTGTTCATCACTTCCTTCAACTACCCCAGCTTGGATAGCTATATCCATGACTTCTGCTATAAATGGACCGGTCGGAGTAGGGCCGCTAGCTATAATGTCCACCATACACTTGAAATCGCTCACCATAGGATTTTTCCTATTCTTCTTTGGGCTAGGAGTAATACTAGCACCCCTACGCTTTGCAGGGCCCTTTGGTTTATTGCCATAGTCATTAGTGGTATCTACATTAGTGGCTGCAGCTTCAACGCCATCCTCCGAACCATCAACTTCAACAACATTATGGCCTGCTTGTGTAGTCTTACCTTGGATGGCTGAAGTGTTACCCATGACATAAGCCTTCTCAAACATGACCTCCATCTCAGCTAGGTTCTCAAGGGGTCCATCACGAAAATGCTTATGTTTTGGATGATCCTGAAAAAGAAATAAAAGTTACAACAGTTACCTTAAATTTAAATATGGCATTATGAACTGAAATATATATATATATATATATTTATCAAATAGCTAGCTTAATGTGGTCATCCCACCAAGCATCGGATGCAGCTATAGTTCCTTTTTGGGGATCCCAACCTAGCCCAGTTGACTTTAGTTTCAGCTCATTCCATAAGCTATATTCCTTTTTCAATGCTTCCCAATGGTTCTTGAGTTGCTTTCTATCATGCTTTTTCCCTGTCATATGATAGAACTTCTGTTGTAGGTTCTTATAACCAGTGCTACTCAAACTTCCTAATGGTCTATTACCCGCCTCTACTTCCTCCTTACAAAACTTGCAAAATGCCCTATTGTGATATGCATCCCAATTTGCCTTAGAGATAGGAATTAGATCCATCTAGATAATATTCAATTAACTATAAGCATTGAACCACAAGGTCACAGATATTACACAAGTATATATTATGTTAACAGAATCATGTCATTCCTAATTTGTTTCTGAAGAAAAAATAAGTACCCCCAGTACTTCTTTTTCTAAGCTCTCCTTTAATTAGAGAATTGATGACGAGCTACCAGAAAGCTATCCAGAATAAAGGTTTGTAGATATTAGAAATGTATTAACAAAATCTAACAGAATTATTATTATACAAGTAATATCCGTGTGTAACTGGTCTCATGCATGAAGACATCTAGAGAGTAGTAAAATGTCAGTACGTCATAGGTCATGTATGAGGACCATCAAGTATTTCAGCATCATGAGACATCTAGAGGTTCAGAGGTGCGGTTTGCTCGAGGAGGAAAACAAAAGCCTCGGAGAGGGGTATGACAATGGAGTGTTGCCCCTGAAGAAGATGACATGATAATGCTTGCATGATGCTGATCTCAGTTCTTGATATCTCACAATCACATCCACCATTTCAGAATCAAGAACTGAGCAATGCAAAACAACCTTGCATTACAGAACTTTCCATTTATTTATTTTAACTTGCACGTGCTAATCCCCTTTCCCCCCTTTTTTTTGAAATCTTCTTTCTTGGCTAATCAATCTTATGCATCCTGCATTGGTGAGGCTACAATTGGAGGCCCTACTTGCAGAAAAGTGTAACACCCCAAATTTTTGCTTTTCATAAATTTAAATGAAATTTTGCACTTTGGTGAATTGTTGGAATTTTCTGGAATTTATCTGGATTTAATTTGAATTTATTCCCTTTCGAAATAATTAATGAATTAAAATTTATAAACAAAAATTTGTTGGAAATATTTTATTTGAGTCCAAAATGTCTCAAAGTATTTTCCAGAATTTTTCTGATTATTTTGCGATTTTTCTTGAATTAAATGGATTTTTAGAAATTATTTTGAATATTAAAACGCTGGAAAATGCCGAGTTGGTTAGAACTGTTCATGCGACCGGGCCCGAGTCAGACCCGAGTCCGAGTCCGACCCGAGCCAGCCGCACCACGCGATTCGGTCCAACTGCGTCGCGCCCGAGCCCTAGCCGCGTGACCGTTGGATCACGATCCAACGGCCAGCGTTGCGCCACGTCGCCCAATCCGAGTCACGTTCGGATTACGCTGCCGCCGCCGAGTGGGCCTCGATTTCCGCGGTTTTCACTAAAACCGAGGCCCCTATTTAATGTTCCGCCCCCCTGCCGTGAAGCTCTCCTCCGTGCGCACCCATAGCCCTGACCCACCGATCCAAAGCCACCGCCGTTCGCCCGCTAGAGCTAGCCGAAGTTAGATTCGTGCTCCGCCGCGGTTTTTCGTTGATTCCGCTGCCGTCCGCCGTCCTCCGCCGTCACCAAGCCTAGATCCGGATCCGCCGCGTCGAGGGGTACCACTCACCTCGTCGGAGCGTGCCCGAAGCGCCATTGGCTGTGTCGTCGTCTTAAATCTCCGATCCGCAGAAACTCGCCAAGACGCCATCGCTGGACCGCGAAGCTTCTCAGCCGTTGGATCATCATCGCACGGCCAGGATTCGTCCACATCACCGCAGGTAAGCCTCACGTGTTACCCCTTTAGATCTAATCTCCGCCGTTGGATCTATATCCAACGCCCTAGATTGTGCCACGTAGCCCATAGCCGCACCGTGCTAGATCCAATCTCAGTCGTTAGATCTAGATCGTACGGCTAGGGTTAACCCACGTTGAAGCGCTAGATGTAATCTCAATCGTTCGATCGAAATCGAACGGTGTAGATCGTGCCACGTGTCGCCACCCGGGTCATCCCACGCCACCCCACGGTGAGGCGAAACCCGATCGAATCTGGACCGTCCGATCCAAATCGAACGGCCCAGATTAACCACGTTGCACCGCAACGTGCGGAAGTAGATCCAATCTGGATTGTTGATTTTCAAATCAACGGCCCAGATCAAGCCACATCTTGGCGAGCCGAAGCGGCGCTGATCGTACGATCGTGGCGATGTCGCAGCGTGACGTCAGCGTGGGGCCCGCGTGTTGTCGGCTGGCCAACGGCTCCATGACGTCATCATTGACGTCACGCTGACGTGACGGTGGGGCCCGCGTGTTAGTACCGTGTGCCCGAGGTGCGGTGACGTCAGCGCTGACGTCACCCAAGGGGTCCCACATGTCAGTGAGACATGTGCCCGTGGACTGGGTCCACGGTGAACCGAACCCGAACCGTGGACCAAGTCCATGGACTCGCTGATGTCATAATTCGATTTTTCAATAGAAAAATAGTTTGGTGGAAAATCAAATCCCGTGCTGACATCAGCTGACGTCATAAATCCAGATTTTTCAATAGAAAAATAAATGAATTAATTCAGTTTATTCTTTTATTTGAAATTTCAAACTTCAAACGCTTATAACTTTTGCGTTTTAACTCCGATTTGAACGATTACAATTTCTAAATTTTTATAAAATTTAGATCTACTTAAATATGAATTTTAACTAAATTTTGAAAATGAAATTTTCTCTGTTTATATTTAATTAATAGATTCTTTAAACTTTAAACAATTATAACTTTTGTATTTTAACTCCGATTTGGGCGATTCAAATTTCGAAAAATTTGTAAAATTATGTTCTATCTGTTTATGAATTTATTTGAATTTTTGGAAACTTTTTGCCTACTATTTATTTATTTATTGCTATTTGTACGCGTTATGAGTAGACGTTGAAGTACCCGAGGGCTTCGAAGGTGAAGTGTTGACCCAGGAGCCAGCTCAAGACCAAGATAAAGTACTTTTTGAAGGCAAGTTATGCTTTGACCATTTTGATCCCACTTTTGAAATTAATTTAATTTAAATTATTGCATTCTAATTTAATTAGAAATTGTTTAAATTATTTTTGGGAATTAGATAATGCCAAATTGCAGCATAACACCTTGACTATTTAACTATGTGCCATGAGCCCTTGTCACCCTAGTTGTGATTATATAGTTGGACATTATTAAGTTGCCAACATTGGGTACTTAGACCGTCGTAGTATATTGCTTAGACCTGCTACGTGCACATGACATGATTTCGGACAATCAAATGTTAATCTTGACTTAATGAGATATTGAACCTGCTTTGGAGAAGTACCATGTGTTGTGATGATGATGATGATGACACGTGGTGCATGGTAATAAATTGGGTTTGATAAATAGATTTAGACCGGGACAAGTGGTAAGAATGATATGGTGGGCCATGAGTGGCACCGGGGATGTCGTTTTGGTTCTTCAGGTAGTCTTGCCCTGGTCATCCTAAGGACTTAACCTTGCAAGCCTTTGATCTGAGTCAAACGTGCAACCACATGTCCGCAATGGGACGGACCTAGTTGAGTAAGTTACTAAAAACTTGCCTGTGATACCTCGGGGGTGTCAACTACACCTTTTGTGTAGCTTGAAAGGGGAGCGTACCAGTGCTATGGCATGGTACTCATCCAACGGTATGTCGGTCCCATACTTCTCCTCTGTTAAGGGAAGGGATGGTGTATGACAAAAGCCAGAGGGGTTCACTTGTATAGTTTGGAGTCTCTGAAATGCTTTGTTACAATCACTCGCCTTTATGGTGTTTGGCTGTATCTTGTGGATAAAGAGCATAACCTCTGCAGAGTGTAAAATCTATTCGAATAGCCGTGTCCGCGGTACTGGACATTGCTCGGGGATTACAGTCAAAGGTTAGACTTTCATGAAAACAAGTTGGACTTGGAAAGTTTGGTTGGGTTAAATGATGACGTTGATGGAAATGTGGATTAGGAAAGGAAAAGTGTTTACTTAACTCCTGGAAAAGTTATTGATATAATATTTACCTTTATGCTTTCGAATCTACTTACGCTACTTGTTAACTGCTATTTTACTGCAAATGTACCTGTTAACCTATCCTTTGTAATAAGCCATGCATATAGAATATTAGTTTGCATTCTGTGCATGACTTGCTGAGTACCAAGTACTCACCCTTACCACCATACAACATCAGTTGAAGGAGAAGCGATGCCAGCTTCGGAGGTGGAACTTCAGGAGGAGCCGTCTACCTAGGGAGCGAGCTCAGTCAGTTGCCTGTGGTATACTGGATGGCGCCATGTTGATGCTTTTATTCCGTGGCAATTTATTTCCTTAATAAGTTTTCGCCCTGTGTGGCGTACTCTTGTAACTTGACCATAAGGTCGAGAAACCAGTTTGGTTATCTTAATTAAAGTACTTACTATCGAGAAGTATGATTATGATATTTACCGATGTTGAGACTGTGTGCACTAGCGTGATCCTAGACTAGTGCTGAATACACAAAGGGTCCGGATTTGTAAATTCGGGTCCCGACAGAGGTGGTATCAGAGCCATACTCACTGTAGGCTCACCCATAGTTAGAATGGTCGTAATGAGGATAAAACCTATTTTCTAAAGTTAAAATTTGACAAGACAATGAATGAAATCTTGACTTATCCCCATCTCTCCTTTCATACCCATTTTGCTGAATTTCCGTTGCTACCCCTTGGTTTTAAAAACTTTTTGAGTTCTTACGCGAGTATCTTTTGGCAGATGTTGATGAAGAACAATTACGCCGAGCGTGAGGGAGGCTACGCTGCCGAGTTGTGGCGTATGCTGCAGTTACTTGGAGGATTTGAGAGACCGCTTTACCGAGGGACTACCATCGTGCAGGAAGGATTGGTCATAGGATGGGACGTCAAGATCACAGTGTATGCTCAAGAGAAGACGAAGTTCAGTTGTCCATTTCACTTCACCGCCAGGAGGTCAACATTTGAGATGGGAATCCAAGAGGTGTCTCGTCGAGCAATGCAGCAGATTGCTCGCACTTACTCCAGAGAGCTGGAAGGCACAGTATTCCGTCACCACCCACGCTGAGACAACAGAGCTCAGCATAAGCCGATAGAAGATGAGGATGCGACCGTCACACACTTGGCCAGATTCGTCGTCGCCCAGGAGGATCTTATCGATGACACAGTTCAGGAGTTGATGAAGGCTCGCGAGCAGGTCGAGGAAGGGAAAAAGCATCTAGAGAATGCTCGTGAGTACGTCGCCTATGCTGCGGAGAGGATCGCAGAGCTGGAGACCGCACTGTATGGGCAGGGCCTGGAGCTAGTGTTGGAATTGGACGCCCCAGACCCAGAGGAACCAAAGACTGAGCAGAGCACCGGCCAAAGACCACAGTGAGCCTCGAGCCTGAGGATGATGCCGCTTCTTCGACTACTGCTGTTGTGGGGCATGGCGATCGCTTCGCGCCTATGCCGCCGCACCCACCGCAAGGGGGCAGTGGAGGTTTTCTTGACGAGTGAGCGTAGGTTTCGCAGTTAAGGCTCCTTCATCGAGTCGCGTTATAGAATAAAGAGTCACCCTTAGAGGCGTTAGACTCCAGTGTGTTAGTCGATTTGGATTTTCATTGCTTGCTGAGTGTGCAGTATGTGTTGCAAGGCCCTTAGGCATTGTAAGCAACCATACCAAGTTATTATTAAATAATAAAGTTGGATTTTGAGTTACACCTTTCCCCGCATAAGTTACTCTACTACTTGTCTATGCTTGTTTCCCCCTCGTCTCTAAAACTTGGAGCAAACAACAGATGGTGAACACCCGCGGAAACCTTGGAGGTAACGGGAGTGGTTCTCACCCAGCTGGGAACCCTAATGATGGAGCACCTGCACCCCAATCACCACCGCCAGTAGACATGCAGAACTTTGGAGCTTTCCTTGTCGCACAGACCCAGTTGATGCATGCTGTGATGCAGCAGATGCAGCAAGTCACTGCTCAGGCCGCCGCTAATCAAGTCAATCAAGGACAGCATTAGGGCTCAAGGTTATCAGAATTCATGAGGACTCATCCACCCACATTCTCTGGGAACGCCAATCGATTGGAGGTGGATGATTGGCTAAGGTCAATTGAGAGGAAGCTGCACATTACCCAATGTGTGGGAAATGAGAAGGTACTCTACGCCTCTCATCAGTTGGAAGGGACCGCGGCAGAGTGGTGGGAGAACTTCTGCACCATGTGGGAGAACCCACAGGACATCACATGGGAGAAATTTACCGCTGCATGTCGCCAGTATCACGTACCCGAAGGAATAATGGACTTAAAGAAGGAAGAATTCAGGGCGCTGAAGCAAGGTAATCAACCGGTGTCTGAGTATCTGAACAAGTTCACACATCTTGCACTCTATGCACCTGAAGACGTAGCGACAGACAAGGCCATACAGTCTCGCTTCATGAAGGGACTGAACTCAGGACTGCAGGTGGGACTGATCACCCACACCTTCCCCGACTTTCAAGAGCTGGTGAACAAAGCACTCATCCTTGAGGACAAGCGCAAGGAGCTGGATGAAAACCGGAAGCGTAGGATGTAGGGATCATGTCAGGGAGCGCAGCAACGTCTGAGGGTTGCGCTGAATCAGTTTTTCAGGTTCCAGCCGCAGAATGCAGCAAGAACACCGTCGCCAGCATCGAGACCCGTTAATCAGAATTTCCAGACCCCAGCTCCAGCCAGAAACACCGCTTTGGGCAGTCAGCAGGGCACAGTGAGGCACTGCTATACATGCAATGAGCCAGGGCACTTCTCCAACAATTGCCCCAAGAAGACAGCAGGAGTGACCCCAGTTCGCTTCAACTTGGGATCCACACCAGCTAGGACACCCGCACCAGGAGCGAACCGCGGAGCAGCACAGCCAAGAGCCGCACCCCAGACCGTGGTGAGAGGCCAAGTCAATCACGTGACCGCAGATGCACTTCAGAATGCCACGGACGTCATACTGAGTAAGATACTTGTCAACTCAGTACCTGCAACAATTTTGTTTGACTCTGGAGCTTCACATTCGTTTGTTTCCCGAGATTTTGTTTCTAAGAATAATTTGGAGATTGTGAATCTTAAATGCATGCTTCTAGTTCAAACCCCTGGGTCAGAACTCCGATCTCAAGTAGGATGTTCTGGGGTGAGAATACTAATAGATGGGGTAGAGTTCCTAGCGAACCTTATTATTTTGGGAACCCAGACCCTAGATGTTATCTTGGGAATGGACTGGTTATCCAAGCACAAGGCCGTGTTGGACTGTGGACGAAGAGTCATATCAATTGAGAGCCCGTGTGGGAGAAAAGTGGAATTTTAAGCGACTGCCGTTCGAGACGGACAGTTGATGGTCAACAGTGTAAAGGCAGTCAACATAGAAGATGTTCCAGTGGTAAATGAGTATCCTGATGTTTTTCCTGAAGATTTGCTGGGTATGCCGCCAGACTGAGATATAGAATTTGTGATTGAGTTAGTACCAAGAACAGCACCGATAGCAAAGAGACCCTATCGGATGTCAACTTAAGAATTGGTGGAGATGAAGAAACAGCTTGAAGAGTTGATGGAAAAAGGATTCATTAGACCGAGTTCATCGCCATGGGAAGCGCCAGTTCTGTTTGTCAAGAAGAAGAATGGGAGTTTTAGGATGTGCATTGACTCCAATGCGCTTAGTGAAGTCACCGTGAAGAATAAGTACCCGCTGCCCAGGATCGATGATCTGTTGGACCAGTTGAGAGGAGCCGGAGTTTTCCCCAAGATTGATCTGAGATCAGGGTATCACCAGTTCAAGATACGATCAGAAGATATCCCGAAGACCGCGTTCTCGTCAAGATACGGACATTACGAGTTCACAGTTATGTCCTTTGGTCTGACGAATGCGCCATCTTATTTCATGAATATGATGAATAAGGTATTCATGGCGTATTTGGACAAGTTCGTTATTGTGTTCATAGATGATATCTTAGTCTACTCCAAGACGAGGAATGAACATGCAGAACACTTGAGGCTAGTTTTGGAGAAGCTGAGAGAACAGCAGCTCTTCGCCAAATTCAGCAAATGTGATTTTTGGAAAGACAAGGTAGAGTTTCTTGGACATGTGATGACCGCAGAAGGAGTCGCTGTTGATCCAAGCAAAGTTGAGGCCGTGTTACATTGGGAACCGCCGAGGACAGTGACCCAGATTCGGAGTTTCCTTGGGATGGCTGGTTACTACCGCCGTTTTATCGAAGGCTTTTCGACAATTGCGAGACCTCTTACGCAATTGTTGAAGCAAAGAAAAGAAGTTTAACTGGACGCCAGAATGTGAGAAAGGTTTCCAGGAGCTGAAAAAGCGATTGACATCAGCGCCGGTGTTAGTTCTACCGGATGTTAACCAAAGCTTTGATATATATTGTGATGCATCGCGCCAGGGACTTGGATGCGTCCTGATGTAGAACCGGAAGGTCGTCGCATATGCATCAAGGCAGCTGAGGCCGCATGAGGAAAATTACCCGGCGCATGACCTAGAGTTGGCAGCTGTAGTGCATGCCTTGAAGTTGTGGAGACACTATTTGATTGGGAATAGATGCGAAGTGTATACGGACCATAAGAGTCTTAAATACATCTTCACCCAATCGGATTTGAACATGAGGCAAACAAGATGGTTGGAGCTGATCAAGGACTACAATGTCAGAATCCATTACCATCCCGGAAAAGCCAATGTGGTGGCCGATGCCCTGAGTCGGAAAAGTCATGCCGTGAATATGATGATAGCCACAAGTCAGGATGAGCTATGCAAGGAGTTTCAGAAGCTGAAGCTAGAAGTAGTACAGGAAGGATTCTTGGCCGCGTTGGAGGTGAAGCCTACCTTAGAAGACCAGATCCGAGATGGACAGAAAGATGATGTCAAAATCCGCAGAATTAAGTCCCAGATGGATGAAAGCAAGGCTAAGGATTTCAGACTGGATGAGCGAGGCACGTTGTGGATTAAGGATCACATCTATGTGCCGAATAAGAAGGAATTGAAGCAGCTGATTCTGGAAGAAGCCCACAACTCCAAGTATTCCATTCATCCAGGAAGTGCCAAAATGTACCAAGATCTGAAGGAAAGATTCTGGTGGCCGAGTACGAAGCGTGAGGTTTTCGAGCGTGTTGTGTTGTGTGATGTGTGCCAAAGAGTTAAAGCAATGCATCAGAGGCCGGCAGAATTACTGCAGCCGCTAAGAATACCTGAGTTGAAGTGGAAGGAAATCGGCTTGGACTTTATTACCGGATTGCCAAAGACTCAAGGAGGATATGACTCCTATGGGTTATAGTGGACCGCTTGACCAAGGTCGCCCATTTTATCCCTGTAAAGACCACTTACTTAGGAGATAAACTAGCAGAGTTGTACATGACTAGGATCGTCTGTTTGCACGGAGTGCCGAAGAAGATTGTATCAGACAGAGGTACCCAATTTACCTCAAGGTTTTGGAATAAGTTGCATAAAGCTATGGGGACCCGTTTGAACTTCAGTACCGCATATCACCCGCAGACGGACGGGCAAACTGAAAGAGTTAATCAGATTTTGGATGATATGCTACGAGCTTGTGCTTTGGCTTATGCTACCTCTTGGGATAAAAGTCTGCCGTATGCTGAGTTCAGCTACAATAATAGTTATCAGGCCAGTCTACATATGTCACCCTTTGAAGCAATGTACGGTCGACCTTGTCGGACGCCATTGAACTGGAATGAGACAGGTGAACGCCGTGTCTTTGGACCGAACATTCTTCAGGAAGCCGAAGAGCAGATTGCTATGATCCGGGAAAGACTGAAGATAGCTCAGTCAAGACAAAAAAGTTACGCGGATAACTGTCGCCGAGACTTGGGCTTCGAACCGGAGGAGTTCGTGTACCTTAGGGTTACACCTCTCAAGGGAGTTAAGAGATTCCACGCCAAAGGGAAACCGCACCACGTTATGTTGGGCCATTTAAGATTTTGAGCCGCAGAGGCAAAGTTGCTTACCAATTGGAGTTGCTGCAGTCATTGGCACGTGTCCATGATGTGTTCCATGTGTCGCAACTGAAGAAGTGTCTTCGGGTACCAGATGAGCAGACACCGTTAGAATCAATAGAGCTATAGGAGGGTCTCACTTACAAGGAGCACCCCGTGAAGATTCTGGACACCATGGATCGAGAGGCAAGAAACAAATCAACCCGTTTCTGCAGAGTCCAGTGGAGCAATCATGCAGAGAGCGAAGCGACTTGGGAGCGCGAGGAGGATTTGAAGAAAGAATTTCCGAACCTATTCCTTAGTTAGCCCTGAATCTCGGGGACAAGATTTTGTTAAGGGGGGAGGTTTCTAACACCGCAAATTTTTGCTTTTCATGAATTTAAATGAAAATTTGCACTTTGGTGAATTTTTGGAATTTTCTAGAATTTATTTGGATTTAATTTGAATTTATTCCATTTTGAAATAATTAAAGAATTAAAATTTATAAATAAATTTTTTCTGAAAATATTTTATTTGAGTCCAAAATGTCTCAAAGTATTTTCTGGAATTTTTCTGATTATTTTGCGATTTTTCTTGAATTAAATGAATTTCTAGAAATTATTTTGAATATTAAAACGCTGGAAAATGCCGAGTTGGTTAGTAATGTTCATGCGACCGGGCCCGAGTCAGACTCGAGTCCGAGTTCGACCCGAGCCAGCCGCGCCACGCGGTTCGGTCCAACCGCGTCGCGCCCGAGCCCTAGCCGTGTGACCGTTGGATCGCGATCCAACGGCCAGCGTTGCGCCACGTCGCCCAATCCGAGTCCCGTTCGGATTCCGCCGCCGCCGCTGAGTGGGCCTCGGTTTCCACGGTTTTCACAGAAACCGAGACCCCTATTTAATGCGCCACCACCCCTGCCGTGAAGCTCTCTTCCGTGCGCACCCGTAGCCCTAACCCAGCGATCCAGAGCCGCCGCCGTTCGCCCGCTAGAGCTCGCCGAAGTTAGATTCGTGCTCCGCCGCAGTTTTTCGTTGATTCCGCCGCCGTCCGCCATCCTCCGCCGTCACCGAGCCCAGATTCGGATCGTGTCGAGCCGTGTTGAGAGGTACCACTCACCTCGCCGGATTGTGCCCGAAGCGCCGTTGACTGTGTCGTCGTCTTCGTCTTCGGTCACCGAGCTCCGCCGCACACCATCGCCGGACCGCGAAGCTTCTCAACCGTTGGATCATCATCGCACGGCCAGGATTCATGCACGTCACCGCAGGTAAGCCTCACGTGTTACCCCTTTAGATCTAATCTCCGCCGTTGGACCTAGATCCAACGCCCTAGATTGTGCCACGTAGCCCATAGCCGCACCGTGCTAGATCCAATCTCAGCCGTTAGATCTAGATCGTACGGCTAGGGTTAACCCACATTGAAGTGCTAGATGTAATCTCAGCCTTTCAATCGATATTGAACGGCGTAGATCGTGCCACGTGTCGCCACCCGGGTCTTGCCACACCACCCCACGGTGAGGCGAAACCCGATCGAATCTGGACCATCCGATCAAAATCGAACGGCCCAGATTAACCGCGTTGCATCGCAACGTGCAGAAGTAGATCGCAACTTGCATGTGAAACCTCGGGGTGTCAACTACACCTTTTGTGTAGCTTGAAAGGGGAGCGTACCAGTGCTATGGCATGGTGCCCGTCCAATGGTATGTCGGTCCCATACTTCACCTCTGCTAAGGGAAGAGATGATGTATGACAAAAGCCGGAGAGGTTCACTTGTATAGTTTGCGGTCTCTGAAATGCTTTGTTACGATCACTCGCCTTTGTGGTGTTTGACTGTATCTTGTGGGTAAAGTGCATAACCTCTGCACAGTGTAACATCTATTCGAATAGCCGTGTCCGCGGCACTGGACATTGCTCGGGGATTACAGTCAAGGGTTAGACTTTCATGAAAACAACTTGGACTTGGAAAGTTTGGTTGGGTTAAATAATGACGTTGATGGAAATGTGGAATAGGAAAGGAAAAGTGTTTACTTAGCTCCTGCAAAAGTTATTGATATAATCTTTCACATTTACTGCTTTCGAATCTAAATATGCTACTTGTTAATTGCTGTTTCACTGCAAATGTACCTGTTAGCCTATCCTTTGTAATAAGCCATGCATATATAATATTAGTTTGCATTCTGTGCATGACTTGCTGAGTACCAAGTACTCACCCTTGCCGCAACACAACATCAGTTGAAGGAGAAGCGACGCTAGCTTTGGAGGAAGAACTTCAGGAGGAGCCATCTACCTAGGGAGCGAGCCCAGTCAGTTGCCTGTGGTATACTGGATGGCGCCACGATGATGCTTTTATTCCGCTGCAATTTATTTCCTTAATAAGTCTTCGCCCTGTGTGGTGTACTCTTGTAACTTGACCATAAGGTCGAGCAACCAGTTTGGTTATCTTAATTAAAGTACTATATTACTATCGATGTGTATGATTGTGATATTTACCGATGTTGAGACTGTGTGCACTAGCGTGATCTTGGACTAGTGCTGAATACACAAAGGGTCCGGATTTGCAAATTCGGGTCCCGAAAGTAGACAAGTCAGTAGTGTCCTTAATGGCGGTCACCTTCATCTCCTATACCCAAAGATCGAGTGCAGTCAAGAAATGATGAGCGTTTCTCCGAGTCTGAGTATATGCAACCAATTGCACGAGGATCGCCAACCAGTTGAGGTCGGATGAATAGTGTTCAGGTGATTAGTATTTGAATGAACATGGCTCAATAAATAGTGTTTTGATGAACAGAACTCCAAACTGGTCGGTAGCACTAGTCGGATGAACAGTGTTCGGTGTGAATAGTGGTCGGATGAACAGTACTTGTGTGAATAGTAAATCAGCATGATCTAAAAAATAAGAATCGATATAAATTTTGATAAGCTAATCCAAAACCTATGAAACTTTGTATGCACATTCCTATGGATGTCAGGAACCGATTCCAACTTTCAATCACAATAATTGATATCAAAGTTCCGACCTTCTTCAAGTTAGTGAAGGTTGCACCAAAACCGGAACAAAAACATAAACTTTACCCTAAGCTTGCTCGTGTGGTTCTGTTGATCAAGATAATCTTGAATGACCTTCCACAAGTCCCAGCAAGAAAGAACACTAGAGAACAATCCTTCAAATAGACAAGAACATGATCTACAAGGATCTTCCTTCTTCCAAGCACAAAAGATCGGTTTCTTGTAAGAACTGAAAAGAAGAGGTTGTAGATTGTCTAGATGACTAGGATATGATCTATATAAGATTCATCCAGCAATCTTTCATCCTTGGCATAAAATCAAAAAGCACTTAGAAGGGAGGCAAATCCAAAGTGCAAAAAGTAAGATCCCGTTTGGTACGATTCCAAATTCTAGTAGAAATAGAAACGGTTCCAGATTCTTGGTAGAAACATTTCTGTTACAATTCTGTGAATTGGGTGGAATGGGGTTGAGACAGATTCAGCCATAGAGTGGAAAAAGAAGAAACATCCGAGGAGAATCGTTCCGATCTTTTGCCAGTTTGGTTGGGTTTCTTCCAGAATCTAGTAGAAACGGCCTGGTTCCAAGTTGCCAAACGGGGCCTAAAGATACAAGAGATGAAATAAGTTTCAGAACATAAAAATTAAATCTTGCAACATTTGGAGAATGAGGATTTCAAAGTCACACAACCAGGTGGGCAAAGCTTTTATTAAGCAACTAAAGAATCCCCTCTTACAAGCTTGGGGTGGGGGCATACCTCCACCCCTCTATTTATAGCACAATGGAAGCAATCTCCACCCTTCGATGACCTTCTTAACCCTCAAGAAACCTCATCAAGGGTTCATATTCACTCCCTCACACATAAATGGGGGAACCCGCAACCCAACAACATAATGGGTTTTATCCACACAAACTAACTTAGACACTACTCCACCTGTGAACCCTTGATCCAACGATCCTCTTTCGCTTGAGTGGGGCTCAAGCTAGCATCTCAACCATCCACTTGTCCTAGTTTGCAGCCGCTCCCCGGCCTCAGTTATCTTCCAGCGACACCTTGATCATCTGGACCTCAGCTCTCCCAGCTTAGTCTTGATCTTCTCCACCTCACCATGACCTAGCTCTGAAGTCCTGCAATCAACACAAAAAAGGGAAAACACATCACACAGCATTTCTCAAAATGATAAACAGTAATCAGTTGAGCAATCACACAAATAAGGATCCCACCTTAGCTCACAAAAACTTAAGGGTGCCCTGACCATTTAAGACTAAGAGCACATAAAGCTCCGACTAGCCAAGATCCCGACCATTGAAGCCTCAACCACTCAATGCACTGACCTATCAAGGCTACAACTTGTCAAGGCTCTGACCTCTGGTCCAGGGCTACCCACAGCAACTCAAATTGCTCAATCCAAGGCAAATTCAATCCTGAGCACCAAAGGCTCAAAACACAGTCAATTACTCATCACACACAAAGGTAGACCTCCACATGGTCTTTCACTAGTACTATGAACTGTTAATAGTTAGCACTTAATAGGAGTAAAATAATGGTGTGTAGCATTGTACACTATATAAATACATGGCAGATCAAGCTCCAAGTGTCATTGTTGCCGAGTGTGGTGATGCTGCCAATGCATTTGATCTAAGAAATGAACCAAAGAGGAAGACCAAGTTTAAGTATCCAGAATAGAAGTACGGGTTTTGGCCAACTCAGGATAAGGCTCTGGTAGAATGTTCCTTTGTGGCAAGCTACCACAGTTAGGGATCAAGAGATTGAAGCAACATCTCATAGGGGGTTGTGAGGGGCGTGCAGAAGTGCCCTAAAACGACAACTGTCATCATGAGGGAGATTCAAGAGCGGATGAGAAAGACTTCAAAAAAAGAAGCAAATTAGTTTAGATGATGAGGAAGAGGATGTTGTTGTTCAACGAGGTTGAGGTTGTTTCATCAGGGGCTCTTGTCCAAGTCCTAGTCCAATAGCAAGTTTCGAAGTAGCTTCAATTCCAAGTTCTGGGACGACGGCTAAAAGGAAGGCTTCTGTTGCCTTTTTCAAGACATCAATAATGATTGATAAAACAGTCCCCGAATATTCCTGAAGACACCAAAAGAAGTTGTGAAGGAAAGATATCGAAAGGGGCTTCTCAAATGAGCATAAAGTATAGCATAAAACCAAAAAAAGATAGGGAGAAGACATGCATGAATGTAGCCAAGTTCTTCTATGAGAATGTCATTTCATTCACTATTGCACACTCAAGAAGCTATGAGAAGATGGTTAAGGCTATTGGATGATATAGACCTGGCTTTAAGCCTCCTAGTTACCATGTGTTAAGGATGTCATATCTTGTGAAATAAAAAAAATACAAGTTGATGAAATAAGGAAGAAGAGTTGGCTTGGATGAATTTTGGCTACTTATTATTGTCAAACTCATGGACAGACAAGGGGGGTCATCACTTAACTAATTTCCTTGTCAATTTCCTGGAGGGCACTTTCTTTTTAGAGAGTGTGAATGCATCTAGTAAGTCACATGATGCAGTATTGTTGGTGGTGAAAGATCGAGATGGCGATCAGAGGGGGGGTGAATGATCCTAATTTCAATATTCCCGCCTCTTTGACAAGAATGATGCTTTCTCCAACAACAAGCCCAAAGAAACATGTTAAATAATAAAACCAAGCAAGGAAATCTCAAGAATAAAAAGCAACCATGGATCATCTTAAAAACAGCAGCACCTTCCCCTAATAAAATTACCATGAATAAAATTTCGTGCCTCATATCATAATAGGGAATTTTTCTGTGGTACTACTGGTTATTGAGAGTCTACCAAAAAAATAAATCAATTGAAAATCACCTTTTAAAAAAGAGAGATAAATATGACAAGATTTGCTGTTTCTGAAGAGCAAAAGTGAATTTTCAGCACAAAAGAAACTCAGTCAAAAGGTGACCTCTCCAAATCTGTGACTCATTTGAATTTAAAATTTTTTATCTGATGAGATAATGGAGTCACTAAGCTATCCACTAAAAATCAGGTCCAGGTCAAGCATAGTAAAATTATGATGAAAATAACAATCTCTACCATACAAAGAACTTAAAAGGAAAATTTAGGGATCGGTAAAAACCTCATAGATCCAAAACTATAATTCATATGAACTTACCGCTTGGAGGGATGATAGGTATGAAAGTCGCGCAAACTTTTCCAATAAAAATCATCCCAATATCAGATCATATGAATTTTCAATAAAATAAACAAAGACTGCTGCACAGAGAAAACAGACTTAAACAGGAAATCAAGAAAGAAACTTCAAGAACACAACCTTCAAAATTTCTCAAAGATTGAACATAGAAGAAGTGAAGCTTAGATGATTGGGATATGATCTAAGAAGATTCATCCACCAATCATTCATACTTGGCTCAAGAACCAAAAGCATTTAGAAGGAGGGAGGCAAATGTGCGGAATTTAAATGCTTGAAAGTAAATACTGAATTTAAATTGCATATAGTAAAGATATAATGTAAATCTGGAATTTAAATTCACAAGAATAGTAAAGAAACTCTTTGTATTTTTGGTGGGAAGGTTTACAAAGCCTCACAAGAAGTGGGCAAAGCTCAAAGGAGCACACAAAACCTTCGATAGGGAGGCTACCCATACCTCTCTATTTATATCCATGGTTCATCCTCCACCCTTGGATGAGTTGCTTCTATCCTAAGATACCCTCCAAAGACTAGGATTTGATCCCACACACTTACCCATTGGGCTAACCCGAAATCCAATAACATAACGGGTTTTGCACTCTTCTCAAAGCAAACTAGACTTAACCACTACTCTATCCTTTAGAACCAAAATTCAATGGCTCTCCATGATCTGAGCAGCGTCAACCTAGTATCTTCACCATTCCCTTGCCTTCTTGACTTGCTCTGGCTTCATCTCCAGCCATCTTCCGGCGATCCAGACCTCTAGCTTCCCTCGCCTAGTCCCGGCCATTCTCCGCCTCACTATGACCCCAAATCGAAGCCTTGCAATCATTAAAGACAAGAAGAACCTTCACATAGCATTGCCCAATAATAATATGCAATTAACCATTCACAAGAAAAACATTACATTAAATTGACTTCATCTCTTGCAGAGAAAGTAGGCACTACCACTTTTGACTGAAACAGCTCAAATTGCTTCAAATTAAAAATTTAATTCAAATCCAAACTCAAACCTAAGCAAACCAAACTCAAATAATGTCAAATGCTCATCACAAACATGGATGGACCTCCACATGGTCCTTCAATCTCCCCCTTGATGAGTATATTGACAAATCCACAAAAAAGCATAAGTTTGAGTTTGAAAATAAGAGAAAGAAAGCAATTTGGAAGAAAATTCATACTAGGTCCTTTTAAAAGAGAAAGAAGGCTCATGACCGAGTAGATGAGAAGAATTTTAGAACTCAACACAAGAAAGAACAATTTTTTTCGCAAAAGCTCAAAAACCAAGAAATCTTTCAAAAGCTCCAAATAAGTCAAATTTTTCTCATGATCAATATGCAAGGACAATTGTTCAACAAGATCATGAGAAAGCATTTTTTTAAATTTGAATCTCCCTCTTTGCCTTTTTTCAATTTTCTCCCCCTTTTAGCAATATAGGCATCAAGAGAGGAATTAGGAATGAAATATAACATAAAAGAGCTTGGAAGATTATGCAGGTGACCTCTTAGACAAAGTATGATACCAAGCTTCTCAAGTTTAGATTATGTCATCCTAAGTCATACCCAAAGGCATATTGCAAATTTTGCTAGCGAGCTCAAAAAGAAAGTATACTAATTTTGCATGATTTCAACATTAACATCAGTTAGCACAATTTCAAGACTAGAAGCAAAGCCAAAATAATATTAAATGGATATACTAGAGTTTAACCTAGTCAACACTTTGGGAAGCTATATGTTCATAAGAGAAGCCTCACGTTCAATCATCTATAAAATGCAAAATTTTGAAATTAAAGCGCATTGCAGTTTGGAGAGTTTATCCTAGTGAAGCACATCCTCGACTAGGAGCCATCGACAAAGGCTTCCTAGGATTCACTCTTCTCCGCATACTTTGAGGTTTAGAGAGTTTATCCCAGTGAAACATACCCTCAACTAAGAGCCATCGACAAAAGTCTCCTAGACTTCACTCTTTTCCTCAATTTTGTTTTGCATTTATAATTTTATTGACTCAAGCCATAATCAACCATCTCAAGCAAGAAGCTTAAAAGAGTGATCTTGGTCATACACAATACATTCCAAGTTCATCCCAAGTGTAATGGAAAGTAGTCTCGAGAATGTAAAGTGTTGAGTTCAGTTTTAGCATAAACAAGTAATTTTTGTCATTTCAACACTTAGATTCATGAGCATGATGAGGATTCTAGAATGAAATAATATAGCTAACCCAAGTTGCTTTAGGGACTCTAGTAGAAATCCAAAATATTACTAATCATGGCATAAGCACATAGTGAAGAAATAAAGCAAGTAAAAGCTATGTTTCATCAAGTTTTTCATGAAAGTTCAACTTTAAATGTAGGCTAGCTTAACATGATATACCAATTTAGATATGACCTTGGCTAGGAAAAATCTTCGGAAAAGTAGCTAGGTGCAACTATCATAATTTTGTCAATTGCATAAAAGACAAAGCTCGAAAATAAAAACAAGTCTATATGCAATGCAAGAAAGTCAGTTTTAACTCCCCATCAACAAGTGAGTCGATTTTAAGCACAATTCTGATTTAGGTTGAGTCATTATCAGTTTTAATTCAAGAAATAAGAATGAACTCAATTAAAACCAGAAAGACAGAAGTGAGAAGAAGGAATCAATAAACTGACTGCTGGGTAATCTAATAGCATAGAAGAGATGATAGAGAACACTACAGCTCAGACTCGCTCTCACTTTCCCCATATGACTTATATAGGAAAGCTAACTCAATAGGAGGGAGTACACACAGACCCCGTCTACCCAAGGGGCCCAACACCTCCTAGACGTACAAGTTTGTGAGGGAACTCAACCTAAAGAGAAGAGAGATAGCTAATTGTGTATGATAGCAACCTATAGCATAAGATGAGAGGTCCATACCAAGGCATGCCAGAAGTCTAAGTGTTGTGTACTTTGAAACTAAGAACTAGCTCGAAGACACCCAGAAGATGCAAACAGAAAGGAAAATCATATGATACATATAGTACAAACTAGCTCCCCCTTAAGATATGCCATATAGGCTCATGATCCCAAGCTCCCTCCTCAAGGCCACAAACCTAGAGCTATCCAAAGGCTTGGTGAAAATATCAGCCAACTGGAGGTCACTCTCCACAATCTGGAGCACTATGTCTCCCTTCTCCACATGGTCTCTAAGGAAGTGATAACAAATATCATTATGCTTGGTCCAAGAATGCTGCTGTAACACCCCAAAATTTTGCTTTTCTTAAATTCATGTGTGATTTGGCACTTTGGTGAATTTTTGGAATTTTCTGGAATTTATTTGGATTTATTTGGAATTTATTTGAATTTATTCCATTTTGAAATAATTAAAGAATTTAATTTTGCAAATAAAATTTTGTTGGAAATATTTTATTTGAGTCCCAAATACCCTAAAATATTTTCGAATTTTTAGAATTTTTCAGTATTTTGCTATTTTTAATGAATTAAATGAATTATTGGGAATTATTTTAAATATTAAATCGCTGGAAAATCAACTCGGGTCGAGCACTGTTCATCCGACCGAGTCGGAACCCGAGTCGGACTCGAGTCCGACCCGAGCCAGTTGACTCGACCAAACCAGTTCCCAACCCTAAGCGATCCCGACCGTTGGATCGGGATCCAACGGCTGAGATCCGCCCGTACCGGTTCGAGCCGCGTCCGACCCGGACACGATCGCGCCCGTGCGATCGTGGCCGTTGATCGCGACACGTGGACGGCTCCCAGTCGTCGTCTCCGCTCCGACTCCGAGCCGGAGAGCTCCGCCGTGACCGAGCGGGACACGGCTAGGGTTCCGATTTGCGCGCACGTCGAGGCCGTATTTAAAGCCCGGACCGGCCCCCGAGGTTGACCTCTCCTATGCGCCCCGTTTGCCCCAGCTAATAGAGCTCAAGCCGCCGCCAAGCCATGCCGATTGCTCGCCGTAGTAGGGGAAGTCCTCGCGCGGTTTTAAATCGATCCCGCCACGCCGCCGCTCCGACGACACCGAGCCAGGCAGATCCCCATATCGCGTCGCGCCTGGGAGTGCCAATCTTCACGCCGGAGCTACACGGACACGCCGTGTGGGAGGTCATCGTCTACGTCTCCGGTGCTCAAGCCTCGCCGCGCCATCACCGGACTTCGCGAAGCAATCTCCGCCGTCCGATCCGGATCCGACCGCTGAGGTTCGCCCACGTATTTCCTTTACTGTTCAACCCTAGATCCGTTAGCAGCCGTTAGATCTAGATCGAACGGTCCGAATCAACCGTATAGTCTTGAACGTGAAGTCTAGATCCAATCTGGGCCGTTGATTTTCAAATCAACGGACGAGATTGTGCCACGTGTACTTAAGCCACGCCACGCGCGCGTGATCGCGTGTCTCGACACGCGGCCCGCGTGTCGGCCGGGACAACCGAACCGCACCATGGCGTCACCGCCGACGCCACGGTGGGGCCCACATGTCGGCGAAGTAGACCGCAAGGGTTAATTGCGTGCGTGACAGCGACGGTGGGGCCCACATGTCGGGCCTCACGTGAGCCGTGGGCCGGGTCCACTGAGACCCGAGCCGGCGTGGACCGAGTCCATGGACCTGGCCGACGCCACCAACCAATCAGAGGCTGCCACGTGTCCATGCCGACGCAATAATTAATTTCGAAAAGAAAATGATTTATTAATTCGAATTAATGATTTGATTTTGTTTCAAACTTCAAACGCTTATAACTTTTATGCGTTTCAACTCCGATTTGAGTGATTCAAATTTCTAAATTTGTATAAAAATGAGATCTACCTAAATATGAATTTTATTTAATTTTTGGACTAAAGTTTTTCTCTGCAAAATTATTTAATTGATTATTTAAACTTTAAATAATCATAACTTTTGCGTCTTAACTCCAAATTTGACGATTCCAGTTTCTAAAAATTCATAAAATTATGTTCTCTCTGTTTATGGATTTTATTTGGGTGTTTGGACACTTTTTGCCTATTGTTTATTTGTGTATTTGCTATTTGCACGCTTTACGAGTAGACGTTGAAGTGCCGGAAGGATTCGAAGGAGAAGTATTAACTCAGGATCCAACTCAAGACCAAGAACAAGTACTTTTTGAAGGCAAGTTGTGCTTTGACCATGTTGATCCTATTTCGAAATCTATTTTGATTTAAACTATTGCATGCTAGTTCAATTAGAAAAATACTTTGTTTAAACATGGGGGTTAGATAAGTACCAATTTGCTGTATGACACCTTGATTATTTAAGTATGTGCCATGACCCTTGTCACCTTAGTTGTGGATTACTAGTTGGACATTATTAAATCGCCAACATGGGTTTAGACCGTTGTAGTACACTGCTTAGACCTGCTACGTGCTCATAACATGATTTTGGATAATTAAATGTTAATATTGGCTTAATGATATAATTGAACCTGTTTTGGAAAAGTATCATGTGATGTTGATGGCACGTGGTGCATGGTAATCAACTGGGGTTTGATAAACAGTTTTCGACCGGGGCATGTGGCAAGAGTAATCAAAGTGGGCCATTGTGGCATTGGGGATGTTGATTTGGTTCTTGGTAGTCTTGCCTGGTCACCCTAAGGACTTAACCTTGCAAGCCTTTGAACTGGGTCTAACGTGCAACCACATGTCTCAGTAATGGGACGGACCTAGTTGATTAAGTTGCTAATAACGCACTGTGGGACCTCAGGAGGTCAACTACACCCTTTGTGTAAGTTGTGCGGGAGCGCATCGGCCGAGGCCAGTACCCATCTAACGGTTGATTGGCCTAGACTTCGCCTTAGCTAAGGGAAGGGTTAGTGTGCAATAACAGGAGGACCACTTGTATTGTTAGAGGTTTAGAAAGACTTTGTTACTGAACTCGCCTTTGTGGTGTTTGACTGTATCTTGTGGGTAAAGTGCATAACCTCTACAGAGTTTAGAATCTATTCGAATAGCCGTGTCCGCGGTATTGGACATCGCTCGGGAATTACAGTCAAGGGTTAGATTTTCTTAAAAATAACTTTGGTTTGAAAGGTTGGGTTGGAGTAAGGATAAAGTTGATGGAAATATGGATTAGGATGGGAAAGATGTTTATTAAATTCCTTGAAAAGTTATTTATGCTTTACTTATTTCTACTGCTTTCGAATCTACTTATATTACTTGTCAAATGTCTTGTTTCGCAAATATACCTTGAGCTATTCCTTTGTACCAAGCCATGCATATAGTATATTAGCTTGCATTCTCGTGCATGACTTGTCGAGTACCAAGTACTCACCCTTGCCACAATACAACACCAGTTGAAGAGGAGATGCACAAGCTTTGGAGGAGGAGCTCCAAGAGGATCCGTCTACTTAGGGAAGCGAGCCGATCAGTTGCCTGTGGTATCTTGGATGGCGCCACGGAGTTATTTAATTTTCATTTGCTATTATTTTTCTCTGAATAAGTTTCGCCTTGCGAGGCATATATTTGTAATTTGACCATAAGGTCAAGTAACCAGTTTGACTATTTAAATAAAGTACTTTATTGGTATCAAGTGGTATGATTGTGATATTTACCGATGTTAAGACTGTGTGCACTAGCGCGTTCCTGGACTAGTGCTGAATACACAGAGGGTCCGGATTTGCAAATTCGGGGTCCCGACAGAGGTGGTATCAGAGCCATACTTGACTGTAGGCTCAACCCTAGCTAGAATGGTCGTAGTGAGGATAAAACCTATTTTCTAAAAGCTAAAAATTTGTGAAGACAAGAAATGACATCTCGACTTATCCCTTCTCTCTTTTCTTATCTCTTGCTGAAATTTTCCCTTACCTTGTCACAATTTAAAAATTCCGAGTTCTTACGTAAAGCACTCTTGTGACAGATGGAGGAAGAGTTCAACTACGTTGATCTGGGAGTTGGTCACGCCGCGGAGCTTTGGCATATGCTACAAACTCTCGGAGATTTTGAGAAGCCCCAATACCAAGTGGAAGTGATCAGACAAGCGGGATTGATCAAGGCTTGTGACGTGAAGATTGAGGTACCTGCTAGGAAAAGGGCCAGGCAATCGCTCGATACTGCTTTGACCGCCAGAGATCTACAATGCAGATGGGTATCCAAGAAGTATCACGACGAGCAATGCGGCACATTACCCGTATCTACGCCAGAGAGTTGAGAGCACGGTGTTCCGTTATCATCCGCGGCGATAACCTTCTTGACCCAAGGCGATTCAGATGAGGATGCCACGGTTACACGCTTGGCACGATTTGTTGTCGCCCAGGAGGATGTACTAGATAATACAAGCAAGGAGCTACAGAAGGCCCGCAAGGAAATCACGACAGAGAAGAACAGATGGCGGGAAGCTCAAGAGTATGTGGCACACCTTCTACGAAGGATTGACGAGTTGGAGATGACCTTGTACGGACTGCACTCAGAGCCAAGATTGAGCTACACGAGCCAGATCCAGAGGAGTCGATCTCGATGAGGACATCGCTTCTTCGACTACCACAGAGGACACGATCATTTGGACATGGCGATCGTTTGGCGCCTATGCCACGACACCTGCACCCAGGCCGTGGAGGTTTTCGATGAGTGAGCATAGGTTCTATAGTGAGACTCCTTCGCCGAGTCGCGTCATAGAATAAAGAGTCACCCTTTAGGCATTAGACTCGAGTTAGTTCGATTTGGATTTTCATTGTTTGTCGAGTGTGCATTATGTGTTGCAAGGCCCTTAGGCATTGTGGCGACCATACCAAGTTATTAATAATAAAGTTGGACCTTAAAGTTACACCTTTCGCCCGCATAAGTTCCATATTACTTGTCTATTCTTGTTTCCCTCTCATCTCTAAACCTAGAGCAAATCGACAGGATGGTGAACACCCGTGGAAACTTTGGAAGCAATGGGAGTGGTTCTCGCCAGAAAACCCCAATGAGGAGCACCAGCACCGCCACTGGATGTGCAGAATTTGGAGCTTTTCTCGCTGCCTGCACTCGATTGATGCATGCTATGATGCAACAAATGCAACACGTCACCGCCAGGCCACTGCTAATCAAGTTAATCGGGGACCACGCCAGAATACAAGGGCTGTCGAGTTCATGAGAACTCACCCACCCACTTTCTCTCGGGAATACCAATCGATTGGAGGCCGATGATTGGTTAAGATCAATCGAGAGGAAGCTACATATCGCCCAATGCATAGGAAATGAGATGGTACTTCACGCTTCTCATCACCTGGAAGGAACAATGTACCGAATGGTGGGAGAACTTCGTGCCACGCAAGAGAACCCTCAAGATATCACTTGGGAAGAGTTCACACCGCATTCGACAAGATCACGTGGCCTGGAAGGAATCATGGACCTTAAGAAGGAGGAGTTGAGCATCAAGCAAGGAAATCAGCCGGTGGCCGACTACGAACAAGTTCACACGCCTAGCACGCCACGCTTTGAGGATGTAGCGACAGATAAATCCAGACATTCTCGTTTTATGAAGGGACTTAACTCAGGATTGCAAGTAGGGTTGATCACCCACACCTTTCCAGATTTCCAAGAGTTGGTGAATAAGGCACTTATTCTTGAGGACAAGCGCAAGGAACTGGATGAGAACAGAAGCGCAAGATGCAACAAAGAAGGATCACGCCAGGAACGCAACAACGCTCGAGAGTTGCACCGAATCAATTCTTGATTCCAACCACGTAATGCAACAAGGACACCATCCCCAAGCACCAAGACCTGTCAACCGTAACTACGGACCCCACTTCGCTAGAAACACTACTCCAGTGCAACAAGAAGGAACAGTGAGACGCCGCTACAATCGCAACGAGCCAGGACACTTTGCCAACAGTTGTCCAAAGAAGACAGCAGGAGTGACCCGATTCGCTTCAATCTAGGGACCACCCCAGCTAGGACGCCAAAGACCAGAGCCACACCCAAGACCGTGGTGAGAGGCCGAGTCAACCATGTCACCGCAGATGCACTGCAGAATGCTACGGGCGTAAGATCGGGTAAGTTACTTGTTAACTCAAGACTGCAATGCTTTTGTTTGACTCTGAGCTTCGCATTCGTTTGTTTCGCAAGGCTTTGCTACTAGAAATGATTTGAGGATTGCAAGACTTAGATGCATGCTTTTAGTTCAAACCCCTGGTTCCGAACTCCGAACGAAAGTAGGATGTTCCGGGGTGAGAATACTAATAGATGGAATAGAGTTCCTAGCAAACCTTATAATTTTGGAGACCCAGATCTTAGACGTCATATTGGGAATGGATTGGTTATCCAAGCACAAGGCCGTATTGGATTGTGGACGAAGGACTATCTCAGTTAAGAGCCCGTGTGGGAAGAAAGTGGAATTTCAAGCCACCGCAGTTAGAGATGGACAGTTGATGGTTAACAGTACCAAGGCAATCAAAGCATAGATGATGTCTCAAGAGTGAATGAGTACCCGATGTTTTTCCCGAAGATCTACTGGTATGCCGCTGACGAGGACATAGAGTTTGTGATAGAGCTTGTACCTGGTACAGCACCGATAGCAAAGAGACCCTATCGGATGTCCACCGAGGAGTTGGTAGAGATGAAGAAACAACTAGAGGAGTTAATGGAGAAAGGATTTATCAGACCGAGTTCGTCGCCGTGGGGAGCACCAGTTTTGTTCGTCAAGAAGAAGGACGGGAGTTTCAGGATGTGCATTGACTACCGTGCACTCAATGAAGTCACCGTGAAGAATAAGTATCCGCTACCTAGGATTGATGATTTGTTTGATTAGTTGAGAGGAGCCGGAGTTTTCTCCAAGATTGATCTAAGATCGGGATACCATCAGTTGAAGATCCGATCAGAAGATATTCCGAAGACTGCATTCTCGTCAAGATATAGACATTACGAGTTTACGGTTATGTCCTTTGGGTCGATTTAATGCGCCAAATTTATTTCATGAATATGATGAATAAGGTGTTCATGGAATATTTGGACAAGTTTGTCGTCGTGTTCATAGACGATATCCTAATCTACTCCAAGACAGAGTGAACATGCCGAACACTTAAGGCGAAGTTTTGGAAAAGCCGAGGAACGACAACTTTTCGCCAAGTTCAGCAAGTGTGATTTTTGGAAGGACAAGGTGGAGTTTCTTGGACATGTAATGACCGCATGAAGGAGTCGCCGTAGATCCAAGCAAAGTAGAAGCTGTGTTACATTGGGAGCAGTACCAAGATCGTGACCAGATTCGAGTTTCCTTGGAATGGCAGGATACTACCGCCCGTTTCATTGAAGGCTTTTCGACAATTATAAACCTCTTACGCAATTGCTAAAGAAGGAAAAGAAGTTTGCATGGACGCCAGAATGCGAGGAAGGATTTCGGGAGCTGAAGAAGCGATTGACATCAGCACCAGTGTTAGTTCTACCGGATGTTGCTCAAAGCTTCGATATTTATTGTGACGCATCGCGCCAAGGACTTGGATGTGTGCTGATGCAGAATGGAAAGGTCGTCGCTTATGCATCAAGGCAGTTGAGGCCGCATGAGGAAAATTATCCGACACATGACCTAGAGTTAGCTGCCGTAGTGCATGCCTTGAAGATATGGCGTCACTATCTGATCGGGAACAGATGTGAAGTGTATACGGATCATAAGAGCCTTAAATACATATTCACCCAGTCGGATCTGAATATGAGGCAGAGGAGATGGTTAGAGTTGATCAAAGACTATAATGTTGGAATCCATTACCATCCCGGGAAGGCCAACGTAGTAGCCGATGCTCTGAGTCGGAAAAGCCATACCGTGAGTACGTTGCTAGCCACAAGTCAGGATGAGTTATGTGAGGATTTCCAGAAAATGAAGATTGAGGTGGTACCTAGCGGATTCTTGGCCACATTGGAAGTAAAGCCTACCTTAGAGGATCAGATCCGAGAAGGACAGAAGGATGATGACAAGATCCGCAGGATTAAGTTCATCAAGGAGGAAGGCAAGGCAGAGGACTTCAAGTTGGATGAGCAAGGCACGTTGTGGATGAAGGATCGCATTTGTGTGCCTAACAAGAAGGAGTTAAAGCAATTGATTCTGGAAGAAGCCCATGACTCCAAGTACTCAATTCATCCCGAAGCGCCAAGATGTATCAGGATCTCAAGGAGAGATTCGGTGGCGAGTATGAAGCGTGAAGTTGCCGAGCATGTTGCATTGTGCGGCGTATGCCAGAGAGTCAAGGCAATGCATCGAGACCAGCAGGATTGCTACAACCGTTGAAAATACGAGTGGAAGTGGGAGGAAATCGGAATGGATTTCATTACCGGTTTGCCGAAGACTCAAGGAGGTTATGACTCCATATGGGTTATAGTGGATCGCTTGACTAAAGTAGCCCATTTTATCCCCGTTAAGACCACTTACTCGGGAGATAAATTAGCGGAATTGTACATGATCGAGGATTGTCTGCTTGCACGAGTGCGAAAAGGATTGTATCGGACAGAGGTACCCAATTTACCTCAAGGTTCTAGAGTAAGTTGCATGAAGCCATGGGAACCCGTTTGAACTTTAGTACAGCTTATCATCCACAGACGGATGGACAGACCGAAAGAGTAAACCAGATTCTGGAGGATATGTTGAGAGCTTGTGCATTAGCTTATGCTACCCCTTGGGATAAGAGTTTGCCGTATGCCGAGTTCGATTACAACAATAGTTACTAGACTAGTTCTGAGATGTCACCTTTTGAGGCCTTTGTATGGTCGACCATGCCTGACGCCATTGAATTGGAATGAGACCGTGAGCGCCGTGTCTTTGGGCCTGATATTCTTCAAGAGGTGAAGAAACGGTCGCCATGATTAGGGAAAGGTTGAAGATAGCCCAATCACGACAAAAGAGTTATCTTGACAATCGTCGCCGAGACTTGAGTTTTGAACCGTAAGACTTTGTATACCTCGTAGTTACGCCTCAGGGGGAGTTAAGAGGTTCCATGCCAAAGGGAAACTCGCACCCTGTTATGTTGGACCATTTAAGGTTTTGAGCCGAAGAGGCGAAGTTGCTTATCAGCTGGAGTTGCCGCAGTCGTTGGCAGGAGTGCATGACGTATTACATGAGTCCCAGTTGAAGAAGTGTCTCCGAGTTCCCGAGAGCAGACACCGCTAGAGTCAATTGAGTTGCAAGAGGATTTGACTTATAAGGAGCATCCCGTGAGGATTCTAGACACAATGGATCGAGAAACTAGAAACAAGTCAACCCGTTTCTGTAGAGTTCAGTGGAGCAACCATGAAGAAAGCGAAGCGACTTGGGAGCCTTGAAGAGGATTTGAAGAAAGAGTTTCCAAACCTATTCAGTAGTGAGCCACGAATCTCGGGACGAGATTCTATTAAGGGGAGGTTTGTAACACCCCAAAATTTTGCTTTTCTTAAATTCATGTGTGATTTGGCACTTTGGTGAATTTTTGGAATTTTCTGGAATTTATTTGGATTTATTTGGAATTTATTTGAATTTATTCCATTTTGAAATAATTAAAGAATTTAATTTTGCAAATAAAATTTTGTTGAAATAGTTTATTTGAGTCCCAAATACCTAAAATATTTTCCGAATTTTTCTGGAATTTTTCTGAGTCTTTTGCTATTTTTAATGAATTAAATGAATTATTGGGAATTATTTTAAATATTAAATCGCTGGAAAATCAACTCGGGTCGAGTACTGTTCATCCGACCGAGTCGGAACCCGAGTCGGACTCGAGTCCGACCCGAGCCAGTTGACTCGACCAAACCAGCTTCCAACCCTAAGCGATCCCGACCGTTGGATCGGGATCCAACGGCCGAGATCCGCCCGTACCGGTTCGAGCCGCGTCCGACCCAGACACGATCGCGCCCGTGCGATCGTGGCCGTTGATCGCGACATGTGGACGGCTCCCGATTGCCGTCTCCGCCCGACTCGAGCCGGAGAGCCCCGCCGTGACCGAGCGGGACACGGTTAGGGTTCCGATTTGCGCGCACGTCGAGGCCGTATTTAAAGCCCGGACCGGCCCCCGAGGTTGACCTCTCCTATGCGCCCGCTTGCCCCAGCTAATAGAGCTCAAGCCGCCAAGCCGCGGCCGATTGCCCGCCGTAGTAGGGGAAGTTCCCGCCGCGGTTTTTCGTCGATCCCCGCCGCTGCCGCCGCTCTCCGACGACACCGAGCCCAGGACCGAGATCCCCATATCGCGTCGCGCCTGGGAGTGCCAATCTTCACGCCGGAGCTACACGGACACGCCGTGTGGGAGGTCGTCGTCTACGTCTCCGGTGCTCAAGCCTCGCCGCGCCATCACCGGACTTCGCGAAGCAATCTCCGCCGTCCGATCCGGATCCGACCGCTGAGGTTCGCCCACGTATTTCCTTTACTGTTCAACCCTAGATCCGTTAGCGACCATTAGATCTAGATCGAACGGTCCGAATCAACCGTATAGTCTTGAACGTGAAGTCTAGATCCACCGGGCCGTTGATTTTCAAATCAACGGACGAGATTGTGCCACGCGTAATACTTAAGCCACGCCACGCTGCGTGATCGCGTGTCTCGACACGCCGGGCCCGCGTGTCGGCCGGACAACCGAACCGCACCATGGCGCCACCGCCGACGCCACGGTGGGGCCCGCATGTCGGCCGAGTAGACCGCAAGGGTTAATTGCGCGTGACAGCGACGGTGGGGCCCACATGTCGATCTCACGTGGCCGTGGACCGGTCCACGGTAGACCCGAGCCGGCGTGGACCGAGTCCATGGACTACCGACGCCACCAACCAATCGAGAGGCTGCCACGTGTCCATGCCGACGCAATAATTAATTTCGAAAAGAAAATGATTTATTAATTCGAATTAATGATTTGATTTTGTTTCAAACTTCAAACGCTTATAACTTTTATGCTTCAACTCCGATTTGAGTGATTCAAATTTCTAAATTTGTATAAAAATGAGATCTACCTAAATATGAATTTTATTTAATTTTTGGACTAAAGTTTTTCTCTGCAAAATTATTTAATTGATTATTTAAACTTTAAATAATCATAACTTTTGCGTCTTAACTCCAAATTTGACGATTCCAGTTTCTAAAAATTCATAAAATTATGTTCTCTCTGTTTATGGATTTTATTTGGGTGTTTGGACACTTTTTGCCTATTGTTTATTTGTGTATTTGCTATTTGCACGCTTTACGAGTAGACGTTGAAGTGCCAGAAGGATTCGAAGGAGAAGTATTAACTCAGGATCCAACTCAAGACCAAGAACAAGTACTTTTTGAAGGCAAGTTGTGCTTTGACCATGTTGATCCTATTTCGAAATCTATTTTGATTTAAACTATTGCATGCTAGTTCAATTAGAAAAATACTTTGTTTAAACATGGGGTTAGATAAGTACCAATTTCTTTGTATGACACCTTGATTATTTAAGTATGTGCCATGACCCTTGTCACCTTAGTTGTGGATTACTAGTTGGACATTATTAAATTGCCAACATGGGTTTACACCGTTGTAGTATACTGCTTAGACCTGCTACGTGCTCATGACATGATTTTGGATGATCAAATGTTAATATTGACTTAATGATATATTGAACCTGTTTTGGAAAAGTATCATGTGATGTTGATGGCACGTGGTGCATGGTAATCAAGCGGGGTTTGATAAATTTCGGCCAACGGGCATGTGGTAAGAGTAATCAAGTGGGCCAGTTGTGGCGTTGGGAATGTTGATTTGGTTCTTCGGGTAGTCTTGCCCTGGTCACCCTAAGGACTTAACCTTGCAAGCCTTTGAACTGGGTCTATCGTGCAACCACATGTCTGTAATGGGACGGACCTAGTTGACTAAGTTGCTAATAACGTACCTGTGGGACCTCAGGAGGTCAACTACACCCTTTGTGTAAGTTGTACGGGGGAGCGTACCGGGGCTGAGGCCAGGTACCCATCTAACGGTTGATTGGCCTAGACTTCGCCTTAGCTTAGAGGTTTCCGAAAGACTTTGTTACGGGAACTCGCCTTTGTGGTGTTTGACTGTATCTTGTGGGTAAAGTGCATAACCTCTGCAGAGTTTAGAATCTATTCGAATAACCGTGTCCGCGGTATTGGACATCGCTCGGGAATTACAGTCAAGGGTTAGATTTTCCTAAAAATAACTTTGGTTTGAAAGGTTGGGTTGGACTAACAATGAAGTTGATGGAAATGTGGATTAGGATGGGAAAGATGTTTATTAAATTCCTTGAAAAGTTATTTATACTTTACTTGTTTCTACTGCTTTCGAATCTACTTATATTACTTTTCAAATGCTTTATTTCTTGCAAATATACCTTGAGCTATTCCTTTGTACCAAGCCATGCATATAGTATATTAGCTTGCATTCTCATGCATGACTTCTGAGTACCAAGTACTCACCCTTGCCACAATACAACACCGTTGAAGAGGAGATCGCACAAGCTTTGGAGGAGGAGCTCCAAGAGGATCCGTCTACTTAGGAAGCGAGCCGGTCACTGCCTGTGGTATACTGGATGGCGCCACGGAGTTATTTAATTTTCCGCTGCTATTATTTTTCTCTGAATAAGTTTCGCCTTGCGAGGCATATATTTGTAATTTGACCATAAGGTCAAGTAACCAGTTTGACTATTTAAATAAAGTACTTCATTGGTATCAAGTGGTATGATTGTGATATTTACCGATGTTAAGACTGTGTGCACTAGCGCGTTCCTGGACTAGTGCTGAATACACAGAGGGTCCGGATTTGCAAATTCGGGGTCCCGACAGCTGCACTGGGTTCTTAGCAATGTGAATGGCAGACGTGTTATTACAAAAAAGTGGAACACACACTGCTGCTAACCTGTAGTCCCGTAAGGTCGATCTCATCTAGAGTACCTGACCATAGCAACTGGCTGCAGCAATGTATGTAGCCTCAGCGGTGGACTGTGCCACTCTAGACTTCTTCGTAAATGCCTAAGAGACAAGAGAAGTGCTAATGAATTGGCAAGTACCAGATGTGCTCTTCCTATCTATTCTACAGCCAACAAAGTTTGCTTCTGAAAAGGCTCTAAGGAATAGACTAGAGGAAGAAGAGTACCAGATACCGTAGTCAATGGTAGCTCAAAGGTACTTGAAGATGCGCTTCACCACCTGGCGGTGAGATACATGAGGAGAAGCCTAAATTCTAGCACAAAGACATAATGAGAAATGTATGTCAGGTCTCGAAGCAATGAGATAGAACAGGGAGCCAATCATGCTCTGAAACTCCTTCTAATCAACTGGCTCACCATCCTCATCAAGCTCGAGGATAGCAATGGTGGCCATAGGAGTCATGATTGGCTTCCCGTCAGACATATCGAAGCATCTCAAGAGGTCTCGAGTGTACTTGCCTTGATGCAAGAATGTACCCTCCCAAGTCTGCTTGATCTAGAAGCTAAGGAAGTAGCTCAACTCGCTCATCATGCTCACCTCGAACTCAGTACTCATCACATCTGAGAATTGAGTAATGAGCGAATGTGAGAAGCCTCCAAAGATGATGTCATCGACATAGATTTGGACAAGGAGAAAGTCTGAATCAGAATGTCTGACTAATAGAGTCTTGTCCACTTGACCCATATGAAAACCATGACTCAAGAGGTAGGACTTAAGCCTTTCATAATAAGCTCGTGGAGCTTGCTTAAGTCCATACAAAGCTTTGCAAAGCTTGAATACATGGTTAGGGTACTTGGGGTTCTCAAATCCTAAAGGTTGTCTAACATAAACCTCTTCCTCAATGAAATCATTGAGGAATGCAGTCATGACTTCCATTTGATAAAGCTTGATGCCCTTGGATGCCGCGAATGCGAGCAGGATCATGATGGCCTCTAGTCTAGCTACAGGGGCAAAGGTCTCCTCGAAGTCAAGATCCTCGACCTGAGTGAAACCCTGAGCGACTAGCCTAGCATTGTTTCAAACTACAACCCCATCCTCACTCTGCTTGTTTTTGAACACCCACTTGGTCCCGATGATGTTGTAACCAGAAGGGGGCTCGACAAGCTGCCAAACTTTGTTCCTCTCAAAGTTTTTTGAGTTCCTCATGCATGGTATTAATCCAAAATCGGATAATGCGTGAGAAATATCCTTTGGCTCAAAAGAGGCAACAAAGGCAGAGTAAAGGCAGAAAGTGGACAAACCTAACTTAGAGCGAGGAACTCGTTCAAACAGATCTCTGATTATCTGATCAGGTGGATGAGCCTACTGAATGTGGCAAGGAGGTCCAGAAGCAGAAGTAGCCTCTACTCCTCTCGCGGGAGAAGTAGGAGCAGAGCCATTAGCTGTTGAAGAGTCTAAGGGTAAGGGCTGATCTCCCTGAGGTGCAGAAATGGAGACTGGAGGCACCACAGGGGCAGGAATGGAGACTGGATTAGGCAAAATGCCTTCATCTCCATCATCCTCATCCTCTACAAAGATAGAATAGAAAAGATGAGAAGAGCCTGAAATGTCTGGCCGGGGACTTGGACTAGCCTCATCGAAGGTCACCTCACAAGTCTCTATTACCCTACCCAAATCTACAGCTCAAATCCTATAGCTACAGGAAGAAGTGGAGTAATCTAGAAAGATCCCATCAACATAATGTGACTCAAAATTATCTAGGTTCCCAGACTTCAAGAAGAAACACTTGCAACTAAAAAAGCAAAAAATGAGAAACACTGGGCTTTCGCCCATATCTCTACTCAGAAGTGTGGTGCAAGTGTGCCCTAACAAAAACTATGTTGGCAACATGGCATGCCGTAGCTACAGCTTCAATCCAAAACTTTTTAGAAGTATTGCACTCATCTAGCATCGTCCTGGCCATCTCTACTAGGGTCCTTTTCTTCCTCTCCACTACGCCATTCTGCTGAGAGACGTATGGAGAAGAGAACTGATGCTCAACGCCTAACTGCTCATAGAAACTACTAAAGTAGGAGTTCATGAACTCTGTGCCATTATCACTACGGATCACTCGTAAGGCACCTGGGAGCTCAATGGACAGCCTACAGATCAAACCCCTAAAAAGAGAAAAAGATATCCTTCGAGGCCATGAAGAATACCCAAGAATATCTTGAAAAATCACCGACTATGACAAGAATGTACCACTTTCCTCCCGCTGACTGCGCTCTAGCTGGACCAACAGTGTCCATGTGCAAGAGCTGTCCTGGTCCATCAGTCATCACTCGGGTGACTGGGAGATGAGAAGCAGCAACCAGCTTACCATGTCGGCAAGGAGAACATACAACATCTTTGACCATCTTGAGTTTGGGCAAACCACGAATGAGATCATGGCTGCTAACTCAGGTCAAATGATTAAAGCCTATGGACCAAGTCTCCTAAACCAGAAGGAGAGATCACGGGACTCTAAAGCAATCAAACAATAGAGAGAGTCTCCAGAAGAAGCAGAAAAATCAGCAAAAAAGACTCTCCTAAATCTAGAAATCCCGCAAACTAACTCCCATGAAGAATCGAGGATCCTATAGGCACTACTTTTAAAGCTTACCTCGAAACCGTCATCGATAAGCTGAGAGAAAGAAAGCAAATTATACTGCAGCTTACTAACTAAGGCAATGTCCTTAAGAATTAAATGATCATTAATGCATACAATACCTTTAGCGATGACTCTACCTGACGAACCATCCCCAAAAGTGATTGACTCATCATTGGAAGCTCAGACTAGGGAAGAAAACCAGCGGGAGTCTCTGGTCATATGATGAGAATAGCCGTAATCTACAATCCAAACCTCCCCCTTCCTTGTCCTATGAACTTGAATCAAAGAGAGTGAGATGTAGATGACTCAGAACCAGGACAGATCAAAGCAGATCTGTAACACCCCAAAATTTTTCTTTTCTTAAATTCATGTGTGATTGGCACTTTGGTGAATTTTTGGAATTTTCTGGAATTTATTTGGATTTATTTGGAATTTATTTGAATTTATTCCATTTTGAAATAATTGAAGAAATTAATTTTGCAAATAAAATGTTGTTGGAAATATTTTATTTGAGTCCAAAATGATCCAAAGTATTTTCCAGAATTTTTCTGGAATTTTTCTGAGTCATTTGCTATTTTTAATGAATTAAATGAATTACTGGGAATTATTTTAAATATTAAATCGCTGGAAATCCAAACCGAGTCGGTTACTGTTCATCCGACCGAACCCGAGTCGGACTCGAGTCCGACCCGAGCCACGTGACTCGATCAAACCAGCTCAAAACCCTAATCAATCCCAACCGTTGGATCAAGATCTAACGGCTGAGATTCGCCCGTACCGGTTCGAGCCGTATCCGGCCCGGATCCGATCGCGCCCGTGCGATCGTGGCCGTTGATCGTGCCACGTGGACGGCTGTGCGTCGTCGTCTCCGCCGAGACCGAGCCGGACTCCGCCGCCGCGCCCGCCGCCGTGGGAAACTAGGTTTCCGTGTCCCGCGCGGACGCCGAGGCTATTTAAAGCGTGAGACGTCCCCCGAGGTTGCCCTCATCCTTGTGCACCCGTTCCCCCGAGCCATCTCACCTGAGCCGCCGCCAGTTGCCCGTGCGAGCTCGCCGTAGTTGGAGGAAGTGACCGCCGCGGTTTTTGCTTGATTCCGCCGCCGTCCGTCGTCTTCCGCCGAGAAGGAGCCCAGATCCGGAACCACCGTGACGAGACGCACCCGAAGGAAGGATTCATCTCGCCGAGCAACCTCAAACGCCGTCGGGCTCGTCATCGTTCTCGTCTCCGGTGCCCAAGCCTCGCCGCACCATCGCCGGACTTCGCGAGCTCGGTGAACCGTCGGATCTAGATCGGACGGTTGAGGTGAGTTCACGTGTCCCCAACCCGATTGGATCTGGACCGTTGGATCAAGATCCAACGGTTCACAATTGCCACGTGACGGAGTAGTGTTATTATAGGATTGGATCTGGACCGTCCGATCTAAATCGAACGGCCCACGATCAACGAGTAGTTTCAACGTGTTAACCCTGGATCTAATCCGCGCCGTTGATTTTCAAACCAACGGCCGTGATTGCGCCACGTGTCGGGAAGTTGGACCGACGCGTCGGGCCGCCCACGCACGCAGCGCAGGGACGCTGACACGCGGGGCCCGCGTGTCAGAGGGCCCGCATGTCAGCGGCTGTCCCAGCCGAGCGCTGACGTCACCCATGACGTCACAGTGGGTCCCACATGTCAGTCTCACGTGGAGTCGTGGACCGAGTCCACGGTGGACCCAAGCCGAGCGTGGACCGAGCCCATGAGCCGGCTGACGTCAGCCAGCCAATCAGGAGCTGACACGTGTCCATGCTGACGCAATAATTAATTTCCGAAAAAGAAAATGATTTATTAATTCGAAATAATGATTTCAAATTTAGATTCAAACTTCAAACGCTTATAACTTTTGCGTTTCAACTCCGATTTGAGTGATTCAAATTTCTAAATTTGTATAAAATTGAGATCTACCTAAGTATGAATTTTATTTAATTTTTGGACTAAAGTTTTTCTCTGCAAAATTATTTAATTGATTATTTAAACTTTAAATAATCATAACTTTTGCGTTTCAACTCCGATTTGAACGATTCCAGTTCCTAAAAATCCAAAAAATTATGTTCTCTCTGTTTATGGATTTTATTTGGAGTTTTGGGATGTTTTTGCCTAGTGTTTATTTGTGTATTTGCTATTTGCACGCTTTACGAGTAGACGTTGAAGTGCCGGAAGGATTCGAAGGAGAAGTATTGGCTCAGGATTCAACTCAAGACCAAGAGCAAGTACTTTTTGAAGGCAAGTTGTGCTTTGACCATGTTGATCCTATTTCGAAAATCTATTTTGATTTAAACTATTGCATGCTAGTTCAAGTAAGAAAAATACTTTGTTTAAACATGGGGATTAGATAAATACCAATTTACTGTATGACACCTTGATTATCTAAGTATGTGCCATGATCCCTTGTCACCCTAGTTGTGGATTACTAGTTGGACATTATTAAATCGCCAACATGGGTTTAGACCGTTGTAGTACCTTTGCTTAGACACTGCTCGTGCTCATAACATGATTTTGGACAATCAAATGTTAATATTGACTTAATGATATATTGAACCTGTTTTGGAAAGGTATCATGTGATGTTGATGGCACGTGGTGCATGGTAATCAAGCGGGGTTTGATAAACGATTTTCGGCCAGGGCATGTGGCAAGAGTAATCAGTGGGCGATTGTGGCGTTGGGAATGTTGATTTGGTTCTTGGGTAGTCTTGCCTGGTCACTCTAAGGACTTAACCTTGCAATACTTTGAACTGTGTCATACTTGCATCCACATGGGTGGAATGGGACGGCCCTAGTTGACTTAGTCGCTAAGGTCTCACTTGTGGAGCCTCAGGGTGTCAATTACACCGTTTGTGTGATTGTACGGGGGAGCGTATCGTGGCTGTGGCCAGATACCCATCTAACGGTGTGTTGGTCCCATACTTCGCCTTGGCTAAGGGAAGGGATGGTGTAGAGCACGAACAGGAGAGGACCACCTGTGTTGTTTGAGGCTTAGAAAGGCTTTATTCTGAGGAACTCGCCTTTGTGGTGTTTATTTGTATCTTGTGGGTAAAGTGCATAACCTCTGCAGAGTGTAGAATCTATTTAAATAGCCAGGAGTCCACGATCGACAATGCTCGGGAATTACAGTCAAGGGTTAGATTTTCTGAAAATAACTTGGATTTGAAAAGTTGGGTTGGCTTAATAATGAAGATGATGGAAATATGGTTTAGGATGGGGAAAATGTTTATTAAATTTCTTGAAAAGATATTTATGCTTTACTTATTTCTACTGCTTTCGAATCTACTCATATTACTTTTCAAATGCTGTTTACTGCAAAAATACCTTGTGCTATTCCTTTGTACCAAGCCATGCATATAGTATATTAGCTTTGCATGCATTGCATGACTTGCCGAGTACCAAGTACTCACCCTTGCCTCAACACAATATCAGTTGAAGAGGAGATTACGCTTGACTTTGGAGGAGGAACTCCAAGAAAATCCGTCTACCTAGGGAAGCGAGCCGGTCGGTTGCTGTGGTATCTTGGATGGCGCCACGAAGTTTATTTGATTTTCATTGCTATTATTTCTCTTTTAATAAGTTTCGCCTTGCGAGGCATACATTTGTAACTTGACCATAAGGTCAAGTAACGATTAGTTATTTAAATAAAGTACTTTGATAATATCGAATGGTATGATTGTGATATTTACCAATGTTAAGGCGTGTGCACTAGCTGCGTTCTGGACTAGTCTTTGAATACCTGAGGGTCCGGATTTGCAAATTCGGGGTCCCGACAGAGGTGGTATCAGAGCCATACTTGACTGTAGGCTCAACCCTAGCTAGAATGGTCGTAGTGAGGATAAAACCTATTTTCTAAAGCTAAAAATTTGTCAAGATAAGAAATGACCTCTCGACTTACCCCTTCTCTCTTTTCTTGTCTCTTGCTGAAATTTTCCCTTACCTTGTCACAATTTAAAAATTCCGAGTTCTTACGTAAAGCACTCTTGTGACAGATGGAGGTTTTCGATGAGTGAGCATAGGTTCTATAGTGAGACTCCTTCGCGAGTCGAGTCATAGAATAAAGAGTCACCCTTTAGGCGTTAGACTCCAAAATTAGTTCGATTTGGATTTGCTTTGTTTCTCGAGTGTGCAGTATGTGTTGCAAGGCCCTTAGGCATTATGTGACCATACCAAGTTATTAATAATAAAGTTGGACCTTAAGGCTACACCTTTCGCCCGAATAGGTTCCATATTACTTGTCTATTCTTGTTTCCCTCTCATCTCTAAACCTAGAGCAAATCGGCCAGATGGTGAACACCCGCGGAAACTTTGGAAGCAATGGAAGTGGTTCTCGTTGAAAAACCCCAATGATGGAGCACCAAAGACCGCCACCGGATATGCAGAATTTGGAGCTTTTCTTGCTGCCTAGACTCAGTTGATGCATGCTATGATGCAACAAATGCAGCACGTCCTTTGCTCAGGCCACACCAATCAAGTTAATCGGGGACCACGCGAGAATACAAGACTATCGAGTTCATGAGGACTCACCCACCCACTTTCTGCACGGGAATGCCAATCCATTGGAGGCCGATGATTGGTTAAGATCAATCGAGAGGAAGCTACACATAGCTCAATGCATAGGAAATGAGAAGGTACTCTACGCTTCTCATCGGTTGGAAGGACAGGCTTGAATGGTGGGAAAACTTACATGCCACGCAGAGAACCCTCAAGATATCACACAGGAAGAGTTCACGTTTGCATTCCGGCGATATCACGTGCCTGAAGGAATCATGGACCTTAAGAAGGAGGAGTTCAGAGCATGAAGCAAGGTAATCACCCGATGGCCGACTACCTGAACAAGTTCACACACCTAGCACGCTACGCACCTGAGGATGTAGCGACAGATAAATCCAGACAGTCTCGTTTTATGAAGGGACTTAACTCGGGATTGCAAGTAGGGTTGATCGCCCACACCTTTCCAGATTTCCAAGAGTTGGTGAATAAGGCGCTTATTCTTGAGGACAAGCGCAAGGAACTGGATGAGAACGAGAAGCGCAGGATGCAACTGCAAGGATCACGCCAGAAACGCATAGCGGCGCTGAGAGTTGCACCAAATCAATTCTTGATTCCAACCACGAGTGCAACAAGGACACCATCCCCAAAGCACCAAGACCTGTCAATCAAAACTACGAGACCCAGCCCCGCTAGAACGCTACCTCAAAGCGGTCGGCCAGGAGCAATGAGACGGCTGCTACAAGCTGAACGAGCCAGGACACTTTGCCAACAGCTTGTCCAAAGAAGACAGCAGGAGTGACCCGATTCGCTTCAACCTAGGAACCACCCAGCTAGGGCGCCAAAGGCCAGGAGCCACACCCTGCAGGCCGTGGTGAGAGGCCGAGTCAACCATGTCACCGCAGATGCACTGCGAGAATGCTACGGACGTCGTCTTGGGTAAGTTACTTGTTAACTCGATACACTGCAACAGTTTTGTTTGACTCTGGAGCTTCGCATTCGTTTGTTTCGCAAGGCTTTGCTACTAGAAATGATTTGAGGATTGCAAAACTTAAGTGCATGCTTCTAGTTCAAACCCACAGTTCCGAACTCGAACGAAAGTAGGATGTTAGGGTGAGAATCTTGATAGGTGGAATAGAGTTCCTAGCAAACCTTATAATTTTGGAGACCCGGACCTTAGAGCGTCATAATGGGAATGGGTGGTTATCCAAGCACAAGGCCGTATTGGATTGTGGACGAAGGACTATCTCGATTGAGAGCCCGTGTGGGAAGAAAGTGGAATTTCAAGCCACTGTAGTTAGAGATGGACAGTTGATGGTCAACAGTACCAAGGCAATCAGCATAGAGGATGTCCGGTAGTGAATGAGTACCCGGATGTCTTTCCCGAAGATCTACAGTATGCCGAGACGAGGACATAGAGTTTGTGATAGAGCTTGTACAGTACAGCACCGATAGCAAAGAGACCCTATCGGATGTCTACCGAGGAGTTGGTAGAGATGAAGAAACAGCTAGAAGAGTTAATGGAGAAAGGATTTATCGACTGAGTTCGCCGTGGGGAGCACCAGTTTTGTTTGTCAAGAAGAAGGGCGGAGTTTCGGGATGTGCATTGACTACCGTGCACTCAATGAAGTCACCGTGAAGAATAAGTATCCGCTACCCAGGATTGATGATTTGTTTGATCGGTTGAGAGGAGCCGGAGTTTTCTCCAAGATTGATGAGATCGGGATACCATCGATTGAAGATCCGATCGTAAGATATTCGAAGACTGCGTTCTCGTCAAGATATGGACATTACGAGTTCTGATTATGTCCTTTGGGCCGACAAATGCGCCAAATTATTTCATGAATATGATGAATAAGGTGTTCATGGAATATTTGGACAAGTTTGTCGTCGTGTTCATAGACGATATCCTAATCTACTCCAAGACAGAGGATGAACATGCCGAACACTTAAGGCGAGTTTTGGAAAAGGCGAGGAACGACAACTTTTCGCCAAGTTCAGCAAGTGTGATTTTTGGAAAGGACAAGGTGGAGTTTCTTGGACATGTAATGACCGCATGAAGGAGTCGCCGTAGATCCAAGCAAAGTAGAAGGCGTGTTACATTGGGAGCGTAGAAGGCGTGACCCAGATTCGGAGTTTCCTTGGAATGGCAGGATACTACCGCCGTTTCATCGAAGGCTTTTCGACAATTGCGAAACCTCTTACGCATGGCTGTTGAAGAAGGAAAAGAAGTTTGCATGGGCGCTTGAGAATGTGAGAAAGGATTTCAGGAGCTGAAGAAGCGATTGACATCAGCACCGGTGTTAGTTCTACCGAACGTTGCTCAAAGCTTCGATATTTATTGTGACGCATCGCGCCAAGGACTTGGATGTGTGCTGATGCAGGATGGAAAGGTCGTCGCTTATGCATCAAGGCAGTTGAGGCCGCATGAGGAAAATTATCCGACACATGACCTAGAGTTAGCTGCCGTAGTGCATGCCTTGAAGATATGGCGTCACTATCTGATTGGAAACAGATGTGAAGTATATACGGATCATAAGAGCCTTAAGTACATATTCACGATCGGATCTGAATATGAGGCAGAGGAGATGGTTAGAGTTGATCAAGGACTATAATGTTGGGATCCATTACCATCCCGGGAAGGCCAACGTAGTAGCCGATGCTCTGAGTCGGAAAAGCCATACCGTGAGTACGTTGCTAGCCACAAGTCAGGATGAGTTATGTGAGGACTTTCAGAGAATGAAGATTGAGGTTGTACCTAGCGGATTCTTGGCCGCATTAGAAGTAAAGCCTACCCTAGAGGATCAGATCCGAGAAGGACAGAAGGATGATGACAAGATCCGTAGGATTAAGTCCAAAATGGAGGAAGGCAAGGCAAAGGATTTCAAGTTGGATGAGCAAGGCACGTTATGGATGAAGGATCGAATTTGTGTGCCTAACAAAAAGGAGTTAAAGCAATCGATTCGGAGGAAGCCCATGACTCAAGTACTCGATTCATCTGGAAGCGCCAAGATGTATCAGGATCTCAAGGAGAGATTCGGTGGCCGAGTATGAAGCGTGAAGTTGCCGAGCATGTTGCATTGTGCGGCGTATGCCAGGAAGAGTCAAGGCAATGCATCGAGAGACCAGCGGGGTTGCTACACGAAAATACCCGAGTGGAAGTGGGAGGAAATCGGAATGGATTTCATTACCGGCTTGTCAAGACTCAAGGAGGTTATGACTCCATATGGGTTATAGTGGATCGCTTGACTAAAGTAGCCCATTTTATCCCCGTGAAGACCACTTACTCGGGAGATAAATTAGCGTAATTGTACATGATCGGATTGTCTGTTTGCACGGAGTGCCAAAGAGGATTGTATCAGACGAGGTACCCAATTTACCTCAAGGTTACGGAATAAGTTGCATGAAGCCATGGGAACCCGTTTGAACTTCAAGATGTACCCTATCATCCACAGACGGATGGACAGACCGAAAGGGTCAACGGTCTGGAGGATATGTTAAGAGCTTGTGCATTGGCTTATGCTACCTCTTGGGATAAGAGTTTGCCGTGATGCCGAGTTCGATTACAACAATAGTTATCAGGCTAGTTTGAGATGTCACCTTTTGAGGCCTTTGTATGGTCGACTCCTGTCGGACGCCATTGAATTGGAATGAGGCCGTGGCGCCGTGTCTTTGGGCCTGATATTCTTCAAGAGGTCAAGAGCGGATCGCTATGATTAGGGAAAGGTTGAAGATAGCCCAATCTCGACGGAAGAGTTATCTTGACAATCGTCGCGAGATTTGAGTTTTGAACCAGAAGACTTTGTTTACCTCAGAGTTACGCCTCTCAGGGGAGTTAAGAGGTTCCATGCCAAAGGGAAACTTGCACCCCGTTATGTTGGACCATTTAAGATTTTGAGTCGCAGAGGTGAAGTTGCTTATCACCGGAGTTGCCCGCGATCGTTGGCGAGTGCATGACGTATTTCATGTGTCCCAGTTGAAGAAGTGTCTCCGAGTTCCTGAGGAACAGACACCGCTAGAGTCAATTGAGTTGCAAGAGGATTTGACTTATAAGGAGCATCCCGTGAAGATTTTAGACACAATGGATCGAGAAACTAGAAACAAGTCAACCCGCTTTTGTAGAGTTCGATTGGAGCAACCATGAAGAAAGCGAAGCGACTTGGGAGCCTTGAAGAGGATTTGAAGAAAGAGTTTCCAAACCTATTCCTTTAGTAAGCCCTGAATCTCGGGGACGAGATTCTATTAAGGGGGGGAGGTTTGTAACACCCCAAAATTTTTCTTTTCTTAAATTCATGTGTGATTGGCACTTTGGTGAATTTTTGGAATTTTCTGGAATTTATTTGGATTTATTTGGAATTTATTTGAATTTATTCCATTTTGAAATAATTGAAGAAATTAATTTTGCAAATAAAATGTTGTTGGAAATATTTTATTTGAGTCCAAAATGATCCAAAGTATTTTCCAGAATTTTTCTGGAATTTTTCTAAGTCATTTGCTATTTTTAATGAATTAAATGAATTACTGGGAATTATTTTAAATATTAAATCGCTGGAAATCCAAACCGAGTCGGTTACTGTTCATCCGACCAAACCCGAGTCGGACTCGAGTCCGACCCGAGCCACGTGACTCGATCAAACCAGCTCAAAACCTAATCAATCCCAACCGTTGGATCAAGATCTAATCTACCGAGATTCGCCTGCATCGGATTCGAGCCGTATCGGCCCGGATCCGATCGCGCCCGTCGCGATCGTGGCCTGTTGATCGTGCCGCGTGGGCGGTAGGCGTCGTCGTCTCCGCCGAGACCGGCCGGACTCATTGCCGCGCTACGCCGTGGGAAACTAGGTTTCCGTGTCCCGCATGACGCCGAGGCTATTTAAAGCGTGAGACGTCCCGAGGTTGCCCTCATCCTTGTGCACCCGTTCTCGAGCCATCTCACCGAGCGCGCTTGATTGCCGTGCGAGCTCGGGCCGTAGTTGGAGGAAGTGACCGCCGCGTTTTTGCTTGATTCCGCCGCCGTCAGTCGTCTTCCGCCGAAGGAGCCCAGATCCGGAACCACCGTGACGAGACGCACGAAGGAAGGATTCATCTCGCCGAGCAACCCAAACGCCGTCGGACTCGTCATCGTTCGTCTCCGGTGCCCAAGCCTCGCCGCACCATCGCGGACTTCGAGCTCGGTGGAACCGTCGGATCTAGATCGGACGGTTGAGGTGAGTTCACGTGTCCCCAACCCGATTGGATGCGGACCGTTGGATCAAGATCCAACGGTTCACAATTGCCACGCGTGCGAGTAGTGTTATTATAGGATTGGATCTGGACCGTCCGATCTAAATCGAGCGGCCCACGATCAACGAGTAGTTTCAACGTGTTAACCCTGGATCTAATCCGCGCGGTTGATTTTCAAACCAACGGCGTGATTGCGCCACGTGTCGGGAAGTTGGACCGACGCTGTCAAGATCGGCCCACGCACGCGTCGCGTGTGGCCCGACACGGGCCCGCAGCGTGTCGAGGGCCCGCATGTCGCTGGCTATCGGTAAGCCGGCGTCACCCATGACGTCACAGTGGGTCCCACATGTCAGTCTCACGTGGAGTCGTGGACCGAGTCCACGGTGGACCCAAGCCGAGCGTGGACCGAGCCCATGAGCGGTGGCGTCGGCCAGCCAATCAGGAGGCGACACGTGTCCATGCTGACGCAATAATTAATTTCCGAAAAAGAAAATGATTTATTAATTCGAAATAATGATTTCAAATTTAGATTCAAACTTCAAACGCTTATAACTTTTGCGTTTCAACTCCGATTTGAGTGATTCAAATTTCTAAATTTGTATAAAATTGAGATCTACCTAAGTATGAATTTTATTTAATTTTTGGACTAAAGTTTTTCTCTGCAAAATTATTTAATTGATTATTTAAACTTTAAATAATCATAACTTTTGCGTTTCAACTCCGATTTGAACGATTCCAGTTCCTAAAAATCCAAAAAATTATGTTCTCTCTGTTTATGGATTTTATTTGGAGTTTTGGGATGTTTTTGCCTAGTGTTTATTTGTGTATTTGCTATTTGCACGCTTTACGAGTAGACGTTGAAGTGCCGGAAGGATTCGAAGGAGAAGTATTGGCTCAGGATTCAACTCAAGACCAAGAGCAAGTACTTTTTGAAGGCAAGTTGTGCTTTGACCATGTTGATCCTATTTCGAAAATCTATTTTGATTTAAACTATTGCATGCTAGTTCAAGTAAGAAAAATACTTTGTTTAAACATGGGGATTAGATAAATACCAATTTACTGTATGACACCTTGATTATCTAAGTATGTGCCATGATCCCTTGTCACCCTAGTTGTGGATTACTAGTTGGACATTATTAAATCGCCAACATGGGTTTAGACCGTTGTAGTACCTTTGCTTAGACACACTACGTGCTCATAACATGATTTTGGACAATCAAATGTTAATATTGACTTAATGATATATTGAACCTGTTTTGGAAAGGTATCATGTGATGTTGATGGCACGTGGTGCATGGTAATCAACTGGGGTTTGATAAACGATTTTCGGCCGGGGCATGTGGCAAGAGTAATCAGTGGGCCGGTTGTGGCGTTGGGAATGTTGATTTGGTTCTTCGGGTAGTCTTGCCCTGGTCACTCTAAGGACTTAACCTTGCAAGCCTTTGAACTGGGTCATACTTGCAACCACATGGCTGGAATGGGACGGCCCTAGTTGACTAAGTCGCTAAGGACTCACTTGTGGAGCCTCAGGGTGTCAATTACACCGTTTGTGTGATTGTGCGGGAGGCGTATCGTGGTCGTGGCGAGATACCCATCTAACGGTGTGTTGGTCCCATACTTCGCCTTGGCTAAGGGAAGGGATGGTGTAGAGCACGAACCGGAGAGGACCACCTGTGTTGTTTGAGGCTTCCAAAGGCTTTATTACTGAACTCGCCTTTGTGGTGTTTGACTGTATCTTGTGGGTAAAGTGCATAACCTCTGCAGAGTGTAGAATCTATTTAAATAGCCGAGTCCACGATCGACAATGCTCGGGAATTACTGATCAAGGGTTAGATTTTACAAAATAACTTGGATTTGAAAAGTTGGGTTGGCTTAATAATGAAGATGATGGAAATATGGTTTAGGATGGGAAAATGTTTATTAAATTTCTTGAAAAGATATTTATGCTTTACTTATTTCTACCGCTTTGAATCTACTCATATTACTTTTCAAATGCTGTTTCTTTATAAAAATACCTTGTGCTATTCCTTTGTACCAAGCCATGCATATAGTATATTAGCTTTGCGTGCATTGCATGACTTCTTTGAGTACCAAGTACTCACCCTTGCCTCAACACAATATCAGTTGAAGAGGAGATTACGCCACTTTGGAGGAGGAACTCCAAGAAAATCCGTCTACCTAGGGAAGCGAGCCCGATCAGTTGCTGTGGTATCTTGGATGGCGCCACTAAGTTTATTTGATTTTCATTGCTATTATTTCTCTTTTAATAAGTTTCGCCTTATGTAGGCATACATTTGTAACTTGACCATAAGGTCAAGTAACCAGTTTGGTTATTTAAATAAAGTACTTTGATAATATCGAATGGTATGATTGTGATATTTACCAATGTTAAGACTGTGTGCACTAGCGCGTTCCTGGACTAGTGCTGAATACACAGAGGGTCCGGATTTGCAAATTCGGGGTCCCGACAAGATCTATGAACCTAAAACTGAGTCACCAGAGCAAAAGAACCATCCAACGGAGCAAATGAATGCAATATAGCGCCTCTCCATGACACGACTCTCACTAAGTCCGAAACCGCTCCTGTAGGACATCTAGGAGCAGATGCTGGACTGGTCCACCGGCGTGCAAAGGCTGGACCATCACAATGCTGCTGCCTAGACCTCCTACTGAAGGAAGCAAACTCATACCGCTGATATGTACCTCGATGGGAAGAACGAGGAATATCATGAGGACGGTGAAAAGAATGACTCGTGATAGCTTCGGGATGAAAACCAGAGGTAGAAGCCTGAAAACCAAACCCCATACGCTGTCCAAGAACAGGAGACTCTCTAACTGTGACACCTCGGAGTGTCGTATCCTTAATTATTGAACATGATAAGGTTAAATACATTATGAGATGTGGAAATAAGGTTAAAACCATAGGAATTGGAGGTTAATAGCTTTTTCGGGCCGTTTCCGGGCCGTTTTCGGGGTTTTGGGCCTCCCGGGGGAGTTTTGGGCCTTGGTGGGCTTTGGAGGGATTGAGAGGGACTCTTATTGGACTAGGGCAGGGTGTGGGGGCTGTTAAAAGGGGCTTCCCCTGCCCCCCTTGCGCCCCCACCTCAGCCCCTTGCGCCACCTCCACCTCTCCTCCCTCTTCCCCCCCTAAGCCCTAGCCGCCACCCCCTCCCCAAACCGTGCGCCCCCCACCCCGTCCGCCACCACCCCCCCCCCCCATGCGGCCCGGGGGTGGCCGCCCCACCCTGCACCCGTGGAGCCACCCCGTGGAGCGAGGAGCGGGGAGCGAGGAGCGAGGAGCGAGGAACGTGGAGCGAGGAGCGATTCGCGAGGAGATCCGCGGAGATTGATTGGAGTTTTGTGCTTCGGGCAAAGGTATGAACATGGGGATCCTTGAAAGTGATCTAGGTTCTGTTATTAGGGTGTTTATCAAGTTTTTAGATCAATTGGAGGCGCTGGATTGAAGTAATTTGGGTTAGATCTAAACTTGTCCACGTTTCTGTTTTCGGGCAGATTGAGCAGTCGAGTTAGGGTTCGAGTTCTCGTCAATTTAGATTTCGAATATGACCGTACGGACTTCTAGGAAGTTGTAGATAATTTAATTATCTTTCCGTGGACGTAAAGCACGTTAAATTCCGATCAGCCGTTTGAAAGTTATGGCTGTTTTACCGAGCGTGTTAAAATCTGTAACGTAATTGGAACACATCTCGGTAATCTGTAGATTAAACAACTTTAGAGGCCGAATCAGACTTTCCTTATACCTAGAGAAAGTTGGGAAATTTCCTAAGCTACGCGAGGATGTACTCATTTAATTGATTCGGAGTCCCAGAACTCAAGTTATGCCTTTTGCAAGGCTGCTGTCCCGCCGGGACAGAACCTCTGTTTTTAGGTTTCGCGAGTAGTTGGCAATGTCGGGTTAGATGGGGGTTTGCGTACTGTTTTGTGGTTGTGATTGTGAGTGTGTGGCATGTATGTGCAGGTGGTGTGCCCCCGGGAGTACCCCCATTCTCTCGCCAATTCGTCGCCCGAGGTTAAAGGCAAGTGTGTTGTGATGGATAGCGAGTTGTAGGTTGCATGTTGAGATTAGATGGAATTGTTTACATGATATATGTCCACTTGCCATGTGTTAATGAATGATATGATATGATGAGCATGTTTAACATATTATGATGCCATGTGTTAATATGTGAATTGAATATGATAATTGGCATGGTTGCATGCATGTCATGAGATAGGGCGAGGGCGGTGAGAAAGTCTTAACTAGTCCGGCAAGGTCGGTGAGAAAGTTATGACTAATCCGGAACGCCATTGAGTAAGTCCTATGTCGTGATTCCATCCACGTGGTGTTTGGAAGCGAGTAGGCACCCTCCATCTTCGGGATGGCAGGGAGGAAAGGGTGCACACCGACGGGTGTGTACTCCACCATACCGGTATGAGGTTCCAGAGGGTCAGGAGCATTGCATCATCGCATACAAATTGATGATGATATTGATAAGTAATCATGAATGAGATGATATACATGATGGAAGATGTTATTGCCATGTTGTTATGCTTGTTGTCCATTGCAGTATGCTTGCTGAGTTTTCGAACTCACGCTTGTGTTTTATGTTGTTTTTAGGTACTTGAGATCGGCATGCGGGAAAGGGGAATAGTCACACGCTCACACGTTGCTCCACCTTAATGTTTCCCCAAGTCAATTCATTTAGTTTGATAATGAATTGCGTGTGATGGTCTTTAAGTTAAGATTTAGCTTGGTTAATGAGAGTTCTTTTATTCGTTTGGCACTTGGAACTTTAAGTGCTTAATGTTAGTCTTTGATTGTCGTTAAGACTCTATTTATTGCTGCTTTAGATGCTTCTCTTAATGCCGTATAATGCTATATTGTAGTTGCTCCTTGAATTCATGATAAAACAAAGGAGGTGCTGCCGAAATCTCGGTTTTTTAGCCTTTGCGCCTTTGCTGGAATTTCATGTTAAATATGGTATTTAGTTATTGTTTAGCTTATGTTTGGTAGCATTCGGGCATATTAAATGCCGGGGTGTTACACTAACATGTCTATCCTGTCTAGAAGTAGTGTGTGCCTTAGGAGTACTCAGAGTCTAGGGATGACCCTGAATACACCTAAGGGCACGAACACGCTCACATCGAGTGATCTTGGCGTATCTGAAACAGAACTCAGCAAGATGTCGATCCTTTTGATAGAAGGTGCAAGTATACTTCGCCTTAGAGGCTGAAGTAGTAGGTGGTGCCACCTTCTCGTCAGAGATCCCGTGGACCATACTAGCTGACCTAAAAATAGTGGTGCTCGTCTATGGAGCAACCACAATCTCTCCACTCTTGGAGGCTCGCACAACTGTAGGCGGATGCGCCCGTGCGTGCTGCAAGTGGTCAAACCCTAGACCATAATTGAATCTGCTAATTTTGGATTGGCCTAAGATGAGATTAGGCTTCTATTTGCCTCCAACAAATTTCTCAAGAGTGCTCATAAGATACTAACACTCCCAGAAAAATGAGGCGCATGAAGAATAGTGGGATGGAGTAGAAGGAGAAGAGCTAGGAGAGGAAGAATGAACGACACGTGCATATCTCTCCTCATGCACGGCCACCTCAATATTGAGGGCCTCACAAGAAATGCAGGGGCATTTCTAATCCTGGAAACCTGGGCTTCTAATTTCTTCCTAAGCTCGACATGGATTTTATCCACATCCTCCTTAACCCCAACACACAGCAAGCAACCATTTTGTGACTTAGCTAATAAGTCCTTAGCAAGTTCAACACACTTGACATTTAAAGCATCATTGTCAATTTTTTATTTCCTACAGCCCTCACATGAGCTGACTGGCTCCATAGAAGCATGTGATTCAAGCTCATCATTTCTAGTAGAAACTTCATAAGGTGTGAGCTCATGGCATCTATTGCAGCAAGCAATTTTGGGCAATTTTCACATGAAGCATTTGCGTGAGCATAAAGAAAACTAGCATCTAAAGGAATGGGATCAACGGGTCAGGTGCTAGCATTCTTAGACCTAAGATCATCAAGTTCAAAAAGCACACTATCATGCAAGGTCCTTAGGTTCTTCAACTCCACAAGAAAAGCATCACATAAAGTGCAATCAGTGTCATGGGAGGGAGAAGATCTAAGAGAAGCTAACTCCCGTGACAGACTATCAACCTCCTTCTCTAACTCCAAACACCTTGACTGGGCTTTAGCATAGAATTTGCCTAATTTACAAAAAGCATCATTAAGCTCGTCGTAGGTGGGTACCTCATCGGCGTCACTGTAGAGGTCACTGTCACTGATGCCGTTGGCATCCGCCATGAAGCACATGCCGAAGAAGTCATCGCCACCTTTCTTCTCCTACAGATCATCCTTGCCCTCGTCTCTCCATGTCTCCATGTCGGAGATGTCAATTTCGTCGAGCGCGGCATGCACGCGGTGAAGAGCTTTTTATTCTTCACGAAGTTGCGGTACTTCTTCTTCTCACGCGTCGGCACACAAACTAGAGTCTTCTTGTTGTGATTCTTATCGGTGTAGTTATTCTTGCTCAAACCGTCAAAGTCATTCTTGCCCTTCTCCAGCTTGGGGCAGTTTGCTCGAATGAGGCACTACAACACGTTCCATTTCCTAAGGCGTCTATAAATGCCCTAGAAGCACAATAAATGCCCCCAAAAGTTTTTTTCATGGCGTTTACAAAATGTCAGGGAATATGGCGTCGGGGAAAGTAAACCCCGGTGTTTAGACATACCATGGCATTTGTAAATGTCCCCGTTTTTAGAATTTCCATGGCGTCTACAAACGCCCCTCTAAGGTTTCCACGACGTTTGTAATTGCCCCTGTTTACAGACTTTCTTCGGCGTTTATGAACGCCGCCGTTTCTAGAATTTTCACGGCGTTTATAAACGCCCCTGTTTCTAGACTTTCCACGGCGTTTATAAACGCCCTGTTTGTATAATTTCCAGGGCGTTTATAAATTGATACAGATATGAAGATATGAAGATAATTGATACCATTATTATATAATAAATCGAGACATATGTATTTATTCAAAGGTAAGCCAACGTAAAAACAAAAGGAAAGAAATACTCTGAAAAAAACACATTTGAATTGTGTGTGTATCTATATGAAATAACCATTAGGTGCAAAGGGGCTAGTTCTTTCTTGTGAGCATGTGCAAAGCTGAACATCTTATAAGCTCATAGCAAATATGCAAAAACACATAACTTGCATCATTGATATCCTTATCAGAATACTTGCAAGCCCATCATATTCAAATCTAATTTACTTCGTCGCCGAAATTTACTCACCTTAAAGAAAATCGAACTCTATAGTTTGCTCTAGCTATTTCTCCTAAATTGATTCATCGAAGGCAACTAACATAATACACCGCTCTTTTGTCCATCTCATTCTCCAATTTCATCCTACAATAGATTGCTAGCACAAAACAGCCTATTCAAAAGAGGAGTGTGAAAGCTGCCATATGAGTTATTTACATAAACTTCAAAAATTGGGTGTTATTAGTCTGTAGCATGCAGATGACACTCTTTTATTCTGGATAACCATGGTAGTTATGCTAAAAACCTGAAGTGGTTGCTTTCTTGCTTTGAACAAATTCCTGGTATGAGGATTAATTTTCTGAAGAGTGATTTTATCCCTATTAACATGAAATGGTTCTGAAATTTTAGTGGTTCTGAAATGTGAAACTGAGCACTGCCATTGCTAGATAGCTAAAATTGGTTGAACATTAGTATTATGTTGACATTAGTATTGCTACAGATGTGGAGTCAGATTTGTATAGCACATTATCATTGTTGACACCAACACTAACTTCCACATGACTACTTTTGCACAGGACATAAGGCAGTTAAGACTCACATGATGCCAAATTTTTATTATGTTACAGAAGCACTCACTACACCAACAAGGTGGTTTCAAAATGTCTTAGCAATGCACAAGATTTGAAAACCTGATAGAGCTTGCCCCCTTTTTAAATACATCTGCCATGTGTACCATAGCACACAAATGTTGTTCAATTAGGTCATTAATTATGTATTATCAAAATTAAAATTATGGTCTTTGACTCTTTGAAACTTCATAAAGACGTGTACACAAGAATGATTAAGATCACAACTGATCTAACTCAATTTTGCTGACATTCTCATGGAAGATGCAACAAATGAAAAGAGTTAAAAAAAATCAGTTGTACCCGTAGATGTTAAACTTGCAGCAAACAGATGTAATAAAGTATCATCAGTAATTTCTTAGTTCAGGGTGACCCAAATTCAACAACAAATTAAGTCTCTACATCATCTCCTTCTATTAGCAGTACACATAGCATAGAGTTGGCTAGCACTAATTGTAGCTCAAAATCAAACCTGGTTCATACATCTAACCATAACCCTCCATAGTCCACAGGGAAGTGATTTCATAATTCATCACAAGTAATACAAAGCCAGACTAGATTAAACATACCTCAATCAGTGTGGGGGCAGAGGAATCAATGAGGGGAGGTCACGGCCGAGGAGCGAGGTCACTACCGAGGGGGGAGGGCGCCAGATGGAGGGGCGGAGGAGGGAGCAGGGGCATCGATGGACTGGCGGAGGAGAAGAGCAGGAGCGCCGGAGGATGGATCAGGGCGCCGGATGGAGGGCCGGAGGAGAGGAGCAGGGAATGATTTGGGAGGGCGTCAGCCAGATGGAGGGAGAGGCGGAGGAGGGAGCGGGGGTGCCGGCTGGATGGAGGGGCGGAGGAGGGAGCGAGGGCGCCGGCCGGATGGAGGGGCGTAGGAGGGAGCGAGGGCGGCAGTCGGATGGAGGAGGGAGCGGGGGTGCCGGCCGGATGGAGGAGGGAGGAGCGCGCGCGGCGCCGGTCGATGGAGGGGTACTGGATGGCGCCGGTCGATGGAGGGTGGAGCGCGCTGGCCGGATGGAGTGAGGGCGCCGCCGGATGTAGGGAGTGAGGGCGCCGCCGGATGGAGGCTAGAGGCCAGGAGGGATCGAGCTAGGGCACGCGCATTAGGTTAGGGATTTGGTGCGGCCAGGAGATCGACTCGCGCCTGTACACGGTTACAGATCCAACCCAAGAAATTGGCGCCTACACTGTTCCAGTTCCCGCTCGTTTCATGTAAATGCCATAGTAGATTTCTATGGCATATATAGACGCCATCTTAGATAGAATTTTCTCTGGCGTTTACAAACGCCAGAGATGAATTCTATTAAAGGCATTTATAAACACCCTATTAGACCAAAGATCGGCGACGAATATAAACGCCGCAGTAGACTGTATCCTGGCATTTATAAATGCCCCAAATTATTCTATATATGACGGCACATATATATGCCATAGAAACTCTATGTTGGCGTATATATGTGCCATAGAAATTAAATGCCCCTGAATATCATTAAACGCCGGCTTAGACATATTTTGGGGCGTCTAGGCTATACACCGGGTTAAATATAAACGCCATTAAATCCAAGATATCTTTGTGACACCTCGGAGAGTCGTATCCTCAATTTTTGGACATGATAAGGTTAAATACAGTATGAGATGTGGAAATAAGGTTAAAACCATAAGAATTGGAGGTTAATAGCTTTTTCGGGCCGTTTCCGGGCCGTTTTCGGGGTTTTGGGCCTTCCCGGGGGAGTTTTGGGCCTTGGTGGGCTTTGGAGGGATTGAGAGGGACTCTTATTAGACTAGGGCAGGGTGTGGGGGCTGTTAAAAGGGGCTCCCCCTGCCCCCCTTGCGCCCCCACCTCAGCCCCTTGCGCCCCCTCCACCTCTCCTCCCTCTTCCCCCCCTAAGCCCTAGCCGCCACCCCCCTCCCCAAACCGTGCGCCCCCCTCCCCTTCCTCCACCTCCCCTCCACCCCTTGCTGCCCTAGGGTGGCCACCCCACCCCTGCACCTCGTGGATCCATCCCGTGGAGCGAGGAGCGAGGAGCGAGGAACGTGGAGCGAGGAGCGATTCGCGAGGAGATCCGCGGAGATTGATTGGAGATTTGTTCGTCGGGCAAAGGTATGATCTTGGGGATCCTTGGGGATGATCTAGGTACTATTATTAGGGTGTTTATCAAGTTTTTAGATCAATTGGAGGCGCTGGTTTGAAGTAATTTGGGTTAGATCTAAACTTGTCCACGTTTCTGTTTTCGGGCAGATTGAGCAGTCGAGCTAGGGTTCGAGTTTTCGTCAATTTACATTTCGAATCTGACCGTACGGACTTATAGGAAGTTGTAGATAATTTAATTATCTTTCCGTGGACGTAAAGCACGTTAATTTCCGATCAGCCGTTTGAAAGTTATGGCTGTTTTACCGAGCGCCTAAAAATGTGTGACGTAATTGGAACAGATCTCGGTAATCTGTAGATTAAACAACTTTAGAGGCCGAATCAGACTTTCCTTATACCTAGATAAAGTTGGGAAATTTCCTAGGCTACGCGAGGGTGTACTCGTTTAATTCATTCGGAGTCCCAAAACTCAAGTTATGCCTTTTGCAAGGCTGCTGTCCCGCCGGGACAGAACCTCTGTTTTAGGTTTTGCGAGTAGTTGGCAATGTCGGGTTAGATGGGGGTTTGTGTACTGTTTGGAGGCTATGATTGTGAGTGTGTGATGCCTATGTGCAGGTGGTGTGACCCCGGAAGTGCCCTCTCCTTCCCGCCAATCCGTTGCACGTGTTTGAGGCAAGTGTGTTGTGATGGATAGCGAGTTGTAGGTTGCATGTTGAGATTAGATGGAATTGTTTACATGATATATGTCCACTTGCCATGTGTTAATGATTGATATGATATGATGAGCATGTTTAACATATTATGATGCCATGTGTTAATATGTGAATTGAATATGATAATTGGCATGGTTGCATGCATGTCATGAGATAGGGCGAGGGCGGTGAGAAAGTCTTAACTAGTCCGGCAAGGTCGGTGAAAGTTATGACTAATCCGAACGCCATTGAGTAAGTCCTATGTCGTGATTCCATCCACGTGGTGTTTGGAAGCGAGTAGGCACCCTCCATCTTCGGGATGGAAGGGAGGAAAGGGTGCACACCGACGGGTGTGTACTCCACCATACCGGTATGAGGTTCCAGAGGGTCAGGAGCATTGCATTACTTCGCATACAAATTGATGATGATATTGATAAGTAATCATGAATGAGATGATATACATGATGGAAGATGTTATTGCCATGTTGTTATGCTTGTTGTCCATTGCAGTATGCTTGCTGAGTTTTCGAACTCACCCTTGTGTTTTCTTGTTGTTTTAGGTACCATGAGAACGGCATGCGGGAAAGGGTAATAGTCACACGCTCACATGTTGCTTCACCTTAATATTTCCCCAAGTCAATTCATTTAGTTTGATAATAAATTGCGTGTGATGGTCTTTAAAATTAAGTCTTAGCTTGGTTAATGAGAGTTCTATTGTTTGTTTGACACTTGGAACCTTAAGAGCTTAATGTTATTCTCTTATTGTCGTTAAGACTTTATTTATTGCTGTTTTAGATGTTTCTCTTATTGCCATATAATGCTATATTGTTGCTGTTCCTTAAATTCATGATAAAACAAAGGAGGTGCTGTCGAAATCTCGTTTTTTAGCCTATGCACCTTTGCTGAAATTTTATGTTAAATGTGGTATTTAGTTGTTGTTTAGCTTGTGTTTGGTAGCATTCGGGCATATTAAATGCCGGGGTGTTACAGTTGGTATCAGAGCGGGCTGTAGGTCCTCGGAATATGTATTTTTAGTGTCATACCTTAAGTTGCAACTAAAATATGATGTGGAATAACTTAGAAACATGGTTTAGGTTCTAACTAAAACCTTGTTATAGGATAGCAACGTTAAAACTTGTAAAAGTGGTATAACTAATCTAAAATCGACACACTTGGATGCCTGAGGATGGGTTTTGGTTCGTCATTGCATCGCGCTTGATTATGTGATAAGGATTATGCTTATGATGATGTTTGATCTATGATCTTGATTGTGTGCTTTCGTGTTTGGGTGGTTGGCTGTCTAAAGCAGCCATGCCGAGGGGTAGAGGCCGTGGATGCCGTGGCCGTGGAGGCCAGGGGCGAGGCTCCCAGGGAGTTGAGGAGTCATTCTTTGAGGGTAGCGTTTCGCTTAATGCTCACGGGCCAGCTCAGGAGGAGCTGCCAGCTGCGCAGTCAGGGGCGGGGGTGCCCGCCGCCAATGAAGATTTAGTTCAGGCTCTGCAGAGGGAGATTCAGGAGCTACGCCCGGCGATTGCGGGCAGCCCCTGGCTGTTGTGCCTCCCCTGCGATGACCCTGTTGTTGCCCGCTGCACGGAGCCGAGGATGAGTCTCCGGGAGTGGATGTCCCTCCGTCTTGACACTTTCGACGGAGCAGCACGCCGATCGATCCGCAGATTGGCTGCGGTACATGGAGAGGCGCTTTGAGGTCCTAGATTTGACCTCGGTTCAGAGGACTCGCTTGGTGGCTTTTAATTTGAAGGGCCAAGGCGATATCTGGTGGGAGGGGTTCTGGCCGCTAGAGCCCCGATCGGGTCGATGACACAGGAGGACTTTGTGGCTCGCTTAGAGCCAAGTTCCATCGAGTCTTTCCTTGAGAGGATGGAGCTTACTCGACCACTCTTTCCCAGGAAAGAGGTCGGTGGCAGTATGAGAAGGAGTTCAACAGCGTGGTGCGCTTCGTCTGCATTTGTGGCGGTAAACGATCGGGAGAAAGCTAGGAGGTTCCGTAGGGGCCTCAACCAGGAAGTTCAGAGTTGTCATGGGGCGGCGTCCTCGTGACTTACGCTCTGTGGTGGAGCAAGCGAAGGGCATGGAGCTCGAGTTGGAGCTCTCCGGGACAAGCGAGAACCGGGAGGTTGAGGGGTTCTGCGGCCCTAGGCGGGGGCAGAAGAGGACCTTTGGTGGAGGAGGTGGGTCCTCTCGGTGACCCACCTTCAAGAAGTTCAAGGGAGAGGCAGGCTCCTCCTCGGGGGGCTAAGATGGGGCCTTGAGTCGTCTTCTTCGCGGCGACTATTCGATCTGTGCCGGGCAGGGCATGAAGTGCTTCAAGTGCGGTGGCGAGCACCGTGCTTCAGAGTGTGGTTGGACCGGGAGTTGCAACCACTTGGGCAAGCCCGGCCATATGGGGCGAGTCTGCGGATGAACCCCGGTAGCATCATCAAGTGGGAGGCGGTGCCTTCTCCTCCCACTCGTGGCGTCTTCCAGAGGATCGGTGCACATGATGGCTGCCCTGTTTCTCTGCCACCCTTTGCGTGGCGCCACCGGGCCGGCGTCTTGGTGCGCGAGCCGTCTGCTCCTCCTCGATCGCCTCCTCCGCCCCAGCCTTGTTGGGGCATCACCGAGTCGGGGCTCATACGTCCCGGCACCACGGGGTGTACGCTTTGCCGACCGCCGAGTCGGTAGGGCATCCAGAGGTGGTTTCGTGTACTCTGCTCGTGGATTCCGTTGATGCCTTTGTTCTATTTGATTAGGAGCATCCTACTCTTTTGTGTCGTCGGAGTTTGCTAGTAGAGCTAAGTTGGGAGTTCAATGGATTTCGAGTCCGTGTTAGTCGATTCTCTGGGGTTGATTGCTAGTTCTTGGGTTTGCCCTGGTTGCACCATTGCCATTGATGATGAGGTTTTCTTTGCCAATCTCATGGTGATCGATTGGCTCCTTTTGATGTCATTTTGGGTATGGACTGGCTGCATCGATGCCGTGCTAAGATCTGTTGTTTCGGAAGGCGATTTGCCTTGCAGGCCCGTCGGGAAGAGTTGACCTTTCAGGGTGGTATACCGTCGATTCCGTCTTTGCTTTGACTAGTTTGTTTTCTGGTCGGCGTTTGAGGCTATTGGGTTTCCTCATGACTTTGTCTCGAGAAACCATCTTCTTCGATTTCCATTGAGGAGATTTACGTAGTGAAGGAGTTTGTTGATGTGTTCCCTGATGAGTTGCCTGGTCTACCTCCCGTGAGGAATGTGGAGTTTCGTATTGATCTTGTTCCGGGCACTCGACCTATTTCTATCTCTCCATACCGCTTGGCTCATCCTTTTCAAGACGAGTTGAAGAAGCAGTTGGAGAATCATTGGCCAAGGGCTTCATTCGGCGTAGCGTTCGCCATGGGGAGCACCCGTCCTCTTCGTCTCGAAGAAGGATGGAAGTTGGCGTATGTGCATTGATTATCGTGCTCTTAATCAAGTGACAGTCAAAAACAAGTATCCTTTGCCTCGCATCGAGGATCTGTTTGACCAAGCTGAAGGAGCAAAGGTGTTCTCCAAGATTGATCTTGATCGGGTACAATCGAGATCCGTGTGAGGGAGCAGGACATTGAGAAGATCGCTTTCTCCACTAGGTATGGGCATTATAAATTTAAAGTTATGTCTTTTGGACTAACTAATGCTCCTATTTGTCTTTATGGAGGCGATGAGCATTATGCTACACAAGTACCTTGATGAGTTTGTGGTAGTGTTCATCGATGACATTCTGATTTACTCTAAATTAGAAGAGGAGCATGAGCGACACTTGAGGCTTGTGCCGAGTACCACGAGGAGAATCAATTCTTTGCTAAGCTGAAAAAGTGCGAGTTGGATTTAAGTGGGTTTTCTTGGCCACATCATCAATCCAGAGGGCATATCATGTAGATCCTAGCAAAGTCTCGGCTGATTTTGGATTGGAAGAGGCCTTCCAATGTCAAAGAGGTGCGTAGTTTCCTTGGGTTGGCTGGCTACTATCGGCGTTTTGTGCAGGATTTCTCTATCATTGCCAAGCCACTTTCACAGGTGACTCGAAGGGGATGAAGTTCGGTGGATCGCAGAGTGTGAGCACGACTTACGAACTTTGAAGGAGAAGTTAGTGATGCTCCTCGTTCTTACCCTTCCCGAGCCGGGAAGCGCTTCACTTGTTTATTCCGATGCTTCTCGGTTGGGACTTGGGTGTGTGCTCATGCAAGAGGGCAAGGTGATTGCTTATGCTTGAGGCGCTTGAAAAAGCATGAGCGAGAATTATCCCACGCATGATCTTGAGCTAGCCGCCGTGGTGTTTGCATTGAAGATATGGAGGCATTACATGCGGTGAGTCTTGTGATATTTTCACTGATCACAAGAGCCTCAAGTACATCTTTACTCGTAAAGATTTGAACTTGAGGCGAGAGGAGGTGGCTAGAGTTGATAAAGGATTATGACCTCACTATCCGGTATCATCCGGGAAAGCAAATGTGGTGGCCGACGCCCTCGATGCAAGGCAATGCCCCTTTTGTTGATTGTCTTGTTGCTGATTTTGAGCGTTTGGGAGTCTCCACGCTTATGCGGGGACCGTGCGGCTGAAACTCAAATGATTCTTGAGTCGATTCTGAACGTGTGCGAGAGGCACAACAAAGATGATCGTTTGCTCCAGGTGAAGAAGCGCCTTGAGGATGGCAAGTCTGGAGACTTTACTGTTGATGATGCGGGAGCCTTGAGGTTTCAGGGCCGACTGTGCGTGCCCCAAAAATCTCAAGTGAAAGAAGACATCCTGAAAGAAGCTCATCGCACCCCGTACACGGTCCATCCTGGAGAGACCAAGATGTACAGGGACTTGAAGAAGAATTTCTGGTGGAAAAGGATGAGAGTGGATATTGCCAAGTATGTGGCGTCTTGTGGGATTTGCCAGAAGATCAAAGCTGAGCATAAAGCGTCCTGGCTATTCTGACCTTTGGAGATTCTGTGTGGCCATGGGATGACATCTCCATGGATTTTGTGGTTTGTTTACCTCGTTCTCCACGAGGAAGGATCTTGTTTGGGTTGTGGTGGACCGTCTCGGCAAGTCTGCGCATTTCATTCCCATTCGCACGACCAATTCAATGAGCGAGTTGGCTCCCATCTATGTGCGGGAGATCGTGAGATTGCATGGTGTACCCAAGACCATTATCTCTGATCGGGATGCGAAGTTCGTCTCCAAGTTGCAGGAGAGTTTGCAGAGTGCTTTGGAGTGCACGGCTTCGCCTTAGTACCGCTTTTCACCCTCAGACAGATGGGCGATCTGAGCGTACCATCCAAACTTTGGAGGACATGCTCGGGGCCTGTGTGATGGCTTGGAAGGGTAGCTGGGAAGACCATTTGCCCCTTGCAGAGTTTGCTTACAATAACAGCTATCATTCCAAAGATCCAGTCTGCTCCTTATGAGGTCTTTGTATGGCGGAAGTGCAGATCGCCACTTTGTTGGGATCTCGTGGGCGTAGAGAGCTATTCTTGGACCGGATTGGGTGCAGCAGACTATTGATCGCGTGGCGGAGTGGCAGAACCTTCTCGCAGCGCAGAGCGCATGAAGAGCTATCTTGATGTGAGGCGGCGAGACTTGGAGTTTGAGGTGGGTGATAGCGTACTCTTGCGAGTATCTCCCACCAAGGGTGTGGTGCGTTTTGGCACGAAAGGAAAGCTCAGTCCAGGGTATGTTGGGCCTTTTCCTATCCTCGCCCGAGTTGGCAGTTGGCCTATCGCCTAGAGCTACCGGAATCCATGCAAGGTGTGCATAATGTGTTCCATGTCTCGATGTTGAGGAAATACTTGCATGATCCGGAGATGGTGGTTCCGTTGGAACCATTAGTGCTTCAAAGAGGACCTCACCTTCGAGTCCCGTCTGTGGGAAATGCAGGGACTTCAGAGCGAGTGATGAAGAACAGACGCTTAAGTTTGTCAAGGTCCTATGGTCACATCAGGCCGAGAGAGAAGCGACTTGGGAGCTGGAATCTCGCATGCGCGAGAAGTATCCCGAACGTTGCGCCTCCGGGGTGGGAGGTGAAAACCTAGCTGTCTTTGGTTTTGCTGGGTTTCATGACTGGTGCGTTTAGATTCGAGGTCGAATCCTGTTGAAGGGGGGAAGAATGTGACACCTCGGAGTGTCGTATCCTTAATTTTTGGACATGATAAGGTTAAATACAGTATGAGATGTGGAAATAAGGTTAAAACCATAAGAATTGGAAGTTAATAGCTTTTTCGGGCCGTTTTCGGGGTTTTGGGCCTTCCCGGGGGAGTTTTGGGCCTTGGTGGGCTTTGGAGGGATTGAGAGGGACTCTTATTGGACTAGGGCAGGGTGTGGGGGCTGTTAAAAGGGGCTCCCCCTGCCCCCCTTGCGCCCCCACCTCAGCCCCTTGCGCCCCCTCCACCTCTCCTCCCTCTTCCCCCCCCTAAGCCCTAGCCGCCACCCCCCTCCCCAAACCGTTCGCCCCCCCTCCCCTTCCTCCACCACCCCTCCACCCCTTGCTGCCCTAGGGTGGACACCCCACCCCTGCACCTCGTGGATCCATCCCGTGGAGCGAGGAGCGAGGAGCGAGGAGCGAGGAACGTGGAGCGAGGAGCGATTCGCGAGGAGATCCGCGGAGATTGATTGGAGATTTGTTCGTCGGGCAAAGGTATGATCTTGGGGATCATTGGGGATGATCTAGGTACTGTTATTAGGGTGTTTATCAAGTTTTTAGATCAATTGGAGGCGCTGGTTTGAAGTAATTTGGGTTAGATCTAAACTTGTCCACGTTTCTGTTTTCGGGCAGATTGAGCAGTCGAGCTAGGGTTCGAGTTTTTGTCAATTTAGAGTTCGAATTTGACAGTACGGACTTCTAGGAAGTTGTAGATAATTTAATTATCTTTCCGTGGACGTAAAGCACGTTAATTTCCGATCAGCCGTTTGAAAGTTATGGCTGTTTTACCGAGCGCCTAAAAATCTGTGACGTAATTGGAACAGATCTCGGTAATCTGTAGATTAAACAACTTTAGAGGCCGAATCAGACTTTCCTTATACCTAGAGAAAGTTGGGAAATTTCCTAGGCTATGCGAGGGTGTACTCGTTTAATTCATTCGGAGTCCCAGAACTCAAGTTATGCCTTTTGCAAGGCTGCTGTCCCGCCGGGACAGAACCTCTGTTTTAGGTTTTGCGAGTAGTTGGCAATGTCGGGTTAGATGGGGGTTTGTGTACTGTTTGGAGGCTATGATTGTGAGTGTGTGATGCCTATGTGCAGGTGGTGTGACCCCGGAAGTGCCCTCTCCTTCCCGCCAATCCGTTGCACGTGTTTGAGGCAAGTGTGTTGTGATGGATAGCGAGTTGTAGGTTGCATGTTGAGATTAGATGGAATTGTTTACATGATATATGTCCACTTGCCATGTGTTAATGATTGATATGATATGATGAGCATGTTTAACATATTATGATGCCATGTGTTAATATGTGAATTGAATATGATAATTGGCATGGTTGCATGCATGTCATGAGATAGGGCGAGGGCGGTGAGAAAGTCTTAACTAGTCCGGCAAGGTCGGTGAGAAAGTTATGACTAATCCGGAACGCCATTGAGTAAGTCCTATGTCATGATTCCATCCACGTGGTGTTTGGAAGCGAGTAGGCACCCTCCATCTTCGGGATGGAAGGGAGGAAAGGGTGCACACCGACGGGTGTGTACTCCACCATACCGGTATGAGGTTCCAGAGGGTCAGGAGCATTGCATTACTTCGCATACAAATTGATGATGATATTGATAAGTAATCATGAATGAGATGATATACATGATGGAAGATGTTATTGCCATGTTGTTATGCTTGTTGTCCATTGTATTATGCTTGCTGAGTTTTCGAACTCACCCTTGTGTTTTCTTGTTGTTTTAGGTACCATGAGAACGGCATGCGGGAAAGGGTAATAGTCACACGCTCACACGTTGCTTCACCTTAATGTTTCCCCAAGTCAATTCATTTAGTTTGATAATAAATTGCGTGTGATGGTCTTTAAAATTAAGTCTTAGCTTGGTTAATGAGAGTTCTATTGTTTGTTTGACACTTGGAACCTTAAGAGCTTAATGTTAGTCTCTTATTGTCGTTAAGACTTTATTTATTGCTGTTTTAGATGTTTCTCTTATTGCCATATAATGCTATATTGTTGCTGTTCCTTAAATTCATGATAAAACAAAGGAGGTGCTGCCGAAATCTCGGTTTTTAGCCTATGCACCTTTGCTGAAATTTTATGTTAAATGTGGTATTTAGTTGTTGTTTAGCTTGTGTTTGGTAGCATTCGGGCATATTAAATGCCGGGGTGTTACAATCTTATAGTGAGGTTGGGGCCACCACACTTGAAGCAGGTGATAGTGCCACCTCTCTTCTTCTCTCTCACTCTTTTGTAAACATTGGGAACTTTGCGAGCGACAAGAGCAAGCTCATTTTCTGGAAATCTTTCTAAAATTTTATCGCTTACGTTGGAAAGAATAGAGTGAGAAACCAGAAGAAAAATCAAGAGAAGGTCCAAAAGAAGATCCAATGGGATCGGTGAACAAAGCCATCGACTAAGATTTCATCTTACGAGAGACGACGTCGATCTCATGAGTCTTGAGACGGGAATAAAGCCCATCAAGAGTCAAGGTCGACAAATCAGTAGAATCCTTGATGGTGCTCACATTCATCTCCCAAAATCTCAAATCAAGTGCAGGCAAAAAGTGCCCTAGTATTCTCCGAATCAGAGTATGCGCAACCGACTGATCAAACATCACTAAGGATCTTTGTGAAATGAGAAAAACACTCATCAAAACTCTCACCAGCGTACTGTTGAAACTTGCTATAGTCACTCTTGTACTGGTCCTGCCTCACCATCTTGATTTGAGTGGTTCCCTCATGGTAAGCATCGAGGGTCACCTAGATCTGATGAGCAAATCGTATGTGAGAGATCCAGTCATACTCACTGCGGCTAAGTCCCTGTATGAGAATGTTCCTTGCCTTAGTATTTGCCTCAACATCAATCATGTTTGCGGCGTTGACATTCTCATCAGCAAGAACCTCATAAGGGAGCTTCGCCTTCTGCCAAATCAAGAAGCCCTGGCCAGTGATGTATAACTCCATCCTCAACTTCGAGAACAAATAGTCGATTCTTGAGAAAATAGGAGGCTTGGTTGAATACTTGTCCATCGCCATGGCACTCGAGACCAATCAAGATCTAAAAAGAGTAAAACTGGGCTTTGATACCAATTGAAAAATCGAGATGGCGATCAGAGCGGGTGAATGATCCCAATTTCAATATTCCCACCTCTTGGACAAGATTGATGCTTTCTCCAACAAGAAGCCCCGAGAACCAAGTTAAATAATAAAACCAAGCAAGAAAATATCAAGAATCAAGAGCAACTATGGATTATCTTAAAAATAGCAGCACATCGCAATAATAAAATTGCAATGAATAAAAATTCATGGCTCATATGGTCATGGGAATTTTTTTGGTAGTACTATTGGTTGTTGAGAGTTCACAAAAAAAGAAATTAATTCAAAATCACATTTATAAAAAGAGTGATAAATAATACAAGATTTGTTGTTTCAGAAAAGCAAAAGTGAATTTTCAGTACAAAAGAAACTCAGTCAAAAGGTGATCTCTCAAAATCTGTAACTCATTTGAATTTCAATTTTTTTATTTGATAAGATAATACAGTTATGAAGTTACCCACCAAAAATTAGATCCAGATCAAGCATAGCGAAATTATGATGAAAATAACTAGCTCTGCTATACAAAGAACTTAGACAGAAAATTTAGGGCTTGGTAAAAACCTCATAGCTCCAAAACAATAATTCATATGAACTTCCCGCATGGAGGGATGATAGGTTTGAAAGTCACGCAACATTTTCAACAAGAATCACCCCAATATCAAATACTATGAATTTTCTATAAAATAAACAATGACTATTGCACAGAGAAAACAGACTTGAACATGAAATCAAGAAAGAAACTTCAACAACACAACCTTCAAGATTTCTCAAAGATTGGACATAGAAGTGAAGACTAGATGATTGGGATATTATCTAAGAAGATTTATCCACTAATCATTCATCCTTGGCTCAAGAACCACATGCATTTAGGAGGGGAGGCAAATGTGCGGAATTTAAATGTTTGAAAGTAAATAATGAATTTAAATTGCATACAGTAAAGATATAATATAAATGCGGAATTGAAATTCACAATAATAGTAAAGAAACTCTTTGTATTTATGGTGGGAAGGTTTGCAAAGCCTCACAACAAGTGGGCAAAGCTCAAAGGAGCACACAAAACCTTCAAGTAGGGAGGCTACCCCTACCCCTCTATTTATAGTGTACATGGTCATCCTCCAACCTTGGATGAGTTGCTTCTATCCTAAGCTACCCTTCAAAGACCAAGATTTGATCCCACACGCTTACCCATTGGGCTAACCCAAAATCCAATAACAAAATGGGTTTTGCACTCTTCTCAAAACAAACTAGACTTAACCACTACTCTATCCTTTAAAACCACAATCCAACGGCTCTCCTTGATCTGAGCAGCGTCAAGCTAGTATCTTCACCATTCCCTTGCCTTCATGACTTGCTCCGACCATCTTCCGGTGATCCCTGGCCATCCGGATCTCCAACTTCCTTTGCCTAGTCCCAGCCATTCTCCACCTCATCATGACCTTGAATCGAAACCCTGCAATCATCAAAGACAAGAAGAATCTTCACATACCATTTCCAACAATAATATGCAATTAACCATTCACAAGAAAAATATTGCATTAAATTCAGTTCATCTCTCATAAACAAAGTTGGCACTACTGCTTTTGACTGAAATAGCTCAAATTGCTTCAAATTGAAAATCCAATTCAAATCCAAACTCAAACCTGAGCAACCCAAGCTTGAATAATGTCAAATACTCATCATAAACATGGATGGACCTCCAAATGGTCCTTCAAGTGGGTTTACCGGAGAAGAAAATTCAAGAGATTAGCAAGGACAAAGTTGTACAAGCGGTCACAGACAATGGGGCTAACTATAAAGCGATGGCAAGGATTCTAACAGAGAGGTTTTCTAGACTATATTGGATGCCATGTACTACCCACTGGTTGGGTATTATGTTGAAGGAGTTCAAGAAGTGCATTGCCCAAGCAAAGCATGTCACACATTCATTTATGACGGGTAGGAAGGATCTTGTGAGACTGATGGCTACTAGGTTTGCCACACCTTTTCTTAATTTGTAGAGCATTTACATGCATAAAGAATCTTTGATGAAGCTCTTTGTTAGCGATAATTGGAATACATCAAGGTTGTAGTTACCAATGTCCTCACTGCGCTATTTTGGAATTCAATGGAAGATTACATAATGAAGGACCATGTGGAGGTCCATCCATGTTTGTGATGAGTATTTGACTTGATTTGAGCATGCGTTGCTCATGTTTGAGTTTGAATTGTATTTTCAATTTGGAGCAATTTGGTCTGAGTCCGCCAAGCGGCACTACCGACTTTGGGGAGCGGTAGTGCCGGCCTGGTTGGAGTTACCGGTCGTATAATGGCGGTAGCTATTTTCAAGAGAGGGGTGTGTTCGGGAATTTCTACCGCGGGCACTACCGATGGTTAATGGGCGGTAGTACCGGCAATGCGGTACTACTAGCCATATACTTGCGGGAGTGCCGGCCTCACTGTGAGGCACCCTATTTTTTAATGAACATTTTCTCTTATGATTGATTAATTGCACATTGTTGTTGAGCAATGCTATGTGAGTTGTTTCCTTTTCTTTGGTGATTGCAGGGCTTTATTCCAAGATTATGGTGAGGCAAAGACTGGTCGGGATTAGGCGAGGAGCGCTGGATGTCCGGGATGTCGGGGATCGCCATGATGGCCAGAGATGAAGCCGGAGCAAGTCATGGAGGCAAGGAAACAGTGGAGAAGCTAGCTTAACACTACTCGGATCGAGGAGAGCCTTTGGATTGCGGGTCTAGAAGATAGAGTAGTGGTTAAGTCTAGTTCGCTTTGGAAAACGTGCAAAACCCGTTATGCTAGTGTGTTTCGGGTTAACCCAAGAAATGAAAGTGTGGGATTAAATCCTAGCCTTTGAGATGTAGCTTAGGATAGAAGCAACTCATCTAAGGGCTTGGGTTGATCCATGGACACTAAAAATAGAGGGGTAGGGGTAGCCCCCCTCTTGAGGATTTTGGTTGCTCCTTTGAGCTTTGCCCACATGAAGTGAGGCTTTGTAAAATCTTCCAAAGAAAAATACAAAGATCCATTCTCTTAATTCTAAATTTAAATTCCGCATTTATATTATGTCTTTACTTTATGCAATTTAAATTCAGTATTTACATTCTCGCAATTTAATTTATGCAAGTTGGATTTGCCTCCTCTCCTTCTACTTGCTTTTGGTTCTTATTGCTGAAGATGAAAGATTGATAGGATGAGTCTTCACTTAGATTATATCCCAATCCTCTAGGCAATGTTGGTTCAAGTTTTTACGAGAAACCGATCTTTTTCTTCCATCATGATGAATTCTTGATAGATTGGATTTAGATGGTTGTCTTTGTGATTCCTAGCTTGTTATAACTTGTGGGAAGCTATCCAAGTCTATCTTGATCATCAAAATCTGATGAGCAAGTCTAGATCAAAGATTTTGATTTTTTTTCTTCAACTTGGTGCAATCTTCCTTCAAATCAAGAAAGGTTGGAACTTTGACATCAATTCTTCGAATCGATGGGTGGAATAAGTTCCTGACACTCTTGTGAACTCATCTACCAAGTTGCATGTGACTTGTAGCCTTAGATTCAAAGTTTCATCAATTTTGCTTTTGAGTTCATGCTGTTTTAGCTCCCTGTTCTTGAGTCCGGCACTACCGCCCCTGACGAGCGGTAGTACCGGAGGTCCAGCACTACTACTGTAACGTCCTCAGTTTCGCTTTCTGGAAAAGCTAATTTAAATTAATTAAATTCAAAAATTGGAGTTTCCTTGGTGTTTAATTTAACCTGGCATCCGTTCCCATCCAACATTGGAAATCATTTCCCCTCCGTTCGAGAAATCGAATTTCCCGGTTCCCGCCAGTACCCGAAATTTCACCCGAGTCCGAAAATGCTCCAAAAATCATGGAACCTATTACATTAGGTCCCAAATATTCTAAAAACATTTTGGGATTTTACCCAAGATTTTTGGAAGCCCTCTGGTATTTTATCTCGCGCGGCTTTCGTTTAATGCCCGCTATTCGCTCCAGAATATTCAAATCCACAAATTTCATCCAAATTCCGCGAGACTAATTTTATTGGGTTCCAAATATTCCAAAATGGTTCTAGGAATTTTTCCAGAATTTTTAGACCATTTTTGCTAATTTTTCTCTAAGGCGTCACTTTCGCGTAATTCTCGGCCAACCGGAGGGCGCCACGTGGCAGCTACAGTGTCATCTTCTACCTTATGATGGCATGGGTTACAGAGAGCTCCCATGGAACTTCCATACTTGCCTCCCTTTAATCAATCCCTCATAACTCCCTCTCTATTGCTCCAAATCATGCAAGGCCGGATCCGTTGGAACCGTGACGACGAGACCTCCATTCCCGATGTCCTTTCCACTTCCACCTCGCCGGATTTTGAGCTGCAATGTAAAAACCGAAATCAACATTAATGGCCATAACTCGGCCGTTTCTTCACCAAATTGCGCACTTCCACCTCTCATCTCTCCGTATTAGAGTCCTCTTTCTGGGGGTAGCACCCTCTTGTTGTCTCTCCCACTCATTTGCCCGCTAGATCGAGAAAACCGATGAGAATGCGCCGTTCATCGTGTTCTTCGTGTTCCTCGCCATAACTTTCTCTCCGGTGGGTCAATCTTCATTCCGGTTGTTTCCTCGTGTTGGTATTAGTGTCTAGTTTCTAACACATCCATCAATTGTAGGTTTCATCAAGAGTTAGCGATGAATTTCAGTTTTTGTCGTCTCGGCCGAACCGGCGAATTTCGTCGAATTCATCCTTTCCGGTGAGTTTTGGTTCGATTCCTCGCACTCCTGAGTCCTTCTAGGTGTGCTTTAGTTGTTCCATCAATCAATTTGTGCAATTTGTTGAAATCTTCGCGAATTTTCACAATTTTGGGGATTTTCGGTTGTCTCTGTTTTTTATCTTGCCCGTGCCGCCGACCTATCGGCTCCCCGCCGTCGCACCCCTTCGGCGAGCCGCCGCCGCCGCCCTCCAACGCCGCTGGTGCCGCCCCACCCCTTCGGTGAGCCGCCACCTCCTGCGTGCTCGCATCGCCGCCCGGCCGCCGCCATGGCGTCGTGCCGCCCGCCGTTAATGGGCTCCCCGCGCCACGCCCGGTGGCGGCCGGCTTTGCGCGCCGCCGGCCACCTCCGTGCCTCGCCGGCCAAAGCCCCACGCCGCCGCCCGGCCGTGGCGTCACTCGCGCCCTTGATGCGCCCACGCCCCCGGCCAGCCGACCCCTTGCCCGGCCACCCGTCGGCCTTCCCCGGTCCCCCACTCGCCGGTTCCCCATGGAGCTTCAAGCTCCCTGTTTCATGGTCATGGCCTCATGGGAGCCATGGGGAAGAACCCCATGTCTATGACCAAGGGGCCCCACATGGCATAGAGATCCCAATTCCTTAATTCAGCCCAAAAAGAAAGATTCCGGGAATATTCTTCAATTTCGCATTTTCCAGGATTTTCAAACTTCGGAAGCTCATATATTTTCCGTCCGAACTCCGATTGACTCTGTTCAAATTCCTAAATTCATCTAAAATCAATACCTTCCTGCCAGTACTACTTTTATAATTTTTGGATTTTATTTGTTTTCTTATTATTTATTTGTTGTACCGTTTTGCGCGTAGCCGCCGACCCGCCGAGTCCGCCGACCCCGCCACCGGACTTCAAGAGTTCGATATTCTCGCTGTGACCGAGGCAAGTCTCCTTGACGCATTGTAGATGGAGCAACTGGTATGGAATGCAAATTGGAGTTAGATGAGCATTAGTGATGATGTGGGGGTTGCCATGATGAAATTGATCTATGAATAGTGATGGTTGAAATATTGAGGAGTTGGATGATGGTAGCAGTTCGCAATACAATTAGTATGGATTGGGGGAGTATTGGAAGATGTATGATATTAAGAATAATAGCTGGTAAAGTTAAAGAAATAATATTGAGATTCGTACTTGGGGATCGAATAGAATAAGTGGGAAATCATATTTCGGTGGATTTTAACCAACATACTATGTGCTTTAGAGATGACGGTGCAAAGGGTTACAATAGGTGATATTGAGAATGATACTCGATGACTTAGACACTGATATTGTTAAATATACTCGATGGAGTAAATGGATAATATTGAGGATCGTACTCGGTGGTATAGTAGATGACTTTGTGAACTATGGTCTCGCGATAACCATTTATGTAGGATCATGAATAATGTGAATTATGTGTGATTTGTTTAGTCGATCTAGGTGTCACCGTGTACGGAACTCATTATAGTCGATGAATTAATAAAGTCTTGGTTTAAGGAATCTTGGTTAACAGATGCTTGGGGTGAGATTATGAATTATTCTTGGTGGATCAAGTAGATTACAAAATTAATCGATATATGGACGATGGGTAATCAATAATGAGACTTATATTTTGGGGAGATTGTTCCATATACAATGATGATAGTAGCTTAGCATGATTTTGGCGTTATGATGGCACATGATATAGACTTTACTTGTTGGAATGCTAAATTGGACCGGATTATATAGTGCCATGATAATAATGGGGGAATCTTGGTGATCTCATGAACTTTGGAGATTATAGCATTGATTATAACAACTTTTATCAACTTTTGTATTTGAAAATTAAAAATAAACCAATGGTGGAATAGAACAGTTCGGTAGAAATGCTTAGACTCGCAATCGGTTAGTATTCACCTATGGGTGGGAATTTCACTTATCTCTTGAAAACTTGTGTTGGAAGTTATAGGCAAAGAGTATTGCCGTTGGTTTACAAAATAAAAATAAAATGAAAAATGGTTTGGACTTGGGCGGAATGGTTTGTCTGGCGGGTGCGGATAGAGCACTAGTTTTCATCGTGCAAGTACCGCCCCAAGTCAATTAAGGACCGATGCTTATGACTGCCCATTCTAAGCATAACCGTACTACCACATGTCTAACATGGTACGACCTGGCTAAATAATTTGTAGAAACCTAACTTAGACTCGCTAGTTGGTGGAATGTGGGTGCTAGATAGAGGCAAGTTGTACTCCCAACACGGCTGTGACACCACGGAGTGTCGTAACCTTATTTAACGTGCATGATAAGGTCAAAAATAGTATGAGATGTGGGAATAAGGTTAAAACCATAGGGTATGGAGGTTAATAACGTTTCCGGGCCGTTTCCGGGGTTTTGGGCCTTTCCGAGGGATTTTGGGCCTTAAAGAGGGGGTTGTGGGCTTTGGTGGGATGGATTAAGAGTCCTTCTAGGACTAGGAATCCTTGTTGGGGGCTGGTAGGAGGACTCCCCAGCCCTTATGTGCGCCCCACCTCCCCTCTTTGCGCCCCCACACCTCCCCCTAGCCCCCTAGCCGCACCCCCCCTCACCCCATTGGCCGTGCGCCCCCTTGCCCCTTGCCCTCTCCACCTCCCCACCACCTCTCCTCCACCTCCTTGCTGCCCTAGGGTGGCCTCCCCACCCCTGCATCCTCGTGGATCCGTCCGAGGAGCGAGGAGCGAGGAACGAGGAGATCTACTGGAGTTTTCGTACGTCGGGCAAAGGTATGATCATGGGATTCCTTGGGGTTGATCTAGGTACTGTTCTTAGGGTGATTATCAAGTTTTTAGATCAATTGGTGGTGCTGGATTTGAGTAATTTGGGTTAGATCTAGATGTTGCCACGTTTCTGTTTTGGGACAGCATGAGCAGTTGACCTAGGGTTGGAGTTTTCGTCAATTTAGAATCCGAATCTGTCCGTAAGGATGTTGAAGAAGTTGTAGATAATTTCATTATCTTTCCGTGGATATAAAGAACGTTAAATTCCGCCTAGCCGTTTGAAAGTTATGGCTATTTTACCGAGCGTGTTAAAATCTGTGACGCGATTGATACAGATCACGGTAATCTGTAGATTAAACAACTTTAGAGTCCGAATCAGTCTTTCCTTATACCTAGAAAAAGTTGGGAAATTTCCTAAGCTACGCGAGGATGTACTCGTTTAATTGATTAGGAGTCCCAGAACTCAAGTTATGCCTTTTGCAAGGCTGCTGTCCCGACGGGACAGAACCTCTGTTTTTAGGTTTCGCGGGTAGTTGGCAATGTCGGGGTAGATGAGGGTTTGCGTACTGTTTTGTGGACATGATTGTGAGCGTGTGGTACCTATGTGCAGGTGGTGTGACCCCGGGAGTGCCCTCTACTTCCCGCCAATCCGTTGCCCGTGGTTGAGGCAAGTGTGTTGTGATGGATAGCGATTTGTAGGTTGCTTGTTGAGAATAGATGGAATTGACTACATGATATATGATCACTTGCCATGCTTTTATGATTGCTAATGATATGATGAGCATGTTTATTATGTTATGATGCCATGTGTTAATATGTGAGTTAAATATGATGTTGGCATAATTGCATACATGACATGTTACATGGCAGGCGGTGAGAAAGTCATAACTAATCCGGGAAGGTCGGTGAGAAAGATATGACTAATCCGGAGAGCCAATGAGTAAGTCCTACATCGTGATTCCATTCACCGCGGTGAGCAGGCGAGTAGTAGGCACACTCCATCTTCGGGATGGAAGGGGGGAGAGGGTGCACACCGACGGGTGTGTACTCAACCATACCGGTATGAGTTTCCAAGGAGACATGAGCATTGCATTACATTGCATACATAATGATGATGATATTGTTAAGTGTTCATGAATGAGATGACATATATGATGGGAGATGTTATTGCCATGATATTGTTCTTGTTGTCCATTGCAATATGCTTGCTGAGTTTCAAACTCACGCTTGTGTTTTCTGTTGTTTTAGGTACCATGAGAACGGCATGCGGGGAAGGGAAATAGTTACACGCCCACACGTAGCTTCACCATATTGATTCCACAAGTCATTCTATTAGTTTGACAATAAATTGCGTGTGATGATTATTGCTTTAAGGTTTAGCTTTGCTATATGAGAGTTTTATTGTTCGTTTGACCCTTGGAGACATTATGTGTTTGAAACTAGACTTATATTGTTGCTAAGTCGTTAATTATTGCTGTTTTTAGTTGTCTCTCATAATCCATATATTGCTATACTGTTGTTGCTCCTTCGAATCATGTTAAAACAAGGAGATGCTGCCGAAATCTCGGTTTTTAGCATGTGCGCCTTTGCTGGAATTTTATGTTAAATGTGGTATTTAGATGTTGTTTAGCTTATGGTTGGTAGCATTCAGGCATATTAAATGCCGGGGTGTTACAACGGCGCAAGAGGGGGCTTCTGTACTAGGTAGATAGAACCCTAACAGCGGTGAAACCTCAGCAGGTGAGTCAGGTTAGGCGTATACATTGTAAAGGCCTTGTCATGATATCCCTGTCGGCACACCTAAGGAAGTGTGCTAATAGCTTGGCACTAAGGGAATATCATGTCTTGTGGGTAAAGCTGTACACCTCTGCAAAGTTAAAACTATTCGAATAGCCGTGCCTACGGTCAAGGGCAAAGCAAAGAATGCTTTCATATTGGTAGACTTTTGTATTTGTTTTCAAAACTGGTGATTTGGGATCCGGGAGTGGTAAGAACTCTCGGGTGTGCTTCTGGCGGCTAGAGCCAGGTAGGTGGATTGAACCTGTTTTCGTGAACCATGGCAGATAGAGCCATGAGGATGGATTGAACCCTGATTGTCTTTGAGATGTGGCGGATAGAGCCTGTATCCTAGTGAATGGTGGCTAGAACCTTCACTAGAAGTTATTAATAATTTCATTGGTACAAATAATTGTAAAAATGGCTTTGTGAAAATATTACATGTAAAGTTTCTGAAAGTGTTGCTTTGTGCAAAAGAACCATAATATGCCATCCTTGGATAGCCTGCATTATGCATTTTCCCCAGACTTGCTGAGTACTTTATGTACTCACGTGCTACATTCTAAACATATCTCAGAAGTGTTGAAGCTGTCAAAGGAGATTCCAAGGACTAGGACTCGCTCCCCACTCGATTGCCTGTGGGCATTTGGATGGGTCGCCTTGGTGTTATCGTCTTCCGCTGCGGTTGTTCAAGTTGTTCTGCCTGTTCAGGCCGTAATGGTAAACCTTGACCATAAGGTCTTTGCTTTTATTTGGTGTTATTCTTATTTAGTTATATGTATTCGTGATATGGTTGTTGATTCATCACTGTTGGACTGTGTGTACTAGCTACTGATCTAGGACTAGTACAGGAATACACAGGGGGTTCCGGATAGCCGATCCGGGGTCCTACAACTGCCCATCTGCCTACGGTAGTGCCGCCCTTGATCAGATTTGAGGATTTTGTTTATACTCTTTTGTGGGTTAGTCTTGGTTAGTTTTATCTTTTCTAGGAGGTGTGAGAAATTTTGATTTGGGATCATTCACCCTCCTTTGATTGCCATTCTGATCGTTCAATTGGTATCAGAGCAATGTTTTGCACTTTTTAGATCTTGACTGGTCTCGAGAGCAATGGTGATGGACAAGTACACCAGTGGGCCTCCAATTTTGTAGAATCGACTATCCTTTTTGGAAGTCGCATATGAAGTCATACATCACTGCCTAGGGCTTCCTGATATGGTAGAAGGTAAAACTCCCGTATGAGCTTCCTGCCGATGAGAACGTCAATGCCACGAACATGGCTGACATTGAGGCGAATGCTAAGGCTAGAAACATCCTCATACAGGGACTCAGCCGCAGTGAGTATGACCGGATATCTCTCCTACAGTCTGCCCACCAGATCTGGGTGACCCTCGATGATTACCATGAGAGCACTACCCAGATTTAATAGCACCCTGGTTAGAGTCTCAACGAGTGCTTTGCTCACTTCACGAAGATCCTTAGCGATCTATGATAAGTTGATTGCACATACTCTAACTCGGAGAACGCGAGGCACTTTCTGACAGCACTCGATTTGAGAGTTTGGGAGATGAAGGTGACCACCATCAAGAACTCCACTGATTTGTCGACCTTGACTCTTGATGGGCTTTATTCCTATCTCAAGACTCATGAGATTGACGTCGTCTCTCGCAGGATGAAATCTCAGTCGACGGCATTGGTCATCGATCCCATTGGATCCTCATTTGGACCCTCTCTCGATTTTTCTTCTGGTTTTTCTCTCTCCACTCTTTACAACGTAAGCGATGAAATTCTAGAAAGATTTCAAGAAAATGGGCTTGCTCTTATTGCTCGCAAATTTTTTAGCATCTACAAGAGAGTGAGAGGGAGTAAGAGAGGTGTCACGTCACTTGGCTCGAGTGTAGTGGCCCCAACCACATTCAAGCAAACTGCCCCAAGCTGGAGAAGGGAAAGAATGACTCTGGCGGTTCAAGCAAGAACGACTACACCAACAAGAACCGCAACAAGAAACCTCCAGCTCACGAGCCGACGCGAGAGAAGAAGTACCGCAACTTCGCCAAGAACAAGAAGCTCTTCCACCGTGTCCTCGCCGCTCTTGATGACATCGACATCTCCGACACGGAGACGTGGAGCGACGAGAGCGAGGATGAACCGCGAGAGTAGACGAAGGGTGGCAAAGACTTCTCCGGCATGTGCTTCATGGCAGCAGACGCCATTGAAGTGAGCGACTCTGAGCTATACAGCAACACGGATGAGGTACCCTCTTATGACTAGCTCAATGATGCTTTCATCACGTTAGGAAAATTTCATGCTCAAGCTAGGGCTAGATGTGTGGAGTTAGAGAAGGAAGTAGATATCTTGTCTCGGGAGTTAACTTCACTTAAATCATGTTCCTCCCAAGACTCTGATAGCTGTACACTTTGTGATGCTTTACTTGTGGAGCTGGAGAACCTAAGGACCCTGCATGATAGTGTGCTTATTGAGATTGATGGTCTTAGGTCGAAGAATGCTAGTACTGTTCCTATTAATGCCATTCCTGCTGATGGTAGCTTTCTTCATGCTCACGCAAATGCTTCTTGTAATAATTGCCCTATGCTACTTACTGAAATTGATGCCATGAGCTCACGCCTTAGGAAGCTTTCTGGTAGAAATGATGAACTCATCATATGCTTCTAAGGACCCATACAGCTCATGTGAGGGCTGTAAGCAACTAAAACTTAATAATAATGCTTTGAATGTTAAGTGTACTGAACTTGCTAAGGACTTACTAGCTAAGTCACAAAATGGTTGTCTAATGTGTGTTGGGATTAAGGAGGGCGTGGATAAAATCCATGTAGAGCTTAGGAAGAAGTTAGAGGTCTAGGTTTCTAGGATTAGAAATGCTCCTTGCGTTTTGTGTGAGGCCCTTAAGTTTGAGGCGGTTGTGCATAAGGAGAGATATGAATGGGTGTCAGGACCCGAATGTGAAAACCCAGACCGTCGGTGTATTCCACACTAGTCCAGGATCATGCTAGTGCACACCGTCTCAACACAGATGAATATAACAATCATACATAGCGAAAATAATAATTAAAGTCTTTATTCAAAATATAACTGGTTGAGTTAACCTTATGGTCAACTTACAAGGATACGCCTCGTAGGGCCAAGTCTCAATTAAATAAACTTGCAGTGAAAAAATAAAGAATACTCATGGTGTCCAATCAATATGCCACAAGCAATTGACTGGGCTTGCTCCTTACTTCGTAGGCTCCTCTTGATAATCCTCCTCCAGAGCTAGGGTTTATTCTTCTTCAGCTGATGTTTGTGTTGTTGCAAGGGGTGAGTACTTGAAGCACTCAACAAGTTGTGCACAGAATGCAGGCTATTACAACATGCATGACTTATTCCAAAGGCAGGCTATATGGTTGTGTTGTAGTAAATAGCATTCACAAATAATCATAATAGATTGAAAAGCAGTAGAACAATAACGACAATAATAACTTTCACAATTATTTCTCAAGTAAAACTTTTATCATCCTTAATCAGTTTCATCAATTTCAAACCAAGTGTCCACCATCCCAGGTTGCTTACCAATTGGAGTTGCCGCAGCTATTGGCAGGAGTGCATGATGTGTTCCATGTGTCGCAATTGAAAAAGTGTCTTCGAGTGCCAGAAGAAGAAACACCTTTGGAGTCGATTGAGTTACAAGAAGATCTGACATACAAGGAGCACCATGTCAAGATTTTGGACACAATGGACCAAGAGACAAGAAACAAGTCAACCCATCTCTACAGAGTCTAGTGGAGTAACTACGCTGAAAGTGAAGCAACCTGGGAGCGTGAGGAAGACCTAAAGAAGGAGTTTCCAAACTTATTCCTTAGTTAGCCCTAAATTTCGAGGTCGAGATTATGTTAAGGGGGGAGGTTTGTAACATCCCAAATTTGTGTTTTTATTCAATTTATTGAGTTAATTAAATTTTTGGAATTTTCTTAAATTTATTTGGATTTAATTTGAATTAAGTCCTTTATTGAATTATTTAGATATTTAAAAGTTTCAAATAAAATTTTGTTGGAAATATTTTATTTGAGTCCAAAATGTCTTAAAGTATTTTTCAAAAATTTTCTAGAATTATTCTGAGCATTTTGCTATTTTTCTTGATTTATTTGAATTTTTAGAATTATTTTAAATATTAAATCGCTGAAAACCCTAATTGGTTTCACTGTTTGAGCGACCTGAGTCGGACTCGAGTCCGACCGAGTCCAACCGAGCCGGACCGAGCCACGTTCATGCGAACCGTTGGATCGAGATCCAACGGTCAGGATTGAGCCACGTCGCCCGTATGCTTGAACCGTTGGATTCGAATCCAACGGCCGAGATTGCTCCATGTCACCCTGGCTAACTCCCGTGCGGATCCATTCGCGGCACGCGATCATGGCCATTGATCGCGTTCGTACAGACAGCTAGGATACGACCACGTCACTCTCTCCATATCGCCGCCGGACTCCGCCGCCACCACGCAACCAACCTCGGTTTCCACGGATTTCACAGACGCCGAGGCCCCTATTTAATGCTCCGACCCCGCTGCCATTTTCCTCTTTCCTATGCACATCGTTTGCCCTAGGTCTTCAAGCTCAAGCCGCCGCCGTTCGCCCACAATCACTCGCTGAAGTTGGAGGAGGCGTCACCACGGTTTTCTCTATTTTTCGCCGTTCTCCGCCGCGGTTGTGCCCAGATCCGAGATCCCCGAGCCAAGACGCGTCGAACGTGACCACTCACCTCACCGGAACCGCCCCGAAGCACCGTTGGCCAGGTCATCGTCTTCCTCTCTGGCGCCCCAACCTCGCCGCGCCTTCACCAGAACCCACGAAGCTGGTCAGTCGTCCGATCCAGATCCGACGCACACGGTACGTCCACGTAGCCGATCCATTGATTTCATTGGATTAGATCTCAACCATAGGATTTAGATCGTACGGTTAGGGTTAGATCACGTGGTACTGTTTAGATCTATTAGCAACCGTTGGATCTAGATCCCACACACTAGATTAAGCCACTAGCCCCTTAAACGTATCGTGAAAAATTAGATCTCAGCCGTTAGATCTAGATCGTACGGTTAGATTCAACCCGCGTTGTAGCACCAAAGGTGATCATGGCCATCTGATCAAGATCATACGGTGTAGATCGTGCCACGTGTCAGCCACCGGGTCCCACCATGTTACCCCCACAGTGATGCGGGATCCAGATCAGATCTCAGCCGTCCGATCTAAATCGTACGGACCAGATCGATCGTGTTAATCCAAAACTTGTGAGGTTTGATCTAATCTGGACCGTTGAATTTCAAATTAATGGCCCAGATCGTGCCACGTGGTCGGGAGCTAAACCGGCGCGGTCAGCGCCTAGTCGTCGCTGACGTCACGCGTGACATCAGTGTGGGGCTTGCATGTCAGTCGCTGGCCACCTACACGATGATGTCATCCGTGATGTCATGATGACGTCACGGTGGGACCCATGTGTCAATCGTCCCCTCGGCCGACCCATGCTGACGTCAGCAATGAAGTCATCAAGCCGGGCCCACATGTCAGCGAGACATGCGCCCGTGGACCGGGTCCTCGGTGGACCGAAACCAAACCGTGGACCAGGCCCATGGACCGGATGACGCAAGCATGACGCAATAAATTGATTTTCTTTTAGAAAAATAATTTGGTGGAAATTCAAAATGCGTGCTGACGTCAGCTGATGTCATATTTCGGATTTTCCAATAGAAAAATAAATGAATTAATTCGATTTATTCTTTTAATTCATTTTTCAAACTTCAAACGGCTATAACTTTTGCGTTTTAACTCCGATTGAGGTGATTCTAGTTTCTAAATTTTTATAAAATTGAGCTCTATTTAATGGTGAATTTTATTTAATTTTTGTACATGAGTGTTTTCTCTATTTTTATTTATTTTTTTGTTTATTTATCCAATACGCGTAGACGTTGAACTACCCGAAGGCTTCGAAGGAGAAGTTTTGACTAGGAACCAATACTTTTTGAAGGCAAGTTATGCTTTGACCATGTTGATCCCACTTTTGAAATTATGTTTATTTAAATTATTGCATGCTAGTTTATTTAAAAATGCTTTTGAATAATTCCGGTAATAGTTATGTGACCTAGTTGATTATGCCACCTTGTCTACAATAATTGTATGCCATGGATCATTTGTCACCCTAGGATGTGGATTAATAGTTGGACACTAATACTTTGCCAACATGGGTTAATTAGACCGTAATTAGCCAGTTTAGCCATGCAATCGTGTTAATGATATAATTTTGAATGTCGGAAATTAATCTTGAGTTAATGAGAGATGGAACATGATTTTGGAAATTGCTACATGTGTTGTTGATGATGTTGATGGCACGTGGTGCATGGTAATCAAATGGGTGATTAAATTATTTAGACTGGGGCAAGTGGCAAGATTGTTCTGGTGGGCCAGGTGTGGCACTTGGGAGGTCGCATTTGGTTTTATTGCTTTGGTTACTTGTGAATCCTTGGGTAGTCTTGCCTCGGTCACCCTAACGACTTAGCCTTGCAAGAATTTGAACTGAGTCCAACATAGAACCACAAGTCCGGAATGGGACAGACCTAGCTGAGTAAACTGTGATGTCTAGTCTTTGGTACTGTCGTGGTGGTGTGAGGCCGAGTTTATGGGTAGGCTCACATGGCGCAAGAGGGGGGCCCTGAGTGTGGTAACCAGTCCCTTCAGTGTTGAAACCTTAGCGGGCAGTACCGGGTCTAGAAGTAGCATTGGAAAGGCTTTGTTACGATTACTCGCCTTTGTGGTGTTTGATTGTATCTTGTGGGTAAAGTGTATAACCTCTGTAGAGTGTAAAACCTATTCGAATAGCCGAGTCCACGGTATTGGACATTGCTCGGTGATTACAGTCAAGGGTTAGACTTTATGAAAATGAACTTGTTTTGTGGATACTTGGTGTGGGGAAATGATGAACATGCTTTAGGATGATAAATGCTTTACTTGTGAAACTGTTTATGAAAGTTATTATGAGGTATGGATACTGGTTTACCGCTTTCCAATCTATTACTGTTTTTTATGAATGTTGCTTATTGCAAGAGAACCTCTTATCCTTTTGTGGGAATAAGCCATGCATATAGATATTAGCATTACATTTCTATGCATGACTTGCTGAGTGCTTTTAAGTACTCACCCTTACCACAATACAAACATCAGTTGAGGAAGAATCAACGCCAGCACTAGAGGAGGAGTACCAGGAGCCGACGAACTAGGGGGCGAGCCCAGTCAGTTGCCTGTGGCATATTGGTTGGCGCCACGCATTTCTTTTATTTCCGCTGCAAGTTTATTTGAGTAAGACTTAAGCCCTGCGAGGCGTACTTTTGTAACTTGTGAAATCATGTGCTAATAATTGGCTAAGATTTGAACTTGAAAAATGTGTTCTGTGCATGAGTTCGACAATTTGATAAGAAATAGTGAAGTTCTCTTTTGTGCCGGACCAAACTCTCAAAAACAGCAAGTTTTGCTTTTGCGCCGGAACAAGTCTTTCTTAGTCCGTGGTGATCAAGTTTTTGAGCTGTGAAATTTGCATCTGCGCCGGATCAATTTTTTCATACACGCCGGACCAAATTTGTGATCTGTCGTGAACGCATTTTTAGAGCATCATTTTTGCATGTACGCCGGACCAAAAATTTGGTCCACCGTGAACGTGTTCTTCAAACGTTTTTGAGCGGGACTCGATCTTCAAAAAAAAACAGTAAGTTTTCTATTTACGCCGGACCAAATTTCGTTTGGTCCGCTGTGAATGAGGTTTTGAACGTTTTTGAGCTGACTTGAAACCGAGCGTGGCGCATGTACGCCGGACCGAATTTTTGGTCCGGCGTGAATGGGATTTTGCGGGATTTGATTTTTTTGTCCGTCATGAATGATCTTTGCTCAGTTAGGGTTTTGAGCAAACTTGAAATTGAGTTTTTGGTTTGACCTTGAGATTATGAAATTGGTGAGAATTTCATGATGCTTGTTTTGAAGTGGACTTTATGCAATGCTCGTGTAAGTAGTTGCATGGATTGACTTTGAGTCAAGTCGTGGACTTGTGCTCGGATTTGTTTTGTGGTTTGTTCATGTGCAGGTATTGCTCGAGGGCGAACGTGGTCGATGATGGGACCAGAACTAGGTTCATGGAGGAACTGAGGTTCAGGACTAGGTTCAGGAGGAACTGAGGTCTTGGTGGTCAAGGATGTCATGCGGGACGTTCGGGCTAAGAGAATGGTGCACATGAAGAATGGTTAGTCACGTGAGTATGGTAGGTGGCCATGCGCGTGCAAAGTGTTAGTCACGTGAGTATGGTAGGATTGCCATACGCGTGCAAGTGTTGTACTTGGCCAAGTTAGGCCAAGTGGAGTTATGTTGGATACATACTCCTTGGATTAGGAGTAGGAATCCTTCTAGGAGTAGGAATTGTATCCAGGACTCTCTGTGGTTTGCTCCTTTAAATAGGAGGGGTTGTCTCCTTTTGAAGGGCATCAAACAGAGCTGAGCACATTGAAAGCTTAGAGCTTTGTTTTAGGGTTTGTACTCTTTTGATGGGAGTACTTTAGACAAAAGAAATAAAGATCAATTCTTCATACTCTTGCGTGCTACAGTAACCACGTTGCTACAGTATTTTCTGTTTTGGTTCTTGTTTGCATGCTTGTTCTAACTTTAGATTGGTTTTTGTTCTTTGAGATTCATCTTGATTTGATCCATCAAAAACCTTTCTAGGGTATTGATCTAGTGTTCCTCAAAGTTTTGTTGATTAATATTTTGTTGTTCTTGATTAATCTATAAGTTTTGATTGGATTTATTTTCGTCAAGTTCTGGAACAGCGAGCTTGCAAAGCTCATAACTTTTGATCCATAAGTCCGATCGAGCTGATTCTTTTTGGGTTCGATTCGTATTGGATTCTAGTTTCTTGTGTCCAAATTTCAGATCAATCTAACAGTTGTATATCCAGGAATTCGCATTTTATCAAACCTCTGTCATTCTGTTTTTGTCGAATACGAGGCAATTATTTGGTTCTGTTTTGGGGTGAACTTTTAGTAGATCAGTAATTTGGTTTTAGCTTCCGCACAATCATTCACCCCCCTCTGATTGCTATATTTGTGTCTTTCGATCCTACAAGTGGTTTTAGCTATATTCACCCCCCTCTAATCTATCTTAACCGGTGATTAGATCAATGGATCGTTATTCGACAAAACCATGTGTGTTCGATGGTGTTGATTTTCAGTTTTGGAAGGCCAAGATGGAGGCGTTCATCCAAGCACAAGGCTTCACAATTTGGGAGAAAGTCTACAAGCCATATGAAGTCCCTGCAAACGACAACGTCAACGACACCAATCGCACACATGTTGAAGCAAACAGCAAGGCGCGCAACTTGATCATCCAAGGTTTGGGACGCAGCGACTTTGACCGTGTGATCCATCTCAAATCCTCATATGAGGTATGGAAATCTCTTTGTGATTACCATGAGGGTTCTAACACTATCAAAGAGGTTCGTCAAGATCTTTACAAAAAAGAATACATGCGATTTGAGATAAAGCCTGGTGAGTCACTAGATGATTTCTTTGCACGCTTTAATAAGATTCTTAGCAATTTGTGTGCTGTTGGAGTTAGCTTTGATGATGCTGCTAATGCTAGACAATTGCTTGGTGCATTAGACATGTCTATTTGGGAGATGAAAGTTACATCCATTAGAGAATCTACTATCATGAGTACACTTACATTAGATGTTCTGTATTCTAAGTTGAAAACTCATGAGTTGGATGTTCTTGCCAGGAAGGGTAATATTAAATCAATTACTTTGATCTCTAACCCTAACATGTCAAATGCAAATTCTTTTTCTAGCTTTGCCCTGTCATCCTTGTCTTCTTTAACAGATGAGCAAATTGAAGAATTTCCTGAAGAAGACTTGGCACTACTCTCTTCTCGCTTTAACAAAGCTTTGCAGAATGTGAGAATGAGAAAGAGAGGTGGTCCTCCAAGGTGCTACGAGTGTGGTGATCTCAACCACATGAAATCAAATTGTCCAAAGCTTGTAGGTAAAACATCAAGGGAGGAGAAGGATAACAACAGAAGAAATGAGAAGAGAAGGTTCTCTTCAAACGACAGGAAAAAGAAGAGCTTCATCAACCGCAAAGTGGTTCACCGAGTTCTTTCCGCTCTTGAACAAGTCAATTTGAGCGATGTGGATTCGGAGAGCAGCAAGGACGATGCAACTCCAAGCAAACATGACTTGACGGGATTGTGTCTCATGGCAAGCAGCAAGGATAGCTTCACCGAGGATGATCAAGACAACGACTTCAATGAGGTAGATCCTTCTTATGATGAATTAGCTATTGCTGTTGCTCGTCTTGGAAAATTGCTTGACAAACGTGACAAGAAAATTAAGAAACATGATTTCATTGTTGAATCATTGAATGCTGAAATTGCTAGACTTAAGACTTTGATTCCTAATGATGATGCTTGCAAATCATGTGACTTAATTTACAATGAGCTCACCTTCCTTAGGAAAGAACATGCTCTTCTGTTGCATCTAAATGAGAAAAATGAGAAACATGTTAAACATGCTAGCTGTTCCACTGATGATTTGCATGTTTCAAATTCCTGTTCTAAATGCTCAACTCTTGAATTAAAATTGAAAGATGCAAATACTAGGGTTTCTCAATTGACTGATAATCTGCTTACACATGAGGTTCTTTCATGCTCAACTTGTCGCAAGCAAAAAGGAAAAGTAGATGTTCCCTGCAATAATTGTTTAACTCTTGCTAAGAAAGTTGATTATTTGCAAAATTCTTTGGAACGGTTCACTAATGGCAAGAAAAATTTGAACATGATTCTGGATAAATCAAAGGTTAGCTCAAATAAGAAGGGTTTAGGTTTTGATCTTCATGCTTCATTTGAAACTAAACCTCACACTGTTGTTCATGCTCCTTGCAATGACAAAATTGAGATTTTGAATAAGCCTAGAAAGATTGCTTTTAAATCTGCTGGTTTTCTTTCTTCTACTATGATGAATGCAAAATGTGCTTCTACTGTTAAAGCAAAACATCATGTTAAGTACACTTGCACTCATTGTGGTAGAGATGGACATTTAGTAGACTTTTGCTTTAGACTAGCTAAACAACAAAAGAGAGAAAGGTTTATTGCTAGGTCTAATTTCAGACAGGCACGTTTCATTTCTCATTATGTGCCTAGGGTGATGCAAGCACCTTTTGTTGCTAAAAACACGGGAAAAGGCAAATCTGATTTTGTGCATAAGAATACTCGTGTTGTGCCTACTGTTGTGCGTCGTGTGTCTCAGTACTGGATTCCCAAAAGTCCCATTTCTAACCCCAGTACTGAGACCTCGACATGTTTTGCTATGTAGGCTTCTCGCACGAGGAAGGAGAACATATGGCTAGTAGACTCCGGATGCTCACGCCACATGTCCGGTGATAAGAATTGGTTCTCCTTCCTCACTCGTGCATCTCGTGCTAAAAGTGTTACTTTTGGAGATGCTTCTTCCTCTTCTGTTGTGGCAAAAGGTACAGTAAAGGTAAGTGACAAGTTTGTGTTCAAGGATGTGGCTCTTGTTGAAAATTTGAAATATAACTTGCTTTCTGTCTCACAAATGCTTGATGAAGATCTTGAAATAAGCTTTAAGAAAAATGAATGCAAAGTGCTAGATACTTCAGGTGATCTTGTTTTTAAGATTTCACGCTTTGGAAGAGTATTTAAAGCTGATTTTGATGCATCACCTTCTTCTAAGCATAGTTGTCTAGTTGCCAATGTTTCTAAAGATTTATTCTTTTGGCATCGTAGACTTGGTCATATTGGTTTTGATCATCTTACTCGTGTAAGTGGTTTAGATCTCATACGTGGCTTGCCTAAGCTTAAGGGTGATAGCAATCTAGTATGTTCTTCTTGTAGACATGGTAAGATGATTGCAGATTCACATCCACCTCTTACCATGGTGATGATAAACGCTCCAGGACAGCTACTACATCTTGACACAGTTGGACCATCTCGAGTTCAATCTTTTGGAGGCAAATGGTATGTGCTTGTGATTGTTGATGATTTTACTAGATACTCTTGGGTATACTTTATGGCATCTAAGGATGAGGCTTTTAGTCATTTTAGAAGTCTTGTTCTTAGGCTTTCTATTGATCATCCAGGAGCTCTCAAAGCTATTAGAAGTGATAATGGAACTGAATTCAAAAATGCTTCTTTTGATCACTTTTGTGCTGAAAAAGGAATTGATCATCAATTTTCATCACCTAGAGTGCCTCAACAGAATGGTGTAGTTGAAAGGAAAAATAGAACGTTGGTTGAGATGGCTAGAACCATACTAGATGAACATCACACTCCTAGAAACTTTTGGACTGAAGCGATTTCAACTGCATGTTATGTTTCAAACCGTGTGTTTTTGAGATCAAAATTGGGTAAGACTCCATATGAGCTTCGGTTTGGGCATAGGCCTACTGTTTCTCACTTTAGGGTTTTTGGATGCAAATGCTTTGTCTTGAAATCTGGAAATCTTGATAAATTTGAAGCTAGATCAATGGATGGCATTTTTCTTGGATATCCTGCTCATACTCGTGGCTATCGCGTGCTTGTTTTGGAGACTAACAAAATTGTGGAAACTCGTGAAGTTACTTTTGATGAGGCTAGTCCAGGCACTAGTCCAAGTGATGCAGGTACAGGCGCATACGTTCAGGGGGAGAAAATCTTTGAAGACAATGATGATGAGATTGAGGATGAGGTGTTGACTATTCCCAATGCACAACCAGTTGTAGCACCTTCTGCGCCTACTTCTACTCTACCTACAACTGAACATCCACAAGCTACAGCATCATCTGTACATGCTGAAAATGAAGAAGGAGAAGGAGAAGTTTCAAAAGCCAAAGCTCCCTTGCACATTCAGAAAATGCATCCATCTAAACAAATGATTGGAGACCTAAATGAGAGAGTCACTCGATCCAGGTTTATTCATTCTGACACTCATGTTTAGTCTACTTTAGTTGCTTCTTTTGAACCCAAAGATATATCTCATGCATTATCTAACGAATCTTGGATCAATGCCATGCAAGAAGAATTAGAGAATTTTGAACGAAATAAAGTTTGGAAACTTGTCTCACCACCTCCTGATTTTAATGTTATTGGAACTAGATGGGTTTTCAAAAATAAACAAAGTGAGGATGGTGTTGTTGTTAGAAACAAGGCTAGATTGGTTGCTCAAGATTTTACCCAAGTTGAAGGCTTAGATTTTGATAAAACCTTTGCTCCTGTTTCTAGAATTGAAGCCATTATAATCCTTTTAGCATTTGCTGCATCCAAAGGTTTTAGATTGTATCAAATGGATGTGAAAAGTGCTTTCTTAATGGCTACATAAATGAAGAGGTTTATGTCAAGCAACCACCCGGTTTTGAAAATCCCAAGTTTCCAAATCATATTTTCAAACTGTCAAAAGCTTTGTATGGTTTGAAACAAGCCCCTAGAGCATGGTATGATAGACTAAAAACCTTTATACTTGAAAAGGGGTTTTCAATGGGAAAAGTGGACAAAACTCTCTTTTTACTCAAGCAAGGCAATGATCAATTGTTCGTTCAGATTTATGTTGATGATATTATCTTTGGTGGTTCCTCTCATGTTTTAGTGTCTGAGTTTTCAGAAACCATGAGAAAGGAATTTGAGATGAGTATGATGGGTGAGTTGACCTACTTTTTGGGACTGCAAGTCAAACAAACAAAGGATGGTACTTTTGTCCATCAAAGGAAATACACAAGAGACTTGCTACATAGATTTGGAATGGAAAACAGCAAACCAATCATGACACCCATGGAAAGCAATTGCACACTTGATCCGGATGAAGATGGTGAGCCGGTTGATCAAAAGGAATATAGAAGCATGATAAGTTCACTTTTGTACCTCACTGCATCAAGGCCGGATATACAATTTGTTGTGTGCTTGTGTGCTCGTTTTCAAGCTTCCCCACGTGCTTCACATCAACAAGCTATCAAAAGGATTTTTAGGTATCTTCATGGAACTCAAGATTTTGGCATTTGGCTTTTTGCTTCCTCATGCATTAGTTTAAGAGCTTTTTCTGATGCTAATTATGGAGGATGTAGAATTGATAGAAAAAGTACATCTGGTACATGTCATTTCTTGGGCAATTCTCTTATTGCATGGTCATCTAGAAAACAATCTTCTGTTGCACAATCAACTGCTGAATCTGAATATGTGGCTGCTGCTAGTTGTTGTTCTCAAATTCTTTGGATAGTAGCTACACTTAAAGATTATGGGGTTAATTTGGATAGTGTTCCTCTTTTGTGCGATAACACTAGTGCAATTTGTATTGCTAAGAACCCTGTGCAACATTCTAGGACAAAACACATTGACATCAGATTTCACTTTCTTAGAGATCATGTTGAAAAAGGAAACATTGTGCTTCACTATGTGGATACGGAACATCAATTGGTAGACATTTTCACAAAACCTTTGTCTTCTTCTCGTTTTGCTTTTATTCGGGGAGAACTTGGGATTGTTCATCCAATGGGTTTGTTTTGAGGGGGAGTTTCCTTGCAAGTTCTTTCACTTGATGAGCTTACTTTATCATATTTCTTTATATATTATGTAATTGAGCTCGTATATGATAATCTAAATTGTTCCACTTGAACTAAAAATGACATTGTGGAATTCCTTGGTCTGACTGCCTATAGCTAAATACTCTGTGATATCTTACTCTTCTAGGCTTGATATTGAATCTTCTTAACAAATTTGGGCTATGAAGCAAGTGTGTTTTCAACTCTACTCTTTCATAAGACTTTTTAATCACTTTTGCATGTTTACAATCAAAGAAAAAGGAAAGAAAAGGGAATCAATAAAAAAAGGTTGTTAAAAGCAAAAGCCTCAAGTTATGTGCTTCAGGCATGCTTTCCCTAGAAAGATAAGATGTATGCTTCAAGCATGCCATTCCCTCAAAGACAAGATGTATGCTTCAAGCATGCCATTCCCTGAAAGACAAGATGTATGCTTCAAGCATGCCACTCTAAGGAAATAAAAGAAGTATGCTTCAAGCATGCCACATGCAGTTTACTGTTTAGAGATTAAATTGGTTTACTAGATTGGAGTTGAAACTACTTGCTCGCCCAGAGTTGTTAGTTGCTTCAATTTTGAGCTTTTGTTTTTCTACTAAGGTCTTACTTAGTACTTGGCTATAGTTGACTGAATTGAGGTTGAGATGCATGTCATTCCCTAATTTGTTAAAATCACATTAAGATCATGTATTTTGCATATTATGTGATATATAAGGTTATATGATCGAATGAGCTCATCTTTTCCTATCTTGGCACTCCCTTGTTTCTCCTTGTGAAATCTTCCTAGAAGAAAAATTTTGAACAAATTATCTCTTTTGTACTCTTGATGAATCCATTGTCAAAGGGGGAGAAATTTGGGAATCGTTGAAAAGTTGAAGAAAAAGGGGGAGTTGTTTTTGGAATTTTGAGAATTTTGGGAGAAGTTTGGAGAATTTTGGAATTTTTGGGCACATTGCACATTCACACACTTTTTCCTTCTCAGGGGGAGATTTTGTTTTGCATTTTGGTCAAAGGGGGAATTCTATGTTTTCTGTTTTTGGTCCTTAATCCTTTGGATTTCAAAATCTTTTGTAAAGTGAATGCCAAATGTTCAATTTTAAATTGGTGTTGCCAATGTTTTCATCAAGGGGGAGATTGTGAAATCATGTGCTGAAAAATTGGTTAAGATTTGAACTTGAAAAATGTGTTCTGTGCATGAGTTCGACAATTTGACAAGAAATAGTGAAGTTCTCCTTTGTGCCGGACCAAACTCTCAAAATTGTAAGTTTTGCTTTTGCGCCAGAACAAGTCTTTCTTAGTACGTGGTGACCAAGTTTTTGAGCTGTGAAATTTGCATCTGCGCCGGATCAATTTTTTCATACACGCCGGACCAAATTTGTGATATGTCGTGAACGCATTTTTGGAGCGTCGTTTTTGCATGTACGCCGGACCAAAAATTTGGTCCGCCGTGAACGTGTTCTTTAAACGTTTTTGAGCCAGACTCGATCTTCAAAAAAAAACAGTAAGTTTTCTATTTACGCCGGACCAAATTTCGTTTGGTCCGCCGTGAATGAGGTTTTGAACGTTTTCGAGCTTACTTGAAACCGAGCGTAGCGCATGTACGCCGGACCGAATTTTTGGTCCGGCGTGAATGGGATTTTGCGGGATTTGATTTTTTTGTCCGTCATGAATGATCTTTGCTCAGTTAGGGTTTTGAGCAAACTTGAAATTGAGTTTTTGGTTTGACCTTGAGATTATGAAATTGGTGAGAATTTCATGATGCTTGTTTTGAAGTGGACTTTATGCAATGCTCGTGTAAGTAGTTGCATGGATTGACTTTGAGTCAAGTTGTGGACTTGTGCTCGGATTTGTTTTGTGGTTTGTTCATGTGCAGGTATTGCTCGAGGGCGAACGTGGTCGATGACGGGACCAGAACTAGGTTCATGGAGGAACTGAGGTTCGGGACTAGGTTCAGGAGGAACTGAGGTCTTGGTGGTCAAGGATGTCATGCGGGACGTTCGGGCTAAGAGAATGGTACACATGAAGAATGGTTAGTCACGTGAGTATGGCAGGTGGCCATGCGCGTGCAAAGTGTTAGTCACGTGAGTATGGTAGGATTGCCATACGCGTGCAAGTGTTGTACTTGGCCAGGTTAGGCCAAGTGGAGTTATGTTGGATACATACTCCTAGGATTAGGATTGGGAATCTTTCTAGGAGTAGGAATTGTATCCAAGACTCTATGTGGTTTGCTCCTTTAAATAGGAGGGGTTGTCTCCTGTTGAAGGGCATCAAACAGAGCTGAGCGCATTGAAAGCTTAGAGCTTTGTTTTAGGGTTCTTTTGATAGGAGTACTTTAGACAAAAGAAATAAAGATCAATTCTTCATACTCTTGCGTGCTACAGTAACCACGTTGCTACAGTATTTTCTGTTTTGGTTCTTGTTTGCATGCTTGTTCTAACTTTAGATTGGTTTTTGTTCTTTGAGATTCATCTTGATTTGATCCATCAAAAACCTTTCTAGGGTATTGATCTAGTGTTCCTCAAAGTTTTGTTGATTAATCTTTTGTTGTTCTTGATTAATCTACAAGTTTTGATTGGATTTATTTTCGTCAAGTTTTGGAACAGCAAGCTTGCGAAGCTCATAACTTTTGATCCATAAGTCCGATCGAGCTGGTTATTTTTGGTTTCGATTTGTATTGGAATCTAGTTTCTTGTGTCCAAATTTCAGATCAATCTAACGGTTGGATCTCCGGGAATTCACGTGTTACCAAACCTCTATCGTTCTGTTTTTGTCGAATACGAGGCAATTATTTGGTTCTGTTTTGGGGTGAACTTTTAGTAGATCAAGAATTTGGTTTTAGCTTCCGAACAATCATTCACCCCCCTCTGATTGCTATATTCGTGTATTTCGATCCTACATAACTTAACCATAAGGTCGAGCAACCGGTTATATTTCCCTTTTAATAAAGTACTTTACTATTTTGTTGAGTATGATTGTGGTATTTACCAATGTTGAGATTGTGTTCACTAGCATGATCCTGGACTAGTGCTGAGTACACAGATGGTCCGGATTTGCAGATTCGGTCCCGACACACTATTTGGACCAATGGATTTGGATCTGACGGCATAGAATCTATCTAATCTGTGTGCAGTACGCGTGTACATGGACTTACCTGATTCGTTCGATTTGGATCTAACGGCTGAAATGCTTCGCGAAGAACAGTGGCGGTGCGGAAGCGTGGTTCAACCGGAGATGAAGCATAAGACCATGGTAGTAGCGTGTCGAGAAGTTTTCGACGAAGTGAGATATGCGATCTGGTGCCCCTCAATGCGGTGAACTCAGATCCGGGCTCAACGGCGACCAGAACGCAAGCAAACCAGGTGGTGGCGCATTAGGGTTTCTGTGCAGCTCGACATGCTCTACACGATGCGCGAGATGACACAATAAATAGGGGCCTGGGGTGTCATGAAAAATACGAAACCGCGGTGGAGTCGATTTGGATCGGACAGCTGATGTGGCACAATCTCCGCGGTCCAAGTGATCTGATCCGGCAGCTCAAGGTGCACGTACGCGGCCAATCCCCGTCCGTTCGATCTTCCATCAACGGTGGTCGATCTAGGTATAGGATTTGGCTAATGGGCCGACGGTGCTACTGGGCTGGGCCCGACCCATCAGTCATGGCTCACTAGGGTTTTGTATCTCCCGCATTTTACCTTTTTTAATAATTCTAGTAATTCACATAATTCAAGAAAAATACCAAAAATACCGGGAAATTTCAGAAAAATTTTAGAACAAATATTTTGAGACATTTTGAACTCAAATAAAATATTTCCAACAAAACTTTATATTAAATTTTCAAATATTTAATTAATCCAATCATTGACTTAATTCAAATTAAATCCAAATATATTCCAGAAAATTCCAAAAATTCCAAATTCGCAATAAATTCAATAAAAGAAAAATATGGGATGTTACAACGGGCTATTTGTTCTTCCTTTCTTGGCTCTTCCTCTTTTACTCCTCCCCCTGTTCTTCACGCGTCTTACTTTTCAGGGAGTGTGAGTACCTGATGAGCACTCTCAAGAAATTTGTAGGAGGCAAGAAGAAGCTCAATCTCATCTTAGACCAATCCAAGATTAGTAGATTCAGTCAGGATCTAGGATTTGACTACCTCAAGCATGCACGGGCACATCCGTCTACAATTGTGCGTGCCTATGAGGGAGGGAAGATTGGGGTTGCTCCACAGATGAGCTCCACCATTTTTAAGTCACCTGGTATGGTCCACGGAATCTCAAACGAGAAGGTGACACCCCCAGCTACTTCAGCCTCCAAGGCGAAGTATAGTTGCACCTTCTGTCAGAAGGATGGACATATCACTGATTTCTTCTTCAGACACGCCAAGATCACTCGACGTGAGAGTGTTCATGCCCTTAGGGGTATTCAGGGTCATCCCAAGAGTCTGAGTGCTCCTAAGGCACCCACTACGGCACCCACTGCTTCTAGACAGATTAGAGAGTTGCCTATTTTTGGATAGCGTACGAGGCTTGGTTTTCAGGCTTCTACCTCTAGTTTTCACCCCGGAACTGTTGTCGGGACCCAAATATGCAAATCCGGACCCTCTGTGTATTCAGCACTAGTCCAGGATCACGGTAGTGCACACAGTCTCAACATTGGTAAATATCACAATCATACTCAGCGAAATAAGTAAGTACTTTATTTAGTTAACCAAACTAGTTGCTCGACCTTATGGTCAAGTTACAAAAGTACGCCTCGCAGGGCGAAAACTTATTAAGAGAAATAACTGCAGCAGAAAAATAAAGAAACGCGTGGCGCCAACCAATATACCACAGGCAACTGACTGGGCTCGCTCCCTAGGTAGACGGCTCCTCCTGAAGTTCTTCCTCCAAAGCTGGCATTGCTTCTTCTTCAATTGGTGTTGTATTGTTGCAAGGGGTGAGTACTTGGTACTCAGCAAGTCATGCACAAAATGCAAAGCTAATGTTCTACATGCATGGCTTAGTATAAAGGACAGGCTCATGGTTCATTTGCAGTGAAACAGCATTCATGAATACGGTAATAGATTGCAAAGCAGTAAAAGAATAGTAAAGGTAATAACTTTCACAATCATTTCACAAGTAAAGCATTTCTCAACCTAAGTCCAATTCTCAGACCCAACCCAACCATTTACCAAAGCCAAGTTATTTTCATGAAAGTCTAACCCTTGACTGTAATCCCCGAGCAGTGTCCAATATCGCGGACTCAGCTATTCGAATAGATTTTACACTCTGCAGAGGTTATGCACTTTACCCACAAGATACAGTCAAACACCTCAAAGGAGAGTGCCAGTAAAAAAGTCTTTCGGAAGCCTCTAACTATACAAGTGGACCTCCCCGATTGTTGTGCACTAGCCCTTCCCTTAGCAAAGGCAAAGTCTAGGCCAATCAACCGTTGGACGGGTACCTAGCCGCAGCCCCGGTACGCTCCCCCTACAACTACACAAAAGGTGTAATTGACACCCCGAGGTACCACATGCAAGTTATTAGCAACCTACTCAACTAGGTCCGTCCCATACCGGACATGTGGTTGCACGTTTGACTCAGTTCAAAGGCTTGCAAGGTTAAGTCCTTAGGGTGACCAAGGCAAGACTACCTGAAGAACCAAAACATCTTTCCCCTGAACCAACCATGGCCCACCTGACCATTTTTGCCACTTACCCCGGTGTAAAGCATTTTATCAAACCCAGTTGATTACCATATACCACGTGCCATCAACATCATCATCAACAACACATGACACTTCATCAAAGCATGATCCATAACTCATTAAGTCATCATTCATATTTGATTGTCCAAAACCATGTCACGTGGCAAGGCTAAGCATACTACATCGGTCTAATTACCATGTCGGCAAATTTATAACGTCCAACTATATAATCCACAACTAGGGTGACAAAGGGTTCATGGCATACAATTATTTATGTCAAGGTGGCATACAGCAAAATCGGCATTTAATTAATTCCCAGAAATAATTAAAGCATTTTCTAATTAAATTAGCATGCAATAAATTGAATTAAAATAATTTTCGAAAGTGGGGACAATATGATCAAAGCATAACTTGCCTTCAAAGAGTACTGGTTATTGGTCTTGAGCTTGCTCCTGGGTCAAAACTTCTCCTTCGAAGCCTTCGGGCACTTCGACGTCTACTTGTAACGAATAAAAATAGCAATAAATAAATAAAATAGAGAGCAAATAAAATTTATAATCAAATAGAGCTTGATTTTACAAAATTTTAGAAATTGGAATCACTCAAATCGGAGTTAAAACGCAAAAGTTATAAGCATTTGAAGTTTGAAAAATCAATTAAAAGAATAAATCGAATTAACTCATTTATTTTTGAATTGATAATTTGGAAATATGACGTCAGCCTGACGTCAGCGCCGATTTCTATTTCGGCTGGATTATTCTTCCAATGAAAAATCCGTATTATGACGTCAGCATGACGTCAGCAACGTAACAATAAAAATAAAAATGTATTTTTCGGAAAATAATGTGTCGCTGACAAGTGGACCCCACCGATGACATCATTGCTGACGTCACGCACGCACGGGTGTGATCTTCCATCTAAGCCATTGATTTAAAATCCAACGGTCCAGATCTAATCGAGATCTGACTGGTCTGAACTGAACGCTAGATCAGAGCGGTCCAAACAGAACGCTAAATCGTAGCCGTACGATCTAAATCCGACGATCAAGAATGAACGTGCTACGACGTGCTAACCTTCCATGCGCGACGTGCTATTTGTGACGTGGCCTAATCTAGGTCGTTCAATCTAGATCCGACGGTTGGAAATAGATCTAATCTCGTGAAATAACAAAACTACACGATTCAATCTAACCGTACGATTTTGATCCGACGGTCAAAACAAACGTGCTATTTTGCTAGCCGCGGCATGCTATTCAATTTGAACCGTTCAATCTAGATCTCACGGTCATGATCAAACTAGGATCAGACCGGTCCTAACTTATCGAGCCTACATGGCCTAATCTGATGCATTGGATCAGGATCCAATGGTCCAGATTGCATCTAATCTCTACGAGGATTAGGGCGACGTGGACTCACCGTGGCGGTAGGATGGAGATCGGACGGTTGACAGAGCTCAATGGCGGCGATGGCTTCGCTGTGGCTTGTGGCTGCCAGAGCTGAGGACGACGACCATGGGGATGGCGTTTGGGCGTGATTCCGGCCAAGTGGATGATACCCCCAGATGCGTCTCGTCGCGATGGTCTCGGATCTGGGCACCATCGTGGTGGAGGATGGCAGATAGCGGCAGAAAACGGCAAAAAATGTGGCTGAACCCTAGCACAACTTCGGCGATGTCAAGGCCCCAAGTTCCAAAAGTTCTAGGACATCCGGAGTGTCCGGATCAACATCCGGAGTGTACGGATCAACATCCGGAATGTCTGGACTTAATCCGGAATGTCCGGACATATTGTCCGGAGTATCCGGATTAGCCTGACCGAGCGGCTCAACCCGGAGTGTCCGGACCAAACGTCCGGAGTGTCCGGGTTAGTGTTACCGAAGACCCCAACCCGGAGTCTCCGGGTTAGCGTCCGGAGAGTCCGGTATTTGCGGGGGTTTAGTATAAAAGTCCCAATTCGTGGCTCCCCTCCATTATTCCTCCTCCATGTTGTTTCCCCACCCTTGGTGCTACTCCCCTCCACCCTAGCTTCACTCCGGAGAGCTTCCCACCGGCCGGCGACCCCTCGTGCTCCTCCCCGGTGGCTTCTCCATCCCGGTGACCTCAAGCTCCTCCCCAAGCCGGCGTCCTCTTAGCTCAACCCGGCTTCCCCACCCTCTCCTTCATCCCCATTGAAGGTGAGACCTTTTCTTGGACTCCACTCGTGGGTCCTCGAGTTTTAGGGTTTCTTTAGGAGTTGGTTTTGGGGCTAGGGTTGTAGATTGGGGTTGGGGGTAAACTTTGGAAGTGTTAGGGTTTTGGGGTTGGTTGGATGTGGGTTGGTTTGGGCAATGTTGGGCATTAGGATTGTGGATCGGGGTTAGATGGTGCCGTTCTAAGCATCGGATTGGGGTTTGGTTGGAGATGTTAAGGATGAGCCCCGTTCGTCGTGGGTTAGGCTTAGCTTGGAGCTTCTCTGGCTCGACCGCGTGTAGAAAGGATTGTAGATCGGGTTCTCGCGGTGTCGTAGGACTTGGCGGCACCTCGATCCCTCGCGTTAGATGGGCCAAATGCTCCAGGTCCGGAGTGTTCGAGTTGTCCAGAGAGTCCGGACAGAAACACCCGTAGTATCCGGCTTGTCCGGAGAGTCCGGATGCAAAACCCGGACTGTCCGGGTTAGGCTAGTCTGTAACACCCCAAAATTTTTCTTTTCTTAAATTCATGTGTGATTGGCACTTTGGTGAATTTTTGGAATTTTCTGGAATTTATTTGGATTTATTTGGAATTTATTTGAATTTATTCCATTTTGAAATAATTAAAGAATTTGATTTTGCAAATAAAATTTTGTTGGAAATATTTTATTTGAGTCCGAAATGATCCAAAATATTTTCCAGAATTTTTCTGGAATTTTTCTGAGTCATTTGCTATTTTTAATGAATTAAATGAATTACTGGGAATTATTTTAAATATTAAATCGCTGGAAAAACCGAAGTCGATTCTTTGTTCATCCGGCCGAGGCCAGTCGGACTCGAGTTCGAGTCCGACCGAACCACGTGGTCGGCCGAACCCGTTAGCCCGAACCCTAGCCACACGACCCTTGGATCAAGATCAGCGGTTGTGATGCGCCACGATCACGAACACGAGTCGGCCAGAGCGGCCCATTTCGCCGAGTCGGACTCGAGTCCAACTAACGCGACCGTTGGATCGAGATCCAACGGCTCACGGTGCGCCACGTCGCCTCTCCGTGCGCCGCCGGACTCGCCGTCGAAAGCAGTGTCGACCTCGGTCTCCGTCGCGTTTCACCAGGCCGAGACCCTATTTAATGCGCCGCCACCACGGCCGTGACCTGAACTTCCGCGGCGCTTTGCGTGCCCCAAGCCATCTACGCTGGCGCCGCCGTTTGCCGTCTGAGCTCGCGGAGTTGGAGTTCCGTTCGCCAGCGGTTAAACGCCCGATCTTTGCCGCCATCCGTCGTCCTCGCCGTCATCAAGCGGTCCGGATTCCCCAAGGCGAGGCAGCGTTCGGAGTACCCTTCGCCGGCGGAGAAGCCGGCGCCGTTGGACTCGTCGTCGTCTTCATCTCCGGTGGCCTCTGCTCGCCAGCGTCGCCATCGCCGTCGCGAAGCTACGCTAGCCGTCCGTCGAGAATCCAAGGGCTCGGATCGCGCCCACGTCTGCCGCGGTGAGATCTCACGTGCAACCTGCGGATCTATTTTCAGCCGTCGGATCTAGATCCAACGGCTTAGATTGTGCCACGTAGCTAGAAGCGCACCAGGTTAGATTGGATCTTGACCGTCCGATCAAGATCGAGCAGTGCAGATCGGCGGAGTTGTTTTTCCAAAGCACTACGCTAGATTTAATCCGCGCGGATTGATTTTCAAACCAACGGCGTGATTGCGCCACGTGTCGGGAAGTTGGGCCGGCGGTCGTCGTCTGCAGCGCGTCGCGTGGTCGCGACACGCGGGGCCAGCGTGTCGGCGACTGCCGTGGCGTCACCCATGGCGTCCGCAGTGGAGTCCCACATGTCGGCACCGTGAAGTTTGAGTCCCGGCCGACGTCGGCGATGGCGTCACCCGAGTGAGCCCACATGTCGGCGACACGTAAAGTCGTGGGCCGAGTCCACAGTGGACCGAGCCAAGCGTGGACCAAGTCCATGGACCGGTGACGTCGACCAACCAATCAGAAGCTGCCACGTGTCCATCTTGGCGCAATAATTAATTTCCGAAAAAGAAAATGATTTATTAATTCGAAATAATGATTTCAGATTTTGATTCAAACTTCAAACGCTTATAACTTTTGCGTTTCAACTCCGATTTGAGTGATTCAAATTTCTAAATTTGTATAAAATTAAGATCTACCTAAATATAAATTTTATTTAATTTTTGGACTAAAGTTTTTCTCTGTAAAATTATTTAATTGATTATTTAAACTTTAATAAATCATAACTTTTGCATTTTAACTCCGATTTGAACGATTCCAGTTTCTAAAAATCCAGAAAATTATGTTCTCTCTGTTTATGGATTTTATTTGGAGTTTTGGGATGTTTTGCCTAGTGTTTATTTGTGTATTTGCTATTTGCACGCTTTACGAGTAGGCGTTGAAGTCTTGGGAAGGATTCGAAGGAGAAGTGTTGACTCAGGATCCAACTCAAGACCAAGAGCAAGTACTTTTTGAAGGCAAGTTGTGCTTTGACCATGTTGATCCTATTTCGAAATCTATTTTGATTTTAAACTATTGCATGCTAGTTCAATTAGAAAAATACTTTGTTTAAACATGGGGATTAGATAAATACCAATTTCTTTGTATGACACCTTGATTATCTAAGTATGTGCCATGATCCTTGTCACCCTAGTTGTGGATTACTAGTTGGACATTATTAACTTGCCAACATGGATTTAGGCCATTTGTAGTATCTGCTTAGAGCACGCTACGTGCTCATAACATGATTTTGGATAATTAAATGTTAATATTGACTTAATGATATATTGAACCTGTTTTGGAAAAGTATCATGTGATGTTGATGGCACGTGGTGCATGGTAATCAAGCGGGGTTTGATAAATGATTTCGGCCAGGGCATGTGGCAAGAGTAATCAGGTGGGCAGTTGTGGCGTTGGGAATGTTGATTTGGTTCTTCGGGTAGTCTTGCCCTGGTCACTCTAAGGACTTAACCTTGCAAGCCTTTGAAGCTGGGTCATACTTGCAACCACATGGCTGGAATGGGGCGGCCCTAGTTGACTAAGTCGCTAAGGACTCACTTGTGGAGCCTCGGGTGTCAATTACACCGTTTGTGTGATTGTGCGGGGAGCGTGTCGTGGGCGTGGCCGGATACCCATCTAACGGTGTGTTGGTCCCATACTTCGCCTTGGCTAAGGGAAGGGATGGTGTAGAAACCTGACCAGGAGAGGACCACTGTGTTGTTTGAGGCTTAGAAAGGCTTTATTCTGAGGAACTTCGCCTTTGTGGTGTTTGTTGTATCTTGTGGGTAAAGTGCATAACCTCTGCAGAGTGTAGAATCTATTTAAATAGCCGAGTCCACAGTCTTTGGACAATGCTCGGGAATTACGATCAAGGGTTAGATTTTAGAAAATAACTTGGATTTGAAAGGTTGAAATTTGGTTTAAGAATAAAGATGATGGTAATGTGGTTTAGGATGGGGAAAATGTTTATTAAAACTTCTTGAAAAGTTATTTACGCTTTACTTATTTCTCTTTGCTTTGAATCTACTTATATTACTTGCCAAATCTTGTTTCTTTGCAAATATACCTTGAGCTATTCCTTTGTACCAAGCCATGCATATAGTATATTAGCTTGCATTACATGCATGACTTCTTTGAGTACCAAGTACTCACCCTTGCCTCAACACAATACCAGTTGAAGAGGAGACTACACGGCTTTGGAGGAGGAACTCCAAGAAGATCCGTCTACTTAGGGATGCGAGCCGGTCGATTGCCTATGGTATCTTTGGATGGCGCCGCAGTTATTTGGTTTTCATTGCTATTATTTTTCTCTGAATAAGTTTAGCCTTGCGAAACATACATTTTGTAACTTGGCCATAAGGTCGAGTAACGAGTTTAGTTATTTAAATAAAGTACTTTATTGGTATCGTTTGGTATGATTGTGATATTTACCGATGTTAAGGCTTTGTGTGCACTAAGCGCGTTCTGGACTAGTGCTGAATACACAGAGAGTCGGATTTGCAAATTCGGGGTCCCGATAGAGGTGGTATCGAGCCATACTTATTTGTGAGGCTCAACCCTAGCTAGAATGGTCGTAGTGAGGATAAAACCTATTTTCTAAAGCTAAAAATTTGTGAAGACAAGAAATGACATCTCGACTTATCCCCTTCTCTCTTTTCTTGTCTCTTGCTGAAATTTTCCCTTACCTGCGTCACAATTTAAAAAAATTCCGAGTTCTTACGTAAAGCACTCTTGTGACGGATGGAGGAAGAGTTCAACTACGTTGATCTCGGGAGTTGGTCACGCCGCAGAACTTTGGCATATGCTCTGAGACTCTCGGAGATTTTGAGAAGCCCCAATACCAAGTGGAAGTGATCGGACAAGCGAGGATTGATCAAGGCTTGTGGCGTGAGGATTGAGGTACACCGCTAGGAAGAAGGGCCAGGCAATCGCCGATACAACTGCCTTTGCCGGAGATCTACAATGCGAGATGGGTATCCAAGAAGTATCACGACGAGCAATGCGGCACATTACGTATCTACGCCAGAGAGTTGGAAACCGCGGTGTTCGTTATCACCCACGCGATGATAACCTTCTTGACGAAGGAGATTCAGGATGAGGATGCCCGCGGTTACACGGTTGGCACGATTTATTGTCGCCAGGAGGATGTACTAGATAATACAAGCAAGGAGCTCTGAAGGCCCGCAAGGAGATCACGGCAGAGAAGGGCGAGATGGCGGGAAGCTTCAGAGTATGTGGCACACCTTCTGCGAAGGATTGACGAGTTGGAGATGACTTTATGCGGACGGACCAGGCCGGTACTCGAGCTACGAGCGAGATCGGAGGAGTCGAGATCTCGATGAGGACCTTGCTTCTTCGACTACCACAGATGACACGATTCTTTGGACATGGCAATCGTTTCGGCGCCTATGCCCACGACACCCGTACCCAGGCCGTGGAGGTTTTCTCGATGAGTGAGCATAGGTTCTATAGTGAGACTCCTTCGCCGAGTCGCGTCATAGAATAAGGAGTCACCCTTTAGGCGTTAGACTCCAAAATTAGTTCGATTTGGATTTGCTTTGTTTCTTTGAGTGTGCATTATGTGTTGCAAGGCCCTTAGGCATTATGTGACCATACCAAGTTATTAATAATAGAGTTGGACCTTAAGGTTACACCTTAGCCCGCATAAGTTCCATATTACTTGTCTATTCTTGCTTCCCTCTCATCTCTAAACCTAGAGCAAATCGACAGATGGTGAACACCAGCGGAAACTTTGGAAGCAATGGAAGTGGTTCGCCATGAAAAACCCCAATGATGGAGCACCAGCACCGCCCTTTGGATATGCAGAATTTGGAGCTTTTCTTGCTGCCCGAGACTCAGTTGATGCATGCTATGATGCAACAAATGCAGCACGTCCTTTGCTCAGGCCACAGCCAATCAAGTTAATCGGGGACCACGCGAGAATACAAGACTATCGAGTTCATGAGGACTCACCCACCCACTTTCTCTGGGAATGCCAATCCATTGGAGGCCGATGATTGGTTAAGATCAATCGAGAGGAAGCTACACATAGCTCAATGCATAGGAAATGAGAAGGTACTCTCGCTTCTCATCAGTTGGAAGAGACGGCCAGAATGGTGGGAGAACTTCGTGCCCACGCAAGAGAACCCTAAAGATATCACTTGGGAAGAGTTCACCGCATTCCGACAAATATCACGTGCACGAAGGAATCATGGACCTTAAGAAGGAGGAGTTGAGCCGAAGCAAGGTAATCGCCGGTGGCCGAGCTACGAACAAGTTCACAAGCTAGCACGCTACGCACTTTGAGGATGTAGCGACAGATAAATCGAGGCAGTCTCGTTTTATGAAGGGACTTAGCGAGGATTGCAAGACTTAAGTGCATGCTTTTAGTTCAAACCCCTAGTTAGAACTCCGAGCGAAAGTAGGATGTTCGGGGTGAGAATACTAATAGATGGAATAGAGTTCCTAGCAAACCTTATGATTTTGGAGACCCGGACCTTAGGCGTCATATTGGGAATGGTGGTTATCCAAGCACAAGGCCGTATTGGATTGTGGGCGAAGGACTATCTCGATTGAGAGCCCGTGTGGGAAGAAAGTGGAATTTCAAGCCACTGCGATTAGAGATGGACGATTGATGGTTAACAGTACCAAGGCAATCGGCATAGAGGATGTCGATGGTGAATGAGTACCCGATGTTTTTCGAAGATCTACGGTATGCCGCCCAGACAGGGACATAGAGTTTGTGATAGAGCTTGTACAGTGCGACCGATAGCAAAGAGACCCTATCGGATGTCCACCGAGGAGTTGGTAGAAATGAAGAAAGCTTGACTAGAGGAGTTAATGGAGAAAGGATTTATCGAGACCAAGTTAGTGCGCCGTGGGAGCACGGTTTTGTTTGTCAAGAAGAAGGGCGGGAGTTTCAGGATGTGCATTGACTACCGTGCACTCAATGAAGTCACCGTGAAGAATAAGTATCCGCTACCCGGGATTGATGATTTGTTTGATCGGTTGAGAGGAGCCGGAGTTTTCTCCAAGATTGATGCGAGATCGGGATACCATCGATTGAAGATCCGATCGGAAGATATTCCGAAGCGCATCCTCGTCAAGATATGGACATTCTGAGTTCTGATTATGTCCTTTGGTGCAACGAATCGCGCCCGGCTTATTTCATGAATATGATGAATAAGGTGTTCATGGAATATTTGGACAAGTTTGTCGTCGTGTTCATAGACGATATCCTAATCTACTCCAAGGCAGGAGGATGAACATGCCGAACACTTAGGCGAGTTTTGGAAAAGTGAGGAGCGACAACTTTTAGCCAAGTTCGGCAAGTGTGATTTTTGGAAGGACAAGGTGGAGTTTCTTGGACATGTAATGACATGAAGAAGGAGTCGCCAGTAGATCCAAGCAAAGTAGAAGCTGTGTTACATTGGGAGCGACCAAAGGCGGTGACCCGGTCGGAGTTTCCTTGGAATGGCGAGGATACTACCGCCGTTTCATCGAAGGCTTTTCGACAATTGCGAAACCTCTTACGCATAGCTATTTGAAGAAGGCAAAGAAGTTTGCATGGGCGCTTGAGAATGTGAGAAAGGATTTCAGAGTGAAGAAGCGATTGGCGTCGGCCAGGTGTTAGTTCTCTAGGATGTTGCTCAAAGCTTCGATATTTATTGTGACACATCGCGCCAAGGACTTGGATGTGTGCTGATGTAGAATGGAAAGGTCGTCGCTTATGCATCAAGGCAGTCGAGGCCGCATGAGGAAAATTATCCGACACATGACCTAGAGTTAGGCTGCCGTAGTGCATGCTTTGAAGATATGGCGTCACTATCGATTGGAAAGCAGATGTGAAGTGTATCACGGATCATAAGAGCCTTAAGTACATATTCACCCGATCGGATCTGAATATGAGGCGAGGAGATGGTTAGAGTTGATCAAGGACTATAATGTTGGAATCCATTACCATCTGGGAAGGCCAGCGTAGTAGCCGATGCTCTGAGTCGGAAAAGCCATACAGTGAGTGCGTTGCTAGCCACAAGTCGGGATGAGTTATGTGAGGATTTTCGAAGATGAAGATTGAGGTTGTACCTAGCGGATTCTTGGCGCATTGGAAGTAAAGCCTACCTAGAGGATCGGATCCGAGAAGGGCGAAGGATGATGACAAGATCAGCGAGGATTAAGTCCATCAAGGAGGAAGGCAAAGCGAGAGGACTTCAAGTTGGATGAGCAAGGCACGTTATGGATGAAGGATCGAATTTGTGTGCCTAACAAAAGGAGTTAAAGCAATTGATTACGGAGGAAGCCCATGACTCCAAGTACTCAATTCATCTGGAAAGCGCCAAGATGTATCGAGGATCTGAAGGAGAGATTACGGTGGCGAGTATGAAGCGTGAAGTTGCCGAGCATGTTGCATTGTGCGGCGTATGCGGAGAGTCAAGGCAATGCATCGAGAGACCAGCGGGATTGCTACAACCGCTGAAAATACGAGTGGAAGTGGGAGGAAATCGGAATGGATTTCATTACCGGTTTGCTTAGAAGATTCAAGGAGGTTATGACTCCATATGGGTTATAGTGGATCGCTTGACTAAAGTAGCCCATTTTATCCCGTGAAGACCACTTACTCGGGAGATAAATTAGCAGAATTGTACATGATCAGGATTGTCTATTTGCGGAGTGCCAAAGAGGATTGTATCAGACAGAGGAACCCAATTTACCTCAAGGTTACGGAATAAGTTGCATGAAGCCATGGGAACCCGTTTGAACTTGGTCTGACTTATCATCCACAGGCAGACGGATGACCGAAAGAGTCAACGGTCTGGAGGATATGTTGAGAGCTTGTGCATTAGCTTATGCTACTTCTTGGGATAAGAGTTTACCGTATGCCGAGTTCGATTACAACAATAGTTATCAGGCTAGTTCTGAGATGTCACCTTTTGAGGCCTTTGTATGAGTCGACCTGTCGGACGCCATTGAATTGGAATGAGGCTGGCGGCGCAGTGTCTTTGGGCCTGATATTCTTCAAGAGGTGAAGAAACGGTCGCTATGATTAGGGAAAGGTTGAAGATAGCCCAATCTCGACAGAAGAGTTATCTTGACAATCGTCGCCGGGACTTGAGTTTTGAACGAGAAGACTTTGTATACCTCGAGTTCGCCTCTCGGGGGAGTTAAGAGGTTCCATGCCAAAGGGAAACTTGCACCGTTATGTTGGACCATTTAAGATTTTGAGCATGAGGCGAAGTTGCTTATCACCGGAGTTGCGCGATCGTTGGCGAGGAGTGCATGATGTATTCCATGTGTCCCAGTTGAAGAAGTGTCTCAGAGTTCTGAGAGCAGAGACCGCTAGAGTCAATTGAGTTGCAAGAGGATTTGACTTATAAGGAGCATCCGTGAAGATTCTGGACACAATGGATCGAGAAACTAGAAACAAGTCAACCCGTTTTGTAGAGTTCGGTGGAGCAACCATGAAGAAAGCGAAGCGACTTGGGAGCCTTGAAGAGGATTTGAAGAAAGAGTTTCCAAACCTATTCCTTTAGTAAGCCTGAATCTCGGGGGCGAGATTCTATTAAGGGGAGGTTTGTAACACCCCAAAATTTTTCTTTTCTTAAATTCATGTGTGATTGGCACTTTGGTGAATTTTGGAATTTTCTGGAATTAATTTGGATTTATTTGGAATTTATTTGAATTTATTCCATTTTTAAATAATTAAAGAATTTGATTTTGCAAATAAAATTTTGTTGGAAATATTTTATTTGAGTCAAAAATGATCAAATATTTTCGAGAATTTTTACGGAATTTTACGAGTCATTTGCTATTTTTAATGAATTAAATGAATTCTTGGGAATTATTTTAAATATTAAATCATTTGGAAAAACCGAGTCGATTCTTGTTCATCAGCCAGAGCCGAGTCGGACTCGAGTTCGAGTCCGACCGAACCACGATGGTCGAGCGAACCCGTTCGCCGAACCCTAGCCACACGACCCTTGGATCAAGATCCAGCGGTTGTGATTGCGCCACGATCGAACCGAGTCCGGCCGAGCGGCCCGGCTCGCGGCCGAGCGGACCGAGTCCAACTAACGCGACCGTTGGATCGAGATCCAGCGGCTCACGCTGCGCCACGTCGCCTCTCCGTGCGCATGCGCCGGACTTTCGCCGTCAAAGCAGTGCCGACCTCGGTCTCCGTGCGTTTCACGACGCAGAGACCCCTATTTAATGCGCCGCCACCAGTGCGTGACCTGAACTTCCGTGCGCACCGTGCCCCAAGCCATCTACTTTGGCCGCCGCCCGTTTGCCGTCTGAGCTCACCGGAGTTGGAGTTCCGTTCGCCATGCGGTTAGCGCCCGATCTGCCGCCGTCCGTCGTCCTCGCCGTCATCAAGCCCAGATCCGGATTCCCCAAGGCGAGGCGCGTTCGAGTACCCTTCACTTCGCGGAGAAGCCCCAAAGCGCCCGTTGGACTCGTCGTCGTCTTCATCTCCGGTGGCCTCTGCTCGCCGCGTCGCCATCGCCGTCCGCGAGCTTCGCTAGCCGTCCGATCGAATCCAAGGGCTCGGATCGCGCCACGTCACACCGCGGTGAGATCTCACGTGCAACCTCACGGATCTATTTTCAGCCGTCGGATCTAGATCCAACGGCTTAGGTGTGCCACGTAGCTAGAAGCGCACCAGGTTAGATTGGATCTTGGCCGTCCGATCAAGATCGAACGGTCTGAATCGTGAGTTGTTTTTCCAAAGCACTACGCTAGATTTAATCGCGTAGTTGATTTTCAAACCAACGGCCGTGATTGCTTGCGTGTCGGGAAGTTGGACGGCGGTCGTCGTCGCAGCGTCGCGTGGTCAGCGACACGAGGGCCAGCGTGTCGGCCAGCACCGTGGCGTCACCCATGGCGTCACAGTGGAGTCCCACATGTCGACTGCAGGTAAATTTGAGTCCCGTGGCGTCACCCGAGTGGGCCCACATGTCAGCGACACGTAAGAGTCGTGGACCGAGTCCACGGTGGACCCGAGCCAAGCGTGGACCAAGTCCATGGACCGGCTGACGTCCGCCAACCAATCAGAAGCTGCCACGTGTCCATCTTGGCGCAATAATTAATTTCGAAAAGAAAATGATTTATTAATTCGAAATAATGATTTGATTTTGATTCAAACTTCAAGCGCTTATAACTTTTGCGTTTCAACTCCGATTTGAGTGATTCAAATTTCTAAATTTGTATAAAATTAAGATCTACCTAAATATAAATTTTATTTAATTTTTGGACTAAAGTTTTTCTCTGTAAAATTATTTAATTGATTATTTAAACTTTAATAAATCATAACTTTTGCATTTTAACTCCGATTTGAGCGATTCCAGTTTCTAAAAATCCAGAAAATTATGTTCTCTCTGTTTATGGATTTTATTTGGAGTTTTGGGATGTTTTGCCTAGTGTTTATTTGTGTATTTGCTATTTGCACGCTACTACGAGTAGGCGTTGAAGTCTGGGAAGGATTCGAAGGAGAAGTGTTGACTCAGGATCCAACTCAAGACCAAGAGCAAGTACTTTTTGAAGGCAAGTTGTGCTTTGACCATGTTGATCCTATTTGAAATCTATTTTGATTTTAAACTATTGCATGCTAGTTCAATTAGAAAAATACTTTGTTTAAACATGGGGATTAGATAAATACCAATTTCTTTGTATGACACCTTGATTATCTAAGTATGTGCCATGATCCCTTGTCACCCTAGTTGTGGATTACTAGTTGGACATTATTAACTTGCCAACATGGATTTAGACCATTTGTAGTATCGCTTAGACACGCTACGTGCTCATAACATGATTTTGGATAATTAAATGTTAATATTGACTTAATGATATATTGAACCTGTTTTGGAAAAGTATCATGTGATGTTGATGGCACGTGGTGCATGGTAATCAAGCGGGGTTTGATAAGCGATTTCGGCCAGGGGCATGTGGCAAGAGTAATGTCAGGTGGGCGATTGTGGCGTTGGGAATGTTGATTTGGTTCTTGGGTAGTCTTGCCCTGGTCACTCTAAGGACTTAACCTTGCAAGCCTTTGAGCCGGGTCATACTTGCAACCACATGGCTGGAATGGGGCGGCCCTAGTTGACTAAGTCGCTAAGGACTCACTTGTGGAGCCTCGGGGTGTCAATTACACCGTTTGTGTGATTATGCGGGGAGCGTGTCGTGGCTGTGGCCAGATACCCATCTAACGGTATGTTGGTCCCATACTTCGCCTTGGCTAAGGGAAGGGATGGTGTAGAGCACGGCAGGAGAGGACCACTGTGTTGTTTGAGGCTTAGAAAGGCTTTATTCTGAGAACTTCGCCTTTGTGGTGTTTATTTGTATCTTGTGGGTAAAGTGCATAACCTCTGCAGAGTGTAGAATCTATTTAAATAGCCGAGTCCACGATCTTTGGACAATGCTAAAATTCTGAGTCAAGGGTTAGATTTTCTGAAAATAACTTGGATTTGAAAGGTTGGGCTGGTTTAAGAATAAAGATGATGGTAATGTGGTGTAGGATGGGGCAAATGTTTATTAAAACTTCTTGAAAAGTTATTTACGCTTTACTTATTTCTCTTTGCTTTGAATCTACTTATATTACTTGCCAAATCTTTGTTTCTTGCAAATATACCTTGAGCTATTCCTTTGTACCAAGCCATGCATATAGGATAGTAGCTTGCATTCTGTGCATGACTTGCTGAGTACCAAGTACTCACCCTTGCCTCAACACAAGACCAGTTGAAGAGGACTACACCAGCTTTGGAGGAGGAACTCCAAGAAGATCCGTCTACTTAGGGATCTGAGCCCGATCGGTTACTGTGGTATCTTGGATGGCGCCGAGATTATTTGGTTTTCATTGCTATTATTTTTCTCACGAATAAGTTTCGCCTTGCGAGGCATACATTTTGTAACTTGGCCATAAGGTCGAGTAACCAGTTTGGTTATTTAAATAAAGGACTGTCTTGGTCTCGTTTGGTCTGAGTGGGATATTTACCGATGTTAAGACTGTGTGCACTAGCGCGTTCCTGGACTAGTGCTGAATACACAGAGGGTCCGGATTTGCAAATTCGGGGTCCCGACATAGTCTATCTGGGTTTCATTCACCTGTTCGGTCGCGTTGTTTCGTCGGGGTTTTTCCTTTTGTGTTCATTTCAATTGCATGGCATGCATCTCATTATGCATTGTGCTCGTGTAGAGAGCGATCCATGAGAGGCCCGGCGCGGTGACCGAGGGTGCGGCCAGGAGAGCTTGATTACTACCGACCCACAAGCAGAAGATCAAGGCAAGCACCTAAGCATATTCAACCTTTATGTAAATGTATTTTTGTGAATAAACTGCTACATGATTGGTTAAGTGATGCATTAGGAATTTAATTGAGGGATAGGTCTAGATCCCATTTGCTGCACATACACCCGTTGGTAATTGTTGAAAACATCCTTTGGAGCTAGGCTATGGGTAATATAATTGAGTCCATGCTTAGTTCGCTTAGAAAGTGGGTTGGGCCAAGTGACGGAGGGTTCTGTCACTTGCGGTTGTTATTATTACACACATACTACATTATGTTGGACTTGGAATTGGGAAAGGTTTTGGAAAGAAATGAATTGTGGACCGGGCGGGGAGTTGGTTCATTTGGGTATGGAGACTCAAATGTGTAGCCCCGTCTGTGTCAGTTAAGGACCGATCCGTAAGTGGAATAAGATTGAGCACACCCCGGTTGGTCGCATGCCCGATTATGGTACGGTAAGCCACTCTTTCTCTCATACGGAATCGATGGACCGTAACTTCCTGTGGTTGGACGTGGTTGAGGGCGAGGCTTAGGCCGACTCTCGAGCGCCAAGCCGGGCTTGGGGCTGCTCGAGGGGGTGCTAGGTTTTCGGGCCACAGAGGGCGCTTGGCGATTGGGTATGATTGGGAGGGGGTTGACACTAGGCCCTTGTGGTAAGTGTCGTGCGATCAATGCTTCCCTGCAGGGTTAATTAAGCGATTCGAATTGCCGCGCTCTCGGATATGAGCAAGCTTGATCTGAACTTCTTCTGCGTAGTAAACAACTTGAACTTGTGGTTCGCCGTTGGGCTTGAGCTAAATTTTGATATGAGATGACTTGCCTTACATTCTGTTAATTACAATATCCTGTTAGAAGTAGGTGCTGTTACAACTGCTAACTATATTGAGAAAAACTTGAGTAGATGACAAAAATTGAAACAAAGTTAAGCATTTCCGCACTTTTAACCTAAGCCTGTTTACCTTGCTACCGCCAAATGCATCTCCTTTGGAGTCGGTCATATATGGACCCCGGGTAAGTCTTGCGAGTACCTTTGTACTCATGCTTCTGCTTTGTGGTTTTCAGGTGAGGATCAGGTGGGCGGATGCGAGTTCTGCCCGTACTGCCTCTCGGTGACCGTGCGGGGCACCGAGTAGAGGCTTAGCGCGATATCGCACACGCTCGGAAGTGTTCAGGGGCAGAACACTTCCGGAGAAGTTTTATTTTGCTTTTGTGTTGCAATTTGATTCACTTTTGTTGTATAGATAGCCTTTAAATTGTGTTTCGTCGTTGTTTAAGTCTCTGTCGATGTCTCGTGGATGGTTCCTGATTGTGGTCGTACTACTGTTGTGGTTGTTGCATTACTTTTGGATATATATACTCTGCAACTGTGTTTCCTTGTCTGCTGAGTGGATGTCCGTGGAATCTAGAAAGGTTGTGCCGAAATTTTCTGATTTCGGGGTCTTGGTCTTTTTCCCGTTCTTGCCTAGTTTAGAGTCTTGGCGTTGTTTTTGATCTTGGTTTGGTGGTTGTCGGGTTCGTCTTTGTGCCGTGTGTTTCCGCTTGCGTGTGGTTTGGAAGGTTTCGGGTTCGTTGCCCCCTTTATGCAAATTGAATCGATATCGCATTGGAAACCGGTACGTGGGGATCCTGGGCGAGTTTCGGATCGCATACCGGGGGAATACCGGGGTTGTCGTCGAGTCGTTTGGATGTTTGTAGAGTTTGTCTCGTTTGGGCTTGGGTATTAGCAGCGGAATCACCTCCGGTGGTCTGTTGCTAGGACCCAAATCCGACGGGTACGACTGTTCATCCAACAACTCGAGGACGATCTGGGCGGCTCCTCACAGGCGAGTGATTACGGCGAGGCTACGGCGGTTGGAGCTCGATGACCTAGGGCAACAGGTGCGCACAGAAACAGAGAACACGACACGGGTGGCGGTGCATTAAATAGCCCCCTCGACGTCCGTGAAACTCGCGGAAAACGAGGCCCACCCGCACATGGTAGCAGAATCTGGCGGGGACACGAAGAGGTGATGTGGCTCAATCCTGGCCGTTGGATCAAACCCCAATGGTCGCGCGATTAGGGTTTGGCTCGGTGCGGGTCTAGCTTGGGTCCAGTTCGGACGGACTCGGTCCGGTGTTGAAAGTGGCTCAGTTCGGCGCGGGGCGGACTCGGTCGGTGCTACAGTTTAACCCATTAGGGTTTTTAGCGATTTAATATTTAAAATAATTCTAGAAATTCATTTAATTCGGGGGAAAAATAGCAAAATGCTCAGAAAAATTCCAGAAAATTCTGGAAAATACTTTGAGACATTTTGGACTTAAATAAAATATTTCCAACAAAACTTTATTTAAAACTTTAATTATTTAATTATCTCTAAAGGGAATAAATTCAAATTAAATCCAAATAAATCCATAAAAATTCCAAAAATTCTCAAAAGTGCAAAATACTATTTAAATACATGAAAAGCAAAAATTGGGGTGTTACAGCTGTCCCGAGTTAGTTCCTCCCCCATCCTCATGATATTCCTCATTCTTCCCATCGTGGTGGATATCAGCGGTGTGAGTTTGCTTCCTCCAGCAGGAGGTCTGGGCAGCAGCACTGGGATGGTCAGGCCTTTGCACGCTGGCGGACAAACCCAACACCTACTCCAAGATGTCCTATAGGAGCAGTTCATGATTTGGTGAATGTAGAGTCACGGAGAGGTGCTAGAGTGCATACTTTTGCTTCATCGACTGGTTCTTCTGCTCGGGTGACTCGGTTTTGGGTTCCTAGATCTACACTGATCTGTCCCAGTACTGAGCCATCTGTTTTTCGCTCTCTTTGATTCAGATTCATAGGACAAGGAGGGGAAGGTTTGGATAGTAGACTCTGGCTATTCTCGCCATATGACCAGAGACTCCTGTTGGTTTTCTTCCCTTGTCTGAGCTCCCGGTGACGAGGTGATCTCCTTTAGGGATGCTTCGTCAGGTAGAGTCATTGCTAAAGGTACCATCTACATTAATAATCATTTTACTCTTAAGGATGTTGCCTTAGTCAGTAAGCTGCAATACAACTTGCTCTCAGTTTCATAGCTTATAGATGATGACTTCGAGGTAAGCTTTAAGAGTAACACTTGTAGGTGTGGGAAATTTTGATTTGGGATCATTCACCCCCTCAGATCACCATTTTGATAGTTCACATAAGAGCATCACATCCGCTCCTAATTGTCCTAAGGCTTGTTAATGCTGATGAGAAACTCGCAACGCTGGAACTTTTCGTAGCTATGGACATGGCCAAGAAGAAAATCAAGGATATTTCCCCAGTGGCAAGCCAGGAAAGATTACTCAAAAAAGTGTTGGCCTTTGTTGACAATTGATGTGAAATTCAAATAGAGCAAAAGCTACATGGGGTTGCTTTGTTTTTGAATCCATCTAGATTCTTTGACATCTTACAGAAGGATGAAGATTATGCACCTCACCTACACATGATATTTAATTTAGTGCTTGCAAAGATGTGTCATGATGGCAGAGACTTGCTAAGCAGTGTTGAAGTCTTAGTTGATAATTATGAGCAGACCCGTGGTAGCTTCAACAATAAGCTAGCAATCATGCAACAAAAAATAAAGAATACTTATAAGTCCTACTAAATCCTAAGTGTATTCAATATGATATTTACCTTTCTAACATACGGCTTCATATTTGGCTTTAGTTGATTGGTGGAAAGCATATGGTGGCCATGCATTACCTCTCCAAAAGATTGCAAAGTGGATTGTCTTTGTTTTTCCTCCTCCGATTGCGAGTGCAATTGGATTACATTTGAATTTTAAGAATTTTAATCCTATAAATTTATATTTTTCATACATATCAAACATAAAAGTTTACCATTCTTGTTACTCTAGATTTATAATAAAATAAGAAACTGGTTGGAGCACAATAGATTGAATGACATGGTCTGTATTCAATGCAACACAAATATCACATATAGGTTCCAAAGGCTTCATGAAGAAAGTGGTTCCAATTCTTTGATCCTGGAAACATGTCAATGGGAGAATGAATGGCTGCCAGACAAGTGCATGTCGGTGAAGATGATTGTCGGTGTTTCGTGCACCGGCAATATGACTTTTTAGTCTAGGGGTCGCGCGCTCCCTCTCCTCGAATGGTTAGACTCAGGGGGTCCAAGATGTATACTGGTTCGAGCTGAACGTCCCTACTCCAGTTCGTGCGATGGATTCGTGCTGCTTTCGGGCTCAGTGTTACAGGCGAGGGCTAAGGGCTGGCCTTGAGCACCTCGGTGAAGGTGGAGAGGAGTGAAGAGAAAAAGGAGAGAGTGAAAAGTGAGGTTGCTCTCCCGCCCCCCTTGGGGGTCCTGCCTCCCCTTATACCATCGGAGGGGGCAGATTACACGGGAATCCGAAAAGAGGAAAAAAAAAGAGTGGGACATTCTGCGCCTGGGAGTCCTGGTCTTCAGTGATTGACCGATGCCTGCTTGCATTGCGCCGGGTTGGTAGACATGCCGAACGACAAGGCTCCCTTCTGCGACGGGAAGTGACGCACCCGCCCTCTATGCATTTGCAAGACGCTGACGTAGCACTTTTACTCTGGCGCTGCCTCGGGAGGGAGCGCACTCTTCTACTACGCTCGTCTGGGTGACGAGACTGGTGTCTTGACTTTTGCGACCCTCACGCAGCCTGGGGAAGGGGCCACCTACCCTCGCGCGGTCGGCTTGAGTCATCGCGTCTGTGGGGTAGGCGATCGACGGCTAGTGACAGCTCGATGCTGGCGCTTGGCGGAGTGCGCCCTGATCGGGTCAGACGTCGTGGGGCGTCCGACCTGCAGGAGGGATCCCCCCCATCGCTTTCGATTGGGGCCAAATCCACTTGGTGGCCCACTTGGCGTTCGGCCATTGTTGGGCCTGGATCGGCCCACCTGGCGTCCTGGGTCGCTGGGGATACCCATGGTATGTGTACTCGTCAGTAGCCCTCGAGCCCCCGAGCGAGTTCATCAGAGGCGGTCGGGGGGTTACCTTGGTCGGCGGAGTCCGATCTGGCACACGCGGGCGTGCCACACGGTACTGACACGCGGGGCCCACCGTGATGTCAGCGTGACTTCACATATGACGTCAATGCACGGTGGGCAAGGCCACTAACAAGCGGGCCCCCGGCTGATGTCACGCGTGACGTAAGCGGCGACTGGGAGACACCCGCGCTGACCGCGCTGGTCCAACTTCCGGACACGTGGCTTGATCTGGGCCGTTGATTTGAAAATCAACGGTCCAGATTGGATCTAAATCCGCACATTGCGGTGCAACACGGTTAATCTGGGTCGTTCGATTTGGATCGGACGGTCCAGATTCGATCGGGTTTTTGCCTCACCGTGGGGTGGCGTGGCATGACCTGGGTGGCAACACGTGGCTCGATATACGCTGTTCGATCTCAATCGAACTGCCAAAATCGCATCTAATGCTACAACGTGGTTCAACCCTAACCATACAATCTAAATCTAACGGCTGAGATTGGATCTAGCACGGTGCAATGTGGTTCTACATGGCTCAATCTAGGGTGTTGGATCTAGATCCTACGGCTGAGATTAGATCTAAAGAGTAACACGTGAGGCTTACCCGCGGGTGACGTTTCGGGGCTCCGGCGATGGCGCGGCGGAGCAGAGGTTGCCGGAGATGGAGACGACGACACAGCCAACGGACCTGCGGGCGTGCTCCGGTGAGGTGAGTGGTACCCCTCGACGCGGCGGATCCAGACCTGGGTTCGGTGACGGCGGAGGACGGTGGCGGAAACAGCGGAAAACCACGGCGGAGCACGAATCCAACTTCGGCGAGCTCTAGCGGGCGAACGGCAGTGGCTCGGGCTCAGTAGGTTAGGGCTACGGGTGCGCACGGAAGAGAGTAATATGATGGCGGCAGCGGCGCATTAAATAGGGGTCTTGGCTTCTGTCGGGACCCCGAATTTGCAAATCCGGACCCTCTGTGTATTCAGCACTAGTCCAGGAACGCGCTAGTGCTCACAGTCTTAACATTGGTAAATATCAAATCATACCACTCGATAAAGTACTTTATTTAAACAACCAAACTGGTTACTCGACCTTATGGCCAAGTTACAAATGTATGCCTCGTAAGGCGAAACTTATTCAGAGAGAAATAATAGCAGCGGAAAAATCAAATAGCTTAGCGCCATCGGTATACCAGAACCAAGCGGCCGGGCTCGCATCCCTAAGTAGACGGATCTCTTGAGTTCCTCCTCCAAAGTGGCGTAATCTCTCTTCAACCTGATATTGTGTTGAGGCAAGGGTGAGTACTTGGTACTCGCAAGTCATGCCTGAGAATGCAAGCTAATAAACTATATGCATGGCTTGGTACAAAGGAATAGCACAAGGTATTTTTGCGATGTGACATTTGACAAGTAATATAAGTAGATTGAAAGCAAGTAAAATAAGTAAAGCATAAATAACTTTTCAAGAAGTTTAGTAAACATCTTCCCCATCCTAAACCACATTTCCATCAACTTCATTATTAAACCAGGCCCAACCTTTCAAATCCAAGTTATTTTTGAGAAAATCTAACCCTTATTGTAATTCCCGAAGCGATGTCCAATACCGCGGACACGGCTTATTGAATAGATTCTAAACTCTGTGAGAGGTTATGCACTTTACCCACAAGATACTGATCAAACACCACAAAGGCGAGTTCCCGTAACAAAGTCTTTGGAAACCTCTAACAATACAAGTGGTCCTCCCGGTTGTGCGCACTAACCCTTCCCTTCGCTAAGGCGAAGTCTAGGCCAATCAGTTAGATGGGTACCTGGCCTCGACCCGATCGGCTCCCGTACAACTTACACAAAGGGTGTAGTTGACCTCCGAGGTCCCGCAGTGCGTTATTAGCAACAATCAACTAGGTCCGGTCCCATTACGGACATGTGGTTGCACGTTAGACCAGTTCAAAGGCTTGCAAGGTTAAGTCCTTAGGGTGACCAGGGCAAGACTACCCGAAGAACCAAATCAACATCCCCAATGCCAACCGGCCCACGATTACTCTTGCCACATGCCCTGGTCGAAAAGCGTTTTATCAAACCCAGGTTGATTACCATGCACCACGTGCCATCAACATCACATGATACCTTTCCAAAACAGGTTCAATATATCATTAAGTCAATATTAACATTTGATTGTCCAAAATCATGTTATGAGCAACGTGTGAGCAGCATATACTACAACGGTCTAAACCCATGTTGGCAATTTAATAATGTCCAACTAGTAATCCACAACTAGGGTGACAAGGGATCATGGCACATACTTAAATAATCAAGGTGTCATCTGACAAATTGGTATTTATCTAACCCCCCATGTTTAAACAAAGTATCTTTCTAATTGATCTAGCATGCAATAGTTTAAATCAAAATAGATTTGAAATAGGATCAACATGGTCAAAGCACAACTTGCCTTCAAAAGTACTTGCTCTTGGTCTTGAGTTGGATCTGAGTCAATACTTCTCCTTCGAATCCTTAGGCACTTCAACGTCTATAAGTAAAGCGTGCAAATAGCAATACACAAATAAACAATAGGCAAAAACATCCCAAAACTCCAAATAAAATCCATAAACAGAGAGAAACATAATTTTTGGATTTTTAGGAACTCGAATAAATCCAAATTTGGAGTTAAGAACGCAAAAGTTATGATTATTTAAAGTTTAAATAATCAATTAAATAATTTTACGGAGAAAACTTTAGTCCAAAAATTAAATAAAATTCATATTTAGGTAGATCTCAATTTTATACAAATTTAGAAATTTGAATCACTCAAATCGAGTTGAAATAAAAAGTTATAAGCGTTTGAAGTTTTGAAATTCAAATCAATTATTAAACCGATTTATTAAATCATTTTCTTTCGGAAATTAATTATTGCGTCATCATGGACACGTGGCAGCCTCTGATTGGTTGGTGGCGTCAGTAGGTCCATGGACTTGGTCCACGCCGGCTCGGGTCTGTGGACTCGGTCCCACGACTCACGTGAAGGCCGAGATCGACATGTGGGCCCTTTCGGGTGGCGTCATCGGCGTCGGTAGAGCTCGGCCGATCTTGGCAGGTGGGTCCACCGATGGCGTCATGGATGATGTCATGGTGCGATCCCGACACGCGGGCCCGCGTGTCGATGTACCGCGCATGCAGCGTCACGGCATTGTGCCGCGTCAGTCAACTTCGACACGTGGCGCCAATCACGGCCGTTGGTTTGAAAATCAGCGGCGCGGATTAGATCCAGGGGTTAACACGCGTTGAAACTACTGGGTGATCGTGGGGCCGATTCGATTTAGATCAGACGGTCGGATCTAATCCTATAATAACACTACTCGGCGCGCAATTGTGAACCGTTGGATCTTGATCCAGCGGTCCGAATCAATCGGGTTGGGGACACGTGAACTCACCTCAACCGTCCGATCTAGATCGGCGGTTCCACCGAGCTCGCGAAGTCCGATGGCGTGGCGAGGCTTGGCACGAGGCGAAACGGCAGCGAGGCCCGGCGGCGTTGGGGTTGCTCGGCGAGATGAATCCTTCCTTCGGGTGCGTCTGCGTCACGGTGGTTCCGGATCTGAGCTCCTTCGGCGGAAGACGACGGGCGGCGGAATCGGCGTTCAATCACAAGGCAGGCTCCAACTCCGGCCCGAGCACGTCACGGGCAAGCGGCGACGGCTCAGCGAGATGGCTTTCGAGAACGGCAGTGCGCAAAGATGAGGGCAACCTCGGGGGGCGTCTCACGCTTTAAATAGCCTCGGCGTTAGTGCGAGGCGAAACCTAGTTCTACTGGCGGCGAGCGCGGCGGCTGAGTCGGCTTCGGTCGGCGGAAACGACGCAAAGACCGCGTGGCACGATCAACGCCACGATCGCCGGCGCGTCGGATCCGGGCGGATCTGGCTCGACCGATGCAGGCGGATCTCGTAGTTGGATCTTGATCCAGCGGTTGGGATTGATTAGGTTTTAATTTGGTTTGATCGAGTCAAGCGGCTGGGTCGGACTCGAGTCCGACTCGGAGTTAAAACTTCGGTCGGATGAAACGATACTTGACCAGTTGAATTTCCAGCGATTTAATATTTAAAATAATTCCCGATGAATTCATTTAATTCATTAAAATAGCAAATGATTTCGAAAAAATTCGAAAAAATTATGGAAAATACTTTGGATCATTTTGGACTCAAATAAAATATTTCCAACAAAATTTTATTTGCAAAATTAAATTCTTCAATTATTTCAAAATGGAATAAATTCAAATAAATTCCAAATAAATCCAAATAAATTCCAGAAAATTCCAAAAATTCACCAAAGTGCCAAATCACACATGAATTTAAGAAAAGCAAAATTTTGGGGTGTTACAGCTTCCGTGAAAAGCGGAAACCAAGGCCCACTCGACGGAGGCGGTGGAATCCGAATGGAACTCGGATTGGGTCACATGGCGCAATCGTGGCCGTTGGATCGAGATCCAACGGTCGCGGGGCTAGGGCTCGGGTCCGGCTCGGTCTGGCTCGAACGTGGTCCGGGTCGGGCTCGAGTCGGACTCAAGTCCGGCTCGATCGGATGAAGAGTACAAACCCACTCGGCTAATTTCCAGCAATTTAATATTCAAATTAATTTCTAGAAATTCAAATAATTCAAGAAAAATAGCAAAATAATCAGACAAATTCCAGAAAAATTCTGGAAAATACTTTGAGACATTTTGGACTCACATAAAATATTTCCAACAAAATTTTATTTATAACTTTTAATTCTTTAATTATTTCAAAAGGGAATAAATTCAAATTAAATCCAAATAAATTCCCAAAAATTCCAAAAATTCACCGAAGTGCAAAATTTCATTTAAATTCATGAAAAGCAAAAATTGGGGTGTTACAAGCCCCCAAGCCCCCGAGCTGGTCAAGGAGCCGGTCGGGGGGTTACCTTGGTCGGCGGATTCCGATCGGACGCGGCGTGCAAGCGTTTAGTTTGCTTTGGCGGCATGAGCGCACCCGGTGGAGTTTTGAGCCCCCGAGCGGGTCAAGGATCCGGTTGGGGGGTTACCTTAGTTGGCAGGGTCCGATCGGGCACGCGCGGGTGTGCCCAGTCGGTTGCTTCGGTCAGGTGCGCGCGAGCGCACCCGGTGGGTGTAGCCCCCGAGCCCCAGAGTGGGTCAAGGAGCCGATCGGGGGTTTATCCTGGTCGTGGGGATCCCCTAGCAGCCTATCCCTTCACCTCCCTTGCAACGGACTCCGAGTCGTCCGCTAACCCGGAGGGCAGCTGGCTGCCACCCATCGATGAGTTACATGGGAGAGTCGAAGCGGGGCCTTGGAATCCGCCGTGTCAGTTTATGTCCTTGAAGTGGGTGCTTCTTCCGCCTCGAGGCCGCAGCGGCCCATTAAGTCCCTTAATCCGGTTGTGGCGAGGCTGGCCTAGGAGCTGAAGCCGAGGGGCCGAGAGGCGCGCAGTCCGAAGCGATGCCCTTTTCGCCAGTTGCTGCCCTGCCGTGATTTAATGCGCGGTGAGAGGGCGGAAGGGCTCCGTCGCGTATTACTGAGGCTCGGTGTAGTTAGAGAGGCGGCACGCGCGGTTCTTCACTCGAGGTGGCGCCCGCTCGGATCACATTGTCTCGTCCTTGCACGCCTATATATAGCGCGGGGGGCACGATGGTGGCCGCGGTCGATCATTTGATCTTGCCTCCCTGCCTTCTTTTTCCTCAGCCTCCTTTCCCGCCTCGGAGCATCTCGAAGTGTTAATGGCAAGTGGTGGCGACAATTCGGCAGGCGGCTGGCAGGCCGGTAAACGACCGGCGGACGGAAGCCCCCGGGGTCCGGACCCCAAGAGACCTCGCCCCGATTCCGGGTCCTCCTCAGTGGCGAGGAGTAGGATCTTTCTGCCTGCGCTCATCCTCCGCCTCCGGGACCCCTCCGCAGCGTAAGTTTTCGTAGCTTTGGTTTCCGGAGGGGCTTGGTTTTCTTATGTGCTAAAGCTGGTTCATTTTTTCCATCTTTTTAGCGCTCCCGGCTTGGGCTTTGTTGGCGACGCCCCCGCCGGTCGCTTTGGTGGGGGGAACGGTGGTCGCGGGGGTTGTCCCACGCGCTCCGCCGCCTGTCCACGGCGATCTGAGGCCACTGAGGGCCCGAGTGGCCGACCTATCGGCTGCGCTAGTGGGTTTGCAGGCTTCACTAAGCGCCCAGGCTGCGTGGCCGCCGCCCAGGAGGCAGAGCTGACGGCGCAGCGGGCTCGGGCCCAGGTCACCGAGGTGGAGCTTGTCAGGGTGCCCACGGACCTCGTCGCCATGTTCCGACTGGCCTACGAGAGTATGGCTCGGAGCCTGGAGTTGCTGGGGGTGAGGTTGGGCGACCCCCTAAAGCGTATTGCAGCGTAGTACACCTTCCACCTCACCCGGGCGGCTGATGCCCTGGTAGGCCTAGCGGGGCGACTGCGCGTGGAACCCCAGGGTGTGGATGCCGAAAGCAGCGACAGCTCCGAGGGCGGCGCCCGCTTCTGAGGGGCTTCCGGGAGATCGCTGCAAAAAAAGTTTTTATCTCCCGTATTTCAAATGCATTTTTCTTTTGCGGACAGTATATTTGTAATATGTGGTTGGTCGAGGGGGCGCCCCCTCTCGGCCCTATTCTCTGTATTTTTTGTGGTGATCGTTTGCTTTATAACCGTAGCTCTTAGTAACCGCTAGGGGTTTGCTTGAGCATAGGTCGGCGAGCTGGTAACCTTGGGGGAAACGCAGAGAGCCGAGGCTGGCCGCCGGATAACAAAGACTTCGACCGATCACGGATCAGTCGGTGCGACCATGGGTCCGACTGGCTCGGTCGGCCGGCTCCACCCAGGCGGCTCAGGGACCGCTGGCATCGCTCGTACATAGGTTCCGACTGGGTGCGTGTGAGCGCTCTCGGTGGGCGTAGCCCCTGAGCCCCCGAGCGAGTTGGGGAGCCGATCGGGGGAACGCCTTGGTCGGCGCGGTCGCCCAGATGCCTTTAGCAAGGTTCTGGCACTCGAGCGCTAGTTTTACGTCGTAGCTCGATGGCGCCTTGGTCCGCGCAGGCGCCCATATGCCTTTTAGCAAGGTTCTGGTGCCCGAGCGCTAGTTTTATGTCATAGCTCGACGTCGCCTTGGTTGGCACGGGCGCCCAGATGCCTTTAGCAAGGTTCTGGGACCCGAACACTAATTTTACGTCGTAGCTCGACGCTACCTGTGAGGCTGGTTTTACACCGGAGCTAGGCGGGAGGCGTCCGTCCTGAGTCCCCATCTGGTGAGGCCGTCTGCGGGAGGAGTGTCCGTTGTCTATCCCACATATATGCCCCGTCCGTAGGTGTGGGACCTGGAGGGGGTGAGCGTACGCGCGTTTACCAATGTTGGTTTGAACCTCGTGCTTGCGTGAGCTAGTAACGGGTGATCCGAGTGGAACCTGGTGGTCCCTCCCAGGGGGGATCCTTCCCAGCAGATGATCCCCGCGTGGGTGTCTGGCCCTCTGGGGGTGTTCCATAAAAAACCTTTCTTTACTTAATCCCGTATCGGACCCCGAGCCGTCCGCCGGCCCGGAGCACAGCTGGCTGTCACCCATCGATGGGTTTCGCAGGAGAGTGTGAAGTATGGTCTCAGACACGAGTTAAGGCGATCGGGTCATCCGCCGACCCAACTAGAGGCCCGCCGGGGGCTCGCCCTTTCCTCGCCCCTCACTCGATTTATCTTCCCTGGAGTCTCTAAATCCGCTTGGCGGATTAGGCCTTCGGAACCTATGGCGCTCGACTGGGCCCCGGGTGTGAGTTACCGGACTCTTTGCCATGTTCGAGTCGCAGCGGCCCAGTGGGCCTGACATACCTGTTGCGGGGCAGCTTGCTTGGCTCGGTGACGGAGACTGAGAGGTCGTAGGGCGCGCTGCTTGAGGCGACGTCTTCGCGCCTCCGCCTGTCCTGTCAGGATTTAATGCGTGGTGGGAGAACAGGAAAACGTCGAGACTTCCTGGTTTCCCAGTCGTGGAGAGATTGGCGGTCAGAGGGATGGGACACGCGATGGTCCGCTCGAGGTGGCACCTGTTCGACTGATGCCTGCTCGGGTGGCGTCTATCCAACGCCTATAAGGTGGCGCGGGGGGCACCGAGACGGTACCTGCTTTCGCCTTCTTTGCCTCTCTACCCTTACCTGTCGCAAGAGAGAGAGACGAGAGAGCAAAAAGAAAGGATTCTGGGTAGAGAGTCCCGAACCTTCCTTCTTCCCTCGCCCCCTTGTTTTTCCCGTTTTTCAGAGATGTCGTGGCCATAGTGTTCCATCCAGCCCACCCGCGCGATCAGCCTGGAGAAGAAGGGGTTCCTTCCTCCACGGGACGTCTCGAAGTGGAGGGTGCCGCCAGGAGCTACGGTCCCTGCGCCGGGCGATGGCGAGATCATCGTGCTCGCCTCATTTTATGAGCACGGGTTCGGCCTTCCGCTCCATCCCTTCGTCCGCAGGCTGCTGCACTTCTACAAGGCGGAGGTGCATCACCTCAACCCCAACGGCGTCCTTCACATTGCGATCTTCATCACGCTGTGCGAGGCGTTCCTAGGGATCGATCCTCACTAGGCGCTCTGGAGGCATTTCTTCCAGGTGCGGTTGAGGAGGGACTAGCCGGGGGATGCTTCGGTGCTCATCGGCGGCGTGGCCTTTCAGTTGCGTGGTGGCCGGGCGGCGGACTACATCGAGATGAGGTTGCCATCGTCGAACCGAGGCTGGCACTCCAAGTGGCTTTACACTCGGAAGCTCGGAGGCAGTGCCTGTAACACCCCAATTTTTGCTTTTCATGAATTTAAATAAGATTTGGCACTTTGGTGAATTTTTAGAATTTTCAGGAATTTATTTGGATTTATTTGGAATTTATTTGAATTTATCCCCTTTTGAAATAATTAAAGAATTTAATTTTGCAAATAAAATTTTGTTGGAAATATTTTATTTGAGTCCAAAATATTCCAAAATATTTTCTAGAATTTTTCTGATTGTTTTGCTATTTTTAATGAATTAAATGAATTTCTGGGAATTAATTGGATTATTTAATCGCTGGAAAAACCTAATCGGTTTCACTATTCATCCGACTGAACCCGAGTCTGAGTTAGACTCGAGTCCGACCCGGACCCGACCGAGCCAGCCATTCCGGTCGAACCAAGTCACCAAGCCCTAACGCGCGTGACCGTTGGATCGAGATCTAATGGCCACAATCGCGCCACGTCGCCGAACCCGAGCCCGACCGGACTAGCCAGGTCGCCCGAGCCGGACCCGAGCCCAAACCCCCGACCGTTGGATCTTGATCCAACGGCTCACGTGGAGCCACGTCACCCCAATCCGAATCCAATTCGGATTCCGCTGCCGCAGCCGTGTGGGCCTCGGTTTCCTCGGTTTTCACAGACGCCGAGGGGCCTATTTAATGCGCCGCCGCCGCCAACGTGTTGCCGACTTCCGTGCGCACCCGTAGCCCTAGACAACGTCACCTGAGCCGCCGCCGTTTGCCCGCGCGAGCTCGCCGTAGTTGGTTTGGCGTTCCGTCGTGGTTAATCACCGTTTCTGCCGCCGTCCGCCGTCCTACGCCGCCGTTGAGCTCAGATCCGGAACCGCAAGGACCAGCCGCGTCGGAGGGGACCTTTCACTTCGCTGGAATCGCGCCCAAATGCCATCGGGCGTGTCGCCGTCCTCGTCTCCTGTGAACCAAATCCGCCGCGCGCCATCGCCGTCGTTCGAGCTCCACCAACCGTCCGATCCAGATCCGAGGACCCAGATTCGTCCATGTCATCCCCAGTGAGATCTCACGTGCTAATCTCCAGATCTATTTCCAACCGTTGGATTTAGATCCAACGGTTTAGATCGCACCACGTAACCTTAACCGCACCGTGCTAGATCCAATCTCAGCCGTTAGATCTAGATCGTACGGCTAGCAGTAACCCACGTTTTAGCGTTAGATTAGATCTTGACTGTTCGATCAAGATCGAACGGTCCAGATCAGCCGAGTAGTTTTCCTATTGCGTTAAGCCAGATCTGATCTGGGCCGTTGATTTTCAAATCAACGGCCGAGATCCATCCACGTGGCTGGGAGACTAACCGTCGCGGCCGGCCGCGCCACGCCGGCCGCCGGGCCGTCGGCGTGACGTCACGCGGGGCCCGCGTGTCAGCGACTGAGCCAAACCGCACCACGACATCACGCTGACGTCACGGTGGGGCCCGCGTGTCAGCCCACTCGGCTGAGCCTTGTGCTGACGTCATGCTGATGTCACTAGAGGTGCTCACCTGTCAGAGACACGAGCCGTGGACCGGGTCCACGGTGGACCGAGCCAAACCATGCGCTGGGTCCATGGACCCGAGGCGACGTGGCGGCCTCTGATTGGTCCACGTGTCATGCTGACTCAATAAATTAATTTCCGAAAAAGAAAATGATTTATTAATTCGAATTATTGATTTCAAAAATGGATTCAAACTTCAAACGCTTATAACTTTTGCGTTTCAACTCCGATTTGAGTGATTCAAATTTCTAAATTTTCATAAAAATGAGACCTACTCAAATATGAATTTTAATTAAATTTTGATTATGAATATTTCTCTGTTTATATTTAATTAATGTTTTCTTTAAACTTTAAACGGTTATAACTTTTGCATTTAAACTCCAAATTTGACGATTCCAGTTTCTAAAAATTCATAAAATAATGCTCTCTCTGTTTATGAACTTTATTTAGATGTTTGGATACTTTTTGTCTACTTTTTATTTATTTATTGCCATTTGCACGCTTTACGAGTGGACGTTGAAGTGCCCGAAGGCTTCGAAGGTGAAGTGTTGACCCAGGAGCCAGCTCAGGACCAAGAACAAGTACTCTTTGAAGGAAAGTTATGCTTTGACCATGTTGATCCCATTTTGAAACCTATTTTGATTTAATTTATTGCATGCTAGTTTAACTAGATAATGCTTTACTTAATTTTGGGAAATTAGATACATGCCAACTTGCTGTATGACACCTTGGTTAATTAAATATGTGCCATGACCCTTGTCACCCTAGTTGTGGATTATTAGTTGGACATTATTAAAATTGCCAACATGGGTAGTTAGACCGATGCAGTATGCTTAGCCTTGCCACGTGAAACGCTTTGGACAATCAAATACTAATTTAACTTAATAAAATACTGCACCTGTTTTGAAAGAAGTATCATGTGTTATGATTGTTGATGGCACATGGTGCATGGTAATCAACTGGGGGGTTTGATAAATAGATTTTGACCGGGGCATGTGGCAAGAATGATCGGGTGGGCCAGTTTTGGCACCGGGAACGATGTTTTGGTTCTTCGGGTAGTCTTGCCTTGGTCACCCTAAGGACTTAACCTTGCAAGCCTTTGAACTGAGTCAAACGTGCAACCACATGTCTGTAATGGGACGGACCTAGTTGATTAAGTTGCTAATAACGTACCTATGGGACCTCGGGGTGTCAACTATACCTTTTGTGTAGTTGTACGAGGAACGCATCGGAGGCTGCCAGGTACCCATCTAACGGTGGATTGGCCTAAACTTCGCCTTCGCTAAGGGAAGGGTTAGTGTGCAATCACCGGAGAGGACCACTTGTGCTGTTAGAAGTTTCCGAAAGACTTTGTTACGGACACTCGCCTCTGTGGCGTTTGGCTGTATCTTGTGGGTAAAGTGCATAACCTCTGCAGAGTGTAAAATCTATTCGAATAGCCGTGTCCGCGGCATTGGACATTGCTCGGGAATTACAGTCAAGGGTTAGACCTTCCTGAAAATAACTTGAACTTGAAAGGTTGGGTTTGGTCTAATAATGACGTTGATGGAAATGTGGATTAGGAATGGGAAAGAAGTTTATTTAACTTCCTGGAAAAGTTGTTGATCTTATACTTGCTTTTACTGCTTTTGAATCTACTTATGTTACTTGTCAAATGCTGTTTTACTGCAATTATACCCTGAGCCATTCCTTTGTACTAAGCCATGCATGTAGTATATTAGTTTGCATTCTGTGTATGACTTGCTGAGTACCAAGTACTCACCCTTGCCACAATACGACACCAGTTGAAGAAGAGTCTACACCAGCTTTGGAGGAGGAGCTTCAAGAGGAACCGTCTAACTAGGGAGCGAGCCCAGTCAGTTGCCTGTGGTATACTGGATGGCGCCACGAAGTTATCTTATTTTCCACTGCTATATTTCTCTTTTACTGAGTTTTCGCCCTGCGTGGCGTATATTTGTAACTTGACCTTAAGGTCGAGCAACCAGCTTGGTTAACTATTTAAGGTACCTTATTATTTCGTTGAGTATGATTGTGATATTTACCAATGTTGAGACTGTGTGCACTAGCGCGTTCCTGGACTAGTGCTGAATACACAGAGGGTCTGGATTTGCAAATTCGGGTCCAGACAGTGCCCCGATCTTCAGTGGCCGGCTTCCCGTGACGGGGCCCGAGTGGAACTGGGGCGCCGACCAAAGGGAGAAGAAGAAGGTGGATGCGATCATCTACCGGATCAAGGTCCAGAGGGAGCTGGACCTGACCGGTGACATCGTTGTGCGCGTGTTCATGAGTATGCGCATCCAGCCCCTCATGGATCAGGTGCGCCCCATGTTCCAGTACGCGAGGCGTCTGACCCCATGAGGACCGCGGAGGTGGAGCTCCCCGTGTCGAAGCTCAAGGCCCGGGTTTCTACCGTCATTGGCGGAGATGCCACCGTGGCAGCGGTTGGCCACCCCGAACTGTTCTCAGCGCATCACCTCCCGGATCTGGTAATCCGAGCAGCTTTTCCCCTTCCCTCCTTCCTTTCCTTGAGCCCTCGGGGTTTTTGTCCGATTGGCGCTTCTGTGTCCTTTAGGGACTTACTGGGATGGTTCCCGGGCCCTGCTGCCGGGGTAGAAGGAGTTGCGGGCTGCGGCCTGTGCGGGGGCCGCGCAGCGCAATTTCGACCACAGGAGACGGAAGGAAGAGAGGAGGAGGAGAAGGAGAGAGCAAAAGAGGTGAGAACATGTGGCAAGGGCTGCGCATGGCGAAGAGGTTACCGATACGATCGCTGTCGAGTTGGGTGACCAAGGGTCAACCTCGAGCGATAGTGGCGGGGATGGCGAAGCCGACCCGTACCGTTTGTACGACCTCGAGCTGCCGACTGGCAGCAGCCCGGGCGAAGGCGCCACCACGAGTGCCGCTGCCGCTGGGTCCCTAGTGGGGAAGAGGGCGCGAGTGTTGCGCTCCCGCTCGTAGCGGTAAGTTCCCTCCCCAACGCCGAGTTGCGCCGTGCGGAGTTGCTCGAGCAGTTTCTGACGGAGTGCCGCCTGTAGGGACTACATAGGGGTAGCCGCGGCGCCGGCGGTGCGCCCTGTAGCGGCCCTGCAAGGTCCGGGGAGGTGCCACCGATCGATCTAGAGCGGCTGACAGACCTGGCGCCGCCAGTGGGCACTGAGGCGCCGCATGCGGTAGAGGGTCCAGCGACGAGGTCCCCAGCGGCACAGGTGCCATTGGTGGAGCCCGAGCACAAAGAACTCTCGGCGGCCCCTGTTGAGTCAGGGACTTGGTCAGAGACTGCGGGGAACGAGGAGTGGTTCCCATTGCCACCTCCGGGGGATCCGTCGGCTCACGTGATCCGGGCATCCAAGGCGGTCCTGCCGTCGCCCGGGGTTTCATCGGTGGGGGCGATTCCCCCGTTGGAAGTGCAAATCGCCGGAACGAGCCCAGGGGGCCCGCCCAGCGTCCTTTGCCCACACTGATCTGGCCGGGCGTGGATCCATCTGGGAGGCCGCGCCTTGTCCAAGACGACGCGGTGGAGCGCGAGGATTGGGAGGACCTCACGGAGGGCGTGTGGGAGGCCGAGGCCGAGATGAGCCGGATCCAAACGGACCTGGATCTCGTTGTCGCGTCTTTCAATAGGGCGCTGGGTGCCGTTGCCGAGAGGGTTCATCCGATCGGCGAGGTGAGTCGAACGAACTTCGTCCCTGCGACTTTCGTGGTAGGCTTGCGGTAGGCTGATGGGATGCTTGCATTTTTGCAGTGCTTGCGGACCCGATCGGAGGGCAAATCCGAGTTCCTCCGTAGTTTGTACGGCCGGAGGATGGCCGCCGAAGTGGAGTGCGATCGGCTACGTCCCGCGTTGTATGACGCCCAGGAGGCCTTGGACCATGAGCGGGCAGAGGCGGAGGAAAACCGTCAGGAGCTGGAGCGGACCGCGCAGACGTTGTTGGACACGCGTGTGATGATCCGGGACCTGAGAGCGGAGGCAGCCAAGCTCAGGTCTTTCATGGTCCTGATTTTTTATGTGTGTGGACATGGGGGTAAGTAAGTAATTTCCCTCCCCAAAATTTTTCCCCATTTCTTTTCCTCTCTCCCTCCCCACTCATCTCTCTCTCTCCCTTTCTCCACCCCACCCGGCTCCCCACCGCCCGACGCCTCCACCTGGGGGGGTGACGCCGCCGCCCCTGCTCCCGTTCCCGGCTCGGCCGGCCTGCGCCGGCCGCTTCGCCCAGCCGACGCCTCTCGCGCCACCTTCTACGACCGGCGCCGCCCCTTGTCCTCGCTGGGCCGACCCGGCCGCCCCACCTCCATCGCCGGCTCCGCCTCCAGCCACTGGCCGGCCACGGCCTCCTGTCGCCCCCCTCCAGTACATCTCCCTCTCCCTCCCTCCCTCTCTCTCTCTCCCTCTACCTCTCCAAGGCATGGTTAGGGTTTGGGTGTTAGGGAATGGTTGCTCCAAATTGGGTGCATGGGATGTGTTTGATGAAATGGCTAGGAGGTGGATGTTCTTACATGCTAGGTGTTTGATGAAATGGCTAGAAGGACTAGAAGGATGGTTGTGTGTTCTTGCAAGTGCATGAAGAATGGATGGGGTTGTATGATTCATGGATGTCACTCTAGGTTTGTGAACATAGTGGATGGCGGGTTGGTGCTATAGGTTTGGGGATTTTTCTTCATGTGTTAGATTGTATCCGTGTATGCTCTTGTGGTTGGAGAATGGAAGGCTTGAGTTTAGTGCATGCTACAGGTTTGTTGAAATGCCTAGGAGGAGTAAAATGGGTGGGCTCGTATTTTGTGCATGCCATGGGTTTGATAGAATATCTAGTAGGTAGGAGGTTATGGGTTCGAGTTAGTTGCATTATAAGGTTGATGAATTGTTTAGTGTTAAGCATTTCAAATTGTGGATTGGCTATTAATGTGTAGTGTTAACCTTGTTTCTCCATTTTTATGTAATAAAATGCTTACCTTTTTGCATTAATTGTCATTTCATTTCCATATGCATAGCATGCATCTCATTTCATATGCATTGTTGTCGTGTAGCGAACGATTCCGCGGAGGGTGAAGTGGCCGCGGTCGAGGGTGATCACGGTGAGCAAGTTGTTGTTGAGGATCCGGCAGGAACATCAGGCAAGCACCTAAGCATATTCACCCCCTTATATGATTTTATCTTAGAGAATTAAATTGCTTATTTGGTCGATTAAGTATGCATTAGGAGTTGAATGGTGGGAACAGTGTTAGAGCCTATTTGCTGCACATACACTCCTTGAAAATTGTGGAACACTTCCTGCGGAACCAATATATGGGTAATTATAACGAGTCTACGCTTAGTTTTGCTTAGATGTTGGGTTGGGCCAAGTGGGGAATGGTTCTCCCGCTTGTGATTATTAACAATTGTTTCACTTCACACATGATGGATTGGAATGGGTATGTTTATGAGTTGTAATTGATAAATTGTGGACCGGGCGGGGGAGTCGGTTCATTTGAGTATGGACTCAAATGTGTAGACCTGTCTGTGTCGTTTAAGGACCGATCCGTAAGTGGAATAAGATCGAGCACACCTGGTTGGTCGCATGCCCGATTATGGTACGGTAAGCCACTCTTCCTCGCATGCTGAATCGATGGACCGTAACTTCCTGTGGTTGGACGTGGTTGAGGGCGAGGCTTAGGCCAGCTCTCGAGCGCCAAGCCGGGCTTGGGACAGCTCGAGGGGGTGCTAGGTTTTCGGACCGCAGGAGGACGCTTCAGCGATTGGGTATGGATGGGAGGGGGTTGACACGAGGCCCTTCGTGGTACGTGTCGCGCGATCAATGCTTCCCTGCAGGGTTGATTAAGCGATTCGAATTGCCGCGCTCTCGGATATGAGCAAGCTTGATCCGAACTTCTTCTGCGTAGTAAATAACTTGAACTTGCAGCTCGCCGTTGGACTTGAGCTTTAAAATGGTTATGTATTGTTCTACCTTAATTGTTGTTGCTTTCAACCTCACATTAGAAGTAAGTGCGGTCTATAACTGCTTTAAATTTGTAATTGGTCCAATTGTCGCACTTATACTACAAATGTTAATGCTTTTCCGCACCTTTACCTTAAGCTTAATCCTTGCTACAACTAAATGCATAATCCTTTGGAGTCGGTCATATATGGACCCCCGGGTAAGTCTTGCGAGTACCTTTTGTACTCATGCTTCTGCTTTGTGGTTTTCAGGTGAGGATCAGGTGGGTGGATGCGAGTTCTGCCCATACTGCCTCTCGGTGACTGGGCGGGGCACCGAGTAGAGGCTTGCCGACGCCGTTTGCGCCTGGGAGTGTTCAGGGGTAGAACACTTCCGGGATTTGTCTTACTTTTGCTAAATGCATCCTTTTTGTTGTATAGGGAGATGCGGTTGTTGGGCTTTTGGATTTGGTAATGGACGCCACGCCGTATGCTCGGGTTCCGCTTTGTGTTTTCTTTAGTTTGATACTCTTTGTGGTCGAGGATGTCGTTTTTACTTTCAATATATATATATATTGAACTCGTGTTTCCTTGTCTCACGAGTGGATGTCCGTGATATTCTAGGAAGGTCATGCCGAAATTTTCTAGTTTTTGATGGCTTGGTTGATTTTCGGTTTTGGCTAGTCGTGGGTCTTTGTGGGTTGTTTTCGGTTGGGTCGGTGGTCGCCTTGGTTTGTCTTTGTGCGTGGTGTTTCGCCATGCGCGCTTGGTCGCGGATCAAGCTTTGAGTTCGTTGCCCCCTTTGTGCAAATTGAATTGATAACGGCATCGTTAACCGGTATGTGAGGATCCTGGGCGTGTTTCGGGTCGCATACCGGGGGAATACCGGGATGGTTGTCGAATTGTTAGGATGTTTCTTGGAGTTGTCTCGATTGGGCTTGGGTGTTAGCACTGAGATCACCTTCGGTGATTCGTTGCTAGGATCCAAATCCGATGGGAGTGACTGTTCATCCAACAACTCGAGGACGATCTGGGCGGCTCCCTGACAAGGTCTTCCCTGGAGGAGGCCAACAGAGCTAAGGAGGTCGCCGCCACTGCGGAAGGGGCCGCCCAGTCGGAGGTGACCCGCCTTCGGGAGGAGTTGTCCTTAGCAAGGAAACTTGTAGAAGATGGTGCGAACGACCGCGAGGCCTGGGCCAAGGCCGAGCAGGAGCTTCGTGCCCTGAGGGCGTCCACGAGCGGTAAGTGTGCTACCCCTTGATCGATCTTGCAATCGCAGCTTGGCAGGATCGTTGCTTCAACATTGTTCCCTTCCACAGAGCTGCAGAAGAACTTTAGCAAGGCCGTGGAGGCGCAGAAGCTGGCGGTGGAGGAGCGCAACCAGGCGATCACGTCACGGGACGTGGCCTTGGCGGCGCAGCGACTGGCGGAGGGGGAGCGATCCGAGCTCGAACTGGTGACACTTCGGGAGGTCGGTCAGATCGTCTGCGACTGGCTGCTCGGGCTCGTGGCGGGCACGAGTTCGCTCACCACCATGCTGGCCAGTGTGCCCAAGCACGTTGAGTGTGCGGTGAGAGAAGGCATCGCACTTGGGGCTTCTTCGGCGCTGGTCTGCACCCTTTCCCACTATGACGGCATCGACCTTGACACTGTTAGTAGTGGGATTGCCAGGAATCGGACGGACGAGGAGGTCGACAGGTTCGAAATCCAAGTCGAGCCGCACGCTCGAACGATCACCAACAGGACATCGCCGCAGGATATCCTCCATCGAGAATAGGAAAAAAGTTAGATGTTTTCGTGTAACATCCCAAAATTTGGGTTTTAAAAAATTGTTGGTTTAGTTTATCTTCTCAAAAATTTTCGTTGATTTTCTCGCGTTTATAAAGTGTAATCTGGATTTTCTAAAAGCTAAAACAATTTAATTTGATTATTTTATATTTCAAATAAAATAAATTTTATTTTATTTGGGTTCCTTGTGCTCCAAGAAATTCTTCTATAATTTTTGAGATTTTTCGGAGCTCGTATGCTATTTATTAGATTTATTCGGAACTAATTTGAATTAAGCCCCTTCTTTAAATTAATTAAATATTTGGAAAGTTTATATAAAGTTTTGTTGAAAATATATTATTTGAGTTCAAAATATCTCAAAATATTTTATAGAATTTTTCTAGAATTTTTCTGGTATTTTTATTGCCTTAACTGAATTATTGGATTTTCTGGAATTATTTTAATTTTAAAATGGCTGGAAAATTCTGATTTTGTGCGTTGAGCTCAATGTCCTTTTTCCCCTCCCACCAGCCCACGCCGCCACCTGGCCGCCTCCTCCATGCGCCACGCCTTGGCCTTTCAAGACCGGCCCGGCCAATGAACCCCACTGGCCGGCCAGGCTAGGCCCCGCGCCCTCTCCCACCAGGCCACGTCGCCCATAAAACCCCAACCGCACGATCACGATCAAACGCTCCAGATCAAGCCACATCACCAGAGTTCGGGAGACGCACGCAAGGTGCTCGATTAAATGCCCAATCCGACCCAAACTCCTCTAAACTTGATTTTTCTTAACCTAGCCGCCTCTCCTAACCTTTGTAGACTTACCATGACCCTCCCCCATGTCCTCAACCTCAGATCAATCCTCCAAAACCTCCGAGCCGCCGCCGAGAAGTCCGGATGTTGCCCAACGATGGCCAAATTTTGGAGCGCGACTGCCATCAGCTCGTCGACTCTTTTCGAGATCCGTATTTGCCATGGTGAGCCATGATGTCCCATCTGTCTACCCTACAAATTTCATCCAATTTGGCCCAAGGAATCAAAAGTTATGGCCGTTTCAATTTCAAATCTTGCCGAAGCCATATCTCCCTCAATTTTTGGAGTTTGACCGTAAAATTTTTTGTGTAGACTCCTGGTGATGTCCTCTACGTGATGCACATACTTCCCCATGGTTTTTCTATATGGATCTTATGCAGAAAATTATTTTCTCCGATCAGACTGCGTTCCAGACAGCGACAATTATCCTCGCGCGTTCCCCGCTGATCTAGAATGTAAAACTTCGAGCCACCTACGTCACGGTGTTCCTCTTGATTCCATCTAGCTCTCGGTCAAATTTTGTTAAGTTCCGATCATTATTCTAGAAGTTATGGCCGTCTGAAGTTTGGATCCGAAACCCGTTAATCGGTAGTTTGTGATCAATCCGTTGGGTCGCCGCAAAATCCGCCTATACCGTTGAGTTCATCTCGCCACGTTCTATGTGGTGGACATTCCCCCTTTGCCATCCCATCCTCCGGAATTTTTTATATAATAAGGCCGTCTTTTCCCGCCGTCGCACGCCGTCTTTTGACGCCGACTATTTTAGCACGCTCCGGCCGTGTTGTTGTGTCCGGTGAATCATCATGTAGTGTTTTGGACCATCCTCAGAATTCTTTTGGCCTCCGTTCGTCGTCGGAGCCCGATTCCGACTTAAAACTGTCGTCTTTCAACATAGCCGTTGCTATCGTTTTGCGTCTCGGTTAGCCATCTTGGGTAGCACATCTTACCATCGCTTCGCGTTCGCCGTTATCTTATTTCATGCGCATATTGCCATGGCTTATTTCATGCGCATCTTGCCGTTAACGTTCCTCCGTTAACATTTTGCCATTAACGTTTCGCCGTTAACGCTCCGTCGTTAACGCTCCGTCGTTAACGTTTCACCGTTAACGCTCCGCCATTAACGTTCCTCCGTTAACGTTTCGTCGTTAACGTTTCGCCGTTAACGTTCCTCCGTTAACGTTTCGCCGTTAACGCTCCGCCGTTAACGTTTCGCCGTTAACGCTCCGCCGTTAATGTTTCGTCGTTAATGTTTTGCCGTTAACGTTTTTTCGTTAACGCTCCTCCGTTAAAATTTGGTCGTTAATGTTTCGCCGTTAACGTTCTTCCGTTAACGTTTTGCCGTTAATGCTCCGTCGTTAACGCCCAACCGTTAACGTTTTGTCGTTAACGTTTCGCTGCTAACGTTCCTCCGTTAACGTTTCGCCGTTAATGTTTCACTGTTAACGCTCCGTCGTTAACGCTTCGCTGTTAACTTTTCGTCGTTAACGTTTCACCGTTAATGTTACGCCGTTAAGGTTTGCCGTTAACGCTCTGCCGTTAACGTTTCGTCGTTAACGCTCTGCCGTTAACGTTTCGTCGTTAATGCTCCGTCGTTAACGTTTCGCCGTTAACGTTCCTCCTTTAACGTTTTGTCATTAACGTTTCGTCGTTAACGCCCCGTCGTTAACGTTTCGTCGTTAACGCCCCGTCGTTAACTTTTCGTCCTTAACGTTTCACCGTTAACGTTTTACCGTTAACGCTCCGCCGTTAACATTTGCCGTTAACGCTCCGCCGTTAATGCTTTGCTCTCGCTTCGTTGTCATCGCATGCACGCACAGAAGTGAAAGCTCTAATGCGATATCCTTACCTTTTCTATCGCCTTGTTGTGATCTAGCCCCATATCGATTCACAGTGAATGCCGATCCCACTCGTCCTTGTCTTATCCTTGAATATCTAATCTATTAGTCTCTCTCTTTTGGTGTGACTGTGTATCCGTTCGGTCGACAAAAGTCAACCTCGAGAATCAGCTTACTTCATTGTGAACTAACGTATCTTTATGGACCTGGTCTATAGATCGAGAGCCCATATGTCATTGTCTGTCCAATCAAGATAATAACTTCAGAAGAAATATTCTTCGGAATATTATTCTTTCTTTCCCAGTTATTAATCTTTCCCTTTTCGGTGTTTTCCCGAAAGCCCGTTCTCTTTTGTCAACTCTCCGATCTAATCCGTTCAAGTTCCCAAATCCTTCTAAGCCGTTGTCCCCAATGCTATTTGTTCTTAATTTGGAGTTTTACTTTATTGTATTTTGAGTGGGTTTATATTTGCTTCTTCTTTAATCGTTAGACGTGTCGTCCCGAAATCGTTCTACGGAGTTGAAGGTCAAGGAAGCGAAGATTGAAGATTGAGGATCAAGAATCAAAGATAAAGAGTAAAGAACAATAAAAGTTGCAAGGGCCAGGCAAGTTGTGCTTTGACCATGTTGATCCCATTTTTGAAAATTATGTTGTTTCAAATTATTGCATGCTAGTTGAATATAAACTGATTTCAATTAATTTGGGATTAGATATTTAACTTACTTGTTATTGCCACCTTGTCAATAATAGCTGTACGCCATGAATCATTTGTCACCCTAGGTTTCTTGATTAATAGTTGGCTTTAAATACTTTGCCGACATGGGTTAGTTAGACCGTCAGTAGCTGCTTAGTCTTGCAACGTACCATTGACATCATTTTGGAAATACAAAAGGTCAATAATAACTAATGGAATATGCAATGTATTTCGGAACGGTGTGACGTGTTGCCGACACGATGAAGTTGATATGTAGATGTCTTCGTACTTATTCAAGGATGTTGAGTTGTTGTTGGCATTGTGTTGCGCAATAATCAACTGGGGTGATGAAATGATTTAGACCGGGGCAAGTGGCAAGATTATGATCGAGTGGGCCAGGTGTGGCACCGGGAAGGTTGATTTGGTTCTTTGGGTAGTCTTGCCCTGGTCGCCCTAAGGACTTAACCTTGCAAGCCTTTGAAATGAGTCAACCATACAACCACATGACTGGAGTGGGACGGTCCTAGTTGAGTAAGTTACTAATAACTTGCAAGTGGTACCTCGGGGTGTCAACTACATCTTTTATGTAGTTTGAAGGGGGAGCGTACCAGGGCTGCGGCATGGTACCCGTCCAACGGTATGTCGGTCCCATACTTCTCCTTTGCTAAGGGAAGGGATGGTGCATGGCAAAAACCGGAGAGGTTCACTTGTATAGTTAGAAGTTTCCGAAAGGCTTTTTTATGATCACTCATTCGCATACACTTGTATGGCGATTCACGGCTGACGTGTTGAGTTGATTGTATCTTGTGGGTAAAGTGTATAACCTCTACAGAGTGTAAAATCTATTCAAATAGCCGTGTCCGCGGTACTGGACAATGCTCGGGGATTACAGTCAAGGGTTAGCTTTTCGTAAAATTGAACTTGGGCTTGGAGGCAGTTTGCTTGTGGAAAAGTGATAATTGGTTAAGGATGTGGTATGTTTTACTTGTGAAATAACTGTAAAATTTTATTACTATTGTTATTTGTTTTACCGCTTTAAAATCTATTATGACTATTTGTGAATGCTGTTTATTGCAAAATAACCCCTTCAGCCTGTCATTTGGAATAAGCCATGCATATAGTTATTAGACTTGTATTCTGTGCATGACTTGCTGAGTGCTTTATGTACACACCCCTTGCAAACAAACAATCACCAGTGAGCAGAAGTCTACATCATCGAAGAAGAAGTTCCGTGAGAAGGCGATTATCTAGGAGTTGAACCCCGTCAGTTGCCTGTGGCTTATTGATGGGATTCACCGGTGTTCTTCGTTCCACTATTGCTTATTTGGAGTTGAAGCCGCCAAGGCTTCGCAGATGTAAGGTTGACCTTAAGGTCATTCAATAGTTTATATTTTATATTTGAGTTATTTTTACTATTCCGTTGTGTATGATTGTGATATTCATCTATGTTGAGACTGTGTACACTAGCGTGATCCTGGACTAGTGCAGAATACACAGAGGGTCCGGATTTGCATATTCGGGTCCCAACATAGGTGGTATCAGACCCATACTGACTGTAGGTCTTGACCCTAGATAGATTGGTCGTCTTTAGGAGCTTCAAAATTATTTTCTAAAAAGAAAATTTAACTTGAAAGAATAATAAGTTCTTGACTCATCTTATTCTTCTATTCTTTCCCCATTTGCTGAAATTTCCATATTTCCCACTGGTTTAAATAGAAATCTTACCTGAGTTGTTCCGAATAGTTAACGATGTTTCACAATTAAGGAGAAAGTACTGGATGTCGCTGCCAGCCCTGAAGATCGTGAAGTAAGGAATCATCGAGCTCGAAGAGAAGTGGATCGATGAAGTGTTCCAGAAGCTTGAAGAACCAGTGTTTAGTTGTCAGTTGAGACTCATGTGTGAGAGTCACGTCTCTTAAGATAGGAGTGTTACCCTTTTAGACGTTAGATTATTGTGTGATTACAAAATTTGGATTTTCCTTGTTTGCTGAGTGTGCAGTATGTGTTGCATAGCTTTTAGGCTTGGATAAGCAACCATACCAAGTTATTAATAATGTTTGTATAAGTTTTTGGGTTAAACCTGCTTCCCCGCAAAAGGATTCTTGAACCTTGTATATGCTTTTCCCTCTTACCTAAACCCTGGAGTGGTCAGTAGATGGAAAGGACCGTCCGCAGCTGTGACTCCGAGGTAGTTCAAGTCAGTTCAATTGCTACTACTGGCGTCAGTGATAAAGCCGATAGTGACCAATAGCCGTCTACCGCACCAACTGTGACAATTCAACATTTGGATCAGTTTGTCACTACCCAAACTCATCTCATGCAGACAATGGCGCAACAGATGAATGTTATCAGTGTCAAAATCAACCCCTCCACCACTGAAGTCGCAACCTCCTGTTCACAGTCAAAGTTTGCCTTGTTCATGAAGACTAAACTGCCCAAGTTTGATGGATCAGCCACCCTCAAAGACGCAGAAATATGGCTTCGTGTCATAGAAGAGAAGCTAGCTTTGGTGCAATGTGAAGATGAAGAGAAGATTCCCTATGCTACTTGCCAGTTAGAAGGAGATGCATTAACCTGGTAGAAAAGTTTCTACACCACCTCTGAGGATGGACATACTATCACTTGGTTGGAATTTGCCACCACCCTTCGTCAGTTTGTTGTGTCATCAGATGATAGTGTGACTACCACGAGTTCAGAAAAGAGTACAACCCCTGCACCTAATACCAAACCGAGATGTTGTTCTTTGAAGTGTTGTCATCCAAACAAGTCAGAAGATCGTGCATGCAATCAATGAGGAGAAATAGGACACACTGCTGATGAACATGTAATCAATTGTTCCAGCTGTGAAGGAAGCCATTTACATGGAGAATGTCCTATGCGCAACATCACATGCTATCTGTGTGAAGGCCGTGATTATTGCCCATCTCAATGTCCCTTGGATTCAGTAGTGACCACTGTGACTCGGCATCAGCGAGTGAATTTTCGAGCTGTCATTGCCCAAGAGATTGCGAAAAGACAAGGATTATCATCTGCACTTGCTGTGCCACGTGAAGAAATGAAGAAGAAACATGTCAACCCTATCCATCTATCTCAGGAAATCAGTAATACTTGGTCACCATGGAATTGTTTCTTGTGTGATAAGCGAGATCACTGGGCTAGAGAATGCCCCACCAACCCGACACGACGACCCAAACATTCATGTTACAACTGTGGTGAGTCATGTCATTTTGTTAAAGAATGCCACAGAATGATCAAGCAATTTTCTGAAGCCATGATCATTCCAGAAATTACGTCAGTAAAGATTATAACACCGAAAGTGAATGGTAAGACTATGGAAGCAACTTGCTTAAGGAGTCAATTGAAGCAAGAGGAATTGGTTAACTAGACCCTTGATCTAGAAGACAAGTGCAAGAAATTGGAGGACAACTGCAAACATCAGAAAGTTCACCAAGAAGGACCACTGCAACAGCGAATGAGGAGTGCCCTCAACAACACAGTTGCCATATTGCTCAGATTTTGTTCGAGATACTTTCACCTGTGCTTCGCGCCGATATTCAGAATCTTCATAACACCACCCCAGTGAAAAATTCTCAAGGAAGAAGCCTGCTCTCTAGAATTGGGCTTGGAGGCAGTTTGCCTGTGGAAAAGTGATAATTGGTTAAGGATGTGGTATGTTTTACTTGTGAAATAACTATGAAATTTTATTACTATTGTTATTTGTTTTACCGCTTTACAATCTATTATGACTATTTGTGAATGCTATTTATTGCAAAATAACCCCTTCAGCCTGTCATTTGGAATAAGCCATGCATATAGTTATTAGACTTGCATTCTGTGCATGACTTGCTGAGTGCTTTATGTACTCACCCCTTGCAAACAAACAATCACCAGTGAGCAGAAGTCTACATCGTCGAAGAAGAAGAAGTTCTGTGAGAAGGCGATTATCTAGGAGTTAAACCCCGTCAGTTGCCTGTGGCGTATTGATGGGATTCACCGGTGTTCTTCGTTCCGCTGTTGCTTATTTGGAGTTGAAGCCGTCAAGGCTTCGCAAATGTAAGGTTGACCTTAAGGTCGTTCAATTGTTTATATTTTATATTTGAGTTATTTTTACTATTCCGCTGTGTATCATTGTGATATTCATCTATGTTGAGACTGTGTGCACTAGCGTGATTCTGGACTAGTGCAGAATACACAAAGGGTCCAGATTTGCATATTCGGGTCCCGACATTTTGCTTTTTCGATGTAACATTTTTAGTACATGATGAACTAAAGTTTGTTTTATCGATTTGGCTGATCAGGCCGACCATGAGTTCGACTTGTCTTTTTGCACTTGCTTGCTGTGATAAACACTCGACAACCATAGTCTTATAGACCGCGGGGGTTGGGCGTAGGTTGTGGTGTTAACACTTTTGAGCGAAGGGCAAAGAGAGCAGGAACTTAGATGCGAAGTGTTTGCTCGTGCTTACGCGGGAAAGGAGTTCTCCCGACCGGCTATGGATCACCCCGCACGGGCACTTCCTTCTTCCGTGAAGCCCTACTTAGCAACCGTAGCCGCTGGGGCGTAGGCCGTAGCACTTGGGTCGAGAGGGTTACCGCTAGGGGGAAATCCGATGGCCAGTCGGGTCACCGACCCGTGTGATCATGAGTTGGTCAACCCCCGAGCGGGGTGTCGCGGCCATGCCATGATCGCGGCACCCTACTTGAACCTAGAGGGAGGATTTAAAAGATAATGGACGGATGAGAAAGAGGTTTTAGGGATAGGATCGCTTAACTTTCAGGTGGTCAAGACTTGGTCGGGACTGGTGTGGCATCGCTTCGGGTTCTCGTCCCTGTATTTACTGCGATCATCTTCGTCTTTCGCGCCTTGGGGTATAAAAGGGGGGTGCGGAGGGCGTTAGGAACGCAGTTGCTTTCCTTTCCTTCTTTTAAGCCTTAGCCTGCTCTTCCCCTTCGTCTTGATGGCAGACCCCCCGCCCTTCTACTGGCAGCCAGTGTACTCCCAGGAGGAGGCATGGAGGATGATCGTGGAGCAAGTGGAGGCCGCCCGGGTGAGGCGCGACACCGCTCCGGTCGATGCACTTCTCCAGGCCGTCCCCCGCCTTTACGAGATGAGGGGGGTCCTTATCGAGGGGGCCGTACGGAGGCGCCATGAGGTGGACGGCTAGATCGGGGGGAGTGAGGGCATGCATGCCTTCTCCCCCGTAATGTAAATATTTTTAATGAAATAAAGTTTTATCTTATCGAAAGTTGGCACTTGTTCTTCCTTGCGCCTGTTTGTTTGCTGTGTTGTACACTCAACGATCGTAGCCTTTAGGAACCACGGGGTTGGGCGTGGATCGGATCGTTAGCACTTTTAGGTGAAGCGCGAAAAAGAGCACGAACTTGATTACAAAAAATGTTCACTTGTGTTCATGCGGGGAGAGAGTGGTGTCAGGTCACCAACCCGCATGAGCCAGTGAACTTGCAGTCCCCAAGTAGCACGCGGACACGAAAAATCCTCAGGGGTAGAACCGCCTTAATTTTTCTATATTCCACTCGTTGGGGAGGATGCTGCCATCTGCGTCCTTGAGTTGGAAAGTGCATGGTCGGGTGATCTCCACGACAGTGAACAGGCCTTCCCACGGGGAGGAAAGCTTGTGCCTGTCTTTGTTGGACTGAACCTGGCGCAGGACCAAGTCGCCAACGCTGAAGGACCGACCATGGATCTAACGACAGTGGTACCGCTGCAGCGCCTGCTGGTATTTGGCCGATCGGAGGACGGACATGTCACACGCCTTGTCGAGCTGGTCGATGGCGTCCTGTTGTGACTCGAGTCCCCGTGCCTCGTTCAAGGATTGAAGTCTTGGGGCGCCGTACTCCAGGTCGGTTGGCAAAACTGCTTCGGCACCGAACACCATAAAGAATGGTGAGAACCCGGTCGACCGGGTCAACGTGGTCCGTAGTCTCCAGAGAACGGAGGGCAGTTCGACAGCCCATCGTCCTGCGAATTTCTTCAGTCGGCTGAAGATTCACGGCTTGAGCCCTTGGAGGATCATGCCATTCGCTCGCTCCGCTTGACCGTTGGCCCGCGGATGGGCCACCGCTGCCCAGTCAACGCGGATGTTGAAGTCATCACAGAGCTCGAGGAATTCCTTTCCCCTTGAACTGCATCCCGTTGTCGGTGATGATGGAGTTCGGGACTCCGAACCGATAAACGATGTCGCAGAAGAAGTTGGCCACTTGGGCTGAAGTGATGGTAGCAATCGGCTTGGCTTCTATCCACTTGGTGAACTTGTCGACCGCGACAAGTAGGTGGGTCAAGCCCCCGGGCGCCTTCTTGAAGGGCCCGACCAAATCGAGCCCCCAGACCGCAAAAAGCCACGTGATGGGGTTGCGCCGGAAGATGGGTCTGTCGAGCGAAGAATTGACATCCTTCACATGTGCGGACAATTTGCTCGGCGTCCGCCATGGCGGTCGGCCAATAGAAGCCCTATCGGAAGGCTTTCCCTACGAGGGTCCGCGGCACGGCGTGGTGGCCCAGATACCGCCATAGATGTCCAGCAACAGTTCCCTTCCTTGGTCGATCGGAATGCACTTCTAGAGGATTCTGGAGGGGCTCCTCTTGTAGAGGTCTTCGCTGACCAGGATGAAGGACTTTGCCCATCGAGCGAGGTGACGGGCCTCGGTCAGGTCGGTAGGAAGAGACCCGTCAGTTAGTCGGTCGATGAAGGGTTGCCTCTAGTTGAAGTCGGCTGTGAGCACGTAGCGGTCCGACCTGGGCGGTTCCGCGTCCGACCGCGCGGCAGTCGGAGGGGTCGTTTCTGGCGGGTTGGGCGTGCTCTCGATTGCCGAGTCCAGCCGGATGGAGGATTTGTGGAGGTCGCAGACAAAGATCCCCGGTGGGACCGGTCCTTTGCTGGAGGCGAGGTTGGCTAGGGAATCGACCTCACCGTTGTAGCATCTGTAGCTATGGAGAAGCTCAAAACCCTTGAACCTTTCCTCGAGCTTTTGTACCTTGCGGCAGTAGACTGCCATGCGGGCGTCGCGAGGCTCCGTGGCCTTCATGACCTGGTCGACGGCAAGCTTGGAGTCACCGTGCACGTAGAGTCAGCGCGCGCCGAGGTCGGCAGCGATCCGTAGACCGTTGACGAGGGCTTCGTACTCAGCGACGTTGTTGGTCGCGTCGAAGAGCAGTCGGATGGCATACTGGAGCTTGTTCCCGAGCGGGGATACGATGACGACCCCAGTGCTCGCTCCGTTCTTGGTGAAGGACCCGTCGAAGTACATCGTCCAATACTCGGGATCCTCGAGCGCCAGCGGTGCCTGAGCCTTAGTCCACTCGACGACGAAGTCGGCCAAAACAAGCGACTTGATCGCCGTCCTAGGGACGTATGATATGTCTTGGCCGTTGAGCTCGAGCACCCACTTGACTATCCTTCCTGAGGCGTCGCGGTTGTGGACGATCTCGCCGAGTGGTGAGGAGGTCACCACGGAAATAAGATGCCGGTCGAAATAGTGGACCAGCTTCCTCTTCATGATGAGCACCACGTACAACAACTTCTGCTCCTGTGGGTACCTGGCCTTGGTCTCGGAGAGCACTTCGCTGATGAAGTAGACCGACCGTTGTACTTTGAGTACTCGGCCTTCTTCTGCTCGCTCCACGACTAGCGCCGCGCTGACGACCTGGGTCGTGGCGGCGATGTAGAGGAGGAGCAGTTCCCCTAGCACCGGGGCGACCAAGATCGGGGTGAGGTCAGAATGCCTTGATCAATCGAGGGCTTCTGCGCCTCTTGGCGTCGGTGACCCGATAAGATTTCTTGAGCAGCCTGTAGAGTGGCATTCCGCGTTCGCTGAGGCGGGACACAAAACGGCTCAGGGCCGCAAGGCAGCCTGTCAGCCTCTGGACTCCCTTCAGGTTGCCTACTGGGTCCATCCTCATTATCACAAAGATCTTTTCCTGATTGGCTTCGATGCCGCGCTCGGAGACGATGAAACCAAGTAGCTTCCCCTTAGGGACCCCGAAGACACACTTCTCAGGGTTGAGCTTTATGAGAAACCATCGGAGGTTCACGAAAGTCTCTTCCAGGTTGGTGACGAGGTCATCGGCCTTCCTAGTCTTAATGACGATGTCATCGACGTACGCCTCGATATTACGGCCAATTTGGTCGTTAAAACACGTTTGCATACATCGCTGGTATGTAGCGCCCACATTTTTTAGACCAAACAGCATCATTACGTAACAGAACGAGCCAAATGGAGTGATGAAATAGGTCACGAGATGGTCGGATTCTTTCATCGCTATCTGGTGGTAGCCAGAATAGGCATCTAGAAAGGACAGGGATTCGCACCCTGTAGTGGAATCGACGACTTGGTCGATGCGGGGCAATGGGAACAGGTTTTTGGGACACGCCTTGTTCAGGCTTGTGTAATCAACACAAATTCTCCATTGCCCAGTTTTCTTTTTTATAAGAACAGGGTTTGCCAGCCACTCGGGGTGACGAACCTCTTTTACAAACCTTGCGGCCAAAAGTTTGGCAATCTCCTCCCCTACGGCCCTGCACTTTTCCTCGTCAAAGCGGCGCAGGCATTGGGCGACCGGTCTCGAGCCTGGTTGGATGTTCAAGGAGTGCTCGGCAACTTCCCTCGAGATTCTTGGCATGTTAGAGGGCCTCCATGCGAAGGCATCTCGATTGACGCGGAGGAAGTCGACGAGCGCGCTTTCCTATTTGGCGGGGAGCATGGCTCCGACCCGCACCATCTTGGCGGGATCCTCGGGATCGACCGCAATCTCTTTCGTGTCCCCGGCGGATTTGAAAGAACTTGGCCCCGACTTGCCGGAGTCGGGGGCGGACCCAGGGGCCCTTCCCTGGAGGTTGGCAAGCTTGGCGGAGGCGATGACCACCGATGCCAACTCGCAACTGCTTTGCTCGCAGTTGAAGGCGAGCTGGAAGGATGGGGCCACGATGATTACTCCCCGTGCTCCCGATATCTTCAGCTTGAGGTAGGTGTAGTTGGGGATCGCCATGAACTTGGCGTAGCATGGCCTCCCCATGATGGCGTGGTAGGAGCCGGGAAAATCCACCACCTCGCAAGTGAGGGTTTCGGTGCGGAAGTTGTCCGGGCCTCCAAAGGTGACGGGCAGGTCGACCTGCCCGAGTGGATGGGCCTATTGGCCCGGGATGACGCCGTGGAAAGGCGCCTTGCTCGGTCGGAGACTCGAGCGAGGGACCTCCATGGTGTCGAGGGTCTCAACATACAGGATGTTGAGGCCACTACCGCCGTCCATGAGCACTTTGGACAGGCGCTTTGTCCCCATGATGGGGTCGACGACTAGCGGGATCTCCTCAGCTGGGGGATGTGGTCGGGATGGTCAGCCCAGTCGAAGGTGATCGGGGACTCCGACCACCGGAGGTACTTGGGCACGGCGGGAGCCACCGTGTGGACCTCGTGGTAGGCAAGCTTGAGATGCCGCTTATCGGCGTAACAAACCGGTCTGCCGAAGATCATGAGGTAGCCGTCAGGTTTCGGAAACTTGGCGTCCGTCCTCGGCACTTCGGCGTCGGGTGTCGAATCTCGCTTCTTCCCATTGCCCCAAGATGGCGGGCGGTTCCCGGAGAGGAAGCGCTTCAGGACCTCGCAATCCCAGTACTTGTGCTTGACGGGGTACCTGTGGTTCGGACACAGGCTATCCATCAGCTTCTCGAAGTGGTCGGGCACCTGTCGCGCCTGCTGCTTGGCAGGGCGATCGGCAGCCACGACCAAGTGGCCTTCGCGGCCTTGCTTTCCTCGCCGATTCTATTTGTCGGAGCGGTCGAAGGGAGCGCCAGCTTCAGTGCTGGACTCTTGTTTGGCCTTCCCCTTCTCGAAGATGGCCCCCACTACCTCTTCGCCCGAGGCATGGTTGGTGGCGATGTCCAAGAGCTCCTTGGTGGTTCTGGGCTTGGCGCAGCCCAGGTTGTGCACCAAGGTTTTGGACGTGGTTCCGTAGATGAACGCCCCGACGACGTCGGCATCGTGGTTGTCGGGGAGCTCGTTGCACTGTTGGGAAAAGCGCCAGATGTAGTCCCGGAGTGTCTCCCCTGGCTGCTGCTTGCAGCTCTTTAGGTCCCAGGAGTTTCCAGGGCGCTTGTACGTGCCCTGCAAGTTGCCGACGAAGAGGCTCGTCAGGTCGGCCCAACTCCTGATAGTGTCCGTGGGCAGGTACTCGAGCCGAATCCGCGAGGTAGATGGGGAGGTACTGAATTATGAAGAGGTCATCAGTAGCTCCCCCCGCCCGGTAGGCGAGCCGGTAGTCCTCTAGCCAGATGGCTGGGGTTCGTTGCCCCCATGTACTTGGCTATGTTGACCGGCACCCGGAACCGGGCGGGGAAGTCCGCATTGCGGATCGCGTGGCCGAACGCCCATGGCCCTGGGCCGTCGGGGCTTGGGCTGCGGTCGTTGCGCTGACCGCTGCATGCGACCCGGGAGCGGGCTACTTCGACTATCGCTCTCCTCCACGCCTCGAGGGTGGCGCGGACGTCGTGGTTGCCTCCCAGGCGATGGTGCACCGGAATGCGTGAGGCCTGGGGCCAGTCGGGTTGCGTCGCCGTCCCGACCAGGCTCTGCTGGCCCCGGGCGGTAGCGCGGCTCGGACGACTCGAGGAGGCGCTCGAGTGAAGGAAGCCAGGAGCCTGCACGTGCTGGATGGCGGCACGTTCCACCAATCCCCGGAGGTTCTGGTACGTGGCCTTGGCCTTCGGGTCTTCGGGCTCCAGGATGCTGCAGAGGAGCATCGCCGCCGCGGTAACATTCTGTCTTGCGTGGGGGAAGAACGGAAGACCGTCCGACCCCTCGGCCAGCTGGTAATGAACCTGGCATGCGCGCGCTCGTGCGCCGCCGATTGCGTGTAGGGGCCCGGGCTGGCGCTGCTCTAGGTCGGCCTGGAGTTTGTCGATCTCGGCCATGCGAGCTTCGAGCTCATCGCGCTGTAGCTGGAGTTCAGCGCGGCGAGCCTAGATGCTCTCGGCGCTTTCGTGCTGGTGTTCAGTTTCCCGCGCTTCGGTGCGCCGGGAATGAGCTTGTGGACTTGCGGGGGTTGCGGGCGGGTTAGTCACGCCCGCCATATTGCACTCGCGGGTGTGCGGTCCGTCCGCAACGCGCTCCTGGTTGGAACTGGAACCTTGGCTGGAGGACTCTTCTAGGAGGTCGTGGATGGAGGCCAACTACGTAGCCGGTCATCACCACGAATCGCGAGTCTGCGGGGGGTGATGTCACCGCCCGCTTGAAAACAGCACCGCCAGCGACAACGCGCCTCTTGACGGGCTCCGACGTCGGGGCCCACACGAGGGCCTCGATCCGGAGGCTATCGAGGATGCTGGCGACGTTATCCAGGCTCCTAGTGGACGCTTGGTCCGGGGAGGCAGCGGAGATGAGCACGAGCTCGCCTGCCAAGGTGGCGACGAAGTCGAGGGCACCAAAACGGATCCGACCCCTCAACATGGCCACGCCGTCGCGGGTGGAGGAAACCATCAAGGAGAAGAGTGGGAATCTAGAGACGACGGTGATGATGACGCGCGAAGCCCCTACCTGGCGCGCCAACTATCGTGTTTCGTGCACTGGCAATACGATTTTTTAGCCTAGGAGTCGCGCGCTCCCTCTCCTCAAATGGTTAGACTCGGAGGGTCCAAGATGTATACTGGTTCGGGCTGAACGTCCCTACTCCAGTTCGTGCGATGGATTCGTGTTGCTTTCGGGCTCAGTATTACAGGCGAGGGCTAAGGGCTAGCCTTAAGCACCTCAGTGAAGGTGGAGAGGAGTGAAGAGAAAAAGGAGAGAAGTGAAAAGTGAGGTTGCTCGCCCGCCCCCTTGGGGGTCCTGCCTCCCCTTATACCGTCGGAGGGGGCAGGTTACACGGGAATTCGAAAAGAGGAAAAAAGAGTGGGACATCCTGCGCCTGGGAGTCCTGGTCATCAGTGATTGACCGATGCCTGCTTGCACTGCGTCGGGTTGGTAGACATGCCGAATGACAAGGCTCCCTGCTGCGACGGGAAGTGACGCACCCGCCCTCTGTGCATCTGCCAGACGCTGACGTAGCACTTTGAGTCTGGCGCTGCCTCGGGAGGGAGCGCACTCTAGCCGCCCAATCATGGGCCATAGTTTCCGTGGGTCATGTAGTGTTGGGTTGTACGGCCTGGCCAGTTTCATGATGGGAAACGGGACGAGAAAAGGAGAAATTGTGTTTAAACCTTTGGAGTTACAGTTATTTATCACCGATCGTGGAAAATTTACTTCAAATACCCTAAAGTTTCCTATAATTCCAAAAATGGTTAATAAATTCAGAAGATTTATATTAAGGCCCTGTTTGGTACGGTTCCGGATTCTACTAGAAACAGAAACGGTTCAAGATTCTTAGTAGAAACGTTTCAGGTAGGATTCTGTGAATCGGGTGGAACGGGGTTGAGACCGATTCAGCTACAGAGTGGAAAAATAAGAAACGATCCGAGGAGAATCATTCTGAGATTTAGCCCGTTTAGTTGGGTTTCTTCCAGAATCTAGTAGAAACAGCCCGGTTCCAAGTTGCCAAACGGGGCATAAATCCTAGAAATTGAATTTTTTAGTTATATGTGCTCCCAACTATTTGTTGATTTTTATGCTTAGCACACTTTGAAAGCTTCATATCTTTAGGTTTATTTTTCCTAACATAATTCCATGATTATATGCTGTTTTTATTTTTTTTGTTTTTGATAATTCTGAAAATTGCTTGGTAATTAGTATAAAATTATGAAAAATGCTAGGAATGTTAGGAAATTTTAGATAATTATCTACTGAATAGATATAGACCAAAATTTACTGATTCAATGATAAGCATGTAATATAATTTTTCACTGGTAGTAAAATTCAATTTTGCTTGCCTATAGGATATATTGGACATTGCAAAGGGGGAATTTACTGAGCTCACCCTAAATTGCAGCAATTACCTCACCTAAGCAATGGATGCCAAGATCAACTTAACGGTTCGATCTCTTGGAGCTACTATCACTTAGAATGAAGCTGACGACCATGTTTTTCCTAAAGCCGCCAAGTGTGCAGCCTTGCACTTCTTGAGGCACCATCTCCATTTGGACTTGAATGTCAAATATTTGATGAAGAAGAACCCACTGGCACTACAGAATTCTCTAAAGGAACAATATAACTAGTAAAGATCCGCCTGCTGCCAGAAGCACAGAGTGAATGAGCCCTCCTACATTTTTAGGATTTAAAGACTGATAGCATATAACTCTGCCATGCACAAACTTATTGCCAAACTAACATTCTATAACAAAACAGTTACTAATACTTAAATGATAGATAAGATATTGTGCGTCTTTCACCCCAATATGAGGATATTGCAGCAACAGTACCGTCATGTCAAGTACAACAATTACTCAAAGCTTATCTGTATTTTGCTAGAAGCAGCAAAGCACCATAAGTACTGCATTTAATGATTATTGTATAGCTCTGGACATTAATGTAGAGCATTCAATACCACATGTCCACACAAAATAGCCTTTCACAGTAATTAATTAAAAAAATAAAATTTATTGATTGGTCACTCTTGCAGTATTGTAGGTTATCCACGAGTTGTTGGGGGGCCATGCGGTGCTGCTCTCTGCCGTATTAATTCAATTCAGATCAAATACATACCATGAAATTGCCCCCTTACAGATAGTGCGTGAAAAAGAACCAAATATTTCTCATTTGTGAAGATTTGGCTACACTGTATACGTGCCAATCTCACCACCACAACCTACAACCATGGGCATCACCGAAAGTTAGGGATCTATATAGGTTATGAATCTCAATCAACTATTAAATACCTAGCGCTTATAATAGGGGATTTGTATATGGCTCGAGACACTAATTGTATTTTTGATAAACATAATTTTCTAACATTAGAGGGAGAAAAGTACCACACTAAAATATACGGGAAATAGATTGGAATGCTATTGGCATTCACTCCTTAGACCCAGCACTAAAGAATTCGATCTTGAAGTTCGAAGGATAATAAATATACAACAAATAGCTAATGATCTACTAGATGCCTTCACTGATCTTAAGGAAGTAACAAGATCTCATATACCTGCAGCAAACGCATCGAAAGAGTGAAAATACCCTAAAAAGATATTGAATCCAATCTTACCACTCATGATAAGAAGAGGTCGAATCCTCTATGTGCACGAGACTCAATTCTGCGGAGATGTACCTAGAAATAGAGTACCGAAGATTATAAGTTACACTTTTTTTCCTTTAGGCAATTTTCTTAAAGTTCTCATATAAAGATTTTAATAAGGCAACTAGTATAACACAATATGCGAGTGCAATGTACTCTTTTCTTTATCTTTTTTCCCATTGAGTTTTTGGAAGATTTCGATAAAACATATATACGGTATTCGCCTAATGGGAAATATTGAGTTATAGTTAGACTGCTAGTCCTATCTTTAATAGGACTTTTGTTATAAATTAATATGACGTTCTATTATACAAGAGAATCAATCTAATAAAGAGAAGATATTTTCTCTCACGAGTTATAGTTAGACTGTTAGTCCTATCTTTAATAGGACTTTTGTTATAAACATGATGTTCTATTATACATATAAGAGAATCAATCTAACGAAGAGAAGAGATTTTCTCTCGCTGTATGTACGTGCTTATCGTGTTTGTTGGTTGTCTTACAGCTAGCACTTCGGAACCGTGTTTAGTACTCTTTTTGGATGCCACCGTTTTGGGCTTACGTGTTTATCTTTCTGTCTTTGCTTTTTGTTTGTGTTTTTTCTTTTGTTTAGATCGTACCATTAGAGCTTCGATCGTGTTGGGAACAGGGAATGAAAGAATCAATGACCATTTGTCGCCAGCCGCGAGTTCATTTTCCGTTTGCTTATTTTCGAGCAAGCAATCATCATATAAGATCAGGGCATCATTTGGTCGAAACAAAGAGAAATTCGGGGATCAAGCATGAATAAACACATGAACAGGTCGAAACTGAATAATAGAAGAGAGAAATCACGACAGCTACTCGACCGTGCTGAACATACACCCAACCCAATAACTGGATTTAAACCTGGCCGAATCGTGCCATCGATCTCAAAAGTAAAGCCCAACCAAATAGACAAACATTTCAGGCTCCCATCTCTCTCTCTCTCTCTCTCTCTCTCTCTCTCTCTCTCTCTCTCTCTCTCTCTCTCGCTCGCTCTCTCTCTCTCTAGTAAAAAGAAGGGCAGAAGAAGCAACACCACCAGCGCACAACAGCAGTAGGCTACCTCGCCGGAGCAGATGATGGAGCTGGGCTAGCCGGCGTAGATGTGAACACCGATGGCGATGAGGAAGATGCTGACGAGGGCGAAGTAGAGGACGGCGTGGACGAGGATGGAGATGCCGCTGGTGTGCATGTTGCCGAAGGCGACGATCCGGCCGTGCGCCGGGAGCTGGAACAGCAGGCCCGGCGTCAGCAGCACGAAGAGCACCGTCGCGATCACCACAGGGCCCCAGTCCGCCATCTCCAACCCTCGATCTGCTGCTAGCAACTCTCGATACCCAAAGTTTCAAAAAAAATTTGTTCTCTCTCCCTGATGTACTCGGAGGGAGCGGCGTAACGTTGCGTTTAAGTAGGAGCTGCGCTAGTGTGGGGTCGGCGAGAGGAGACGGCCTCCGCGCCACTGACGTGCCGGGCCCGCGTGGGGACGTGGAGGAGACACGCGGCGGGTCACGCGGGCGGCTCACCGACTCACCGCACCTACGAGGGAGTGTGGAATACTACTGGCAGGGTGAGGCGGTGAGCTGTCGCAATCTCTCGGCCTACGTGGCTTGTGTGTGTGGGTGGAGGGGGTGTGGTGCAGGCTAAGGTTGTAGGCGTAGGAGTGAAACCCTAACAAGGACTACGCGAGCTCGAGGAGTACGTACGCAAGCTCTTCATTGGGTTCCACGTGCGCACCAGCATTGCGAAGGTAGAGAGTAGGGCTTTTCGGTCGGAGGAACCACGGGTGGTGCTCATGGCGCCAACGGCAGTGTAGGCTACAGGGGCGGAAGCAAAACCCAAACGATGCTTGCACGAGGTTGATATGTGAGTCATGAGAGCCACAGTGGCCACCTTCCAATAACACCCTGAAATTTTGAATTTGGGATTAATAATTTATCTGGAAATTTTTGAGAATTTTTCTGAATTTTCTGGAGTCTACAAAAGCTTTTTCTTAATTTTGGATTTAAATAAAGAATTTATTTGAGAATAATAAAACTCAAATTATGTTGAAAATAATTTTGTTAAGTTCACAATGTCTCAAATGATTTTTGAGAATTTTTCTATAATTTTTTAGCTTTATTTCCTATTTTTCTCAGTTTATTTGAGTTTCTAAAATTAATTTAATTAGTAAATCGCTAGAAAATAGCATTCGGGATTAACGAGCGGAACCCATTAGAGCCCATCCCATTCCTTCGATCCGGCCCAACCCACACCATAGCGAACCCTAATCCTAGCCGTTTGGATCATGGACCGTTGGAACACAATTGCAAGGCCAGGACTTATCCACATAGCCATCGCTTGGGAACCGCTCGATCTTGCCATCCGAACGCTCGGGATCAAGCCATGTCGCCCTTCGTCTTCGTGCCGGATTCCACCACCGCCCACAATGACCATTGTCTTTTTCGCGCCCGCCGCGACGTACCTTTGCCAACTTCCTCGACGTCCGCGTCTTTAAAGCCCGCACTCAAGTTCCACACGTTGCGCCGCATTCGTTGCTCTAATTTTTGCTCCCGAGAGCCCGCTACTATCGAGATCCGAGCTCGCCGGACTTTCTTTGCACCGCTGTGCCATTGGAGCCGAGCTCGTCTTCTCCGAGACCGTCTGTCGTCTTCCACGTTTGTGAGTTGTTCGCCGCACCAACTTCTTCTGCTGCCACGCGTTGTTACTGTTGTCTAGCCGTGCCAACATAAGAGTTGAACAGTCATCGCAAAATAGATCCATCGTTCCGTCGTCTTTCTGCCTCATGGTGCCATTGCCGTCGATGAGCCAATGTTCACCTCTGGTCGTCGCGCTGCCTCGGAAGTTGGAGTGTCACATGAAAGCCGAAGAAACACAGCAAAGACCAAAGAGACACTGTGTCAAACACCAGTGACGTCAGCAACCGCGTCAACCACAGACTCAGTGCATAGTGGACCCCCACCTGTCAATAATTACGTCAGTGATGACACAATAAATCCTTTTCGATGAAAAATAATCCTAGTGACGTCAACATTGCGCAATAACTCAAATTTCTAATAAAAAATAATTCAATAATTAGGATGTATTCTTTTTCATTTATTTCAAACTTTCGAGAGGTCGTTCTCACTCATGCGAGCTCCGATTGAGGTGATTCTAATTTCTACAATTTGTAAAGTTAAGCACTATTTAATGTTGAATTTTATTTAATTTTTAGAGTTTGTTTACTCTATTTTTTTATTTATTTGTGTTCACTCTCGATTCGTATAGATGTTGAAACATCGGGATAGTACGAGAATGATTGGCACTCATGGTCGCCGACTCTTTCGCGTATGACCTGACCTTGTCAGCTCCCTCCAGAAGAAGTGGAATAGCGTCGTCCCCCTGATTGGGTTCAGCTCCCTCAGCGCGTAGAAGGTGCAGGACTGGCTCGCAGGCGTCGCGGAGCTCAGCATGTCTTCGTTCGGTAGTTTTCGCTTGCCTGTCCAAGATGTTGAACTGCGCTACCGTCTTCTGTTTATATCCTGCGCAAAAGCCAGCCTATCACCAGAGGACGCATCCAGCTCAAATAAGGCGAAGTGGGACTTGGTAGCTTACCCTCCAGTTCCTGCTGAGTCCTCTCCAGGCTAGCACGAGTTTGAAGATCGAAGTTCCTTGAAGCCTTCAGCTGCGTCCTGAGCTCGGTAATTGTCGAGTCGCGCGCTGAAACGTGGGAAGTCAGACACGCCCCCAACCACTCAAAAAGAAAGCATCCGCGCTGAGCCTGAAGAAACTCATACCTTGAAGTGATCCCTGAAGTAGTTCCGCTTTTTCTTCGCGAAGTGCCAGGCATTGAGCTTCGAGCGCGTGAACTTCCTTCCACCTTTGCTAACTAAGCTCATTTATCTCGTCCTCATACCTTTGGTGAGCTTTAAGCTTGGGCAGCACTTTTTGGAAGAACTTGGATCTCTTCTCGGAGGGGGTTCCCATATCCTGGGCACCACAACAGAGTGCTGGGAAGAGTTTAGCGCTTCACAGACACACTGAAAAAGAAGAGGAGATTGGAGAGCTTACCCGGACCAGTTGGCTGCACTTCATTGTAATCTCGTAAAGCTCCATTCGGGCTGCCACTTTCGCCTCCTCGTCCTCTTCCATTCCATCCCAAGTAGAATCTCCTCCCCACCACATGGTTCGAGTCGGGGGCTCTGGGAGAGGGCCAAGTGGTGGAGGTTCTCGATGAATTTCCTCCACTTGAGGGGATGAAAGACCGGCAGGTTCCCCGTGTCCGCGGCCGATGGATGGCCCAGCGGTCGAACCTGCCGGTGAAGGAGACAACGTTCGAGGAGCCGTCTCCTGCAACAGCACCTCACCCCACCTTGTCGGTGAGGCGACGGGTGAAGTAGTCTTTTCTGGAGAAGCCGGTTTTGGAGGCTCCCTCTCGGAGGATCTTTCCACTGGAACGTCAGTGGAGGGAGCCCTGATTCACCAAAGAAGAGGCGCGTCGGGATAGATATGAAGAAGCAAAAGCAAGAGTCAATAGGTAGAATACCTTTTGGACATCTTGAATTTCATCCCAGGCTTTCTGCGAGCTCCAGAACCACTCGGAGGGGAACCCACATCGACTCCAACCCTCGGGGCTGATGCCGGCTCAGAAGATTGAGACCCCGAACCCTGCTCCCTGGGATTAACAACAGTCGATGGCCTCATGGGTCTGGGAGCAGATTGGGTTCGGGTCGGCATGACTGACGTAGGAGGAGCTTCAGTTGTCGGCCCTCGAATGACTGGGCCACCGCCCAGGAAGGAAGCAGACGCCTCCTCTGTTGATAATTTCTTCTTCTTGGAACCTCCGTGCTCCTTAACCGAGGAATCTGCCGGCCGTTTGGACTGAATATTCTTCAGTTGAGAGAGGTCGACAGTTGGAGCATCCGAAAGGAAAGCTTCACGATCCTGAGATACGAATGGCCACATATTGTCAGAGTCGCAAATCAGGCAGAAACTATGAAGCGAGTTCTCAAAAGTAGGAAACACTCACCCTAGGGGGGCTTTCCGCGCTGAAAATGTGCCTGGGCAACCTCTGTTGGAAATCTCGGTGCCCGGGGCAAAGAAGTCAATCAATCGCACAGACAAGACTTCTCTCGAAAAGGGATCGTTTGTCTCCCGGGTGGGATCTTGAGCCCCGCTGTACTGGAATCCCAAATGGATTCGCTCCTTCAGAGGCTGCACCTGGCGCTTGGCAAAATTGACGGCGATCCCCTCTTCTTTCTTTCTCCCCTCTCCTTTTCTCCCCTCCCCCTCTCTTTCTTTCTCCCTTCTTCTTCTCTTTTTTGTCTCTCCTCTTCTTCTCTTCTTTTCTCTTTTTTTCCTCTGTTTTTCGGTTCTTCTGGCTGGCTCGAGCGTGGCCGGGCAAGCGTGCGGGCGACAGAAACCCCGCGCCCCTTCCTGTCGCCCGTTGATCAGGGGATTTTTAATCAGCTACCCGTTTATCGGGCAATATAAGCCTGTCGCCCGTTTAACTGGCGACAGAGAAGCGAACGGTCTCATGTCACCCGACTATCGAGCGACAGGCTTATATCGCCATTTGAACCGGCGATAGATGTATATTTCTGTAATTTCTGCTAGCCGACGTTTATTTGTGCAATTTTGATTAAAAATGGATTATTAAAAAAATTCGCTTTTGTGATAGCTAGCGATAGCTTCAATAGCTTTCCTATGACCTTGCCACAAAGTCGTGAAAATCGTGATTTAATACCTCGCTACTGATGATTTAGAGTTAGTTGCGATTTTGCATGCCCTAAAGATCTGGTGACATTACCTCATTAGTAATCATTTTTGAGATTTACTCAAATCATAAGAGTTTGAAGTACATATTCACTCAGACAGAGCTCAACTTGAGGCAAAAAATATTGTTAGAATTGATAAAGGATTATGATATGGGAATCCATTATCATCCCAGTAATGCAAATGTCATAGCAGATGCCTTAAGTAGAAAGGTACATGTGAATATGATAAGGATTAAGGATGATCAACCTATATTGTATAAGGAGATGAGATGCATGAATCTGGAAGTTGTCACCCAAGGATCAGTCAATGCACTTGAGGTACAACCTATGCTTCAGGATCAGATTAAAGAAGCTCAGAAAGAGGATGCAAATATCCAGGAGATTAAGAACAATATGAGAAGAGAAAAATCCTCTAGATTTTCAGAAGATGAAGAAGGTGTTATCTAGTTTGAGAATTGGTTCTATGTATTGGACCATAAAGACATAAAGAAAATACTTCTTCAAGAAGATCATGAATCACCGTACTCTATTCATCAAAATGTATCAGAATTTGAAGGAAAGATATTGGTGGGTCAGTATGAAAAGAGAAATTGCATAATATATAGCGCTCTATGATATATGCCAAAGTGTTAAGGCAGAACATCATAGACCAACGGGATTATTGCATCCATTGCTAATTCCAGAATGGAAATGTGAGGAAATTGGCATGGATTTTATCGTAGGTCTACCGAGGACTTAAGCAGGTCATGATTCTATATGGGTAATAGTAGATCACCTCACTAAAGTAGATCATTTTATACCCATGAATACTAAGTATGGTGATAATAAACTGGCAAAGCTATATGTGAGTAAAATTGTGTGCTTACATGGAGTACCTAAGAAGATAGTATCAGATCGTGGTAGTTAGTTTACCTCACATTTTTGGAAGAGTTTGCATGAATCTTTGGAGATAAAGTTGAATTTTAGTACCACATATCATCCGCAAATAGATGGTCAAACAGAGCAAGTGAATCATATCTTGGAGGATATGTTGCGTGCGTGTGCTTTGGAATTTGGTACCAGTTGGGATAAATCTTTGCCGTATGCTGAATTTTCCTATAATAATTGATATCAAGCTAGCCTACAAATATCACCATTTGAGGCACTATATGGGAGGAAGTGTTGAACCCCACTTCTATGGGATCAAGTGGGAGAATATCAATTATTTGGACCAAGCATCATCAATGAAGTAGAAGAAAAAGTTATACTTATAAGAGAAAGGCTTAAGATAGCTCAATCTCGACAAAAGAGTTATGCCGATAATTATCGAAGGGAATTGATTTTTGAACCAGGAGATCATGTGGACATTAGAGTCACTCCTCTTCAAGGTGTGAAGAAATTTGGTAATAAAGGAAAATTGGCGTCAAGGTATGTAGGACCATATCCAATATTGACAAAGAGAGGAGAAGTTGCTTACCAGTTGAGTTTGCCGGCAACACTATTAGGAGTACACGATGTATTCCATGTTTGCAGTTAAAGAAGTGCCTTCGAGTTCCAACCGAGCAAACACACTTTAAAGCCATCGATCTCCAAGAGGATCTAACTTATCAAGAGAATCTGATCAAGATTCTTGAGATAGCAGAGTGAGTCACTTACAGTAGGACTATCCGTTTTTGTAAGGTTCAGTGGAGTAATTACTAAGAAGAAGAAGCCAATTGGGAAGAAGAAGAAGAGCTTAAATCGAAATAGCCTAACCTCTTTGTTATCTAGTCCGAATCTCAGGGTCAAGATTCCTTTAAAGGGGGATAGGTTTGTAACACTCTAAAATTTTGAACTTAGTCTTAATTATTTATTTGGGAATTTTTGAGAATTTTTCTTAATTTTTTGGAGTCTTTAAAAGCTTTTTCTTATTTTTTAGATTTAAATAAAGAATTTATTTAAGAATAATAAACTCAAATTGTGTTTAAAATAATTTTTGTTGAGCTCAAAATGTCTCAAATGATTTTTTTTTTTAAATTTTTTTGGAATTTTTGATATTTATTTGCTATTTTTTGAGTTTATTTCAATTTCTAAAATTAATTTAATTAGTACATCGCGGGAAAATGGTGTTCGGGATTAACAGGCTGAAACCCATTAAAGCCCATCTCATTCCTTCCGCCGCCCAACCGGCACCACAACTAAACCTAGCCATTTGGATAATGGACCGTTGGATCGCAATCACACGGTCGGGACTTGTCTGCGTAGCCGTCGCTTGGGAACCGTCTGATCTTGCCATCTGGATGCTTGGGATCAAGCCACATTGCCTTCTGTCTATGCGTCAGATTCCGCCGCCACCCGTAATGACCACCATCTTTTCTGCGCCCACCGCACCGTATCCGTGCCGACTTCCTCACGTCCGCATCTTTAAACCCGCACTTGAGCTCCACATGTTGCATTACATCCGTCGCTCTTATTTCCGTGCTCGAGAGCCCGCCACTGTCGAGATCCGAGCTTGTCGGACTTTCTTCGGCCCACCGCACCATTGGAGCTAAGCTCGTCTTCTCCGTCGCCGTCGTCTTCCGCATTAGTGAGTTCTCTACCACACTGACTACTTCCTCCACCTCGCATTATTACCTTCGTCTAGTCACGTCACATGGGAGTTGAACGATCACCGCAAAACCAATCCGTCATTCCGTCGTCTTTTTCGCCTCACTATTGGGACCCGAATTTGCAAATCCGGACCCTCTGTGTATTCAGCACTAGTCCAGGATCACGCTAGTGCACACAGTCTCAACATCGGTAAATATCACAATCATACCCAATCAAAATAGTAAAGTACCTTAATTAAATAACCAAACTGGTTGCCCGACCTTATGGTCAAGTTACAAAGATACGCCTCACAGGGTGAAGACTTATTAAAAGAGAAATAAATGCAGTGGAATAAAATGGAATTCATGGCGCCATCCAGTATACCACAGGCAACTGACTGGGCTCGCTCCCCAGTTAGACGGCTCCTCCTGATACTCTTCCTCCAAAGCTGGCGTCGACTCTTCTTCAACTGATGATGTATTATGGCAAGGGTGAGTACATGGTACTCAGCAAGTCATGCGCAGAATGCAAGCTAACATTCTACATGCATGGCTTATTACAAAGGATAGGCTAACAGGTTCATTTGTAGTAAAGTAGCATGAGTAAATACAATAGTAGATTGCAAAGCGGTAAAACAATAGTGAATAGAGTACTTTTCACAATGATCTCGCAAATAATGCAGTTCCCAACCCTAGGTCCAACTCATCATTTCGAACTAACCATTCTTCCAAAGTCACGTCATTTTTATGAAAGTCTAACCCTTGACTGTAATTCCAGAGCAATGTCAAATGCCGCGGACTCGGCTATTCGAATAGATTTTTACACTCTGCAGAGGTTATGCACTTTACCCACAAGATACAGCCAAACACCACAAAGGCGAGTGTCCGTAACAAAGTCTTTCGGAAACTTCTAACAGCACAAGTGGGCCTCCCCGGTTATTGCACACTAGCCCTTCCCTTAGCAAAGGCGAAGTCTAAGCCAATCAACCGTTAGATGGGTACCTGGCCGCAGCCCCGGTACGCTCCCCCGTACAACTACACAAAAGGTATAGTTGACACCCCGAGGTCCCACAGGTACGTTATTAGCAACTTAATCAACTAGGTCCGTCCCATTACAGACATGTGGTTGCACGTTTGACTCAGTTCAAATGCTTGCAAGGTTAAGTCCTTAGGGTGACCAGGGCAAGACTACCCGAAGAACTAAATCAACTTCTCCGGTGCCAATCATGCATATCATTCTTGCCACATGCCCCGGTCTAAATCTATTTATCAAACCCCAGTGGATTACCATGCACCACGTGCCATCCATAACAACATCAATAACACATGACACTTCTCAAAAACATGTTCCATATGTTATTAAGTCAATGTTAACATGTAATTATCCAAAATCATGTTGTGACTACGTGGCAGGTCTAAGCAATATACTACAACGGTCTAATTACCCATGTTGGCAATTTAATAATGTCCAACTGAATAATCCACAACTAGGGTGACAAGGGTTTATGGCACATAAGTAATTAATCAAGGTGTCATACTGCAATTTGGCATTTATCTAATTTCCCAGAATTATTTAAAGCATTTTCTAATTGAATTAGCATGCAATAATTTAAATCAGATAGATTTCAAAAATGGGATCAATATGGTCAAAGCATAACTTGCCTTCAAAGAGTACTTGTTCTTGGTCTTGAGCTAGCTCCTGGGTCAACACTTCTCCTTCGAATCCCTCGAGTACTTCAACGTCTACTCGTAATGCGTGCAAATAGCAATAAATAAATAAAACAGTACATGTACATTGCTCAAAACATCAAATAAAGTCCATAAACAGAAAGGGCATAATTTTACGAATTTCTAGAAATTGGAATCTCCCAAATCGGAGTTGAAATGCAAAAGTTATAATTGTTTAAAGTTTAAAGAATCTATTAATTAAATAATAACAGAGAAAATTTCATATTCAAAAATTAATTAAAATTCATATTTAAGTAGATCTCAATTTTATAAAATTTTAGAAATTGGAATCGTTCAAATCGGAATTGAAACGCAAAAGTTATAAGCGTTCGAAGTTTGAAAATTCAAATAAATCAATAAACCGAATTAATTCATTTATTTTTCTATTGAAAAATCCGAAAAATGATGTCAGTATGACGTCAGCATGGATTTGAATTCCCACTGAATTATTTTTCTATTGAAAAATCGAATTATTGCGCCAGCATGACATCAGTCGGTCCATAGACTAGGTTCACGGCCCAGGCCTGGTCCACCGTGGACTCGATCCACGGGTTCACGTGTCACTAACACGTGGGACCCACTGCTGATGTCATCGCTGATGTCAGCACGGCTTGGCCAAGTGGACTGACACGCGGGCCCCACCCATGACGTCAGCATGACGTCACAGATGACGTCATGGAGCTGTTGGGCCAGCCGCTGACACACGGGCCCCTTGCTGACGTCACGTGTGACGTCAGCGACGACCGGGCGCATCCGCGTGGACCGCGCTGGTCTAGCTCCCGCACACGTGGCTTGATCTGGGCCGCGCACGTTGTAGACAACGTGGCTGATCTAGACCGTACGATTTTGATCGGACGGTCCAGATCTGATCGGGTTTCGCCTCACTGTGGGGTGGCATGGCATGTCCCGGGTGACGACACGTGGCTCAACCTACGCCGTTCGATTTAGATCAAACGGCTGGGATTACATCTAACGCTATAACGCAGTTTAACGTCAACCGTACGATTTTGATCTAACGGTTGGGATCTACCCAAGCACGGTGCAGCGTACGCCTACGTGGCTCGATCTAAGCCGTTGGATCTAGACCCAATAGTTTGGATTAGATCTAAAAACCGAAATGTGCGGATTACCTTCGGACAACGTGGATGAATCTGGGCCTTTCGATCTTGATCGGACGGTTCACGAAGCTCACGAGGTCGGCGACGTCCACGGCAGAGCTGGCTGGCCGGAGACGAAGATGACGACCACCCGGACGGCGTTCCCGTGGCCCTCCGACGAGGTGGATGGTACCTCTAGACGCGCCTCACCGTAACGGTCCTGTCGGGACCCGAATCTGCAAATCCGGACCCTTTGTGTATTCAGCACTAGTCCAGGAATGCGCTAGTGCACACAGTCTTAACATCGGTAAATATCACAATCATACCACTCGATACTAATAAAGTACTTTAATTAGATAGTCAAACTGGTTGCTCGACCTTATGGTCAAGTTACAAATATACACGCAGGCGAAAAGACTTATTAAGAGAGAAATAATAGCAGCGGAAAATAAGATAACATCGTGGCGCCATCCAAAGATACCACAGTAACCTGACCGGGCTCGCTCCTAAGTAGACGGTTCCTCTTGGAGCTCCTCCTCCAAAGCCGGTGTAGACTCCTCTTCAAGCGGTGTTGTATTGTGGCAAGGGTGAGTACTTGGTACTCGGCAAGTCATGCATGAATGCAACTAATATACTACATGCATGGCTTGGTACAAGGAATAGCTCATGGTTCATTTGCAAGAAATGACATTTAACATGTATCGTAAATAGATTCAAAGCAAAGAAAGACATGTATATAATATCAATAACTTTTCCAGGAGTTAAATAAACGTCCTTCCCAATCCTAGTCCATATTTCCAGCAATGTCAACCATTAAACCAAAACCCTTTTTCCAAGTCCAAGTTATTTTTATGAAAGTCTAACCCTTGACTGTAATTCCCGAGCGATGTCCAATACCATGGACACGGCTATTCGAATAGATTTTTCACTCTGCAGAGGTTATGCACTTTACCCACAAGATACAGTCAAACACCACAAAGGCGAGTTCCCGTAACAAAGTCTTTCGGAAACTTCTAACAATACAAGTGAGCCTCCCCGGTTATTGCACACTAACCCTTCCCTTAGCGAAGGCAAAGTTTAGGCCAATCAACCGTTAGATGGGTACCTGGCCGCAGCCCCGGTACGCTCCCCCATACAACTTACACAAAGGGTGTAGTTGACCTCCTGAGGTCCCACAGGTACGTTATTAGCAACTTAATCAACTAGGTCCGTCCCATTACAGACATGTGGTTGCAAGATTGACTCAGTTCAAAGGCTTGCAAGGTTAAGTCCTTAGGGTGACCAGGGCAAGACTACTTGAAGAACCAAACCAACGTTCCCGGTGCCACAACTGGCCCACCTGATCATTCTTGCCACATGCCCCGGTCAAAAGCTATTTATCAAATCCCAGTTGATTACCATGCACCACGTGCCATCAACATCACATGATACCTTCCCAAAACAGGTTCAATATATCATTAAGTCAATATTAACATTTAATTGTCCAAAACCATGTCATGAGTACGTAGCAGGTCTAAGCCATATACTACAACGATCTACAAACCCATGTTGGCAATTTAGTAATGTCCAACTAGTAATCCATAACTAGGGTGACAAGGGGGTCATGGCACATATTTAAATAGTCAAGGTGTCATACAGTAATTTGGCATTTATCTAATTTCCCATAATTAAGTAAAGCATTTTCTATTTGAACTAGCATGCAATACATTAAATCAAAATAGGTTTCAAAATGGGATCAATATGGTCAAAGCACAACTTGCCTTCAAAAAGTACTTGTTCTTGGTCCTGAGATGGCTCCTAGGTCAACACTTCTCCTTCGAATCCTTCCGGCACTTCAACGTCTACTCGTAACGCGTGCAAATAGCAAATAATAAATAAACAGTAGGCAAAAAGTGTCCAAACATCCAAATAAAGTTCATAAACAGAGAGAACATAATTTTATGAATTTTTAGGAACTGGAATCGCTCAAATCGGAGTTAAAACACAAAAGTTATGATTATTTAAAGTTTAAATAATCAATTAAATAATTTTACAGAGAAAAACTTTAGTCCAAAAATTAAATAAAATTCATATTTGAGTAGATCTGAATTTTATGAATTTTTAGAAATTTGAATCGTTCAAATCGGAGTTGAAACGCAAAAGTTATAAGCGTTTGAAGTTTTGAAATTCAAATCAATTATTAAACCGAATTATTAAATCATTTTCTTTTTCGGAAATTATTTATTGCGCCAAGATGACACGTGGCAGCCTCTCGATTGCGGCCGACGTCGTCCGGCTCATGGGCTCAAATTTCATGGCTTGGCTTTTGGTCCACCGTGGACTCGGTCCACGGCTCCACGTCGGTCCGACAGTGGCCCACTCGGTGACGCCATTGTCCGACGCCGGGCCGGGCTCACCACGGTCCGACGGGTGGGACCATCGGTGACGCTATCGCCGACGCTCACTACACGGTGGGGTGGCCGACGCAGGGTTCGCCGCCATGACGTCAGCGTGACGTCATGGTGCGGTTTGGTCGCGTCGCTGACACGCGGGCCCGGCGTGTCAGCGTCATACGCACAGGTGTGCTGACCGCGACGGTCAAGCTCCCAGTCACGTGGCGCAATCTCGGCCGTTGATTTGAAATTCAACGGCCCAGATTAGATCTGGACTCACACGTTTGGGTTAATGCGTTTGATCTGGACCGTTGGATCTAGATCCAACGGTCGAGATTGGATCTGGGATTTTGGAACGGGATCTCACCGACGGTGACGTGGCGCAATCTGGACCGCTTGATGAAGATCCGACGGCTGGCAGAGCTCGAAGTCCGATGATGGCGAGTGGCGGCGCTGGGCCACCGGCGCAGGGGATGACGACCTAGCCGACGGCGTTTCGGGCGCGCTCCGGCGAGGTGAGTTGGACTCCTGGACGCGTCTTGACCTCCCGGTCCCGGATCTGGGGTCAACGGCGACGGAGGACGGCGGACGGCGGCGGGATTCGACGAAAACCGCGGCGGCTCTTTCTCCTTACTCCGGCGAGCTCTAGCGGCGCAACCACGGCGGCTCAGGCGAGGTGAGTTAGGGCTACGGGTGCGCAATGAAGTGGCGGTCCCGACACGGGTGGCGGCGCAATAAATAGGGCCCTCGGCGTCCGTGAAACGCACGGAAACCGAGGCCCACTCCGTTGCGGCGGCGGAGTCCGGCGGCGACTCGGATTGGGTGACGTGGCTCAACCACAGCCGTTGGATCAAGATCCAACGGTGCGGGGGTTTGGGCTCGGGTCTGGCTCGGGCTCGGGTGACGTGGCTCAATCGTGGCCGTTGGATCTGAATCCAACGGTCACGCGGTTAGGGCTCGGCCGAGTGGGTTCGGTCGAGTCACGTGGCTCGGGTCGGACTCGAGTCCGACTCGGGTTCGACTCGGTCGGATGAACAGTACTTGACCCGACTCGATTTTCCAGCGATTTAATATTTAAAATAATTTCCAGTAATTCATTTAATTCAAGAAAAATAGTAAAATACTCAGAAAAATTCCAGAAAAATTCTGGAAAATATTTTAAGGCATTTTGGACTCAAATAAAATATTTCCAACAAAATTTTATTTGCAAAGTTAAATTCTTTAATTATTTCAAAATGGAATAAATGCAAATAAATTCCAAATAAATCCAAATAAATTCCAGAAAACTCCAAAAATTCACCAAAGTGCCAAATCACACATAAATTTAAGAAAAGCAAATTTTTGGGATGTTACAAATCTCCCCCCTTAATAGAATCTCGTCCCCGAGATTCTGGGCCTACTACAGAAGAGGTTTGGAAACTCTTTCTTCAAATCCTCTTCGCGCTCCCAAGTTGCTTCGCTCTCTGCATGGTTGCTCCATTGAACTCTGCAGAAATGGGTTGACTTGTTCCTCGTCTCTCGATCCATTGTGTCTAGAATCTTCACGGGGTGCTCCTTGTAAGTCAAATCTTCTTGCAACTCAATTGACTCTAGCGGTGTCTGTTCCTCAGGTACTCGGAGACACTTCTTCAACTGGGACACGTGGAACACGTCATGCACTCCTGCTAATGACTGCGGTAACTCCAGCTGGTAAGCAACTTCGCCTCTGCGGCTCAAAATCTTAAATGGTCCAACATAACGGGGTGCAAGTTTCCCTTTGGCATGGAACCTCTTAACTCCCATGAGAGGCGTAACTCTGAGGTATACAAAGTCTTCTGGTTCAAAACTCAAATCCCGGCGACGATTGTCAGCATAACTTTTCTGTCGTGATTGGGCCATCTTCAACCTTTCCCTAATCATGGCAATCTGCTCTTCAGCTTCTTGAAGAATATCAGGCCCGAAGACACGGCGCTCGCCGGTCTCATTCCAGTTTAATGGCGTCCGGCAGGGTCGACCATACAGTGCCTCAAAAGGTGACATCTGCAAACTAGCCTGATAACTATTATTGTAACTGAACTCGGCATACCGCAAACTCTTATCCCAAGAGGTAGCACAAGCCAATGCACACGCTCTTAACATATCCTCCAGAATCTGATTGACTCTTTCAGTCTGACCATCCGTCTGTGGATGATAGGCTGTACTGAAGTTCAAACGGGTTCCCATGCCTTCATGCAACTTATTCCAGAACCTTGAGGTAAATTGGGTACCTCTGTCCGATACAATCCTCTTTGGCACTCCGTACAAACAGACGATCCTGATCATATACAACTCTGCTAACTTATCCCCCGAGTAAGTGGTCTTCACGGGGATAAAATGGGTTACTTTGGTCAAGCGATCCACTATAACCCATATGGAGTCATAACCTCCTTGAGTCTTAGGCAAACCGGTAATGAAATCCATTCCGATTTCCTCCCACTTCCACTCAGGTATTTTCAGCGGCTGCAACAATCCTGCTGGTCTCTGATGCATTGCCTTGACTCTCTGGCATACGTCGCACAATGCAACATGCTCGGCAACTTCACGCTTCATGTTCGGCCACCAAAATCTTTCTTTTAAATCCTGATACATCTTGGCACTCCCAGGATGAATGGAATACTTTGAGTCATGAGCTTCTTCTAAAATCAACTGCTTCAGCTCCTTAAAACCTTTCTCACACTCTGGCGTCCATGCAAACTTCTTCTCCTTTTTCAGCAATTGCGTAAGAGGTTTCGCAATTGTCGAAAAGCCTTCAATGAAACGGCGGTAGTAACCTGCCATTCCAAGGAAACTCCGGATCTGGGTCACAGTCTTCGGCTGCTCCCAATGTAACACAGCTTCTACCTTGCTTGGATCTACGGCGACTCCTTCTGCGGTCATTACATGTCCGAGGAACTCCACCTTGTCCTTCCAAAAATCACACTTACTGAACTTGGCGAAGAGTTGCTGTTCCCTCAGCTTTTCCAATACTCGCCTCAAGTGTTCGGCATGTTCATCCTTTGTCTTGGAGTAGATTAGGATATCATCTATGAACACAACAACAAACTTGTCCAAATACTCCATGAACACCTTATTCATCATATTCATGAAATATGCTGGCGCATTCGTCAGACCAAAGGACATAACAGTAAACTCGTAATGTCCATATCTTGACGAGAATGCGGTCTTCGGAATATCCTCTGATCGGATCTTCAACTGATGGTATCCCGATCTTAGATCAATCTTGGAGAAAACTCCGGCTCCTCTCAGCTGGTCAAACAAATCATCGATCCTGGGTAGCGGGTACTTATTCTTCACGGTGACTTCATTGAGTGCACGGTAGTCAATGCACATCCTGAAACTCCCATCCTTCTTCTTGACAAACAAAACTGGCGCTCCCCATGGCGACGAACTCGGTCTGATAAATCCTTTCTCCATTAGCTCTTCGAGTTGCTTCTTCATTTCTACCAATTCTTCGGTGGACATCCGATAAGGTCTCTTTGCTATCGGCGCTGTACCAGGTACAAGCTCTATCACAAACTCTATGTCCCTATCTGGCGGCATAACAGGTAGATCTTCCGGAAAAACATCTGGGTACTCATTCACCACTGAGACATCCTCTATGCTGATTGCCTTGGTACTGTTAACCGTCAACTGTCCATCTCTAACGGCAGTAGCTTGAAATTCCACTTTCTTTCCACACGGGCTCTTAACTGAGATAGTCCTCCGTCCCCAATCCAGTACGGCCTTGTGCTTGGATAACCAATCCATTCCCAAAATGACATCTAAGGTCTGGGTCTCCAAAATAGTAAGGTTCGCTAGGAACTCTATCCCATCTCTTAGTATTCTCACCCCAGAACATCCTACTTTCGTTCGGAGTTCGGAACCAGGGGTTTGAACTACAAGCATGCATATAAGTCTTGCAATCTCCAAATCATTTTCAGCAGCAAAGCCTTGTGAAACAAACGAATGCGAAGCTCCAGAATCAAACAAAACTGTCGCAGGTACTGAGTTAACAAGTAACTTAGCCAGTACGACGTCTGTAGCATTCTGCAGTGCATTTGCGGTGACATGGTTGACTCGGCCTCTCACCACAGTCTGGGGTGTGGCTCCTGGTGCTGGCGTCCTGGCTGGTGTGGATCCCAGATTGAAGCGAACTGGGGTCACTCCTGCGGTCTTCTTAGGACAACTGTTAGCAAAGTGTCCTGGCCTGTTGCAGTTGTAGCAGCGTCTCACTGTCCCTTGTTGACTGCCTGAAGCGGCGTTTCTGGCTGGGGCTGGGGTCTGATAGTTCTGATTGACGGGTCTTGGTGCTGGTGACGGTGTCCTTGTAGCATTCTGTGGCTGGAATCTGAAAAACTGATTTGGCGCAACCCTCAAACGTTGCTGCGCTCCCTGATGCGATCCCTGATGCTGCATCCTGCGCTTCCTGTTCTCATCCAGTTCCTTGCGCTTGTCCTCAAGAATAAGCGCCTTATTCACCAACTCTTGGAAATCTGAAAAGGTGTGGGTGATCAGTCTCACCTGTAGTCCTGAGTTATGTCCCTTCATGAAACGAGACTGTCTGGCTTTATCTGTCGCTACATCCTCAGGTGCGTAGCGAGCAAGCTGTGTGAACTTGTTCAGGTATTCGGCCACTGTAACACCCCAAAATTTTACTTTTCCTAAATTCATGTGTGATTTGGCACTTTGGTGAATTTTTGGAATTTTCTGGAATTTATTTGGATTTATTTGGAATTTATTTTGAATTTATTCCATTTTGAAATAATTGAAGAATTTAATTTTGCAAATAAATTTTTGTTGGAAATATTTTATTTGAGTCCAAAATGATCCAAAGTATTTTCCAGAATTTTTCTGGAATTTTTCTGAGTCATTTGCTATTTTTAATGAATTAAATGAATTACTAGGAATTATTTTAAATATTAAATCGCTGGAAAATCAAACTCGGGTCAAATCTTGTTCATCCGGCCGAGCCCGAGTCGACTTCGTGTTCGAGTCCGACCGAGCCACGTGACTCGACCGAACCCACACCTAACCCTAATCAATCCTAACCGTTGGATCAAGATCCAACTACCGAGATCCGCCGACCCGACCGAGCCGTGTCCGACCGGACCCGTCGCGCCTGCGGCGATCGGGGCCGTTGATCGCGCCACGTGGACGGCTGCGATTGCGTCGTCTCCGCTGAGTCCGAGCCGGACTCACGGTGAGAGCGCCGCCGTGACCGACTAGGGTTCCGCCGAGCACGCCTCCGGGGCTATTTAATGCCGGATCGCACTCGAGGATCGCCATCCCACGCCGGTCCGAAACCTAGCTCACGCCGCTAGGATCCCCACCGTCTCGCTGCTATTGCTCGCCGGAGTTGGTAAAGCACTCCGCGCGGTTTCGCGCCCGTTTCGCCACCGTCGCCATCCTCCGCCGACGTTGACCCCAGATCCAGATCCCTTGCGTCAAGGCGCACCGTGCCTACCATCCACTTCGCCGGAGGAGCCTGCGGCGCCGTCGGGCGTGTCGCCGTCATCGACTCCGGCGCGCAAGCCGCCGACGCCATTGCCGTCGCTGAGCTATCTCGGCCGTCCGATCAAGATCGCACGATCCAGATCTTGCCACGCGTCGCCATACGGTGAGGTTTCGTTCACGATCTCTAGATCCAATCTCAACCATTGGATCTAAATCCAACGGTCCCGGATTAACGCGTTCACCCCAAACGCGTAACACGAGATCAATGCGGGCCGTTGATTTTCAAATCAACGGCCTAGATCTAGCCACGTGGCGAGAAGGCCAACCGCCATGATCGGTAGCGGTCGTTGTATGAGGAGAGCGTGTCTCGACACTGGGCCGCATGTCGGCCCGACCAAATCGCACCATTGTAATATCCCGAGTATTTCTATACTCAAGCCCTTTGTACATTTGTACTCAAACGCTGTTCAATAATACACTGTGCTTGTGTATTTTCGTGTCTTGAGTGAACGTACTTGCTTGGGATCAGAAAGAACCCTTCAACTTAAGTAATTTCGCTCATAAGTAAATTCGAATTAGGTTGGGCAAGTGCTGTGACCCTATTAACTTCCAAATACTTTGGAACAATTAGTAATCAACCACAGGCGTTAGCCGTCAAGGCCCAAGTTCAAAAGTTCTGGGATGTCCGGAGTATCCGGATCCACACTCGGAGTATCCGGATCCAACCCGGAATGTCCGGACAAAGTCCGGAGTGTCCGGATTGGGCTGGCCGAGCGCTCCAACCCGAGTGTCGGACCAATGTCCGGAGTGTCGGGTTAGTGTTATCAAGACCCCAACCCGAGTCTCGGGTTGAGTCCGAGAGTCGGTATTGGCGTGGGGTTTTGTATAAAAGTCCCATTTCGTGGCTCCTTCCATTCTTTCTTCTTCTACTTTGGTTTCCCCACTTCCTTGGTGTTCTCTCCACCACCCGAGCTCCTCTCCGGCGAGCCACCGGCCGGTGACCCTCCCCGGTGACTCCTCCATCTCGGTGTGCTCCTCCCCAAGCCGTCATTCCCCATCCTCCACCCGGCGTTGCTCCTCCTCCATCTTCCTTGGAGGTAAGCTTTTCTCTTAGGGTTTGATTCGCGGGATTCTTGGGTTCTAGAGTCGTTCATGGTGGGATTAGGACTTAGGTTTGGATTTGGGAGGCTAGGGTTGAACTTGGATTCTAGGGTTTTGGGTGTAGTGGTTTTAGGGTTGAAAATGGGATTGGGATTAGTGAATGTGGTATGCTAGAGTGGTAGATCGGGTAGTAGTAATGTCGATTTAAGGAGTTGTTAGTGTGAGTTAGAGATTTGGCGGGTTAGCGGCGTTTTATCGTAGAATCGGCTAGTTCGGAACTCCTTATGGTTCGCTAGGTGTACGAAAGTAGTAGATCGGGTCGATGTGAAGTTGTAGGGCGTGGTAAGGTCTACGTATCCTCGTAGAGTTGGACCAAATGCCCTAGGTCGGAGTATCCGGCATATGGTCCGGAGTGTCCGGATTGTCCGGAGTATCCGGACAAACGGTCCGAGTGTCCGACCTATCCGGATTGTCGGATGCAAAACCGGATTTGTCGGGTTAAATTTGTCTGTCGATCGTGTTGTGTTGTCCGAAAGTGCGTTGTTTCTTGAGGTTTCTTGGTTGTACTTCATTCTTGTGTATTGCATGCACTTCATGGTGCATTTAAAACTTTCTTTTGCTAAGTTGTATTTCTTTACATCGTTTTTGTTGCTTTGACCGATTAGAGGCTAGCGAGTCGGGCTTCGCCTCGAACAACCCGAGCATCATCCGGACATCACGAAGTGCAACAACAAGGCAAGCACCTCCTTTGACCATCTTGAAACCTATATTTCCACGATGTCTACTTTGATTTCTCAAACCATATGCATTGTTTATATTCGATAAATTGCTAGTTTGTGGGAATGGTAGATATACCACGATTTGGTGGTTTCCCTCAATTTAATTCCTTGAGATCATTGATAACCTTAGTAGGGTTAGACAATTTAATAAAATGTCACTTGGGTATAAGCGATTTAGTAATTGCATACGCTTAGACACGCAATAGAGGTGAGCAAAGTCAGTCCTTACCAAATGCTCAAAATTATGATAAATGTAATTGGTTTTGGAAAAGTTTTGGAAATGTGAATCGTAAAGGTATATTGGTAAAAATGTGAAGTGTCTAGTTGGTAATTAGACTTGGCGGGAGGTATAATATGTGCTAGTTAAACATGGTGGTGATTGGTTGGCGAGTTAAGTGGAGTTCCCGCTTGAGTCACTAGGCAAAAATATAAGGACCGAACTTGTGACGGTTTTTGAATTGAACACCGTGCAACCGCGCAATGCTGGGATGGGGCAGCCTATTCTAGTACTTGAAGTGTGAGGGATAGCCATGCCTGTTGGTAGGCGAAGAGTGGACCTTTTCCCTGTGTTGGCGATCAAAGCGCGGTGTGTGTGTCCTCACGACCCGCCGTATGCGCCGTGTGTGCGCTTGTACTTTTGCGGCGAGGAATCGCTCGATTCATGTTTGTTGATACAGCGGTGTACGCCTTGCTATGGGGTAATGCGCGGCCAACAATTCGCCGTCGTCACGATGAGTATTCCGTGGCGCCGAGTGGTGGTTGGCCTCTTATCGCCATAGTAGTGGATTTGTCGTCACCGGTCTTTGGGGTGTGGCTATAACCTCAACGATGGGAAAGAATAGATCATTCTTGTATATCGGATACCTCGTGTATCGCGTGTACCCTGGATGACAGGGATGCAAGTGCGAGTTGTGTTTGGGTAAAGTCGCGCAAACTCTGCAGAGTATCAAATAATTCTAATCGATTAGCCGTGCTCACGGTTATGAGCAATCTTCTCTAATCATATCAAGTATAGAGATTTGGTTTGGTTTTGAAAATGAAAATCTATTTTGAGTCGGTATAAAGTATGTGGTGGAATGGTACTTGATGGAATTGTGGATATGTGTATATGATTCTCGATGGGATTATGAGTATGTATGGATGTCGATTCGTATCGATTGCGACCATGGATGGTGGCATTGTGGAGCTCGATTATTACATTATCTTTGTAAATATGTTTTATTCAAGCTGCTGTCTTTCAAATTAAGTATTACTTTTCGATGAACTATTTTAAATCCAGCTTTACGCAATTAACCCGATGTAGAAGCTTTATCTGTTGAATCAGCCTGCATTTATTTATATTTCCATACACTAAAGTCTTGCGAGTACATACGTGTACTCACCGTTCTGCTAACCCTTTTCCACAGAGGAAGGTAATGATGATGTCCGGATGATGGCGAGCCCCTTTTACTGCGAGTGTTGCGGCAGTAGTCCCTCCTCCGGTCGATGGCACGTGGGGTGGTCGGGCCAAGTTGGTTGTCTTTCTTTTGTTTCATTTGTCGCTTTACTTCTTTTGGTTTTACGTAATACTCTTGTTCAAGGTTTACACCAGTTATGTAAATTATCGTAGTTTATTCTTCCGTGCATTGATACTCGTGTTGTTGGTGCAGCGATATTGGGCTCTTGATCCAGGGATCGATGTCGGATGCGTCTGAGCACGGGTCGAAGCTAAGGGTTCGATCCGTCGATCGAATTTTAGATTTAGATCTCGGTGTCGAGGCTTCCTGTTGCTATACGGTGCTATACGCTCTGATGACGGCGTCTGATGACGGTATAGGAAGGGGGTCCTCACAGTAGTATCGAGCCATTGACTGCTGGAGGACTTAGTTATCCTTGACGTTAGACTTAGGGACAGATTTTTCTTCTCAAAATTTATTTTGAAGTACAAAACTCTATTTTCAAAGTGTAGAATGCTATTCTTGTCCATTCTATAGCTTTTCGCTTATCTACTCTTCAAAATGAATCTGATCTTAATCCAAATTTCAAAAATTTGTTTCCTTCTTCTATCTTGTTCAAAAGGATTAAGAGGAATGCGGTTTTAGCTAAGAATGGGTTAAGGATAGATGTTTGTGGTTGTAATTAGGGGTTATTTGTCGTTTCCACTGAGTTGGTTTTGAATTGGTTCTTATGCTTCTTTGAATGAATGCTTGTAGTGTGTTTGTGTTTATGAGTGCATCCTTTGGGATCAATCATTACGCACTTGATTTGCCTGATTAGTTGACTCAGCTGTGCATTTTAGATGCCTCCCGAAGAAAACGATTCGTGCGCTTCCGGCGGTGATGATCTTTGAGGAGCGTGGCGATCTGATGGGGCGGGGCCAAAGCGATCGCGGATCCCTCTTGGTGGGTCGGTGGGGTTCGATCTCGGCTACATGCCCAGTGAGGAGCTCCCTCCACCTCCTCCTGCTCCCGACATGGCTGCACTCATGTTGCGGCAGACTCGGCTCATGGAGCTGATGGTCTAGGCTGTCGAGGGCAGCAACGGCCATAGCGATCTCGGTTGTCGGAGTTCAGCCGAACTCGACCGCCGAGCTTTTCTTCGACTTCTGAGATCCGATGGAGGCGGAGGATTGGCTTAGCGACATGGAGGAAGTTGGAGTTAGTCGGTTGCAGCGATGCGGAGAAGGTTCGATACACCGCCTACTACCTCCGAGGGACCAGCGGCTTCGTGGTGGAGCGGCTTCAAGGCTGTTCGCCTGCAGATCAGTCACCACATGGGCGAGTTCAAGTGCGCCTTCGCTCCTTCCATGTTCGGCGGGCTTGATCGAGATCAAGAAGCGGGAGTTCTACGACCTTCGCCAGGGTCTATGGCGGTGATGGACTACCTCCACCGCTTCAACCATTTGTCACGCTATGTTCTTTGATGAGGTGACCACCGAGGCTAGGAGAGTGACATTGTTCAAGGAGCACCTCACCGAGGAGATCCGTTTCGGCTCGCCGGTCATGACATTCCTAACTGCAGGTCTTGGTAGGCAAGGCCATTAGCATTGAGGATGGCGCCAAGGCGCTTATGGAGAAGCGCCAGCGCAAGTGGGCAGCTTCGCGGCCGGTCGGCCAGCGGACCTTCGAGACTCGCACCTTCACTCGATCGGCCTCCGGCCTTGGCGCCGCCCTTGATTCGAGAGGTCCAGGCTTACCTCCTCGCCACGCCGAGTTGGTGCGATCACCAAGCCGCCCGATGCAGCGATTGGGGTCCCGAGAACCCATTTGACCATATCACTTGCCGCTGCGGCGGAAGGGCCCGCCGCGATGCTGTCGGCGAGCAGCGGCGTGAGACGGCTTCGAGTGCACCGGCCCGTCCCGAGTCGATCGGTGGGCGTGGGAGTGGGCGATCGGGACACCCGGTTCCCGAGCAGCTTCAGCTCGGGCCATGGCCGCTGAATGTGGCCACGCGAAGGAAGCGGCGGCGGCTCGGATGTGGTGTTAGATGCGTTATGCATTCATTCCGTACCCGCCTTGGTATTATTTGACTCGGGCGTCGCATTCCTTTATTTCTTCACGGTTTGTTGTTCGGCATGAGTGCATTCTTCGTACCTCGAGAAGTACTTGTTGATCCGATTCGCTTTGGATCTGTTTTATTTGCCGAGCTCGTGAGTCCAGGGGTTAGAATTGAGATCAACGGGGTAAATTTTGGGGTGATCTTATCAACATTGAGACATCAGGTCTTGATGTGATTACAGGTATGGTGGTTGTCCAAGCATCAAGGGCATATTGATTGTGCCAGGAGATCCATTTCATTAGTCAACCACGATGGCATTCTTTGTCACCTTTTCTTCCGCTCCAAAGAACGGCGCAGCCTTTGCTCAGTGCTCTTTCCGTTCTGAGGACGATCAGTGCGGTGATATGTGAGTACCCGATGTGTTCCACGATGAGCTGCCAGGTTTGCCACCCGATCGCGATTTGGAGTTCATCATCGATCTCTTACACGGCACTTCTCCAATTTCTAAGCGTCCGTGCAGGATGCCTGTGATGGTGATTGAGTTGAAGACTCGGCTCAAGGAAGCGATTAGAGAAGGGTTCATTCGTCCCAGTTCTTCTCCACAGGGCAGTCGATTTTGTTTGTGAAGAAGAAAAGCGGCACTCTTCGCATGTGCGTTGATTACCGGTCTTTGAATGAGGTCCTTTGTCAAGAACAAGTATCCTCTCCCTCGGATCGACGATTTGTTTGACCAATTAGGCGGAGCTCGAGTCTTCTCCAAGATAGACACGAGATCCGGCTATTTTCAACTCAAGATCCGTCAGGAGGATATCGTGAAGACCGCAATCACCACTCGCTCTGATGCATGCGAGTACACAGTTGTTTCATTCGGTCTCACTAACGCACCAGCCACCTTCATGAATCTGATGAACAAAGTCTTCATGGAGTTCCTTGATAGATTTGTGGTCGTGTTCATTGACGACATCCTCATATACTCTAAGGATGATGGTGAGCACGCACTTCACTTACATATGGTGCTTAGCAAGCTTCGCGAGCATCAGTTGTATGCCAAATTCAGTAAGTGTGAGTTCTGGCTCAAGCAAGTGGAGTTTCTGGGGCATGTCCTGTCGAGGAAGGTGGGGTAGCGATTGATCCACGTAAGATACAAGGCGTACTCAATTGGGAGCAGCCCGCAATGTCCACGAGATTCGGAGTTTTCTCGGTCTTGCCGGATACTATCGCCGGTTTATCGAGAATTTCTCCAAAATTGCTAAACCAATGACAGCGCTACTCAAGAAGGAGAAGAGATATGAGTGGTCGCTTTGATTGTGAGTCCAGTTTCAAGAGTGAAGGATAGACTCACCACTTTGCACGATTTTGGTCCTTCCCGACATTCACAAGAACTTTGATGTCTATTGTGATGCATCCGTCTTGGACTTGGATGTGTGTTGATGCGAGGAGGGCAAAGTGGTTGCTTATGCTTCTCGGCGACTAAAGCCTCATGAAGCCAATTACCCGGCGCATGATTTGGAGCTTGCATTGTTGTTCATGCTCTCAAGGTGTGGCGACATTATCTCATAGGAAGCAGATGTGAGATCTACACCGACCACAAAAGCTTAAAGTACTTCTTTTAGCCGAGATCTAAATTTGAGGCAGCGTCGATGGCTAGAAACTGATCAAAGACTATGATCTGGGTATTCATTACCATCTGGCAAGGCAAATGTGGTTGCAGATGCCCTCGATGCATAAAGCTGCACAGTGAATGCCTTGGGTGTCATTGGCTAGTCTCGGTGGTTGAAGAGTTTGAAGCTCAATCTAGAAGTGGTTGAGTATGGTTACGTTTACCTTTAGCCGTACAACCCACTCTAGAGTCTCAGATTCAGCAGCTCAACTACAAGATGATCTGTGATTGAGATTAGACGCCTTGATTGGTGAAAATGGCGCATCTCGAGGTTTTTCTGTGAAGTCCAATGGGCTGATCTTGCATGGGCAGCAGTGTATGTCACGATAATGTTGAGATCAAGGGGTTGATCTGAGGAAGCTCATGATACTCCTCTCTCTGTCCATCTGGCAGCACCAAGATGTACGGGACCTTCGCAAGCAATTCTGGTGGCCAGGTATGAAGAAGGAGATTGCAGCTCATGTGGCGCATTGTGATGTGTGCCAGCGTGTCAAGGCTGAACATCAAAGGCCAGCCGGATTACTTCAGCCATTGCAGATCCCTGAGTGGAAGTGGGACGAGATTGGGATGGATTTTATTACCGGTCTACCGAGGTCCTCCAGAGTCACGACTCTATTTGGGTGATCATTGACCGTCGACCAAGGTAGCTCATTTCATCGATTCATACCACCTATTGCAGGCCAAACTAGCGGAACTCTATTTGCGAGAACATTGTTCGGCTCCATGGAGTTCCAAAAGTCATAGTCTCGACCGTGGTTCATGATTCACCTCCAGATTTTGGGAGAGTTTGCAGTCCATTCTTGGCACTAAGCTATCCTTGATCGCTTACCATCCCCAAACTGAGACCAGACGGAAAGGGCAAACCAAATCCTTGAAGACATGCTAAGGGCTTGTGTGCTGTGCTCTGACAAGTCGTGGGAGAAATGCTTGCCATTTCTTTGAGTTCTCCTACAACAACTTGATTATCAAGTCGGTCTTGAGATGTAAGCCTTCGAGGCTCTTTATGGCAAGAAGTGCGAGAACACCCTTTGTTTTGGTCGAGGTTGGTGAGAGGCAATTCTTCGGGCCAGCCATGATTGAAGAGGCTGAAAGGCAAGTTAGCTTGATTCGAGACCGGCTGAGAGAAGCTCAGTCTCGTCAGAAGAGCTATGCTGATCGCCGTCGCCGCGAGTTGAGCTTTGAGGTGGGTGACTTTGTCTACCTCAAGGTCTCACCACTCCGCGGTACTCGCAGATTTCAAGTCCGCGGGAAGCTAGCCCCGCGATACATCGGTCCGTTCCGGATTTTTGAGAAGGTTGGTGTTGTGGCTTATCGGCTTGAGCTATCGCCACATCTTTCGGACATTCACGATGTGTTCCACGTGTCCCAATTGAAGAAGAGTCTTCGGGTTCCATCGGAAGTTACCCAATTGGACCATCTTGATTTGCGGCTGATCTTTCGTATCGAGAGTATCGATCCGTATTCTCGAGACAGTGGCGTCACACTTTCATGATCAGGTTATCAAGATGCTCAAGGTCGATGGAGCAACCATTGAAGATGAAGCCACGTGGGGCGTGAAGACCATATTCAGCGAGAATACCCGACTTTCTTCGAGAGGATTAGCAATCTCGAGGGCGAGATTTTTGTAAGGGGGTAGGCTGTAATATCAGTATTTCTATACTCAAGCCACTTTGTACATTTGTACTCAAGCGCTGTTCAATAATACCTTTGTGCTTGTGTATTTTAGTGTCTTGAGTGAACATACTTGCTTGGGATCAGAAAAGAACCCTTCAACTTAAGTAATTTCGCTCATAAGTAAATTCGAATTAGGTTGGGCAAGTGCCTGTGACCCTATTAACTTCCAAAATACTTTGGGACAATTAGTAATCAACCCTGGAAGCGTTAGCCGTCAAGGCCCAAGTTCAAAAGTTCCGGGATGTCGGAGTATCCGGATCCACACTCGGAGTATCCGGATCCAACCGGAATGTCGGACAAAGTCCGAGTATCCGGATTGGGCTGGCAGCGCTCAACCAGTGTCGGACCAATGTCCGGAGTGTCGGGTTAGTGTTACTGAAGACCCCAACCCGGAGTCTCGGGTTGAGTCCGAGAAGTCCGGTATTAGCGTGGGGTTTTGTATAAAAGTCCCATTTCGTGGCTCCCTTCCATTCTTTCTTCTTCTACTTTGGTTTCCCCACTTCCTTGGTGTTCTCTCCACCACCCCGAGCTCCTCTCCGGCGAGCCACCGGCAGTGACCCTCCCGGTGACTCCTCCATCTCGGTGTGCTCCTCCCCAAGCCGTCATTCCCCATCCTCCACCCGGGCGTTGCTCCTCCTCCATCTTCCTTGGAGGTAAGCTTTTCTCTTAGGGTTTGATTCGCGGGATTCTTGGGTTCTAGAGTCGTTCATGGTGGGATTAGGACTTAGGTTTGGATTTGGGAGGCTAGGGTTGAACTTGGATTCTAGGGTTTTGGGTGTAGTGGTTTTAGGGTTGAAAATGGGATTGGGATTAGTGAATGTGGTATGCTAGAGTGGTAGATCGGGTAGTAGTAATGTCGATTTAAGGAGTTGTTAGTGTGAGTTAGAGATTTGGCGGGTTAGCGACGTTTTCTCGTAGAATCGGCTAGTTCGGAACTCCTTAGGTTCGCTAGGTGTCACGAAAGTCGTAGATCGGGTCGCGGTGAAGTTGTAGGGAGTGGTAAGGTCTCCGTCTCCTCGTCGAGTTGGACCAAATGCCCTAGGTCCGGAGTATCCGGCATATGGTCCGAGTGTCCGGATTGTCCGGAGTATCCGGACGAAGCGGTCGGAGTGTCCGGCCTATCCGGATTGTCCGGATGCAAAACCCGACTGTCGGGTTAGGCTGTTCTGTCGATCGTGTTGTGTTGTCCGAGTCGTTGTTTCTTGAGGTTTCTTGGTTGTACTTCATTCTTGTGTATTGCATGCACTTCATGGTGCAGTTAAAACTTTCTTTTGCTAAGTTGTATTTCTTTACATCGTTTTTGTTGCTTTGACCGATTAGAGGCTAGCGAGTCGGGCTTAAGCCTCGAACAACCCGAGCATCATCGGACATCACCGAAGTGCAACAACAAGGCAAGCACCTCCTTTGACCATCTTGAAACCTATATTTCACGATGTCTACTTTGATTTCTCAAACCATATGCATTGTTTATATTCGATAAATTGCTAGTTTGTGGGAATGGTAGATATACCCTGATTTGGTGGTTTCCCTCAATTTAATTCCTTGAGATCATTGATAACCTTAGTAGGGTTAGACAATTTAATAAAATGTCACTTGGGTATAAGCGATTTAGTAATTGCATACGCTTAGACACTGCAATAGATGTGAGCATAGTCAGTCCTTACCAAATGCTCAATATTATGATAATTGTATTTGGTTTTGGAATAGTTTTGGAAATGAGAATCGTAATGGTATAGTGGTACAAATGTGAAGTGTCGAGTGGGTAATTAGACTGGGCGGGCGGTATCATCTGGGCTAGGTAAACATGGTGGTGAGTGGGTGGCGAGTTAAGTGGAGTTCCCGCTTGAGTCACTAGGCAAAAATATAAGGACCGAACTTGTGGCGGTTTTGAATTGAACACCGTGCAACGCGCAATGCTGGGATGGGGCAGCCTATTCTAGTACTTGAAGTGTGAGGGATAGCCATGCACTGTTGGTAGGCCGAAGAGTGGACCTTTTCCTGTGTTGAAGCGATCCAAGCGCGGTGTGTGTGTCCTCACGACCCGCCGTATGCGCCTTCCGTGTGTGCGCTTGTACTTTTGCGGCGAGGAATCGCTCAGTTCATGTTTGTTGATACAGCGGTGTGCGCCTTGCTATGGGGTAATGCCGCGGCCAACAATTCGCCGTCGTCACGATGAGTATTCCGTGGCGCTGAGTGGTGGTTGGCCTCTTATCGCCATAGTAGTGGATTTGTCGTCACCGGTCTTTGGGGTGTGGCTATAACCTCAGCGATGGGAAAGAATAGATCATTCTTGTATATCGGATACCTCGTGTATCGCGTGTACCACTGGATAGCGAGGATGCAAGTGCGAGTTGTGTTTGGGTAAAGTGCGCAAACTCTGCAGAGTATCAAATAATTCTAATCGATTAGCCGTGCTCACGGTTATGAGCAATCTTCTCTAATCATATCAAGTATAGAGATTTGGTTTGGTTTTGAAAATGAAAATCTATTTGAATTCGGTATAAAGTATGTGGTGGAATGGTACTTGATGGAATTGTGGATATGTGTATATGATTCTCGATGGGATTATGAGTATGTATGGATGTCGATTCGTATCGATTCTGCGACCATGGATGGTGGCAATTTGTGGAGCTCGATTATTCATTATCTTTGTAAATATGTTTTATTCAAGCTGCTGTCTTTCAAATTAAGTATTACTTTTCGATGAACTATTTTAAATCCACTTTACGCAATTAACCCGATGTAGAAGCTTTATCTGTTGAATCAGCTGCATTTATTTATATTTCCATACACTAAAGTCTTGCGAGTACATCGTGTACTCACCGTTCTTGCTAACCCTTTTCCACAGAGGAAGGTAATGATGATGTGGGATGATGGCGAGCCCCTTTTACTGCGAGTGTTGCGGCCGTAGTCCCTCCCTCGATCGGTGGCCTGTGGGGTGAGTCGGGCCCTGTTGGTTGTCTTTCTTTTGTTTCATTGTCGCTTTACTTCTTTTGGTTTTACGTAATACTCTTGTTCAAGGTTTACACCAGTTATGTAAATTATCGTAGTTTATTCTTCCGTGCATTGATACTCGTGTTGTTGAGTACGCGATATTGGAGCTCTTGATCCAGGATCGATATCGAGATGCGTCTGAGCACCGGGTCCGAAGCTAAGGGTTCGATCCCGTCGATCGAAATTTTAGATTTAGATCTCCGGTGTCGAGGCTTCCGGTTGCTATACGGTGCTATACGCTCTGATGAGCGGCGTCTGATGCGGTATAGGAAGGGGGGGTCCTCACAACCATGACGTCACGATGACGTCATGGCGGGCCCGCATGTCGATGGTTGTCGGTGTCTTGTTGGCGTCGGCAATGGCGTCACGCGATGGACCCCACTGTCGACACCGTGAAATTTGAGCTCGTGGCGTCGGCTGATAGCGTCACCCGAGTGGACCCACATGTCAGTCTCACGTGGAGCCGTGGACCGAGTCCACCGTAGACCCGAGCCAAGCGTGGACCAAGTCCATGGACCGGCTGACGTCAGCCAGCCAATCAGGAGCTGACACGTGTCCATCTTTGTAATAATAATTAATTTCGAAAAGAAAATGATTTAATAAATCGGTTTAATAATTGATTTGAATTTCAAAACTTCAAACGCTTATAACTTTTGCGTTTCAACTCCGATTTGAGCGATTCAAATTTCTAAATTTGTATAAAATTGAGATCTACCTAAATATAAATTTTATTTAATTTTTGGACTAAAGTTTTTCTCTGTAATATTATTTAATTGATTATTTAAACTTTAAATAATCATAACTTTTGCGTTTTAACTCCAAATTTGATTGATTCCAGTTTCTAAAAATCCAGAAAATTATGTTCTCTCTGTTTATGGATTTTATTTGGAGTTTTGGGATCTTTTGCCTAGTGTTTATTTGTGTATTTGCTATTTGCACGCTTTACGAGTAGGCGTTGAAGTCTGGGAAGGATTCGAAGGAGAAGTGTTGACTCAGGATCCAACTCAAGACCAAGAGCAAGTACTTTTTGAAGGCAAGTTGTGCTTTGACCATATTGATCCTATTTCGAAATCTATTTTGATTTAAACTATCGCATGCTAGTTCAATTAGAAAGATACTTTGTTTAAACATGGGGTTAGATAAACACCAATTTCTTTGTATGACACCTTGATTATCTAAGTATGTGCCATGATCCCTTGTCACCCTAGTTGTGGTTTACTAGTTGGACATTATTAAATTGCCAACAGGGGTTTAGACCGTTGTAGTATCGCTTAGACACACTTTCGTGCTCATGACATGATTTTGGACAATCAAATGCTAATATGGACTTAATGATATATTGAACCTGTTTTGGAAAAGTATCATGTGATGTTGACGGCACGTGGTGCATGGTAATCAAGCGGGTTTGATAAGCGATTTCGGCCAGGGGCATGTGGCAAGAGTAATCAGGTGGGCCAGTTGTGGCATTGGGAGTGTTGATTTGGTTTCGGGTAGTCTTGCCTGGTCACTCTAAGGACTTAACCTTGCAAGCCTTTGAACTCGGGTCATACTTGCAACCACATGGCTGGAATGGGGCGGCCCTAGTTGACTAAGTCGCTAAGGACTCACTTGTGGAGCCTCAGGGTGTCGATTACACCGTTTGTGTGATTATGCGGGGAGCGTATCGTGGTCGTGGCCAGGTACCCATCTAACGGTGTGTTGGTCCCATACTTCGCCTTGGCTAAGGGAAGGGATGGTGTAGAGCACGAACCTGAGGAGAGGACCACCTGTGTTGTTTGAGGCTTAGAAAGGCTTTGTTACTGGAACTCGCCTTTGTGGTGTTTGTTGTATCTTGTGGGTAAAGTGCATAACCTCTGCAGAGTGTAGAATCTATTTGAATAGCCGAGTCCACAGTCTTTGGACAATGCTCGGAATTACAGTCAAGGGTTAGACTTTACGAAAATAACTTGGATTTGAAAAGTTGGGTTGGTTTAACAAAGAAGATGATGGAAATATGGTTTAGGATGGGGAAAATGTTTGTTAAACTTCTTGAAAAGTTATTTATGCTTTACTTATTTCTCTTTGCTTTGAATCTACTTCTATTACTTGTCAAAAAGGCATTTACCAAATATACCTTGAGCTATTCCTTTGTACCAAGCCATGCATGTAGTATATTAGCTTGCATTACAGGCATGACTTCTTGAGTACCAAGTACTCACCCTTGCCTCGACACAATACCGATTGAAGAGGAGATTACGCGATTTGGGAGGATTTCCAAGAAGACCCGTCTACTTAGGGGATGCGAGCGATCGATTACTGTGGTATCTTTGGATGGCGCCACGAAGTTTATTTGATTTTCATTCTTGTTATTTCTCTTTTTAAAGTTTCGCCTTGCAAGGCATATATTTGTAACTTCGGCCATAAGGTCGAGTAACCCTTTGATTATTTAAATAAAGTACTTTGATAGTATCGTTTGGTATGATTGTGATATATACCGATGTTAAGACTGTGTGCACTAAGCTGCGTTCTGGACTAGTGCGAATACACTGAGGGTCGGATTTGCAAATTCGGGTCCCGACAGAGGTGGTATCGAGCCATACTTATTGTAGGCTCAACCCTAGCTAGAATGGTCGTAGTGAGGATAAAACCTATTTTCTAAATCTAAAAATTTGTGAAGACAAGAAATGACATCTCGACTTATCCCTTTCTCTCTTTTCTTGTCTCTTGCTGAAATTTTCCCTTACCTGGTCACAATTTAAAAATTCGAGTTCTTACGTAAAGCACTCTTGTGACAGATGGAGGTTTTCTCGATGAGTGAGCATAGGTTCTATAGTGAGACTCCTTGGCCAGAGTCGAGTCATAGAATAAAGAGTCACCCTTTAGGCGATAGACTCGAGAGTTAGTTCGATTTGGATTTGCTTTGTTTCTTTGAGTGTGCAGTATGTGTTGCAAGGCCCTTAGGCATTGTAAGCAGCCATACCAAGTTATTAATAATAAAGTTGGACCTTAAAGTTACCCCTTTAGCCCGCATAAGTTCCATACTACTTGTCTATTCTTGTTTCCCTCTCATCTCTAAACCTAGAGCAAATCGGCCAGATGGTGAACACCCGTGGAAACTTTGGAAGCAATGGGAGTGGATCTCGCCAGAGAAAACCCCAATGATGGAGCACCAGCACCACCAGTTGATATGCACGAGTTTTGGAGCCTTTCTTGCTGCCCGGACTCGGTTGATGCATGCTATGATGCAACAAATGCAGCACGTCCTTTGCTCAGGCCACCGCTAATCAAGTTAATCAGGGGCCACGCTTGAGAATACAAAGTGTCGAGTTCATGAGAACTCACCCACCCACTTTCTCTCGGGAATGCCAATCCATTGGAGGCCGATGATTGGTTAAGATCAATTGAGAGGAAGCTACACATAGCTCAATGCATAGGGAATGAGAAGGTACTTTACGCTTCTCATCGGTTGGAAGGAACATTGCCAGAATGATGGGAGAACACATTGCCACGAGAGAACCCCAAGATATCACTTGGGAAGAGTTCACATTTGCATTCCGGCGATTATCACGTGCTGAAGGAATCATGGACCTTAAGAAGGAGGAGTTGAGCACTGAAGCAAGGTAATCAGCCGGTGGCCGACTACGAACAAGTTCACACAGCTAGCACGCTACGCTTTGAGGATGTAGCGACAGATAAATCCAGGCAGTCGTTTTATGAAGGGACTTAACTCGGGATTGCAAGTAGGGTTGATCACCCACACCTTTCCAGATTTCCAAGAGTTGGTGAATAAGGCGCTTATTCTTGAGGACAAAGCGCAAGGAACTGGATGAGAACAGAAGCGCAGGATGCAACGGCAAGGATCACGTCGAGGGGCGCAGCGGCGCTTGAGAGTTGCACCAAATCAATTCTTGATTCCAACCACGAGAATGCAACAAGGACACCCTCCCGGCACCAAGACACGCCAATCGAACTATCGGACCCACCCGCTAGAAACGCTTACTCGAGCGATCGGAAGGCAGTGAGATTGCGCTACAAGCGCAACGAGCCAGACACTTTGCCTTGATTGCCCAAAGAAGACAGCGAGAGTGACCTGATTCGCTTCAATCTAGGAACCACCCAGCTAGGGCGCCCGGCACGAGAGCCACACCCCAGGCCGTGGTGAGAGGCCGAGTCAACCATGTCACCGCAGATGCACCTGCAGAATGCTACGGACGTCGTCTTGGGTAAGTTACTAGTTAACTTTCAAGATGCAGCAGTTTTGTTTGACTCTGGAGCTTCGCATTCGTTTGTTTCGCAAGGCTTTGCTACTAGAAATGACTCGAGAATTGCAAGACTTAAGTGCATGCTTTTAGTTCAAACCCTGGTTCGAACTCGAGCGGAAGTAGGATGTTCCGGGTGAGAATACTAATAGATGGAATAGAGTTCCTAGCAAACCTTATAATTTTGGAGACCGGACCTTAGATGTTATATTGGGAATGGATTGGTTATCCAAGCACAAGGTGTATTGGATTGTGGGCGAAGGACTATCTCGATTGAGAGCCCGTGTGGGAAGAAAGTGGAATTTCAAGCCACTGCATGATTAGAGATGGACAGTTGATGGTTAACAGTACCAAGGCAATCAGCATAGAGGATGTCTCGGTAGTGAATGAGTACCAGATGTTTTTCACGAAGATCTACAGTATGCCGCTGACAGGGACATAGAGTTTGTAATAGAGCTTGTACCGGGTACAGCACCGATAGCAAAGAGACCCTATCGGATGTCTACCGAGGAGTTGGTAGAGATGAAGAAACAGCTAGAAGAGTTAATGGAGAAAGGATTTATCAGACCGAGTTCGTCGCCGTGGGGAGCACCAGTTTTGTTTGTCAAGAAGAAGGACGGGAGTTTCAGGATGTGCATTGACTACCGTGCACTCAATGAAGTCACCGTGAAGAATAAGTATCCGCTACCCAGGATTGATGATTTGTTTGATCAGTTAAGAGGAGCCGGAGTTTTCTCCAAGATTGATCTGAGATCGGGATACCATCAGTTGAAGATCCGATCAGAAGATATTCAAGGCGCATTCTCGTCAAGATATGGACATTACGAGTTCTGATTATGTCCTTTGGATCGATTTAATGCGCCAAATTTTATTTCATGAATATGATGAATAAGGTGTTCATGGAATATTTGGACAAGTTTGTCGTCGTGTTCATAGACGATATCCTAATCTACTCCAAGACAAAGGATGAACATGCCGAACACTTAAGGCGAGTTTTGGAAAAGCTGAGGGAACAGCAACTTTTCGCCAAGTTCAGCAAGTGTGATTTTTGGAAGGACAAGGTGGAGTTTCTTGGACATGTAATGACTGCAGAGGAGTCGCCGTAGATCCAAGCAAAGTAGAAGCTGTGTTACATTGGGAGCACCAAGATCGTGACCTGCATTCTGAGTTTCCTTGGAATGGCGGGATACTACCGCCGTTTCATCGAAGGCTTTCGACAATCGCGAAACCTCTTACGCCAATTGCTGAAGAAGGAAAAGAAGTTTGCATGGGCCGGAATGTGAGAAAGGATTTCAGGAGCTGAAGAAGCAATTGACATCGGCACGGTGTTAGTTCTACGGATGTTGCTCAAAGCTTCGACATTTATTGTGACGCATCGCGCCAAGGACTCGGATGTGTCTTGATGCAGAATGGAAAGGTCGCCGCTTATGCATCAAAGCGATTGAGGCCGCATGAGGAAAATTATCCGACACATGACCTAGAGTTAGCCGCCGTAGTGCATGCTTTGAAGATATGGCGTCACTATCGATTGGAAAGCAGATGTGAAGTATATACGGATCATAAGAGCCTTAAGTACATATTCACCCAGTCGGATCTGAATATGAGGCAAAGGAGATGGCTAGAGTTGATCAAGGACTATAATGTTGGAATCCATTACCATCCGGGAAGGCCAACGTAGTAGCCGATGCTCTGAGTCGGAAAAGCCATACAGTGAGTGCGTTGCTAGCCACAAGTCGGGATGAGTTATGTAAGGATTTTCAAAAATGAGGATTGAGGTGGTACCTAAGCGGATTCTTGGCCGCATTGGAAGTAAAGCCTACTTTAGAGGACCGGATCCGAGAAGGACAGAAGGATGATGACGGGATCCGTAGGATTAAGTCCAAAAGGAGGAAGGCAAGGCGAGAGGACTTCAAGTTGGATGAGCAAGGCACGTTGTGGATGAAGGATCGCATTTGTGTGCCTAACAAAAGGAGTTAAAGCAAGCGATTACGGAAGAAGCCCATGACTCAAGTACTCGATTCATCTGGAAGCGCCAAGATGTATCGAGGATCTGAAGGAGAGATTACGGTGGCCGAGTATGAAATGTGAAGTTGCCGAGCATGTTGCATTGTGCGACGTATGCTAGAGAGTCAAGGCAATGCATCGAGAGACCAGCAGGATTGCTACACCAAGAAGATACTGAGTGGAAGTGGGAGGAAATCGGAATGGATTTCATTACCGGTTTCTTGAAGACTCAAGGAGGTTGTGACTCCATATGGGTTATAGTGGATCGCTTGACTAAAGTAGCCCATTTTATCCCGTGAAGACCACTTACTCGGAGATAAATTAAGCGAGTTGTACATGATCGAGGATTGTTTGTTTGCACGGAGTGCCAAAGAGGATTGTATCGGACAGAGGTACCCAATTTACCTCAAGGTTACGGAATAAGTTGCATGAAGCCATGGGAACCCGTTTAAACTTCAAGATCTGACTTATCATCCACAGACGGATGGACAGGCCAGAAAGGGTCAACCAGATTCTGGAGGATATGTTGAGAGCTTGTGCATTGGCTTATGCTACCTCTTGGGATAAGAGTTTGCCGTATGCCGAGTTCGATTACAACAATAGTTATCAGGCTAGTTTGGCTGAGATGTCACCTTTTGAGGCCTTTGATGGTCGACCTGTCGGACGCCATTGAATTGGAATGAGACCGTGGCCCGTGTCTTTGGGCCTGATATTCTTCAAGAGGTGAAGAACAGATCGCCATGATTAGGGAAAGGTTGAAGATAGCCCAATCTCGACAAAAGAGTTATCTTGACAATCGTCGCCGAGATTTGAGTTTTGAACCGAAGACTTTGTATACCTCGAGTTACGCCTCTCGGGAGTTAAGAGGTTCCATGCCAAAGGGAAACTTGCACCCGTTATGTTGGACCATTTAAGATTTTGAGCATAGAGGCGAAGTTGCTTATCACCGGAGTTGCCACGATCGTTAGCGGGAGTACATGATGTATTCCATGTGTCCCAGTTGAAGAAGTGTCTTCGAGTTCTGAGAGCAGACACCGCTAGAGTCAATTGAGTTGCAAGAGGATTTGACCTATAAGGAGTATCCGTGAGGATTCTAGACACAATGGATCGAGAAACTAGAAACAAGTCAACCCGTTTACGTAGAGTTCGATGGAGCAACCATGCAGAGAGCGAAGCGACTTGGGAGCGCGAAGAGGATTTGAAGAAAGAATTTCCAAACCTATTCCTTTAGTAAGCCACGAATCTCGGGGCGAGATTCTATTAAGGGGAGGTTTGTAACACCCCAAAATTTTACTTTTCCTAAATTCATGTGTGATTTGGCACTTTGGTGAATTTTTGGAATTTTCTGGAATTTATTTGGATTTATTTGGAATTTATTTTGAATTTATTCCATTTTGAAATAATTGAAGAATTTAATTTTGCAAATAAATTTTTGTTGGAAATATTTTATTTGAGTCCAAAATGATCCAAAGTATTTTCGAATTTTTACGGAATTTTTAAAGTCATTTGCTATTTTTAATGAATTAAATGAATTACTAGGAATTATTTTAAATATTAAATCGCTGGAAAATCAAACTCGGGTCAAATCTTGTTCATCCGACCGAGCCCGAGTCGGACTTCGTGTTCGAGTCCGACCCGAGCCACGTGACTCGGCCGAACCCACTCCTAACCTAATCAATCCCAACCGTTGGATCAAGATCCAACGGCCGAGATCCGCCGACCCGACCCGAAGCCGTGTCGGACCGGACCGGTCGCGCCCGGCGATCGGGGCCGTTGATCGCGCCACGTGGGCGGCTGCGATTGCGTCGTCTCCGCCGAGTCCGAGCCGGACTCCGCGATGAGAGCGCCGCCGTGACCGACTAGGGTTCCGCCGAGCACGCCTCCGGGGCTATTTAATGCCGGATCGCACCGAGGATCGCCATCCCACGCGGTCCGAAACCCTAGCTCACGCCGCTAGGATCCCCACCGTCTACATTGCTATTGCTCGCCGGAGTTGGTAAAGCACTCCGCCGCGGTTTCGCGCCGTTTCGCCACCGTCCGCCATCCTCCGCCGACGTTGACCCCAGATCGAGATCCCTTGCGTCAAGGCGCACCTGCCTACCATCCACTTCGGCGGAGGGCCTGCGGCGCCGTCGGGCGTGTCATCGTCATCGGCTCCGGCCGCATAAGCCGCTACGCCATTGCCGCGTCGCTCGAGCTATCTCGGCCGTCCGATCAAGATCGCACGATCCAGATCTTGCCACGCGTCATCGCCATACGGTGAGGTTTAGATTACGATCTCTAGATCCAATCTCAACCATTGGATCTAAATCCAGCGGTCAGATTAACGCGTTCACCCCAAACGCGTAACACGAGATCAATCTGGGCCGTTGATTTTCAAATCAGCGGCCTAGATCTAGCCACGTGGCGAAGGCCAACCGCGCTGATCGGCGGTCGGCGCCAGAGAAGCGTGTCTCGACACGGCCAGGCCGCATGTCGGCGGCCCGGCCAAAGCGCACCATGACGTCCGCGATGACGTCATGGCGAACCCGCATGTCGATGGCTGTCGGTGTCTTGTTGGCGTCGGCAATGACGTCTGATGGACCCCACCTGTCGACCGCAGTGGTGAGCTCGTGACGTCGGCGATAGCGTCACGAGTGGACCCACATGTCGAGTCTCACGTGGAGCCGTGGGCCGAGTCCACCGTGAGACCCGAGCCAAGCGTGGACCAAGTCCATGGGCCGGTGGCGTCACCAGCCAATCAGGAGCCGACACGTGTCCATCTTTGGCGCAATAATTAATTTCCGAAAAGAAAATGATTTAATAAATCGGTTTAATAATTGATTTGAATTTCAAAACTTCAAACGCTTATAACTTTTGCGTTTCAACTCCGATTTGAGCGATTCAAATTTCTAAATTTGTATAAAATTGAGATCTACCTAAATATAAATTTTATTTAATTTTTGGACTAAAGTTTTTCTCTGTAATATTATTTAATTGATTATTTAAACTTTAACTAAACATAACTTTGCGTTTTAACTCCAAATTTGTGATTCCAGTTTCTAAAAATCCAGAAAATTATGTTCTCTCTGTTTATGGATTTTATTTGGAGTTTTGGGATCTTTTGCCTAGTGTTTATTTGTGTATTTGCTATTTGCACGCTGCGAGTAGGCGTTGAAGTCTTGGGAAGGATTCGAAGGAGAAGTGTTGACTCGGGATCCAACTCAAGACCAAGAGCAAGTACTTTTTGAAGGCAAGTTGTGCTTTGACCATATTGATCCTATTTCGAAATCTATTTTGATTTAAACTATCGCATGCTAGTTCAATTAGAAAGATACTTTGTTTAAACATGGGGGTTAGATAAACACCAATTTCTTTGTATGACACCTTGATTATCTAAGTATGTGCCATGATCCCTTGTCACCCTAGTTGTGGTTTACTAGTTGGACATTATTAAATTGCCAACAGGGGTTTAGACCGTTGTAGTATCTTTGCTTAGACACGCTTTCGTGCTCATGACATGATTTTGGACAATCAAATGCTAATATGGACTTAATGATATATTGAACCTGTTTTGGAAAAGTATCATGTGATGTTGACTGACGTGGTGCATGGTAATCAAGCGGGGTTTGATAAGCGATTTCGGCCAGGGCATGTGGCAAGAGTAATCAGTGGGCGATTGTGGCATTGGGAGTGTTGATTTGGTTTTTCGGGTAGTCTTGCCCTGGTCACTCTAAGGACTTAACCTTGCAAGCCTTTGAACTGGGTCATACTTGCAACCACATGGCTGGAATGGGGCGGCCCTAGTTGACTAAGTCGCTAAGGACTCACTTGTGGAGCCTCAGGTGTCGATTACACGTTTGTGTGATTGTACGGGGCGTATCGTGGTGTGGCCAGGTACCCATCTAACGGTGTGTTGGTCCCATACTTCGCCTTGGCTAAGGGAAGGGATGGTGTAGAGCACGAACCGGAGAGGACCACTGTGTTGTTTGAGGCTTAGAAAGGCTTTATTACGGGAACTCGCCTTTGTGGTGTTTGATTGTATCTTGTGGGTAAAGTGCATAACCTCTGCAGAGTGTAGAATCTATTTGAATAGCCGAGTCCACGATCTTTGGACAATGCTCGGGAATTACAGTCAAGGGTTAGACTTTACGAAAATAACTTGGATTTGAAAAGTTGGGTTGGTTTAACAAAGAAGATGATGGAAATATGGTTTAGGATGGGGAAAATGTTTGTTAAACTTCTTGAAAAGTTATTTATGCTTTACTTATTTCTCGCTGAATCTACTTCTATTACTTGTCAAAAGCTGTTTACATAAATATACCTTGAGCTATTCCTTTGTACCAAGCCATGCATGTAGTATATTAGCTTGCATTACATGCATGACTTCTTTGAGTACCAAGTACTCACCCTTGCCTCGACACAATACCAGTTGAAGAGGAGATTACGCTTGATTCGGGAGGATTTCCAAGAAGACCCGTCTACTTAGGGATGCGAGCCAATCGATTACTGTGGTATCTTGGATGGCGCCACGAAGTTTATTTGATTTTCATTGCTGTTATTTCTCTTTTTAAAGTTTCGCCTTGCAAGGCATATATTTGTAACTCGGCCATAAGGTCGAGTAACCCTTTGATTATTTAAATAAAGTACTTTGATAGTATCGTTTGGTATGATTGTGATATATACCGATGTTAAGACTGTGTGCACTAGCGCGTTCCTGGACTAGTGCTGAATACACAGAGGGTCCGGATTTGCAAATTCGGGGTCCCGACAGCCACTGGCTGATTACCTTGCTTCAGTGCTCTGAACTCCTCCTTCTTGAGGTCCATGATTCCTTCAGGCACGTGATACTGACGGAATGCAGCTGTGAACTCTTCCCAAGTGATGTCCTGAGGGTTCTCTTGCGTGGCACAGAAGTTCTCCCACCATTCAGCGGCTGTTCCTTCCAACTGATGAGAAGCGTAGAGTACCTTCTCATTTCCTATGCATTGAGCAATGTGTAGCTTCCTCTCAATTGACCTTAACCAGTCATCGGCTTCCAACGGGTTAGCATTCCCGGAGAAAGTGGGTGGATGAGTCCTCATAAACTCTGACAGTCTTGTATTCTGGCGTTGTCCCTGATTGACTTGATTAGCGGTGGCCTGAGCAGTGACGTGTTGCATCTGTTGCATCATAGCATGCATCAACTGAGTCTGAGCAGCAAGAAATGCTCCAAAATTCTGCATGTCCAGTGGCGGTGCTGGTGCTCCATCATTGGGGTTTTCTGCTGGGCGAGAACCACTTCCATTGCCTCCAAGGTTTCCGCGGGTGTTCACCATCTGTCGATTGCTCCGAGGTTTCAGAGATGAGAGGGAAACAGGAATAGATAAGTAATATGGAACTTATGCGGGGTGAAAGGTGTAACTTAAAGTCCAACTTTATTATTTTAATCAATAGTAACTTGGTATGGTTGCTTACAATGCCTAGGGGCCTTGCAACACATACTGCACACTCAGCAAGCAATGAAAATCCAAATCGAACTAACACTGGAGTCTAACGCCTAAAGGGTGACTCTTTATTCTATGATGCGACTCGGCGGAGGAGTCTCACTATAGAACCTACACTCACTCATCGAGAAAACCTCCACGGCCTGGGTACGGATGCTGCGGCATAGGCGCGAAATGATTGCCATGTCCAGCAACTGTGTCATCTGTGGTAGTCGAAGAAGCAGTGTCCTCCTCAAGCTCCGGCTCCTCCGGGTCTGGCTCGTGTAGTTCGAGTACTGGCTCCGGCTCTGGTGCGTACAATGCCGTCTCTAACTCTCCAATCCTTTGCAGAAGGTGAGACACATACTCTTGAGCTTCCCGCCATCTGTTCTTCTCTGCCGTGATTTCTTTGCGGGCCTTCTGTAGCTCCTTGCTTGTATCATCGAGTACATCCTCCTGGGCGACAACAAGTCGTGCCAACTGTGTAACCATGGCATTCTCATCCTGAATCGCCTTTGGATCAAGAAGGTTATTGCTGCGCGGATGATATCGGAACACCGTGCTCTCCAATTCTCTGGCGTAGATACGGGTAATGTGCCGCATTGCTCGTCGCGACACCTCCTGGATACCCATCTGCATTGTAGACCTCCTAGCAGTGCAGTGTATCGGGCGATTGCCTGGGCCCTTCTTCCTAGCAGGTACCACAATCCTCACGTCACAAGCCTTGATCAATCCTGCTTGTCTGATCACGTCCACTTGGTATTGCGGCTTCTCAAAATCTCCGAGTGTCTGTAGCATACGCCAAAGTTCCGCGGCATGACCAACCTCCAGATCGACGTAGTTGAACTCTCCCTCCATCTGTCACAAGAGTGCTCACGTAAGAACTTGAAATTTTTAAATCGTGACAAGGTAAGGAAAAATTCAGCAAGAGACAAGAAAAGAGAGAAGGGAATAAGTCGAGATGTCATTTTCTTATCTTGACGAACTTTTAACCTTTAGAAAATAGGTTTTAACCTCTCTACGGCCATTCTATCTATGGGTGAGCCTACAGTCAGTATGGCTCTGATACCACCTCTGTCGGGACCCGAATCTGCAAATCCGGACCCTCTGTGTATTCAGCACTAGTCCAGGAACGCGCTAGTGCACACAGTCTTAACATCGGTAAATATCACAATCATACCACTCGATACTAATAAAATACTTTAATTAGATAGTCAAACTGGTTGCTCGACCTTATGGTCAAGTTACAAATATACGCCACGCAGGGCGAAAGATTTATTAAGAGAGAAATAATAGCAGCGGAAAATAAGATAACATCGTGGCGCCATCCAGTATACCACAGGCAACTGACTGGGCTCGCTCCCTAAGTAGACGGTTCCTCTTGGAGCTCCTCCTCCAAAGCTGGTGTAGACTCCTCTTCAAGGGGTGTTGTAGTGTGGCACGGGTGTGTCCGTGGGACTCAGCAAGTCCTGCAGTAATGCAACTAATATACTACATGCATGGCTTGGTACAAGGAATAGCTCATGGTTCATTTGGCAGAAACAGCATTTAACATGTATCGTAAATAGATTCAAAGCGAAAGACATGTATATAATATCAATAACTTTTCCAGGAGTTAAATAAACGTCCTTCCCAATCCTAGTCCATATTTCCAGCAATGTCAACCATTAAACCAAAACCCTTTTTCCAAGTCCAAGTTATTTTTATGAAAGTCTAACCCTTGACTGTAATTCCCGAGCGATGTCCAATACCGCGGACACGGCTATTCGAATAGATTTTTCACTCTGCAGAGGTTATGCACTTTACCCACAAGATACAGTCAAACACCACAAAGGCGAGTTCCCGTAACAAAGTCTTTCGGAAACTTCTAACAATACAAGTGAGCCTCCCCGGTTATTGCACACTAACCCTTCCCTTAGCGAAGGCGAAGTTTAGGCCAATCAACCGTTAGATGGGTACCTGGCCGCATGACCAGACGCTCCCGCACAACTTACACAAAGGGTGTAGTTGACCTCACGAGGTCCCACAGGTACGTTATTAGCAACTTAATCAACTAGGTCCGTCCCATTACAGACATGTGGTTGCAAGATTGACTCAGTTCAAAGGCTTGCAAGGTTAAGTCCTTAGGGTGACCAGGGCAAGACTACTTGAAGAACCAAACCAACGTTCCCGGTGCCACAACTGGCCCACCTGATCATTCTTGCCACATGCCCCGGTCAAAAGCTATTTATCAAATCCCAGTTGATTACCATGCACCACGTGCCATCAACATCACATGATACCTTCCCAAAACAGGTTCAATATATCATTAAGTCAATATTAACATTTAATTGTCCAAAACCATGTCATGAGTACGTAGCAGGTCTAAGCCATATACTACAACGATCTACAAACCCATGTTGGCAATTTAGTAATGTCCAACTAGTAATCCATAACTAGGGTGACAAGGGGGTCATGGCACATATTTAAATAGTCAAGGTGTCATACAGTAATTTGGCATTTATCTAATTTCCCATAATTAAGTAAAGCATTTTCTATTTGAACTAGCATGCAATACATTAAATCAAAATAGGTTTCAAAATGGGATCAATATGGTCAAAGCACAACTTGCCTTCAAAAAGTACTTGTTCTTGGTCCTGAGCTGGCTCCTGGGTCAACACTTCTCCTTCGAATCCTTCCGGCACTTCAACGTCTACTCGTAACGCGTGCAAATAGCAAATAATAAATAAACAGTAGGCAAAAAGTGTCCAAACATCCAAATAAAGTTCATAAACAGAGAGAACATAATTTTATGAATTTTTAGGAACTGGAATCGTTCAAATCGGAGTTAAAACACAAAAGTTATGATTATTTAAAGTTTAAATAATCAATTAAATAATTTTACAGAGAAAACTTTTAGTCCAAAAATTAATTAAAATTCATATTTGAGTAGATCTGAATTTTATGAATTTTTAGAAATTTGAATCGTTCAAATCGGAGTTGAAACGCCAAAGTTATAAGCGTTTGAAGTTTTGAAATTCAAATCAATTATTAAACCGAATTATTAAATCATTTTCTTTTTCGGAAATTATTTATTGCATCAGCAGTGACACGTGGCAGCCTCTGATTGGGCGGCTGACATCAGCCGGCTCATGGGCTCAGCCCATGGCTTGGCTTGGTCCACCGTGGACTCGGTCCACTGCTCCACGCGTGGCGACGGTGGCCCCTCGGGTGACGTCATTCTTGACGTCGGCGGGGCTCGGCCACCTGCGGCCTTGATGGGTGGGACCCACTGGTGACATCATCGGCCGACGTCACTACGGCTGGGGTGGCGGCCGACGCGGGCCCGCCATGATGTCGGCGTGACGCCATGGTGCGGTTTAGTCGGCGTCGGCCGACACGCCGCGGCGTGTCGGCGTCATACGACGGCGGCCCGATCCGCGACGGTCAAGCTCCCCATCACGTGGCGCAATCTCGGCCGTTAATTTGAAATTCAACGGCCCAGATTAGATCTGGACTCACGCGTTTGGGTTAACGCGTTTGATCTGGACTGTTGGATCTAGATCCAACGGTCGAGATTGGATCTGGGATTTTGGAACGGGATCTCACCGACGGTGACGTGGCGCAATCTGGACCGCTTGATGAAGATCCGACGGCTGGCAGAGCTCGAAGTCCGACGATGGCGAGCGGCGGCGTTGGGCCACCGGCGCAGGGGATGACGACCTAGCCGACGGCGTTTCGGGCGCACTCCGGCGAGGTGAGTTGGACTCCCGGACGCGTCTTGACCTCCCGGTCCCGGATCTGGGTTCAACGGCGACGGAGGACGGCGGACGGCGGCGGGATTCGACGAAAACCGCGGCGGCTCTTTCTCCTTACTCCGGCGAGCTCTAGCGGCACAACCACGGCGGCTCAGGCGAGGTGAGTTAGGGCTACGGGTGCGCAATGAAGTGGCGGTCCCGACACGGGTGGCGGCGCAATAAATAGGGCCCTCGGCGTCCGTGAAACGCACGGAAACCGAGGCCCACTCCTTGGCGGCGTGAGTCCGGCGGCGACTCGGATTGGGTGACGTGGCTCAACCACAGCCGTTGGATCAAGATCCAACGGTGCGGGGGTTTGGGCTCGGGTCTGGCTCGGGCTCGGGTGACGTGGCTCAATCGTGGCCGTTGGATCTGAATCCAACGGTTACGCGGTTAGGGCTCGGCCGAGTGGGTTCGGTCGAGTCACGTGGCTCGGGTCGGACTCGAGTCCGACTCGGGTTCGACTCGGTCGGATGAACAGTACTTGACCCGACTCGATTTTCCAGTGATTTAATATTTAAAATAATTTCCAGTAATTCATTTAATTCAAGAAAAATAGTAAAATACTCAGAAAAATTCCAGAAAAATTCTGGAAAATATTTTAAGGCATTTTGGACTCAAATAAAATATTTCCAACAAAATTTTATTTGCAAAGTTAAATTCTTTAATTATTTCAAAATAGAATAAATTCAAATAAATTCCAAATAAATCCAAATAAATTCCAGAAAACTCTAAAAATTCACCAAAGTGCCAAATCACACATAAATTTAAGAAAAGCAAATTTTTGGGATGTTACAGGTCCCGAATCTGAGCACCAACGCGACGGAGGACTGCGACGAAATAACGCGGAAACCCGAAGCAAACCCTAAAGCACTACGGCGAGCAATCGTGGGCGCGGTGGATGTAACACCCCAATTTTTGCTTTTCATGAATTTAAATAAGATTTGGCACTTTTGTGAATTTTTGGAATTTTCTGGGATTTATTTGGAATTTATTCCCTTTTCAAATAATCAAAGAATTTAATTTTGCAAATAAAATTTTGTTGGAAATATTTTATTTGAGTCCAAAATGTTTCAAAATATTTTCTAGAATTTTTCTGAGTGTTTTACTATTTTTAATGAATTAAATGAATTTCTGGGAATTAATTTGAATATTTAATCGTTGGAAAAACTAAACCGGATTTTACTGTTCATCCGACCGGATCCGAGTCTGAGTCAGACTCGAGTCCAACCCGGACCCGACCGCGCCAGCTGTCTCGGTCGAACCACGTCCCCAAACCCAACCTAACCCTAAACCGCGTGACCGTTGGATCAAGATCCAACGGCCACGATCGCGCCAACGCCGCCCGAACCAGGCTCCGACCGAGCCAACCAGACCACCGAGCCGGACCCGAGCCCTAACCCCCGACCATTGGATTTTGATCCAACGGCTGCCGTTGAGCCACGTCGCCCAATCCGAATCCATTTCGGATTCCGCCGTCGCAGCCGTGTGGACCTCGGTTTCCGCGGTTTTCACGGACGCCGAGGGGCCTATTTAATGCGCCGCCACCCCTGTCGTGTAGCCCGTTTCCGTGCGCACACGTAGCCCTAACTCACCGAGCTCAAGCCACTATGGTTGCGCCGCAATCGCTCGCCGTAGTGGATTTAGGGTTCCGCCGCGGTTCTCCGTCCTTTCCGCCGCCGTTCTCCGCCGTGTTGGTGCCCAGATTCGGAACCGCAAGATCAAGACGCATCATGATGTACCATTCACTTCGCCGAAATCGCACCCAAACGCCGTCGGGCGTGTCGTCGTCTTCGTCTCCGGCGAACCAGCTCCGCCGCGATGCCATCGCCATGCTCAAGCTCTCTCCACCGTCCGATCAAGATCCTAGGGCTCAGATTCGTCCATGTCATCCTCGTGTAAATTCTCACGTTTTAGTTTTTAGATCTGTTTTCAACCGTTGCATCTAGATCCAACGGTTTAGATCGTGCCACGTAGCCATAACTGCACCGTGCTTGGATAGATCTCAGCCGTTAGATCTAGATCGTACGGCTAGAGTTAAACCGCGTTGTAGCTTTAGATCGGATCTTGACCATCCGATCAAGATCGAACGGTCCAGATCAACCGAGTAGTTTCCAACGCGTGAGGTTGGATCTGATTTGGACCGTTGATTTTCAAATCAACGGCCCAGATCGTGCCGCGTATCCAGTACTTGGACCGTCGCGGTCAGCGCGGTCGCCGCTGACGTCAGCGTGGGACCCGCGAGTCAGTGACCGCCGAACCGCACCATGACGTCACCCATGATGTCATGCTGACGTCACGGTGGGGCACAGCTGTCAGAGCCCTCGGTCGAGCCGTGTGCTGACGTCACCCGAGGGGCCCACCTGTTAGAGGCACACGTGCCGTGGACCGGGTCCACGGTGGACTGAGCCGAACCGTGCGCCGGGTCCATGGACCCGAGGCGACGTGGCGGCCTCTAATTGGTCCACGTGTCATGCTGACGCAATAAATCATTTTCCGACAAAGAAATTATTTATTTAATTCGGTTTATTGATTTTAAATATAGATTCAAACTTCAAACGCTTATAACTTTTGCATTTTAACTCCGATTTGAGTTATTCAAATTTCTAAATTTTTATAAAATTGAGATCTACCTAATGGTGAATTTTATTTAATTTTTGGACCAAAGATTTCTCTGTAATATTATTTAATTGATTATTTAAACTTTAAACGCTTGTAACTTTTGCGTTTCAACTCCGATTTTGCCGATTCAAATTCCTAAAAATTCATAAAATTATGCTCTCTCTGTTTATGGACTTCATTTTGATGTTTGGACACTTTTTGTCTATTTTTTATTTATTTAGTGCTATTTGCACGCTTTACGAGTAGACGTTGAAGTGCCCGAGGGCTTCGAAGGTGAAGTGTTGACCCAGGAGCCAGACCAAGAACAAGTACTCTTTGAAGGCAAGTTGTGCGTTGACCATGTTGATCCCATTTTAAAATTGTTTTGATTTAATTTATTGGATGCTAGCTTAATTAGAAAATGCTTTAATTATGTTTGGGGAAATTAGCTAAATGCCAACTTCGCACTATGACACCTTGTTTATTATTTATGTGCCATGACCCCTTGTCACCCTAGTTGTGGATTATTAGTTGGGCTTTATTAAGTTGCCAACATGGGTAATTAGACCGATGTAGTATGCTTAGCCTTGCCACGTAATATGTTTTTGCCAATTACATGATAATATTGACTTAATGAGATATGGAACCTGTTTTGAGCAGTGTCATGTGTTATTGATGATGATATTGATGCACGTGGTGCGTGGTAAACAACTAGGGGTATGATAAATAGTTTTCGACCGGGGCATGTGGCAAGATTGATCGGGTGGGCCAGTTGTGGCACCGGGAACGTTGATTTGGTTCTTCGAGTAGTCTTGCCCTGGTCACCCTAAGGACTTAACCTTGCAAGCCTTTGAACTGAGTCAAACGTGCAACCACATGTCTGTAATGGGACGGACCTAGTTGATTAAGTTACTAATAACGTACCTGTGGGACCTCGGGGTGTCAACTATACCTTTTGTGTAGTTGTACGGGGGAGCGTACCGGGGCTGCGGCCAGGTACCCATCTAACGGTTGATTGGCCTAAACTTCGCCTTCGCTAAGGGAAGGGTTAGTGTGCAATAACCGGGGAGGCCCACTTGTGCTGTTAGAAGTTTCCGAAAGACTTTGTTACGGACACTCGCCTTTGTGGTGTTTGGCTGTATCTTGTGGGTAAAGTGCATAACCTCTGCAGAGTGTAAAATCTATTCGAATAGCCGTGTCCACGGCATTGGACATTACTCGGGAATTACAATCAAGGGTTAGACTTCCAAGAAAATAACTTGGACTTGGAAAGTTTGTTTGGATTAATTGATGACGTTGATGGAAATGTGGACTAGGAATGGGAAAGATGTTCATTTAACTCCTGGAAAAGTTATTGATATTATAATGTTTCTATTGCTTTCGAATCTACTTATGTTACTTGTTAAATGCTGTTACTGCAAATGAACAATGAGCTATTCCTTTGTAATAAGCCATGCATGTAGTGTCTTAGTTTGCATTCTGTGCATGACTTGCTGAGTACCAAGTACTCACCCTTGCCACAATACAACATCAGTTGAAGAAGAGGCTACACCAGCTTTGGAGGAGGAACTCCCGGAGAAGCCGTCTAACTAGGGAGCGAGCCCAGTCAGTTGCCTGTGGTATACTGGATGGCACCACGAAGTTATCTTATTTTCCGCTACTGTTATTTCCCTTTTAATAAGTTTCGCTCTACGTGGCATATATTTGTAACTTGACCTTAAGGTCGAGCAACCAGCTTGGTTAACTAATGAAAGTACCTTATTATTTCGTTGAGTATGATTGTGATATTTACCAATGTTGAGACTGTGTGCACTAGCGTGTTCCTAGACTAGTGTTGAATACACAAAGGGTCCGGATTTGCAAATTCGGGTCCCGACAGAGGTGGTATCAGAGTCATACTGACTGTAGGCTCACCCATAGTTAGATTGGTCGTAGTAAGGATAAAACCTATTTTCTAAAGATAAAATTTGTCAAGATAATGAATGAATTCTCGACTTACCCCTTTCTTCCTTGTTCATACCCTTGCTGAGTTCTTTTCGTCTCCCACATTGATTTTAAAATGTTGCGTTCTTACGCGAGCGTCTTTTGACAGATGATGACGAAGAACAACTACGCCGAGCGTGAAGGTGGCTACGCTGCCGAGTTGTGGCGTATGCTTCAGTTTCTTGGATGTTTTGAGAGACCGCTCTACCGAGGGACTGCACTCGTGCAGGCAGGACTGGTCATAGGATGGGACGTCAGGATCACGGTGTATGCCCGAGAAAAGACGAAGTTCAGCCGCCCTTTCCACTTCACCGCCAGGAGGTCTACTTTTGAGATGGGGATCCAGGAGGTGTCGCGTCGAGTAATGCAGCAGATCGCTCGCACCTACTCCAGGGAGCTAGAAGGCACAGTATTCCGTCACCACACATGCCGAGACAGCAGAGCTCAGCGGAAGCCGATAGAAGATGAGGATGCTACCGTCACTCACTTAGCCAGATTCGTCGCCGCCCAGGAGGAGCTTATCAGTGACACAGTTCAGGAGTTGATGAAGGCTCACGAGCAGGTCGAGGAAGAAAAGAAGCATTTAGAGAATGCTCGTGAGTACGTTGCCTATGCTGCGGAAAGGATCGCAAAGCTGGAGAATGCACTGTATGGACAGGGCCCCGATCCAGTGTTGGAGTTGGATGCCCTAGAGCCAAAGGAGGACCCAGAAGAGGCGCTACCTGCACCCGCGCCATAGCCACAACAACAGCCAGATCCAGAGCTAGAGGAGGACGCCGCGTCATCAACCACAGCTGCAGTTGCATGGCTTGGCGATTGTTTCGCGCCTATGCCGCCGCACCCGCCCCGAGGAGGCAGTGGAGATTTTCTCGACGAGTGAGTGTAGGTCTTGAAGTTGAGACTCCTTAGTCGAGTCGCGTTATAGAATAAGAGTCACGCCTTTAGGCGTTAGACTCCAGTAAGAGTCGATTTGGATTTTCATTGCTTGCTGAGTGTGCAGTATGTGTTGCAAGGCCCTTCGGCATTGTGAGCAACCATACCAAGTTATTATTATTAAATAATAAAGTTGGATTTTTGAGTTACACTTTTCCCCGCATAAGTTTCCCTACCCCTTGTCTATTCTTGTTCCCTCTCATCTCTGAAACCTTGGAGTAATCGACAGATGGTGAACACCCGCGGAAACCTTGGAGGAAATGGAAGTGGTTCTCGCCCAGCTGGGAACCCCAATGATGGAGCACCAGCACCCCAACCAGCACTGCCAGTTGACATGCAGAATTTTGGAGCTTTTCTTGCTGCACAGACCCAGTTGATGCACGCAATGATGCAGCAGATGCAACAGATTACTGCCCACACCACTGCTAATCAGAATAATCAAGTCAATCAGGGACAACACCAGAATTCAAGACTGTCGGAGTTCATGAGGACTCATCCACCCACCTTCTCTGGGAATGCCAATCCGCTGGAGGCCGATGACTGGTTAAGGTCAATTGAAAGGAAGCTATACATTGCCCAATGCATGGGAAATGAGAAGGTGCTTTATGCCTCTCATCAGTTGGAAGGAACCGCCGCTGAATGGTGGGAATGGTGGGAGAACTTCTGCGCAACGCGGGAGAATCCACAGGATATTACCTGGGAAGAATTCACAGCTGCTTTCCGTCAGTATCATGTGCCGGAGGGAATTATGGACCTCAAGAAGGAAGAGTTCAGAGCACTGAAGCAGGGTAATCAGCAAGTGGCCGAATACCTGAATAAGTTCACACAAGTTGCACTTTACGCACCTGAAGACGTAGCGACAGATAAGTCTAGACAGTCCCGCTTTATGAAGGGACTTAACTCAGGACTGCAGGTGGGACTGATCACCCACACCTTTCCAGATTTCCAGGAACTTGTGAACAAGGCACTCATTCTGGAAGATAAGCGCAAGGAACTGGATGAGAACCGGAAGCGAAGGATGCAATCCGATCCCCACGTGGGTGACGTGGACGCACGCGGTCCGTTGGATCTTGATCCAACGGTTGCGCGATTAGGGCTAGGTCGGGTTTGAGTCGGACTCGAGTCTAACTCGGGCTCGGTTGCTTGAACAGTAAAACCTACTCAGCGATTAAATAATTAAAATAATTTCTAAAAATTCAAATAATTCAAGAAAAATAGCAAATTAATCAGAAAAATTCCAGAAAAATTCTGGAAAATACTTTGAGACATTTTGGACTCAAATAAATATTTCCAACAAAATTTTATTTATGAATTTAAATTCTTTAATTATTTCAAAAGGGAATAAATTCAAATTAAATCCAAATAAATCCTAATAAATTTCAAAAAATTCCAAAAATTCACCAAAGTGCAAAATTTCATTTAAATTCATGAAAAACAAAAATTTGGGGTGTTACACTCAAAGTGCCATTGCTATCGATGAGTCATTGTTCTCCTCCGATCATCGCGCCGCCTTGGAAGATGGAGCGTCCACAGCAGAAGAAGAACCATGCACAAAAATCGAAGAGACACCATGTCAAACACCGGTGATGTCAATACTGATGTCAGCATCTGCGTTAGCCATGGACTCGGTCGACAGCAGACCCCACCTGTTAGCAATGATGTCAGCGATGACACAATAAATCCTTTTCAGCAAAAAATAATTCTTTTACCCGAAAACTTTAGTGACATCAACATTACGCAATAACTCGAATTTCTAGTAGAAAAATAATTCAATAATTAGGATGTATTCTTTTTCTTTTATTTTAAACTTTTGAGAGGTCATTCCCACTTATACGAGCTCCGATTGCGGTGATTCCAATTTCTAAAATTTGTAAAGTCAAGCACTATTTAATGGTGAATTTTATTTGATTTTTAGAGTTTGTTTGCTCTCTATTTTTGTATTTATTTTTGTTTACTCTCGATTCTCATAGATGTTGAAACATTAGAAGAGGACGAGAGTGATGCGTGGACTTAAGAACAAGGTCCAGAACCAGAGCAAGTACCTTTATAAGGAAAGTTACGAATCTTTGATCATGTTGAACCCAATTTTTAAAATGCTATGTTGAATTTAAATTAATGCATGCATAGTTTCTATAAATGTATTTCAATCCTAGTTTGCGATGAGCCATTCATTGTTAAACACTCGATATCGTATGTACCAGGAGATGCTGAACAAGGAGGCTCGAGTGGCGGGCATAGCGAGGCACCCACGGCGATGGGCGAGTACATGACAACACCTGCGGTCCAACCAGTTTAGTTTGCCTCACCACCACAAAGCCCTGAGAAGATACTTGACACAGACCATGACGACGATGCACCACTCCGGTTTCGCACCATCAACAACATCATCAGGCTAGCATCGGTACCTGGCATCACACAATGTGAACTAGCCCTCGTAATGGAGGACCTGCTCTTCACCACTGCTGATGATCTGGCCTCGTTCTACGAGGCTAAATAGTAGCACTGATGGCGTGTGGTGATGCTTGAGGAGACGAAGTCGATTGAAGACAACAACACCTGGGAGCTCATCGACGTCCCCATTGGCCATCAACCCATCGGGCTAAAATGGGTCTTCGAGGTGAAGCACGATGAGCACGGCACTATCGTCAGGCACAAGGCTCGGTTGGTCGCAAAGGGCTACGTACAGTGCTAGGGGATCGACTTTGACAAGGTGTTCACCCCTGTTGCACGCATGGAATATGTGCACTTGCTGCTGGTAGTGGCGACGCATGAAGGGTGGGAAATCCACCATATGGATGTAAAGATGTCGTTCTTCAATGGTGAGCTGCCAGAGGTGGTGTACATCACCCAACCATTAGGATTCGTCCGCAAGGGCCACAAGCACAAGGTGCTCAAATTACGAAAGGCTCTGTATGGGTTGCGCCAAGCACTGAGGGCGTGGAACTCCAAGCTGGACGAGAGCCTCATGAAGCTTGGCTTCCAGCGGAGCCCCTTGGAGCATGCTGTGTATGGGCGTGGCAACGGGGCATCACAGCTCCTCGTCGGCGTGTATGTGGATGACCTCGTAATCACTGGATCGACCAAAGCTGTGATATGCATGTTTAAGGAAGAGATGTGCAGTCTATTCAAGATGAGCGATCTTGGACTTCTCAGCTACTATCTTGGCATCGAAGTCCACCAATGCCCAAATAGCATCGACATCAACTAGAGCGCGTATGCGCGCAAAATTCTAGAAAGCAGCGGCATGGCTAGTTGCAACCCATGTCAAGTACCCATGGAGGCACGGCTAAAGCTGAGCAAGCAAAGTACAAGCTCATGGACACGACCAAATACCAGAGCATAGTCGGCAGCCTCTGTTACCTAACTCACACCCGACCGGACATCACTTACACTGTGAGTTGTGTGAGCCGGTTTATGAAGGAGCCACGTGAGGATCATCTTGTCGTCGCGAAGCATATCCTACGCTACATCACCGGCACAATCAATCTGGGCTGCCACTTTGTGAGAAAAGGAAAAGAGCGGCCATTACTGATCGGCTACAGCGACAGTGACATGGCTGGCGACGTCGACGACCGCAAGAGCACCACATGTGTGTTCTTCTTCCTCAGACAGAATCCAATCAGCTGGCAATCATAGAAGCAAAAGGTAGTCACACTATCTTCATGTGGAGCCGAGTATATCGCCGCTACCATTGAGGCATGTCAGGGCATTTGGCTCGCTCGACTGCTTGGCGATATCAGCCAAGAGGAGGTCAAAGCCATTGTGCTTAAGATCGATAACAAGTCTATCATTGCCATTTCCTTGTGCAAGAATAGGGTTCTTCACGGCAGAAGTAAGCACATTGATACGCGGTATCATTTCATCCGGGATTGCATCGAGGATGGCAAGATTAGCGTCGAGTTTGTCAGCACAGAAGAACAACTTTCAAACATTCTGATGAAGCCGCTCAGCCACATTAAGTTCCAGGAGCTAAGTGCGAAGATCGGCATCGTTGAAGTCCAAGGGCATCAGGATTAGGGGGAGATTGTTAATCGTATTAGTATAATCCTGTGTTCATGGTGTGCATTTAGGAGGCCATAATTGGCTTGTTTAATCAAACCGTTTGTGAAGTCTCTAATGGCCTTAATTAGCAAGTAATTGCATGTGTAACTACATGCGTGTAACTGCATGTAGGAGTTTCACTTTTAGCTGCCTGTAGGAGTTTAAAATGTAGCTGCATATAGGAGTTTCAAATGGCCATAATTAGCAAGTAACTACATGTATGTTTTTTCTTTTAAATACCATTTAGAGAAAGTAGAAAAGCTGTAGCATTTGCTCATCACAAAATTTCTTAGTGTTCTCTGTTTCTTCTCAGTTTGTTGGTTCAGCATTTTTGATAAATTATACGTGATTTGTCTTAAAAAATGCTTCCATAATGTTATGATTTTATTAGGTTATATAAATATATTATCATAGAAATTAGTGATCAATATTGTGTTTTGAAGACATGTCGATGTCCAAAAGGTTAGGTTTTTATAAGCGGAGGGAGTATCATCGAAAGCGATCTGAACTGGCAACGAAGAAATCTGCCCAAAATTAATAAGACAGGCTACTTTTCTTCTTCCTATGGTTAACAAGTGTGAAGAAAATAAGACGTTTCTTCTGACAAGAGTACCTTTCCGAACTAACGAAAAAGGAATGAGCAGAAAGACTGACAAGCTGGATGGCCGCCTGAAACCATTTGCTCCGTAACCAACTTACGATCTGACCAATTTGATGATGCAAGGGAAGGAAGGATTAATTATGACACTGTTGTGCATTGGACAATTGGACGGGTGCAATTCTTAGGAGCTTTGCCATTGCATTAACAAAGAAACAGGTGCAGCTCGTTCTCATGTTAGATCATCTCCAACCATGTCCCTTCCTCTCTCCCTTTCCCTTTACGAAGGGATTCCCATTTCCTTCAGCGCTCCAACCATATTCCCTTCACTTCATTCCCTTCTCTGTTCCCTTTACTCATTCATATTCCCTTTATTTCCCCTCATCTGGGGTCTCTAGGCAGAATATGGGTGTTTTTTTTCTTCTAAATAGCACTTAAATTTTGAGTTTTTAGATATAGATCCATGGATGAAATTAATTTGCCTATTTAAATACTACTTTATCAAAAAGTATTCAATATTTTAGATATTGGATGGGGACATATTCTTTTCTGCATAGCCTTCTTACATCAATTATATAATAGTTTTATACAAATTAAATTAGGTAAAAATAATGTGACAATTTGTAAAAATAAAAACTTTAATATTTTTTGTATGGCCTTTTTTGCGTCAATTATATACTAGTTTTACACAAATTAAATTAAGTAAAAATAATATGATAATTTGTAAAAAAAAAAAAAAACAGATGAACAAAACAAACTATAAGAAATACAACAAACAAAAACATGAATCACAAAGTCAAAATGATCAAACACAACGTGTATCACAAAACAATATCTAATAGACAAAAAAAATTTAAGTGCTAACAGATAAAAAAACATTAGAACACCATTTAGTAACTCCCATAATTTATTTAGTTTGCATTGTTTCATTAAAGGAAAAGTCAACCATGACTAACAACCACAGCCGTGGGCCTAATGTATGAGATGATCTATGCACTTGCCATCTCGTAACTGCTTATCGCCACAAATTACTACTCTTCTCTCCAGATCATAGAGATGAGAAGATACAGTGCTGCAATACACACGAAGGTACAATAGCACAAGTGCACGGCCCAAGTACTAGCCGGCCTGAAGGCAGATTCCAAGACTTCCTTTTTCTACACAGGAAGGAAAAGCTAGCTGTAGTTACATAACCACCTTTTGACAGTTCAATGCCCAGCAGCAGTCACGTATGTCACTCTCATCGAAAAGCCAGAATATCCAAAATCCAAGACAGGCGGCAAAAGGAATTCCAGCCCGACGATTTTTCCTATTTGGGAATTCGGATCGGATATCCGGATTTTCTATTCAGATATCAGTAAGGTCTAATCCATTTTATCTAATTTTTTTTTTCCATAGAGAGCCCATTTATATTGACAATGAGTTGGTTCTATTAATCCTAAAGTAGCATATTCTTCCTATGACGTATATTAGGTTTGATTGATATATATAAATTGCTACTATTTTCATGTACCCGTACGGTTTAATTCAAAATATATTACTCTATATATGCATTCATTATCCGTATATATTTATCCGTTTTCGATCCGAATCCATCCCGTATCCGTATCCCGATTAACTCGGATTCGTATCCGTATCCGGCTAGCCCGTATCCGGTTCCGAATCTGGAAAAAAAATATAGGTTAAGATATGGAAAAAGCAATATCCACCCATATCCAACCCATTTTCACCCCTAGCCAGAAGAGAGTGCAATCGGCTTTTTAACCGTCAGGTTCCTTGCAAATTGTTCGCGCTGAAAACGTGAGGCAGGGTTTCCAGCCTCGAACAAACAAGACAAACGCCGGGTTTGCAGAGCGTGCCAGTCAATTTGACCTGGAATTGACAAGGTAAAGATTGTAGAATCAATCAGAGCCGACAAATGGATGATTATTGGCTTAACACCGGTTGGCTAATAGCCGATCAGGAGATAACTAGATCAACCAGTTACGGTTAATCCGAGGGTAAAGGTAGATCGACTTTGAAAGGCGATGCTCAACAAACAAAGCAGATCGAACCTGAGAAAACAAGTCGACGAGAGCAACAAATCGGCGATGCGCAACTCTTATTAATCTCAATGACTTACAGAGGAAAGATTGCTACGAACTAGAAACGGAAAAATTGTAAATAGGGTTGTGTTGATTGATTGGCTGATTGTCCTTTTCCTTCATGGCCCGTCTCCTTTTATAATGCCTTGGCCGATCCGAGTCCTGCAAGGACACGGCAACCATATCTGTATCGGCTCTTGATCCGATTCCTTTTCCCTTATTGGCGATGGTTTTCCTTGCGAGTTCCGGTTTATCCTGTCCATAAATTTTCCGTATTTGAATCGGGTCGATTTCATCATGCATGTCGAATTTTGGTGCAAACATATGCCCCCATTTTTGGAAGATAACTTGTTATCTTCCAAAAATCATGCCTAGTTATCATCGGCTTTGAAATCGGCTTCTAGGGGGTACCTCCTCAATGCCTGCCCCATTAATGGTGCCTTCAAAATCTCGGTGCACTTTTAATGCAAAAACTGTTCCCGCCTGTTCACCTTTTTTACTACGGTATAAATATGCGGGTCCCCCTGCTATCATTTTCAGCTTCCTGGGCTCTCGAATTACAAGTGATCGGCCTTCTTCGCTTTTGTTTGTTCAAGTCCTGCTCCTTCCACAATCGGCCGAGATGGATCCGTCCTAGGTATTCATCCCGATTCCTCATAGCAACGATCAATTTTTCCTTGGGCCAGTAGGAACCGTAGAAGCCAATGCGATAATAAACCAAGAAATCCCTAGGATTCCCTTATTGGCTTCCGGATATAATATCAAAGAATGGGGAAAAAGCTTTAGGGCTTGGCCTACACCCCTGAAAGGATGGCGATCTTGGTATATCAGGGTATCGGCTCAAGAAAGGCTAGAGTGGGAAAGAATGGGAATAGCCGAATGCCTCCCTTTGTGCTTAGACGATCCGGAAGCTAATGAGCCATTGGTAGCTGTGGCTTGTTACTTTTGGTCGGATTCTTTTAATGCCTTCCTTTTCCCGACTGGTCCAATCGGCCCTACTCTGCTTGACGTAGCCCAACTCTGCTACCTTAAGCCAGATGATGACCAGATATCGGCTTTTAGTGGTAAGCCCAACTATAAGTTAATCCGAACCAAAGGAGAGGGCTGGCATAAGTATATCCAAAATAACAACAAGGTGAATGGCCTAGTGTCGGCTGAGGAGCATGTTGCTTTTCTTAACTTGTGGCTGGATCGGTTTTTATTCTGCGGGGCATCCCTTGGTCCCACCCAAACTTTTCAATTGATAGCCGAACGACTAGTGGAGGGCCATCGGCTTGCACTTGGTAAAACTTTTCTAGGGGTTGTCTACCAAATGATGCATATTATTCATAGCCGACTTTTCTCAGGTTTCGCCAAGTTCGTAGTCGGCAATGTAGGGGGACCTCCATGGTTCATCCAAATCTGGCTTCATTGCTTGTTCAGCCGATCCGTTCTTTCTGAGCCCTTAGGAAGCTCGGCCTTTCCTAGAGAAGATTATCTTGAAAACACTCAACCCCAATACAGAGCCAGTCGATCTTATGGAGAGAAATTCATCATGTGTTCTGCTGGCGAACTGAAAATGACCCTAGCTGGTTTTCACAAATACCTGCATTTCTTCTTGAATCTAGATAGGTCTTCCTTTAATCAGCAAGATTTTTTCAGTTATACCGATGTAGCCGACTTCCCATGGCCTTCTTTTCTCCGGCTAGATGCCGATAGTTCCTTGATTCCTCAATCTACCTTGAACTTGTACAAACTTTTTATTTCTCCTAGCGTGATCCACGTCGGCATGAATACCTGGAATCGCACATTTCAACCATCTTATGAATTCTATCATCCTTTAATCTATGCCTGTCAGTTGGGCTTCAGGCAGGCTATCCATAGTTTTGCTTTGCTCTCTCGTATTGAGCCCCGATCTCGAGTTACCAACAAAACTGCCACGGAAATCGTGCTTGAGGTAGCCGATGAACTCCAAGTCCTCACGACGCCTCATTTTTTCCTCAATTCTCGTCAGTCGGTTGCTTTCTCGCAGTGGTGGTCCACCATAGTGGAAGCACTTCTCCTGGATAGAGCTCCATCGGCTATAGTCCTTTTGTTTTTACGCGATTTCCATGAGCCGACAGTAGCTTCTGATTCCAGCGAGAGTTCCGGCTATACCAACTCTTCAGTAGCTGTAGAGGTACCGGCGCCTATATTCTTCCTTCGAATCTTCCACTTGCGTTTGGTTTTGTGTTAGGTTCCACTGAGCTCTGGCCTTTGCAGGGGAGGACAGTGCAGACACTGGTGAGCAATCGGCTGGTCAAGATGCTCCTGCTGGCAGTAGCCGACAGCGACGACCAGGCTAGACGACCGGGACCACGGGGTATTCATCGGGTACCCTAGGTATTCGGAGTCCATCCCTGTTAGATCTCGCTCGTCAACAACGCCCTGCTAGTAAGTTGCTTTGATTGCATCAGCTTCTGTCTTCTACTTTTATTATTATTTTTGCCGATGCTTACTTTGTGATTCAGAGAGGAAAAAGAAGTATGCTAGGCGATCGCCCAGGCCTACGAGACGCTTAGCCGACCCCTCCCCGGAGCATTCGGCTACCGATGTAAATCTGGTCCTATTCTTTTGCCTTAAATGAGGTACTTTACTCTACGCGGTGCCAAGGGTCCAAAATTCGGCAAAATTGGGTGAAATCCCGGTGAAATCTCGGATTTCGGACCCCTCCGAGATTCAAAATCCCGGAAAATTCAATTTTTTTTTAAAAAATCAAATCTCGGATTTCTCGGCGAGATCTCGGCAATTTCGGGCGTGATCTCGGCAATCTCGGGCGATATTTGATATTTTTTTGCCGGATGTTGATTTTTGTGCATTGTATTTGCTTGGGTTTAGGATCAAGATCATTCACAAAAAATTTCAAAAAATTTTAACATGTTTTTGACCATTTTTTGGTCAGTTCAATATGTCGGTTAGGACTTTCCAAATTTTTTAAAATTTTTCAAGATTGATTATCTTCTAAAAATTTTATGGGAATATTATGGATGTGTTAGGACCATTCACAAAAAATTTCAAAATTTTCTAAAGTGGTTTGAACTTTTTAATACATAGGAACTTTTCTAGTGCATTGAAACAGCAGAGAGAAATGATATCTGATACTGACATTGATAGTTGTAATCAATCTGTGTATGACTATGAGAGACAAGTGGAGTGGAAACAGTGGTCAAAACCCACTTCAAAATTATTGAATGACATATATTGAAAAACAAAATTTAAAACATAAGATAACATGTATTTATAAATGGGTATAGTACTAACTCACCTATGTATATATGGCGGGGATTCACATATACATGATCAGTGCTCATATTTATGGCATTGATCTTTTCTTACTGGTCAAAATTCAAAACTGCAGATGGTTTCAAAGAAAGAATCTCCCTCAGAACTACAGGTGGTTTCAAAGAAAGAATCTCCCTCAGAACTGCAGGTGGTTTCAAAGAAAGAACCTCCCTTAATACATAGGAACATATATAAAACTTTTCAAATGACTTGAAGTTCATTTGTTACATTTGAAAAATCAAAAACTGATTTTATATACAGTTTTTATCACAGCTTTACCACTGTTAGATTTTTAAAAAATTCCTCATGATTGATCATCATCTCAAATTTTTGTGGAAACATTAGTGATGTGTTAGGACTATCCAAAAAAAATTTCAAAATTTTTTTATGTATTTTGAACCATTTTTTAGCTGGTTCAATTTGGCCGAGATCTCGGTGATTTTGGCCGAGATCTGGGTGATTTCGGCCGAGATCTTGGATTTCCCGGTAGAAAAAAAAACGGATTTGAAATTTGGTTTTTGCAATTCGTCCGGATTTTGTCCGAACTTTCCGAATCTCGCCAAAATTTCGGATTTCAGGAACCTCCGAGATTTGACTCAAAACGAGATTTGAAACCTTGCGCGGTGCTGACCACCATCTTTTGATTTCAGCAATCGTCGTCAGTGCAAGTAGCCGGGGTTCTGGCCGACCTTCAGGGTACTTCATCAGCCGTTCCGCCCTTGCTGTCTCCGACGCTTCCTGACGTGCAACCCCAGATAATCGATGTCACTGCTTCTCCGGTTTATCGACAAATCCAGCCGATCTTTTGGGGTTCACCTTGGATGAACTGGATGACCCAGAAGTGGTGGCCACCAATGACTACCCGGCAGACATCCGGAGGATTATTGATGCATCTGCCACTGCGTTGGCTGTTGTAACCTCTGCACCAGGCATGCAGGATCGGCTTAACCGCCTACTTCACGAGGTGATGCAGCCCGAAGCTCAGCTTTTGGCGAATACTCAATCTTTGAGAACCGCTATGGCCGCAGTGCAAGCTGACCTCCCCCCCCGCGAGGCTATGGAGGCCTTACTGGATGTCTGCCATTTGGACGACCAGAGGGAAGAAGTGGAGTCGGCTCGTTCTCGAATAGCCAAGAGGAAAGCACAACAAGCCAACCAGCTCCTTTTGGATCGGATGGTGGCCGACGCCAAGCTCAAGAAGAAGGAATACGACCAAGGGTCCGCAACCCTAAAGTTGTTTAAGGGGTGAATTCAAGAGCTGATGTCGGCCAAGAAAAATCATGAAGAGCAGTTGGCCCTGGTTACCAAAGAACTTACCAACTGCCAAGTAAAAACTGCCGAATCAACTTCTTCTCTGACGGACCAGAAGCGACAGATTGGCGAAGTATTTGCAAAAGTCAAGCTTCAGTCAGCAAAGTTGACACCTGTTCCCAGCAATGCAGCAGTCGACGAAAAACTTGTTGACAGCGTCCAGACCACCATCAGCAAGGTAGCAGCGGCATTGTCGGGCTTGGGAGCCCATTTGCCCGGATCAGGGCTGTAATCTCTTAAGTTAAATGATGTTTTATGTTGCCACTCGTGGTTAGATGATGGTCGAAACTTGTGGTTTACTGTTTTGGATGTTGGCATGTAACAATCTTATCATCGGCTTAGGTAGCCGATTGTTTTAATGCTTTCGCTTTATCTTGTGATATTTGACTGGATGCGTCTACACCCCGATCCATATGCTAGGATAGTACGGCTTTAAGTATTTTTCGTTGATCGCTTTTGGCAACACGTACACTTCGAGAGTTTCAAGTATGTACGAGTTACCATCGATTAGCCGATTTATTTTATATGGGCCTTCCCATGTCGGAGACCATTTACCAAATCGACTATCTTTAGAACCGATGGGTAATACAGTTTTCCACACTAAATCGGCTTGATAGAAGGATTTTGGCACCACCTTCTTGTTGTAAGATCTGGCTACTATTTCCTTGTTCATTTTAAGCCGATCCAGCGTGGTCAGCCTTAATTCCGCCAGGTCATCTAAATTATCCAGCATCAAGTGTCTGTATTCATCAGCCGATAAATTATCTTGCTCAGATACCCTGGCCGAGTCGATGTTGAATTCCACAGGTAGAACAACTTCTTGTCCATATACTAGCTGAAAGGGTGACAACTTAGTCGATCCATGGTAAGATAACCGATAGGCCCATAAAGCTTCCGATAACGTTGAGTGCCAGTTCCTTGGTTTTTCCTCGACTTTTCTTTTTATCAGCTTTATCAAAGTTTTGTTTGATGACTCGGCCTGCCCATTAGCCTGAGCGTAATAGGGCGAAGAGTTGAGTAATCTGATACCCAAGCTTTTTGCGAAGTCTTGGAATTCTTTTGACATGAATACCGTCCCCTGATCCGTCGTGATTGTTTGTGGGATTCCAAATCTATGGACGATATGTTCGTTGACAAACTTGATTACTTCTGCACTTGTGACCTTTTTGAGTGGTATGGCCTCCACCCACTTTGAAAAATAGTTCGTTGCTACAAGAATAAACTTATGATCCCTGCTGGATGTCGGGAATATTTGGTCGATTGCGTCTATGCCCCATCCCCTAAACGGCCATGGTTTGATGATCAGATGTAAAGCCGATGCTGGCACTGACTGTATATTACCAAACTTTTGGCATGTTTGGCATCCCTTGTAATACTTGAAACAATCCTCCAACATTGTCGGCCAAAAGTATCATGTCTGCCTTAGCATCCATTTCATTTTATGAGCCGATTGATGTGATCCACAAATCCCCTCGTGGACTTCCCCCATTGCTACCTTGGCTTCCTCAGTCCCAAGACATCTTAGCAATAAACCTTCCATGGTTCGGAAGTACAACATATCCTCCAGTACTACATACTTTAATGCTTTGCGCCGAAGCTTCCTCTCTGTCGGCTTAGTCGGATCCAACAAATAATCCCTTATCTCTGTTCTCCAGTCGACAGGTTGAGCACACATAACCGACCCGTTGCTTAATTCGGTCGATTCCTGTCGGCTTTAACCTTTATACCCTGATGCCCACTATGCCAGTAGGTTTGCTTTACCGTTGATCTTTCTGGGGATATGTTCTATGGAGAACGTTGTAAATGTCTCGACAACTTGGAGCCATTGATGCAGATACTGAGCCAGTATCTCATCGTTGCATCGGTATTCCCCTTTAACCTGTTGTATGATCAACATTGAATCCCTAAAGGTCTCTACGTCACTTATCCCCATGCTTTCTAGCAGCTGTAACCCCTTGAGCAGCGCTTCATACTCGACTTAATTGTTTGAACATCGGTTATTAAGCCGATACGTGAATTCAAATTCTTGTCCTTTGGGTGAGATTAATACTATGCCAATGCCCTTACCCTCCTGGCAAACCGATCCGTCGAAGTACAGTCGCCAAGGAGTGACATCGGACATTCCAGTTAACGTGGCACTTCCTGTGAGGAAATCGGCTATAACCTGTCCTTTGACGGATTTAGCCGATTCGTACGCTAGGTTGAACTCGGTTAAAGCATACGCCCATTTGCCGAGTCGACCTCGTAGAATTGGTGCGGATAGTATGTACTTAATGACGTCAGTTTTACATACTATAGTGCATCTCGACGCCAGGATGTAGTGTCTCAATTTTGTGCAAGCGAAGTACAAAGACAAGCATAATTTTTCCACAAGGGGGTACCTGATTTCAGCATCTAAAAGTCGTCGGCTTAAGTAAAATATGACTTGTTCTTTGCCATCAGCTTCCTGCGTCAGGACGGCTCCTACTGCTTCTTCTTCAGCCGATATGTACATCCTGAAAGGTAAATCACTTTTTGGCGCAACCAAAACTGGTGGTGTCATCAGATAGCCTTTTATATCATCAAAAGCTTTCTGCTGATCGTCTCCCCCACACAAACTCTTGGTTGCTTTTTAGTTTCAACAATGGGGCGAAGGCTCGAATTCGACTAGACAAGTTTGAGATGAAGCGCCGCAGGTAATTGATCTTGCCGATCAATATCTGTAACTCTTTTTTATTTGTTGGTGGCTGAGTATCGGCTATAGCTTTGACTTTCGCTTGATTCACTTCAATTCCTTTTTCATGCACCGTGAACCCGTGGAACTATCCAGCCGATACTCCGAAAGCGCATTTGAGCGGATTCATCTTCAGCCCATGTGCTCTTGTGCTTTCAAACATCCTTTCCAAATCGGCTATATGTTGCCAATCTTCTTTTGACTTTACTACAACATCGTCGATGTAGATTTCTACAGTATGGCCGATTAAGTTGTGGAAAATATAGTTCATAGCACGTTGGTATGTGGCCCCAGCGTTTTTCAAGCCGAATGTCATGACGGTCCATTCGTAGAGCCCTAAAGCCCCTGGTCATCGAAAAGCCGTTTTGGGTATATCGGCTTCAGCCATAAATATTTGGTTATACCCGGCATTCCCATCAAGGAAGCTTATGATTTTATTCCCGGATGCAGCATCGATAAGCATATCGGCTATTGGCATCGGGTAATCGTCTTTTGGCGTGGCTTTATTCAAATCCCTAAAATTTACGCATACCCGTAGCTTACCGTTTTTCTTTTTTATGGGAACGATGTTTGAGACCCATTCAGCATATCGTCAAGGCCTGATAAGCTTGGCCTCTAGTAATCGTTCTACTTCTTCTTTTATGGCGTCGTATAGTGTAGGATTAAATCGCCTCGGATATTGTTTAAATGGCCGATACCCAGCCTTTATGGGTAGCCAATGTTCGACAAGTTGTCGGCTTAAACCTGGCATTTCGTAGTATTCCCATGCAAAACAATCCTTATACTTTCTGAGTATGTCGACCAACTTTGCTTTATATTCTGGATCTAGTCTAGCACTTACATAAGTTGGCCTTTTCCTATCGCCTTTTCCATTGTCAACTTCTTCGAGCAGATCGGCAGAGGTAAATCCTTGCCCTCGTCTTTCTTCTTCGAAGTCTTCGATAGCTTCTTCGTATTCTATTTTTCGCCGATAGCTCCTCATATTTTCCTGCAACTTTGTCACCGTTTCGGACTCCATCTTCTCACGACTTCATCCGTCCGATCAAACGTGTTGGGTTTGACGCTAATCGGCTTTAAACCTGATTTCCCAATGCAGATGAAATCGCAATCGTCCAAAAACTTTCCTGATATGCATTCGGCTTCTTCGTGTTGCCAGTTAGCATCAGGGCTGGCCATGGCGATATGAGCCGATGTATCGGCCGATACGACTTCAACTTCATCATTATTCCACTGCACGAGCTTCTGATGCATAGTTGACTGAATGCAGCAATTAGCGTGGATCCAATCTCGCCCAAGGAGCATGCTGTAACTGCCTTTAGCCTCAATCACAAAGAACGCAGTCGGCAGTGTCTTATTACCGACAGTTAACTCTGTCATCATCACCCCTTTCGCTTCGGTGGGATCTCCTATGAAATCGTTCAACACCATGTTGGTTTTGATTAGGTCTTCGTCGGCTTTACCCAACTTTCTGAACGTGCTTAAGGGCATTAGGTTCACTGTGGCTCTGCTGTCGACTAACATCCTTGATATCAGTCGGCCATTGATGTACCCTTTGAGATACAACGGCTTCAAATGCCAATGCATGTCCTGAGTTTTCTCGAATATGGCATCCTGCGCACCAAGGCACAACTGGGCAAACACCCCCTCAGCCGATTCCACCTCAGTCCTGAATTCTACGGGTAATGTGAATACCATGTTAATATCCATCGGTGGTGTGTCGTCTCTAATCATTGGAGATCCGGAATCGACCGATTGTTCTGAATCACTATCAGCTTGATCTTTCTTCTTCCACTCCTATCTTATGGCGGGTATTGGCTGAAGCTTACTGAAAATCTGATCCCGTTATCTTTCTACTCTGGTTTCTCTTTCTTCCTGTCTCTTTAGTCGCTGGAGACGCCTGCGCTGTGATTTGCTGAGTCCCGAAGGACACCACCTAGGTTTGGGTTCAATCGGCTTTCGAATTTTTCCAGCCAGATTACTTGCTTCGCCGATAGGTTCTGGCTCGGTAGTAGTGCCAAAAATTGGCGCTTGAGGGGTTTTGGAGGATTCGCCCTTTTCTGGTATTGACAACCTCTCGTGGACTGGCCTTCTGTTTTTCAGCCCTAGCCGATCACGTACTGGATTGGACAACCTGTCTTTGGCCGACTGGTTTGACCGATCCCTGAGTGGGTGTTGCATGGGGCATGACTGTACTATGTGTAGGGTCATTCCCTTCTCCCAGCAAAACTGCCAGAAAGGACATTGCCAGTGAGCTTCTTCTTCGCTGCTTGGTCGATAACAGCCATCCGGCCGATAGCGCTCGTTTGATCGGTAAATATTTGGTCGATGGAAATAACTCGGCCGATGGTAACTTTGCCGCCGATAGCTTATCTTTTCATATTTTTCCAAGAGTTGGGAGAAGGTTGGTTTAGGTTTGAGATTGGGTCTTCTTGGCGAAGTTCTCTCCACCTTGTACCATTTTCCAATCTCCAATTCCCCCTTCGGCTTCACGGTCCTTGAGCTTCGACCACTGCGGTCGGCCTCTATTTGTATCGAGCCGATAGTGATCTGTATTGTTTCGTCCCCATTAGTGCTGGACCGGACTCCGATTTTCTGTGTCAGTTTGGTGTCCTCGTCCATAGGTTCTTTTCCCTTCTCTGAGCATTGGACCATGTTGACTTGGAAAGGATTCACATCTATCTGCATAGTTGATTCATCCGCAAACTTCAATCGTCCATCAGTGATAGCCGATTGAATCTATTGCCGAAAGATATTACAATCGTTAGTATTGTGCGAAAAAGAATGATGCCACTTGCAATATCTTCGTTTTCTGATCTCATCGGCTGATGGAATGACGTGCCCTTTCGGTAATTTTATAAGTTTTTCCTGCAACAATAAATCAAACATTCTAACGCACTTGGACACGTCAAAGGAATATTTAACCTCCGTTTTATTCTTCGTCGGTTTAAGTCAAGAGCAAACGAGTGGTTTTTTCGGACCCTTGGTCCACTCAGCTATATTTACGCCCGCTTCATCGTCTTTAGATGTTTCGTTTGAGCTACACTCGACCATGTTCACTTTACCCTTTTCACCATTACTAGCCCTAAACTTGTCCTTAAACCCTTTGTCTGAATATCGGCTTTCTTGTGCCTATAAATGATGGAGCAAATGGCCCAAGTCGGTGAACTCCTGCCTCGCGAATTTCTCCTTCAGAGGCGGAATTAACCCTTGAAACGCCAAATCGGCCAATTGATCGTCGGGTAACATGACACTAAAGCATTAATTTCCGCACATCACTGAACCTCCTAATGTAATCAGAAACAGATTCGCTGAATTTATGTCTGACCAAACTTAGATCAGAAATCCTTAGTTCAGTAGTCCCGAAGAAGAAGTATTCGTGAAATCAACTTTCCAAATCGTTCCAAACATGGACCGAATTTGGCGGTAAATTGGTGAACCTTGTGAATGCTGTTCCCGACAAGGACAACGGGAACAATCTGATTTTTAACCTGTTGGACTGGGATGCTTCACCGCATTGAGCAATAAATTGTCTGATGTGTTCTAAAGTGGTTACAGAATCGTCGCTTGAAAACTTCGCGAAGTCTGGGATCCTATAGTTATGTGGGTAAGCCATGCGGTCGATGTAATCTGGGTATGGTTTCCTATACCCGATGGCTCTTCCTGGCCGCAAAACCAAATCGCTTCCTTAAAACAACAAATGACCGCTTCCGCCCAATTGATATTATCAGCTTGTGGCGCTACGTGGCCTGGCCAGTTATCGTAGTTCACACCTTGCCCCCCGAGTGCAAACTCAGGTTGTCGGCCGAACCACGTCACTGGACATCTGGGCAATTGGTCATAATCGTTATCTCTTATCGCCGATACTTCAGGTGCGGGTGGATAAGGTTCGTCATACGAGACAACCTTATGTGGGGCCTGATGTCTAGGCATAGTCCTTTGGAATGGAGGGGCCCTGCCTACTTCAATTATCCTAGAAGCCGATTGACCGAACACGCTGGCCGAGTGCACGTTGGGTAGGTTCGTGTTCAGCTTAGCCCCATCCGTGTGCCCGTGGTAATGTGCAACTCCATCTACATGGGTGCTAGGTTTTAACACAGTAGGTTGGGTCGGCATCATTAGGGGTATTGGAGCCGACGCATTTACTGTGTCTGTTTTTAGTGGTATTGAGTACATTGGGTACGTTGGTTGGGTTTGTAACGGGTCTAGCAGACTCCCAGATACGGCTAACTAAAAATAGACCCGTTACAGGTGTGACGAGGACGGGTGGTTTGGAAATGTACTGCTTCTGCTCTTTGAACGAGTGATCAGCTTCCTCCGTCCATGTGAAGCCATCGTGTTTGCAGAGGGCTTTAAAGAAAGGTAGTCCTCGCTCCCCCAGCCGGGAAATGAACCGGCTTAAGGCAGCCATTCTCCCAGTCAGAGCTTGCACTTCCTTCACGCATGTGGGCGGCCTCATATTCTCAATGGCTTCGATTTTCTCTGGGTTTGCCCCAACGCCTTGTGGTCTGACCATGTAGCCGAGCACCTTGCCAGCTTTCACACCGAACACGCATTTTTCAGGATTTAACTTTATTTGATGCTTATTGAGGTTACAAAATGTTTCTTCCAAATCAGCAACGTGACCCGAGGTGCTCTTGCTTTTTACCACTATGTCATCAACATAGACCTCCAAGTTTCGACCCACTTGGTCTGCGAAGGTTTTCTGCATGAGGCGCTGAAAAGTTGCTCCCGCATTCCTTAGACCAAAAGACATGGTCGTGTAGCAGAAAGTACCAAATGGGGTGATGAAGGAGGTCTTTTCTTCGTCTTCACGCGACAGGCTGATCTGATGTTAGCCCGAATAAGCGTCTAAGAAGCTCATGGTTTGTGATCCCGCCGTCGCGTCGACCAGTTGGTCTATGCGAGGCAGCGGGTAGTTGTCCTTCGGGCATGCTACGTTTAGACCCGTGTGGTCGACGCACATGCGCCACTTGCCCCCTTTCTTTCTGACCAAGACCGGATTGACCAGCCATTCGGAGTGTTCGACTTCCCTAATGAAGCCAGCCTTTAGGAGTTTGTCGAGTTCCTCCCGGATGATCGCCTGCTTTTCCGAGGAAAAGCGCCTAAGTTTTTGTCGACCTTTGGTTTTTGTCGTGAAGTAGCCTGCTTTGTGCTCAACCACCTCCCTAGGGACCCCGGGCATGTCGGATGGTTCCCAGGCAAACGCATCCGAGCTTGCTCGGAGGAAGGTGATGAGCTCGAGTTCCTATTTGGGATCTAAGGAAGATCCCAAATGTACGACCTTGGCGGGTTCCGATTCGTTGAGCGGAACCGCCTTGGTCTCTCCTCCAGGTTGGAGGGCAAGTTTAGGCCGGGAGTGCTTCGGCTCTTGGTCGGGGCCGCAAGTGGGTAACTGCCCGACCATATCCAGCGCCCTTTCGTCGCAATTCAGTGCGGACTTGTGGTTCCCCTTCACGGTTATGACCCCATTCGGCCCGGGAATCTTTAGGCACTGATATGCGTGATGTGAAGCGGCCATGAACTTGGCCAAAGCCGGCCTGCCAAGGATGGCGTTGTAGGCTGATTTGAAGTCCACCACCTCGAAGGTCATCAGCTCCGTTCTGATGTTACTCGGGCCGCCGAAGGTCACGGGCAGGACGACCTGGCCTAAAGGCTTGATCGAAGTGCCCGGGACTATCCCGAAGAAGGGTACAGCTATGCTTTTGATCTTGGAGCGAGGAATCTGCATCTCGTCCAAAACCTTAGCTGAGATCAGGTCCAAGGAGCTCCCAGAGTCTATAAGGACCCGACCAACGACAGTGTTGCTGACGGTGGGGCTCACGACCATCGGAAGCTTCTGCGGTTTGGTCATCCCAAGGGGACAATCATCCTTGGAGAAAGTGAGGGACAACTCAGACCATTTGAGTTGCTGCACTGGAGGTTTACCTTGGGCGACGTGGTGCACTTCCCTCGTAGCGTCTTTTAGATCCCGGCGGGATTTGTAGGCGGAGGAACCCCCGAAAGATAACCGCAATGTGGTTCTGCGGTTCTTGATATTCCATGTCTTCTTCGTTTTCTTCGACGGGTTGCTTGCCTTTGCCATTCTCACCCTGCTCTAGGAGCGATGGCATGGGACCCCTGCCGTTGTAAAACTGCTCCAGGCGGTAGGCCCACGTTCGGCAATTCCGTAGGTCATGCCCGTGTGCCTGGTGGAGCGGATGAGAGGTCGCCCGCCGATCCACTTGGTCGCCTCGATCGCGGGCCTCAGGCGCCGGGCCTCTTCCCCGAGCATTAATCCCCCGGCGCTGCGGCTGGGTTTTTCGGGGCTGTTGCTGTTCGACTGCGGCCACCATGCTCAGTGGGAGCTGTTTTTTCTTCTTCTTCTTGATCTTCTTATCCACGGAGTTCGAGCCCTTTTTGCTAGCGGAGGTTTCTAGCCCGGGCTGAGGTGGTAGCTTCCCCTCGTCTAGCATTTTCTTCCATTGGACAGCCTCATCTGCGTTGGCGTATCGATCGGCCATTCAGAAGAGCTCGTTTGCCATTAGATCCGGATGGATTTCCAGATCTTGCGTGAAGCGCACATCTCGTACCCCGAACTTGAAAGCCCGGACGACAGCTTCGTCCGATATGTTCGGGATCGAGTTCCGGACTTGGATGAATCTCTGGACGAACTGTCGCAGAGTTTCCTCATCCGTCTGTATTAAGCGCTCAAGGTCGCGCTCCTTTCCCAGGCGAATATAACAGCTCTGGAAATTTGCTCGGAGCGCGGCGCTGAGCTGGCCCCAAGATCGTATGGACCCCTCCTTTTGGTTGAAGAGCCATGTACGAGCAGCTTCGTCTAAGACCGTTGGCAGATAATTTGCCATTACCCCTTCATCGCCTCCGGCGGCCATGATGGCGGTGGTATATATCGAGAGGAACTCGTCCGGGTTCTGTGTCCCATTGAATCTCTCGATGTGGCCGGGCTTGAACCTGTTCGGCCATGCGACACTCCGGAGAGAGCTTGTGAAAGCTTGGCAGCCGAAGCTCGGGGTTCGCGGTGGGAACCTCGACCATAATGGTCCCCACGTGTGTCTTCCGCCCAACGTCCCGCACGTGGGCCGAGTCGTGAGAAGACTTCACGCGGAGGTCGTGCTGATGACCGTTCGGTCGTGGAGCGTTCGGAACGCTCGTAGTCCGGACGGTTGTAGGTATGTCGTCCCGAGGTTGCTCGGGAGCTATTCCGAGGCCTCTCCCGGACCAGGTTTGCGCCTGGGGCGATCTCCGAGCATGGCTCTGAGATTCATCTCTGTGCGAGCGCACGGGGGAGCATCTATGATGGTCCCGGGAAACACTCCGGGCATCCCGGTCGTGGGGAGGATCCGAAACTTTCAGATCGGCGGCAAGCCTCTCCAGATCTTCGGCCACGACCTTGCCCACGGCCTCTAGGTCCACTTGTTCGGGGAAGCTGCGTAGGTCGCGCACGACCGCCGCCAAGGCCTGCAACCATTCTCGGTTCTGGTGAACAGGCGGCGACGAGCTTCGGCGGTGTTCTGGGACGCGATCGGGGGTTTGATACTCGTGAGAGTTTATTTCTTCGGACACTCGCCTCTCTTTCGCTTGGCGGCGTATGCTCGCAAGGGTCTTTCCCAAAGACGCCTCTAGGTGGAGTCTGGCCGCCTCATAATGGTCGCGTTTAGCGGTGTCCGAGGATCGAACCTCGGGCTCAGACGACTCCCACCATGTTGACGTGGCGAGAGTGGGATGAACGTGATGGAGACATCATCGTGTCCCCTTGACGCCTTGATCTCTCGGTCGAACTCCAGATTGTCTGGTATATCCAGGCCATCGTAGAGTCCATCATAGTCATCCTCGTGGTCTCCGAGGGTAATGTCTGGAGAACGGAGGACCTGTCCTTGCATTCTAGGGTCCGGGGAAGAGCTCTCGGACTCAGTGTGATCGATAGGATCGGTCACATTGGCCACACCGTCGCCGGCGTAGTACATGTCGTCGTCTTCAACATCATCGAAGGCGCAGAGATTCCTAGTATCCCCTGAGTTCGGCATCCTCGAGGATCCTGATCCGTACGGGAATCAAACTGTTGTCCCCACGGACGGCGCCAGCTGTCGACGATTGGAGAACGGGCTCCCGTCGAGCTTACTTGTTGAATGGGGGATCAACAGAGCCCCGTCGTACGAACCGAGGAAGTCGTTCGAGCGATGCTAGGTCGAGAGAAGAGGGACGTGGTGTTTATCCTAGTTCGGGCCTCTCACTGCCGAGATAATAACCCTACTCCAGTGTATTGTATTCTATCGGGGGTTTTTCTCCTCCCCTGTTACAGATTTCAGGGGGGTTTAAATACTACACCTAGAGATACATAGAAGGTAACTACCTCCTGGAATTACACCACGCAGTCATACTCGCGATCTGCCGCCCTTGATCTGCGCGTTATTTGAATTTTGGGTATGATTTCCCTTGATCTTCGGCTGATTGGTTGCCACCTTCCTTCCTCGTAGCATTGACCGAGTCCACCGACCAAGTATCTGAGTGTGACGTGATCTTCACGAGCATGCTTGCTCGTGGTCGTTTTTGGAATGGTCGTGAGTAAAGGGGCGGATATGTATGCTCGGGAGGTATGATGCTCGTTTCGTACTCCCGAGCATGCTCTGTCGGCATCGTATGGTCGGCGGGCTCATGATCTCCCGGGGGTACCGTGGTCTTTTGCCAGATAGTCAATCCCCGACAGCTAGCCCCCGAGGTTCAAGCGGGGAAACATCGGGCTTCCTCTTGAGCCTAAGAAGACCTGAAGGGGGGATTGAATTTCCTTTGGTCGTGGCCCACGACCATTTTATGTCGGGAGGCGACCTTTTTTCCCGCTGTGTGTTCGTTCTGCGTGGGCGCGGTGTTTGGTTGTTTTTCGGTTTCTTCTCCGAGAAGCCTCCCTGTAACGGTAAAGCAGTTTCTTGGGAAGTGCGCTTTTACCGGGCAGGTGTCGCCACGCGATAGGTGGTGCCTTTTTAACTTTGTCCACTGGGAGAGGACGGAGTTACACTATGTTTTTTGCTCGTCCTTGGCCAGAATTTTCCGAGAGCCTTCAGAGCCCAAGAACCTTCTTCGCCCTCCTTCCCTCTTTAGCCATGGCACGTTTCGGGGTTAGCCAGATGACCCGGAGGAGGCTCCAGGTGCTCACCGATGAGGGGTACGTCGACCCAAGCTCGGGTCGAGTGCCTAGGGGCGACGCGGCGCCGGCACCGTGGGAGGCAGAGATCGTCTCCTGCGAGCTGTACACCGTTAACGGGCTTCGCTTGCCCGAGAGCGAGTTTCTTGTCTCCGTACTCGCCTTTTGCGGGTGTGAGATCTCCCATCTCCACCCTAACTCCATTCTCGTCCTCGCGATCTTCTCCCACCTTTGCGAGGCGTTCGTGGGTGTGATCCCCACCGCCAGTCTTTTCTTCCACTTCTACTCTCCTTTCCGCACCGGCCGGGATGGTCCCGCCGGCTGCGTTTACCTTCGCCTTCGGCCCAATCGACCATACGAGTACCCTCTCGTTGCTTTGAAGGACTCGGTGTCGGGTTGGGCCGACCTTTGGTTCTACCAGAAGAAGGCGGAGGGATCCCAGTTGGTCTATACTGGGTAGGTCGCCCCGCAAACTGAGTCAGCGCGCCAGCCAGTGCAGCCTGAGGAGGAGCGGGTGCTCAGGACGATCAGCGAGCTCGCCCAAATGGGGCTCACTGGTCGGGACATTGCCCAGGATTTTTCCTTCAACCGAATGTCCCCCCTGCGGCGCCGCGAGCATCCTTTCTTCGAGGTGACTGGGTGGAACGACCTCACCCGCGAGGACAACGCAGGTATGCTTTGGTTGCATCTTTGGGCATTGCTGTTTTCTGGTGATTGGCGCTACTTTTTCTTTTAACCCTTGGTCGCGTTGCAGCTCCGAGGATGGACTGGGTTGATGAGAGGGTCGCCGAGATGTTCGGCGCCCCGAAGGAGAAGGAGCTGACGCCCAATCGTCAGATCCCCAAGAATGTTTTTTACCGCAGCGACGCGGTAAGTACTTCTGTTTGCTCCCGCCCGAGGGCGTGTTTTTGTAACACCCCAAAATTTTGCTTTTCTTAAATCTATGTGTGATTTGGTACTTTGGTGAATTTTTGGAATTTTCTGGAATTTATTTTGATTTATTTGGAATTTATTTGAATTTATTCCATTTTGAAATAATTAAAGAATTAAAATTTGCAAATAAAATTTTGTTGGAAATATTTTATTTGAGTCCAAAATGATCCAAAATATTTTCCAGAATTTTTCTGGAATTTTTCTGAGTCTTTTGCTATTTTTAATGAATTAAATGAATTTCTGGGAATTATTTTAAATATTAAATCGCTGGAAAATCAAGTCGGGTCAAGTACTGTTCATCCGATCGGACCCGAGTCCGAGTCCGACTCGAGTCCGACCCGAGCCACGTGACCCCATTCGATCCTAACCCCATTCGATCCTAACCGTTGGATCGAGATCCAACGGTCCAAATTGGACCGCATCGGTTCGAGCTGAGTCTGGGTCGGATCCGATCGCGCCCACGCGATCATGACCGTCGATCGTGTCACGTGGACGGTCCTCCGTCGTCGTCTCCACCCGAGTCCGAGCCGAATTCCGCCGCCGCGCCCGCTGCCGTGAGGTTCTAGGTTTCCGTTTTCCGCGCGGAAGCCGAGGCTATTTAATGCCCGGATCACACCCCGAGGACCACCTTGACCTTGCGCAGCCGTTGCCCTAGCCGTCGCCGCCGCAGTGCCCCTGACGCGCCCGCAATCACTCGCCGGAGTTGTAGCACTTCTCCACCGCGGTTTTTGCTTCGTTCCGCCGCCGTCCGCCGTCCCCCGCCGCCGTTGACCCCAGACCCGGACTCACCGCGACGAGATGGACCCACATGTCACCTCGCCGGAGGAGCCCGCAAACGCTGCTGTTCGTGTCGCCGCCCCTGGCCTCGGCCACCACCACAAGACGCCATCGCTGCCGCCGAAGCTTCTCAGCCGTCCGATCAAGATCCAACGTCCCAGATCACGCCACGTCATCTCACGGTGAGATCCCAATCCAAATCCCCAGATCCAATCTCGACCGTAGGATCTAGATCCAACGGTCCAGATCAAACGCGTTAACCCAAACGCGTGAGAGCCAGATCTAATCTGGGCCGTTGATTTTCAAATCAACGGCCGAGATTGCGCCACGCTGTCGGAAGGCCGACCGCGCGGCCAAATCCACGCGTGCATGTGACGCTGACACGCGGGGCCCAAAATTTTGCTTTTCTTAAATCCATGTGTGATTTGGTACTTTGGTGAATTTTTGGAATTTTCTGGAATTTATTTGGATTTATTTGGAATTTATTGGAATTTATTCCATTTTGAAATAATTAAAGAATTTAATTTTGCAAATAAAAATTTGTTGAAAATATTTTATTTGAGTCCAAAATGTTCCAAAGTATTTTCCAGAATTTTTCTGGAATTTTTCTGAGTATTTTGCTATTTTTAATGAATTAAATGAATTACTGGAAATTATTTTAAATATTAAATCATTTGGAAAATCAAACCGAAGCCTGCTATCGTTCATCCAATCGAGCCCGAGTCGACTCGAGTTCGAAGTCCGACAGAGCCCGACCACGCCCGTGGTCAAGCCGAACCCGCCATTTGGAACCCTAACCGCGTGGCCAGTTGGATCTTGGTCCAACGGCCACGATTGAGCCACGCCACCGAGCCCGAGCCCGACCGAGCCAGCCTACCGCTCGCCGAGTCCGACCAGGACCCAAACTTCGCGCACCGTTGGATCTCGATCCAACGGCCAGGCGCTGCTACGCCACCCTACCCGTCGCCGCCGGACTCCACCGCCGAACGGAGCAGTCTCGGCTTTCGCGGCGCTTCACGCGACGCCGAGGCTCTATTTATTGCGCCGCCGCCGCCGTCGTGATCGCCACTTCATTGCGCGCTGTAGCCCTAGAACAACGTCGCCGGGCGCCGCCCGTCTAGCCGCAATCGCCGCGGTTGCCGTAGCGTTCAGCCAGAGTTTTTCGCCGATTGCCGCGTCTCCGTCGTCCTCCGCCGCCCGTTGAGGTCGAGATCCGGGCAAGGAGGTCAAGCCGCGTCGGAAGGGATCTCTCACCTTGCCGAGCACGCTAAGCGCCGCTGCCGTGGTCGTCGTCCCCAATCCCGGCGAGCAGCGCCGCCAAGAAGCCATCGCCGGACTTCGAGCTCGCTCCGCCGTCCGATTCCGATCCAACGCCCCAGATTGCGCCACGCCATCTCATGGTGAGATTCCGCCCAAAATCCAGATTCAATCCCGACTGCTGGATCTAGATCCAACGGTCCAGATCAAACGCGTTAACCCAAACACGTGAGAGCAAGATCGACCGGGCCGTTGATTTTCAAATCAACGGCCGAGATTGGCGCCACGCTGCTCGGGAAGGCCGACCGCCGTAGTCGCCGCCGCCCACACGCTGCAGGCAGTGACGCAGACACGCGGGGCCCGCATGTCAGCGGCCCAGCCCCCCTGCACCATGACGCCACATCGACGCCATGGCGTCAAGATGTCGGGCCGGCCGTCCCAGCCGAGCGCCGACGCCAAGAATGACGCTGGCTGGGTCCCACCTGTCATTGTGGTCGAGCCTCGCCGACGCCGAAAGTGACGTCACCCGAGGGGGACCCACCTGTCAGTGACACAAGGAGCCGTGGACCGAGTCCACGGTAGACCCGAGCCGAGCGTGGACCAAGTCCATGGACCGGCTGACGTCAGCCAACCAATCAGAGGCTGACACGTGTCCAGGCTGACGCAATAATTAATTTCCGAAAAAGAAAATGATTTATTAATTCGAAATAATGATTTCAGATTTTGTTTCGAACTTCAAACGCTTATAACTTTTGTGTTTCAACTCCAATTTGAGTGATTCAAATTTCTAAATTTGTATAAAATTGAGATCTACCTAAATATGAATTTTATTTAATTTTTAGACTAAAGTTTTTCTCTGTAAAATTATTTAATTGATTATTTAAACTTTAAATAATCATAACTTTTGCGTTTTAACTCCAAATTTGACGATTCCAGTTTCTAAAAATTCATAAAATTATGTTCTCTCTGTTTATGGATTTTATTTGGATGTTTGGACACTTTTTGCCTATTGTTTATTTGTGTATTGCTATTTGCACGCGTTACGAGTAGACGTTGAAGTGCCGGAAGGATTCGAAGGAGAAGTATTGACTCAGGATCCAACTCAAGACCAAGAACAAGTACTTTTTGAAGGCAAGTTGTGCTTTGACCATGTTGATCCTATTTCAAAATCTATTTTGATTTAACCTATTGCATGCTAGTTCAATTAGAAAATACTTTATTTAAATTTGGGGAATTAGATAAATACCAATTTCTTTGTATGACACCTTGATTACTTAAGTATGTGCCATGACCCCTTGTCACCCTAGTTGTGGTTTACTAGTTGGACATTACTATCTTGCCAACATGGGTTTTAGACCGTTGTAGTAAACTGCTTAGACCTGCTACGTGCTCATGACATGATTTTGGACAAACAAATGTTAATATTGACTTAATGATATATTGAACCTGTTTTGGAAAGGTATCATGTGATGTTGATGGCACGTGGTGCATGGTAATCAACTGGGGTTTGATAAATAGTTTTTCGACCGGGGCATGTGGCAAGAATAATCAGTGGGCGGTTGTGGCATTGGAGATGTTGATTTGGTTCTTCGGTAGTCTTGCCCTGGTCACCCTAAGGACTTAACCTTGCAAGCCTTTGAACTGGGTCTAACGTGCAACCACATGTCTCAGTAATGGGACGGACCTAGTTGACTAAGTTGCTAATAACATACCTGTGGGACCTCAGGAGGTCAACTACACCTTTGTGTAAGTTGTGCGGGGAGCGCATCGGCCGAGGCCAGTACTCCATCTAACGGTTGATTGGCCTAAACTTCGCCTTAGCTAAGGGAAGGGTTAGTGTGCACAACCGGGGAGGACCACTTGTATTGTTAGAAGTTTCCGAAAGACTTTGTTACGGGAACTCGCCTTTGTGGTGTTTGACTGTATCTTGTGGGTAAAGTGCATAACCTCTGCAGAGTGTAGAATCTATTCGAATAGCCGTGTCCGCGGTATTGGACATCGCTCGGGAATTACAGTCAAGGGTTAGATTTTCTCAAAAATAACTTGGATTTGAAAGGTTGGGTTGGATTAATAATGATGTTGATGGGAATGTGGATTAGGATGGGAAAGATGTTCATTAAACTCCTTGAAAAGTTATCTATGCTATACTTGTTTCTACTGCTTTCGAATCTACTTATGCTACTTGTCAAATGTCAAGCATCGCAAATATACCTTGAGCTATTCCTTTGTACCAAGCCATGCATATAGTATATTAGCCTGCATTCTGTGCATGACTTGCTGAGTACCAAGTACTCACCCTTGCCACAATACAACACCAGTTGAAGAGGAGACTACACCAGCTTTGGAGGAGGAGCTCCAAGAGGAACCGTCTACTTAGGGAAGTGAGCCCAGTCAGTTGCCTGTGGTATACTGGATGGCGCCACGAAGTTATTTGATTTTCCGCTGCTACTATTTCTCTCTTAATAAGCTTCGCCCTGCGAGGCATACATTTGTAACTTGACCATAAGGTCGAGTAACCAGTTTGACTATTTAAATAAAGTACTTTATTAGTATCGAGTGGTATGATTGTGATATTTACCGATGTTAAGACTGTGTGCACTAGCGTGTTCCTGGACTAGTGCTGAATACACAGAGGGTCCGGATTTGCAAATTCGGGGTCCCGACAGAGGTGGTATCAGAGCCATACTGACCGTAGGCTCAACCCTAAGCTAGAATGGTCGTAGTGAGGATAAAACCTATTTTCTAAAGCTAAAAATTTGTCGAGATAAGAAATGACATCTCGACTTACCCCCTTCTCTCTTTCCTTGTCTCTTGCTGAATATTGCCTTACCTTGTCACGATTTAAAATTTCGAGTTCTTACGAGAGCACTCTTGCGACAGATGGAGGGAGAGCTCAACTACGTCGATCTAGAGGTTGGTCACGCCGCGGAACTTTGGCATATGCTTCAGACTCTCGGAGATTTTGAGAAGCCGCAATACCAAGTGGAAGTGATCGCATGCAAGGTGATTGATCAAGGCTTGTGACGTGAAGATTAAGGTACCGCTAGGAAGAAGGGCACAGTAATCGCTCGATACACCTTGACCGCCAGGAGGTCTACAATGCAGATGGGTATCCAAGAAGTATCACGACGAGCAATGCGGCACATTACCCGTATCTACGCCAGAGAGTTGGAGAGCACGGTGTTCCGTTATCACCCGCGCAGCAATAACCTTCTTGACCCGAAGGCGATTCAGGATGAGGATGCCATGGTTACACAGTTGGCACGACTTGTTGTCGCCCAGGAGGATGTACTCGATGATACAAGCAAAGAGCTACAGAAGGCCCGCAAGGAGATCACGACAGAGAAGAACAGATGGCGGGAAGCTCAAGAGTATGTGTCACACCTTCTGCGAAGGATTGACGAGTTGGAGATGGCTTTATACGGACCAGAACCAGAGCCAGTACTCGAGCTACACGAGCCAGATCCAGAGGAGTCAGATCTCGATGAGGACACTGCTTCTTCGACTACCACAGACGACACAGTTGCTGGACATGGAAATCGTTTCGCGCCTATGCCGCAGCATCCGTACCCAGGCCGTGGAGGTTTTCTCGATGAGTGAGCATAGGTTCTATAGTGAGACTCCTTCGCCGAGTCGCGTCATAGAATAAAGAGTCACCTTTAGGCGTTAGACTCCAGTGTTAGTTCGATTTGGATTTTCATTGTTTGCTGAGTGTGCAGTATGTGTTGCAAGGCCCTTAGGCATTGTAAGCAACCATACCAAGTTATTAATATCAATAATAAAGTTGGACCTTAAAGTTACACCTTTCGCCCCGCATAAGTTCCATATTACTTGTCTATTCTTGATTCCCCCTCATCTCTAAGACTTAGAGCAAATCGACAGATGGTGAACACCAGCGAAACTTTGGAAGCAATGGAAGTGGTTCTCGCCAACAGAAAACCCCAATGATGGAGCACCCGGCACCGCCATTGATATGCAGAATTTTGGAGAATTTCTTGCTGCTAAGTATCTTTTGATTCATGATATGATGCAACTAATGCAACACTTCACTACTCAGGCCTCATCTAATCAAGTCAATCAGGGACAACGCCAGATTACAAGACTGTCAGAGTTCATGAGGACTCACCCACCCACTTTCTCTGGGAATGCCAATCCATTGGAGGCCGATGATTGGTTAAGGTCAATTGAGAAGAAGCTACACATAGCTCAATGCATAGGAAATGAGAAGGTACTCTACGCTTCTCATCGGTTGGAAGGAACATTACGAATGGTGGGATAACTTCTATGCCACGCAAGAGAACCCTCAAGATATCACTTGGGAAGAGTTCACAGCTGCATTTCGCCAGTATCACGTGCCAGACGGACTCATGGACCTTAAGAAGGAGGAGTTCAGAGCACTGAAGCAAGGTAATCAGCCCGTGGCCGACTACTGAACAAGTTCACACAGCCTAGCACGCTACGCTTTGAGGATGTAGTGACAGATAAAGCCGCATACCTCGTTTCATGAAGGGACTTAACTCAGGATTGCAGGTGGGATTGATCACCCACACCTTTCCAGATTTCCAAGAATTGGTGAATAAGGCGCTTATTCTTGAGGACAAGCGCAAGGAACTGGATGAAAACAGGAAGCGCAGAATGCAACAAACAGGATCACGCCAGGAACGCAATGGCGTCGAGAGTTGCACCAAATCAATTTTGATTCCAGCCACGAGAATGCTACAAGGACACCGTCACAGCACCAAGACCCGTCAATCGAACTACTGCACTTCACCGCTAGAAACGCCGCTTCCAGGCAAACAAAGAAGGAACAGTGAGACGCTGCTACAACCGCAATGAGCCAGGACATTTTGCCATGATTATCCAAAGAAGACAGCAGGAGTGACCCCGCTCGCTTAAACTTGGGAACCACCCAGCTAGGACGCCAAAGACCAGGAACCACATCCTGCATCGTGGTGAGAGGCCGAGTCAACCATGTCACCGCAGATGCACTGCAGAATGCTACGGACATCGTACTGGGTAAGTTACTTGTTAACTCAGTACCTGCAACAGTTTTGTTTGACTCTGGAGCTTCGCATTCGTTTGTTTCGCAAGGCTTTGCTGCTAGAAACGATTTGGGGATTGCAAGACTTAAGTGCATGCTTTTAGTTCAAACCCCTGGTTCCGAACTCCGAACGAAAGTAGGATGTTCCGGGGTGAGAATACTAATAGATGGAATAGAGTTCCTAGCGAACCTTATAATTTTGGAGACCCAGACCTTAGACGTTATTTTGGGAATGGACTGGTTATCCAAGCACAAGGCCGTATTGGATTGTGGACGAAGGACTATCTCAGTTGAGAGCCCGTGTGGAAAGAAAGTGGAATTTCAAGCTACTGCCGTTAGAGAAGGACAGTTGATGGTTAACGACCAAGGCAATCAGCATAGGGGATGTCTCAAGAGTGAATGAGTACCCAGATGTTTTTCCCGAAGATCTACGGTATGCCGCAGACAGGGGACATAGAGTTTGTGATAAAGCTTGTACTGGTACAGCGCCCGATAGCAAAGAGACCTTATCGGATGTCCACCGAGGAGTTGGTAGAAATGAAGAAACAAACTAGAGGAGTTAATGGAGAAAGGATTTATCGAGACCAAGTTAGTCGCCGTGGGAGCACCGCTTTGTTTGTCAAGAAGAAGGACGGGAGTTTCAGGATGTGCATCGACTACCGTGCACTCAATGAAGTCACCGTGAAGAATAAGTATCCGCTACCAGGATTGATGATTTGTTCGATCACCGAGAGGAGCCGGAGTTTTCTCCAAGATTGATCCGAGATCGGGATACCATCGATTGAAGATCCGATCAGAAGATATTCGAAGACTACATTCTCGTCAAGATATGGACATTACGAGTTCTGATTATGTCTTTTGGACTGACGAATGCGCCAGCATATTTCATGAATATGATGAATAAGGTGTTCATGGAATATTTGGACAAGTTTGTTGTCGTGTTCATAGATGATATCTTAATCTATTCCAAGACAGAGGATGAACATGCCGAACACATGAGGCGAGTTCTGGAAAAGCTGAGGGAACAGCAACTCTTCGCCAAGTTCAGTAAGTGTGATTTTTGGAAGGACAAGGTGGAATTTCTTGGACATGTAATGAACGCAGAAGGAGTCGCCGTTGATCCAAGCAAAGTAGAAGCCGTGTTACATTGGGAGCAACCGAAGACCGTGACCCAGATCCGGAGTTTCCTTGGAATGGCAGGGTACTACCGCCGTTTCATTGAAGGCTTTTCGATAATTGCGAAACCTCTTACGCAATTGCTGAAAAAGGAGAAGAAGTTTGCATGGACGTCAGAATGTGAGAAAGGATTTCAGGAGCTGAAAAAGCGATTGACATAAGCACCGGTGTTAGTTCTACCGGATGTTGCTCAAAGCTTTGATATTTATTGTGACGCATCGCGCGAAGGACTTGGATGTGTGCTGATGCAGAATGGAAAGGTCGTCGCTTATGCATCAAGGCAGTTGAGGCCGTATGAGGAGAATTATCCGACGCATGACCTAGAGTTAGCTGCCGTAGTGCATGCCTTGAAGATATGGCGTCACTATCTGATCGGGAACAGATGTGAAGTATACACGGATCATAAGAGCCTTAGGTACATATTCACCCAGTCGGATCTGAACATGAGGCAGAGGAGATGGTTAGAGTTGATCAAGGACTACAATGTGGGAATCCATTATCATCCCGGGAAGGCCAACGTAGTAGCCGATGCTCTGAGTCGGAAAAGCCATATTGTGAGTATGATGCTAGCCACAAGTCAGGATGAGCTATGTGAGGATTTCCAGAGAATGAAGATTGAGGTGGTACCTAGCGGATTCTTGGCCACATTGGAAGTAAAGCCTACCCTAGAGGATCAGATCCGGGAAGGACAGAAGGATGATGACAAGATCCGCAGGATTAAGTCCATCAAGGAGGAAGGCAAGGCAGAGGACTTCAAGTTGGACGAGCAAGGCACGTTATGGATGAAGGATCGCATTTGTGTGCCCAACAAGAAGGAATTAAAGCGACTGATTTTGGAAGAAGCCCATAACTCCAAGTATTCAATTCATCCTGGAAGCGCCAAAATGTATCAGGATTTGAAGGAAAGATTCTGGTGGCCAAGCATGAAGCGTGAAGTTGCCGAGCATGTTGCATTGTGCGACGTATGCCAGAGAGTCAAGGCAATGCATCAGAGACCAGCAGGATTACTACAGCCGCTGAAAATACCAGAGTGGAAGTGGGAGGGAATCGGAATGGATTTCATTACCGGTTTGCCTAAGACTCAAGGAGGTTATGACTCCATATGGGTTATAGTGGATCGTTTGACCAAAGTAGCCCATTTTATCCCCGTGAAGGCCACCTACTCGGGAGATAAGTTAGCAGAGTTGTACATGATCAGGATCGTCTGTTTGCACGGAGTGCCAAAGAGGATTATATCGGACAGAGGTACCCAATTTACCTCAAGGTTTTGGAATAAGTTGCATGAAGCCATGGGAACCCGTTTAAACTTTAGTACAGCTTATCATCCGCAGACGGATGGACAGACCGAAAGAGTCAATCAAATTCTGGAGGATATGTTAAGAGCATGTGCATTGTCTTATGCTACCTCTTGGGATAAGAGTTTGCCGTATGCCAAGTTCAGTTACAATAATAGTTACCAGGCTAGTTTACAGATGTCACCTTTCGAGGCATCAGATAGTCGACTTATCGGACGCCATTGAATTGGAATGAGACCGGCGAGCGCCGTGTCTTCGGGCCTGATATTCTTCAAGAGGCTGAAGAGCAGATTGCCATGATTAGGGAAAGGTTGAAGATCGCCCAATCACGACAGAAGAGTTATGCTGACAATCGTCGCCGGGATTTGAGTTTTGAACCAGAAGACTTTGTATACCTCAGAGTTACGCCTCTCAGGGGAGTTAAGAGGTTCCAATCCAAAGGAAAACTCGCACCCCGTTATGTTGGACCATTTAAGATTTTGGGTCGTAGAGGCGAAGTTGCTTATCAGCTGGAGTTGCCACAGTCGTTAGCAGGAGTACATGACGTATTCCATGTGTCCCAGTTGAAGAAGTGTCTCCGAGTACCTGAGGAACAGACACCGCTAGAGTCAATTGAGTTGCAAGAAGATTTGACTTACAAGGAGCATCCCGTAAAGATTTTGGACACTATGGATCGAGAGACCAGAAATAAGTCAACCCGTTTCTGTAGAGTTCAGTGGAGCAACCACACGGAGAGTGAAGCAACTTGGGAACGCGAAGAGGATTTGAGGAAAGAGTTTCCAAACCTATTCCTTTAGTAAGCCCTGAATCTCGGGGACGAGATTCTATTAAGGGGGGGAGGTTTGTAACACCCCAAAATTTTGCTTTTCTTAAATCCGAGTGTGATTTGGTACTTTGGTGAATTTTTGGAATTTTCTGGAATTTATTTGGATTTATTTGGAATTTATTGGAATTTATTCCATTTTGAAATAATTAAAGAATTTAATTTCGCAAATAAAAATTTGTTGAAAATATTTTATTTGAGTCCAAAATGTTCCAAAATATTCTCCAGAATTTTTCTGAGTATTTTGCTATTTTTAATGAATTAAATGAATTACTGGAAATTATTTTAAATATTAAATCGCTGGAAAATCAAACCGAGTCGGTTACTGTTCATCCGACCGAGCCCGAGTCAGACTCGAGTTCGAGTCCGACCCGAGCCCGACCGCGCCCGTGGTCAAGCCGAACCCGCTCGCTGGAACCCTAACCGCGTGACCGTTGGATCTTGATCCAACGGCCACGATTGAGCCACGTCACCGAGCCCGAGCCCGACCGAGCCAGCCAGCTCGCCCGAGTCCGACCCGGACCCAAACTCGCGCACCGTTGGATCTCGATCCAACGGCTGTGCGCGTGCCACGTCACCCTACCCGTGTCGCCGCCGGACTCCGCCGCCGCAACGGAGCAGGTCTCGGTTCGCGGCGTTTACCTGACGCCGAGGGCTCTATTTATTGTGCCGTCACCGCCGTCGTGACCGCCACTTCATTGCGCGCTGTAGCCTAGACAACGCCGCCGAGCCGCCGTGCCTAGCCGCAATCGCCGCCGGTTGCCGTAGCGTTCGCCGTAGTTTTCGCCGATTGCCGCGTCTCCGCTGCCTCCGCCCGTTGAGGTCGATCCGAATCAGGAGGTCAAGCCGCGTCGGAAGGATCTCTCACCTCGCCGAGCACGCCCGGCGCCGCTGCCGTGGTCGTCCCCAATCCCGGCGAGCAGCGCCGCCATAAGCCATCGCCGGACCCGAAGCTCGCTTCCGCCGTCCGATTCCGATCCAACGTCCCCAGATTGCGCCACGCGTCATCTCACGGTGAGATTCCGTCCAAAATCGAGATCCAATCTCGACCGTTGGATCTAGATCCAACGGTCGAGATCAAACGCGTTAACCCAAACGGCGTGAGAGCCGATCTAACCGGGCCGTTGATTTTCAAATCAACGGCCGAGATTGCGCCACGCAGCGTCCGGGAAAGTGGCCGCCGCCACGGCCGCTGTGCACGCAGCGGCGTGTGACGCCGACACGCGGGGCCCGCATGTCGGCCGCCCACCATCGCACCATGACGCCACATCGACGCCATGGCGGGCTCAAGATGTCGGGCCGCCCCAGAGCGCCGACGCAATGACGCCTAGCTGGTCCCACTGCTGGCCGTGAGCCTCGAGCCGACGTCGGCGATGACGTCACCCGAGGGGGACCTCCCTATCAGTGACACAAGGAGCCGTGGACCGAGTCCACGGTAGACCCGAGCCGAGCGTGGACCAAGTCCATGGATCCACCGACGCCACCAACCAATCAGAGGTCGACACGTGTCCAGCCGACGCAATAATTAATTTCCGAAAAATAAAATGATTTATTAATTCGAAATAATGATTTCAGATTTTGTTTCGAACTTCAAATGCTTATAACTTTTGCGTTTCAACTCCGATTTGAGTGATTCAAATTTCTAAATTTGTATAAAATTGAGATCTACGTAAATATGAATTTTATTTAATTTTTGGACTAAAGTTTTTCTCTATAAAATTATTTAATTGATTATTTAAACTTTAAATAATCATAACTTTTGCGTTTTAACTCCAAATTTGACGATTCCAGTTTCTAAAAATTCATAAAATTATGTTCTCTCTGTTTATGGATTTTATTTGGATGTTTGGACACTTTTTGCCTATTGTTTATTCGTGTATTGCTATTTGCACGCGTTACGAGTAGACGTTGAAGTGCCGGAAGGATTCGAAGGAGAAGTATTGACTCAGGATCCAACTCAAGACCAAGAACAAGTACTTTTTGAAGGCAAGTTGTGCTTTGACCATGTTGATCCTATTTCGAAATCTATTTTGATTTAACCTATTGCATGCTAGTTCAATTAGAAAATACTTTATTTAAATTTGGGGAATTAGATAAATACCAATTTGCTGTATGACACCTTGATTACTTAAGTATGTGCCATGACCCCTTGTCACCCTAGTTGTGGTTTACTAGTTGGACATTACTATCTTGCCAACATGGGTTTTAGACCGTTGTAGTAAACTGCTTAGACCTGCTACGTGCTCATGACATGATTTTGGACAAACAAATGTTAATATTGACTTAATGATATATTGAACCTGTTTTGGAAAGGTATCATGTGATGTTGATGGCACGTGGTGCATGGTAATCAATCGGGTTTGATAAATAGTTTTTCGACCGGGCATGTGGCAAGAATAATCAGTGGGCCGGTTGTGGCATTGGGGATGTTGATTTGGTTCTTCGGGTAGTCTTGCCCTGGTCACCCTAAGGACTTAACCTTGCAAGCCTTTGAACTGGGTCTAACGTGCAACCACATGTCTGTAATGGGACGGACCTAGTTGACTAAGTTGCTAATAACATACCTGTGGGACCTCAGGAGGTCAACTACACCTTTTGTGTAAGTTGTACGGGAGCGCATCGGCCGAGGCAGTACCCATCTAACAGTTGATTGGCCTAAACTTCGCCTTAGCTAAGGGAAGGGTTAGTGTGCAATAACCGGGAGGACCACTTGTATTGTTAGAAGTTTCCAAAGACTTTGTTACTGAACTCGCCTTTGTGGTGTTTGACTGTATCTTGTGGGTAAAGTGCATAACCTCTGCAGAGTGTAGAATCTATTCGAATAGCCGTGTCCGCGGTATTGGACATCGCTCGGGAATTACAGTCAAGGGTTAGATTTTCTCAAAAATAACTTGGATTTGAAAGGTTGGGTTGGATTAATAATGATGTTGATGGGAATGTGGATTAGGATGGGAAAGATGTTCATTAAACTCCTTGAAAAGTTATCTATGCTATACTTGTTTCTACTGCTTTCGAATCTACTTATGCTACTTGTCAAATGCTGTTTACTGCAAATATACCTTGAGCTATTCCTTTGTACCAAGCCATGCATATAGTATATTAGCTTGCATTCTGTGCATGACTTGCTGAGTACCAAGTACTCACCCTTGCCACAATACAACACCAGTTGAAGAGGAGACTACACCAGCTTTGGAGGAGGAGCTCCAAGAGGAACCGTCTACTTAGGGAAGCGAGTCCAGTCAGTTGCCTGTGGTATACTGGATGGCGCCACGAAGTTATTTGATTTTCCGCTGCTACTATTTCTCTCTTAATAAGCTTCGCCCTGCGAGGCATACATTTGTAACTTGACCATAAGGTCGAGTAACCAGTTTGACTATTTAAATAAAGTACTTTATTAGTATCGAGTGGTATGATTGTGATATTTACCGATGTTAAGACTGTGTGCACTAGCGTGTTCCTGGACTAGTGCTGAATACACAGAGGGTCCGGATTTGCAAATTCGGGGTCCCGACAGGGCGTGATAGCTCAGAAGTTGTCCTTGGACTTCCGTCAGATGGCTGAGGAAATCCTCGACTCTGCAGTTGACGCCGAGCTCGACCGCGTCTTCGACCAAGTGATGGCCAAGGTCGAGGAGGAGTCGGTGCCGGCCGTGCCCTCAGAGGGACCCGAGCTTCCCCCGGCGGATGCGGAACCGACTCCGGCCGCGGGGGAGCAAGACCCGCAAGGGGCCGAGGACCAAGGAGCCCTGGCCTTGGTCCCTTGCGAAGTGGCAAGCGCAAGCGAGGCCCAGACGACGGGCTCCGAGGGTCAGGGGTCGATCGCTCTCGACCAACAGCCCTCGGCCGTGAGTCAAAGAGAGGAGGAGTTGGCCACCGCCGGCCAGCTGCCTCCAGCCGCGGACCAAGGGGCGGAGGTGGTCGTTGTCGACCAATCGTCCCCAGCCGTAGAGCAAGGAGAGGGTGCGCTCGTAGCTGGCGTCCAGCCCCCGAGCGCAACGGCCGAGCAAGAGGATGGCAGCCGCGAGCCGCCCGTCAAGGAAGATCAGCCTCAGGGCGACCTGAGGTTGGTCGAGGGGGAAAAGGCCGTTGCCCTCCTGGGTGCACCGGGTGCCCAGGAGGGGCAAGATCTTGACATGCCAGCTCGGGATCAGGACGATCCCGCGTGGGTCAACCCCTTTTTCCGAGCTGGCGCAACCGACCGCCAGCGGCTCCAAGATAAGTTGGTCGGCCGGGCTCTTCTGGTAAGTGCGCCGCTTTTTTCTTTCTCATAAGTCAAACAATCTTCTTGAGGCTCCTTTGACTCTTTTTCTTTCCTTTTTCGGCTGAAGTTTGCTGCGAAGGCCATGGAGGACATCGACGCCTCCTCAGTTCCAGCAGAAGAGTACTGGGCGTATCACTGCGAGCAAGACGCCAAGATCGCTGATCTCGAGCGTCGGGTCTCCGAGGTGCGTGAGGCCGACCTGAAGGAGCTGGAGTCGGCGAAGAGCCTCATTGTCGGGCTTCGAGACCAGCTCTTCCAGAGCGAGACGGCGAAGAGTACTTTAGAGCGGAAGTGCACCGAGCTTGAGGAGGAGCTGGTGAAGCTACGGCAGGAGGTCCCTGACCTGCGCCGCGACCTCCAGCGAGCTCGGGAGCGCGAGGAGACCCAGCTCAAGGAGGCGCAACGTCTCCGGGAAAGCGCGACCGAAGGTCGCGCGCCCTGGCTGAAGGTCCTGGACCTGGAGGCAGAGGTCGACTCTTAAGGAGGAGCTTGTCGCCTCCGTGCCGAACGTAGGACTTAGCTTTTCTTCTTCTTTTTTCTTAGCTCGCGCCAAACCTATAAAAAACAATCTTTCGGTTTAATGAGCAAAATTACAAATGTTTAGGACCTTGCCTGTTTTTCCTGACTTTGCTTTCAATGCGTGCTTGCTCGAAATCGGTCCTGTAGAGAAAAGATTAAGTCCTCGTGATAGGCGCATAATACAACCACGAGCAACCAGGTAAAACGATAGTACGAGCAAAGAATCCCTAGTTAAAAAAAACTCAGAGAAAAGGATGGAACGTCCCTATCGCACGGAGCCCCCGCCATGGATAAAGGTCATGCCCCTAATGTTGCAAGCACGAGTTTGTTCATGGGAGAGCTGAGGGAATCTTTGAGCGTAACGTATTTTTGAACGATCTAAAAGGTCACTTGAGTCGAGGAAGAGATGCGCGCGAGCATTGTTACGTTCGTAGAGCAGGCGGGCTTAGGCCGACAATACGTAGGGTCACCTGTAACACCCCAAAATTTTGCTTTTCTTAAATTCATGTGTGATTTGGCACTTTGGTGAATTTTTAGAATTTTCTGGAATTTATTTGGATTTATTTGGAATTTATTGGAATTTATTCCATTTTGAAATAATTAAAGAATTAAACTTTGCAAATAAAATTTTGTTGGAAATATTTTATTTGAGTCCCAAATACCCTAAAATATTTTTCAGAATTTTTCTGGAATTTTTCTGAGTCTTTTGCTATTTTTAATGAATTAAATGAATTACTGGGAATTATTTTAAATATTAAATCGCTGGAAAATGCGAGTGGGTTTGTACTGTTCATCCGATCGAGCCGCACTCCGAAGTCAGACTCGAGTCCGACCCGAGCCACCGAGTCGGTCGAACCCAACCCTAACCTGTTGATCCCGACCGTTGGATCGAGATCCAACGGCCCGATTGGATCGCGACGGCTCGAGCCGAGACCGGCCGGATCCGGCCGACCGCGGCGATCGTGGCCGTTGATCGCGCCACGCGGACGGCCGACCGCCGCCGCCCCCGCGGATCCGAGCCAGACTCGCCGCCGCGCCGCCGCCGTGTGGGTCTAGGTTTCCGCTTTCCGCACGGACGCCGAGGGTATTTAATGCCCGGTTGCGCCTCGAGGACCGCTTTGACCCCGCGCAGCCATCGCCTAGCTCACCGAGCCTCACCGCCGTGAGGTCCGCGGAATCGCTCGCCAAGTTTGAGGGGAGCCGCCATGTTCTAGCCGCTTTTCCGCCGACGCCCGACGCCCTCCGCCAGATCAAGACCGGATCCAGAACCCGGCCAGCGCACTCAGGGACAACTCACCTCGCCGGAGCGCGCCGAACGCCGAGACCGTGGTCATCGTCTTCATCTCCGGCCAAGCTAAGCGCCGCCAAGGCCATCGCCGACCCGAAGCTCCACCAACCGTCCGATCAAGATCCAAAGGCCCAGATCGCGCCACGCCACCTCGGTGAGTTCCCCGTTGAAAATCCTAGATCTAATCTCAACCGCTGGATCTAGATCCAACGGCTTAGGTCGTGCCACGTAGATGGAATCGCACCAGTTAGATTGGATCTCGACCGTTAGATCAAGATCCAACGGCCCAGATCAACCCGCGGCGCCCCAAGCACATGAGGCACAAATTCAATCCTCGCCGCCGGTTTTCAAACCAACGGCCACGATCGTGCCACGTGTCCAGGGAGCCGAATCACGCGCCACGCGGCGCAGTGCGGTCATCGACACGCCGCCCGCTGCGTGTCGGGCCGATCGCACCGTGACGTCACCCATGACGCCATCGGTGGGACCCACTTGCCGGTGGCCGAGCCTCGCCGACGCCAAGATCGACGCCACCCGAGGGGGACCCACTGCCGGGCCTCACGTGAGCCGTGGACCGGTCCACAGAGACCCGAATCGAGCGTGGACCGAGTCCATGGACTGGCCGACGCCACCGCCCAATCCAAAGGCTGCCACGTGTCCAGCCGACGCAATAAATGTTTTCCTAAAAAAGAAAATGATTTAATAATTCGGTTTAATAATTGATTTGAATTTCAAAACTTCAAACGCTTATAACTTTTATGCTTCAACTCCGATTTGAGTGATTCAAATTTCTAAATTTGTATAAAATTGAGACCTACCTAAATATGAATTTTATTTAATTTTTGGACTAAAGTTTTTCTCTGTAAAATTATTTAATTGATTATTTAAACTTTAAATAATCATAACTTTTGCATTTTAACTTCAAATTTGACGATTCCAGTTTCTAAAAATTCATAAAATTATGTTCTCTCTGTTTATGGATTTTATTTGGATGTTTGGACACTTTTTGCCTATTGTTTATTCGTGTATTGCTATTTGCACGCTTTACGAGTAGACGTTGAAGTGCCGGAAGGATTCGAAGGAGAAGTATTGACTCAGGATCCAACTCAAGACCAAGAAGAAGTACTTTTTGAAGGCAAGTTGTGCTTTGACCATATTGATCCTATTTTGAAATCTATTTTGATTTAACCTATTGCATGCTAGTTCAATTAGAAAATACTTTATTTAAATATGGGGGTTAGATAAATACCAATTTGCTGTATGACACCTTGATTATTTAAATATGTGCCATGACCGTTGTCACCCTAGTTGTGGTTTACTAGTTGGACATTATTAAATTGCCAACATGGGTTTTAGACCGTTGTAGTATATTGCTTAGACCTGCTACGTGCTCATGACATGATTTTGGACAATCAAATGTTAACATTGACTTAATGATATATTGAACCTGTTTTGGAAAGGTATCATGTGATGTTGATGGCACGTGGTGCATGGTAATCAACTGGGGTTTGATAAATAGTTTTTGACGGGGGCATGTGGCAAGAATAATCTGGTGGGCCTGTTGTGGCTTTGGGGATGTTGTTTTGGTTCTTGGGGTTGTGTTGCCCTGGTCACCCTAAGGACTTAACCTTGCAAGCATTTGAACTGGGTCTAACGTGGCAACCACATGTCTCAGAATGGGACGGACCTAATTGATTAAGTTGCTAATAACGCACTGTGGGACCTCAGGAGGTCAACTACACCCTTTGTGTAAGTTGTACGGGGAGCGCATCGGGCCGAGGCCAGTACTCCATCTAACGGTTGATTGGCCTAAACTTCGCCTTAGCTAAGGGAAGGGTTAGTGTGCAATAACCGGGAGGACCACTTGTATTGTTAGAGGTTTCAAAGACTTTGTTACTGGAACTCGCCTTTGTGGTGTTTGACCTGTATCTTGTGGGTAAAGTGCATAACCTCTGCAGAGTGTAGAATCTATTCGAATAGCCGTGTCTGTGGTATTGGACATCGCCGGGAATTACAACAAGGGTTAGATTTTCTCAAAAATAACTTGGACTTGAAAGGTTGGGTTGGATAAATAATGATGTTGATGGAATTGTGGATTAGGATGGGAAAGATGTTTATGAAACTTCTTGAAAAGTTATCTATGCTTTACTTGTTTCTACTGCTTTCGAATCTACTTATATTACTTGTCAAATGCTGCATCTTGCAAATATACCTTGAGCCACTCCTTTGTATTAAGCCATGCATGTAGTATATTAGCTGCATTCTCAGGCATGACTTGTCGAGTACCAAGTACTCACCCTTGCCACAATACAACACCAGTTGAAGAGGAGACTACACCACTTTGGAGGAGGAGCTCCAAGAGGATCCGTCTACTTAGGAGCGAGCCGGCCATTGCCTGTGGTATACTGGATGGCGCCACGAAGTTATTTGATTTTCCGCTGCTAATATTTCTCTCTTAATAAGTTTCGCCCTGTGAGGCATACATTTGTAACTTGACCATAAGGTCGAGTAACCAGTTTGACTATTTAAATAAAGTACTTAATTCGTATCGAGTGGTATGATTGTGATATTTACCGATGTTAAGACTGTGTGCACTAGCGCGTTCCTGGACTAGTGCTGAATACACAGAGGGTCCGGATTTGCAAATTCGGGGTCCCGATAGAGGTGGTATCAGAGCCATACTGACCGTAGGCTCAACCCTTAGCTAGAAAGGTCGTAGTGAGGATAAAACCTATTTTCTAAAAAAATAAAATTTGTCAAGATAAGAAATGACATCTCGACTTATCCCCTTCTCTCTTTTCTTGTCTCTTGCTGAACTTTTCATTACCTTATCACGATTTAAAAATTCTGAGTTCTTACGTGAGCACTCTTGTGACAGATGGAGGGAGAGTTCAACTACGTCGATCTGGAGGTTGGTCATGCCGCGGAACTTTGGCATATGCTACAGACTCTCGGAGATTTTGAGAAGCCGCAATACCAAGTGGAAGTGATCAGACAAGCAGGATTGATCAAGGCTTGTGACGTGAAGATTGAGGTACCTGCTAGGAAGAAGGGCCTGTGCAATCGCTCGATACACCGTGACCGCCAGGAGGTCTACAATGCAGATGGGTATCCAAGAAGTATCACGACGAGCAATGCGGCACATTACCCGATATCTACGCCAGAGAGTTGGAGAGCACGGTGTTCTGCTACTATCCGCAAGCAGTGATAACCTTCTTGACCCGAAGACGATTCAGGATGAGGATGCCATGGTTACACAGTTGGCACGATTTGTTGTCGCCCAGGAGGATGTACTTGATGATACAAGCAAGGAGCTACAGAAGGCCTGCAAGGAGATCACGACAGAAAAGAACAGATGGCGGGAAGCTCAAGAGTACGTGTCCCACCTTCTGCAAAGGATTGGAGAGTTAGAGACGGCATTGTACGGACCAGAACCAGAGCCAGTACTCGAGCTACACGAACCAGATCCGGAGGAGTCAGATCTCGATGAGGACACTGCTTCTTCGACTACCACAGATGACACAGTTGCTGGACATGGCAATCGTTTCGCGCCTATGCCGCAAAGATCCGCACTCGTGCCGTGGAGGTTTTCTCGATGAGTGAGCATAGGTTCTATAGTGAGACTCCTTCGCCGAGTCTAAAGAGTCACCCTTTAGGCGTTAGACTCCAGTGTTAGTTCGATTTGGATTTTCATTGTTTGCTGAGTGTGCAGTATGTGTTGCAAGGCCCTTAGGCATTGTAAGCAACCATACCAAGTTATTAATATCAATAATAAAGTTGGACCTTAGAGTTACACCTTTCGCCCCGCATAAGTTCCATATTACTTGTCTATTCTTGTTCCCTCTCATCCCTAAAACTTAGAGCAAATCGACAGATGGTGAACACCCGCGGAAACTTTGGAAGCAATGGAAGTGGTTCTCGCCCAGCAGAAAACCCCAATGATGGAGCACCAGCGCCGCCAGTTGATATGCAGAATTTTGGAGCATTTCTTGCTGCTCAGACTCAGTTGATGCATGCTAAGATGCAACAAATGCAACACGTCATCGCCGTGCCATCGCTAATCAAGTTAATCGTGGACCACGCCGTAATACAAGACTGCCGAGTTCATGAGGACTCACCCACCCACTTTCTTCGGGAATGCCAATCCATTGGAGGCCGATGATTGGTTAAGGTCAATTGAGAGGAAGCTACACATAGCTCAATGCATAGGAAATGAGAAGGTACTCTACGCTTCTCATCGCTTGGAAGGAACACCATGAATGGTGGGAGAACTTCGTACACGCAAGAGAACCCTCAAGATATCACTTGGGAAGAGTTCATACTGCATTCACAAGATCACGTGCCTGAAGGAATCATGGATCTTAAGAAGGAGGAGTTCAGAGCATCAAGCAAGGTAATCACCTGGGTCGACTACTGAACAAGTTCACACAGCCTAGCACGCTACGCACCTGAGGATGTAGCGACAAATAAAGCCGCATAGCCTCGCTTTTATGAAGGGACTTAACTCAGGATTGCAAGTAGGATTGATCACCCACACCTTTCCAGATTTACAAGAATTGGTGAATAAGGCACTCATTCTTGAGGACAAGCGCAAGGAACTGGATGAGAACAGGAAGCGCAAAATGCAACAGCAGGGATCACGCCAGGGAATGCAACGGCCCGAGAGTTGCACCAAATCAATTTTTCAGATTCCAGCCACAGAATGCTACAAGGACACCGTCTACTAGCACCAAGACCCGCCAATCGTAACTACTGCACTTCACTTCGCTAGAAACGCCGCTTCCGTGCAACAAGAAGGAACCGTGAGGCGCCGCTACAATCGCAACGAGCCAGACACTTTGCCAACAGCTTGTCCAAGAAGACAGCAGGAGTGACCCGGCTTCGCTTCAATCTAGGAACCACCTCGCTAGGACGCCAAAGACCAGGAACCACACCCTGCATCGTGGTGAGAGGCCGAGTCAACCATGTCACCGCAGATGCACCGCAGAATGCTACTGACGTCAGATCGGGTAAGTTACTTGTTAACTCGCACTGCAATGATCTTGTTTGACTCGAGCTTCAGATTCGTTTGTTTCGCAAGGCTTTGCTGCTAGTCATGATTTGGGGATTGCAAGACTTAAGTGCATGCTTTTAGTTCAAACCCCTGGTTCCGAACTCCGAATGAAAGTAGGATGTTCCGGGGTGAGAATACTAATAGATGGAATAGAGTTCCTAGCTTAACCTTATAATTTTGGAGACCTGCACCTTAGACGTTATTTTGGGAATGGATGGTTATCCAAGCACAAGGCCGTATTGGATTGTGGATGAAGGACTATCTCGCTTGAGAGCCCATGTGGAAGGAAAGTGGAATTTCAAGCCACCGCAGCTTAGAGATGGACAGATGATGGTTAACAGCATCAAGACAATCAAAGATAGAGGATGTCTCAAGAGTGAATGAGTACCCAGATGTTTTTCCCGACGATCTACCCGGTATGCCGCTGACAGGGGACATAGAGTTTGTGATAGAGCTTGTACTGGTACAAAGACCGATAGCAAAGAGACCTTATCGGATGTCTACCGAGGAGTTAGTAGAGATGAAGAAACAAATAGAGGAGTTAATGGAGAAAGGATTTATCAGACCGAGTTCGTCGCCGTGGGGAGCACCGCTTTGTTTGTCAAGAAGAAGGACGGGAGTTTCAGGATGTGCATCGACTACCGTGGCACTCAATGAAGTCACCGTGAAGAATAAGTACCCGCTACCCAGGATTGATGATTTGTTCGATCACCGAGAGGAGCCGGAGTTTTCTCCAAGATTGATCTCGAGATCGATACCATCGCTTGAAGATCCGATCGGAAGATATTCAAGACCGCATTCTCGCCAAGATATGGACATTACGAGTTTACGCTATGTCTTTTGGTCCGATTTAATGCGCCAAAGATATTTCATGAATATGATGAATAAGGTGTTCAAGGAATATTTGGAGAAGTTTGTCGCCGTGTTCATAGATGATATCCTAATCTACTCCAAGACAGAGGATGAACATGCCGAACACTTGAGGCGAGTTTTGGAAAAGCTGAGGGAACAACAACTTTTCGCCAAGTTCAGTAAGTGTGATTTTTGGAAGGACAAGGTGGAGTTTCTTGGACATGTAATGACCGCAGAAGGGGTCGCCGTAGATCCAAGCAAAGTAGAAGCTGTGTTACATCGGGAGCACCAAGACTGTGACCCATTAGAGTTTCCTTGGAATGGCAGGATACTACCGCTGCTTTCATTGAAGGCTTTTCGACAATTGCGAAACCTCTTACGCAATTGCTGAAAAAGGAAAAGAAGTTTGCATGGACGCCAGAATGTGAGAAAGGATTTCAGGAGCTGAAGAAGCGATTGACATCAGCGCCAGTGTTAGTTCTACCGGATGCTAATCAAAGCTTTTATATTTATTGTGACGCATCGCGCCAAGGACTTGGATGTGTGCTGATGCAGAATGGAAAGGTCGTCGCTTATGCATCAAGGTAGTTGAGGCCGCATGAGGAGAATTATCCGACACATGACCTAGAGTTAGCTGCCGTAGTGCATGCCTTGAAGATATGGCGTCACTATCTGATTGGAAACAGATGTGAAGTGTATACGGATCATAAGAGCCTTAAGTACATATTCACCCAGTCGGATCTGAATATGAGGCAAAGGAGATGGCTAGAGTTGATCAAGGACTACAATGTTGGAATCCATTACCATCCCGGGAAGGCCAACGTAGTTGCCGATGCCTTGAGTCGGAAAGCCATACCGTGAGTATGTTGCTAGCCACAAATCAAGATGAGTTATGTGAGGATTTTCAGAGAATGAAGATTGAGGTAGTACCTAGTGGATTCTTGGCCGCATTAGAAGTAAAGCCTACCCTAGAGGACCAGATCCGGGAAGGACAGAAGGATGATGACAAGATCCGCAGGATTAAGTCCATCAAGGAGGAAGGCAAGGCAGAGGACTTCAAGTTGGATGAGCAAGGCACGTTATGGATGAAGGATCGCATTTGTGTGCCCAACAAGAAGGAATTAAAGCAACTGATTTTGGAAGAAGCCCATGACTCCAAGTACTCAATTCATCCTGGAAGCGCCAAGATGTATCAGATCTCAAGGAAAGATTCGTGGCCAAGCATGAAGCGTGAAGTTGCCGAGCATGTTGCATTGTGCGATGTATGCCAGAGAGTCAAGGCAATGCATCGAGACCAGCAGGATTACTACAAATTACTAAAAATACCTCGAGTGGAAGTGGGAGGAAATCGGAATGGATTTCATTACCGGTTTGCCTAAGACTCAAGGAGGTTATGACTCCATATGAGTTATAGTGGATCGCTTGACCAAAGTAGCCCATTTTATCCCCGTAAAGACCACCTACTCGGGAGATAAGTTAGCAGAGTTGTACATGATCAGGATCGCCTGCTTGCACGGAGTGCCAAAGAGGATTGTATCGGACAGAGGTACCCAATTTAACTCAAGGTTTTGGAATAAGTTGCATGAAGCCATGGGAACCCGCTTAAACTTCAAGATACCTTATCATCCACAGACGGATGGACAGACCGAAAGAGTCAATCAGATTCGGAGGATATGTTAAGAGCTTGTACTTTGGCTTATGCTACCTCTTGGGATAAGAGTTTGCCGTATGCCGAGTTCGCCATTACAACAATAGTTACTGTGCTAGTTTACGATGTCACCTTTTGAGGCAATCAGATGTTCGACCGCTCTGACGCCATTGAATTGGAATGAGACCGGCGAGCGCTGTCTTTGGGCCTCGATATTCTTCAGGAGGCTAAAGAGCAGATTGCCATGATTAGGAAAGGTTGAAGATCGCCCAATCACGATGTAAGAGTTATGGCCGACAACCGTCGCCGGACTTGAGTTTTGAACCGTAAGACTTTGTATACCTCAGAGTTACGCCTCGTGGGAGTTAAGAGGTTCCATGCTAAAGGGAAACTCGCACTCTGCTATGTTGGACCATTTAAGATTTTGAGCCACAGAGGCTAAGTTGCTTATCACCGGAGTTGCCACAATCGTTGGCAGGAGTACATGACGTGTTCCATGTGTCCTGGCTTGAAGAAGTGTCTCCGAGTACTGAGGAACAGACACCGCTAGAGTCAATTGAGTTGCAGAAGATTTGACTTACAAGGAGCATCCCGTGAAAGATTTTGGACACTATGGATCGAGAGACCGTAAATAAGTCAACCTGCTTCAGAGAGTACAAAGTGGAGCAACCACACGGAGAGTGAAGCAACTTGGGAACGCGAAGAGGATTTGAGGAAAGAGTTTCCAAACCTATTCCTTTAGTAAGCCCTGAATCTCGGGGACGAGATTCTATTAAGGGGGGGAGGTTTGTAACACCCCAAAATTTTGCTTTTCTTAAATTCATGTGTGATTTGGCACTTTGGTGAATTTTTGGAATTTTCTGGAATTTATTTGGATTTATTTGGAATTTATTGGAATTTATTCCATTTTGAAATAATTAAAGAATTAAACTTTGCAAATAAAATTTTGTTGGAAATATTTTATTTGAGTCCCAAATACCCTAAAATATTTTTCAGAATTTTTCTGGAATTTTTCTGAGTCTTTTGCTATTTTTAATGAATTAAATGAATTACTGGGAATTATTTTAAATATTAAATCGCTGGAAAATGCGAGTGGGTTTGTACTGTTCATCCGACCGAGCCGCACCCGAGTCAGACTCGAGTCCGACTGAGCCAAAGTAGCCGGTCGAACCCAACCCTAACTCCAAGTTGATCCCGACCGCTGGATCGAGATCCAACGGCCCGATTGGATCGCATCGGCTCGAGCCGAGACCGGCCGGATCCGTTTCGACCGCGCGATCGTGGCCGCTGATCGCGCCACGTGACGGCCGATCGCCGCCGCCCCGCCGGATCCGAGCCGGACTCCGTCGCCGCGCCCGCCGCCGTGTGGGTCTAGGTTTCCGTTTTCCGCACGGATGCCGAGGGTATTTAATGCCCGGGTTGCGCCTTGAGGACCACCTTGACCCCACGCAGCCACTACCCTAGCTCACCGAGCCTCAGCCGCCGTAGTTCCGCCGGAATCGCTCGCCGTAGTTTGAGGGGAGCCGCCGCGGTTCTAGCCGTTTTCCGCCGACGCTCGACGTCCTCCGCCGCATCCAAGACCGGATCCAGAATTCCCCGGCCAGCGCACCAGTAGGACAACTCACCTCGCCGGAGCGCCTTTAACGCCGAGACCGTGGTCATCGCCTTTTCATCTCCGGCCAAGCTTAGCGCCGCCAAGTGCCATCGCCGACCCGAAGCTCCACTCAACCGTCCGATCAAGATCCAAAGGCCCAGATCGCGCCACGCCACCCTCGGTGAGTTCCCCGCTGAAAATCCTAGATCTAATCTCAACCGCTGGATCTAGATCCAACGGCTTAGGTCGTGCCACGAGCAGAATCGCACCAAGTTAGATTGGATCTCGACCGTTAGATCAAGATCCAACGGCCCAGATCAACCCGTGCGCCCCAAGCACATGAGGCCCAAATCCAATCCTCACCGTCGGTTTTCAAACCAACGGCCACGATCGTGCCACGTGTCCAGGGAGCCGAACCGCTGCGCCACGCGGGCGTGCGCGTGGGTCACTGACACGCCGGGCCCGCGTGTCAGCGACCGCACCGTGACGTCACCCATGACGTCATCGGGACCCACTGCCGGGCCATTGGTCGAGCCTCGCCGACGCCGCCAGTGACGCCATCCGAGGGGACCCACCGCCGCTTTTTCTCTCAGAAATTATTTAATTGATTATTTAAATTTTAAATAATCATAACTTTTGCATTTTAACTCCAAATTTGACGATTCCAGCTTCTAAAAATTCATAAAATTATGTTCTCTCTGCTTATGGATTTTATTTGGATGTTTGGACACTTTTGCCTATTGTTTATTCGTGTATTGCTATTTGCACGCTTTTACGAGTAGACGTTGAAGTGCCTAAGGATTCAAGGAGAAGTATTGACTCAGATCCAACTCAAGACCAAGAACAAGTACTTTTTGAAGGCAAGTTGTGCTTTGACCATGTTGATCCTATTTCGAAATCTATTTTGATTTAACCTATTGCATGCTAGTTCAATTAGAAAATACTTTATTTAAATATGGGGGTTAGATAAATACCAATTTGCTGTATGACACCTTGATTATTTAAATATGTGCCATGACCGTTGTCACCCTAGTTGTGGTTTACTAGTTGGACATTATTAAATTGCCAACATGGGTTTTAGACCGTTGTAGTATATTGCTTAGACCTGCTACGTGCTCATGACATGATTTTGGACAATCAAATGTTAACATTGACTTAATGATATATTGAACCTATTTTGGAAAGGTATCATGTGATGTTGATGGCACGTGGTGCATGGTAATCAACTGGGGTTTGATAAATAGTTTTTGACCGGGGCATGTGGCAAGAATAATCAGGTGGGCCAGTTGTGGCATTGGGGATGTTGATTTGGTTCTTCGGGTAGTCTTGCCCTGGTCACCCTAAGGACTTAACCTTGCAAGCCTTTGAACTGGGTCTAACGTGCAACCACATGTCTGTAATGGGACGGACCTAGTTGATTAAGTTGCTAATAACGTACCTGTGGGACCTCAGGAGGTCAACTACACCCTTTGTGTAAGTTGTATGGGGGAGCGTACCGGGGCTGAGGCCAGGTACCCATCTAATGGTTGATTGGCCTAAACTTCGCCTTAGCTAAGGGAAGGGTTAGTGTGCAATAACCGGGGAGGACCACTTGTATTGTTAGAGGTTTCCGAAAGACTTTGTTACGGGAACTCGCCTTTGTGGTGTTTGACTGTATCTTGTGGGTAATGTGCATAACCTCTGCAGAGTGTAGAATCTATTCGAATAGCCGTGTCCGCGGTATTGGACATCGCTCGGGACTTACAGTCAAGGGTTAGATTTTCTCAAAAATAACTTGGACTTGAAAGGTTGGGTTGGATAAATAATGATGTTGATGGAATTGTGGATTAGGATGGGAAAGATGTTTATGAAACTTCTTGAAAAGTTATCTATGCTTTACTTGCTTCTACTGCTTTCGAATCTACTTATATTACTTGTCAAATGCTGTTTACTGCAAATATACCTTGAGCCACTCCTTTGTATTAAGCCATGCATGTAGTATATTAGCTGCATTCTGTGCATGACTTGCTGAGTACCAAGTACTCACCCTTGCCACAATACAACACCAGTTGAAGAGGAGACTACACCAGCTTTGGAGGAGGAGCTCCAAGAGGATCCGTCTACTTAGGGAGCGAGCCCAGTCAGTTGCCTGTGGTATACTGGATGGCGCCACGAAGTTATTTGATTTTTCGCTGCTACTATTTCTCTCTTAATAAGTTTCGCCCTGCAAGGCATACATTTGTAACTTGACCATAAGGTCGAGTAACCAGTTTGACTATTTAAATAAAGTACTTAATTAGTATCGAGTGGTATGATTGTGATATTTACCGATGTTAAGACTGTGTGCACTAGCGCGTTCCTGGACTAGTGCTGAATACACAGAGGGTCCGGATTTGCAAATTCGGGGTCCCGACATTACCATACCCGAGTTGGTGCTGAACCGGGCTTTAGGGAATGCTCGCGACCGACCACACATACAGCGAAGAGCTACTGTGGAAAGTGATCGGATGGGCGAGCTTCCGGCCGATGCCCAAGAGGAATGGTGTGTACATATTCGTTGGTTAAGCTCGCCCGTAGTGCCGGTAGTCGACGATGCTCATTTGATAAAGCAAGGACAAAGTCGGAAGTAGGAAGGAAAATGACTTATCGGGAGAAACGCAAAGGTTGCGAGATAGGGATATGCGTCTAAACGTAGAATTTACGTAGTTGGTCGATGTTCCAGGTGCTGGCGAGCTCCCGACCGTCTTCCATCGCGAGGCGAACAGCCCCCGAGCGTGCTGTGGACACGACCGTATAGGGTCCCTCCCACCTTGGGGTCAGCTTTTTGGCTTTTGACAGGTCTTGAACTCTTTGTAAGACCATGTCACCAACTTGCATGGCCCTTGGTCGGACTGACTTGGCCGCGTGCCTACGAAGGGCTTGTAGGTAAACCGCAGACCGGCAAGCATACTGCTCGCGTGTTGCTTCGACGAGGTTCAGGTCGATGAGGCGCTGACCTCCTGATCGATGGAATCGATCGCTTGCACCCTTGGGGAACCCAAAGACAATTTTGGCAGGTAAAATGGCTTCCGCACCATAGACGAGTTGGAAAAGCGTTTACTGCGGGTCGACTTTGTCGTGGTGCGACGGACCAAAGAACGGCGAGAAGCTCGCCCACCCATCTGTGTCAGGCCGGTTGAGGCTTTTGAAAACCCTCTTTTTTATGCCCTGAACTAACTACCCATTTGCTCGTTCGGCTGCTCCATTGCTCTGTGGATGTGCCACAGAGGCTAAGCAGACCTTGGTCCCGACCTCCTCGCAGTAACTTTGGAACAATTCACTGGTGAATTGGGTCCCATTGTCTGTGATCAGACAGTTGGGTACCCCGAACCAAGTTACTATGTTGCTGCGGAGGAACCTCTTGGCCGCCTGAGCCGAGATGGTTGAAACGGGCTCGGCCTCTATCCACTTGGTGAAAGTGTCGATGGCCATGTGCAAGTATTTGCAGCCTTTCTGACCCCAGGGGAAAGGTCTAAGGACGTCGAGCCCCCAGGTCGAGAACGGCCACGAGAGCGGTATGGTTTGCAGGGTATAGGCCGGTTGACGGACTTTGCGAGCATGAAACTGGCATGCCCGGTAGGTTGCTACGATCGACCGTGCATCCGCCAAAGCCGTAGGCCAGTAATATCCTAATCGGAAGGCCTTGCTCACAAGCGTTCGGAACGACGAGTGAGCTCCGCACATTCCTTCATGGATGTCACGAAGAAGGTACTGGCCTTCCTCCTGAGAGACGCACTTGGAAAGGATTCCTACGCGCTTTTTCAAGATAGGTCGCCGATCGCTTTGTACCGAGAAGATCGCCTTGTTAGCCGGGAATGCTCGGCTTCTTCCTCGGGCAATGTCCCATGCACAAGGTATTGGACGAATGGCGTCATCCAATTTGCACTTTGCTCGAGGAAGGAGACCCTACCGTCGGCCTCTGATGCCTCCTCTGCAGAGGGAATGGAGGGCTTGTATAGGTGCTCGACGAGCACCCCCGCCGGAGCGGTAGTTTGAGAGGAACCGACCTTAGACATTTGGTCGGCCAGGGAATTGTCCTTCCTGGGGATGTAGATCACTTCAAAATTCCTGAAGTATTTCTCCATCTTCCTTACTTCGGCTAGGTAAAGCGCCATTGAGGTATCGAAACACTGATACTCCTTGTTAACCTGGTTCACGACCAACTGTGAATCACCCATCACAGTGAGCCATTGGACTCCTAACGATTTACACGCTCGAAGCCCGGCCAAGAGACCTTCGTACTCCGCCGCGTTGTTGGTCGCGGCAAAATGTAGTTGGATGGTGTATTGGATTTGTTCTCCATCCGGGGAGACCAAAACGACGCCAGCCCCCGAGCGCTCGTATGATCGGGATCCGTCAAAATACAAGATCCAACGGTTTTCCCTTGATTCGGTGGTCTCGCTGGCTGTTGGTGCTGGAGCCGACCATTCTGCCACGAAATCAGCCAGAACTTGCGATTTGATCGCCGTACGGGCTGAAAATATTATCTCGAATTCAGCGAGCTCCATGCCCCACTTGGCTATGCGACCACTAGCGTCCTGGTTTTTCAGGATTTCTCTGAGCGGGAAGCTTGTCGGTACCACAATCTTGTGCGCTTGAAAGTAGTGGCGCAGCTTCCTGGAGGCCATCAGCAATGAGTACAATAGTTTCTGGACCTCGGGGTAACGCTCCTTCGGTCCGTGAAGTACTTCGCTGACATAATAAATAGGTCATTGGAAACCATCACTCTCCACTGCTAACACTGCGCTTACCGTCTGCGGGGTTGCCGCCAGGTATAGTAGCAATTCTTCCCCCGTTGCAGGTGTGACGAGGACGGGTGGTTTGGAAATGTATCGCTCACTTCTTGAACGAGTGATCAGCTTCCTCCGTCCATGTGAAGCCATCATGTTTGCGGAGGGCTTTAAAGAAAGGTAATCCTCGCTCCCCCAACCGGGAAATGAACCGGCTTAAGGCAGCCATTCTCCCGGTCAGAGCTTGCACTTCCTTCACGCATGTGGGCGGCCTCATATTCTCAATGGCTTCGATTTTTTCTGGGTTTGCCCCAACGCCTTGTGGTCCGACCATGTAGCCGAGCACCTTGCCAGCTTTCACACCGAACACGCATTTTTCAGGATTTAACTTTATTTGATGCTTATTGAGGTTACAAAATGTTTCTTCCAAATCAGCAACGTGACCCAAGGCGCTCTTGCTTTTTACCACTATGTCGTCAACATAGACCTCCAAGTTTCGACCCACTAGGTATGCGAAGGTTTTCTGCATGAGGCGCTGAAAAGTTGCTCCCGCATTCCTTAGACCAAAAGACATGGTCGTGTAGCAGAAAGTACCAAATGGGGTGATGAAGGAGGTCTTTTCTTCGTCTTCACGCGACAGGCTAATCTGATGATAGCCCGAATAAGCGTCTAAGAAGCTCATGGTTTGTGATCCCGCCGTCGCTGGCCGACTGGGCCTGGTCTATGCGAGGCAGCGGGTAGTTGTCCTTCGGGCATGCTGCGTTTAGACCCGTGTGGTCGACGCACATGCGCCACTTGCCCCCTTTCTTTCTGACCAAGACCGGATTGGCCAGCCATTCGGAGTGTTCGACTTCCCTAATGAAGCCAGCCTTTAGGAGTTTGTCGAGTTCCTCCCGGATGATCGCCTGCTTTTCCGGGGAAAAGCGCCTAAGTTTTTGTCGCACTGGTTTTTTGTCAGGCTGAACTGCTAGTCTGTGCTCGACCACCTCCCTAGGGACCCCGGGCATGTTGGATCGTTCCCAGGTGAACGCATCCGAGCTTGCTCGGAGGAAGGTGATGAGCTCGAGTTCCTATTTGGGATCTAAGGAAGATCCCAAATGTACGACCTTGGCGGGTTTCGATTCGTTGAGCGGAACCGCCTTGTTCTCTCCTCCAGGTTTGTAACACCCCAAAATTTTGCTTTTCTTAAATTTATGTGTGATTTGGCACTTTTGTGAATTTTTGGAATTTTCTGGAATTTATTTGGATTTATTTGGAATTTATTTGAATTTATTCCATTTTAAAATAATTAAAGAATTTAACTTTGCAAATAAAGTTTTGTTGGAAATATTTTATTTGAGTCCTAAATACCCTAAAATATTTTCCAAAATTTTTCTGGAATTTTTCTGAGTCTTTTGCTATTTTTCTTGAATTAAATGAATTACTGGAAATTATTTTAATTATTAAATCGCTGGAAAATCAATCGGGTCGAGCATCGTTTCATCCGATCGAAGTCGGAACTCCGAAGTCGGACTCGAGTCCGACCTTGAGCTACCGACTCAACCAAACCCGCTCCTAACCCCAATCGATCCCGACCGTTGGATCGGGATCCAACGGTCCGGATTGGATCGCACCGGTTCGAGCCGAGACCGGCCCGGATCTGGTTTCGACCGTGCGATCGTGGCCGTTGATCGTGCCACGTGGACGGTCGACCGTCGTCGTCCCCGCCGGATCCGAGTCGGACTCCGCCGTCGCGCCCGCCGCCGTGTGGGTCTAGGTTTCCGTTTCCCGCGCGGACGCCGAGGGTATTTAATGCCCCGGTTGCACCTCGAGGACCGCCTTGACCCCGCGCAGCCACTGCCCTAGCTCACCGAGCCCCAGCCGCCGTAGGTTCGCTAATCACTCGCCGGTTTGAGGGGAAGCCGCCATGTTCTAGCCGCTCCGCCGACACCCGCCGCCCTCCGCCACGCCCAAGACCGGATCCGAACCCCGGCCAGCGCACGCAGGGACAACTCACCTCGCCGAGCGCTCAAACGCCGAGGCCGTGGTCATCGCTTTCATCCTCGCCAAGCTTAGCGCCGCGCGCTATCGCCGTCATCGAAGCTCGATACCGTCCGATCAGATCGCACGGCCGCGGTAAGCCCACGCTCTCCTCGCACTTAGAATCCCAGATCAGATTCGACCGCTGGATCAAGATCCACCGCCCACGATCGCCACGCCATCCGTAACGTGGATAACGTTACGTTAAGGTTGTTTTCAACCGCTGGATCAAGATCCGACGGCCCAGATCCGCCGTTACCCCAAACGCTGCGTGAGACTCGATCCAATCGCGCGCCGCTGATTTTCAAATCAACGGACACGATCGCGGCACGCGGTCCGGGAGCCGAAGCCGCCGCGCCACGCTGCAAGGCGTGTGGGTCATCGACACACCGGGCCCGCGTGTCAAGAATCCGCACCATGACGCCACCCATGACGCCATCGGTGGGCCCCACTGCCGCACCGTGGCCGAGCCCCGCCGACGCCGAAGCGACGCCACCCGAGTGGTCCCACCGCTACCACACTCGTGAGCCGTGGACCGAGTCCACCGTGGACCGGCCGAACTGCGGCCGAGCCCATGGACCTACCGACGCCACCACCAATCAGAGCAGACGCGTCATCACGACGCAATAAAAGATTTTTCGAAAAAGAAAATGATTTAATAATACGGTTTAATAATTGATTTGAATTTCAAAACTTCAAACGCTTTATAACTTTTATGCTTCAACTCCGATTTGAACGATTCAAATTTCTAAAAATTCATAAAATTCAGATCTACTCAAATATGAATTTTATTTAATTTTTGACTAAAGTTTTTCTCTGTAATATTATTTAATTGATTATTTAAACTTTGAATAATCATAACTTTTGTGTTTTAACTCCGATTTGAGCGATTCCAGTTCCTAAAAATTCATAAAATTATGTTCTCTCTGTTTATGGATTTTATTTGGATGTTTGGACACTTTTTGACTATTGTTTATTCGTGTATTGCTATTTGCACGCTTTACGAGTAGACGTTGAAGTGCCCGAAGGCTTCGAAGGAGAAGTGTTGACTCAGGATCCCGCTCAAGACCAAGACCAAGTACTCTTTGAAGGCAAGTTATGCTTTGACCATGTTGAACCCATTTTTGAAATTAGTTTGATTTAAACTATTGCATGCTAGTTGAAGTAATAAATGTTTTAATTACTTTTGGGGAATTAGATAAATGCCAACTTGCCTTATGACACCTTGGGTAAATAATTGTATGCCATGACCCCTTGTCACCCTAGTTGTGGTTTACTAGTTGGACATTAATAAATTGCCAACATGAGTTTTAGATCGTTGTAGTTTATTGCTTAGACCTGCTACGTGCTCGTGACATGAATTTGGACAATCAAATGTTAATATTGACTTAATGATATATTGAACCTGTTTTGGAAAAGTATCATGTGATGTTGATGGCACGTGGTGCATGGTAATCAACTGGGGTTTGATAAATAGTTTTCGACCGGGGCATGTGGCAAGAATATTAAGGTGGGCCAGTTGTGGCATTGGAAAGGATGATTTGGTTCTTCGGGTAGTCTTGCCCTGGTCACCCTAAGGACATAACCTTGCAAGCCTTTGAACTGGGTCAAACGTGCAACCACATGTCTGTAATGGGACGGACCTAGTTGATTAAGTTGCTAATAACGTACCTGTGGGACCTCAGGAGGTCAACTACACCCTTTGTGTAAGTTGTACGGGAGCGCATCGGGCTGCGGCCAGGTACCCATCTAACGGTTGATTGGCCTAAACTTCGCCTTCACTAAGGGAAGGGTTAGTGTGCAATAACCGGGGAGGCTCACTTGTATTGTTAGAAGTTTTCGAAAGACTTTGTTACGGGAACTCGCCTTTGTGGTTATTGACTGTATCTTGTGGGTAAAGTGCATAACCTCTGCAGAGTGTACAATCTATTCGAATAGCCGTGTCCGCGGTATTGGACATCGCTCGGGAATTACAGTCAAGGGTTAGATTTTCTCAAAAATAACTTGGACTTGAAAGGTTGGGTTGGATTAATAGTGATGTTGATGGAATTGTGGATTAGGATGGGAAAGATGTTTATTAAACTCCTTGAAAAGTTATACTTGTTTCTACTGCTTTCGAATCTACTTATACTACTTGTCAAATGTTGTTTTACTGCAAATATACCTTGAGCTATTCCTTTGTATCAAGCCATGCATATAGTCTATTAGCTTGCATTCTGTGCATGACTTGCTGAGTACCAAGTACTCACCCTTGCCACAATACAACACCAGTTGAAGAGGAGACTACACCAGCTTTGGAGGAGGAGCTCCAAGAGGAACCGTCTACTTAGGGAGCGAGCCGGCCGATTGCCTGTGGTATACTGGATGGCGCCACGATGTTATCTTATTTTCCACTGCTATTATTTCTCTCTTAATAAGTTTCGCCCTGCGAGGCGTATATTTGTAACTTGACCATAAGGTCGAGCAACCAGTTTGACTATTTAATTAAAGTACTTTATTAGTATCGAGTGGTATGATTGTGATATTTACCGATGTTAAGACTATGTGCACTAGCGCGTTCCTGGACTAGTGCTGAATACACAGAGGGTCCGGATTTGCAAATTCGGGTCCCGACAAGGTTGGAGGGCAAGTTTAGGCCGGGAGTGCTTCGGCTCTTGGTCGGGGCCGCGAGTGGGTAACTGCCCGACCATATCCAGCGCCCTTTCGTCGTAATTCAGTGCGGACTTGTGGTTCCCCTTCACGGTTATGACCCCATTCGGCCCGTGAATCTTTAGGCACTGATATGCGTGATGCGAAGCGGCCATGAACTTGGCCAAAGCCAGCCTGCCAAGGATGGCGTTGTAGGCTGATTCGAAGTCCACCACCTCGAAGGTGATCAACTCCGTTCTGAAGTTACTCGGGCCGCCGAAGGTCACCGGCAAGACGACCTGGCCCAAAGGCTTGATCGAAGTGCCCGAGACTATCCCGAAGAAGGGTACAGCTATGCTTTTGATCTTGGAGTGAGGAATCTGCATCTCGTCCAAAACCTTAGCTGAGATCAGGTCCAAGGAGCTCCCGGAGTCTATAAGGACCTGACCAACGACAGTGTTGCTGACGGTGGGGCTCACGACCATCGGAAGCTTCTGCGGTTTGGTCATCCCAAGGGGACAGTCATCCTTGGAGAAAGTGAGGGACAACTCAGACCATTTGAGTTGCTGCACTGGAGGTTTACCTTGGGCGACGTGGTGCACTTCCCTCGCAGCGTCTTTTAGATCCCAGCGGGATTTGTAGGCGGAGGAACCCCCGAAGATAACCGCAATGTGGTTCTGCGGTTCTTGATATTCCATGTCTTCTTCGTTTTCTTCGACGGGTTGCTTGCCTTTGCCATTCTCGCTCGCTCGGGAGCGATGGCATGGGACCCCGCCGTTGTAAAATCGCTTCCAGCGGTAGGCCCACGCTCGCAATTCCGTGAGGTCATGCCGTGGTGCTTGGTGGAGTGGATGAGAGGTCGCCTGCCGATCCACTTGGTCGCCTCGATCGCGGGCCTGTGGCGGCTGGCCTCTTCCCCGAGCATTAATCCCCGGCCGCGCTACGGGTTTTTCGGGCCGTTGTCTCGATCATGGCCACCATGCTCGTGGGAGCTGTTTTCTTCTTCTTCTTGATCTTCTTATCCACGGAGTTCGAGCCCTTTTGCTAGCGGAGGTTTCTAGCCCGGCCGAGGTGGTAGCTTCCTCGTCTAGCATTTTCTTCCATTGACAGCCTCATCTGCGTTGGCGTATCGGCCGGCCATTCGGAAGAGCTCGCTTGCCGTTAGATCCGGATGGATTTCGGATCTTGCGTGAAGCGCACATCTCGCACTCGAACTTGAAAGCCCGGACGATGCCTTCGTCCGATATGTTCGATCGAAGTTCCGACTTGGATGAATCTCTCGACGAACTGCCGCAGAAGTTTCCTCATCCGTCAGATAAGCGCCAAGGTCGCGCCTCTTTCCCGCGAATATAACAGCTCTGGAAATTTGCTCTGAGCGCGGGCGCCGAGCCGCCCCAAGATTGTATGGACACCTCCTTTTGGTTGAAGAGCCATGTACGAGCAGCTCCGTCTAAGACCGTTGGCAGATAATTCGCCATTACCCCTTCATCGCCTCCGGCGGCCATGATGGCGGTGGTATATATCGAGAAGAACTCGTCTGGGTTCTCGGTCCCGTTGAATCTCTCGATGTGGCCGGGCTTGAACCTGTTCGGCCATGCGACACTCCGGAGAGAGCTTGTGAAAGCTTGGCAGCCGAAGCTCGGGGTTTCGCGGCGGGAATCTCGACCATAATGGTCCCCACGTGTGTCTTCCGCCCAACGTCCCGCACGTGGGCCGAGCCGAGAGAAGACTTCGCGCGAAGGTCGTGCTGATGACCGTTCGATCACATTGGTCACGCCATCGCCAGCGTAGTACATGTCGTCATCTTTAACGTCGTCGAAGGCGCAGAGATTCCTAGTATCCCCTGAGTTCGGCATCCTCGAGGATCCTGATCCGTACGGGAATCAAACTGTCGTCCCCACGGACGGTGCCAGCTGTCGACGATTGGAGAACGGGCTCCCGTCGAGATTCTATTAAGGGGGGAGGTTTGTAACACCCCAAAATTTTGCTTTTCTTAAATTCCTGTGTGAATTGGCACTTTGGTGAATTTTTGGAATTTTCTGGAATTTATTTGGATTTATTTGGAATTTATTTGAATTTATTTTATATTGAAATAATTAAAGAATTTAAATTTGCAAATAAAATTTTGTTGAAAATAATTTATTTGAGTCCAAAATGCCCCAAAATATTTTCCAGAATTTTTCTGGAATTTTTCTGAGTCTTTTGCTATTTTTAATGAATTAAATGAATTACTGGAATTATTTTAAATATTAAATCGCTGGAAAATCAATCGGTCGAGCATCGTTTCATCCGACCGAAGTCGGAACCCGAGTCGGACTCGAGTCCGACCGAGCTACCGACTCGACCAAACCCACTCCTAACCCCAATCGATCCCGACCGCTGGATCGGGATCCAACGGTCCGATTGGACCGCACTGCTCGAGCCCGAGTCCGGCCGGACCCGCTCGCGCGTGAGCAATCGTAGCGGCTCATCGCGACACGTGGACGGTTCCCACCATCGCCTCGCTCAATCCAAGCCGGAGAGCTCCGCCGTGACCGAAGCGGGACACGGTTAGGGTTCCGACGGCGCGCACGCCGAGGTCAGATTTAAGGCGTGGACCCGCCCCCAAGAATCGCCGCTTGACGCCGCACCTTTGCCCCAAGGCACACCGCCGAGCCACCGCTTTGCTGAGGAATTGCACGCCGTAGTAGCGTTAGGGCTTCGCTTCGGATTTGTGCGCACGCCGCCGCCGTCAAGCCGTCTCCGCCGTGTTGGAGCCCGGATTTGGAACCGCACGAGCAAGGCGCATCGGACCGCACCATCCACCTCGCCGGAGACCCTCGGAAATGCCGCACGTAAGGTCGCCGCCCTCGCCTCCGTGAGCCCGAGCCCCGCCGCGCCGCCATCACCAAGGAAAGCCGACCGTCCGATCCCGATCGAACGGGCAAATGAGTCACGTGTTTCCAAACCCGATTAGATCCGGACCGCTGGATCAAGATCCAACGCCCACGATCACCACGCGCCGTGAGCAACAAGTAACGAGGGTTAGATCTCGACCGCTCGATCTAGATCCAACGCCCACGATCACCGTAGTTTTCAACGTGTTAACCTCGATCTAATCGTGGGCCGCTGATTTTCAAATCAACGGACACGATCGCGTTAACGATACCGCCACGCCGCACACACGCTGAAGCGCTGCGTCTCTCGACACGCTGGGCCCGCGTGTCGGGCCGGACAAAGAAAAACCCCACCATGATGTCATCGCTGACGTCACGGTGGGGCCCACTTGTCAGTAGCGACGTTGAGCGTGGTGACGTCAGTGCTGACGTCATCCAAGGGGTCCCACCTGTCAGTGACCCGAGCCGTGGACCGAGTCCACCGTGGACCGAGCCAAGCCGTGGACTGAGCCCATGAGCCGGCTGACGTCAGCCAGCCAATCAGGAGCCAACGCGTGTCACCCATGACGCAATAAATAATTCCCGAAAAAGAAAATGATTTAATAATTCGGTTTAATAATTGATTTGAATTTCAAAACTTCAAACGCTTATAACTTTTGCGTTTCAACTCCGATTTGAACGATTCAAATTTCTAAATTTGTATAAAATTGAGATCTACCTAATTATGAATTTTATTTAATTTTCGGACTAATGTTTTCCTCTGCAATATTATTTAATTGATTATTTAAACTTCAAAATGCTATAACTTTTGTATTTAAACTCCAAATTTGACGATTCCAGTTCCTAAAAATTCATAAAATTATGTTCTCTCTGTTTATGGATTTTATTTGGATGTTTGGACACTTTTGGTCTTCTGTTTTATTCATTTGTTGCTATTTGCACGCGTTACGAGTAGACGTTGAAGTGCCGGAAGGATTCGAAGGAGAAGTACTGACTCAGGATCCAACTCAAGACCAAGAACAAGTACTTTTTGAAGGCAAGTTGTGCTTTGACCATGTTGATCCTATTTTGAAACTTATTTTGATTTAACTTATTGCATGCTAGTTCAATTAGAAAATACTTTATTTAAATATGGGGAATTAGATAAACACCAATTTGCTGCATGACACCTTGATTACTTAAATATGTGCCATGACCCCTTGTCACCCTAGTTGTGGATTACTAGTTGGAAATTACTAAAATTGCCAACATGGGTTTAGATCGTTGTAGTATACTGCTTAGACCTGCTACGTGCTCATGACATGATTTTGGACAATCAAATGTTAATATTGACTTAATGATATATTGAACCTGTTTGGAAAGGTATCATGTGATGTTGATGGCACGTGGTGCATGGTAATCAACTGGGGTTTGATAAATAGTTTTTGACCGGGGCATGTGGCAAGAATGATCGTGGGCGCTTGTGGCACTGGGATGTTGATTTGGTTCTTCTAGTAGTCTTGCCCTGGTCACCCTAAGGACTTCACCTTGCAAGCCTTTGAACTGGTCTAACGTGGCAACCACATGTCTCAGAATGGGACGGACCTAGTTGATTAAGTTGCTAATAACGCACTGTGGGACCTCAGGAGGTCAACTACACCCTTTATGTAAGTTGTACGGGAGCGCATCGGGCCGAGGCCGTACTCCATCTAACGGTTGATTGGCCTAAACTTCGCCTTTAGCTAAGGGAAGGGTTAGTGTGCAATAACCGGGAGGCTCACTTGTATTGTTAGAAGTTTCCAAAAACTTTGTTACTGAACTCGCCTTTGTGGTGTTTGATTGTATCTTGTGGGTAAAGTGCATAACCTCTACAGAGTGTAGAATCTATTCGAATAGCCGTGTCCGCTGTATTGACATCGCTCGGGAATTACAGTCAAGGGTTAGATTTTCTCAAGAATAACTTGGATCCGGAAAGGTTGGGTTGGATTAATAATGATGTTGATGGAAATATGGATTAGATGGGAAAGATGTTTACTAAACTCCTGGAAAAGTTAATTATACTTTACTTATTTCTACCGCCGAATCTACTTATGCTACTTGTCAAATGTCAAGCATCGCAAATATACCTTGAGCTATTCCTTTGTATCAAGCCATGCATATAGTCTATTAGCCTGCATTCTGTGCATGACTTGCCGAGTACCAAGTACTCACCCTTGCCACAATACAACACCAGCTTGAAGAGGAGACTACACGGCTTTGGAGCAGGAGCTCCAAGAGGAACCGTCTACTTAGGAGCGAGCGAGCCAAGAGTCTGTGGTATACTGGATGGCGCCACGAAGTTATTTGATTTTCCGCTGCTATTATTTCTCTCTTAATAAGTTTCGCCCTGCGAGGCGTACATTTGTAACTGGACCATAAGGTCGAGTAACCAGTTTGACTATTTAAATTAAAGTGCTTTACTATTATCGAGTGGTATGATTGTGATATTTACCGATGTTAAGACTGTGTGCACTAGCGCGTTCCTGGACTAGTGCTGAATACAAAGAGGGTCCGGATTTGCAAATTCGGGGTCCCGACAGAGGTGGTATCAGAGCCATACTGACCGTAGGCTCAACCCTAGCTAGAATGGTCGTAGAAAGGTTAAAACCTATTTTCTAAAAGCTAAAAATTTGTCAAGACAAGAAATGACATCTCGACTTATCCCATTCTTTCCTTTTCTTGTCTCTTGCTGAATTTTTCCTTACCTTGTCACGATTTAAAAATTCCGAGTTCTTACGTAAGCACTCTTGTGACAGATGGAGGGAGAGTTCAACTACGTCGAGTCGCGTCTTAGAATAAAGAGTCACCCTTTAGGCGTTAGACTCCAGTGTTAGTTCGATTTGGATTTTCATTGTTTGCTGAGTGTGCAGTATGTGTTGCAAGGCCCTTAGGCATTGTAAGCAACCATACCAAGTTACTATTGATTAGTTAATAAAGTTGGACCTTAAAGTTACACCTTTCGCCCCGCATAAGTTCCATATTACTTGTCTATTCTTGTTCCCTCTCATCTCTAAAACCTAGAGTAAATCGACAGATGGTGAACACCCGCGAAAACTTTGGAGGCAATGGAAGTGGTTCTCGCCCAGCAGAAAACCCCAATGATGGAGCACCAAAGACCGCCACCGGATATGCAGAATTTCGGAGCTTTTTCTCGCCGCTCAGACTCGGCTTGATGCATGCTATGATGCAACAGATGCAAAACGCCACCGCCAGGCCACGCCTAATCAAGTCAATTAGGGACAACGCCGTAATACAAGACTGCCGAGTTCATGAGGACTCATCCACCCACTTTTTCCGGGAATGCCAATCCATTGGAGGTCGATGATTGGTTAAGATCAATTGAGAGGAAGCTACACATCGCCAATGCATGGGAAATGAGAAGGTACTCTACGCTCAGATCGCTTGGAAGGGACAACACCGAATGGTGGGAGAACTTCGTGCCACGCAAGAGAACCTCAAGAGATCACTTGGGAGGAGTTCACGCCATGCTTTCGCCAAGATCACATGCCCGAAGGAATCATGGATCTTAAGAAGGAGGAGTTCAGAGCATCAAGCAAGGTAATCACCAAAGGCCGACTACTCCGAACAAGTTCACACACCTAGCACGCTACGCACCGAGGATGTAGCGATGTATAAAGCCGCATGGGCCTGCTTCATGAAGGGACTTAACTCAGATTGCAGTGGGATTGATCACCCACACCTTTCCAGATTTCCAAGAGTTGGTGAATAAGGCGCTTATTCTTGAGGACAAGCACAAGGAACTGGATGAGAACAGAAGCGCAGGATGCAACAAACAGGATCACGCCAGGAACGCAATAGCCGTCTGAGAGTTGCACCAAATTAGTTTTTCGATTCCACCACAAATGCAACAAGGACACCGTCACCAGCACCAAGACCCGCCAATCCGAACTACTGCACTCCCCACTTCGCTAGAAACGCCGCTCGTGCAGCAAAGAAGGAATGGTGAGACGCTGCTACAATCGCAACGAGCCAGGATACTTTGCCAACAACGCCCAAAGAAGACAGCAGGAGTGACCCCGCTTCGCTTCAATCTAGGAACCACCCCACCTAGGACGCCAAAGATCCAGGAGCCACACCTGCATCAGGTGAGAGGCCGAGTCAATCATGTCACCGCAAATGCACCGCAGAATGCTACTGACGTCGTGATCGGGTAAGTTACTTGTTAACTCAAGACTCGCACAGCTTTGTTTGATTCTCGAGCTTCGTGATTCGCTTGTTTCACAAGGCTTTGTCGCTAGAACTCGAATACATGATGTGTTCCATGTGTCCTGGGCTTGAAGAAGTGTCTCCGAGTACTGAGGAAATGCATACACCGCTAGAGTCAATTGAGTTGCAAGAAGATTTGACGTACAAGGAGCATCCCGTGAAGATTCTAGACACAATGGATCGAGAGACGAGGAACAAGTCGAATTCAAGCTTCAGAGAATTCAGTGGAGCAATCATGAAGAAAGCGAAGCGACTTGGGAGCGCGAAGAGGATTTGAAGAAAGAGTTTCCGAACCTATTCCTTAGTTAACCCTGAATCTCGGGGACGAGATTCTATTAAGGGGGGAGGTTTGTAACACCCCAAAATTTTGCTTTTCTTAAATTCTTGTGTGAATTGGCACTTTTGTGAATTTTTGGAATTTTCTGGAATTTATTTGGATTTATTTGGAATTTATTTGAATTTATTCCATATTGAAATAATTAAAGAATTTAACTTTGCAAATAAAATTTTGTTGGAAATATTTTATTTGAGTCCAAAATGCCCCAAAATATTTTCCAGAATTTTTCTGGAATTTTTCTGAGTCTTTTGCTATTTTTAATGAATTAAATGAATTACTGGAATTATTTTAAATATTAAAACGCTGGAAAATCAATCGGGTCGAGCATCGTTTCATCCGATCGAAGTCGAACCCGAGTCGGACTCGAGTCCGACCGAGCCACCGACTCGACCAAACCCACTCCTAACCCCAATCGATCCCGACCGTTGGATCGGGATCCAACGGTCCGGATTGGACCGCACCGGTTCGAGCCTGAGTCCGGTCGGACCCGTTCGCGCGTAAGCAATCGTAGCCGCTCATCGCGACACGTGGACGGTTCCCAGCCATCGACTCCGTTCCGAATCCAAGCCGGAGAGCTCCGCCGTGACCGAGCGGGACACGGTTAGGGTTCCGATTTGCGCGCACGTCGAGGTCGTATTTAAGGCGTGGACCCGTCCCCAAGAATCATCGTTTGACGCCGCACCTTTTGCCCCAAGGCACACCGCCCGAGCCGCCGTCTTTGCTGAGGAATTGCACGCCGTAGTAGCGTTAGGGCTTCGCTTCGGATTTGTGCGCACGCCGCCGCCGTCAAGCCGTCTCCGCCGTGTTGGAGCCCGGATTTGGAACCTGTCGGGACCCCGAATTTGCAAATCCGGACCCTCTGTGTATTCAGCACTAGTCCAGGAACGCGCTAGTGCACACAGTCTTAACATCGGTAAATATCACAATCATACCAATCGATACTATCAAAGTACTTTATTTAAATAACTAAACCGTTACTCAACCTTATGGTCAAGTCACAATGCACGATTGGCAGGCGATACTTATTAAAAGAGAAATAATAGCAAATGAAAATCAAATAAGGTAACATCGTGGCGCCATCCAAGATACCACAGTGCAACTGACCGGGCTCGCTTCCCTAAGTAGACGGATCCTCTTGGAGTTCCTCCTCCCAAGCCGGTGTAGTCTCCTCTTCAACTGGGTGTTGTATTGAGGCAAGGGTGAGTACTTGGTACTCAAGCAAGTCATGCAATGTAATGCAGGCTAATATACTATATGCATGGCTTGGTACAAAGGAATAGCACAAGGTATATTTGCAAGAAACAAGATTTGACAAGTAATATAAGTAGATTCGAAAGCAAGAAAATAAGTAAAGCATAAATAACTTTTCAAGAAGTTTAGTAAACATTTTTCCCCATCCTAAACCACATTTCCATCAACTTCATTATTAAACCAGCCCAACTTTCAAACCAAAGTTATTTTTGAGAAAATCTAACCCTTGACTGTAATTCTGAGCGATGTCCAATACCGCGACACGGCTATTCGAATAGATTCTAAACTCTGCAGAGGTTATGCACTTTACCCACAAGATACAAGTCAACACCACAAAGGCGAAGTTCCGTGAATAAAGTCTTTCGGAAACCTCTAACAATACAAGTGGTCCTCCCCGGTTATTGGCGCAAGACTAACCCTTCCCTTCGCTAAGGCGAAGTCTAGGCCAATCAACTGCTAGATGGGTACTGCCTCACCCCAGACGCTTCCCCGCATAACTTACACAAAGGGTGTAGTTGACCTCCCGAGGTCCCACAGTAATGCGTTATTAGCAACTTAATCAACTAGGTCCGTCCCATTACAGACATGTGGTTGCACGTTAGACCCAGTTCAAAGGCTTGCAAGGTTAAGTCCTTAGGGTGACCAGGGCAAGACTACCCGAAGAACCAAATCAACATCCCCAATGCCACAATCGCCCACTGATTACATTCTTGCCACATGCCCCGGTCGAAAACTGTTTATCAAACCCCAGTTGATTACCATGCACCACGTGCCATCAACATCACATGATACTTTTCCAAAACAGGTTCAATTATATCATTAAGCCAATATTAACATTTGATTATCCAAAATCATGTTATGAGCACGAAAGTGTGTCTAAGCAAAGATACTACAACGGTCTAAACCCAGGTTGGCAATTTAATAATGTCCAACTAGTAATCCACAACTAGGGTGACAAAGGTTCATGGCACATACTTAAGTAATCAAGGTGTCATACAGCAAACTGGTATTTATCTAACCCCCACGTTTAAACCAAGTATTTTTCTAATTGAACTAGCATGCAATAGTTTAAATCAAAATAGATTTCGAAATAGGATCAACATGATCAAAGCATAACTTGCCTTCAAAAAGTACTTGTTCTTGGTCTTGAGTTGGATCCTGAGTCAATACTTCTCCTTCAAATCCTTCCGGCACTTCAACGTCTACTCGTAAAGCGTGCAAATAGCAATACACAAATAAACAATAGGCAAAAACATCCCAAAACTCCAAATAAAATCCATAAACAGAGAGAACATAATTTTCTGGATTTTTAGGAACTGGAATCGTTCAAATCGGAGTTTAAATGCAAAAGTTACGATTTATTAAAGTTTAAATAATCAATTAAATAATTTTACAGAGAAAAACTTTAGTCCAAAAATTAAATAAAATTCATATTTAAGTAGATCTGTATTTTATACAAATTTAGAAATTTGAATCACTCAAATCGGAGTTGAAACGCAAAAGTTATAAGCGTTTGAAGTTTGAATCAAAATCTGAAATCATTATTTCGAATTAATAAATCATTTTCTTTTTCGGAAATTAATTATTGCGTCAGCATGGACACGTGGCAGCCTCTGATTGGTTGGCTGACGTCAGCCGGTCCATGGACTTGGTCCACGCTCGGCTCGGGTCTACCGTGGACTCGGTCCACGACTTCACGTGAGATCGACATGTGGGCCCACTCGGGTGACGCTATCGGCCGACGCCAGGGCTCACCACGGTGCCGGCTGTGGGACTCCACCGTGACGTCATGGGTGACGTCGGCGCTAACTAACTGGGTTAACCGTGACATGCGGGCCCTTCGACACGCTGGCCTCGCGTCGGGCCATTACACGACGTGGCTGCGATTATACCGCGCCGGTCCAACTTCCCGACACGTGGCGCCAATCTCGACCGCTGATTTGAAATTCAACGGCCGCGATTAGATCCAGGGTTAACGTGTTGAATCTACTCGATGATCGTGGGCCGCTCGATCTAGATCGGACGGTCCGCATCTAATCCTATAAGAATTACTACCACGACGTGGCGATTAGGAACCGCTGGATCTTGATCCAACGGTCCGCATCTAATCGGGTTTGGAACACGTGAACTCACCTCAACCGCACGATCAAGATCGGACGGTCCACGAGCTCGCGAGGTCGATGGCGACGCGCTGAGCAAGACCACCGAGACGGAGACGACGACGAGCCCGACGGCTGCTTCGGGTTGCTCGGCGAGATGAGTCCTTCCTTCGTGCGCTCGCCACGGATTCCGGATCTCGAGCTCCTTCTCGGCGGAAGACGACGGACGGCGGCGGAATCGAGCAAAACTCGCGGCGGAGTGGCGCTCAACTACGGCGAGCTCGCACGGCAAACGGCGGCGCTCAGCGAGATGGCTCGGGAAACGGGTGCGCAAGGATGAGGGCAACCTCGGGCGCTACCAGGGCTTTAAATAGCCTCGGCTCGTGCGTTCGAGACGGAAACCTAATTCTACACGGCCGGGCGCGGCGGCGGAGTCCGGCTCGACTCGGCGGAGACGACGACGCGACACCGCCCACGTGGCACGATCAACGGCCACGATCGACGGGCGCGATCGGATCCGGGCCGCACGGCTCGAACTTAAGACGGGCGGATCTCACCGTTGGATCTTGATCCAACGGCTGGGATTGATTAGGTTTTGAGCCGGTTTGATCGAGTCAACTGCTCGGTCGGTTCGGGTCGGACTCGAACTCGAGTCCGACTCGCTCTGGCCGGATGAACAAGAATCGACTCGGTTTGAATTTCCAACATTTAATATTTAAAATAATTCCCAGAATTCATTTAATTCATTAAAAATAGCAAATGACTAAAAATTCGAAAATATTTTGGATCATTTTGGACTCAAATAAAATATTTCCAACAAAATTTTATTTGCAAATTAAATTCTTTAATTATTTCAAAATGGAATAAATTCAAATAAATTCCAAATAAATCCAAATAAATTCCAGAAAATTCCAAAATTCACCAAAGTGCCAAATCACACATGAATTTAAGAAAAGCAAAATTTTGGGGTGTTACAAACCTCCCCCTTAATAGAATCTCGCCCCGAGATTCGTGGCTTACTAAAGGAATAGGTTTGGAAATTCTTTCTTCAAATCCTCTTCAAGGCTCCCAAGTCGCTTCGCTTTCTTCATGGTTGCTCCACCGAACTCTACAAAACGGGTTGACTTGTTTCTAGTTTCTCGATCCATTGTGTCTAAAATCTTCACGGATGCTCCTTATAAGTCAAATCCTCTTGCAACTCAATTGACTCTAGCGGTGTCAAGCTTTCTCAGAACTCGAGACACTTCTTCAACTGGGACACATGGAATACGCCATGCACTCCTCGCTAACGATCAAGGCAACTCGGTGATAAGCAACTTCGCCTCATGCGGCTCAAAATCTTGAATGGTCCAACATAACGGGTGCAAGTTTCCCTTTGGCATGGAACCTCTTAACTCCCCGAGAGGCGTAACTCGAGGTAAACAAAGTCTTCTCGTTCAAAACTCAAATCTCGGCGATTTATTGTCAAGATAACTCTTGTCGTGATTGGGCTATCTTCAACCTTTCCCTAATCATAGCGACCGTTTCTTCACCTCTTGAAGAATATCCGCCCAAAGACACGGCGCCACGGCCTCATTCCAATTCAATGGCGTCCGACAGGTCGACCATACAAGGCCTCAAAAGGTGACATCTCAGAACTAGCCTCGATAACTATTGTTGTAATCGAACTCGGCATACGGCAAACTCTTATCCCAAGAGGTAGCATAAGCCAATGCACAAGCTCTTAACATATCCTCCAGACCGGTTGACTCTTTCGGCCTGTCCATCCGTCTGTGGATGATAAGTCAGATCTTGAAGTTCAAACGGGTTCCCATGGCTTCATGCAACTTATTCCAACCTTGAGGTAAATTGGGTACCTCTCGTCCGATACAATCCTCTTTGGCACTCCGTGCAAACAGACAATCCTCGATCATGTACAACCGCTAATTTATCTCCGAGTAAGTGGTCTTCACGGGATAAAATGGGCTACTTTAGTCAAGCGATCCACTATAACCCATATGGAGTCATAACCTCCTTGAGTCTTCGGCAAAACCGGTAATGAAATCCATTCCGATTTCCTCCCACTTCCACTCGTGTATTTTCAGCGGTTGTAGCAATCCTGCTTTGGTCTCGATGCATTGCCTTGACTCTCCGGCATACGCCGCACAATGCAACATGCTCGGCAACTTCACGCTTCATACTCGGCCACCGTAATCTCTCCTTCAGATCTCCGATACATCTTGGCGCTTCAGGATGAATTGAGTACTTAGAGTCATGGGCTTCTTCCAAAATCGCTTGCTTTAACTCCTTTTGTTAGGCACACAAATGCGATCCTTCATCCACAACGTGCCTTGCTCATCCAACTTGAAGTCCTCGCCTTTTGCCTTCCTCCTTGATGGACTTAATCCTCGCGGATCTTGTCATCATCCTTCGTCCTTCTCGGATCTGATCCTCTAGGGTAGGCTTTACTTCTAATGCGCCAAGAATCCGCTAGGTACTACCTCAATCTTCATTTTCTGAAAATCCTCACATAACTCATCCCGACTTGTGGCTAGCAACGTACTCACGGTATGGCTTTTCCGACTCAGAGCATCGGCTACTACGCTGGCCTTCCCGGATGGTAATGGATTCCAACATTATAGTCTTTGATCAACTCTAACCATCTCCTCTCGCCTCATATTCAGATCCGATCGGTGAATATGTACTTAAGGCTCTTATGATCCGTGATATACTTCACATCTGCTTTCCAATCGATAGTGACGCCATATCTTCAAAGCATGCACTACGGCAGCCTAACTCTAAGTCATGTGTCGGATAATTTTCCTCATGCGGCCTCAATCGCTTTGATGCATAAGCGACGACCTTTCCGCTTCGTGACAAGACACATCCAAGTCCTTGGCGCGATGCGTCACAATAAATATCGAAGCTTTGAGCAACATCCCAGAGAACTAACACCGTGTCGATGTCAATCGCTTCTTCACTCTGAAATCCTTTCTCACATTCTCGCGCCCATGCAAACTTCTTTTCCTTCTTCAAATAGCCATGAAGAGGTTTCGCAGAATTGTCGAGAAGCCTTCGATGAAACGGGCGGTAGTATCCTCGCCATTCCAAGGAAACTCCGACTGGGTCACAGTCTTCGGCTGCTCCCAATGTAACACAGCTTCTACTTTGCTTGGATCTACGGCGACTCCTTCTGCGGTCATTACATGTCCAAGAAACTCCACCTTGTCCTTCTTCTTGACAAACAAAACTGGCGCTCCCCACGGTGACGAACTCGGTCTGATAAATCCTTTCTCCATTAACTCTTCTAGCTGTTTCTTCATTTCTACCAACTCCTCGGTGGACATCCGATAGGGTCTCTTTGCTATCGGTGCTGCATCTGTACAAGCTCTATCACAAACTCTATGTCCCCTGCCTCGTGGCATACTGTAGATCTTCGTGAAAAACATCCGGGTACTCATTCACTACCGGACATCCTCTATGCCGATTGCCTTGGTATCGTTAACCATCAATCGACCATCTCTAATCGCGGTGGCTTGAAATTCCACTTTCTTCCCACACTGCTCTCAATCGAGATAGTCCTCCGTCCACAATCCAATACGGCCTTGTGCTTGGATAACCAATCCATTCCCAATATGACGCCTAAGGTCCTGGTCTCCAAAATTATAAGGTTTGCTAGGAACTCTATTCCATCTATTAGTATTCTCACCCGGAACATCCTACTTTCGCTCGGAGTTCGGAACTGTGGGTTTGAACTAAAAGCATGCACTTAAGTCTTGCAATCCTCAAATCATTTCTAGTAGCAAAGCCTTGCGAAACAAACGAATGCGAAGCTCCAGAGTCAAACAAAGCTGCTGCAGGTATCGAGTTAACAAGTAACTTACCCAAGACGACGTCTCCAGAATATCCTTCGCAGTTGCATCTGCGGTGACATGGTTGACTCGGCCTCTCACCACGGTCTGGGGTGTGGCTCTCGTGTCGGGCGCTCCTAGCCGGGTGGTTCCTAGATTGAAGCGAATCGGGGTCGCTTCCTCGCCGTTTTCTTTGGACAATCAAGTGGCGAAGTGTCCTGCTCGTTGCGCTTGTAGCGGCGTCTCACGGTTCCTTGCCGATCGCCTGGGGTAGCGTTTCTAAGCGGGGCTGGGGTCTCGTAGTTTTGATTGACAGTGTCTTGGTGCCGGGATGGTGTCCTTGTTGCATTCTCGTGGTTGGAATCAAGAATTGATTTGGTGCAACTCTCAAGCGCTGCTAGGCTTCCTGGCGTGATCCTTGCCGTTGCATCCTCGCGCTCTCTGTTCTCATCCAGCTTCCTTGCGCTTGTCCTCAAGAATAAGCGCCTTATTCACCAACTCTTGGAAATCTGGAAAGGTGTGGGTGATCAATCCTACTTGCAATCCCGAGTTAAGTCCCTTCATAAAACAAGACTGCCTGGATTTATCCGTCGCTACATCCTCAGTGCGTAGCGTGCTAGCTGTGTGAACTTGTTCGTAGTCGGCCACTGGGCCGATTACCTTGCTTTAATGCTCGAACTCCTCCTTCTTAAGGTCCATGATTCCTTCAGTGCACGTGATAATCGTTGAAATGCACCGTGAACTCTTCCCAAGTGATATCTTGAGGGTTCTCTTGCGTGGCATGTAAATTCTCCCACCATTCGGCAATCGTTCCTTTCCAACCGATGAGAAGCGTAGAGTACCTTCTCATTTCCTATGCATTGAGCTATGTGTAGCTTCCTCTCGATTGATCTTAACCAATCATCGGCCTCCAATGGATTGGCATTCCCAGAGAAAGTGGGTGGGTGAGTCCTCATGAACTCGATAGTCTTGTATTCTCGCGTGGTCCCCGATTAACTTGATTGGTCGTGGCCTGAGCAAAGGACGTGCTGCATTTGTTGCATCATAGCATGCATCAATCGAGTCCGGGCAGCAAGAAAAGCTCCAAATTCTCGTGATATCCAAAGGGCGGTGGCCGGTGCTCCATCATTGGGGTTTTCTCACTGGGCGAGAACCACTCCCATTTCTTTCAAAGTTTCCACGGGTGTTCACCATCTGTCGATTTGCTCTAGGTTTAGAGATGAGAGGGAAACAAGAATAGGCAAGTAATATGGAACTTATGCGGGGCGAAAGGTGTAACCTTAAGGTCCAACTTTATTATTAATAACTTGGTATGGCTGCTTACAATGCCTAAGGGCCTTGCAACACATACTGCACACTCAGCAAACAAAGCAAATCCAAATCGAACTAATTTTGGAGTCTAACGCCTAAAGGGTGACTCTTTATTCTATGACGCGACTCGGCGAAGGAGTCTCACTATAGAACCTATGCTCACTCATCGAGAAAACCTCCACGGCCTGGTGCGGATGTCGCGGCATAGGCGCCAAACGATCGCCATGTCCAAAGAATCGTGTCATCTATGGTAGTCGAAGAAGCAGTGTCCTCATCGAGATCCGACTCCTCCGGATCTCGCTCGTAGCTCGAGTAATCTTGGCTTTGGGTCCGGTCCGCACAAAGTCATCTCCAACTCGCCAATCCTTCGCAGAAGGTGTGCCACATACTCTTGAGCTTCCCGCCATCTGCTTCTTCTCTCGCCGTGATCTCCTTGCGGGCCTTCGTAGCTCCTTGCTTGTATTATCTAGTACATCCTCCTGGCGACGACAAATCGTGCCAACCGTGGTAACCGTGGCATCCTCATCCCGAATCTCCTTCGGTCAAGAAGGTTATCGCTGCGCTGAATGGTAAATCTTAACACCGCATTTCCACCTTCTGGCGTAGATACGGGTAATGTGCCGCATTGCTCGTCGTGATACTTCTTGGATACCCATCCGCATTGTAGATCTCCGGCAAAGGTAAAGCTGTATCGGGCGATTGCCTGGCCCTTTTCCTAGCAGTACCTCAATCCTCACGTCACAAGCCTTGATCAATCCCGCTTGTCCGATCACTTCCACTTGGTATTGGGGCTTCTCAAAATCTCCGAGAGTCTCAGAGCATATGCCAAAGTTCCGCGGCGTGACTAACTCCCGAGATCAACGTAGTTGAACTCTTCCTCCATCTCGTCACAAGAGTGCTTTACGTAAGAACTCTAATTTTTAAATTGTGACAAGGTAAGGGAAAATTTCAGCAAGAGACAAGAAAAGAGAGAAGGGATAAGTCGAGATGTCATTTCTTATCTTTACAAATTTTTAGCTTTTAGATAATAGGTTTTATCCTCACTACGACCATTCTAGCTTAGGGTTGAGCTTCACGGTCAAGTATGGCTCGATACCACCTCTGTCGGGACCCCGAATTTGCAAATCCGGACTCTCTGTGTATTCAGCACTAGTCCAGAACGCGCTTAGTGCACACAGCCTTAACATCGGTAAATATCACAATCATACCAATCGATACTATCAAAGTACTTTATTTAAATAACTAAATGGTTACTCAACCTTATGGTCAAGTCACAATGCAATGATTGGCAGGCGATACTTATTAAAAAGAGAAATAATAGCAAATGAAAATCAAATAAGGTAACATCGTGGCGCCATCCAAGATACCACAGGCAATCGACCGGGCTCGCTTCCTAAGTAGACGGATCCTCTTGGAGTTCCTCCTCCCAAGTCGGTGTAGTCTCCTCTTCAACTGGTGTTGTATTGAGGCAAGGGTGAGTACTTGGTACTCAAGAAGTCATGCACTGTAATGCAAAGCTAATATACTATATGCATGGCTTGGTACAAAGGAATAGCACAAGGTATATTTGCAGTAAACAGCATTTGACAAGTAATATAAGTAGATTCGAAAGCAGTAAAAATAAGTAAAGCATAAATAACTTTTCAAGAAGTTTAGTAAACATTTTTCCCCATCCTAAACCACATTTCCATCAACTTCATTATTAAACCAGCCCAACTTTCAAACCAAAGTTATTTTTGAGAAAATCTAACCCTTGACTGTAATTCCCGAGCGATGTCCAATACCGCGGACACGGCTATTCGAATAGATTCTAAACTCTGCAGAGGTTATGCACTTTACCCACAAGATACAGTCAAACACCACAAAGGCGAGTTCCCGTAACAAAGTCTTTCGGAAACCTCTAACAATACAAGTGGTCCTCCCGGTTATTGGCAAGACTAACCCTTCCTTCGCTTAAGGCGAAGTCTAGGCCAATCAACTGTTAGATGGGTACTGGCCTCACCCTCTGACGCCCCCCGCACAACTTACACAAAGGGTGTAGTTAACCTCCGAGGTCCCACAGTACGTTATTAGCAACTTAATCAACTAGGTCCGTCCCATTACTGAGACATGTGGTTGCACGTTAGACCCAGTTCAAAGGCTTGCAAGGTTAAGTCCTTAGGGTGACCAGTGGCAAGACTACCCAAGAACCAAATCAACATCCCCAATGCCACAACCGGCCCAATTGACATTCTTGCCACATGCCCCTGGCCGAAAATCTGTTTATCAAACCCCGCTTGATTACCATGCACCACGTGCCATCAACATCACATGATACTTTTCCAAAACAGGTTCAATTATATCATTAAGCCAATATTAACATTTGATTATCCAAAATCATGTTATGAGCACGAAAGTGTGTCTAAGCGATACTACAACGGTCTAAACCTGTGTTGGCAATTTAATAATGTCCAACTAGTAATCCACAACTAGGGTGACAAAGGGTCATGGCACATACTTAAGTAATCAAGGTGTCATACAAAGAACCGGTATTTATCTAACCCCCACGTTTAAACCAAGTATTTTTCTAATTGAACTAGCATGCAATAGTTTAAATCAAAATAGATTTCGAAATAGGATCAACATGATCAAAGCATAACTTGCCTTCAAAAAGTACTTGTTCTTGGTCTTGAGTTGGATCCTCGAGTCAATACTTCTCCTTCGAATCCTTCCCAAGACTTCAACGTCTACTCGTAAAGCGTGCAAATAGCAATACACAAATAAACAATAGGCAAAAACATCCCAAAACTCCAAATAAAATCCATAAACAGAGAGAACATAATTTTCTCGATTTTTAGGAACTGAATCGCTCAAATCGGAGTTTAAATGCAAAAGTTACGATTTATTAAAGTTTAAATAATCAATTAAATAATTTTACAGAGAAAACTTTAGTCCAAAAATTAAATAAAATTCATATTTAAGTAGATCTGTATTTTATACAAATTTAGAAATTTGAATCACTCAAATCGGAGTTGAAACGCAAAAGTTATAAGCGCTTGAAGTTTGAATCAAAATCAAATCATTATTTCGAATTAATAAATCATTTTCTTTTCGAAATTAATTATTGCGTACAGCATGGACACGTGGCAGCCTCGATTGGTTGGTTGACGCCACCGTCCATGGACTTGGTCCACGCCGGCTCGGGTCTACCGTGGACTCGGTCCCACGACTCTACGTGAGACCGACATGTGGGCTCACTCGGTGACGTCATCGCCGACGTCACGGGCTCACCACGCAGTGGCGACAGTGGGACCCACCGTGACGTCAAGGGTGACGTCGGCGCTTGGCTGGGTTAGCCGTGACATGCGGGCCCTCGACACGCTGCCCCGGCGTGTCGTCATTACACGACGCTGACGATCTGGCGCCGACCGCGCCGGGTCCAACTTCCCGACACGTGGCGCAATCTCGACCGTTGATTTGAAATTCAACGGCCGCGATTAGATCCAGGGTTAACGTGTTGAATCTACTCGATGATCGTGGGCCGTTCGATCTAGATCGGACGGTCCAGATCTAATCCTATAAGAATTACTACCACGGCACGTGGCGATTGTGAACCGTTGGATCTTGATCCAACGGTCCAGATCTAATCGGGTTTGGAACACGTGAACTCACCTCAACCGCACGATCAAAATCGGACGGTCCACAGAGCTCGCGAGGTCGATGGCGACGCGGCGGAGCAAGACCACCGGAGACGGAGACGACGACGAGCCCGACGGCGTTTCGGGGTTGCTCCGGCGAGATGAGTCCTCCCTTCGGGTGCGTCTCGTCACGGGGATTCCGGATCTGAGCTCCTTCTCGGCGGAAGACGACGGACGGCGGCGGAATCGAGCAAAACCCGCGGCGGAGTGGCGCTCAACTACGGCGAGCTCGCACGGGCAAACGGCGGCGGCTCAGGCGAGATGGCTCGGGGAAACGGGTGCGCAAGGATGAGGGCAACCTCGGGGCGTGACCAGGGCTTTAAATAGCCTCGCTCGCGTTCGAGAGACGGAAACCTAATTCTACACGGCCAAGCGGGCGCGGGCGAGTCCGGCTCGACTTCGGAGACGACGGCACGCGCCCCGCGATCCACGCGCACGATCAGCGGACACGATCGCGACGGGCGCGATCGGATCCGGGCCGCACGGGCTCGAACTGCACGGCGGATCTCACCGTTGGATCTTGATCCAACGGCTGGGATTGATTAGGGTTTTGAGCCGGTTTGATCGAGTCAATCGCTCGGTCGGGTTCGGTCGGACTCGAACTCGAGTCGACTCGGCTCTGGCCGGATGAACAAGAATCGACTTCGGTTTGAATTTCCAGCGATTTAATAATTAAAATAATTTCCAGTAATTCATTTAATTCATTAAAAATAGCAAATGACTCAGAAAAAAATTCCAGAAAAATTCTGGAAAATATTTTGGATCATTTTGGACTCAAATAAAATATTTCCAACAAAATTTTATTTGCAAAATTAAATTCTTTAATTATTTCAAAATGGAATAAATTCAAATAAATTCCAAATAAATCCAAATAAATTCCAGAAAATTCCAAAAATTCACCAAAGTGCCAAATCACACATGAATTTAAGAAAAGCAAAATTTTGGGGTGTTACAGAATCGCACGAGCAAGGCGCATCGGACCGCACCATCCACCTCGCCGGAGACCCTAAACGCCAAGCATGGAAGGTCGCTGCCTCGTCTCCAGAGTTCGAGCCCCGCCGCGCCGCCATCACCAAGCAAGGGAAAGCTTGGACCGTCCGATCCCGATCGAACGGCAGCGTGAGTCACATGCTTCCAAACCCGACAGATCTGGACCGTTGGATCAAGATCCAACGCCCACGATCACCACGCGTCGTAGCGGCGTTAACGAGGGTTAGATCTCGACCGCTCGATCTAGATCCAACGCCCACGATCACCGCGGTAGTTTTCAACGCGTGTTAACCTCGGATCTAATCGTGGCGTTGATTTTCAAATCAACGGACACGATCGTGCCACGCGGTACTCGCCACGCCGCGACACACGCCGAAGCGCGTGTCTCGACACGGGGCCCGCGTGTCGTACGGACAAAGAAACCGCACCATGACGTCATCGCTGACATCACGGTGGGGCCTGCTTGTCAGTAGCGACGTTGAGCGTGGTGACGTCAGTGCTGACGTCATCCAAGGGGTCCCACCTGTCAGCGACCCGAGCCGTGGACCGAGTCCACCGTGGACCGAGCCAAGCCGTGGACTGAGCCCATGAGCCGGTTGACGTCAGCCAGCCAATCAGGAGCCGACGCGTGTCACCCATGACGCAATAAATAATTCCCGAAAAAGAAAATGATTTAATAATTCAGTTTAATAATTGATTTGAATTTCAAAACTTCGAACGCTTATAACTTTTGCGTTTCAACTCCGATTTGAACGATTCAAATTTCTAAATTTGTATAAAATTGAGATCTACCTAATTATGAATTTTATTTAATTTTTGGACTAAAGTTTTCCTCTGTAATATTATTTAATTGATTATTTAAACTTCAAAATGCTATAACTTTTGCTTTTAAACTCCAAATTTGACGATTCCAGTTCCTAAAAATTCATAAAATTATGTTCTCTCTGTTTATGGATTTTATTTGGATGTTTGGACACTTTTGGTCTTCTGTTTTATTCATTTGTTGCTATTTGCACGCGTTACGAGTAGACGTTGAAGTGCCTAAGGATTCAAGGAGAAGTACTGACTCAGGATCCAACTCAAGACCAAGAACAAGTACTTTTTGAAGGCAAGTTGTGCTTTGACCATGTTGATCCTATTTTGAAACTTATTTTGATTTAACTTATTGCATGCTAGTTCAATTAGAAAATACTTTATTTAAATATGGGGAATTAGATAAACACCAATTTGCTGTATGACACCTTGATTACTTAAATATGTGCCATGACCCCTTGTCACCCTAGTTGTGGATTACTAGTTGGACATTACTAAAATTGCCAACATGGATTTAGATCGTTGTAGTATACTGCTTAGACCTGCTACGTGCTCATGACATGATTTTGGACAATCAAATGTTAATATTGACTTAATGATATATTGAACCTGTTTGGAAAGGTATCATGTGATGTTGATGGCACGTGGTGCATGGTAATCAACTGGGGTTTGATAAATAGTTTTTGACCGGCGCATGTGGCAAGAATGATCAGGTGGGCCAGTTGTGGCACTGGGGATGTTGATTTGGTTCTTCGGGTAGTCTTGCCCTGGTCACTCAAAGGACTTCACCTTGCAAGCCTTTGAACTGGGTCTAACGTGCAACCACATGTCTGTAATGGGACGGACCTAGTTGATTAAGTTGCTAATAACGTACCTATGGGACCTCAGGAGGTCAACTACACCCTTTGTGTAAGTTGTACGGGGAGCGCACTGGGCCGAGGCCAGGTACCCATCTAATCCGCTGATTGGCCTAAACTTCGCCTTAGCTAAGGGAAGGGTTAGTGTGCAATAACCGGGAGGCTCACTTGTATTGTTAGAAGTTTCGAAAGACTTTGCTACTGAACTCGCCTTTGTGGTGTTTGACTGTATCTTGTGGGTAAAGTGCATAACCTCTCGCAGAGTGTAGAATCTATTCGAATAGCCGTGTCCGCTGTATTGGACATCGCCGAATTACAGTCAAGGGTTAGATTTTCTCAAAAATAACTTGGATCTGAAAGGTTGGGCTGGATTAATAATGATGTTGATGGAAATATGGATTAGGATGGGAAAGACGTTTACTAAACTCCTGGAAAAGTTAATTATACTTTACTTGTTTCTACTGCTTTCGAATCTACTTATGCTACTTGTCAAATGTCACATCGCAAATATACCTTGAGCTATTCCTTTGTATCAAGCCATGCATATAGTCTATTAGCCTGCATTCTGTGCATGACTTGCTGAGTACCAAGTACTCACCCTTGCCACAATACAACACCAGTTGAAGAGGAGACTACACCAGCCTTGGAGGAGGAGCTCCAAGAGGAACCGTCTACTTAGGGAGCGAGCCCAGTCAGTTGCCTGTGGTATACTGGATGGCGCCACGAAGTTATTTGATTTTCCGCTGCTATTATTTCTCTCTTAATAAGTTTCGCCCTGCGAGGCGTACATTTGTAACTGGACCATAAGGTGGAGTAACCAGTTTGACTATTTAAATTAAAGTACTTTACTATTATCGAGTGGTATGATTGTGATATTTACCGATGTTAAGACTGTGTGCACTAGCGCGTTCCTGGACTAGTGCTGAATACACAGAGGGTCCGGATTTGCAAATTCGGGGTCCCGACAGACGCGGTGTTTATCCTGGTTCGGGCCTCTCACTGCCGAGATAATAACCCTACTCCAGTGTATTGTATTCTATCGGGGGTTTTTCTCCTCCCCTGTTACAGATTTCAGGGGGGTTTAAATACTACACCTAGAGATACATAGAAGGTAACTACCTCCTGGAATTACGCCACGCAGTCATACTCGCGATCTGCCGCCCTTGATCTGCGCGTTATTTGAATTTCGGGTATGATTTTCCTTGATCTTCGGCTGATTGGTTGCCACCTTCCTTCCTCGTGGCATTGACCGTGGTCGTGATCTTTACGAGCATGCTTGCTCGTGGTCGTTTTTGGAATGATCGTGAGTAAAGGGGCGGATATGTATGCTCGGGAGGTATGATGCTCGTTTCGTACTCCCGAGCATCCTCTGTCGGCATCGTATGGTCGGCGGGCTCATGATCTCCCGGGGGTACTGTGGTCTTTTGCCAGATAGTCAATCCCCGACAAACCCTAACATTGCAAAAGTTCAACCCCCAACCCCAAATCTACAACCCTAACCGTACATCCAAGCCCATGGAAGCCCTAGAACCCAAGAATCTCATGAATAGACTCCAAGAGAGGGCTTTACCTCAAGGGAAGGGAAGGGGAAGGAGGGGAAGCCGGGTAGGAGGAGTAAGACGCCGGCTTGGGGAGGAGCTTAAGGGCGCCGAGGAGTTCACTGGGGAAGGAGCCACCGGAGGTCGCCGGCCGGTGGGGAGCTCGCCGGAGACGAGGACGGGGTGGAGGGGACGCACGGGAGAGGTGGGAAAGAGACAAAGTGAGGTGAGGTGAGTGGAGGGCCATGAAATGGGGCTTTTATACAAAATCCCACACCATCCGGACTCTCCGGACGCTCAACCCGGAGACTCCGGGTTGGGGTCTTCGGTAGCATTAACCCGGACACTCCGGACATTTAGTCCAGACACTCCGGGTTGAAGTGTTCGGTCAGCCCAATCCGGATACTCCGGACATTTTATCCGGACATTCCGGGTTGGATCCGGATACTCCGGATGTTTAATCCGGACACTCCGGATGTCCAAGAATTTTTGAAATTGAGGGCCTTGACAAACCCTCCCCCCTTAAAGGAATCTCGCCTCGAGATTCAGGACAAACGCATAAACCGGGTGGAATACGGATAAAGGTGCAGACACGCGCGGATTGACAAGCTTAGGGTTGCAGAGAGTTTGCATACTAGTCACTTACATGGTTTGGAAGAACTTGGGATACTCGGCCTCCAAACGATCCGCTGGTTCCCAAGTAGCTTCTTCTTCAGTGTGATTGCTCCACTGGATCTTATAGAACTTGAGAGCCCTTCATCGGGTCGTGCGTTGAGCTACATCTAAAACCCGAATAGGATGTTCTTGGTAAGACAGGTCTGGTTCAGGCTGGACTTCGAGTTCATCCACCCCAAGTGACTCAAAAGGAGTACGGAGGCACTTTTTCAACTGAGATATGTGGAAGACATCGTGGACCATTGCCAGAGAGGGAGGAAGCTCTAGCTGGTACGCCACTTGACCACGCTTCGCAAGGATCTGTAAAGGTCCGATATAGCGAGGTGCCAGTTTCCCCTTGACTCCAAAACGACGGGTGCCTCGAAGAGGGGATACCTTCAGATAGACAAAGTTGCCAGTGTCGAAGGAGAGGGGTCTCCTACGACGATCGGCATAGCTCTTCTGCCGCGATTGTGCTATCCTCAGATTTTCCTGAATGGTCTTCACTTTTTCTTCTGCCTCCATGACCAGTTCCGGCCCAAGAAATGATCGTTCCCTACTCTCAGACCAGTTGAGAGGTGCTCGGCAGCTGCGACCATACAGTGCCTCAAAAGGGGACATTTGGATACTGGTTTGGTAGCTATTGTTGTATGCAAATTTGGCATATGGGAGACATTCCTCCCACTTCTTCCCATAGGATAGGACGCAGGCTCTCAACATGTCCTCGAGGATTTGATTGACCCTCTCAGTCTGCCCATCAGTTTGAGGGTGATACGTTGAGCTGTGGAGTAGTTTTGTGCCCAATGCCTCATGCAGACTTCTCCAGAACCGAGAAACAAACTGGGAGCCTCGATCTGAAACTATCCGCTTGGGTATTCCATGAAGGCACACAATCTGGGAAATATACAACTCCGCATACCTCTTGGATTTATAGGTGCTGCGAACGGCTAATAAATGTGCGGATTTCGTCAACCGGTCGACTATAACCCAGATCGAGTCATGACCCGAAGAAGTCGTTGGCAGCCCAGTGATGAAATCCATGCTGATGTCTTCCCACTTGCAATTTGGAATGGGCAATGGCTGAAGAGTGCCAGCTGGCTTAAAGTGTTCAGCCTTCACCCTTTTGCAGACATCGCACTCAGCCACATAGTGAGCAATATTATGCTTCATGCGAGTCCACCAAAACCTCGGCCTCAAATCTTGGTACATTTTGTTGCTGCCTGGATGAATTGTGAGCAAAGAGTTGTGGGCTTCATCCGTGATCTCCCGCTTCAATTCTTGGTTATCCGGGACAACTATGCGCTGGCCGAACCACAAAGTCCCCTGATCGTCCAGGCGGAATTCAGTAGTCTGGCCAGAATTCACCTTGTCCCGAATTTGGGTGATACCCACATCCTCCCTTTGAGCTTCCCGAATCTGCTCAAGTAATGTGGACTTCAATTCCACATTAGCCAAGGATCCTTCTTCTATCATCTCCAAGTTGAGTCTACGGAATTCAGCACAAAGAGTGGCACTCCAGGGTTCAAGAACGAGGCAATTGCATTGAGCCTTGCGACTCAACGCGTCAGCCACCACATTGGTTTTCCTCGGGTGGTAATGGACTTCCAGATTGTAGTCCTTGATCAGCTCAAGACACCTTCTTTGCCTCATATTCAAGTCTGCCTGAGTGAAGATGTACTTGAGACTCTTGTGATCGGTATAGACGTTGCACTTGTTCCCTAGGAGATAATGGTGCCAAATCTTTAAGGCATGGACCACTGCAGCAAGCTCCAGGTCATGAGTTGGGTAGTGCTCTTCATGATGCTTCAATTGGCGAGATGCATAGGCAACGACCCGGCCTTCTTGCATAAGCACACAACCAAGGCCGATACCTAATGCATCGCAATAAACATCAAATGGTTTGTGGATGTCCGGTTGTGTGAGGACAGGAGCTGTAGTGAGGCGCTGTTTCAAGGCCTGAAATGCTTGCTCACAGCCCGTTGACCATTTGAATTCCACACCTTTCTTCAGCAGCTCTGTCATAGGCTTGGAAATCTTCGAGAAGTCCTGGATGAAGCGGCGATAATAGCCCGCAAGCCCAAGAAAACTGTGAATCTCGGTGACTGTCTTGGGTTGCTCCCATTTGAGGACATCCTGTACCTTACTTGGGTCGACAGCGACACCTTGCTCGGACAGGACGTGCCCCAAGAAAGACACTTTCTTCAGCCAAAATTCGCACTTGCTGAACTTGGCATAAAGGCGATGTTCCCGAAGTCTTCCGAGAACAATACAAAGATGCATGGCATGCTCTTCCTCACTTTTCGAGTAGACCAAGATGTCATCAATGAATATGACCACAAAAGAATCGAGCTCCTCCATGAAAATGGAATTCATGAGGTACATGAAATATGCCGGTGCGTTCGTCAGACCGAACGACATGACGGTGTACTCGTACAACCCATATCGGGTGGAGAACGCTGTCTTTGGGACATCCTCAGCCCGAATCTTGATTTGATGGTACCCGAGCCTCAAGTCAATCTTGGAGAACACCCGCGCACCAGCAAGCTGATCAAACAGGATATCGATCCGAGGCAGAGGGTACTTGTTCTTTACCGTGACTGCATTCAAAGGACGATAATCAACACAGAGGCGAAGAGAACCATCCTTCTTGGTCACGAAGAGAGCCGAGCAGCCCCAAGGTGAGGAGCTCGGGCGAATGAATCCCTTGTCCATCAGTTCCTTCAGCTGAGTCTTTAGTTCGGCCAATTCATTTGGCGGCATCCGGTACGGTTGCTTGGAAACTGGAGCTGTCCCGGGTTGAAGTTCAACTACAAACTCAATGTCCCGATCAGGTGGCATCCCTGGCAGTTCCGCCGGAAACACATCCGGGTACTCCGACACTACGGAAATGGACTCTAACTCCTCAACTTTAGTGCCATTCAAGGAACAGAGAGCGGCCCCGCCATCATCAAGAAACAGGGTCAATTGGTCGCCCATCGGTCCCTTGAGCAAGATGGAGCGATGAGAATAATCTAGGATGGCCCGCTGACGGGTGAGCCAATTCATTCCCAAAATGACATCCATCCCACGCATTTCAAGGAGCAGCAAATTGACAATGAAAGAAACCCCACGAGCTTGCACAACGGCCTTCTGGATCATTTGATTGGCAGAAATCCTTGAACCTGGTGCCTCAACTAGGAAAGAGGTTTTGCTACCACTCACTTCCAATTGATGTTGCATGACGAAACCCTTGCTAATGAAAGAATGGGAAGCCCCCGAATCAAACAAAACCCTAGCAGCATGTCCCTCTATGTACAACGTACCAGTTAGTACAGTGGCGCCCTCGGGAATCGCCTCAGCATCCACATAATTGACGTGGCCATGGTTCGGCGCAGGAAGTGGAGGTAGAGGTGGTGCAGTCGCGCCTTGAGGCCTTGGGATGTTAGAGTTGATGCCCCGCCTCGGAAATGGGCATTCGCGGATGAAGTGCCCCGCACGCCCATAGTTGTAGCATGGGCCCAGCCAAGAGCGTGTCACCACTCGCACTCCTGACTGTGGCTGAGGAGGACGAGGAGCAGCAACAGGAGGACGGGCCACTCCAGCCGGTAGAGAAGGCACAGGAACAGGGGCTCTCGGTGGTGGAAGAGCAACTCGGGCCCGCTGTGAACTGCCACCAGCTGAGTACTGAACCGACCTCTTCCGCTTCTTCTCATCTTGATGGCTTTTCATCTTATGCTCCACAGTAATCGCCCGACTCACCAAAGCATTAAAGTCGGCGAAGTCACAGAATGAGAGCTTGTCCTGCATCTTCGCCGTCAGCCCATTCATGAACCGATCCTGCTTCTTCTGATTGGTATCAACCTCCTCCAGTGCATACTGAGCCAGGTAATTGAACTCTCGCAAGTAGTACATCACCGACTTGCTCAACTGCTTGAGGGCAAGAAACTGCTGCTTCTTGATATCCATGAGCCCCTTCGGGATGTGGTACGCCCGGAAGGCCTCACGGAACTATGCCCATGTCACCTGATGACCGGCGGGCTGCATCACCAAGAAATTGGCCCACCATGCTCCGGCGGGACCCTAAAGCTGATGCGCTGCGAATGGAGCCTTCTGAAGGTCCTCGCAGTGGATAAGAGCAAACTTCTGCTCGATCGTAAATGCGCGGCGAGCCGCCACCTCCAACGGATCACTGGCCCTGGAGAACGTCGGCAGCTGAGTGTGCAGAAAGTCCAGGTAGCCATTGGGTCGGCCTCGCCCTTCACCGCGGCCACCCGGAGTAGCCTGATTCTGGACAAGCATCTCTGCACGCGGTTGGTTGTCTGGCCGGTTACTGCTCAGGCCGCATCAGAACATCCAACAGGTTGGGAGGAGGAGGCGGATCGCCATGGTCGGGCTGCGATCGCCCAGCGCCATCATCACCTCCCATACCACCGCGGGTCCTCATGCTGTCGTCAATCAAATTCAGACAACAAGAGTTAGACACCACACGAATGGAATAGACCTTAAGCTCAACAAACTCACACGCTAAACCCAAGCCAGACTGTAGTACTCTGCACTGGAGTCCAACAAGTATAACACACCCTAAAGCACAACTCCTGATGCAAATTGCATGGCATATGCAAGACATGACATGAATGCACGATTCCAACGTGTCCCTCACACAATACTTATATACATAGGGCGGGATACAAATACTACCTTCTACCTAATGCATAATGACAGTCCTAATTAGTTCCCTAAATGGTTGTCAAGTTTCAGGTTCGTCTTCATGCACCTTGCTCTGATACCAGCCTTGTGAGGAGCCACCCAGATCGTCCTCGGGCTATTAGAAGGTTTAGTCGTCCTAATCGGATTTGGAGGCTAACAACGGGCCTCCGGAAGCGCTCACAGTGTTAGCACCCAAGCCCAACTGGGACAACATCGCAACCCTTCGAATAACTCGACGACAACCCCGGTATTCCCCCGGTATGCGACCCAAAACTCGCCCAGGATCCCCGCATACCGGTTTCACTGTGATATCAACCCAATTTGCATAAAGGGGCAACGAACAAAACGACCAAACCAACCACGGCACGAAGATAAAACCCAACAACAAGCCCCAACTACACAAAACCACACCCGACAACCACCAACAATCAGAAACAAGCAAATCACTAAAGTGACACAAATATATTGAAAGTTGCGCGAAGGCAACCAAGAGTGCAGCGAAACATAGCACATTTGAACAACCTACACAACAAAAGTAGACTCCCCACTACTAAACTGGACAAAAGTAAAACAACCCCGAAAGTGTTCTGCCTCTGAACACTCCCGGGCGTACACGACGCCAGCAGCCTCTACTCGGTGCCCCGTCCTGCCATCTTGATAGGCGAGGGGCAAAACTCACACCCCTCGGGATCCTCACCTGCAAAACCACAAAAGCAGAAGCCTGAGTACGGAAGGTACTCGCAAGTCTTACCCGTGGTCCATATATGACCGACTCCAAAGGGTATGCATTTGGATGTAGCAAGGAAATCCGCTAAAGTTAAAAGTGCAGAAAGCTTAACTTTGTTGATTAGTTAGTACCCCTATTCAATTCACAATTCAAAGCAGTTGTACTAGCACCTACTTCTAGAGTGGAGTTCAATACTTAATGATAACCAAACAAGTGACCTCAAAACAATTTCGAGCTCAAGCCCAAAGGCGAACTTCAGTTCATGTTTTTACTACGTGTAGTAACAGGTAACCAAGCGTGCTCATATCCAAGAACGCGGCAATTCGAATCGCTTAATTAACCCTGCAGGGAAGCATTGACCGCACGACACGTGCCACAAAGAACCTCGTGTCAACCATCCTCCCATCCATACCAGTTCGTTGGGGACATCTTGTAACACCCCAAAATTTTGCTTTTCTTAAATTCATGTGTGATTTGGCCCTTTGGTGAATTTTTGGAATTTTCTGGAATTTATTTGGATTTATTTGGAATTTATTTGAATTTATTCCATTTTGAAATAATTAAAGAATTTAATTTTGCAAATAAATTTTTGTTGGAAATATTTTATTTGAGTCCAAAATGATCCAAAGTATTTTCCAGAATTTTTCTGGAATTTTTCTGAGTCTTTTGCTATTTTTAATGAATTAAATGAATTACTGGGAATTATTTTAAATATTAAATCGCTGGAAAATACGAGTGGGTTTGTACTGTTCATCCGACCGAGCCCGAGTCAGACTCGAGTCCGAGTCCGACCCGAACCACGTTCGAGCCGCAACGTAGTCGGGCGGACTCAGAGCACGTGGGCCGTCGGATTTCGATCCAACGGCTAAGAGCTTGCCACGCCGTCTGCATCGCGGTCCGGCCTGACCGGGTCATGCCGGTTCGATCCTAGCCGTTGGTTCGAACACGTGGACGTGGGCCGGTGGCGCGCTGCCGTCTTCCGTGTCCGGCGGACTCCGCCATCAGCGCCATGACCGAACTCCGTTAGGTTCGAGGATTCCGCGAATCCGTGGCCTATTTAATGACCGAGACCCCGCGACGAGGATCGCCATGACCCCGCGCCGCTTTTTCCCTAGCCGTCTTCCGCCAGAAGCGCCTCGGCCGAGGCCGCAATCCTCGCCCGTAGTTGCTTAGGGCTTCACCTCGGTCATTGTTGCGTCCGCCGGAGCTCCTCCGCCGCCCCCGCGGGCCGATTCCGAGCCCGGCTGCCAAGCCGCAACCGAGGGGCGCACTCACCTCGCTTGAGGGGCATCAAATCGCTGTGCCCGTGGTCGTCCCCCTCCACTCCGGGCACTGCACGCCGCCGCCGCCACCGCCGACTCGCAAAGCTTCTCGCCAGTGCGATCTTCATCGAACGGTCCAGGTTAGCCCACATCACACCGTAGAAAAACCAGATTAGATCTAAACCGTTAGATGGAAATCGTGCGACCTAGGTTAGATCTATTCTCAGCCCTTGGATTTAGATCCAACGGCCAGGGCTATATCGGCGTAGATTGAATTCGGGTGGATCATATCCGCTCGATCGGGAATCAAGGCGTGATGCACCCATGTGTCACACCGCGGACGTGCCAGCGTGGCACGGCACCGCACCGCCGTGCACACACACGCGCGGTCGACTGAACATTGGGTCCCGTGTCGACTTGAGCCGTGGGCCGTGGTCCACGGTGGACCGAACCAGCGTGGACCGAGTCCATGGACGGCCGACGCCACCAGCCAATCAGAGGTCGACACGTGTCCATGCCGATAATAATTAATTTCCGAAAAGAAAATGATTTATTAATTCGAAATATTGATTCAAATTTAGATTCAAACTTCAAACGCTTATAACTTTTATGCTTCAACTCCGATTTGAGTGATTCAAATTTCTAAATTTGTATAAAATTGAGATCTACCTAAATATGAATTTTATTTAATTTTGGACTAAAGTTTTTCTCTGTAATATTATTTAATTGATTATTTAAACTTTAATAAATCATAACTTTTATGCTTTAACTCCAAATTTGACGATTCCAGTTTCTAAAAATCCAGAAAATTATGTTCTCTCTGTTTATGGATTTTATTTGGAGTTTTGGGATGTTTTTGCCTAGTGTTTATTTGTGTATTTGCTATTTGCACGCTTTACGAGTAGACGTTGAAGTGCCGGAAGGATTCGAGGGAGAAGTGTTGACTCAGGATCCAACCCAAGACCAAGAGCAAGTGCTTTTTGAAGGCAAGTTGTGCTTTGACCATGTTGATCCTATTTCGAAATCTATTTTGATTTAAACTATTGCATGCTAGTTTAATTAGAAAGATACTTTGTTTAAACATGGGGGTTAGATAAATACCAATTTGCTATATGACACCTTGATTACTTAAGTATGTGCCATGACCTTTTGTCACCCTAGTTGTGGTTTACTAGTTGGACATTATTAAATTGCCAACATGGGTTTAGACCGTTGTAGTATACTGCTTAGACCTGCTACGTGCTCATGACATGATTTTGGACGATCAAATGCTAATATGGACTTAATGATATATTGAACTTGTTTTGGAAAAGTATCATGTGATGTTGATGGCACGTGGTGCATGGTAATCAACTGGGGTTTGATAAACAGTTTTCGACCGGGGCATGTGGCAAGAGTAATCAGGTGGGCCGCTTGTGGCATTGGGAATGTTGATTTGGTTCTTGGGTAGTCTTGCCCTGGTCACCCTAAGGACTTAACCTTGCAAGCCTTTGAACTGGGTCATACTTGCAACCACATGGCTGGAATGGGACGGCCCTAGTTGACTAAGTCGCTAAGGACTCACTTGTGGAGCCTCAGGGTGTCAGTTACACCGTTTGTGTGATTGTACGGGGAGCGATCGTGGCCGTGGGCCAGATACCCATCTAACGGTGTGTTGGTCCCATACTTCGCCTTGGCTAAGGGAAGGGATGGTGTAGAGCACGAACAGGAGAGGACCACTGTGTTGTTTGAGGCTTCCGAAGGCTTTGTTATGATCGCTCATTCGCATACTTTTGTATGGCGATTCACTACCGACGTGGTGAGTGGATTGTATCTTGTGGGTAAAGTGCATAACCCTCTGCAGAGTGTAGAATCTATTTGAATAGCCGAGTCCACTGTGATCGACAATGCTCGGGAATTACAAATCAAGGGGTAGACTTTACGAAAATAACTTGGTTTTGAAAAGTTGGGTTGGTTTAATAATGAAGATGATGGAAATGTGGTTTAGGATGGGGAAAATGTTTATTAAATTTCCTGAAAAGTTATTTATGCTTTACTTATTTCTACCGCTTTGAATCTACTTTTATTACTTGTCAAAAGTTGTTTATCGCAAATATACCTGAGCTATTCCTTTGTACCAAGCCATGCATATAGTATATTAGCTTGCATTCTGTGCATGACTTGTCGAGTACCAAGTACTCACCCTTGCCTCAACACAATACCGCTTGAAGAGGAGACTACGCGATTCGGAAGAGGAGTTCCAAGAGGACCCGTCCTACTTAGGGATGCGAGCCCGGGCCGAGTTACTGTGGTATACTTGGATGGCGCCACTAAGTTTATTTGATTTTCATTTCTGTTATTTCTCTTTTAATACATTTTGCCTTGCAAGGCATATATTTGTAACTTGGCCATAAGGTCGAGTAACCCTTTGATTATTTAAATAAAGTACTTTGATAGTATCGTTTGGTATGATTGTGATATATACCGATGTTAAGACTGTGTGCACTAGCGCGTTCCTGGACTAGTGCTGAATACACAGAGGGTCCGGATTTGCAAATTCGGGGTCCCGACAGAGGTGGTATCAGAGCCATACTTGACTGTAGGCTCAACCCTAGCTAGAATGGTCGTAGATAAAACCTATTTTCTAAAGCTAAAAATTTGTGAAGACAAGAAATGACATCTCGACTTATCCCCTTCTCTCTTTTCTTGTCTCTTGCTGAAATTTTCCCTTACCTTGTCACAATTTAAAAATTCCGAGTTCTTACGTAAAGCACTCTTGTGGCAGATGGAGGTTTTCTCGATGAGTGAGCATAGGTTCTATAGTGAGACTCCTTCGCCGAGTCGAGTCATAGAATAAAGAATCACCCTTTAGGCGTTAGACTTCAAATTTAGTTCGATTTGGATTTGCTTTGTTTGCTGAGTGTGCAGTATGTGTTGCAAGGCCCTTAGGCATTGTAAGCAGCCATACCAAGTTATTAAATAATAAAGTTGGACCTTAAGGCTACACCTTTTCGCCCACATAAGTTCCATATTACTTGTCTATTCTTGTTCCCTCTCATCTCTAAACCTAGAGCAAATCGACAGATGGTGAACACCCGTGGAAACTTTGGAAGCAATGGGAGTGGATCTCGCCCAGCAGAAAACCCCAATGATGGAGCACCAAAGACCGCCACCGGATATGCAGAATTTCGAGCGTTTCTTGCTGCCTGCACTCGATTGATGCATGCTATGATGCAACAAATGCAGCACGTCAACGCTCAGGCCATCGCTAATCAAGTTAATCAAGGGCCACGCGAGAATACAAGACCTGCCGTGAGTTCATGAGGACTCACCCACCCACTTTCTCCGGGAATGCCAATCCATTGGAGGCCGATGATTGATTAAGATCAATCGAGAGGAAGTTACACATAGCTCAATGCATAGGAAATGAGAAGGTACTCTACGCTTCTCATCGGTTGGAAAACGGCCCGTAGAATGGTGGGAGAACTTCGTGCCACGCAGAGAACCCTCAAGATATCACTTGGGAAGAGTTCACAAAGCATTCCGACAGTATCACGTGCTGAAGGAATCATGGACCTTAAGAAGGAGGAGTTCAGAGCAGAAGCAAGGTAATCAGCAAGGTGGCCGACTACCCGAACAAGTTCACACGGCCTAGCACGCCACGCTTTTTGAGGATGTAGCGACAGATAAATCCAAGCAGCCTCGCTTTTATGAAGGGACTTAACTTTCGGGATTGCAAGTAGGGTTGATCACCCACACCTTTCCAGATTTCCAAGAGTTGGTGAATAAGGCACTTATTCTTGAGGACAAGCGCAAGGAACTGGATGAGAACAGGAAGCGCAGGATGCAACAAAGCAAGGATCACGCCAGGAACGCATAGCAGCTTGAGAGTTGCACCAAATCAATTCTTGATTCCAACCACGTAATGCAACAAGGACACCATCCTCGCACTAAGACCCGCCAATCGAACTACCAAACCCCAGCCCCCGCTAGAAACGCTACCCTGGCAAACAAGAAGGAACAGTTGAGGCGCCACATTACAATCGCAACGAGCCAGACACTTTGCCAACAGCTTGTCCGAAGAAGGCAGCCAGGAGCGACCCGATTCGCTTCAATCTAGGAACCACCCCAGCTAGGACGCCAAAGACACAGAGCCACACCCTGCACCGTGGTGAGAGGCCGAGTCAACCATGTCACCGCAGATGCACTGCTGAGAATGCTACTGACGATAAATCGGGTAAGTTACTTGTTAATTGAGTACACCTGCAATAGCTTTGTTTGACTCGAGCTTCAGATTCGCTTGTTTCGCAAGGCTTTGCTGCTAGAAATGACTTGAGAATTGCAAGACTTAAGTGCATGCTTTTAGTTCAAACCCCTGGTTAGAACTCCGAACGGAAGTAGGATGTTCGGGTGAGAATACTAATAGATGGAATAGAGTTCCTAGCAAATCTTATAATTTTGGAGACCAGGACCTTAGATGTTATATTGGGAATGGATTGGTTATCCAAGCACAAGGTCAGTATTGGATTGTGGACGAAGGACTATCTCAAGGAGAGCCCGTGTGGGAAGAAAGTGGAATTTCAAGCCACCGCAGCTTAGAGATGGACGATTGATGGTTAACAGTACCAAGGCAATCAGCATAGAGGATGTCCCGGTAGTGAATGAGTACCAGGCGTTTTTCCCGAGGATCTACCCGGTATGCCGCCAGACAGGACATTGTAGGATCGAAGTATCACGAATATAGCAATCAGAGGGGGTGAATGATTGTGCGGAAGCTAAAACCAAATTCTTGACCTATTAAAAGTTCACCCCAAAACAGAACCAAATAATTGCCTCGTTTTGACAAAACAGAATGACAGATGTTTGGTAAAACGAGAATTCCCGGAGATCCAACCGTCGAAAACGATCTGAAATTTGGACACAAGAAACTAGATTCCAATACGAATCGAACACAAAAGAATCAGCTCGATCGGACTTACGGATCAAAGTTATGAGCTTCGCAAGCTTGCTGATCCAGAACTTGACGAGAATCAATCTAATCAAAACTTCAAGATTAAACAAGAACGACAAAAGATTGATCAACTAGACTTTGAGAAACACTAGATCAATACCCTAGAGAGGTTTTGATGGATCAAATCAAGATAAAACTTGAAGAACAAAACCAATCTAGAACTAGAACAAGCATGCAAACAAGAACCAAAACAGAGAAAATACTTGTAGCGACGTTAGTTATCTGAAAGCACGCAAAAATCTTGGAAGAATTGATCTTTATTTCTTGTCTAAAATACTCTCATCAAAAGAGTACAAACCCTAAAACCAAGCTCAAAGCTTGATGCGCTCAGCTCTACTTGATGCCTTTCAACAGGAGACCCCCACCTATTTAAAGCACCAACCCACAAAGAGTTACGAATACGATTCCTATTCCCTAGAAGGAACCGTGATCCAACTCAACTCTACTTGGCCCAACCTGGCCGAGTACAACTCTTGCACGCGTATGGCAACCCTACCATACTCACGTGACTAACACTTTGCACGCTGTATGGCCACCTGCCATACTCACGTGACTAACACTTTTGCACGCGAATGACCTCCCGCCATTCTCACGTGACTAACCATTCTACAGGGGCACCAGTCTCTTAGCCCTAACGTCCGGAATTACAACGTGGACCACCAATACCTCTGTTCCTCCTTAACATAGTCCCTAACCTCAGTTCATCCTTTAACCTAGTTCGGTCCGTCATCGACCACATTCATCTTCGAGCAATACACGCACATGAACAAACCACAAAACAAATCCGAGCACAAGTCCACGACTTGACTCAATGTCAATCCATGCAACTACTCACATGAGTATTGCATAAAGTCCACTTCAAAAGAAGCATCATGAAATCATTACAAATTTCAAATTCACATTCAAAATTCAAATCCAAATCGCTCAAAACCCTAATTGAGCGAAAACGCGTCACGACGGACAAACAAAGTTGGTCCGCTGTATAAGGAAAAGTTTCTGTTCCAAGAAGCCAACCAAACGCGGAAAAACACGTTCACAACGGACAAACAAAGTTGGTCCGTTGTACATGCAAAATGGCTTTGGTCATGAGCTCAAAACAAGTTCACAACGGACCCCGTAAGCTTGTCCCACAAGAACGCATTACGCCGGTTTCACAAAAGTAAAACCCTAGAAAAGTCCATTCACGACGGACAAAAAGAATTAGTCCGTTGTACATGTGAAAATATTGGTTCCAAGAAATTATCCAAACCGAAAAGCTTGTTCACAACGGACTAAGAAAAAGCATCCGTTGTACATGTGAAAAATGACTTCGGTCATGGGCTCAAAAACATGTTCACAACAGACCCAAAAACACCGTCTGTCGCAGATGGGAAACTTATCGCTTCTTGAGAACTTTGTCCGCGCTAATGCGTAACTCATTGCTTTCTTGTCAAATTGTCAAAACACATGAACAAACACATTTTGCAAATTCAAATCTAAGTTAATTTTTCAGTTCAAAGCCAATTTTTCAGCACATGATTTCACAATCTCCCCCTTGATGAAAACATTGGCAACACCACTTAGAATTGATCATTTGGCATTCACTTTACCAAAGATTTTGAAATCCAAAGGATCAAAGACCAAAGTAAGAAAACACAGAAATCCCTCTTTGACCAAAATGCAAAACAAAATCTCCCCCTGAGAATGAAAATGTGTGTGAATGTGCAATGCGCCCAAAAAAAAAAATTCAAAAATTCTCCAAACTTCTCCCAAAAATTCTCAAATTTCCAAATACAACTCTCCCTTTTTCTTTAAACTTTTCAAAGAAAGATTTCCAAATTTCTCCCCCTTTGACAATGGATTCATCAAGAGTAAAAGAGAGAACAGGTTCAAAATTTTTCCTGAAACAATGATTTCACAAAGAGAAACAAGGGAGTGCCAAGATAGGAAAAGATGAGCTCATTCGATCATATAACCTTATATATCACATAATATGCAAAATACATGATCTTGAAGTGATTTTAACAAGTTATGGAATGACATGCATCTCAACCTCAATTTAGTCAACTATAGCCAAGTACTAAGCAAGATCTTAGCGTAAAAGGCAAGACTTTAAAAATTGAAGCAACTAACAACTTATGCGAGCAAGTAGTTTCAACTCCAATCTAGTAGACCAATTTAATCTTTAAACAATAAGTTGCATGTGGCATGCTTGAAGCATACTTCTTTATTTTCTAGGAGTGGCATGCTTGAAGCATACATCTTATCTTTGAGGGAATGGCATGCTTGAAGCATACATCTTATCTTTTTTTAGGGAAAGCAAGCTGAAGCACATAACTTGAAGCTTTTGTTTTTAACAAATTTCTTTTATATTGATTCCCTTTTCTTTTTCATTTTTCTTTGATTGTAAACATGCAAAAGTGATTAAAGGTCTTATGAAAGAGTAAAGTTGAAAACACACTTGCTTCATAGCCCAAATTTGTCAAGAAAATTCAATAACAAGCCTAGAAGAGTAAAATATCACAGAGTATTTAGCTATAGACAATCAGTCCAGGGAATTCCGCAATGTCATTTTTAGTTCAAGTGAGACAATTAGATTATCATATATTAGCTCAATTACATAACATATAAAGAAATATGATAAAGTGAGCTTATCAAGTGAAAGAACTTGGCAAGGAAACTCCCCCTCAAAACAATCCCATTGGATGAACAATTCCAAGTTCTCCCCGAATAAAAGCAAAACGAGAAGAAGACAAATGTTTTGTGAAAATGTCTGCCAATTGATGTTCAGTATCCACATGGTGAAGCACAATTTTTTCTTTTCAACATGATCTTTAAGAAAGTGAAATCCAATATCAATATGCTCAAGAAAAGGGATTACTCAAGAGGTGGCACGAACCAAATCAAATCAACATCCTCCAAAGTCAACATCGTAAAAGCTCTTAAACTAATCCATGAGGAAGCAAAGCCAAATGCCAAAATCTTGAGTTCTATGAAGATACGAAAATCCTTTTGATAGCTTGTCGATGTGGCCTTGCGTTAGGAAGCTTGAAAACAAGCACACACAAGCACGTGGGAAGAGTCTCTCATGTAAACCTCTAATTATCTCGTCCTCAACAGCATTATCATCATCTTTATGAACAAAGACACTCTCTCGAACATATGCACTTGTACCGCATCATTTGAACTAGTGCCTTTATGTAAAAGCAGTGGAAGAAGCATCTCCAAAGGCAACACTTTCAAAGCATGAGATGCACGAGTGAAGGAGAACCAAATCTTATCACCGAACATATGAAGTGAGCATCCGAAATTCACTAGCCACATGTTCTCCCTCCTCGTGAGAAGCCTACATAGAAGCGAGAAAGTGTCGAGGTCTCAGATCGGGTTAGAAATAAGATGTTTAGGAATCCAAGATCTTGAGACACACGACGGACAACGTGAGGGCACAACACAAGCAGTCTTATGCACAAAATCAAATTTGCCTGTTCCCGTGTTTCTAGCAACAAAAGGTGCTTGCATCACCCTAGGCACGTAGTGAGAAACAAAGCGTGTCTTTCTGAAATTAGACCTAGCCTTAGTTTTTTCTTTCTTTTGTTGTTTGGCTAGTCTAAAGCAAAATCTACTAAATGTCCATCTCTACCACAATGAGTGCAAGTGTACTTAACATTATGTTTTGCTTTAACAAGAGAAGCAACATTTGCATTCATCATAGTAGAAGATAAAAGGCCAGCAGATTTGAAGACAATTTTCTTAGGCTCATTTGAAATCTCAAGTTTGTCATTGCAAGGAGCATAAATAACAGAGCGAGGTTTAGTTTCATATGAAGCATGAAGATCAAAACCTAAACCTTTCTTGTTTGAGCTAACCTTAGATTGATCCAAAATCATGTTTAATCTTTTCTTGCCATTAGTGAATCGTTCCAAAGAACTTTGCAAATAATCAACTTTCTTGGCAAGAGTTAAACAATTATTGCAAAGATTATCAATCTTCTCTTTACATTTACGACAAGTAGAGCATGAAAGAACCTCATGTGTAAGCAGATTATCAGTCAATTGAGAAATCCTAGCATTTGCATCTTTCAATTTTAATTCAAAGAGTTAAGCATTTAGAACAAGAAGTTAAACCATGCAAATCATCGAGTGGAACAGCTAGCATGTTTAACATGTTTATCATTTTTCTCATTTAGATGCAACGAGAAGAGCATGTTTTTTCCTAAGCAAAGTAAGCTCATTGTAAATTAAGTCACATGATTTGCAAGCATCATCATCAGGAATCAAGGTTTTAAGTCTAGCAATTTCAGCATTCAATGACTCCACAACAAAATCATGTTTCTTAATTTTCTTATCACGTTTATCAAGCAATTTACCAAGACGAGCAACAGCAATAGCTAATTCATCGTAAGAAGGATCTACCTCATTGAAGTCGCTGTCATGATCGCTTCTCAGTGAAGGCTATCATTGCTTTTGGCCATGAGACACAACCCCGCCAACTCATGCTTGCTTGGAGTTGCATCATCCTCGCCGCTCTCCGAATTCACATCGCTCAAATTGACTTGTTCAAGAGCGGAAAGAACTCGATGGACAACTTTGCGGTTGATGAAGTTCTTCTTCTTTCTATCACTTGGAGAGAACTTCTTCTTCTCTTTTCTTACATCGTTGTCCTTCTCCTCCCTTGATGCTTTACTTGCAAGTTTTGGACAGTTTGGACGTAATATGGTCGAGATCACCACACTCATAGCATCTTGGAGGATCACCACCACCTCTCTTTCTCTTTATCACATTTTGCAAGGCTTTGTTAAAGCGAGAAGAGAGTAGTGATAAGTCTTCTTCTGGGAATTGCTCAATCTGTTCATCGGTTAGTGAAGACAAGAAGGATAGAGCAAAACTTGAAGCAAAGCACCATTATGAGATATGCTAGATTGAGATGTCAAAGCAATTGATTTATGATCATTCTTTCTAGCAAGAACATCTAATTCATGAGTTTTCAACTTAGAATACGTAACATCTAATGTAAGTGAACTCATGATAGTAGATTCTCTAATGGATGTAACTTTCATCTCCCAAATAGACATGTCTAATGCACCAAGCAATTGTCTAGCATTAGCAGCATCATCAAAGCTAACTCCAACAAAGACGTAAGATTACTAAGAATTTTATTGAAACGCAAAGAAGTCATCTAGCGACTCACCGGGTTTCATCTCAAATCGCATGTATTCTTTTTTGTAAAGATCTTGACGAACCTCTTTAATAGTGTTAGAACCCTCATGGTAATCACAAAGAGATTTCCATACCTCATATGCGGATCGAAGATGAATCACACGATCGGGTCGCTACGCCCCAAGCCTTGGATGATCAAGTTGCGCGCTTTGTCGCTTGCTTCAACATGTGTGCGATTGGTGTCGTTGACGTTGTCGCTTGCAGGGACTTCATATGGCTTGTAGACCTTCTCCCAAATTGCGAATCCCTGAGCTTGGATGAACGCCTCCATCTTGGCCTTCCAAAACTGAAAATCAACACCATTGAACACACAAGGTTTTGTCGAATAATGATCCATTGATCTAATCACCGATTAAGATAGATTAGAAAAACCTTGCTCTGATACCACTTGTAGGATCAAGTATACGAATATAGCAATCAGAGGGGGGTGACTGATTGTGCGGAAGCTAAAACCAAATTCTTGACCTCTTAATAGTTCACCCCAAAACAGAACCAAATAATTGCCTCGTTTTCGACAAAAACAGAATGACAGATGTTTGGTAAAACGAGAATTCCCGGAGATCCAACCGTCGAAACGATCTGAAATTTGGACACAAGAAACTAGATTCCAATACGAATCGAACACAAAAAGAATCAGCTCGATCGGACTTACGGATCAAAAGTTATGAGCTTCGCAAGCTTGCTGATCCAGAACTTGACGAGAATCAATCTAATCAAAACTTCAAGATTAAACAAGAACGACAAAAGATTGATCAACTAGACTTTGAGAAACACTAGATCAATACCCTAGAGAGGTTTTTGATGGATCAAATCAAGATAAAACTTGAAGAACAAAACCAATCTAGAACTAGAACAAGCATGCAAACAAGAACCAAAGCAGAAAAATACTGTGAGCGACGTGGTTATCATGTAGCACGCAAAAATCTTGGAAGAATTGATCTTTATTTCTTGTCTAAAATACTCTCATCAAAAGAGTACAAACCCTAAAACCAAGCTCAAAGCTTGATGCGCTAGCTCTACTTGATGCCTTTCAACAGAGACCCCCACCTATTTAAAGCACCAACCCACAAAGAGTTCTCGAATACGATTCCTATTCCCTAGAAGGAACTGTGATTCAACTCAACTCTACTTGGCCCAACCTGGCCGAGTACAACTCTTGCACGCTGCATGGCAACCCTACCATACTCACGTGACTAACACTTTGCACGCTGCATGGCCACCGCCATACTCACGTGACTAACACTTTTGCACGCGAATGACCTCCTGCCATTCTCACGTGACTAACCATTCTTCATGTGCACCATTCTCTTAGCCCGAACGTCCCGCATGACATCCTTGACCACCAAGACCTCGGTTCCTCCTGAACCTAGTCCCGAACCTCAGTTCCTCCATGAACCTAGTTCCGGTCCCGTCATCGACCACATTCATCTTCGAGCAATACCTGCACATGAACAAACCACAAAACAAATCCGAGCACAAGTCCACGACTTGACTCAATGTCAATCCATGCAACTACTCACATGAGTATTGCATAAAGTCCACTTCAAAAGAAGCATCATGAAATCATTACAAATTTCAAATTCACATTCAAAATTCAAATCCAAATCGCTCAAAACCCTAATTGAGCTTAAAACGCATTCACGACGGACAAACAAAGTTGGTCCGCTGTATAAGGAAAAGTTTCGCTCCAAGAAGCCAACCAAACGGAAAAACACGCTCACAACGGACAAACAAAGTTGGTCCGCTGTACATGCAAAATGGCTTCGGTCATGAGCTCAAAACAAGTTCACAACGGACCCCGAAGCTTGTCCGCCGCAGAACGCGTGCCACGCTCGGTTTCACAAAAGTAAAACCCTAGAAAAAGTCCATTCACGACGGACAAAAAGAATTAGTCCGTAGTACATGAGAAAATATATGTTCCAAGAAATAATCAAAACCGAAAAAGCTTGGTCACAACGGACCAAGAAAAAAGGTCCGATGTACAAGTGAAAATGACTTCGGTCGTGGGATCAGAAACATGTTCACAATGCACTCCAAAAACACCGTCTGTCGCAGATGGGAAACTTCTTGCTTCTTGAGAACTTTGTCCCGCCAAGCTAATGCGTGAATCTCATCGCTTTCTTGTCAAATTGTCAAAACACATGAACAAACACATTTTGCAAATTCAAATCTAAGTTAATTTTTCAGTTCAAAGCCAATTTTTCAGCACATGATTTCACAGACATAGAGTTTGTGATAGAGCTTGTACCTGGTACAGCACCGATAGCAAAGAGACCCTATCGGATGTCTACCGAGGAGTTGGTAGAAATGAAGAAACAGCTAGAAGAGTTAATGGAAAAAGGATTTATCAGACCAAGTTCGTCGCCGTGGGGAGCACCAGTTTTGTTTGTCAAGAAGAAGGACGGGAGTTTCAGGATGTGCATTGACTACCGTGCACTCAATGAAGTCACCGTGAAGAATAAGTATCCGCTACCTGTGATTGATGATTTGTTTGATCGCTTAAGAGGAGCCGGAGTTTTCTCCAAGATTGATCTCGAGATCGGATACCATCGCTTGAAGATCCGATCAAGAGATATTCAAGATCGCATTCTCGCCAAGATATGGACATTACGAAGTTTACAGCTATGTCCTTTGATCGACGAATGCGCCAAATTTTATTTCATGAATATGATGAATAAGGTGTTCATGGAATATTTGGACAAGTTTGTCGTCGTGTTCATAGACGATATCCTAATCTACTCCAAGACAGAGAGCTTAACATGCCGAACACTTAAGGCGAAGTTTTGGAAAAGTCAAGGAACAAAGCAACTTTTCGCCAAGTTCAGCAAGTGTGATTTACGGAAGGACAAGGTGGAGTTTCTTGGACATGTAATGACCGCAGAGGAGTCGCCAGAGATCCAAGCAAAGTAGAAGCTGTGTTACATTGGGAACAACCAAAGACGGTGACCCGTATTCGGAGTTTCCTTGAATGGCAGGATACTACCGCTGCTTCATCGAAGGCTTTTTCGACAATTGCGAAACCTCTTACGCAATTGCTGAAGATGGAAAAGAAGTTTGCATGGACGCCAGAATGTGAGAAAGGATTTCAGAGCTGAAAAGCGATTGACATCAAGCACCGGTGTTAGTTCTACCGATGTCGCTCAAAGCCGATATTTATTGTGACGCATCGCGCCAAGGACTTGGATGTGTGCCGATGCACGGAATGGAAAGGTCGCCGCTTATGCATCAAGGCGCTTGAGGCCGCATGAGGAAAATTATCCGACACATGACCTAGAGTTAGTGCGTAGTGCATGCTTTGAAGATATGGCGTCACTATCTCGATTGGAAACAGATGTGAAGTATATACGGATCATAAGAGTTTTAAGTACATATTCACCCAAATGGATCCGAATATGAGGCAAAGGAGATGGTTAGAGTTGATCAAGGACTATAATGTTGGAATCCATTACCATCCCTGAAGGCCAACGTAGTAGCCGATGCTCGAGTCGGAAAAGCCATACCGTGAGTACGTTGCTAGCCACAGTCGAGGATGAGTTGTGCGAGGATTTTAAAAATGAAGATTGAGGTTGTACCTAGCGGATTCTTGGCCGCATTGGAAGTAAAGCCTACTTTGGAGGACCAGATCCGAGAAGGACAGAAGGATGATGACAGGATCCGTAAGATTAAGACCAAAAAGGAGGAGGGCAAGGCAGAGGACTTCAAGTTGGATGAGCAATGCACGTTGTGGATGAAGGATCGCATTTGTGTGCCTAACAAAAAGGAGTTAAAGCAACTGGTTTTGGAAGAAGCCCATGACTCCAAGTACTCGATTCATCCTGGAAGCGCCAAGATGTATCAGGATCTGAAGGAGAGATTCTGGTGGCCGAGTATGAAACGAAGTTGCCGAGCATGTTGCATTGTGCGACGATGCCAGAGAGTCAAGGCAATGCATCAGAGACCGGCAGGATTGCTACAACCGGCCAAGATACCTGAGTGGAAGTGGGAGGAAATCGGAATGGATTTCATTACCGGTTTGCCGAAGACTCAAGGAGGTTATGACTCCATATGGGTTATAGTGGATCGCTTGACTAAGGTAGCCCATTTTATCCCCGTGAAGACCACTTATTCGGGAGATAAATTAGCAGAGTTGTACATGATCAGGATTGTTTGTTTACACGGAGTGCCAAAGAGGATTGTATCGGATAGAGGTACCCAATTTACCTCAAGGTTACGGAATAAGTTGCATGAAGCCATGGGAACCCGCTTAAACTTCAAGATACCTTTATCATCCATGCAGGCGGATGGACAGATCGAAAGAGTCAACCAGATTCCGGAGGATATGTTAAGAGCTTGTGCATTGGCTTATGCTACCTCTTGGGATAAAAAGTTTGCCGTATGCCGAGTTCGATTACAACAATAGTTATCGAGGCTAGTTCACGAGATGTCACCTTTCGAGGCAATCAGATGGTCGACCGCTTCGGACGCCATTGAATTGGAATGAGACCTGGCGAGCGCCGTGTCTTTGGGCCTGATATTCTTCAAGAGGTCAAGAGCGATCGCTATGATTAGGGAAAGGTTGAAGATAGCCCAATCTCGACAAAAGAGTTATGCCGACAATCGTCGCGAGATTTGAGTTTTGAACCGTAAGACTTTGTATACCTCAGAGTTACGCCTCTCAGGGAGTTAAGAGGTTCCATGCCAAAGGGAAACTCGCACCTGCTATGTTGGACCATTTAAGATTTTGAGCCGCAGAGGCGGTTGCTTACCAAATTGAGTTGCCACTGATCGTTAAGCAGTGAGTACACGACGTATTCCATGTGTCCTGCTTGAAGAAATGTCTCCGAGTTCCCGAGGAACAGACATCGCTAGAGTCAATCGAGTTGCAAGAGGACTTGACTTATAAGGAACATCCCGTGAGGATTCTCGACACAATGGATCGAGAAACTAGAAACAAGTCAACCTGCTTCAGAGAGTTCGGTGGAGCAACCATGAAGAAAGTGAAGCGACTTGGGAGCGCGAGGAGGATTTGAAGAAAGAATTTCCAAACCTATTCCTTTAGTAAGCCTCGAATCTCGGGACGAGATTCTATTAAGGGGGGGAGGTTTGTAACACCCCAAAATTTTGCTTTTCTTAAATTCATGTGTGATTTGGCCCTTTGGTGAATTTTTGGAATTTTCTGGAATTTATTTGGATTTATTTGGAATTTATTTGAATTTATTCCATTTTGAAATAATTAAAGAATTTAATTTTGCAAATAAATTTTTGTTGGAAATATTTTATTTGAGTCCAAAATGATCCAAAGTATTTTCCAGAATTTTTCTGGAATTTTTCTGAGTCTTTTGCTATTTTTAATGAATTAAATGAATTACTGGGAATTATTTTAAATATTAAATCGCTGGAAAATACGAGTGGGTTTGTATCGTTCATCCGATCGAGCCCGAGTCGACTCGAAGTCCGAGTCCGACCCGAACCACGCTCGAGCCGCGAACGAGTCGGGCTGCACTCAGGCACGTGGACCGTCGGATTTCGATCCAACGGCTAAGAGCTTGCCACGCCGCTGCATCGCGGTCCGGCCTGACTGGGTCATGCTTGGTTCGATCCTAGCCGTTGGTTCAACACGTGGACGGCCGGGCGCTGGCGCCGTTTTCCCGTGTCCGGCGGACTCCGCCACCGCGCCATGACCGAACTCCGTTAGGTTCGAGGATTCCGCTAATCCGTGGCCTATTTAATGACCGAGACCCCGCACGAGGATCGCCATGACCCCGCGCCGCTTTTCCCTAGCCGCTCGCCAGTAGCGCCTGCCGAGGCTGCAATCCTCGCCAGAGTTGCTTAGGGCTTCACCTCGGTCATTGTTGCGCTCCGCCGTCACCGAGCTCCTCCGCCCTCGCGGGCTGCCCGAGCCCGCTGCCAAGCCGCAACCGAGGGGCGCACTCACCCGCTTCTGAGGGGCATCAAATCGTGCGCCGTGGTCGCCCTCTCTCCACTCCGGTAAGCACCGCCGCCGCGCCACCGCCGACTCATAAAGCTTCTCCGCCCAGGCGATCTTCATCGAACGGTCCAGGTTAGCCCACATCACACCGTAGAAAAACCAGATTAGATCTAAACCGTTAGATGGAAATCGTGCGACCTAGGTTAGATCTATTCTCACTCTGGATTTAGATCCAACGGCCAGGGCTATATCGCTGTAGATTGAATTCGTGGATCATATCCGCTCGATCGGGAATCAAGGGCTGTGATGCACCCATGTGTCACACGCCGGACGTGCCGCGTGGCACGGCCAAGACCGCACCGCACACACGCGACGGGTCGGCCGATACCGGGTCCCGCGTGTCGAGACTTGAGTCGCGGACCGTGGTCCACGGTGGACCGAGCCAAGCGTGGACCGAGTCCATGGACCGGCCGACGCCAGCCAGCCAATCAGAGGTCGACACGTGGTCCATGCCGACGCAATAATTAATTTCCAAAAGAAAATGATTTATTAATTCGAAATATTGATTCAAATTTAGATTCAAACTTCAAACGCTTATAACTTTTATGCTTCAACTCCGATTTGAGTGATTCAAATTTCTAAATTTGTATAAAATTGAGATCTACCTAAATATGAATTTTATTTAATTTTTGGACTAAAGTTTTTCTCTGTAATATTATTTAATTGATTATTTAAACTTTAATAAATCATAACTTTTATGCTTTAACTCCAAATTTGACGATTCCAGTTTCTAAAAATCCAGAAAATTATGTTCTCTCTGTTTATGGATTTTATTTGGAGTTTTGGGATGTTTTTGCCTAGTGTTTATTTGTGTATTTGCTATTTGCACGCTTTACGAGTAGACGTTGAAGTGCCGGAAGGATTCGAGGGAGAAGTGTTGACTCAGGATCCAACCCAAGACCAAGAGCAAGTGCTTTTTGAAGGCAAGTTGTGCTTTGACCATGTTGATCCTATTTCGAAATCTATTTTGATTTAAACTATTGCATGCTAGTTTAATTAGAAAGATACTTTGTTTAAACATGGGGGTTAGATAAATACCAATTTGCTATATGACACCTTGATTACTTAAGTATGTGCCATGACCTTTGTCACCCTAGTTGTGGTTTACTAGTTGGACATTATTAAATTGCCAACATGGGTTTAGACCGTTGTAGTATACTGCTTAGACCCGCTACGTGCTCATGACATGATTTTGGACGATCAAATGCTAATATGGACTTAATGATATATTGAACTTGTTTTGGAAAAGTATCATGTGATGTTGATGGCACGTGGTGCATGGTAATCAACTGGGTTTGATAAACGATTTCGACCGGGGCATGTGGCAAGAGTAATCAGTGGGCCATTGTGGCATTGGGAATGTTGATTTGGTTCTTCGGGTAGTCTTGCCCTGGTCACTCTAAGGACTTAACCTTGCAAGCCTTTGAACTGGTCATACTTGCAACCACATGGTCGGAATGGGACGGCCCTAGTTGACTAAGTCGCTAAGGACTCACTTGTGGAGCCTCAGGGTGTCGGGCTACACCGCTTGTGTGATTGTACGGGGAGCGTATCGTGGCCGTGGGCCGATACCCATCTAACGGTGTGTTGGTCCCATACTTCGCCTTGGCTAAGGGAAGGGATGGTGTAGAGCACGAACCTGAGAGGACCACTGTGTTGTTTGAGGCTTCCAAAGGCTTTGTTATGATCGCTCATTCGCATACTTTTGTATGGCGATTCACTACCGACGTGGTGAGTGGATTGTATCTTGTGGGTAAAGTGCATAACCTCTCGCAGAGTGTAGAATCTATTTGAATAGCCGAGTCCACTGCAGATCGACAATGCTCGGGAATTACAGTCAAGGGGTAGACTTTCGAAAATAACTTGGTTTTGAAAAAGTTGGGTTGGTTTAATAATGAAGATGATGGAAATGTGGTTTAGGATGGGGAAAATGTTTATTAAATTTCCTGAAAAGTTATTTATGCTTTACTTATTTCTCATCGCTGAATCTACTTTTATTACTTGTCAAAAGTCAAGCATCGCAAATATACCCTGAGCTATTCCTTTGTACCAAGCCATGCATATAGTATATTAGCTTGCATTCTGTGCATGACTTGTCGAGTACCAAGTACTCACCCTTGCCTCAACACAATACCGCTTGAAGAGGAGACTACGCCAGCTTCGGAAGAGGAGTTCCAAGAGGACCCGTCTACTTAGGGATGCGAGCCCGGCCATTGCCTCGTGGTATACTGGATGGCGCCACGAAGTTTATTTGATTTTCCGCTGCTGTTATTTCTCTTTTAATACATTTTGCCTTGCAAGGCATATATTTGTAACTTGGCCATAAGGTCGAGTAACCCTTTGATTATTTAAATAAAGTACTTTGATAGTATCGTTTGGTATGATTGTGATATATACCGATGTTAAGACTGTGTGCACTAGCGCGTTCCTGGACTAGTGCTGAATACACAGAGGGTCCGGATTTGCAAATTCGGGGTCCCGACACATCTTCATGCGGTCAGAGTTCCTAGCACCCCCTCGAGCGGCCCAAGCCCGGCTTGGCCCCCGAGAGTCGGCCTAAGCCTCGCCCTCAACCACGTCCAACCACATGAGGTGTATGCCCCATTGAACGGCATGCGATAAAAGAATAGCTTTACCGTCCCATTCCCGGCATGCGATCAACCAATGTGTGCTCGGCTACGGTTAAACATCGGATCGGTCCTTAGCTGACTCAGGCGGGACTACCACATTTGAGTCTCCTTACCTAAATGCCTCAATCTCCCGCCCGGTCTCCAATTGTACCTTTTTCCACCACATAACCAAAACCAAACCTTTCCATAGATTGTAAAGCGTAAGACCTCAAGCAGTGGAACCATCCACCACTTGGCCCAAACCGACCTCTAAGCATACTAAGCATGACACCATTAGTACCCATAATCTAGCTCCAAAGGAGGTGTTTAACAAGTAACAATGAAGGTGGTTCATGCAGCAAATAGGATCTAACCTATCCCACATTTCAACTCCTAATGCAACACTTAACATCCAATAGGCAGTTAATTCACAAAAACAGATTATACATATGGTTCAAGATGCTTAGGTGCTTGCCTTGATCTTCTGCTTGCGGACCGACAGCGACTTGCCCCTCGGCAACTCCCTCGACCACGCGGTATCACCCTCCGCGGTTTCGTTCTCTACACGAATATAATGCAACAATAAGATGCATGCAATGCAATGAAACAACTAGAATGAAAACTCCCGACGAAACGACACAACCGGACAGACCAACATAACCCGGACAGACCAAGTGAATTCGGATATTCTGGGTTTAATGTCTGAACAGTCCAGACAATCCGGACATTCCGGACGTTTTGTCCGGACACTCCGGACCTGGCGCATTTCACCCTACTACTCAACGGACCGAGGTGCCGCCAAGTCCCACGGCACCGCGGGGACCCGATCTACGACTTTCCTACACGTGGTTGAGCCGGAGAGCTCCGAGCTAGCTCAAACCACGACGAGCGGGTCTCATTTCTAACACCTCCAACCAAACCCAATCCAAAGCTTAAGAGAGCCTCACTCACCCCCGATCTCTAACCCTAGCACCCCACATTGCCTAAACCAACCCCAAACCAAAACCCCACCAAGAACCCTAACATTGCAAAAGTTCAACCCCCAACCCCAAATCTACAAACCTAACCCTACATCCAAGCCCATGGATGCCCTAGAACCCAAGAATCCCATGAATAGACTCAAAGAGAGGGCTTTACCTCAAGGGAAGGGAAGGACAAGGAGGCGAAGCCGGGTAGGAGGAGGAAGACGCCGGCTTGGGGAGGAGCTTGAGGGCGCCGAGGAGGAGTTCACCGGGGGAGGAGCCACCGGAGGTCGCCGGCCGGTGGGGAGCTCACCGGAGACGAGGACGGGGTGGAGGGGACGCACGGGAGAGGTGGGAAAGAGACAAAGTGAGGTGAGGTGAGTGGAGGGCCATGAAATGGGGCTTTTATACAAAATCCCGCACCATTCGGACTCTCCGGACACTCAACCCGGAGACTCCGGGTTGGGGTCTTCGGTAGAATTAACCCGGACACTCCGGACATTTAGTCCGGATATTCTGGATGTTTAATCCGGACACTCCGGATGTCCCAGAATTTTTGAAATTGAGGGCCTTGACAGCGTGCCAGTCAATTTGACTTGGAATTGACAAGGTAAAGATTGTAGAATCAATCAGAGCCGATAAATGGATGACTATCGGCTTAACACCGGTCGGCTAATAGCCGATCAGGAGATAACTAGATCAACCAGTTACGGTTAATCCGAGGGTAAAGGTAGATCGACTTTGAAAGGCAATGCGCAACAAACAAAGTAGATCGAACCTGAGAAAACAAGTCGACGAGAGCAACAAATCGGCGATGCGCAACTCTTATTGATCTCAATGACTTACAGAGGAAAGATTGCTACGAACTAGAAACGGAAAAATTGTAAATAGGGTTGTGTTGATTGATTAGCTGATTGTCCATTTCCTTCATGGCTCGTCTCCTTTTATAATGCCTCGGCCGATCCGAGTCCTGTAAGGACACGACAACCATATCCGTATCGGCTCTTGATCCGATTCCTTTTCCCTTATTGGCGATGGTTTTCCTTGCGAGTTCCGGTTTATCCTGTCCATAAACTTTCCATATTTGAATCGGGTCGATTTCATCATGCACGTCGAATTTTGGTGCAAACACAAATGGAGGTAAAGAACATACTCCTATGCGAAAGAGTGTTTTGGGAACAACAGAATTAGAAGAAGTAGCTTCTCTCACTGGCAACTACATCCATCTCCCAATCTGCAAGCATTATCTTATTTAACGATGTAGTTGAGTGACCCGAGTCTTAGCAACTCCAGCTTCTCTATCTTCTAGGTCTGGCCGGTTCAGGGCTTCTTGTGGCAACTGGGGGTGCCGGCCATGGTCGAACCCTCCACATGAACGGGAACGTTGGTACTCCGTACCCCCACCCCGGCCCAGCGGTCATAGGCAGCCCGTCTGGGCAGCTGTAGTCGGTCAAAGGCGCATTGGGAGGCCGAATGAAGATAAAGAAGGGGTGTAGGGATGGCAACGGGTCGGATACCACCGGGTCCAACCTCTGTGGATCCTAACCCGGACTCAAAGTCAGTCACGGGTTCAAATCCGGACCCGACCGGGTACCCAGACCCGAGCAAAATTCGTGTGTTCCGAACGAGTCCAATGTTTTTTCTCATACTATTTTATAATTCATTTCATCAAAATAAACACTAACACAAAGTTAAACCTACATTTAATATTCTACAAACTGTACAAAAGCACTTCGGGTCTGGGTCTGAGTACCTACGGGTCCAAAATGAGACCCAGACTCGGAACCGGACCCGGACCCGAAGTAATATACCCATGGGTCCAAATTTGGACTGAACTCGACTCGTTTGCCTGGGTACCCACGGTACCTGCACTCCATCGGTATTTTTGCCATCCCTAAAGGGGTGGCGGGGACGGGGATGCTACGAATTATTTTTTAAAATAATATTATTTTAATGAAAATTTAAAGAAAAAATACACCAATTAAAAATAACAAAAATACACCTATGTAGCCATTTGAAATGACGATAACCTCTCTGTTGCCCTTTGAAATGGCGACAACCTCTCTGTTGCCCTTTGAAATGGCGATAGAGAGGCGAATTCGAACGGCCAGCTCTCTGTCGCCATTTGAAATGGTGACAGAGGGGAAAACTGAATGGTTGCCTCTCTGTCGCCAATTGAAATGGCGACAGAGAGGCCTAAAGTGCCTCACCCCACGGCGCCAATGCCATTTTGTACTCACTGCCACCAAGAGAGCAGAGAGAAAGAAGAAGAAAAAGAAGAAAGAGAGGAGGAAGAGGGGAAGAAGAAGGAGAGGAGGAAGAGGAGGGGAAGAAGAGGAAGAAGAGGGGAGGAGGAAGAAAAAGTCATAATTTTTGTAGGTAAATGTCTGTTTGTTTGAATTAAAATTTAGTGAGTAGATTAATTAGATTGTAAGTAATTAGCTATGTAGAGTAACACTTGTTATTTAGATAGATGACTTAGCGACTAGATTAATTAGGTGTGTAGAATAGCAATAGTTTTTTGAGATACATGATTTAGCGACCAGATTAGTTAGCTATGTAAGTAGTTAGCTATGTAGAATAGTAATATTTTTTATGTGGGGGCTCCGGTCTTTGTAACAAAGATTCGGGTACTCACTGTTGCGTCGGACTGGAATTAACGCAACCCGTTAGTAAACTGAACCCCAATTACAAACTGTACCCGGATTGAGGCCAATCAATCGGCACGACACACTCGGCACGTGGTCAAATGCCAAATGATTGATTCCAACCCGAGCTTCCCCGAGATATGTGTCTAGTGCTAGTTCCCTGGATCAGTAGCCTAGCACCCACATGTTTCCACAATAAGTTGCATCCAAACACTTACATTAACAAAATGGTTACAGTAGTACAGGTTTGATTACATCGAGATAGTAATACAAGAAAGAAAATTCTGCCAAATGGCTACAAAAGCTAAAGAGAGACTTAGAGTACAGCAACGGCAGCAGAGTGCCTTCCCAAACCCAAAGGCAGTAGCTGAGTTGTGACCGAGAGAAAACCAAAACTACAGCTGCAAAACCCGACGATCTCTGAAACGAAGCGATCCTCGCCTAGCTCACCTTCTTCTCGCTTGACTCCGTCTTCTGAGCTTGGTAATCAGATTTAAAGCAAATGGTGAGTACACGTATGTACTCGCAAGACTTTAGTGTTTACAAGTATAATAAGTATGCAGGCTATCCAATGAAAAAGGTTGCTAATCCAGTTCCAAGTTGCATAAAGCTAAATTTATTTGCAATAGAATAATAGATTTCAGAAGATGCTCGATTTACAAAAGCAATTGATGAAGAATGTAATTCAATACATAATTGTATAATTCATTCAGTATCCACATTCAATTTCCTCCAAATTATCCAACACCACCATCACATGGCATCAAGAATCACCACCAGCACAATCGAATATCCACCATACCATCGTATGGCATCAAGAATCACCACCAGCACAATCGAATTACCAATCCAACCAGTCTCTGAGTCCAATGACTCAACATTTTGCATGATATAACCCAACATTTAAAAGATCTACCGGTGCCAAAATGTTTTCCAAAACAAAACCAAAAATACTATACTTGACAATAATTATCCAAGCTGCTCGTGACCGTGAGCACGGCTAATCGATTAGATTTATTCTCTGCAGAGATTGTACACTTTACCCACATGACACACTCTAGCAATCATGTCAACCATGCCACGCGATACTAAACGCACTGCCCATTTTGCTAGATTGTGACGGAACTGTTCCACTTGCGAAGTTTCTAGTCTTGCGTCACCCGGTGAAGTGCACCCTTGCTATGGCGGGTGATCAGCCCCACACACAAAACATTTACAACAATTCACGATGGTTAACGATTACCGTCCATCGCCTCACAACCCATAGCAAGGCCCTCACCGTTGTAACGGTACCGTATTGGGACGGTATACTACAACACCTGTGCGAGGTGAGGGAGACCCTCAGACAAAGACCACTGGCAGTCGGTGACTGTCCAACTACTTCGACCTACCACGACGCAAGACCAGTCATTCACTCCTGTACTACGTTCAGGTCATCCCATACTAACACATGTGGTTGTACGATTTGACTTAGTTAACAACATCAAGTTCGGTCCTTAGGGTTGCACAGACGAGACCTCCACCCGTCCGTCCAGCATAAAACCACCTTTCACCTTTTTCCTTTTTCTCTTTTTACCAACACAGCTTTTTCCACCAAAACCACCATTTCAAAATCCTAATTAAGTTTCCAAAAGAATTTGATTGACTGGGTCCACCGATCAACAATCAATTGTACTAACGCTGGGCTAAGCGTATGCAATTATTAGACATATAATCCAATTGACACGTAATACAGTGTCTACCATTATCCTAGGGGTTTACAAGGATCACCATGTAACTGATAATCGAGGAAACCATTCAATCCAGGTTTAACTACCAATGCCCACAATTTATCATTTGTACCAATTCTAAAGCATGCATAATAGTTTTGGCAATTCAAATTAAATTTGCAAATATGGGATCAATATGGTCAAAGGAGGTGCTTGCCTGTTTGCTTTGTACTGATTACACTTCCGGGAAAAGAGATCGAGAACCGCGCAGGCGCCCACCACCACGTCAACGTCTACGCGAACGAGCGACAACAAAACGACAACAAAATGATCAAACTCGGAACAAACAGGGCGATCAAGAATCAAATAAGACAACTAAGAAGCAAGGACAACGACTAAACCAATTGGAGAAACAACGGAGAAAAGGGAATTAAAGGAGACCCAACTCGGTCAGTGAAGTCGGCAAGATCGGGCGTACAACCACGGTAGTGTCGCCCTCAAGCCCGGCAAGCAGCGATACCATAGGGCGGTAGTGCCGGGCGGTCGACGACCCAAAAGGGCGCTCTGGAAAAAGGTACCGACGTTAAACACGCGGGTAGCACTGGCCACTCCTACAGCATCAAACCAGGAGGGCTGTGAGGTGCCGCATTCCTGCAGACCAAAGGAGAAGCTCACTGGAAATTAACTGCCGGCGTTATGGTTACGGTAGTGCCACTCGGGCGGTAGTACCGGCCCCATAACGTCGGTAGTGCCGGCCTCAGGGAGAAATTAGGGTTTCGCAAAATGGGATTTTGCGCAAACGTATTCGAAACTTCGCGACGATTGCATGGTCAGGTTCCCGGTGATGCCAGGGACCCATCCATGCAGGTCTCACCAAGTTTCGAGTTCATTTAACCTAATTTCCACCTTTTCGAACTCGATAATCCCTAATTACCGTTAGAATTCGACTTTCGATCCAACTCAAGTCCAAACTTAATTCTTTTCACGAGGGTCGACTTCTAACGACATCAGATATATTCTAGAGTCATATCCTCAGCTTTTGGAGCTAGGGTTCAAGGAAAACTCCAAAACTCGAGAATTTGACTCGGCTTGTGAACAAATCCGATAAACTCCGAATCAGGGTTTTCGACTCGATCTTTTTCCAGAAATAGAACCATTAGGGCACTAAGAACCAATACGAGTCACTCTCGGAATTTTTGGAGCTTCGGAACTCGAAGATTCTCCAAAAAGCTCGATAATGCACTTTTCGCAAATCGAATCGAAATGAAGGATTTGCGACTAACGTATTAATTCTTTTTGCACGTAAGGGTTCCACAGGGTCTAACTCACACTCAAAAACTCTTCGCACGACAATCGAACCATCCGAACTCAAAACCCTCAATTGGAACTAAATTCGATTCCAAATTCGGATTGAGTTCAAACTCAAATCTTTTCGCAGGAATCGAACTCAGACAACGTCAGATATACTCGAAGGTCAATTTCTCGACTTTTCAAAGTTAGGGTTCAAAGGAACTTCAAAAATTCGGGAAAACGACTTTTGGGCAAATAAATCCAACAGAGAACCGATTAGGGTTTTCAGATCGAATCGTCCACGCTAACTTCATCTACTGAGCTAACTTAGGTCTAGCAACAAGAAACACGTTGAAGCACTTCTAGGGTTAGGGTTTCAAGACTAAACCAAAAGAGAAACTAATAGAGAAGAGAGAGGGACTTAGGGTTTAGCTCAAAACCTCGGGGATCGGACTGGAACATGATTCCTCCGTTCTTGAGGCTGCTCTAGGGCTTGAGGAAGATCCTCCACATCTTGGGGCTTGTCCTCTTGCTGCTCCTTGAGCTCCACATGCACCAGAGAGGAGGAGGGAGAGAGAGAACCGAAGGGGGAGAGAGAAACCAGAGAGAGGGAAATGGAGAGGGAGAGGGAGAGAGAGAGCTCCTGAGGGGGAGAGAACAAGTGAGGGAGTGAAGGAGAGAGAGGAGTAAGCCAGCTGGGCTTTAGAGGAGAGGAAGGATCGAGAAAGAGGGTGAGGTGGCCGGGCAACGGGCAACGACGACCGCTCCAACCCCTGCCCGCATGACTCGGCCGGCAGTACCGCTCCTGCCGAGCGGTAGTGCCGCCCGACCGGCAGCGATCGCCCTAGCTGCCAGATGCCGCTCCTGCAGCAAAACTCCGAGTTTCTTCGCCAACTTCTCTCCAAACTTTGAGGTTAACCTCGGGAAACTTAAGGGAAGAATTTTGGGACCACAAAGGAAGGTTTTAGGACTTAGGCTCCTACGGATTTCGAAAGATTTCGACCGGCTTCGAACTCAAAGTTCAAAACAAAAGCAGTCGAAACTACTCGAACGACGAAACACCGACGCGACCAAAACCAACTAAGGACCAAATTAAGATCCAACGGCACTCAACACACAAACAAGCACACAAATAGCTTAATTAAGCTTAGTTAATCCTAATTAACCTTAATTACAAATTCCAGGATGTTACATTTTAGATGCGCGATTTAGCGACCAGATTAATTAACTATGTAAATAGTTAGTTGTGTAGAATAGCAATACTTTTTTAGATTCACGATTTAGCGACCAGATTAATTAGCTGTGTAAGTAGTTAGCCATGTAGAATAACAATATTTTTTAAATGCATGATTTAGCGATCAAATTAATTATCTGTGTAAAATAGTAATAGTTTTATTACATACATAACTTGGCGATCAGATTAATTAGATTCGTGTAGTGTAGAGTACATCATCGTGGTACAAAAGGTACAGTAGTATTAAAAATTTTGTGAAATGCTTGATAGGTATGGATGAACGAGTGCAATTTAAAATACGTTATGGAGAAATGGTTTCGCACATGGGTGCATAAGGGGTGGAACTAAGTCATTTTCCAAGTGTTAGCTTGCTTGTCACGTGCAGGGGAGCGTTCATGGTGGATGAAGGACCATGTGGAGGTTCATCCATGTTTGTGATGAGTATTTGACATTATTTGAGCTTAGGTTGCTCAAGTTTGAGTTTGGATTAGAATTGGATTTTGAATTCGAAGCATTTTGAGTTTTATATATCTCAGGCGGTAGTACCTGCCATGGTATGGACCCAGGCGGTGGTAGTGCCAACTTGTGGTAGTACCAAAGGTTCTCTGGTTCAAGTTGAGTGGCACTACTGACTTTTGGAGCGGCAGTACCGGAATTGCGGTACTACTGGCTTTAGTATAGCGGTAGTTATTTTCCAGAGGGGTTCTCGCTAGGATTTTATTAGGCGCGGCACTACCGGCCTCTGGGGAACGGTAATGCTGGCCAAGCCGTACTACCAGCCCCCTAGAGAGGCACTAGTACCAACTTTTGTCTGTGAGACATGAATTGATCTAAAGGAAATTTGTTTGTTACTGAATGATTATTGCATATTATTGTTGAACAATACTATGTGAGGTGGTTCCTTATCTTTGTTGTTTGCAAGGCTTCGATCTGAGGTCATGGTGAGGCGAAGGATGGTTGGGACTAGGCGAGGAGTGCTGGAGGTCCGAAATGCCGGTGATCGCCGGAGGATGGCCGGAGATGAAGCGAGTGCAAGTCAAAAAGTCAAGGGAACCTTGTGGATGCTGGCTTGAAGCTACCAGGTCAAGAAACCCATTGGATCATCAGTTTTAGGAGATAGAGTAGCGGTCAAGTTAGCTAGTGGATAAGACCCGGTTGTTAGTGGGTTTCGGGTTAAGCCCAAAATGTGAAGTGTGTGGGATCAAATCCTGGCTCTTGGAGGTTAGCTTAGGATTGAAGCAACCCATCCAAGGGTGGAGGATGACCCATGCACACTATAAATAGAGGGGTAGGGATAGCCTCTCCCCTTTGAAGGTTTTAGTTGCTCCTTTGAGCTTTGCCCACATGAATTGAGGCTTTGTAAAATCTTCCAAAGAAAATACAAAAACTCATCCTCTCTATTTCTGAATCTAAATTCCGCATTTATATTATGTCTTTACTTTACGTAATTTAAATTCAGTATTTTCATTCCCGCATTTAATTTCTGCAAGTTGGATTTGACTCCCCTCTTTCTACTTGCTTCTGGTTTTTCTTACCAAGAATGAGAGATTGATTGGATAAATCTTTTCTTAGATCATATCCCAATCCTCTAGGAAAATTTGGATTTGTTCTATGAGAAATCAATCGTTTGCTCTTCCATGAAGGATTTTAGTGTAGATCATGTTTGAAGGATTCTCTTCTTGTGTTCTAGCTTGCTGTGACTAGTGGGAGAACATTCAAGTTCATCTTGATCATCAACACCCCACGAGCAAGACTAGATCACTAATTTTGTGTTTTGCTTTATCATGGTGCACGCTTCTTTCTAATGGTTAAAGGTAGGAATTTTGACGTCAATCCTTTGGATTAATTGTTGGAACAAGTTCCTGACATTCTTGAGAAGGTGCCTACCATGTTTTGTGAGCTTTAGACCAGTAGATCAAAAGATCCACCCTTTTTGCTCTTGAGTTCATGTTATTTTCTGTTTTGTTCTTGATATCGGCACTACCACCCCCAATCCTGCGGTAGTACCGCTCATGCACTACAGTAGTACCGTACTCCGGAGCTACTGACCTTTGTGTTGTGGTAGTACCGGAAGAACAGAGTTTTGCTAATTTTGTTCCCTTTTTTAGCTCACTTGCAAAGAAAGGTATTTTGTTTGGTTCTTGCTTGTCTAGTAGGTGGGGAAATTTTTTAATTTGGGATCATTCACCCCTCCCTCTGATCGTCATCTCAATCTTTCAGAGGATAGTTACAAGATGATTGTACCAAATGTTCTCGTTGGACCGTGAATTGCATGACTTGAAGCTGCACGGAGTAGGGTGTCGGAGATGGGATTTCACGTACTGGGAGTTAGTGGAACTGAAGGGGCCAAAGTCATGAAGTTCGTATGTAACAATGGCGATTGCGAAAGGGTGCCCGCTAGTGTTGTTGGTGCAAGCATTTCAGAAAGACAATGCCATCCATGCAACACAGGAGCAGGTTGCTGGTGATGAACCAGAGGAAGTTGGGGAGAGCAGCAAAGCTAGAGAATGTTTCGTGAGGCAGGATGTTAGTTTGGGTCAGGAGGAAATGCTAAGCCAGGAAGTTGAAGTTTCAATGCAAGAGGTGAAGGAACCAATGGGTGTGGCAGATGAGGGAGAACAAATTGAATCGCTAGTGCAATCGATGGACACAGAGAGCCAAGACTACGAGGCTTTAAGTAATGACGAAGAGGATGAAGAGCCTTTCCTTGCGGAATGGGATGAGTGTCGGTTCGATAGGCTGATGGTCAACGATGGTGAAGATGTCGCATGGGGGTACGATCGGAATGAGTTGCGGTAAGGTGCAATTTACAAGAATAATGTTGAGGTGCAGGAAGCAGTCACAGCATGGGTAGTGTTGCTGCGTAGACCCTTTAAGGTTTCAAAGTTAGATCAATGGGTATATGATGTTAGATGCCAGATGGAGGGTTGCCAATGGCGTGTCCATGCTTACCAGCCTAAGTGGGACACCATTTGGAAGTGTTCCATAGTCATCCCACACACATGCGTGCTGACAAAGTCTACGCAGTCATACAGAAACTTATCTTCAGGCTTTGTTGCTAATGCAATGTACAGGAAGATTGTGGCCAACATAGATTTAGAGCCACGTGCCATCATACTTGCAATAGAGCAGAGATTCCAGTACACCATAAGCTATGCCAAGGCATGGAGAGCGAAGCAGAAGGCATTGGAGCAGAGATTCCATACTCCTATTAGAACTTGCCAGGTATGTTTTAGGTGATCATGGAAAGAAATGTTAGGACTTCTACAAACAGTTCAGGAACAAGGAGCTGATAAAGCTTTTTAAGAGGCTGTGTAACCAGAACCAGCAGAGAAAATTTAATGCATTGTGTAAGAAGGTGGACGAACTGACATCAAGGCATACAGTGGAGGCAACGAAGAGAGCAACACCTTCACTAGGGGAGGTCCCAATAGCGCTTGAAGAGTTACCACAGACCCTCAGCACTTTGTTCGGTGGAACGGAAAGGCTACGAAATGCTTCTCGGAATGGATAGAGCATGAGCCTAGGGAGAAATGTTCTCTACTTTATGACACCGATAGTGCCAGGTATGGGGTCATGATGATAAACCTAGCTGAGGTTTACAATTGGGTCATGCGAGGCCAGATACTCCTTCCCCTAGTTGCTATATTGGAGGGTGTTCTTCGTGGCATCACGAAGTTCTTCATGGATCACCATGGTAGGGCCGTCGATCCCATGAATTATCTTGCTATGATGTACTTCAAGATGATCTGTACATATATGGAAGAAAATGGCATGAAGGGGGAGATGAATAGAGCATTAAATATGGGTACAATGGAGCTTTGTTTTGAGGTATTATGTAAAGATAAAGCTGATCGTGGGATAAACCGATGAAAAGTTGCTTATGAATGCATCCTACATAGGCAACCATGTATATGCACTTGCAACAAGCCTCATCTATTACATAGGCCATACACACACGTCATGGCTGCCTGCTCAACAATCCGTATGGATCCGGGTATATTCTTGTCACAAGTCTTCAATAAGGAAGTGGTGACGGCAACCTGGAGCGCAGAAATTTTCGGTTTTTGAGTGGTTGGTTTATTCACGGCGCATCAGAGATGGGAGGACATATGGTGGGTTCCAGATGTTAGCAGGCTGAAGGGCATAGGGCGGTGGCAGACAATGAGTATAAGGAATGACATGGATGCAGCGAAAAGTGGGCGTAGTGTAAAGAAATGTTCAGTTTGTGTCAGGACCCGAAATTGCAAATCCGGACCCTCTGTGTATTCAACACTAGTCCAGGATCACGCTAGTGCACACAGTCTCAACATCGGTAAATATCACAATCATACTCAACGTAACTACAAGTACTTTATTTAAAATAACCAAACTGGTTGCTTGACCTTATGGTCAAGTTACAAAGATACGCCACGCAGGGCAAAAACTTATTAAAGGAAATAAACTGTAGCGGAATAAAAGCATCAACGTGGTGCCATCCAGTATACCACAGGCAACTGACTGGGCTCGCTCCCTAGTTAGCCGAATCTTCCTGGAGCTCCTCCTCCAAAGCAGGTATAGCTTCTTCAACTGATGTTGTAGTTGCAAGGGGTGAGTACTTGGTACTCAGCAAGTCATGCACAGAATGCAAACTAATATTCTACATGCATGGCTTAGTACAAAGGAATGTTTCATGGTTCACTTGCAGCAAAACAGCATTTAACAAGTAGCATAAGTAGATTCGAAAGCGGTAAAAGCAAATATAGTATCAATAACTTTTCCAGGAGTTAAGTAAACACTTTCCCTTTTCTAATCCACATTTCCATCAACGTCATCAATAAACCCAACCAAACTTTTCCAGTCCAAGTTGTTTTCATGAAAGTCTAACCCTTTGACTGTAATCCCCGAGTAGTGTCTAGTACCGCGGACTCGGCTATTCGAATAGGTTGCTACACTCTGCAAAGTTTATGCACTTTACCCACAAGTTACAGTCAAACACCACAAAGGCGAGTGATCATAACAAAGCCTTTCAGAAACCGCAAACTTTACAAGTGAACCTCTCCGGTTTTTGCCATACACCATCCATTCCCTCAGTGGAGGCGAAGTATGGGACCAACATACCGTTGGATGGATACCGTGTCGTAGCCCTGGTACGCTCCCCCTTCAAGCTACACAAAAGGTGTAGTTGACACCGCGAGGTACCACATGCAAGTTATTAGCAACTTACTCAACTAGGTCCGTCCCATTACAGACATGTGGTTGCACGTTTGACTCAGATCAAAGGCTTGCAAGGTTAAGTCCTTAGGGTGACCAGGGCAAGACTACTCGAAGAACCAAAACGACTTCCCTTGTGCCACTCATGGCCCACTCGATCATTCTTGCCACTTGCCCCGGTCTAAATCTATTTATCAAACCCAGTTGATTACCATGCACCACGTGCCATCATCAACATCACAACACATGATACTTCTCAAAAACAGGTTCAATATCTAATTAAGTCAATATTAACATTTGATTGTCCAAAATCATGTCATGTGTACGTAGCAGGTCTAAGCAATATGCTACAACGGTCTAAATACCCAATGTTGGTAATTTAATAATGTCTAACTACTTAAACCATACTAGGGTGACAAGGGGTCATGGCATCCAATTAAATAGTCAAGGTGTCATACTGCAATTTGGCATTTACCTAATTCCCAGGAATAATTAAAACAATTTCTAATTAAACTAGCATGCGATAATTTAAATCAAACTAATTTTCAAAAATAGGGGCAATATGATCAAAGCATAACTTGCCTTCAAAAAGTACTTGTTCTTGGTCTTGAGCTGGCTCCTGGGTCAAAACTTCACCTTCGAAGCCTTCGGGTACTTCAACGTCTTCTCGTAACACGTGCAAATAAAAATAAATAATTAAAAAGTAGACAAAAAGTATCCAAAAATTCTAATAAAGTTCATAAATAGAAAGAACACAATTTTATAAATTTTTAGAAATTTGAATCGTCCAAATCGGAGTTAAAACGCAAAAGTTATAACCGTTTAAAGTTTCAAAAATTAATTAAATATACATAACAGAGGAAAACTCATGTCCAAAAATTAAATAAAATTCACCATTAAGTAGATCTCAATTTTATAAAGATTTAGAAATTGGAATCACCCGAATCGGAGTTAAAACACAAAAGTTATAAGCGTTTGAAGTTTGAAAAATCAAATAAAAGAATAAATTCAATTATTTTTCTATTGAAAATCCGAATTATGACGTCAGCATGACGTCAGCGTGGATTTTGAATTTCCACCAAATTATTTTTCTATTGGAAAATCGAATTATGACATCATGCTTGCGTCTTTCGGTTCACGGGTTCGGTCCACGGCCCGGTTCGGTCCACCGGTACAAGTGTCGCTGACACGTGGGACCCACTCGGATGATGTCAATGCGCTTGACCGAACAGTACTGACACGCGGGCCCCACCGTGACCTCATCATGACGTCATGGTGCGGTGGGTTGGGCCGCTGACATGCGAGCCCGTGCTGATGTCATCGCTGACGTCAGCGACGACCGGCGTCACCCGCGTGGACCGCGACGGTTCGTCTCCCGGACATGTGGCACAATCTGGGCCGTTGGTTTGAAATCCAACGGTCCAGATCAGATCTAATCCCGCACGTTGCGGTTTAACGAGGTTGATCTGGACCGTACGATTTAGATCGGACGGTCGAGATTCGATCGGGTTTTCACCGCGTCTTGGGGGTGATGTGGCATGTCCTAGCGTGCAACACGTGGCTCGATCTACACCGTCCGATCTCGATCAGACGGTTACGATCTCATCTAACGCTACAACGTGAGTGAATCCTAACTGTACGATTTAGATCTACCGGCTAAGATTGGATCTAAAAACTATAACATGGATTTCGTTACGCGTGAAGTGGACGCACCTAGGGCGTTAGATCTGGATCGGACGGTGGAGAAGCTTTGCTGGTTTCGGCGGTGGCACGGCGGAGCTGGTTTACCGAAGCTGGGGACGATGACCTAGCCAACGGCATTTCCGTGCGTCTCTGGCGAGCTGCGTGGTTGCGCCTGACACGTCTTGACCTGGGGAGTCCGGATCTGAGCTCGGTGACGGCGGAGAACGGCAGACGCGGCAGGAAACGGCGAAAAACCATGGTGGCGCCCTTCTCTAACTTTGGCGAGCTATTGCGGGCAAACGGCGGTGGTCCAAGCGCGAAAACCTAGGGCGTCTGGTGCGGGGCAAAGCGGGCTGCACGATGCGCGTGGTGGCGCATTAAATAAGGGCCTCGACGTCCGGGAAATCCGCGGAGAACGGGGTCCACTCGAGCGCGACGGCGGAATTCGACGACTACTCGGAGAGGGTGACGTGGCTCAATGTCAGCCGCACACGCATTCACGATCGACGGCTGAGATCGCTCCGGGCGCGAGCGGGTTCGCACGGCACGGGCTCGGGCGACGTGGCGCTATCACGGCAGTTGGATCTCGATCCAACGGTCGCGGGGGTTAGGGTTTAGTCGTGCTCGGGTTCAGCTCGGTCGGATGAACAGTGCAACCCACTCGGATTTTCCAACGATTTAATATTTAAATAATTTCTAGAAATTCAAATAATTCAAGAAAAATAGCAAAATAATCAGAAAAATTCTAGAAAATACTTTGAGACATTTTGGACTCAAATAAAATATTTACAACAAAATTTTATTTAAAACTTTCAATTATTTAATTATCTCAAAAAGGAATAAATTCAAATTAAATCCAAATAAATCCCAGAAAATTCCAAAAATTCTCAAAAGTGCAAAATATCATTTAATTTCATGAAAAGCAAAAATTAGGGTGTTACAGTTTGCAAGGAGAAGGGGCACACTTTCAAATATTGCCCAACGGTTCAGAGGCTGTGAAATTGTTGTACCGACTTTGCATATGAAATTGTTGTACTTTACTTTAGTCGTCGGGTGTCATCCTTTGTTCATCTCAGCTCACCGATGCTCCCGGACCGAGTCAGCCTTCGCAAGCCGCCTTCGCTACTCCGACAGCACTAGTACGGCTGGCTAGGAGTACACATGGACTGCCCCAAACCACTTGACGTATTTATTTGGACATGTTCAATGTCGTAGGCGGCCGGGGACCACACGAGGGGTCGCACCACCCAGGGGCACTAGCTAGTTTTTTTTCTTTCATACTTGATGTACTAATCGGATATGATATGTTAGTAAAAATTTGGTTCGATTTCTTTTATTTTGATGATTACTTTCCTGCTTGAGTTGTCTATTTTAGTGTGATTTGACAATAGATAGACAATAGCTATGTCGTATCGATTGGACAACATGCACCAGTAGCTTTGCAAAGCAATTTGATAACATGTAGACAATAGTTGTGTCCTACCGATTGGACAACACACATCAATAGCTTTGTATAGCAATTTGACAACATATAGACAATAGATGTGTCCTACCGATTGGACAACACACATCAGCAGCTTTGTAGAGCGATTTGACAATACGCTCCAACCAGTTTTGTCATACCAAGATGACAACACACTGCAAGCAATATTTTCAGTCAGATTTGACAACACTCTACGCACTGTGGAGTGACAATATGATGTCTATTTCTCTCTCATCCAAAGTGGAGTGACATAGCCTATAAATACCACCGGCTACCCAAGAAACACTTCTTCACTACCCCAACCTCCGCTACATTACAATGACAGACAGAGGAGGCAACTCAAGACGTGGGAGGGGTAGTCTGGGAAGAAAGGCTAATATCGCACCTCGAGCCGCCGACCCTTCATGGATTCGAGGCTGTGACCCTTCACTCGAGGCATGTGAAATCTATGGTCCCTACGACCCTGATCCCCCCAGCCCAGATATTCCCATTCGAACAAGGGACTACTACACCTCCAAAAATCCAATCATCGACGGCCGGCCACTCCACTCCATGAAATGGATTATATTTAAGCATGACCTCGACAGCATCATTCAGGTGTGCAACGAGGTCAATTCTTGCCCAGGACGTCGTTTCTACCAATGCCCTCTATTCATGGTAACCCGTACAACTCTTACATACCATAATGTAACATGTTTCGCTATATGACATTTACTCTTACTTGCAGATCAATGATTGCAAATTCACTGAATGGGTGGATGATCCGTATCCCATATATGCTACATGTTACATGGCCAGATTGATGATACGCCTTGATGAAAAGGAAGAGGAACTCACTGAGGTGAAGAACAAGAATGGCCAACTCCGTAGACAGAACTTAGAACACCAGACTCAGAATGACGACCTATGCCATCAAAGGCTCAAGGAGAGGAACAATGATAAGGTCATCCACCTCGGCAATGACTACCACACTTGTTGCTACTGCGGTAATGCGAGCTATAGTTGTGCTTGCCACTATTGTGACCAGCAGCCCCGTCCACACCATCCCGATGATCAACACCCTATGTAGGTGCTGTATGGTTACTCATTCGAGCCTTCAATAGGGTCTACGATAGCCAGCATGACTTCTTTACAATTCCAAAAGGCGCGTATGTATCTTAGTTGTACTTTCCGTTCATGGTTCCACCATGTCTCTTTGCACATTTTCTATGTCATGTTATGTCCACGATGTCATGCTATGTACACTATTATTTCTATGTCATGCTATGTACCCTTATATATTTTTACATGTTTCCTGTGTTTTCTACATTATACTATGTTATTTTTATGAGCCATGTACTCCCTGCCTTTGTAACACCCCAAAATTTTGCTTTTCTTAAATTCATGTGTGATTTGGCACTTTGGTGAATTTTTGGAATTTTCTGGAATTTATTTGGATTTATTTGGAATTTATTTGAATTTATTCCATTTTGAAATAATTAAAGAATTTAATTTTGCAAATAAAATTTTGTTGGAAATATTTTATTTAAGTCCCAAACACCCTAAAATATTTTCCAGAATTTTTCTGGAATTTTTCCGAGTATTTTGCTATTTTTAATGAATTAAATGAATTACTGGGAATTATTTTAAATATTAAATCGCTGGAAATTCAAGTCGGGTCAAGTACTGTTCATCCAACCGAGCCCGAGTCGACTCGAGTTCGAGTCCGACCGAAACCACGTGACTCGACCAAACCAACTCCAAAACCTAATCGATCCCAACCGTTGGATCAAGATCCGACGGCCGATCTTCCCGCATCGCTTGGCCGAATCCAAGACGGATCCGATCGCGTCCACGCGATCATGGCCGTTGATCGTGCCACGTGGGCGGCCGCGGCGTCATCGTCCCCGCCGAGTCCGAGCCGGACTCCTCCGCCGCTTGTCGCCGTGTAGGATTAGGGTTCCGTCCGTGCGGCGCATGCCGAGGGCATTTAAATCTGGGTGGTACCCGAGGACCGCCGTGACCCCGCGCACTCTACGCCCTACCTCACCGAGCCTCGGCCGCCGTAGATCCGCGGAATCGCTCGCCGGAGTCATAGCATCCCTCATTGTGGTTTTGCTTGATTCCGCCGCCGCCCGCCGCCCCTCGCCGCCATTGACCCCAGATCCGAACCCACGAAGCCAGCGCACGAAGAGACCCTTCACCTCGCCGAGCACGCCCCAAACGCCGTTCGTGTGGTCGCCGTCCTCGGCGCCGGCACGACTTCGCCGTGAAGCCATCGCCGACCGAAGCTCCACCAACCGTCCGATCAAGATCCAAGGGCTCGAGATCGCGCCACGTCACCCTCGGTGAGTTCCCGATTGAAAATCCTAGATCTAATCTCAACCGTTGGATCTAGATCCAACGGCTTAGGTCGTGCCACGTAGCGGAGCTGCACCAGGCTGGGTGGATCCGGACCGTTAGATCAAGATCCAACGGCCCCAGATCAACCCGTGCGCCCAAGCAATCGAGGCCCAAATCAATCCTAGCCGTCGGTTTTCAAACCAACGGCCACGATCGTGCCGCGTGTCCAAGGAGCCGAACCGCCGCGCCACGCGGCGCGTTGCTGGGCATCGACACGCTGGGCCCGCGTGTCGATCGCACCGCGTGACGTCACCCATGACGTCATCGGTAGGTCCCACTGCCGCCACTGCGGCCGAGCCTCACCGACGCCGATGACGTCACCCGAGTGGGCCCACATGTCGCCGACACGCGTGAGCCGTGGACCGGGTCCACGGTAGACCCGAGCCGGCGTGGACCGGCTGACGCCGCAGACCAATCCAGTGCTGCCACGTGTCCTCGCCGACGCAATAAATGATTTTCGAAAAGAAAATGATTTAATAAATCGGTTTAATAATTGATTTGAATTTCAAAACTTCAAACGTTTATAACTTTTGCGTTTCAACTCCGATTTGAGTGATTCAAATTTCTAAATTTGTATAAAATTGAGACCTACCTAAATATGAATTTTAATTAATTTTTGGACTAAAGTTTTTCTCTGCAAAATTATTTAATTGATTATTTAAACTTTAAATAATCATAACTTTATGCGTCTTAACTCCAAATTTGACGATTCCAGTTTCTAAAAACTCATAAAATTATGTTCTCTCTGTTTATGGATTTTATTTGGATGTTTGGACACTTTTGCCTATTGTTTATTCGTGTATTTGCTATTTGCACGCTTTACGAGTAGACGTTGAAGTCTTGGGAAGGATTCGAAGGAGAAGTATTGACTCAGGATCCAACTCAAGACCAAGAACAAGTACTTTTGAAGGCAAGTTGTGCTTTGACCATGTTGATCCTATTTGAAATCTATTTTGATTTAAACTATTGCATGCTAGTTCAATTAGAAAAATACTTTGTTTAAACATGGGGTTAGATAAATACCAATTTGCTTTGTATGACACCTTGATTATTTAAGTATGTGCCATGATCCCTTGTCACCCTAGTTGTGGATTACTAGTTGGACATTATTAAATCGCCAACATGGGTTTAGACCGTTGTAGTATCTTGCTTAGAGCACGCTTACGTGCTCATAACATGATTTTGGATAACCAAATGTTAATATTGACTTAATGATATATTGAACCTGTTTTGGAAAGGTATCATGTGATGTTGATGTCACGTGGTGCATGATAATCAAGCGGGGTTTGATAAACGATTTCGGCCAGGGGCATGTGGCAAGAGTAATCAGTGGGCGGTTGTGGCATTGGGAGTGTTGATTTGGTTCTTGGGTAGTCTTGCCTGGTCACCCTAAGGACTTCACCTTGCAAGCCTTTGAACTGGGTCTAACGTGCAACCACATGTCCGTAATGGGACGGACCTAGTTGACTAAGTTACTAATAACGCACTGTGGGACCTCGGGAGGTCAACTACACCCTTTGTGTAAGTTGTGCGGGGAGCGTCTGGAAGTGAGGCCAGTACCCATCTAACGGTTGATTGGCCTAGACTTCGCCTTAGCGAAGGGAAGGGTTAGTGCGCAATAACCGGGAGGACCACTTGTATTGTTAGAAGTTTCCAAAAGACTTTGTTACGGGAACTCGCCTTTGTGGTGTTTGACTGTATCTTGTGGGTAAAGTGCATAACCTCTGCAGAGTTTAGAATCTATTCGAATAGCCGTGTCCGCGGTATTGGACATCGTCGGGAATTACAGTCAAGGGTTAGATTTTCTCAAAAATAACTTTGGTTTGAAAGGTTGGGCTAGATTAATAATGAAGTTGATGGAAATGTGGTTTAGGATGGGAAAGATGTTTACCAAACTTCTTGAATAGTTACTTATGCTTTACTTATTTCTGCTTTCGAATCTACTTACATTACTTTTCAAATGTCAAGCATCGCAAATATACCTTGAGCTATTCCTTTGTACCAAGCCATGCATATAGTATATTAGCTTGCATTACGTGCATGACTTCTTTCGAGTACCAAGTACTCACCCTTGCCACAATACAACACAGTTGAAGAGGAGACTGCACAAGCTTTGGAGGAGGAACTCCAAGAAGATCCGTCTACTTAGGGAAGCGAGCCCGATCGATTGCCTGTGGTATCTTGGATGGCGCCACGGTTATTTGATTTCCGCTGCTATTATTTTTCTCTGAATAAGCTTCGCCTTGCGAGGCATATATTTGTAACTTGACCATAAGGTCAAGTAACCAGTTTGACTATTTAAATAAAGTACTTTATTGGTATCGAGTGGTATGATTGTGATATTTACCGATGTTAAGACTGTGTGCACTAGCGCGTTCCTGGACTAGTGCTGAATACACAGAGGGTCCGGATTTGCAAATTCGGGGTCCCGACAGAGGTGGTATCAGAGCCATACTTGACTGTAGGCTCAACCCTAGCTAGAATGGTCGTAGTAAGGATAAAACCTATTTTCTAAAGCTAAAAATTTGTCAAAATAAGAAATGACATCTCGACTTATCCCCTTCTCTCTTTTCTTGTCTCTTGCTGAAATTTTCCCTTACCTTGTCACACTTTAAAAATTCCGAGTTCTTACGCAAAGCACTCTTGTGACAGATGGAGGAAGAGTTCAACTACGTTGATCTAGGAGTTGGTCACGCCGCGGAACTTTGGCATATGCTACAAATTCTCGGAGATTTTGAGAAGCCCCAATACCAAGTAGAAGTGATCAGACAAGCGGGATTGATCAAGGCTTGTGACGTAAAGATTGAGGTACCTGCTAGGAAGAAGGGCCCAGGCAATCGCCCGATACACTGCACTGCCAGGAGATCTACAATGCAGATGGGTATCCAAGAAGTATCACGACGAGCAATGCGGCACATTACCCGTATCTACGCCAGAGAATTGGAGAGCACGGTGTTCCGTTATCATCCGCAAGAGCGACAACCTTCTTGACAAGGCGATTCAGGATGAGGATGCCACGGTTACACAGCTTGGCACGATTTGTTGTCGCCAAGAGGATGTACTAGATAATACAAGCAAGGAGCTCTGAAGGCCCGCAAGGAAATCACGACAGAGAAAACAGATGGCGGGAAGCTCAAGAGTATGTGGCACACCTTCGCGAAGGATTGACGAGTTGGAGATGACTTTGTACGGACGGACCCGAGCGATTCGAGCTACACGAGCCAGATCCAGAGGAGTCGATCTCGATGAGGACACCGCTTCTTCGACTACCATAGAGGACACGATTCTTTGGACATGGCAATCGTTCGGCGCCTATGCCGCAAAGATCCGTACCCAGGCCGTGGAGGTTTTCGATGAGTGAGCATAGGTTCTATAGTGAGACTCCTTCGCCGAGTCGCGTCATAGAATAAAGAGTCACCCTTTAGGCGTCGAGACTCGGTGTTAGTTCGATTTGGATTTTCATTTGTTTGCTGAGTGTGCAGTATGTGTTGCAAGGCCCTTAGGCATTGTAAGCAACCATACCAAGTTATTAATATCAATAATAAAGTTGGACCTTAAAGTACACCTTTCGCCCCGCATAAGTTCCATATTACTTGTCTATTCTTGTTTCCCTCTCATCTCTAAACCTAGAGCAAATTGACAGATGGTGAATACCCGTGGAAACTTTGGAGGCAATGGAAGCGGTTCTCGCCCAGTAGAAAACCCCAATGAGGGATCACCAAAGACCGCCACTTTGGATGTGCAGAATTCGAGCTTTTCTTGCTGCCCAGACTCGATTGATGCATGCTATGATGCAACAAATGCAACACGTCCTTTGCTCGAGCCACGCTAATCAAGTTAATCGGGGACCACGCCAGAATACAAGGCTGTCAGAGTTCATGAGAACTCACCCACCCACTTTCTTTGGGAATGCCAATCCATTGGAGGCCGATGATTGGTTAAGATCAATCGAGAGGAAGCTACACATAGCTCAATGCATAGGAAATGAGAAGGTACTTTACGCTTCTCATCACCTGGAAGGGACAGCCGAATGGTGGGAGAACTTCGTGCCACGCAAGAGAACCCTCAAGATATCACTTGGGAAGAATTCACGGTGCATTCGACAGTATCACGTGCTGAGGGAATCATGGACCTTAAGAAGGAGGAGTTCGAGCACTAAAGCAAGGTAATTAGCCAGTGGCCGACTACCCGAACAAGTTCACACAGCCTAGCACGCTACGCACTGAGGATGTAGCGACGGATAAAGCCGCAGTCTCGTTTTATGAAGGGACTTAACTCAGGATTGCAAGTAGGATTGATCACCCACACCTTTCCAGATTTCCAAGAGCTGGTGAATAAGGCGCTTATTCTTGAGGACAAAGCGCAAGGAACTGGATGAGAACAGAAGCGCAGGATGCAACAAAGAAGGATCACGCCAGGAACGCAATGGCGCTGAGAGTTGCACCAAATCAATTCTTCGATTTCAACCACGAGAATGCAACAAGGACACCATCCTCAAAGCACCAAGACCTGCCAATCGAACTACGGACCCCAGCCCTGCTAGAAACGCCGCTGCTCGAGCGATCGGCAAGGAAACAGTGAGACGCCGCTACAATTGCAACGAGCCAGGACACTTTGCCAACAGATTGTCCAAAGAAGACAGCAGGAGTGACCCGATTCGCTTCAATCTAGGAACCACCCAGCTAGGACGCCAAAGACCAGGAGCCACACCCTGCATCGTGGTGAGAGGCCGAGTCAACCATGTCACCACAGATGCACTTTGCAGAATGCTACGGACGTCGTCTTGGGTAAGTTACTTGTTAACTCGATACACCTGCTTGATTTTGTTTGACTCTGGAGCTTCGCATTCGTTTGTTTCGCAAGGCTTTGCTACTAGAAATGATTTGAGGATTGCAAGACTTAGATGCATGCTTTTAGTTCAAACCCCTGGTTCCGAACTCCGAACGAAAGTAGGATGTTTCGGGGTGAGAATACTAATAGATGGAATAGAGTTCCTAGCAAATCTTATTATTTTGGAGACCCAGACCTTAGACGTTATTTTGGGAATGGATTGGTTATCCAAGCACAAGGCTGTATTGGATTGTGGACGAAGGACTATCTCAGTTGAGAGCCCGTGTGGGAAGAAAGTGGAATTTCAAGCCACTGCAGTTAGAGATGGACAGTTGATGGTTAACAGTACCAAGGCAATCAGCATAGAGGATGTCTCAGTAGTGAATGAGTACCCAGATGTTTTTCCTGAAGATCTACCTGGTATGCCGCCAGACAGGGACATAGAGTTTGTGATAGAGCTTGTACTGCACAAAGACCGATAGCAAAGAGACCCTATCGGATGTCCACCGAGGAGTTGGTTGAGATGAAGAAACAGCTAGAAGAGTTAATGGAGAAAGGATTTATCAGACCGAGTTCGTCGCCGTGGGGAGCACCAGTTTTGTTTGTCAAGAAAAAGGACGGAAGTTTCAGGATGTGCATCGACTACCGTGCACTCAATGAAGTCACCGTGAAGAATAAGTATCCGCTACCAGGATTGATGATTTGTTTGATCACCGAGAGGAGCCGAGTTTTCTCCAAGATTGATCTTAGATCGGGATACCATCGATTGAAGATCCGATCGAGAAGATATTCAAGATCGCATTCTCGTCAAGATATGGACATTACGAGTTTATAGTTATGTCCTTTGGATCGATTTAACGCGCCACCTATTTCATGAATATGATGAATAAGGTGTTCATGGAATATTTGGACAAGTTTGTCGTCGTGTTCATAGATGATATCCTAATCTACTCCAAGACAGAGGATGAACATGCCGAACACTTAAGGCGAGTTTTGGAAAAGCCGAGGAACAAAGCAACTTTTCGCCAAGTTCAGCAAGTGTGATTTTTGGAAGGACAAGGTGGAGTTTCTTGGACATGTAATGACCGCATGAAGGAGTCGCCGTAGATCCAAGCAAAGTAGAAGGCGTGTTACATTGGGAGCAGCCAAAGGCGTGACCCATTCGGAGTTTCCTTGGAATGGCAGGATACTACCGCCGTTTCATCGAAGGCTTCTCGACAATTGCGAAACCTCTTACACAATTGCTGAAGAAGGAAAAGAAGTTTGCCTGGACGCCAGAATGTGAGAAAGGATTTCAGGAGGCTGAAGAGCAGATCGCCATGATTAGGGAAAGGTTGAAGATCGCCCAATCTCGGCGAGAAGAGTTATGGCCGACAATCGTCGCGAGAATTTGAGTTTTGAACTGCATTTACTTTGTATACCTCAGAGTTACGCCTCTCAGGGGAGTTAAGAGGTTCCATGCCAAAGGGAAACTCGCACCCCGTTATGTTGGACCATTTAAGATTTTGAGCCGCAGAGGTGAAGTTGCTTATCAACTGGAGTTGCCACGATCGTTAGCGAGGAGTGCATGATGTATTCCATGTGTCCCGATTGAAGAAGTGTCTCCGAGTTCCCGAGGAATGCAGACACCGCTAGAGTTAATTGAGTTGCAAGAGGATTTGACTTACAAGGAGCATCCTGTGAAGATTTTGGACACTATGGATCGAGAGACTAGAAATAAGTCAACCCGTTTCAGAGAGTTCGATGGAGCAACCATGAAGAAAGCGAAGCGACTTGGGAGCGAAGAGGAATTGAGGAAAGAGTTTCCAAACCTATTCCTTAGTTAGCCACGAATCTCGGGGACGAGATTCTATTAAGGGGGGGAGGTTTGTAACACCCCAAAATTTTGCTTTTCTTAAATTCATGTGTGATTTGGCACTTTGGTGAATTTTTGGAATTTTCTAGAATTTATTTGGAATTTATTTGAATTTATTCCATTTTGAAATAATTAAAGAATTTAATTTTGCAAATAAAATTTTGTTGGAAATATTTTATTTAAGTCCCAAATACCCTAAAATATTTTCCAGAATTTTTCTGGAATTTTTCCGAGTATTTTGCTATTTTTAATGAATTAAATGAATTACTGGGAATTATTTTAAATATTAAATCGCTGGAAATTCAAGTCGGGTCAAGTACTGTTCATCCGACCGAGCCCGAGTCAGACTCGAGTTCGAGTCCGACCCGAGCCACGTGACTCGACCAAACCAACTCCAAAACCTAATCGATCCCAACCGTTGGATCAAGATCCGACGGTCAGGATCTTCCCGTACCGCTTCGGTCGAATCCGGCACGGATCCGATCGCGTCCACGCGATCATGGCCGTTGATCGTGCCACGTGGACGGCCGTGCGTCATCGTCCCCGCCGAAGTCCGAAGCCGGACTCCTCCGCCGCCGCCGTAGTGTAGGATTAGGGTTCCGATCCGGCGCGCATGCCGAGGGCATTTAAATACGGGTGGTACCGAGGACCGCCGTGACCCCGCGCACTCTCGCCCTACCTCACCGAGCCTCACCGCCGTAGATCCGCCGGAATCGCCGCCGGAGTCATAGCATCCCTCATTGTGGTTTTGCTTGATTCCGCCGCCGCCCGCCGCCCTCGCCGCCATTGACCCCGGATCCGGAACCCACGGCCAGCGCGCAGAAGAGACCCTTCACCTCGCCGAGCACGCCCCAAACGCCCGTTCGTGTGGTCGCTGTCCTCGGCGCCGGCGACCACGACTTCGCCGTGAAGCCATCGCCGACCCGAGCTCCACCAACCGTCCGATCAAGATCCAAGGGCTCAGATCGCGCCACGTCACCTCGGTGAGTTCCCGCTGAAAATCCTAGATCTAATCTCAACCGTTGGATCTAGATCCAACGGCTTAGGTCGTGCCACGTGGCGGAGCTGCACCAGGCTAGATTGGATGCGGACCGTTAGATCAAGATCCAACGGCCCGAGATCAACCCGCGGCGCCCAAGCACCGGAGGCCCAAATCAATCCTAGCCGCCGGTTTTCAAACCAACGGCCACGATCCCCACGTGTCCAAGGAGCCGAACCGCCGCGCCACGCGGCGCGGCGCGTTACATCGACACGCGGGGCCCGCGTGTCAGCGACCGCACCGTGACGTCACCCATGACGTCATCGGTAGGTCCCACTGCCAAGACCGTGGCCGAGCCTCGCCGACGCCGATGACGTCACCCGAGTGGGCCCACATGTCAGCGACACGTGAGCCGTGGACCGGGTCCACGGTAGACCCGAGCCGAGCGTGGACCGGCTGACGTCAGCAGACCAATCCAGTGCTGCCACGTGTCCCTGCTGACGCAATAAATGATTTTTCGAAAAAGAAAATGATTTAATAAATCGGTTTAATAATTGATTTGAATTTCAAAACTTCAAACGCTTATAACTTTTGCGTTTCAACTCCGATTTGAGTGATTCAAATTTCTAAATTTGTATAAAATTGAGACCTACCTAAATATGAATTTTAATTAATTTTTGGACTAAAGTTTTTCTCTGCAAAATTATTTAATTGATTATTTAAACTTTAAATAATCATAACTTTTGCGTCTTAACTCCAAATTTGACGATTCCAGTTTCTAAAAACTCATAAAATTATGTTCTCTCTGTTTATGGATTTTATTTGGATGTTTGGACACTTTTTGCCTATTGTTTATTCGTGTATTTGCTATTTGCACGCTTTACGAGTAGACGTTGAAGTCTTGGGAAGGATTCGAAGGAGAAGTATTGACTCAGATCCAACTCAAGACCAAGAACAAGTACTTTTTGAAGGCAAGTTGTGCTTTGACCATGTTGATCCTATTTCGAAATCTATTTTGATTTAAACTATTGCATGCTAGTTCAATTAGAAAAATACTTTGTTTAAACATGGGGGTTAGATAAATACCAATTTCTTTGTATGACACCTTGATTATTTAAGTATGTACCATGATCCCTTGTCACCCTAGTTGTGGATTACTAGTTGGACATTATTAAATCGCCAACATGGGTTTAGACCGTTGTAGTATACTGCTTAGACCTGCTACGTGCTCATAACATGATTTTGGATAACCAAATGTTAATATTGACTTAATGATATATTGAACCTGTTTTGGAAAGGTATCATGTGATGTTGATGTCACGTGGTGCATGATAATCAACTGGGGTTTGATAAACGATTTTCGGCCAGGGCATGTGGCAAGAGTAATCAGGTGGGCCAGTTGTGGCATTGGGAGTGTTGATTTGGTTCTTGGGTAGTCTTGCCCTGGTCACCCTAAGGACTTCACCTTGCAAGCCTTTGAACTGGGTCTAACGTGCAACCACATGTCCGTAATGGGACGGACCTAGTTGACTAAGTTACTAATAACGCACTGTGGGACCTCGGGAGGTCAACTACACCCTTTGTGTAAGTTATGCGGGAGGCGTCTGGCCTGAGGCCAGGTACCCATCTAACGGTTGATTGGCCTAGACTTCGCCTTAGCGAAGGGAAGGGTTAGTGCGCAATAACCGGGGAGGACCACTTGTATTGTTAGAAGTTTCCAAAAGACTTTGTTACTGAACTCGCCTTTGTGGTGTTTGACTTGTATCTTGTGGGTAAAGTGCATAACCTCTGCAGAGTTTAGAATCTATTCGAATAGCCGTGTCCGCGGTATTGGACATCGCTTCGGGAATTCTGATCAAGGGTTAGATTTTCTCAAAAATAACTTTGGTTTGAAAGGTTGGGCTAGATTAATAATGAAGTTGATGGAAATGTGGTTTAGGATGGGAAAGATGTTTACCAAACTTCTTGAATAGTTACTTATGCTTTACTTATTTCTACCGCTTTGAATCTACTTACATTACTTTTCAAATCTCTGTTTCTGCAAATATACCTTGAGCTATTCCTTTGTACCAAGCCATGCATATAGTATATTAGCTTGCATTCTGTGCATGACTTGCCGAGTACCAAGTACTCACCCTTGCCACAATACAACACCGGTTGAAGAGGAGATCGCACAAGCTTTGGAGGAGGAACTCCAAGAAGATCCGTCTACTTAGGGAAGCGAGCGGTCGGTTGCACGTGGTATCTTTGGATGGCGCCACGGGTTATTTGATTTCCGCTGCTATTATTTTTCTCTCGAATAAGCTTCGCCTTGCGAGGCATATATTTGTAACTTGACCATAAGGTCCAGTAACCCGTTTGACTCGTTAAATAAAGTCGTTGAGTGGTCTCGAGGGGTATGATAGTGAGCTTTACCGAGGTTAAGACTGTGTGCACTAGCGCGTTCCTGGACTAGTGCTGAATACACAGAGGGTCCGGATTTGCAAATTCGGGGTCCCGACAGAGGTGGTATCAGAGCCATACTTGACTGTAGGCTCAACCCTAGCTAGAATGGTCGTAGTAAGGATAAAACCTATTTTCTAAAGCTAAAAATTTGTCAAAATAAGAAATGACATCTCGACTTATCCCTTCTCTCTTTTCTTGTCTCTTGCTGAAATTTTCCCTTACCTTGTCACACTTTAAAAATTCCGAGTTCTTACGCAAAGCACTCTTGTGACAGATGGAGGAAGAGTTCAACTACGTTGATCTAGGAGTTGGTCACGCCGCGGAACTTTGGCATATGCTACAAATTCTCGGAGATTTTGAGAAGCCCCAATACCAAGTAGAAGTGATCAGACAAGCGGGATTGATCAAGGCTTGTGACGTAAAGATTGAGGTACTGCTAGGAAGAAGGGCCCAGGCAATCGCCTCGATACCTTTACCGCCAGGAGATCTACAATGCAGATGGGTATCCAAGAAGTATCACGACGAGCAATGCGGCACATTACCCGTATCTACGCCAGAGAATGGAGAGCACGGTGTTCGTTATCATCCGACAAATGACAACCTTCTTGACGGCGATTCAGATGAGGATGCCACGGTTACACAGTTGGCACGATTTGTTGTCGCCAAGAGGATGTACTAGATAATACAAGCAAGGAGCTCTGAAGGCCCGCAAGGAAATCACGACAGAGAAAACAGATGGCGGGAAGCTCAAGAGTATGTGGCACACCTTCTGCGAAGGATTGACGAGTTGGAGATGACTTTGTACGGACTGCACCGAGCCAAGATCGAGCTACACGAGCCAGATCCAGGAGGAGTCGGATCTCGATGAGGACACCGCTTCTTCGACTACCATAGAGGACACGATTCTTTGGACATGGCAATCGCTTTCGCGCCTATGCCGCAGCATCCGTACCCAGGCCGTGGAGATTTTCTCGATGAGTGAGCATAGGTTCTATAGTGAGACTCCTTCGCCGAGTCGCGTCATAGAATAAAGAGTCACCCTTTAGGCGTCAGACTCCAGTGTTAGTTCGATTTGGATTTTCATTTGTTTGCTGAGTGTGCAGTATGTGTTGCAAGGCCCTTAGGCATTGTAAGCAACCATACCAAGTTATTAATATCAATAATAAAGTTGGACCTTAAAGTACACCTTTCGCCCCGCATAAGTTCCATATTACTTGTCTATTCTTGTTTCCCTCTCATCTCTAAACCTAGAGCAAATCGACAGATGGTGAATACCCGTGGAAACTTTGGAGGCAATGGAAGCGGTTCTCGCCCAGTAGAAAACCCCAATGAGGGAGCACAGCACCGCCACTTTGGATGTGCAGAATTTGAGCTTTTCTTGCTGCCTGCACTCGATTGATGCATGCTATGATGCAACAAATGCAACACGTCCTCGCTCAGGCCACCGCTAATCAAGTTAATCGGGGACCACGCCAGAATACAAGTTTGTCGAGTTCATGAGAACTCACCCACCCACTTTCTTCGGGAATGCCAATCCATTGGAGGCCAATGATTGGTTAAGATCAATCGAGAGGAAGCTACACATAGCTCAATGCATAGGAAATGAGAAGGTACTCTACGCTTCTCATCAATTTGGAAGGGACAGCCGAATGGTGGGAGAACTTCGTGCCACGCAAGAGAACCCTCAAGATATCACTTGGGAAGAATTCACAAATGCATTCCGACAAGATCACGTGCCTGAGGGAATCATGGACCTTAAGAAGGAGGAGTTCGAGCATCAAGCAAGGTAATCACCGGTGGTCGACTACTGAACAAGTTCACACAGCCTAGCACGCCACGCACTGAGGATGTAGCGACGGATAAAGCCGCATACCTCGCTTTTATGAAGGGACTTAACTCGGGATTGCAAGTAGGATTGATCACCCACACCTTTCCAGATTTCCAAGAGCTGGTGAATAAGGCGCTTATTCTTGAGGACAAGCGCAAGGAACTGGATGAGAACAGAAGCGCAGGATGCAACAGCAAGGATCACGCCAGGGAACGCAATACCGAGAGTTGCACCAAATCAATTCTTGATTTCAACCACAGAATGCAACAAGGACACCATCCTCAAAGCACCAAGACACGCCAATCGAACTACGGACCCAGCCCACCGCTAGAAACGCTGCTCGAGCAGTCATCAGAAGGAAACGATGACGCCGCTACAATCGCAACGAGCCAGGACACTTTGCCAATAGTTGTCCAAAGAAGACAGCAGGAGTGACCCAGTTCGCTTCAATCTAGGAACCACCCCAGCTAGGACGCCCGACATCAGGAGCCACACCCTGCACCGTGGTGAGAGGCCGAGTCAACCATGTCACCACAGATACCTTTGCGGCAGAATGCTACTGACGTCATCTTGGGTAAGTTACTTGTTAACTCAGCACTGCTTGATTTTGTTTGACTCTGGAGCTTCGCATTCGTTTGTTTGGCTTTGCTACTAGAAATGATTTGAGGATTGCAAGACTTAGATGCATGCTTTTAGTTCAAACCCCTGGTTCCGAACTCCGAACGAAAGTAGGATGTTTCGGGGTGAGAATACTAATAGATGGAATAGAGTTCCTAGCAAACCTTATTATTTTGGAGACCCAGACCTTAGACGTTATTTTGGGAATGGATTGGTTATCCAAGCACAAGGCTGTATTGGATTGTGGACGAAGGACTATCTCAGTTGAGAGCCCGTGTGGGAAGAAAGTGGAATTTCAAGCCACTGCAGTTAGAGATGGATGATTGATGGTTAACAGTACCAAGGCAATCAGCATAGAGGATGTCTCAAAGAGTGAATGAGTACCCAGATGTTTTTCCGAAGATCTACGGTATGCCGCCAGACGAGGGACATAGAGTTTGTGATAGAGCTTGTACCTGCACAAAGACCGATAGCAAAGAGACCCTATTGGATGTCCACCGAGGAGTTGGTTGAGATGAAGAAACAGCTAGAAGAGTTAATGGAGAAAGGATTTATCAGGACCGAGTTCGTGCCGTGGGGAGCACCAGTTTTGTTTGTCAAGAAAAAGGGCGGAAGTTTCAGGATGTGCATCGACTCACCGTGCACTCAATGAAGTCACCGTGAAGAATAAGTATCCGCTACCCAGGATTGATGATTTGTTTGATCACCGAGAGGAGCCGAGTTTTCTCCAAGATTGATCTTAGATCGGGATACCATCGCTTGAAGATCCGATCGTAAGATATTCAAGACCGCATTCTCGTCAAGATATGGACATTAGGAGTTTATAGTTATGTCCTTTGGATCGATTTAATGCGCCAGCCTATTTCATGAATATGATGAATAAGGTGTTCATGGAATATTTGGACAAGTTTGTCGTCGTGTTCATAGATGATATCCTAATCTACTCCAAGACAGAGGATGAACATGCCGAACACTTAAGGCGAGTTTTGGAAAAGCTGAGGGAACAGCAACTTTTCGCCAAGTTCAGCAAGTGTGATTTTTGGAAGGACAAGGTGGAGTTTCTTGGACATGTAATGACCGCAGAAGGAGTCGCCGTAGATCCAAGCAAAGTAGAAGCTGTGTTACATTGGGAGCGACCAAAGATGTGACCCGTGATTCGGAGTTTCCTTGGAATGGCAGGATACTACCGCCGTTTCATCGAAGGCTTCTCGACAATTGCGAAACCTCTTACGCAATTGCTGAAGAAGGAAAAGAAGTTTGCCTGGACGCCAGAATGTGAGAAAGGATTTCAGGAGGCTGAAGAGCAGATCGCCATGATTAGGGAAAGGTTGAAGATCGCCCAATCTCGACAGAAGAGTTATGCTGACAATCGTCGCAGGAATTTGAGTTTTGAACCAGACGACTTTGTATACCTCAGAGTTACGCCTCTCAGGGGAGTTAAGAGGTTCCATGCCAAAGGGAAACTCGCACCCCGTTATGTTGGACCATTTAAGATTTTGAGCCGCAGAGGTGAAGTTGCTTATCAACTGGAGTTGCCACAGTCGTTAGCAGGAGTGCATGATGTATTCCATGTGTCCCAGTTGAAGAAGTGTCTCCGAGTTCCTGAGGAACAGACACCGCTAGAGTTAATTGAGTTGCAAGAGGATTTGACTTACAAGGAGCATCCCGTGAAGATTTTGGACACTATGGATCGAGAGACTAGAAATAAGTCAACCCGTTTCTGTAGAGTTCAGTGGAGCAACCATGAAGAAAGCGAAGCGACTTGGGAGCGCGAAGAGGAATTGAGGAAAGAGTTTCCAAACCTATTCCTTAGTTAGCCCTGAATCTCGGGGACGAGATTCTATTAAGGGGGGGAGGTTTGTAACACCCCAAAATTTTGCTTTTCTTAAATTCATGTGTGATTTGGCACTTTGGTGAATTTTTGGAATTTTCTAGAATTTATTTGGAATTTATTTGAATTTATTCCATTTTGAAATAATTAAAGAATTTAATTTTGCAAATAAAATTTTGTTGGAAATATTTTATTTAAGTCCCAAATACCCTAAAATATTTTCCAGAATTTTTCTGGAATTTTTCCGAGTATTTTGCTATTTTTAATGAATTAAATGAATTATTGGGAATTATTTTAAATATTAAATCGCTGGAAATTCAAGTCGGGTCAAGTACTGTTCATCCGACCGAGCCCGAGTCAGACTCGAGTTCGAGTCCGACCCGAGCCACGTGACTCGACCAAACCAACTCCAAAACCTAATCGATCCCAACCGTTGGATCAAGATCCGACGGTCAGGATCTTCCCGTACCGCTTCGGTCGAATCCGGCACGGATCCGATCGTGTCCACGCGATCGTGGCCGTTGATCGTGCCACGTGGACGACCGTGCGTCATCGTCCCCGCCGAGTCCGAGCCGGACTCCTCCGCCGCGTCGCCGCCGTGTAGGATTAGGGTTCCGCCGTCAGGCGCTGCATGCCGAGGGCATTTAAATACGGGTGGTACTCGAGGACCGCCGTGACCCGCGCACTCTCGCCCCTACCTCACCGAGCCTCACCGCCGTAGATCCGCCGGAATCGCTCGCCGAGTCATAGCATCCCTCCGCTGTGGTTTTGCTTGATTCCGCCGCCGTCCGCCGCCCCTCGCCGCCATTGACCCCAGATCCGAACCCACGGCCAGCGCGCTGAAGAGACCCTTCACCTCGCCGAGCACGCCCCAAACGCCGTTCGTGTGGTCGCTGCCTCTCGCCGGCAGCCACGACTTCGGCCAGTGAAGCCATCGCCGACCCGAAGCTCCACCAACCGTCCGATCAAGATCCAAGGGCTCAGATCGCGCCACGTCACCCTCGGTGAGTTCCCCGTTGAAAATCCTAGATCTAATCTCAACCGTTGGATCTAGATCCAACGGCTTAGGTCGTGCCACGTAGCGAGAACTGCACCAGGCTAGATTGGATCTAGACCGTTAGATCAAGATCCAACGGCCCAGATCAACCCGCGGCGCCCAAGCACCGGAGGCCCAAATCAATCCTAGCCGTCGGTTTTCAAACCAACGGCCACGATCGCCACGCGGTCCAAGGAGCCGAACCGCCGCCACGCGCCACGCAAGGCGCTGGTTACTAACACGCTGGGCCTGCGGTCGGATCGCAGACCGCGGACGCCACCCATGACGCCATCGTAGGTCCCACCGTCGACCGTGGCCGAGCCTCGCCGACGCCGGCCGATGACGCTACCCGAAAGCGGGCCCACATGTCGGGCCGACACGCGGAGCCGCGGACCGGTCCACGGTAGACCCGAGCCGAAAGCGTGGACCGGCCGACGCCACAGACCAATCCAGTGCTGCCACGTGTCCTCGCCGACGCAATAAATGATTTTTCGAAAAGAAAATGATTTAATAAATCGGTTTAATAATTGATTTGAATTTCAAAACTTCAAACGCTTATAACTTTTATGTTTCAACTCCGATTTGAGTGATTCAAATTTCTAAATTTGTATAAAATTGAGACCTACCTAAATATGAATTTTAATTAATTTTGGACTAAAGTTTTTCTCTGCAAAATTATTTAATTGATTATTTAAACTTTAAATAATCATAACTTTTAAGGCGTCTTAACTCCAAATTTGACGATTCCAGTTTCTAAAAACTCATAAAATTATGTTATCTCTGTTTATGGATTTTATTTGGATGTTTGGACACTTTTGCCTATTGTTTATTCGTGTATTTGCTATTTGCACGCTTTTACGAGTAGACGTTGAAGTGCCTAAGGATTCAAGGAGAAGTATTGACTCAGGATCCAACTCAAGACCAAGAACAAGTACTTTTTGAAGGCAAGTTGTGCTTTGACCATGTTGATCCTATTTCGAAATCTATTTTGATTTAAACTATTGCATGCTAGTTCAATTAGAAAAATACTTTGTTTAAACATGGGGGTTAGATAAATACCAATTTGCTGTATGACACCTTGATTATTTAAGTATGTGCCATGATCCCTTGTCACCCTAGTTGTGGATTACTAGTTGGACATTATTAAATCGCCAACATGGGTTTAGACCGTTGTAGTATACTGCTTAGACCTGCTACGTGCTCATAACATGATTTTGGATAACCAAATGTTAATATTGACTTAATGATATATTGAACCTGTTTTGGAAAGGTATCATGTGATGTTGATGTCACGTGGTGCATGATAATCAACTGGGGTTTGATAAACAGTTTTCGACCGGGGCATGTGGCAAGAGTAATCAGGTGGGCCAGTTGTGGCATTGGGAGTGTTGATTTGGTTCTTCGGGTAGTCTTGCCCTGGTCACCCTAAGGACTTCACCTTGCAAGCCTTTGAACTGGGTTTAACGTGCAACCACATGTCTGTAATGGGACGGACCTAGTTGACTAAGTTACTAATAACGTACCTGTGGGACCTCAGGAGGTCAACTACACCCTTTGTGTAAGTTGTACGAGGGAGCGTCTGAGTGAGGCCAGTACCCATCTAACGGTTGATTGGCCTAGACTTCGCCTTAGCGAAGGGAAGGGTTAGTGCGCAATAACAGGGAGGACCACTTGTATTGTTAGAAGTTTCCAAAAGACTTTGTTACTGAACTCGCCTTTGTGGTGTTTGTTCGTATCTTGTGGGTAAAGTGCATAACCTCTGCAGAGTTTAGAATCTATTCGAATAGCCGTGTCCGCGGTATTGGACATCGCCGGGAATTACAATCAAGGGTTAGATTTTCTCAAAAATAACTTTGGTTTGAAAGGTTGGGCTAGATTAATAATGAAGTTGATGGAAATGTGGTTTAGGATGGGAAAGATGTTTACCAAACTTCTTGAATAGTTACTTATGCTTTACTTATTTCTACCGCTTTCGAATCTACTTACATTACTTTTCAAATGTCACATCGCAAATATACCTTGAGCTATTCCTTTGTACCAAGCCATGCATATAGTATATTAGCTTGCATTCGTGCATGACTTGCCGAGTACCAAGTACTCACCCTTGCCACAATACAACACCAGTTGAAGAGGAGATCGCACAAGCTTTGAAGGAGGAACTCCAAGAAGATCCGTCTACTTAGGAAGCGAGCCTCAGTTGCTCGTGGTATACCGGATGGCGCCACGGGTTATTTGATTTTCCGCTGCTATTATTTTTCTCTGAATAAGCTTCGCCTTGCGAGGCATATATTTGTAACTTGACCATAAGGTCAAGTAACCAGTTTGACTATTTAAATAAAGTACTTTATTGGTATCGAGTGGTATGATTGTGATATTTACCGATGTTAAGACTGTGTGCACTAGCGCGTTCCTGGACTAGTGCTGAATACACAGAGGGTCCGGATTTGCAAATTCGGGGTCCCGACATCCTTTAATCCATTTATACCAACCCGTCACTTCTACGATTTTTTTCCTTATTAATTTCTCTACGACTTCTTATTATTCTCCATTTATACCAAAATTTTGCTTCCCCCTCTCCCTTTTCTTCCTCACTCTCTTCCTCTATTTCTCCTTCTCTTCCTTTTCTTCCCCTCTTCCTCCTCTTTCCACTCCCCCTTTTCTATTTTGAGTTGGGGCCTCTCTATCGCCAATTGAAATGGCAACAGAGATGTATTGCCATTTAGATATCAAAAAGAAAATCTGTTGTATTCTTCCAAAAGTATTTTTTTTAGAATATGGTAGTCCATATATCAAAAAATACCTTTAAACATGATATTTTACGGACTGCCGAAAAGGCTTAAGCGTTATCGTTTGTTGTTGACTATCATACTTAGGGTTATTGAACTGGTACAATTTAGATGCAAAGTAAGGTGTAAATAAAATATTTTTCCAGAATATGGTAGTCCATATATCAAAGAGAAAATATGCTCTATTCTTCCAAAAAATTTCCTTAAAACAAGATATTTTACAAGCTGGCGAAAACTCTTAAGCGTTATCGTTTGTTGTTGACTATAATACTTAGCGTTTCATTGTTCCGGACCTACGCAACGCAGACTACCACTTATCTATGGGCAAGATGCTCGGATGTTGCCCCAGCATGGAGTTGCGGAAATCGGAAAAGGCACACGCGTTACTAATTAAGAAGGATAAGCTAAAAAAATGCGAGCACTGAGTTCAGACAGTTATACAACATGGTGCTGAAAAAAAACAAATTACAAAAGTACAGCTGTACAACAAGTCAGTCATGACCATGCCTCTTGAGTTGGTTCATGGGGTACATGAGTGGCGACGGAGGATGAATGACCCGCTTGGGCCGTCCCTGCGGCACAGGGGTAGTGTAGTCTGCCGGCGACTCGGGTGTATCTAAGTGTGGTGCTCCCGACAGCTGAGAGGGGCCGAAGTACTTGGTCGATAGGTACTGCTCCACGTCAAACGTTGCCTCCTCCCGGTCGTCATAGTTGAAACCACCCTGGGGTCTTGGTGGGGCGTGAGACGAAGACTGTCCCTCGTGACCAAAGTGCTACTGTGCGGGAGGCCGGAATAGGGGCTCGCAGTAGCCGACGTCGGCTCGTGGGAGCCGACTAGCACAAGGAGGTGCGGGCACGGGTCCACGAGGAGCCACCGGGGGAGGGTGAGGTGCTGGCACGGGTCCACAGATTGCGGTGTTCCTGCTCCGCTTCCTCCAGTTCGCAGTTATGCTCCATCACTATGGAATATTTCTGGTAGTCCTTCCACTTCCCCTTGTATGCGTGGACCAGCCATGGGCATGAATCAACTACGCACTTCACGCCGTACTCCTTTTTGCTAATATTCACTACACTGAATTACTGCCAAAGAGACATTGCCCAGTATTGTGACATTACGGAATGTGACTTTATGGAATATGGCATTACGGTACGACTTTATTTTGTGCTTTCGGGCCGTTTTCGGGCATTTGGGCCTTTCCAGGGAAGCTTGGGCCTTGGAGGGATGTTTTTGGGCCGAAGGTGGGGGATCATTGGCCCATGTGGAGGGGGTTTTGGGCAGCAGCCCAGCTGCCCCTGCGCCTCCCCCCTTTTGTGCGACCCCCAAGCCCCTCTAACACTAGCCGCCCCCCTTTGCCCCTCCTTGCGCCTCCACCTTTTCCCCCTTGCGCCTCCACCTCCCCTAGCCGGCCCTAGGAGAGATCCACCCCATCCCTTGCTGCCACACCCCTCCATTTTGTTGTCCTCTCCATTGGAAAGCTCCGCGACGAGAGGATCCGGCGGAGTTTGGCGCGTGGAAGGAGATCGGGGGGGCGGGAGGAGAAGTTTCGTCGTTTGAGCGGTTCTTCAAGGGAGGTAAGTGTTTGCAATTATTTTGTCCCACGTTCTATCCTCGGGCAATTCTGTCGAAGTTGTTGTAGATGATCAATCTCGTACGGTTTTGTGGGCAAGTTTTGAGTGTATTGTACCTATGTGCAGGTGGTGTGACCCCAGGAGTGCCCTCAACCTCTCGCCACTCTGTCGCTCACGGTTGAAGGCAAGTGTATTGTAATGTTTGTGACTTGAATGGCGTTATGTTTTCGTTATGATGCGAGTTAACCGTTGATATGTTTGCTTACCATGTTTGATTCTTGGAATGAGATAAGTGAACATGAATTGTTAGATGGTTATGTATTTGCTGAATTACGAATGGTTGCAAAGTTTATTCATACTTATGGTATATTGGTGAGTATGTAGTGATGATGAGAATGATAAAGTGATGATGGTGAGTAAAAGGATATTGTGCTTGACACCTGAACGATGAAAGGTAAACAATGTATTCCTTGCATTCATGGCATGAGGACTGGCCAGGACGGTGAGAAAGTCATAACTAATCCGGTAAGGTCGGTGAGAAAGTTATGACTAATTCGGCGCGCCACTGAGAAAGACCTGCCTCGTAGTCCCATCCACGGTTGTGTATGGGAGTGAGTCAGTAAGAGTAGGCACCCTCCATCTACGGGAAAGAGGGTGCACACCGACGGGTGTGCACTCGGCAATACCGGTATGTGCTAAGAAAAGAGACATGTGCATTGCATGAATGAAGAAGATTATGAGATGTTTATGAAGTTGTACTATGAGATGCTTATGATGATGTGCTATGATATGTAATAATGATGCTATTGATTAATGTTGATGCTCTATTCCATTGCAATACACTTTGTTGAGTGATGAACTCACGCTTGTGTTTTATGATGTTTTTAGGTACCATGAAACCGGCATGCGGGAAAAGGGATTAGCGGCACATCTTCACGTAGCTTCATTCACTTAGACAACTACACTTTACCATTCGTAGTTGTGATAATAAGTTTATTACGCTAAAGCTTGGAGTACGCCTTAATGTGTGATTGGTTCTATCGTTCACTTCGTTTTAGTTCATGAAATGGTTGAATTCATTATTCTGGACTTAAATTGTTGCTATACCTCCCGTTATTGCTGTTTTAGATGTCATTCATTATGTTATGTCTTGTAATATTATTGTTGTTGCTTCAAACCATGGAAAAACAAAGGAGATGCTGTCGAAATTTCGGTTAAAGCATTTGCCCCCTTGCTGCAATTTGTCTTTAATTGTGGTATTTAATTGCTACTTCTACTATGTTTGGTAACATCCAGGGCATACTAGGTGCCGTGGTGTTACAGTTGGTATCAGAGCGGGCTTCAGGTACGTGGTGTATGAACTTAGTGAAGTACCATAGGGTCAACTAAAATTTTGATGTGGGATAACCTAGAAACATGGCTTAGGTTGTACTTAAAATGTTGTCATAGGATAGCAACATTAAAACTTGTGTAAGTGGAATAACTAATTTAAAATTTGACACACATGGATGCACAGTAGGAAAGGGTATGGGTATTGTTGCTTTACGCTTAAATGTTGTATTGAAGCTCTGATGTTGAATGCTACATTAGGTAATGTATGTTGCTATGTTTATGAAATAATTGATTGAGTTGTTCTTCTTATGGTGATTAAGTGAGGCTGTGGTGCCGAAGGGTTTCGGTCACCTTTTGTTCATAGTAAGGGTGGGGTCTGACGGTGTGGCCGGTTAGAGCCATCACCGAAGGACTAATAACCTCCCGTGGAGGAGAGTGCTTGTCCTTTCTGTCGTTGATCGGGTAGTGACTGGAGTCAGATAGAAGAGTTTGGTAGTGGATTCCTTCGGATTTTCTTTACCATTTTGACGATTGGTTTTGGTTGGTTTTCTTGGTTTTAGTTGATTGAAATGAAAGGGAAAGTGTTTGGTATTGGATGAGCCCCGCCGCTACCGCTAGCGCGGAAGTCACCACGGGCGCCGCCACCACTGGGGCGGACGCCACCTTTGTCACGCTGGGCGTCACATCGGTCATCACCATGCCTTCGGGCGCAGGCCCGCCTCCACCTTGCCGGGCGTGTAGGTGCCACCGGTTGCGTTGCCACTACCGCCGTCTCAGAGCGAGATCTATTGGCAAGCGCCGCCACCGCTACGGGGGCGAGATCCACAGTCGCGATGTGCCGCCGCTGCATCTAGTCATCAGGTGCCACATGTGTCATGCTCCATGCCACTACCGGGGCAGGTGTCGCCACATCAGGCCGCGCGGGTGCCGCGAGCGCGGGTACTATGCTTCAGGCACATGTGCCATGGGTGCCGTCGAGTACATGCATGCGTGGCCAACTTGGCATGGCTGAGCTACTGGTCAATGCCAGGTCATGCGGCGTGACTGGTCGGCTGGACAGCATTAGGGCGAATGGTGGCACGACTGATGGGGCTGAGGTGGTTGCGACTGGCTGGCTTCACATCTGTCCCCCCCCCCCTTGTTTTTTTTTGTTAATGAATAGCAGCAGCAAACCCGTAGCTCAAACTTACATATGGCTTGTCGTAGATTAAATCACGTGATGCCGGTCGAATTTGATGCAATGTAGATTGATACAGAAAGACAAGCTTTATCGGTCTCGGTAGAACTTCGTCGTTTGCAATGATTTGCTCGTTGCTTGGTCGAACAACATGCAAATCAATCACCAGTCAATCTGTGATTAGTATCAAGAAAACAAGATTGATCCACTTGCAAAGAATATAGAATGATAAACACTGGCTTTAGTTTTTTAGAGCTTTGTGCTGATAACATGTTGTGAAATGTAGTTGTTCACCCGCACCAATCGACAACGCGCCAATGCAATCACACGAACAAGAACAGGAATCACAGACAGAAATAGGGGGCAAAGTTATCTCTTTATTAGATTAATTTTTCTGTACAAGTCAATGCCCAATATATAGTAGAAAACCCTGGAGATTAATTCGAATTCGTCTACCAATAAATAGGCAACATATTTAGTGCAATTAAAGTTTTCGTGCAACCACCGTGCAACCCTACTAAAAAATGTTTCAAAAATTCCGAAAAAAATCATGGATGTACATCTCAACTTACCCCATCTACGTATAAAATTTCATGATCAAATTCGTCTTATGCTAGAAGTTACAAAAAAGTCAAATTTTGGGGTGCATTTGAAATATTCAAGTTTATCATAAATTTATCTTTTTTGTAACTTCTAGCATAGGACGAATTTGATCATAAAATTTTATACGTAGATGGGGTAAGTTGAGATGTACATCCATGATTTTTTTCAGAATTTTTTTAAATTTTTTTTAGTAGGGTTGCATAGTGGTTGCACGAAAACTTTAATTGCACTGGATATGTTGTATCCCAAAATTTACTTTTTTTGTAATTTCTAGCATATGACGAATTTGATCATGAAATTTTATACATAGATGGGGTAAGTTGAGATGTATTTTTTTTCAGAATTTTTTTGAAATTTTTTTTATCCATATGTACAACATTTGGAACCTTGCCTGTGATACTGTTGTGTGATGGGAAACATGCATGGATGTATCACCTCGTTAATTCCCTGTTTTTGGAAATAGCTTCTGGAGGTGCTACAGTGCTAGTCCCACAAGCAAGCAGGAAAAAATAAAGGTGAACTGTATCTTTTTCAGCTTTTAGAAAAGGGCCTCAATTTGTCGCGCAACTTGCATGGAGCAATCGAAGTGCTACCCTTTTTTTTAGAGATTATGTAGATCTGTCTTCTACATTAATTTTTTTCAAAGTTATTACGAAGGTTGAATAGCATTTTACAATTTTGTTGTCCATAACAAGTTGTACCTATATCATTTATCAGAGGTATATCCGAAACTTGTGCCGATTAACGAGCCTTAAATTTCGATCATTCATTCTGGCCCTGCCATGCCGCCTCTCGCCGACATGGCCGGCCTTTTTCAAAAAGCATCGATCATCTTTTATCTTTGCCACATCAGAAGCACGTACACATATATAGAAAAGCGGATCATTTAAAAGAAAGAACCAGCGCACAATGACAGGGAAGATTAGTGCAAAGCCACCCATATGCATGCACATGCAATTCTTCTCATCTTCTGCACTGCCCGCTTTTGCATGCTTTACTCGATCGCCACCAAACTAGCCGTTCAGCCGAAATATTATCTTCTTTAGCCTGCACCCACTGAGAGAGAGCGGCACCAATTCCGACGAGACGACGCAAGGGTCGCAAAGCGTACAGAAACACTCGCATATTGTATTTCTAATCCTGTCGTTAATCTCCCTGAGGCGCTAGAGAGTATGACGGACTGGGGCCCGGTGGTGGTGGCGGTGATCCTGTTCATCCTGCTGTCGCCGGGGCTGCTGTTCCAGATCCCGGCGAGGAAGAGGGTGGTCGAGTTCGGCAACATGTGCACCAGCGGCATCTCCATCCTCGTCCACGCCGTCTTCTTCTTTATCGCTCTCACCGTCCTCGTCATCGCCATCGGCATCCACGTGCGCACGGGTTAGTAAGTAGCTACGGCCTACGGTTCATCCCATCCATGCATGCACGTGAGTGTACGTGCATATTTTATTAATAAATATAGTATTTTACTATATTTTTTTGTACTAGTGTGATTCAAGACTAGTGCAGTATGCATAGAGGATTTGAATTTGCATATTTGAATCTTGACACTTAATTAATAGAGTGAAATAGAGAGGACGTTCCAAGCTTTCAAATAAATTCAAAAACGCTGCGATCCAAGTCTATATGTAAGAACTATGGCATTTTTATGTTTAGCTAGACTGGTATTCCGAATTGGGCATCTTTAGTTTTCAAATTTAATTTGACCTTATCTCTCCCTTTATTTCCATCCTTTCCTCTTCCTTTACTTATGTGAAAAAAAACTTCATCTTTTGGAGTAGCTGGTAAATATATTAGTTGAAGTTTCCTTCCATAGTCATGCCTTGAGAATCGCACCTTTGAGAAAAACAGTCTTTACAAGTAAAAAAAACCCTCCTATGATTGGCTTTACCTTTTAGAAAGAAGCCCTACACAACAACTGGGACTGAGACTAGCAGACGAGTGTTCGCGCAAAAAACGTGAAGGAGGGTTTTCGGCCTCGAACACACAAGACAAACGCCGGGTTTGCAGAGCGTGCCAGTCAATTTGACCTGAAATTGACAAGGTAGAGTTTGTAATTTGATCAAAGCCGATGAACAAGGATCTATCGGCTTTTCGCTAGTCGGCAAGAACCGATTAGGAGATAACTAGATCAACCGGTTACAGTTGATCCGGATACAAGGTAAAATCGGCTTCGGGAAGGCGATGCGCAACAAAACGAAGCAAATCAAACCTGGGTGAAATCGGCTAAAATCAACAATCGGCGATGCGCAACTATGTTGATTCCGTCGACTTGCAGAGAGATCTATGAGGCTAAAACAATGTAAAAGAAAAGCTTGTAAAAAGTAGATGTGTGTGTGTTGTTGGATTGGTCTTCTCTTTGCTTGACGCCCACCTCCTTTTATAACACGCCTGGCCGATCCGAGTTGTACATGGATACGGTGCATTTACCCGTATCGACCTCTTATCTGATTTCCTTTCCTTTTAGAAACGGTTTCCTTTTCCGAGTCGTTTACTGATTCCTTATTATATGAATACTTCTTTTCCGATTCAGACCGATTTCAATGCACGCTGAATTTTGGTGCAAACATATGCCCCCCATTTTTGAAAGGTAGCTTGCTATCTTTCGAAAATCCTTCACTTTTCTCCGTGATCGGCTTACCGTTTAAGATTCACCTCGGTAACTTCCCCATTAATCGCGCCGTAAAAATCTCGGTGCGTTTTAAATGCTCAATCGCTCCCTTTGCCGCCTTCTTTCATCGCGGTATAAATATGGGGGTCCCCCCACGGTCATTTTCACGCTTTCAAGCTCTCAGATCACGCACAATCGGCTCTTCATCTTTTCTCTGGTTCTTTCAAAATCGGCTGAAATGGACCCCTCTCAGGTATTCATTCCGATTCCTCAAAGTTCAAATCAGTTCTACTTAGGACCGATAGGTAGCATGTCAGTAGAAACAGTTATCAATACCGAGATCCCTAGACTCCCCTTATCGGCTGTTGGGTACAATATCTCTGAGTGGGGAAAAAGTTTTAGGGCTTGGCCCACTAGCCTTAAAGGATGGAGATCTTGGTTTATCAGGGTGTCGGCTCAGAAGAGGGTAGAATGGGAGAGGATGGGTATAGCCGAATCTTTATCTTTGAGTCTAGCCGACCCTGAAGCCAATGAGCCCTTGGTAGCTGCGGCATGCTACTTTTGGTCAGATTCTTTGAACGCCTTTTTATTCCCGTCCGGCCCAATCGGCCCTACTTTGCTTGACGTGGCCCAACTGTGCTGCCTTAGGCCAGATGGGGATCAGCTATCGGCTTCGTGGAAAACCTTCTTTCAAACTAATCCGTAAGAAAGGCGAGGCTGGCACAAATATATCCAGAATAACAATAGAGTCACCGGTCCAGATCGGCCGAAGAGCATATCGCTTTTCTCAACCTTTGGTTAGACCGATATCTCTTCTGGGTGCTTCTCTTGGCCCCACTCAAACCTTTCAGCTAGTGGCGAAGCGTTTAGTAGAGGGGCGTCGGCTTTCTTGGCAAGATGTTCCTAGGGGCGGTATACCAAATGATGTATGTGATTCAGAGCCGACTTTTTTCCGGTTTTGCCAAACACGTCGTTGGCAACATAGGGGGCCCTCAGGTTCATTCAAACATGGCTTTATTGCATGTTTAGTCGATCCATTTTATCCGAACCTTCGGGAGTTCCACTTTTCCTCGGGAGGACAACTGGAGCATGTTGTCCCACAAGATAGAGCTAGCCAATCCTACGGTGAGAGGTTTATTATGTCTTCGGCCGAGGAACTAAAAATGGACTCGATCGGCTTTCATAAATACCTCAATTTCTTCCTTTCCTAGATAGGACTTCCTTCGCCACCAGATTTTTCCCATATACTGATTTAGCCGATTGCCCTTACCCATCATTCCTTCACCTTGATGTCGATAGTTCTTCAATGCCCCAATCTACCTTAGATTTGTACAAAATCTTCCTTACCCCTTGCATCATTCATGTCGGCTTGAATACCCGCAATCGGACATTTCAGCCATCTTATGAGTTCTACCACCCTTCGGTTTACGCTCGTCAACTGGGTTTTGGGCAAACCATCCCATCCTTTCCTCTGCTATCTTGCGTCGAGCCCCGAGCTCGGGTAACCAACAGCGTTGCCGCTGAGGTTATTCTCGAAGTAGCCGATGGATTGCAAATTCTTTCGACACCACATTTTGTTCTTAATTCCCGTCGGTCAGCTGCATTCTCGCAGTGGTGGACCAGAATATCGGAAGCCGTACTCATGGACAGGACTCCGTCGGCCATAATTCACTTATTTCTTCCCGACTTTCATGAGCCGACGGTAGTATCTGGTTCCAGCACGAGTTCGGGTTATAGCGACTCTTCAGTAGCTGTAGAGGTACCGTTATCTTGTATCCTTCTGTTTTTACATTGGTCATCGACTTTTACTAAAATGCCTCCGATCTCCTCAGTCGATGCACGGCGCCGTGAGCAAACAATGATCCCCACGCTCGCTGAGCAAGGTGGCCGGCAGCCGACGCCCAGGTCAATCTGTCGGCACTACGGGGTATACTTCAGGCAACTTGGATATCCAAGGTCCATCTTTATCGGACTTGGCTCGCCGGCGTGCCCCAAGTAAGCTACTCTTGCATTAGCCATTATATCCCTTGCTTTGATAACTGCTAACCCGAGGTCACTGCAGAGAGGAGGAAGAAATCAGCCAGGCGCTCGCCCAGACCCGTGAGGCAGCAACCCGATGGCTCTCCGGAGCACTCAGCTACTGATGTAAGTTTTTATTCTTTATTCTTTGCTTAATATCATTTTTACGCTTATCTTGCATTGCTGATTTTTATTCTCTCTAATCCCTAGCAATCTCCGTCGGTGAAAGTAGCGGGGGTTTTAGCCGATCTCCAAGGTGTCGCATCGGCTATTTCTCTAACACCGCCGGCCGTACCGCCCCCGACGATCGATATTTCCGATCATGACCCCAAAGTGCCATCAACTGATCTGGCCGATTTGCTGGGATTCACTCTGGACGAGCTTGACGACCCGGAGATTGTGGCCACCGATGATTATCCGGCCGATATCCAACGTATAATAGCGGCCTCTGCTCCAGCATCGGCTGCTGTTACCGCTGCGCCGGGTATGCAGGAGCGACTCAATCGCCTCCTAGATGAAGTGTTGCAACCGGAAGCGGCTCTTCTGGCCAACACTCAACCTTTGAGGAATGCGATGGCAGCCATGCAGGCCGATCTTCCTCCCGCAGCTATGGACGCATTGCTAGAGGTATGTCACTTGGACGCACGCCGGTTGGATGTGGAGTTGGCCAAAATAAGGGTTGATCAGAGGAAAGCCCAGCAAGCCGATCAACAGCTCTTGGACAAGCTTATAGCAGATGCCAAACATCGGAAGAGCATATTCGATCAAGGTACTGCTACACTCAAATTGGCTAAAAGCAGAGCTCAAGAGCTGGAATCGACCAAGAGTAAACTTGAAGAACAGCTGGCCTTGGTCGTAAAAGAACTTGCAGACTGCCAGATTGGCATCACCGACTCTACATCCTCACTGGCCGTCCAGAGGCGGGAGATCGGCGAGGTTTTTGCGCAAGTCAAGACTCAATCGGCTAAAATAGTTCCAGTTCCGGGTGATGCAGTGGCCGACCAACAACTTATAGATAGTGTCCAAGCCACTATTGGCAAAGCGGCAGCGGCACTATCGGCTTTGGGAGCCCATTTGCCCGGATCAGGACTACACTAAACTTTGATTCATTGGTATCGGTTGTAGCCAATCTTTTTTGTAATATTGCTTTAATCTTGGGATGATCCTTTGAACACTTGTTTGATCGGCTATGCAACCGATTTTGTAAACTTTAATCTGTGGATGGGTGTTAAACTGACTCGGTCGGCTGTATGACCGATTTTATATGCATGTGCTTTTGTAATTGATCCTGATGTTTTCCTTTCTGTAGTTAGGACCCGACCCATATGCTTGGGTGATATGCCTTCAGATATTTTCCATTGATCGCTTTAGGTAGGACGAACCCTTCCAAGGATTCCAGTATATACGAATTCCCGTCAATCGGCCGATTGATCTTATAAGGCCCTTCCCATGTTGGAGACCATTTGCCGAATCGATTATCCTTAGACCCAATTGGCAACACGGTTTTCCATACCAAATCGGCTTGATTGAACGACTTTGAAATCACTTTTTTATTGTACGACCTGGCAACCCTCTCTTTATTCTTTTTAAGCCGATCTATTGTGATCAGCCTTAGTTCAGCCAAATCATCTAGATTGTCAAGCATCGCCTGTTTGTATTCATCAGCTGATACCTTATCTTGCTCGTGTAGCCTTATTGAGCCGTTGTTGATTTCAACGGGCAAAACGGCTTCTTGTCCGTATACCAACTGAAAGGGTGACAATTTAGTTGATCCGTGATGAGATATCCGATAAGCCCATAAAGCCTCCGATAGCGTTGAATGCCATTTCCTTGGCTCTTCCTCAATTTTTCTTTTTATCAGCTTTATCAATGTCTTGTTTGACGACTCGGCCTGCCCCTAGGAATGAGCTTAGAAAGGGTAAGAGATAAGTAATTATATCCCAAGACTATCAGCAAAACCTTTGAAATCGTTCGACAAGAACACAAGACTCGATCAGTAGTAATTGTTTGTGGAATCCCAAACCGATGGACGATGTGTTCATTTACAAAGTCGATCAGCTCTTTACTAGTAACCTTCTTGAGTGGTACAGCCTCAACCCATTTTGAGAAATAATCTGTGGCTGCAAGGATGAATTTATGTCCTTCGCTGGATGACGGAAATATTTGGCCGATTATGTCTATACACCATCCTCTAAATGGCCATGGCTTGATGATCGGATGCAAAGCCGATGCTGGTGCTGACTGTATGTTACCAAACTTTTGGCATGTTTGGCATCCTTTATAATATTTGAAGCAGTCTTCTAACATCGTCGGCCAAAAATATCCTGTTCGCCTCAGTATCCATTTCATCTTATAGGCCGATTGATGTGATCCACAAATGCCTTCATGGACTTCACCCATCGCCACTTTGGCTTCCTCGGTTCCCAGACATCTTAACAACAAACCTTCCATAGTCCGAAAGTACAATACATCTTCTAGTAGAACATATTTGAGTGCTTTGCGCCTGACCTTCTGCTCGGTCGGCTTGGCTGGATCGACAAATAATCCCTTATCTCTCGTTCTCCGATCGACAGGTGAACGCATAGAATCGACCAAACGCTTAGTCCGATCGACTTCGCCGGCTTTCAATCTTGTACTCGATGCACATTGTGCCAATTGGTTTGCCTTATCATTAGCTTCTCCGGGGATATACTTTATAGAAAATGTAGTGAACATCTCGATGATCCGGAGGCATTGATGTAAATGCGAGTTAGCGCATCATCGTTGCATCGGTATTCTCCTTTGACTTGCTGTACAATTAACATCGAGTCTCCAAAAGCTTCGACGTCTTTCACTCCGATGCTATCTAACAATTGTAGACCTCTTAGCAATGCTTTGTATTCTGCTTGATTATTTGAACATTGGCTATTTAGCCGATACATGAAGTCATACTCCTGTTTCCTAGGTGAAACTAGTATCACACCGATGCCTTCGCCTTCTTGGCAAACAGATCCATCAAAATACAGCTGCCAAGGAATTACACTAGTTGTTCCTACTAATGTTTCACTTCCTGTGATAAAATCGGCCACAGCTTGTCCTTTCACAGATTTAGCCGACTCATAGGTTAACTCGAACTCTGTTAAGGCGTATGCCCATTTACCAAGCCGACCCCGCAGGATTGGCGCTGATAATATGTACTTAACTACATCGGTTTTGCATATTATAACGCATTTGGAAGCCAGCATATAATGTCTTAACTTGGTGCAAGCAAAATACAATGATAAACATAATTTTTCTACTAGGGGATTCCTAGTTTCTGCATCTAAAAGACGTCGGCTTAAGTAAAATATTGCTCATTCCTTCCTATCGGCTTCTTGTGTTAAAACTGCCCCAATCGAATCACCTTCAGCCGATATATATAGTCTAAAAGGTATACCGTGTTTTGGTGCGGTCAATACTGGCGGACTCATCAGATAACCTTTTATGTCGTCGAAGGCTTTTTGTTGATCGGCTTCCCATTTGAACTCTTGGTTGTCTTTATTTTTCAGTAGCGGTGTGAAGGCACGAATACGCCCTGACAAGTTTGAGATGAAACGTCGCAAGTAGTTGATTTTTCCAATCAATACCTGCAACTCCTTTTTGCTTGTCGGCGGTTTAGTATCGGCTATGGCTTTTACTTTGGCTTGGTTTACTTCAATTCCTCTTTCATGCACCGTAAACCCAAGAAATTGTCCAGCCGATACTCCGAAAGCACATTTGAGAGGGTTCATTTTTAACCCATGCAACCTTGTGTTTTCGAACATCTTTTCCAGATCGGCTAAATGTTGCCAGTCTTCTTTGGATTTTACCACTACGTCGTCAATGTATATTTCCACGGTATTGCCGATCAAATCATGGAAAATATGGTTCATGGCCCGTTGATAAGTAGCACCGGCATTTTTTAAACCGAAGGTCATAACTTTCCACTCATATAGCCCTAAAGCTCCCGGACATCTGAAAGCCGTCTTGGGTATATCGGCTTCGGCCATGAATATCTGATTGTATCCGGCGTTCCCGTCCAAAAAGCTTATGATTTTATTCCCAGATGCAGCATCGATAAGCATATCGGCTATAGGCATCGGGTACTAAATCTTTGGTGTAGCTTTGTTTAAATCTCTAAAATCGACACATACCCTAAGTTTGCCATTTTTCTTCTTTACAGGGACGATGTTTGAGACCCATTCAGCGTATCGGCAGGGCCGGATAAACTTTGCCTCTAGCAATCGTCCTACTTCTTCCTTTATAGCGTCATACAATGTAGGATTAAATCGCCTAGGGTACTGTTTGAATGGCCGATACCCAGGTTTTATTGGTAGCCGATGCTCAACTAGCTGTCGGCTTAAGCCTGGCATCTCGTAATACTCCCACGCGAAGCAATCTCTATATTTCTTGAGTATTTCGACCAACTTTGCTTTATAACTGGGTTCTAGTTTGGCACTTACAAACGTTGGTCTTTTATTATCACCTTCCCCAATGTTGACTTCTTCGAGCAAATCGGCAGAAGTAAATCCTAACCCTTTTCTTTCCTCTTCAAAATCCTCAACAGCTTCTTCGTATTCTTTTTGCCGATAGCTTCTTGCCCTTTCCTGCAGCTTTGCTAGTGTCTTGTGCTCCATCTTCTTACTACTTCGTCTGTCCGATCAAACGTGTTGGGTTTAACGCTGATCGGCTTGAATCCTGACTTCTCAACGCAGATAAAATCGCAATTGTCCAAGGCTTTCCCTGATATACATTCGGCTTCTTCGTGTGGCCAATTGGTGTCAGGGCTAGCCATGGCGATATGAGCCGATGTGTCGGCCGGTACGACTTCTACTGTATCATCGTTCCACTGCACCAATTTTTGGTGCATAGTTGACGGTATACAGCAATTGGCATGGATCCAGTCCCGCCCAAGTAGCACGCTGTAATTGCCTTTGGCTTCAATCACAAAAAATGCAGTCGGCAGAGTTTTATTTCCGACTGTCAATTCTGACACCATTACGCCTTTAGCCTCAGTTGGGTCTCCCGTGAAGTCATTTAGCACCATATTGGTCTTGATCAAGTCTTCATCGGCTTTACCCAATTTTCCGAAAGTACTTAATCGCATTAGATTAACTGTCGCCCCGCCATCGACCAACATGCGAGATATCGGTCGGCCATTAATGTATCCTTTTAGATATAATGGTTTTAGATGCCGATGCATGTCTTGTGGTTTTTCGAACACAGCGTCTGGTGCTCCGAGGCACAATTGGGCGAACACTTCTTCAGCCGATTCTTCGGTTTTGAACTCGGCAGGTAGAGTGAATACCATGTTTATATCCATTGGCGGCGTATCATCTCGGATCATTGGGGAACCGGATTCGACCGATTGATCTGAATCACTATCGATCTGTTCCTTCTTTCTCCATTCTTTTTTCAAAACTGGTACTGGTCTTAACTTATTAAACATCCGATCCCTCTCGCTCTCCTTTTCAACTTCCCTTTCTTCTTGTGTCTTCAATCGCTGAAGCCTCCTGCGTTGTGATTTGCTGAGACCCGAGGGGCACCACCTAGGCTTAGGTTCTATCGGCTTTCTTATTTTTCCAACTAAATTGCTCATCTCGCTGTCAAATTCCATTCTACTTGTGTTAGCCGATAGTTCCTGATTTCAGGAGGATTCGCTTTGCCCTGACGTCGACAACCTCTCATGGATCGGCCTCCTGCTTACTTCTGGATGATTGTATATTGGTCCAGACAACCTATCTTTTACAGATCGGTTTGGCCGGTATGCGGACGAGTGTTGCATAGGACAGGATACGATTGTTGGTAAGGTCATCCCTCTCTCCCAAAGAAATCGCCAAAAGGGACATTGCCGATGTTTCTCTTCTTCAGTAGTTGGCCGACATGACATATCTGGCCGCCAACGTTCGTCCCTCTTTTGCCCTAGTCGATGAAAACTCTGGTGTTGAGTGTTACATCTTCGACTTATCCTCTCATACTTCCCCAGGAGCTGTGAGAAAGTCGGCTTTGGTTTGAAACCGATTTTTCTTGGAGCCCTCTCAGCCCGATACCATTTACTGACCTCCAAGTCCCCTCTTGGTTTTACCGTTCTTGAGTTTTGTCCGTTTCTATCGGCTTCTATTTGTATTGAGCCGATAGTAATCTGTACCGTTTCATCTTTTGATCGTGCTTTAAATCTTTCAATCAGCTTAACATCTTTCATAGGTCCCTTCCCTTTACGTGAGCCTTTGCACCATATTGACCTGGAAAGGATTCATATCTATTTGCATAGCCGATTCTTCCGCAAACTTTAACCTGCCATCGGCGATGGCCGATTGAATCTGTTGTCGAAAAATATTGCAATCGTTAGTGTTATGTGAGAATGAATGGTGCCATTTACAATACCTTCGCTTTTTAATTTCCTCGGCCGATGGGATGACGTGCCCTTCTGGTAACCTTATGAGTTTTTCTTGTAGTAATAAATCAAATATCTTGTCACATTTCGACACATCATATGAGTACTTGACTTCCGCCCTATTTTTCGTTGGCTTAAGTAGAGAGCATATGAGTGGCTTTTTAGAACCCTTGGTCCACTCGGCTATGTTCACCTCTTCTTCGTCCTCAGAGGTATCGCTTGAATTGTACTCTATCATGTTTATTTTGGCCTTTTCATTGCTGTTCGGTTTAAATCTATCTTTAAACCCTTTGATCTCTGCATATCGGCTTTCATGTGTCGATACGCGATGGAGTAAGTGGCCTAAGTCGGGGAACTCTTGGCCCGATAATTTCTCTTTCAATGGAGGGATTAATCCTTGGAACGCTAGATCGGCCAATTGATCATCGGGTAATGTTACACTGTAGCACCTATTCCGTACGCCCCGAAATCTCTTGATATAATCAGAGACCGATTCGCCGTACTTCTGTCGGACTGAACTAAGATCAGAAATCCTAAGCTCCATAGTTCCCGAAAAGAAGTATTCATGGAATCGGCTTTCTAAATCGTTCCATATATGAACTGAATTTGGAGGTAGATTCGTGAACCAAGTGAATGCAAAGGCTGCACAATGATAAAGGGAACAATCTAATTTTTAATCCATCGGACTGTGCAGCCTCCCACATTGAGCCATAAACCGTCCGATATGCTCAATTGTGGTAACAGAATCATCACCTGAGAATTTAGCAAAGTCTGGTATCCTGAAGTTGTGGGGGTATGGCATTCGGTCTATGTAATCGGGATACGGCTTCCTGTAGCCGATCCTTCCTCTGGGCTGTAAGCCGAACTGTTCTCTCAAAACATTGGCGATTTGTTCTGCCCAATTAACATTGTCGGCTTGTGGTGCAGCCGGACATTGCCAATTTTCATTGTTCGTACCCTGCCCCCCGAGTGCAAACTCAGGTCTTTGTCCAAATCGCACCTCAGGAGGTCTTGGCACTGTGTCATAATCATGATTAAAACCTAACACATCGGGTACGGGCGCGAAAGGTTCGACGTACGGCACCACCCTATACGGCGCTTGTTTCATGGTTGTGGTTCCCCGTGACTGCGGAACCTGACCTTTTTCGATCGGCTGATAAGCCGATAATCCGATGCTATTGGAGGGCCCATTTGACTGATTTGATGCGCCTATCTTGGCCCCATCCGTGTGCCCATGGTAGTGTGTGAATCCATCTCTTTGTATGCTTGGTTTCAAAACAGTAGGTTGAGTTGGTACCATAATAGGTGCTTGAGCCGACACGTTTACTGTGTTGGTGTTAGGCGTTATGGAATATACCGGAGTGCGTGAGGGATGGTTTGTGGTGGATCTAGCAGGCTTCCAGACGCAGCTAATTCTTGAGCAATTGTTTTCACACTATTTTCTATCATCGGCTTTAATGTGGATACTAGAGCCGATGACTGGTTAATCAATGCGTGATGGACAGATTGCTCGATCATACTTGATAAATCGGCTTGAGCGGGTGCGTATCGGCTTACCGATTCAGATGATGAATCTCCGATAGGATTGATGCTTGGGAGTGCAATCTTTTGAGTAACGCCACGGCGTGTTTTCTGGAAGCACCGTAGCATCATTTCCTCCAGAGCCGCCTTTCGGTCTTCGATTTCTTTCCGTTGCTCAGGGGTTAAATCGGCCATTTGAGGCGCGATTATAGCATCAGTGTTGATATCGGCGGTGACCGCGGGCTTGTCGGTTGACGACATTCTTTTTGTTGGTCCCACCGGGCGTGCCAAAATATGTTCGCGCAAAAAACGTGAAGGAGGGTTTTCGGCCTCGAACACACAAGACAAACGCCGGGTTTGCAGAGCGTGCCAGTCAATTTGACCTAAAATTGACAAGGTAGAGTTTGTAATTTGATTCAAAGCCGATGAACAAGGATCTATCGGCTTTTCGCTAGTCGGCAAGAACCGATTAGGAGATAACTAGATCAACCGGTTACAGTTGATCCGGATACAAGGTAAAATCGGCTTCGGGAAGGCGATGCGCAACAAAACGAAGCAAATCAAACCTGGGTGAAATCGGCTAAAATCAACAATCGGCGATGCGCAACTATGTTGATTCCGTCGACTTGCAGAGAGATCTATGAGGCTAAAACAATGTAAAAGAAAAGCTTGTAAAAAGTAGATGTGTGTGTGTTGTTGGATTGGTCTTCTCTTTGCTTGACGCCCACCTCCTTTTATAACACGCCTGGCCGATCCGAGTTGTACATGGATACGGTGCATTTACCCGTATCGGCCTCTTATCTGATTTCCTTTCCTTTTAGAAACGGTTTCCTTTTCCGAGTCGTTTACTGATTCCTTATTATATGAATACTTCTTTTCCGATTCAGACCGATTTCAATGCACGCTGAATTTTGGTGCAAACAACGAGCTTGTAAGTTGTAACTCTCACAAGAACATCTTGGCCGAATTGATCTTGAATCTTGTCTTCTTCACCTTGGTCATATCGTCATGATTTCTATTTGGGCCTACGAGTCTCCCTCTTAGCCGAGTGGGCTAGTCAAATTGGATGGCTCATATTGGCTGGTAGTCCTTAGGCTATTCTCAATAGTCACGTAGGATACATAGTATAATACTGTTAGGATGAAACACTATCTTCAATGCATGTGTCCATTAAATTGCTGCGTAAACCAAGACACGCTAAAGAAAAAAACGTGTGGAGAAGACACCGTAGCAACCCCAATGCGGTTTCGTCCGAAAACCAAGGTATTGGATACGGAGCCGGAGCAGTATCTCCAGGATGATAACGTTCTGCTCTCTTTCCTCTTTAACTCATATGCCACATCAGCAACCTGTCTTATGTGGCAAGTATTAAATGAGGATGATACCATGCACTGGGAATAGCCTTATATATGGTTCATATCCTTCTACTGGATTTCACCATGGTATATTAACACAAGTTGATTGTAATTGATATTTGTGTAATCTTCATATCTAACAAGTAAGAACTCACTATTACATAGTATATAATTCTCATATAAATATAGCGAAGATTGCTTAAGAAAAAGATTCACATATTAATATTTAATGTGGCTTAGTAATTCTTTTTAATTAATTAATACATCAAAATAGAAATTACTGTACGTAAACATATCCGCATCAGTCACCGTATTCTCATTTTGTCGTGGTTATCACAACGCTCAAGCCTCATCCTACCTTGTTCTAGGAACTCTAAAAAGTAGTTGTTTAGATCACGTAGATTTTTTTTCTTCAAAAAACATGCTTTACGATTCTTTAGCAAAATTGGTTTTAAGTTGTTATGTTACGATGAGATTACGAAGTATAGTGTTTAGATCTGAAAAAGCAAAACAAGTTTTCATCAATAGTGTGTTTGATTGAGATACAAAATGCATTTTACTACTGTCGCGACGAGGTGGCTTTTGACCATTGGATTGACTCCTTGTCAACCGTTGGATCTAACAATTTATATATGTCAACTCTCTCTCCCCGCTTACCAGAGGACGACGCGGTGCACCATCCACCATCTCCCTCTTGCATTCCCGTTCCCTCTACGCCTCTCATCCGCTCACTTTCTACGCCGCCGCACAATTCACCATCACTATCGCCGGATCTCGTCGCCCAGCTCAAGAACTGACAAAAACCACTCGAAAAACACGTAAACCGTTCTTGCCGTTTCGGTTTAAAAAGCATAACCACTCGATTTACCGGTTAAATTCAAATTCAAAAATTCAAAAAATATGAAAAAATCTAAAATTAGTATTAGTAATTTTATGACCTCTGAGGTGAATATTTTTTTTGAAAAAAATGAAGTTTAAAGACGTATTTGAGCCATTCAAAATGTAGAAATTAGAAAATAATAAAAAAAAGAAACTATAAATATTTTTAGTAGCAATATTTGTTCAAGTATGTCAAGTAGCAATAATTAGTAGCAATATTTTCATCAACATATTTTAGTAACAATACTTGTTCAATTATATTTAGTAGCAATATTTGTTCAAGTAAGTCAAGTAGCAATATTTACTTCAACATATTTTAGTAACAAGATTTGTTCGATTATATTTAATAGCAATACTTGTTGAAGTATATTTAGTAGTAATATTTGTTCAATTATATTTAGTAGCAATATTTGTTGAAGTATATTTAGTACCAATATTTGTTCAATTATATTTAGTAGTAATATTTGTTGAAGTATATTTAGTAGCAATGGACGAAACCCAAAATAGTGCTATTTGTTTAAGTAGCGATATTTGTATGCACAAAAATTATCTTGCTATGGTATATTTTAATATGTTAATATTATCCAATATTGAAAAGCTTACTTCTCGTTGTATGTATGCATGAACTATCAAAACTTCTCATTTCATTACTATTTTCTTACATTTTAAATTTATATTGAATTTTATTCTTACTCATGTATTATTATTTGATGTGCCTATTAAAAACCTAATATGGCTATATTAGTAAGTAATCTAATTATATTGACTGATTTCCTTATGGATGGCCGATCTTTAAATGATAATGAAGATTTAAAGTTTAAGAGATCTTGTTCGAATAGAACACAAAATATCCCATAATTCACAAAATATAGCAAGCTTAAGCTAGTCTTTCTGTTGAGTATAACCGGCCTAACAAAAACAGTGGTACAATAAATATATAGACAACCATTTCATGCTCCTATACTGAAACCAAAGATTCAAATCCCGGCGAGATTTCGGAAATCTTGACCAAGATTTTTGATTTCGAACCCCCCCCCCCTCCCCCGAGATCTTAAATTTAGGCCAGGTAAATTTTTTTTGAAAAAACTCAAAATGCTACAGTACCCATCCAAAGCTTGACGAGATCTCGGTGATTTAGGCCAAAATCTTGGTAATTTGGACCGTATTATCATTTTTGTGGACTAGATTTGATTGTATTTAGGATCAAGACCATCCACACAAAATTTCAAAAACTTTTGACGTGTTTTTGACCATTTTACGTCGGTTCAATTTATCGGTCAGCCTTCAGTAGCACTGTGTGAATTTTTGAAAATTTCTAAAGATTTATCATCATCTAAAAATTTTATGAGAATATTATAGATATATTAGAAATATTCATAAAAAAATTTCAAAATTTTCTAACGTGGTTTGAACAACTTATCATTGAATTGAAATTTGTTAGTCCATCTTTAGTAGCACTATCCGAATTTTTGAAAATTCCTCAATATTGATAATCAACTAAAAATTTTAAGGGAATATTATGAATGTGTTATGACCATCCACAAAAAATTTTAAAAGTTTCTAATGTGGTTTGCACAATTTTACATTCGGTTGAAATTTGATGGTCAGCCTTTTATCAGGACAGTAGCATTGTTACATTTTTCAAAAGTTATCAGGCAGTCGTGCTTCCAACCCGGGCCGGGCCCTGTAAATCCTCTCTCGGGCCGGTCCGGTCCGAACCGTTTGCCTTTCCGTGCCGAGCCGACCCGACTCTCCATGGCCCCGAGCCCGCCCTGCCCGCCGGTCCGTCCCGACCCAATGCCAGGTTAGAAACTTTACTAAAAACCAACTTTACTTTATCCCGAGAGTTTGTTAACGAACCCGTACAACGTTCCGTAGCATCAGCATGGGCCCTGTTTGGGACGGTTGTAGCTTTACGTGAAGCGACTTTTGGTTTGCATGGCTGAGCAATTTGCATGGGTGAGCAATTTGAAATTGAAGAGGTTTGGTGTTTGGCAACATAGCTTTTAGATTGGCTGATTGGCTGTTCTGAGTTGGAAAATGTCTGAAATACCCATGAGTCAAATAACGACTTGTTTGACGCTGTTGGAAAGACATACGAGTATAATTCTTTTTGCACAAGACATATTAGCATATTTCTTTTTTTTTTTGGCACGTGAGATGGCTAAACGGCAAAGGCAACTTGAAGGCAACTTCAAACTTCGATACAATCTCAATATTTGTCAATCTTGGAAGGCAACTTCATACTGAAATGTTGGGGACTTGAGATACTTACCAAGTACTAGATATAAAATATTACATATATCTATCTATATGAGACAATCAAAAAAATAGATTGTACTATCATCATGGCACCAAAGCATCTGCAATAACGTCACGCACGCTGGCCATGTCAGCATCATCGCTAGCAGTCGCAACATCATGTGCACTTGTGTTGTTTGATGTATCCCCATGATAATCTTCATCCCCCTCCATACTAGCAAAATCTCTATCAAGCAAAGCACTGTCTCGAATGAAATTATGTAAAGCCATTGTTGCGATGACAATTTTCTTTTGCTTGACTTCACGGTAGCTTGGCACATTCAAAAGAATACGCCACTTCATCTTCCAAATACCAAATGCACGCTCGATAACATTTCGAAGGGAAGAGTGAAGATAATTGAACATCTCTTTTTTTCCAACCGGTCTACCACCATTTTGGAATTCTGGTACATGATACCTTTGATTCTTGTACAGAGCTAGATAACCTTTTCGATTTGGGTAACCGGAATCCACAAGATAGTACTTTCCTACAATATAAATGAAAAAATAGGTAACATTTCACACTGAGCTGTAAAGTACAAATGTACATGCTTATAAAAAATAACATGTGAAGTACCTTGTGGAGGATGTGGAAAGTGATCCTTGTATGTTAGCAATGTATCAAGAAATATGCGCGTATCATGAGCAGACCCGGGCCATCCGGTGCAAACAAAAGTGAACCTCATGTCGAAATCACAGACAGCCATAACATTTTTACTTGTGTATCCATGACGGTTGAAATGCACAGGTTGTTTATCACATGGCACCGTCACAGGTATGTGCGTCCCATCTATTGCACCAATAGCATTATCAAAATAAGGAGAAAATCTATCATCTCGAAGTCTAGGATGCACTGAAGAGAAGAGAGGATCTTTGGGCTTTATATTGTCAACACCTAATTTGTACACACACTCCAAAACCTCTCCAAACTTCCTATTAACTGTTTCTTTAGAATGACCAAAACGGTTTTTTACCTGTATGGTGGATTGAGGAGCTCCACATGTCCATAAGAACATAGCTAATGCTTCCTTCGAGCTCATTTTTGGCTTTGTCTTATTTGGTGTAGGGCATTGTTCACAGAATGCTTGATACCAAAAGACTTGTCAACAATATCTACCAACCGCGCAAATTGAGCATCTCTATTAGACTTCTTCGATTTCTTCCCATTTGGTGAGTCATATGCAGCTCTTTTTGGCTTTGTCTTATTTGGTGTAGGGCTTCCCTCATAACCCTTACCCTCAACCTCATTATCTTCAAGGATCACATGGGTTGGCCCTTTAGCGCCAGGGACAAAAGCAGCTTCGTGCGTACAGCTCGCACTATCAAAAATGATGTCGAGCTTCTCCTCATGCTGCAAGGGTCCCTTCTTAAACTTCCCGCAATGTGGCATGGCCTGCGAACAAGGTAGAACAATTTCATTAGTAAGTTACAACCTTTTCAATTCGTATACAAATGCAATGGCATTAAAGGTTGCATACCGTAATCTGATCAGCCCACCACAAATCGCTTGCCTCAATGGATCCAGTCTTAGGATCGATCCCTAGCTCAGATGCATGGAGCTTCAACGTCTTCCAATTGACATAATCTCTTTTCAAGCTATCCCAATGAGTTTTCAATTGTTTACGGGTGTACTCTCTCTTTGTTCGCTCTTTAAACTTGGTCATAAGGTTCTGATAACCTTTAGTATTCAAGCATTGCTGGGGCCTATTATGTGCTGCAACTTCTTCTAAACAAATTTCAATGAACATGTCATTTGTATATTCATCCCATACTGCAGTGTTTGAGGAGTGTCCTTTTTCCATCTATAAGTATAATGCTCATTAGCAAATACGCACATAACATATAATCCAACATACCCTAGTTATTAGCATAATTATGGTCGTTAAAAAACTCAATATATTTTGAGCTGATAAATTAGAAAGAATAACACTTAACTATTTATGGAAACTATGGTAGATGCCAATGTAATCATGTGTGTTACATATGCACTGCAACAGATCAATCAAAACATATGCACTGCAACAGATCAATTACTGAACATCACATATGCACTGCAACAGATCTCTGCAGCCCCGCGGGCAATTGGACTGATATTGTCCTATAGCAATACAACTATATGAGTGCAAATCAGATTAAACAGCACATAGAAATGATAACTTATTTCGTATGATTCAAACTGAATATTGGTGCCCTGCAAATATGCTTACTCTCCTTAATTTGTGTATATGTAACCACTGCTCTTGTCCCTAGATTTCACAAATATTTGCAAGCAGTGCAACATCACATGATCACAATTGTTGAACATCACAACAGTTCAGAACTACATATACATATATGAGCACAAAAGAATTTCGATAATGAAATAAGAACAATTTTATCCTAAATATGAAGTTAATCAACTAGGTTGACATGTCCAAGGACATACAGCATGTCACAAATTTTACGCGCATATGAAGTCTCCCACTATACAGTTTCTTAGAAATTGAAGAATGAAGGTTTTGGCCATTGCATATTCATGTAATCAGCCAAGATTCAACCGGCTGGAGGCATTGGATACATTTTTTGAAAGCTCAAATCGATCAAGAAACAGATCAAGAATGCACAAACCGGATACCGGGCGACTGGGGGACGGCGCTGGGTTGAGGTGATGGACTGGATGTAGGTGGACACCGGTGACTGGGGACTTCGCCGGACGGAGGTGCGGATTGGAGGCAGGCGGGCGCCGAGTGGAGGTGCGGACGGCGGCGCCAGGTGACCGGGGGACGACGCCGGGCTGAGGGGCGGATGGCGGCGCCGGGCGAGGGGGGACGGCGCTGCGGGCGGAGGGTTTGTTGGGGGCGTGGGCAGAGGGCTTGAGGATCGCACGCCAAACGGGAGTTCGCACGCCGAACAGGAGGAGAGCCCAGATAGTTGGGGAGAGGAGGGGACGCAATATTTATACCTGATATGGAGTGGGTAAATAACTTCAATATCTAAGGGTAAATACCTAATTCCAACCCACAAAAGCCACGGGAAGCTAGTCCACACCAGCTGCAGACTTTTGGCTTCCTCTAGTTATGAGAGGCTTTTGGCTTTTTTAAAAGCCACATTAAAAATCCTGCTGTTTGGAATGGCTTTCGGCTTTCACAAAGCCACAGCTGGCTAGGAAGCCATTCCAAACAGGGCCTAAAACCGGTATTGTGAAAGCTGGTTTTCACACAACGGAGGATCAAGATTTCCTCGCCCGTTCGACATCCTCTTTGTCGCGCCGTGCCTCTATAGGCTCGTTGGTAGGGATGGAACTGGTACGGATATTTTCCGACCGACCGACCGACCGAATTGATTTGGATGATGATTTGGATAGTTTCACAGATATCCAGTTGATTTCTCGGATAAGGATAAGGATACAGATAATTTACATGGATACGGATACGGATATGGAACACTGATTATCCGATGGATACGAAATATCCGAGTTTTTGTTCGGATAATATCTGAATATGACATACGGATATTATCCGAATAACACGTTTCAGAATAACACATTAACAATTTAACATGTTTCACTGTTTCAGAGACTGGGGTCTGCATTGGATGACAAGATATAATGTGTTCATGTGTGCTGGATGCTAATTTGGAGATATTTGGGTAAAGGTGGTACAGAAATTGGAAAGTGGCGTTTCAAGAGGGCTACTTAGGATTCAGCAGCATATGCCAGCTGCAAATCATTTGGTTCAATTATTGCAATGTGGTACATTGTTACTCACAGAGTCACATGTATGACAAGCTATGGATAAAAAGGCAAAAAAAAAAAGACATACAAATATATTTCTTTTGGAATTTTGAATTTAAATTTGGACCGATTTTGGAAAAAAACTGAAATTGGATTTTAAAATATCCGACTAATATTATTCGTATCCATGTTGATTCCGATCCGTATTCGATCTGTATTCATAACCGATATTATACTGTATAATTCATATTCGATTCTGTATTCGATACTATTCGTATTCGATTCTGTATTCGATACTATTCGTATTCGATTCTGTATTCGATAAAAAATACGAATACAGATATGAATAGGATGATATTCGACCGTATCCGATCCGATCACATCCCTACTCGTTGGCAGTAACAAAAAAAATGCAAGCTCATTGGTTGTTGATCTCGATCTGACATGATGAGAGCGGCGTGTAGAAGCACCAGTATCGTGAGAATGAGAGAGAGAGGGAGAGAGACGGGAAGGAAGAAAGAAAGAAGCGCCCGCCGCTCTCGCACGTGACCCCACACGCGCAACGCTCGGCCCTGGAAACGAGAAGGAACGTGTTGACAAGTTTCACATCTCATTTGGGGATAAATCTCAGAGGTGATTGAAATCTAAAATCTCAGCGAGATTCAGAAATTTTGGATAAAATTCGAATAAAATATAAAAACCAAATTTCAAATCCGTTTTTTTTCAACCGGGAAATCCAAGATCTCGGCCGAAATTCTCAGTCCACATTGAACCGATCGAAAAATGGTCCAAAACACATCAAAAAAGTTTTAAAAAAAATTTGGATGGTCCTGACATATCACTAATGTTCCCATAAAAATTGAGATGATGATCAAGCATTAGGAATTTTTAAAAAATCTAACAGTGGTAAAGTCGTGATAAAAACCGCATTTAAAATCAGTTTTTGATTTTTCAAATGTAACAAATAAACTTCAAATCATTTGAAAAGTTTTATATATGTTCCTACCATCCTATGTATTATAGAGAAATATTTTAACTAGTTACCTAGAGTATTTTAACCTCAAGTATTTATTCCATTAAGAAATACATCATGGTATGGGGATGTCAATCTAACTAGTTACCTAGACTAGTAGACAGAAACTACAGAGTGATTATTATTGATACCACAATATTGTACATAAAATCTAATTCACTAATTCACCAACAAACATATGTAGCATCCACAATCAGAAGTGCTAGTTGGACCAAGCAACCTAAATATTGTACATAAATTCTACTTCACTAATTCACTAACCATCATATCTATGCATCCACAGTAAAACGTCAGAACAAAACATAATTTCATATTTTCATGCAATGATGCAAATGATCAAACATCTACCATAAATATATTCTCCTTTGCTGCAGAAGCAATAGCACATGTTCATTCCTACCAAATCCCCCAAATTCCGCGAGATCTCAAAGAAATAACACGAGATCTCGGTAGAAGAGGGCGAGATCTCACTATTTGATGGCAAGATGCACAGATAACTCACCGAAGATGGCCGGATCTGGCCGGAGTTTTCCGATAGCCGACCGAGCTAGCTGTGAGGAGTGAAAAGATTATGCTGTTGCTATTTGAGCTGTGAGGAATCGGGTTTGCTTTTAAATTTCCACTCTCCACATTGGGCCAAATATACAAATACTAACTATCTATACCATAGGATAGGAAATACAATTGGGTGAGCTGGTCAGTGCGGTTGATTTAAGCATTGGTGGCAGTAGAGGTCATGGGTTCGAATCCCCTTTGGCCACACTTGAAAGTTGTTCATGGGTTCAAATCCCCTTCGGCCATAATATTTTTCTTTTTCTCTTTCATTTTTTCCACTTGAGAGTTGTTCATATTAGTCAATGAAATACTCCAGAAAAAACTTAACTCATATCCGGTCAAACGGTGAAGCAGTGCCATTCTCCTTATAAAAGTCTGACCGGCAAATTTCAACCGAATGAAAAATGGTGCAAACCACGTTAGAAACTTTTAAAAATTTTTGTGGATGGTCCTAACACATTCATAATATTCTCATAAAATTTAAGATGATGATCAATCTTTAGGAATTTTCAAAAATTCAAATAGTGCTACTAAAGACGGACTAACAAATTTCATCTAAATGAAAAATAGTTCAAACCACTTTAGAAAATTTTGAAACTTTTTTGTGAATAGTCCTAACATATCCATAATATTCCCATAAAATTTTCAGATGATGATCAATCTTAAGAAATTTTAAAAAATTCGGATAGTGCTACTTAAGACTAACCGACAAATTGAATCGACCAAAAAATGGTCAAAAACATGTCAAAAATTTTTGAAATTTTTGTGGATGATCTTGACCCTAATTCCAATCAAATAAAATGCACAAGAATTAAAATTAGGCAAAAAAAACCACCAAATCTTGGCTGAAATCGCCGAGATTTCTGAAATTAATGTAGCAATTCGAATTTTTCAATATTTTAAATTTCATCGGGATTGTGAAACTCGTCCCTAGCTGAAATACAAAATTTTGCCAAGATTTCGCTGAAATTCGCTGGGATTTTGAACCTTGTGTGCTGAGAGGGATGCCTCGCACGCACGTGTCCAGTCCTCGTCCTGACTCATCAGCTGAAACAAAAATCAAGCCTACCATGTCGGCTGGCCTCTGGACCATGCTGCTGTAATACCGGTATAGTACTGTAAAGATCCGTGCAATCCACTGTATAGATTAGTGGTAGAATTAGTTTTATATTGTTTATCTAAAGTGAGTTATAGTGCTATATAATATATATTATATCTAAGTATAACACCTTTAAATTAATCTTTTTACATGAAACGATGACTAAAGTATAAGCGGGATAATATGGGTGCGTAGATCCATCTCAGATGGTATCAGAGCATCAACCTTCGCTATATAAATGTGTGTGGGACATGGTAGGGCCGTGCGTACGGTATGTTCGATAAATACGGTTTGATCAATATGATTTTTTTTTTAAATACAGTAATTGAAATGAGATACCAAATATACCAAACCGAGCTTCGGTTCGATATCGGTTAATACCATAATATTTCGGTTTGGTATTTGTAAATACCATATTTACAAAAAACAGCTGACCGACTTATCATTGGTTCATTGCCTCATTAACCAATGGAGTACCCATGAGACTATTAGTCCATTACCAATTTACCGTTATTGTGGGGGCTCCGATCTTAGATTAGCGATAAAGACTCTCACCGTTGCATTGGATTAGTTAATGATGCAACCCGAAAGAAATCCAATTGCTTATCTGAGACCATACCCGGGTTGAGATCAACCAATCGGCGCAACACGCGTGCTCCTGCCAACCGGTTGGAATCAATCCGAGCTTCCCGCATATGTGTCCCGTGCTAGTTCCTAAGATCAACGCCTAGCACACACATACTTGGCACATCGAGATGATTCATCACACATACAAATATGAACAATACTTAAAAGTAGTCTGGCAGTTATTAAATACGCTTAAGTTACAAGTTCAGGGCCGACCGGCCAAATATACAACACAAAAGAGTAGAGTTCAGCGGAAATAGCATAAGTCCAAAATAAAGACTACAGAATGCCACCCATACCCAAAAGGCATCCGACTGGGGAAAGGCCTGGTTCAACCATCTAAGAAATCGCTTGACCCCGATTCGAAGTAAGCGTCATCAGGAGCGTCGTCATTACTTTCCTCTAAACATTTTTAAGTAGAGCAAATGGTGAGTACACGCATGTACTTGCAAGACTTTAGCGTATGGAAGCAATTATATATGTAAGGCTATTCAATGAATGAAAGCTTCTACTCTAGGTTCAAATTTCAGCATAAGGCAAATTTTATTTGTAAACATGCAATTTGTTAAACATTGATAACATTTGAAATGAGCATTTGATTAGAAACTACAAGTAGCATATAACTATTTGAACAATCATTCATGACCCTCCATGACCATAAATAATACTTGAACATAACCATCACACCAATGTCTTACACCAACACACTAAACCACCATTTTTCCCAGTTATTTGCAGAAACAAAACCAAAACACTATACTTGACATTATGTTTCCAAGCCGCTCGTGACCGTGAGTACGGCTAATTGATTAGATTTAAATCTCTGCAGAGAGTGTACACTTTACCCACATGACATACTCTAGCAATCATGTCAACCATGCCACGCGATACACGAGTACCCGTTTTGCTAGACTATGATGAAACTTTTCGACTAGCTAGAGCCTAACCTTGCACTAGCCCGAGTATGACCATCCTTGCTATGGCGGCAAAAGTCAATGGTCACGATGGTCCCGCTAGCCATCGCCCTCGTTCTCCCCATAGTAAGGCATACCCGTTGTATTGGAATACTTTAGTCCCAACGCCTCGGTGAAGGGAGCACCTAGAACGACACCGCTTACCCCGTTCGTCCAAACTCTTCGGCCTACCAACGTGCAAGGCTTAAACTTTAACTAGCTTACTAAGTTAAGACTATCCCATACTAGCACATGTGGTTGCACCAATTAACTCAGTTAATAGTATCAAGTCCGGTCCTTAGGTTGACTCAGGCGAGTATCTCCCTCTATCTACGTGCAGTTACCAATTCCATACAACACCAATTCATTTCCTTGTACTGTACCAGTGGCCCCTTGTACAGTGCAAGACAACCCATTGCACCTTCAGTTAAACGTAACTCGCCTGTGTCTAAAACATACTTTTATTTTCATTTTTAACCACATATTGGTACCCTTTACTGCCATTTCAACATTTTTAAAATTTCATAAAGGTTCAAGCCTATCATTCTACCCATAATTAAAGCATGGCTAAACATAGCATTTAATAATGATAATACCCATATTTCATTTCATGGCATGAATAATCCTAGCCTAGGTTTTAACAAGTTCTCATGTCAACGTAATAATCCCACAAGTTAGGAGAATAACTACAATGACCCACAATATAGCAACTTTACGAAAATTAAACGCATGCATAATAGTTTGATTAAAACAACTTAGACTTTGTAAAGTATGGGATCAACATGTTCAGAGGATGGGGCTTGCCTGTTTGCTCTTCTTCTGGATTGATCTCAGGAATATAATCGGGGTCACTGTCAACGAACTCCGACACATCGTTAGCAACGCGTACGAACGAGGGAAACCGCGACAAAAGCAAATAACAACGAATTAAAATGGGGCAAAAGGAAATCAGATGCATAACAACTTAACACTCAACAAAGGAACAGGCAGTTCTAGGGAAAATCAATACATTGCTAGCATACTAGTTCCACACACAGCAGGTTAAATTTTTGTATTTTGGTAACTATACCGTCGAATTCAAGAAGCTAAGATTGTTTGGATTTAAAGGAATTTAAGACTAGCTACTTAAGCAATGCACTAGCTCGCCATAAAACTTAGACCTTTTGCTTTAATAGGATTCAGATGCAAAGCAAGTTATTATTCAAATGTTTTTCTACAACATGGTAGTACACATAATGTAGAGTGATTCTAATTTAACCTTCCTTAAGTTTGCATCTAGACGAGAAGTCCTACGGAGGACTGAAAAGGCCTAAAAGATCACAATTGCACAAGTATAGGGTTAAGCTTACATTTTTAAATTGCGATGGTAACATAATAAACTTGTCTACCAAATTTTAAGAATTGTTGAGGAATGTATATGGAGGTAACTTAGGGTTGGTTTTACTACGTCATGAAGTCTATTTGCAAGGCTAATAGCTTAATTGAGCATGAAAGCCTTATTAATCCATTCTTCCATAATAAGCATGAATGCGAATTTGATACTTAAGCATGTAAGACAGTGAACAAGTCTTAAACAAGGTTATACAACATCATGAATATGGTATTTCAAAGTCCTAGGAACAAGTTCTAATACATTTGGATCAAGGTTGCACAATTTTATAGCATTACAACAATCCTAGGTATGAAACACAATATCCATCACAATCATTGCAAATCAAGTCCAAATTCGAATATGATCACAAATTTAGGAAGTTTACAGACCAAGGATTAAAATGTAGTTGGTTTCATTCAGTTTGGAGTTGAAATGCAAAAATAGTACATCATGCAATTACTAACCTAAAGCGTATAATTGAGCTCATTTTCTATACATTAGTCCAACATGAAATATTTTTACATATTCATAAACTTCATGATTTTATACAGATTTAGGAAGTGGTTTCATCTGATTTGGAGTTGTGCAGCAAAAGATATGACCATTTGAATTCGAATCGACAGGAAAATCAAGGAAATTGGAAAAATACGTCTTCCAACAGGGGAAACGCATTTTCCAAACCGTGTACGTGCACCATACGCTCAGCCGGCCTGACCATGGGGCCCCACTGGTCAGTTGCTTCACGCGCGCGAGCCACTGGCCAGACGGGCCCACGCGTCATTGGCACGGAGCAGGGGCACTTGGGGGCGAGGCTACCGGCGGCAGGCCGGAGCCGGCGAGGCCAGGGCGAGGGGTCGAGGACCAGGAGGGGACCGAAAGGAACCTCGGGATCGAGGAGTCGCTTCGAGCTGAGCGGCAGTGAAGGGAGCTCGCGGCGAGAGGCGGTGGAACTCGGCGGAGAGAGCTGCCGGACGGGAAGAAGAAGGCGAGTTAGTCCCTGGCACGGAGGGGAAAACAATCAAGGGGGCAAGGGGATCCTGAAGGAGTACCTTGGAGAAGCGGAGGAGCGGCGGAACGCACCGGCACCGAGCGACCGGAGGCGGGGAAGAATAAGTGAGGTCACGGCGGCGGCACGGGCAGTGGGGGCTGCAAACAACGGGAGGAGGAGGCTCAGGGGACCGGGAGAAGACCTCGACCAAGGCGAAATTGAGAATCGAGCTCACCAGAGGGTGAATTGCTAGGAGGCAAGCTCACTGCCTTTGTGCCCGATCTCGGCGGTTCTCCGTGCTCTCGAAGAACTAGGGCACAGGGGGGATAAAGGTGGCCGCGGGTGGACCGGGGCGGTTTAAATGCGACGGGAAGGGGTCGAAGACGTGCGTTATGGGCGACGGGACGCTCGACGTCTGGCGCGGCATGGCCGGGAGGGAGAAGGCATGGGGGCACGGTGACGCCGTGAGCCGGAGGAGACAGCGCGCGAGCTGGGCGCGACAACAGTGGGAGGTGGTGAGGGAAACGGCGTGCAACAGGCGGCAAATGGCGACCACAGCCATTGCTCGGTCTAGCTCAGCCTCCTTCACACAGCCATCACTTGCACTGCTCCAAGCTCAGGCCACAAGGTACTCGTTGCTGTTGGATTGGCCAACATTAATAGGGAAAATCTTTTGAGCTAGGAGGGTTGGAAGTAAAGCTCTGGGTTCACTCTCCAAATGGTATTGCAATGCACTGATTAGAAATGCTTAGTTGGACAAGCATGAAATGAAACTTCATTTCATTTAACAAAGTTCTAAAATTCTAAAATTCATTTGTTAATAATGCAATCGGCTTTGTTTCAATTGCTGAAGAATTATCGAATTGGATTTGCTAAAAATGGAGACTGTAACGATTTGGGAATTGCCTGAGTTGATAAGTATCAGATCAACATTGATTTGGTTTGGTCTTGCTCAGATGTAGCGAGGAAATGTTAAGTTTGGAGATGTTTGAAGTGAGCGCTCCCAAAAGGATGCATTTGGTCCAGCTCAAGGAAATAATGCAAAGTTTAACTTTAGAGGAACAGGAAATGGGAACTCTATTCAGTAACAAAGTTTCGGATGTTACAGTTATAGTTAGTGACATTCCCTCATTCACAAGTGACATTCAATGACATTCACTCATTCACAAGTGATAAGAAGCCAATAATAGTTAGTGACATTCACTCATTCAGACCAAACCAGATAACTGCTAATGCGAGGGTCCCTCTATTTTCCCAATTCAATGACATAGAACTGAATAGCACCCATCTAACTCAACAGAATTGAATAGCACCAATCACTTTACCTCCCAGATTGAGATTCCACAAGAGATGATAAGTCTTTCTGGAGTCTGGACAATCAAATGATCAAATCATGATCCAGAACAACTACTCCATTCAATCTAGGAAGAAGATCAGGCAAGAGGAAATGTGAATGTCAGTCAAAGTAAGTCAGGCCATACATCAACTCTCATTCATAAAGAACAATAACCTTAAGTCAAATTCAACACCCATCTATCCAAAATAGATGCAAAACTAGGCAAGTTTCAACACAAGTGACAATAAGCCAATATAGTTATTGGACATGGTCCAAACTAGGTAACTAACAGCATATATTACAAAAAGGTTCATACTATCTTCATTCTTTAATTCTTCGAGCATCAAGGTTGATCCGAGGAGTAAACACTTGATGTTGAAAAATATTCACCTTCATTACTTGCCATGCCTAGGGGGTAGAAAAATATGAAGTGAACATTATGAGATTATAGGCATATCATTACAACAACATGACACATGATGTAGAATATATTACCTTCTTCAAATTTAGTTAAACCCGCTAGACTAGCTTCAACATTCTTACATTTTGAACGACAAAGTCAATCTTGTGCACATATCAATCTTTGCATCGTTGAAGGAGTCAATAAGCTTCTAAAATCATTAGGAATATGACCACCAGCACTAAAAGAAGATTCGAAAGCAACTGTTGATATGGGGATTGCTAATATATCACGAGTCATGCATGAAAGTATAGGAAACTATGGTGAGTTGCATTTCCACCAAGAGATAATGTCACCAAGAATCATCTATATCTTCAACAATGTACTTATCTAATTCAGTTTTGACATGTGCTTCACCAGAAACTTTCATCCTCTTATTGTACAAAGACCTCATTAGATTATGTGTACTTTTAGAGGGCTCATTACCAATAGATTCTATTTGTGATGATGCTAGCCTATCAACTTGGCTTCCAACTTGGGTGGACATGATCTTTTTGTATTCATAAAAAAGAGAGCCAAATGCTTTGCCTCCCTTGACCCATACGCATTCAACTTTAGTTGGGCCATATGTTCATAAAATTGAGAACTTAAAAAATCAAATTGCTTTGTACTTGCATTAAGAAAAACAAAGAAACATTAGTACACAACTCATATAGATCTATTCAAAGAAACATTAGTTTAGTCATATGCTGATAAAATGAAGAAAACATAGAATGCATATTAGATTTACCTTGGATCAAGTATAGCAGCAACAAATATCAACATGTTCATCTTGTCAAGATCCCCCCAATATTTACTGAACTTATCATTCATCTTAATAGCCATTTCTTTAAAATTGTTATCAAAGTTTTCACTCAAGTCATTCAACAAATAACTTATGCCAGCAATCTCTATGAAGAACATGTTGTAAGTAACATACCGAGTGCCAAAAAAATCTATTTGTAAGATTATAGAAGTAGTTCAGAAACTTTGCAAATTTACAAGCATACTCCCAGTCTACATGTTTTGGAATCCCACCCTAACCGAAGTATGTCTTGTAGGAAGGGTCTTGAAGTGCAAACTCTGAAAATGTCTTCTCAAATTTTTCAGTTGTGTCTAACATGAGATATGTTGAGAGCATACGTCAAGACAAAACAATTCTTGACTATCTACCTTGCTGATTTGCACACATCTCTTTAAAGGTATTCATTCTTGAAGTGGAACTTCTCACATATTTAACAGCATTACGAATACGAGAAATAGAAAGAGACATTGTTTTCAACCCATCTTGAACCACAATATTAACAATATGAGCTACATATTTCATGTGAAGATAAATGCCTTCTACAATGCTACCACCCCGATTGTTCAAAACACTCCTCATGTAGTTTATAGCAAGATCATTTGAGTTTGCATTGTCTAAGGTAATAGTGAACACACTCTCAATGCCCCACTCTTGTAAGCAATTATCAATTGATTTCCCTATGTCCTCCCCTTTGTGATTGTCAACAAAACAGAAGTTAATTATTTTTTTGTTAAGCCTCCACTGGCTATCAATGTAATGTGTTGTGATACTGTAGGATCGAAATACACGAATATAGCAATCAGAGGGGGGGTGAATGATTGTGCGTAAGCTAAAACTAAATCTTTGATCTAATAAAAGTTCACCCCAAATCTAAATCAAAAAGTCACCTCGTATCCGACAAAACAGATTGATAGATATTCGGTAAAATGCAAATTTCTGGAGATCCAACCATCAGATCGGTCTGAAATTTGGACACAAGAAACTAGATTGCAATATGAAACGAACCCAAAAAGAATCAGCTTGATCGGACTTACGGATCAAAAGTTATGAGCTTCGCAAGCTTGCTATAACAGAACTTGACGAAAATCAATCTAATCAAAACTTCAAGTTTAAACAAGATCTTCAAAAGATTAATCAACTAGACTTTAAAGAACTCTAAATCAATACCCTAGAAAGGTTTTTGATGGATCAAATCAAGATGAAACTCAAAGAACATAAACCAATCTAGAATTAGAACAAGCATGCAAACAAGAACCAAAACAGGAAACACTGTAGCAACGTGGTTACTGTAGCACGCAAGGGTATGGAAGAATTTGATCTTTATTTCTTTTGTCTAAAATACTCCCATCAAAAGAGTACAAACCCTAAAATTGAGCTCTATGCACCTCAGCTCTAATTGATTGCCTTCAACAGGAGACAACCCCTCCTATTTAAAGGAGCAAAACACAAGGAGTCCTGAATACACTTCCTACTCCTAATCCAAGGAGTCCCACTCCTAATCCTAGAAGGAGTATGTATTCAACACAACCTCCACTTGGCCCAACCTAGCCGAGTACAACTCTTGCACGCATATGGCAACCCTACCATACTCACGTGACTAACACTTTGCACGCGAATGACATCCTATCATTCTCACGTGACTAACCATTCTTCATGTGCACCATTCTCTTAGCCCGAATGTCCCGCATGACATCCTTGACCACCAAGACCTCAGTTCCTCCCGAACCTAGTCCCGAACCTCAGTTCCTCCATGAACCTAGTTCCGGTCCCGTCATCGACCACGTTCGCCCTCGAGCAATACCTGCACATGAACAAACCACAAAACGATTCCGAGCACAAGTTCGCGACTTGACTCAACATTAGTCCATGCAAATACTCACACGAGCATTGCATAAAGTCCACTTCAAAACAAGCATCATGAAATTCTCACCAATTTCATAATCTCAAAATTTAAACCAAAAATCAATTCCAAATTTGCTCAAAACCCTAATCGAGCAAACACCATTCACGCCGGACCAAAAATTCGGTCCAGCGCAAACGCCATGTGAAACCCTAGAAAATCCATTCATGACGGACCAACAAAATCGGTCCGGCGTACATATGAAAATCTCGGTTTGAAAGAGGAAATTGATCCGCCGAAAAACACGTTCATGACGGACCAAACAAAATCAGTCCGTCGTACATGCGAAATCAATCCTCAAAGAGCCGTTCACGACGGACCAAAGAAATTGGTCCGACGTACCTGCAAAACTTACTGTTTTTGAAAGTTGAGTCCGGCTTAAAAACGTTTGAAAACACGTTCACGGCGGACCAAACAATTGGTCCGGCGCAAACGTGCCACGCTCGGTTTCAAAACAACTTGGTCCGACACGAAACCCTAATAACACACCTCAAAATCCCGTTTACCACGGACCAAAGTTTTGGTCCGGCGCTCAAGGGAAACTTACTGTTTTTTCGAGAATTTGGTCCGATGCAAGAAAGGAACCACTGTTTCTTGTCAATTTGTCAAACACATGCACAAGCACATTTTGCAAAATCAATTCTTAAGCCAATTTTTCAGCACATGATTTCACAGATACACATGTAATTTTGAAGCCTTGAAGATGTCCATGTGTCGGTGTTGAGGCTAACTTGTTGATGAGAATCCTTAACAAACTTTTTTAGCTTTGCTTTCTCATCTTCATAAAGTTGGATAACATCTCTATACATTGTTGTTCTAGAGGGAGCATGGAACCATGGACAACCTTTGCACATAAAGTCCTTAAAGCCTTCATGTTCTGAAAACATGAAAGGCAGCTCATCTACAATTATCATGCGAGTAAATGCTTTCCTAACCTCTTCATCATTGTATTGCCAAGTAACCATGGAACTAGATAGACCATCTGAACTAGGTTGCAAGCCTAGTTGAGTCTAATTACTATCCTTCTTTCTACTATGATGTTTTTTACAAATTTTTGCATGAGAGACCAACGAGGAGGTAACATTATTTTGTGAATCACAGGAAAGAACCTAAAAGCAATACTTGCATGCTGCTTTCTTTGTCCCTATTATTGTGTAGTGCTGCCATATCTCTGATCGATGAGCCATTGGTTTCCTTCCACTGCTCAGAGTTTCATCGTCCATGGGTCCAATGGATTCATCACTACCCATTCCCAGTGACCCAACAGAGAGTGGTATATTATCAGCCTGAGACATCTAATGTACAAAAAGAACAACAAGAACTTACAGTTAGTATCTAAGAAGGTAGCAATGCATCATAATATTTGATAAATCAGATCTGCAAATTTGTCATGGGGTACCAATCTGAGATTGAGAGGGTTGCTGCTTGTAGAGAAGAAGGAGGTCAGGTGGTCGCCTTCTATCGTTAGTGGAGTCAGGGTCTCCCCGTGTGGACTCCCTGTGACGAGGAGGAGACGATCAAGACAGGGTCACCGCGAGGAGAGGAGAGGACCACGAGGACGATGGAGGACAGGACCGGGTCATTGGTCACCTTACCAGACCAAATCGAGGACTCAAATGAGGAGAGGAGGATACGAGATCCTTGGATCCAAACCAAGGGGTGAGGGAGGAGGCCTAGAGGCGGCGCTGGGGATGTGGGCAGCTAGGGCTGGGCGCTGGCTAGAGAGGAGGCCTGGAGGCGGCGCTAGGTCCTAGGGATGTGGGTGGCTGGCGGCAGGTGGCTGGGGCTAGCGAGGGAGCAAGGGAGGAGACATGGTGGGTGGAGGTGGCATTGGACGCCGGGGATTTGGGGGGCTAGGGCTAGGGCTTGGCGGCGGCGTGCCCTTGCCAAGCAGGAGCAGCCGAGTAGGTGAATCGTGAATGAGGACTTGAAGTCAAGAGGTGATGGACTTACTGATGGGCTGTTGAGTGCCAAAACCCGAAGAGGCGAACAAGGGTTAGGGTTTGGTTTGTTTTGTTATTTTGGTTTTTATCGGTTTACTCACGGTTTTTACGAAAAAACCGGATCCCATAAGTCTATTTTTTTACCCTACCAAACCGAAAATCGATCAAACCAAGTTGACAAGTTTTTTCGGTTCAGTCTCACCATGCACAGTCCTAGGACAAAGGCACCGGATATGCGCATGGCGCATGTGAGCCTATAGTGACCACACGACATGGCATGTCTGCTAGCATTAGACGCACGAACGTATACCAAGGGGTGATTCTAGACATCCACTGTGTATACAGTGTGCTGCAGAAGACGTTAACCCTCCACCCTTAAGGAGGTGAGTGTAATACCCCCAACCTGTTATTGTGAAGGGCCATACGAAACGGTGGTAGGATTAGCCTCACATTGTTTATCTAAAATGAGTTGTAATAGTATATACTATATGTTGGATACAAATTTTAGCACATTTGGATTAACTCTTTTACATAAAACGAGAATAAAAGTGTAAATGAAATGCTATATGTACATGGATTTACCTTACAGTGGGCTAGAATTTAAGCCATATTTGAGACGGGAAGTTACAGGTGTGCCCTGCCTTTTGCAACTTTGGAGGCATCCGCCGTAGTTCCGCGCCGCGCCGCATGGAATCGTGCCAGACCGTGTGTGTGACGCTACTGTGACGGCTGCTTCTTCTTCACTCTTCCCATCTCTTTCCCTTCCACCTTGTAGATACGCGGGTTCTTCTTCTTCTTCACTCTCTCTCTCTCTCTCTCTCTCGACACGTTCGAAGTCAAGTGAAGGAAGCAGAGGCGAAAAGGAGATGGCGGACTGGGGCCCGGTGGTGGTCGGCGTGGTGCTGTTCGTGCTGCTCTCGCCGGGGCTGCTCTGCGAGCTCCCGGGCTCGCACCGCCGCGTCGACTTCGGCAGCTTCCGCACCAACGGCAAGGCCATCTTCGTCCATACCCTCATCTTCTTCGCCCTATTCACCATCCTCACCCTCGCTCTCCACGTCCACATCTACACCGGCTAGATACCATAGATATGTTCGCTTGTTCGTTTTCCTCTCTCTTATTTCTTGAAGTTTTTTTTTCATGAATCTGTCTCCGAGATTGTACTTGTATGATCTTGACATGTGATGGATCGGTCCATTGGCTAGCTAGCTAGTTCTTGGCTGATCTGAGAAGATGGATCGAAAACATGCATGCATCTACAGATCTACTAGTGAGTAGTGACTAGTCGTACTTCCTGCGGTACGGCGCGTTTCTTTTCTTTCTTCTGGTGCTACTGGTGTGAGGACAGATGATCACTAGACTGAAATTTGTAGAAATCTGTCGAAGCAATTAAGCTGTCAAATGGATCTTTGCTACCATCATGCGGTGCAAGCGTTGTTTGTCCTCGTTTTGTTCTAGTAAATCATTCGTGCTCGTACAACAACATCTATCTGCTGCCGGCGGCCGGAACGATGCCGATTCAGGACGACGTCGGCGGTCCGATCGATTCTAGCTCACGTCGCTCCACATGCTCGTCACTCTTGTGCTTTCCGGAGCTCGAAAGGACGGAAGAAACCAACAAAGAGGGCAGCTTCGTTCTTCAGAATCGATCCTTCGATCCGTGGCAAGCAGGATACGGCACACGAGCGAGTGATCTCATTTGGTTTCCTGCTCTTGGGCTGGTCAAAAAGGTACGGAAACGAAATCAATGCCATATTCTACTACCACTACTGGTTGTTTGTTCACTGATTAATAATCAGATCGTCCTGTATTCTTTCGCGCTGAAACACGAAGAAGAATGGTAGGCGCTAGTTTCCTTTCTTCCTTTTTAATCTCTCAAGTTTATATGCATTTCAGAGATCAGATCGGTAATACCGGTAGCTTGTTACTTTCCACCGGTGGTTTCCGGTACAAAACTACGTCCCCAGATTGATGTTCGGTTTGTCAGCAAAATGTATTTGACAGGGTGTGTTTAGTTTGTACTAAGTGGTACAGTAAGTGGTACAGGTATGAAATAATTTTTTAAAAAATCATTCATATGTTTAGTTGTTTAAATAAAATCATCCTATCTTGAATGGTGAGATACAAATTTAAAGAATATTTCCTATAGATTATGAACTATTCTATTTATCTAAAACAATGGAACTAAATAGTACATGAATCATTCGATTCCATTCAACCTCATTCTACCAACCAAACACACCCTTAGCGAAGCTACCAACGGAGAGTGCTTATAATTTTCAGATTATCAAATTCGGGTCGAGGTTTCAGCTTCTAATTGAAAGTTTTCAGCATTCAGCTAGGATATTAGCAACTTCATCTCGGGTTTTCAAGACTGAGGCACTTTCAGAAACTGGGGGTTGGGCTGGGCTAGCTAGGTCTGGCCCACAGGTCAAGAACTCTATATTGGGCCTAGGCTGGATTGGCCTCAGGTTTGCATGTTGCCTGAGTGGGGCCATATTTCAAAAGCCGCATTTGACCTCTGTTGCAAATTTTAAGTTTCAAAGAATCCAGATTTCACTGATCATTCTGTCCTTAAAAAGGTTATTAATAAGGGTTTTAACAGCTAAGCTCTGTATCAAATCGAAGGAAGAACAAAAACTTTGCCAACTGCCAGTACTGTGGATAGCATTGGCCTTTCCTCGTTTCAGGGGCCTCCTGAAGGTTCTGTCAGTTTCGTTTCTATTTTTGGGTGCTTCCCGAAGCTCGTGGATGACCACTAGTCGCCACCGGATCAGGAAAGAGAACCAAACCTACTGGAACAATATATGCCGTGAAGTGGGACACAGATCCCTAGCAGTCTTAATAGATGTGAGCCATCCATCAAGTGATTTGTGTGTTTGGTTAGTGGGATGGAGTGGAATGGAACCATCCTATCTCACCAAGTTTAGTGTTTGGTTGGAGAGCTGAGGATGACTTGGTTCCAGAAAAGAGAATATTCTGTCTAGATTTGGGACGGCCAGGTTCTACAAATTTTCTGGAACGCAGCCATCCCATTTGGAATGTGAGAGTGACAGTGGGCCTTGTCTGAGAATCTGGGATGGAACCATTCCATCTCTGAAATCTGGGATAGAACTATTCCATTCCACCCCACTCTCCAACCAAACACACAATAAATGGGTCAGATCGTCCGAATCTAATACTACAGTAATTGCTATAGCACTTTTGCTATATTCAGGATCGATCTGAGCTGTCATTTTTTGATTTAACGGCTCACACGCAATTATTTAAGTTGTAGTTATAATACCAACTGCATACGAACCCTGTCCCGTGAACTGATGATAGTTCGCCAAAAGATGAAAAGTTCATTAATTAAGTTAATTAATCAGAATGAGTTCATGACTACGTCGGTGAAGAAAAGTTCACGACTAGAAGCTTCCTATCAAAATTAAGTTAAATTCACAACGAGTTACATACTGAATAGGATCGTGCAATTTAGTTTGTACCAGGGGCGGAGCTGGGCCTCGGGCAACTGGGGCCTGGGCCCGAGGCCCAGCCGAAAAAACAATTCAAAAAAGTAGTTTTTTTTAATTAGGCCCGAGGCCTTCGGCCCACTAGCCCACCTACGTCGGCTCCCAACTAGAATCAGCGTCAGCCGGCTAGGAAGAGCAGATGTTTCAGCAACCCTAGAAGGGTAAACTCCAGAAGCTTTCGGCGGCGCGCCACCGCTGCCGCCGCTCGTTTGGCCGCCACCCCCGCTCGCCGCCCGCCGCCTCCCCTCAAGGCCCCGCTTTGTCGGCGCCGCCCGCATAAGCGCCGGCCGCTCGCTCGTCGCTCCGCCAAAAGCCGCTCGGCGCTGCCCCGTCGGTGCCGCCGCCCCGCCTCCTCAAGGCCCCGCCTCGCAAAGGCGCCGGCGCTCGCCGTCGGCTCGCCCGAAGCCTCTCGGCGCTGCCCCGTCGGTGCCGCGCCGCCTCCCTCAAGGCCCCCGCTTGTCGACGCCGCCCTTCGCAAGCGCCCGTCGGCTCTGCCCCAAAGCCGCTCGCTGCCCCGTCGGTGCCGCCCGGCGCCCCTCCGCCGCCCGCAACCGCTCGCCGCTTGACTCATGGGCCGCACCCCGGCAAGGTGCCCTTTTTTTACATAAGTCAATGTTGGAAACCTTTACATTTCATACTGAGACCATCTGAACCTTCGCCTTGCTCCTTTGACCATTTTGTTTACCAAACTGGATGGCTGAAAGTTTACAGAGCACCAACCTGAATTTGTTGGAGCTAAAATGGCAAAATGCAATTGATCCAGTCATTCCGACAATTATCAGTGACAGGTATCTAATTCCACCTATGTTTTCGCATACATTTTATGGAGCCATTGGGCATTTTATTTCTTTGTTAGTACGCTTTCCACAAGGAACCAACACTACTACAGATCCGTACATCACAATCGGTTCTTTTTGGTCATCACAGTCGGTTTTGGTGGCGATACAAAGTTCAACGACAGTGATAAGGTAGATATATCACAGTCGGTTTTTAACCGACACTAATAATACATTATCACAGTCGGTTCTTAAACAAGAACCGACTGTGATATTACACATATCACAATCGGTTCATTTGTAGAACCGATACAACTGATTACATTATCGCAATCGGTTCATTTGTAGAACCGATACAAATGATTACATTATCGCAATTGGTTCATTTGTAGAACCGATGGGGATAAGAATAATATCACAATCGGTTCATTTGTAGACCCGATTCAAATTATTACATTATCACCATCGGTTCATTTGTAGAACCGATGGGGATAAGAATAATATCACAATCGGTTCATTTGTAGAACCGATTCAAATTATTACATTATCACAATCGGTTCTTTATGCAAACCGATTGTGATGATGTTACTGCCCATCGTCCGAAAATGGCCTCGCATTGACAATATGACACATTCATCACAATCCACAAAATCACAGAACATATACATCACAATCTACACACATTACATTCAAATTAATATTGTTTACAATCTATAACAGATCACATTCACATTCAGATAAATTTTGTTTACACTTTATGGACTAGTATTTGCTTGAATTGTCTCTATATCTACCATCATCTGTTATAACTTCTGTCCAGTACCACTGGCATAAATGGTCTCGTAATTTCTTGAGATCAGTGTTGGTTAGGCTCTTCCGGATGATATCAAGGTCCTGCAAAATAGAACGTAGTGCACTAATATATTTAAGTCTTAAATTGGTATTGTAACATGCTGATAGTATTATGCTTGTAAACAAATATCACATAGACAGTAGTGCAAATAATCTGCTTTATACCTTAGGGAAAGCATGTGAGCGACCAACCAAAATCAGCATGTGATGCATCACGTAAAAGCCACACAGATCATCGCACCCTTGTTGATGACACTTGTGAACAAAGAAACTTAAATTAGGAGACGAATTAAAAATAGGTGTAAGAAAAATCCTATGATAGACACTTGTACCTTGAAGCGCTTCCACTCGAGTTTGGTGCCTTGTTTATCATTGTGTCGGCCACGTTCAAAGAACGTAAGACATGAAAGCCCTATACATTGGAGAGATGCCATGCATTGAGGTTAAAAATACCTAACGTAGTTCAATATGTAAAGTGTTAGGTTAGAGGAATGTACTTACTTCTGCAAAACAGGCTCGATCGCATAGTCCATCAGTCTATTTTCGAGTGAGTTCAACGTGTAGACCTTGTTTTGACTCGGAACAACCACAAGTAGAACCCAATGGTTGCTTATTAAACGGTACACAATGCAAGAGAATAAGTTAATACAAGGTTGAAGTGTGTACATGTAATTGAATTTTATAGTAGTACATACTCCTGGTGGTATGGGAAGAGAATGAAGTCCTTTTTTGCCTCCTCATGCAATGCCTGCTTGATGTATCCTGCAAGGAACTCCGATTGATACTTAGCCATGGTCGCAGACACCATCTCAGGGTCAACAAACCCGGCGAGTGTCGACCCGTCCACGGCTCATTGCCTCATGATCCTGCGATTAAAGTCAATAGATAAAAAATATAATACAAAATCAAAAAATAGTAATCTGATTTAGTATGCTGCGAGACTAACAGCGTCAAGTATAGTAAGGTAGAAATATAGACAACTTTCAAGATGTACATAAAAATCTGAGATCCTCAAAATCGATGGAAAGGTCCCATCCTCGTTGCGGTGGAATTGGCCCGCTCGATACTTCACTATGAAATCGTGGCGAGGCTCGGCCTCATGTGACCTATCGATGTACCATCCATGTAGGTGACGAGTGAACAAGCCCAAAGAATTCAATTCTTGGCTTGGGAGAAAGGGCTTTCCATGTATGTACCGCTTGTGATCATCAGGGTGCTCTGTGCCCTCTGACAACTTTGCCTTCTTCACGGAGGGACTCTACGAACTCGCTTTGTATCTTTCGTCATCGTGGTAGAAGTCCTTTGCGCCCCACTGCACCAAAGATTTGCATCGCAGCGTAGGTGCAGGAGGTGCAGTGCAGCGAGGTGCAGGTTGTGTAGCAAAGGTGGAGCATGTGCGGCAGAGCAGGAGCAGCAGTAGTACCAAAGCGATAACAGGAGGAGCAGCAAGAGTAGGAGGAGCGATTGCGATGAGGAGCGAGAGTAGGAGGAGCAGAGTACCAGCGAGCTTGATAGAGGAGCAGAGTAGTAGGAGGAGCGATTGCGATAAGAGAGCGGCACCGGTAGTAGCGATACCGGTACTAGCGATGCTTGAGTAGTAATGGCGATAGCGATAGCGATAGCGATAGCGATAGCGGCGGTTGTACCCGAGTAGCAAAAGTGGTAGCGATAGTACCCGGCAGCATGCGGCGGGAGGAGGTGCTTGCACTACGACACCGTCGCGGGCCACTTGATGAACGACATCCGTGCTTGCCCGAGAGTGGTGATATCTTCGTTCGGGGAAACTCCAGGGCATGAGACATGTAAACATCGTGGACATAGTCCACTGCACCCTCATGTAGCCCATCCCCAAAGGTATACCATGCACCGTGTCATCCTCCTTGCTTGGAAATGCAACCCCGCGCAGCCTCAATCTGTATTCCGTCGTCGATCAGGACTAGCCGGCACTTGGCAGGACCACGCAAGAAGTGATCGACATCTTCATCATAATCTGTGTTAAGCTTACTCATGTACCTTTTGGTGCAAAGCAGTTATTACCTTGAGGTGTGGAATGCACACTTCCTTATTGGAAGCCTTGTTTGCTAGGGCGTAGCATAGGCGATGGTTGAGGAATCTGATTCGGGAGAACATCGCCATCATCTCAGCCATCATCTCGGCCTTTAACTCCTCCTTCAACTCCTCCTTCATCTGCAAGCGGATCCGCGCCTCACGTGCTTCCCATGATCTTGCCTGGCATCGACGCGCTCTCCTCTACAAAGAAGGACCTCTTCGTATACCCGCACTGCGGCAAGCACTCGCCCCTTATGATCGGGCTTCCCGATTGCCGAACATGAGATGTCCCGTGACCCTTGGCTTTCAAATGCTCCTTGCTCTTTCTGCAGCTTACCTCCTCCTGCAGTCGCAAATATAAATTATTACTAAAATACAATGGGAATATAATATGCAATGTACTATGTTAGATATCTTACGATGGTCGTGACGATGCGTGCGATCGCGAGGTTTGGAATGACAATCGGCCAGCCGAGGTTTTCTTCGTCCTCGCTAATACCCGATCGCGTGCCGCTCCTCGCATATGTGGGAGTAAGGCATCGTTGTCCCGAAGGTTGCACACTCGAGGCTAGTCGCACCCACTCGCCTTCTTCCCTACGTACTCCACCGGAACCGAGGTGGTGCGCATGTGTGTTACGCCTCAGTATAGCGATATTCTTCTCTCTCGGCTCCTCGCCTGGCGTACTCCTCATCCTGCGAACTCCTCCCAAACCTCGGGTGTAACAAATGGATACCTTAGGAAGGGAGTACGGTCTTTCAACACGAACTTCGGCATGCATGGTCACCCTGAAATGCCTCAAAGCCACACCCATTCTCTTCAAGGCGCACTGTCTCGCATTGATTTCATCTTCCTCTGGTATAATCCATTTTCCCTTAACCCGTCCCACGATCGGTTCTTACGCTGCCGCTTACTTCCTTCCTCCAGTCCTTAATTGTGATCGGCACTCGCTCCCTCACCAATTGGCCGATAAAAGAGGAGTAGCGCCCCTTAAACGGGCCAGGACCCGTGCAAACCCCCCTGGCATTGAAGTGGAGCACTTGCGGCGTTCTCCCTGTGGCTCCTTTATTCGGTCCTCTGGCCTTTCTAACCTTCCTCGATGGGGTAGCAGGACCTTCTTCTCTCTCTGGCGTTGAGCCGGTGCTCTCTCTTTGCGACATTTCGAAGTAAGTACGTATATTGTCAAACCTAAACTTCATGAGAGGAAGCAATTCAAATTTCACATAATAGAAAGCAATTCACATGTCTATCTGTAGACCGACTAAGTACGTACGTACCAACGATGACTCCTAATCTCTAATTAGGTTAGGTCCTAATCCCATTCGAGGATATGTGGTTCGAGCAAGTTCCTAAGCTGTTGTACAACTCTAGAGGAAAGGCAGATCTCCTCGCCGCTTCTCCAAATACACGTCTCGACAACAGGTCAAGAGGGTGTGTATTCGAAGAACACCAGGGAGATCTTGTGAAACTTTCTCTAGAGTTTGTACAACATCTTAGAACTTGCCCGAGCCACATATCCTCGAACTATCAAAAAACGTGGACAATTGAGATCGCTTATTTATAAATATGCCATTTTAGCATACTTATAAACAAGCACCCTCGAACAGGAGACGCATAGGTTACATAACTAAACTCGATAATAAAGTGCGATAATATAGCATGTGTTACAAGTTTCAAATTGCAATGATGGATTGCTCTCAGTTGCTATAGAAGGGTTGCTAAATTAATTAGCCGTCCAACTTCTAGATGGCCAATATATCACCGGCTATTACATCTAAAAATTTAAGGATTACACAACCCTAGAACAGCCTTTGCTCTAGCAGAAAACAACAAGTACTGACATAATATCAGAATGAATATAGCACTAATCTAACCCTACCACAATGCATTAAGAGCAAGTGCCACCAAATTGTCAGCTAAGAGCATAAAGGAATAAGCACAAAGATCGCTCGACCCTAGAACAATGCATTAAGAGCAAGTGGCACCAAATTGTCGACTAAGAGCGGTGTTGTTCTAGGTCTAGCAAGTTCCTTTAATGATCGATTAATCAAGCCTCATTCAAAAGCAATCATCATCGAGCTATTTACAACCAATTACAGCCCATAGTCCGAAATGCATCTTACGGTCGAACCGGAGTCGGCAATGGGGAGGAGCCGATGGGGACGCCTGATGGGGGACGAGCCGAGGGGAGGCGCTGGGGAGGACCAGAGGGGAGGCGCCGGGGAGGACCCAGAGGGGAGGCGCAGGGGGAGGCGCCACGGGTAGGCGCCCGGTCGGGGAGGTGGTCGAGCTAGGGTGTGGGAGGAGCCGGGGGGGGGGAGGAGGCGGAGGGGGAGGCGCCGGTGCGGGAGATGGTGGAGCTAGGGTTGTGGAATGAATTGAAACGAAATCAGTGCGCGCCGAAATGAACTGAGTGTGCGCGCCGAAATGAAAATGCTCTGGGTTTTATCACGGTCGTTTCTATAGAAAAACCGATCGCAATTATACTAAGTATCTGTGTCGGTTCTATAGAAAAACCGATCGCAATATGTGGAGTATCTGTGTCGGTTCTATAGAAAAACCGATCGCAATATGTGGAGTATCTGTGTCGGTTCTTTAAAAGAACCGATCGCAATTATACTATCTGTGCCGGTTTCCTAAAGAACCGATTGTGATAACTATGATCCAATTTCTAATTTTTTTTTAAAACAGAATCTTCATTCAAAAGAGTCGAAAAGTCAAATCTTTTTCAAATTTGCTATACTATAAGATCCATTTGACATATATATTCTACAAAATGCCACATTATACAGGGAATTCTTACAACATAATTTATTTAAAATACAACCCTTCTTGATGATCTACACGCATGTAATGTGTTCCATGTGTGCCGTCGTCACCGCTAAGACATGCCCCATCTGCAAACGGAGGTGTTTCATCAAATTGGTTGTACTCTTCTTCATCTATGACATTTTCAACTCCAACAATCCTCCTCTTCCCATGAAGTCTGACGTGCAACCTCGGATTGGCGGATCACGCACGTAGAAAACTTGAGTTGCTTGCTTTGCGAGGACGAGCGGTTCATCTCTGTAGGCGATCTATTCAGATCAACAAGTATAAAACCTGTCTTGTCGACCTTAACTCCGTGAGGAAGTCTCACCCACTTACATCGGAACAATGGAACTTGGTATATTCCATAGTCGAGCTCCCATATTTCTTCGATCATCCCGTAGTAACGATTCATTGCGATTGGCGATCCTCTAATTGAGTGATCATCGGACAAAGCATCTATGCTCACACCACTGCTTTTGCACTTGTACTCTTTGCATCTTGACTTTCAGTATAAAATGTGTAGCCATTAATATCGTAACCTTGCCATGTCTCAGTATATTAAATCTTGGTCCATCGACCAACCATTTGACATCCTCGGTACTAACGGAGACCTTCACCTTTTCTTTGAACCATGTGAGGAATCGATTGTTGTGTTCTCGTGTGATGGAAAGCTCATCCATAAGTGGATTCTCTTCCGTAATATCAACTTGTCTTTGTTGGATGTATGGATGAACTTCTTATTTGTGTTGCAAGGCTGTGAAATGCGCTTTACAAGACATATCAAATTGTGGGCTCATTAGATTTGACCCAATGGTTCCTTTGCCACCAAGTACGCCCTCATGACGAGATATAGGAACACCAATCGGTTGTCTTTTACCTAGGTAGTCCACGCAGAACTCAATAACCTCTTGATCCCATAACCTTCAATAATACTACCCTCAGGCTTCGACCTATTCCTCACGTATGACTTTAATATACCCATGTACCTCTCAAGCGGATACATGTAACGCAGAATGCGGGTCCACAAATCTTAATCTCTCTAATAAGGTGAACAACGAGGTGGACCATGGCGTCGAAGAACGACGGGGAAATGCATCTCAAGTCGACAAAGAGTCCGCACCACCTCACTTTGTAAGTTGTCCAAAGATATCGGGATCAATAACCTTGCATGAAATCGCATTGAAGAGATAGCATAGCTTCGTGATTGCCAACCTGACGTCATCTGGGAGGATATTTCTGATTGCAACAGGGAGCATTTGGGTCATAAAGACATGATAGTCGTGGGACTTCATACCGATCAACTTCAAATCATCCATAGACACAAGCTTCTTAATGATTGCGGAGTAGCCCGATGGAACTTTAATATCGTGGAGACACTTGCAGAGGTCTTCTTTCTCTTTCTTGGATAAGGTGTAGCATGCAGCGAGGATGTCACGGCCCTTTTCCATCCTCCTCCATCACTTTGCAAGCTTGGGCTGATCCCCATGTAGGTCATATCGCGGAGAGCATTCACACCATCCTTGGTCTTCCTAGGTATGTTCAGCAGGATGCCTACCAAATTATCACAAACATTTTTCTCAACGTGCATGACATCAATACATTGACGGACATCTAACTCCTTCCAATATGGTAAGTCCCAAAATATCGACCTCTTTTTCCAAATGGTCCTAGGACGAACAGATTTACAGATCTTACCATACTGAACATCGATATCCTCTGGCGTGAATATACTTGCCTTCCGGTCATAGGCTGCGGGGCTGCCACGAACTTCCCTCTTTCCATCAAATTTGTCATCCATCTTACGATATCGATGACTTGAGGTAGAAACCTCACGGTGACCCATGTACACCGTTTTCCTCGGTCGGCGACCACAAGCTATCAGTGTCCTCTTCACAAATTGGACAAGCTTTTGCTCCCTTCATGCTATAGCCCGCCAAATTACCAAAGGCTGGAAAATCATTTATGGTGCAAAATATCATAGCCCGTAGGGTGAAGTTCTCTCTTTTGTATGCATCCCACACCTCAACCCCCACATTCCACAATTTTACTAAATCCTCAATTAGTGGTGATAGATACACATCAATATCATTACCCGGCTGTTTGGGTCCTGAGATTAGCAATGACATCATGATATACTTCCGCTTCATGCATAACCAAGGAGGCAAATTGTAGATACACAACAAAACTGGCCAAGTACTGTGTCGACTGCTCATATTACCAAACGGATTCATACCATCCGTACTCAATCCAAATCTTATGTTCCTCATCTCAGCACCAAACTCCTCATGTTCCCAGTTAATGTTTCTCCATTGAGCCGAATCAGCGGGATGTCTCAACTTGCCATCTTCCTTTCGAGATTCATAATGCCAACGCAACAATTTTGCCTCTTTAGGATTTGCAAATAACCGCTCTAAACGGGGAATGATGGGCAAATACCACAACACCTTGGCTGGTACCCCTTTTTTCACATCTTCACCGTGGTCAATTCGGTTTTTACGCTTCTTGTCATTACGCTTCTCATTTTGTTTGTATCGGGGTACACCACAAACAGGACAAATCTTGTGATTCCTTATGGACATTGCGGTATAGTATGCAATCATTTGGACATGCATGTATCCTTTCTATTTCCATTCCCATGGGACATAATAGCTTCTTCGCTTCATAAATACTTGTTGGCAACTCGTTTCCCTCTGGAAGCATATCCGATAGAAGTATTAAAAGTGCATTGAAACTTGTATCTGTCCAACGGTGTTTTGCCTTCAGTTCAAACAATGCAAGGACCGAACCCAACTTGGTGTATTCCCCTTTGCAACCTGAAAACAATGGTTTGGCATCGTCATCCATCAAGCTTTTAAATTTTTCGAACTCTCTTTCCGTGTAATTTCCCTCCACATCCCGCAACATTTGATCTAAATTATCCTCTTCAAACATATCACGCTCCAACTCCTGATCGGCTTCGGCATATCTTCGTTGCATATCACAGGGGTACTACCTGTCTCCCCATGATGGATCCAACACGTGTAATTCCTCACGAAGCCACGTCGAATCAAATGGCCTTCAATTTGAGATGAGTTGTTAAATCTCATGAGATTGGTGCAATCAATACAAGGACAATATATGAACTTTACACTCCTCATAACCATATCTTCTTCTGCAATTCTTATGAACTCCTTAACTCCCCTCTGAAATTCAGCACTCACACGGCTTTTTTGATACATCCATTCTTCACGGTCCATCTACAATTAAACCACAAACAATAAATTAATAATGCCCTAATCAATGAAATAAAAGAAGGGTTGAAGCATTAACAATTATGACATGTAATGTACACATTCACAATAAAAAAAATTAATTTAAGTCCTACTGCAATATTGAAGGAAGGGATTTCTAAGAATTAATGCTGATCACACCTCCTGAGATCAAGCTAGCTAGGGTTTCAATTAACTTTAACCTTCAACCCGGCCACTGATCTCCTCCACGATTAATTAATTAATTTCTCAACCATACACTCTGCTAATGACACCAAATCAAAATCGAATAATGTACATTAATACAATATTGAAGGGATTTGAAGGAATGGCGCCCACCTTTTGAATAAAGCCACAAATAAGCTAGGCAGGAAAATAGAGAAATCTCCTCAATGTATCAATTAATTACCCCTCTTCACACACATCCTCAAGACTTTCACATCAAATCATCCAAATATAAGTTTAAACCGGAGTATTCGTTTTTTGAGGCAACGGCGGATTTATTTGGCTCCAGAACACCAACTCGACGAGAGTTAATAAGTTCATCCCGAGTCCGCATTTACGACACATATATAAAACCTACCGAACCTCATCACAATCGGTTCTATACAAGAACCGTTTGTGATTAATTAGTTATCACCGTCGCTTATATGTAAACCCGACTGTGATAATTTGGATCCTCAACACTGTCGGTTTCTTTATAGAACCGACACAGATAATATATCAGTGTCGGTTCTCAAAAGGAACCGACTGTAAAGCAAGTCAACATCACAGTCGGTTCTTGATAAGAACCGACACGGATATCCATTCGCCCCCTCGTCTTCCCCGCCATTTTCACGTTCAAACAATACTACCATTGATCACACCATCGATCGCAGTGCAATGCTCTTCCATATAACTCCTTTCTTTCACTGCCTCCTGGTCACATCGGTACAAGTCTTCCATATAGCTCCTTTCGTTCTCTGCATCTTCGACCGGCAATGGCAGCGCCACCACCATCTTCGGCAAGTTCTGACGACACCGTGGAGTCGCCTCTCTTCCATCCTCCTCCACCGTCCTCACCGCCGCCGGTAGCGCCGCCTCAGCCTCCGGCGCCTCACTCCGGCGTGGCGCCAGCGCCCCACCTGTCTCCCGTCGTCCCTCCCGGCGCTTCACCCCATCCGGGCACCTCCAAAGGCAGCAGGAATAAGCGCCCAGAGATGACGGCAGCGGCAGCGGCGACGAGGAGGACGGCGGCGACTACGAGGAGGACGGCGGCGAGAGGAGGAGGAGGGCGGCGAGGGGACGGCGGCGGCGACGAGGAGGAGGAGGAGGAGGAGGAGGAGGAGGAGGAGGAGGAGGAGAAGGTGGAGGAGTACTACGCGCCGGTCACCATAGGGACCGGCGCGTCGTCTAGATCAGGTTCATCATCGGAGGATGAACCATCCCTAGTCCGCGTAGTCTCCAGCGACTCTGGCGACTCTGGCGACTCGGGTGACTCGGGTCACTCGGATGACTCGGTTGACTCGGGTTACTCGGGCCAGAGCCGCGAGTCGTAAATTTAATATATTAGGTGTAATGCAGTGATATATTGTTTACTAATTATAAACAATGAATGTGGTGATATATTGTAATGAAATACAGCTTGTTTAATATATTAGGGTTGTTGGCCTAGTGCAGATGAAATCTATTCGGCTGCCTTTACACTATTTTGAATCTCTTTTACATTTTTGTGCATTGTATCTTTCTAATGTTCTGTTGTTCCAAGTCAAAATGTTTCATGTCCTATTGATAAAAAAACAAGTATAATGTGTGGAATGGTATATATATTATTATTATCTGCTGCATGCATGCTACTATAATGTTATATATAATTTGCATCACTACATGTGTCTATATAAATTGTCCGAGAGTTGAACCGCGAGTTGGGATTCTAGCAGATCAGTCTTGTTCATCGTCAGAAAATACAAGTTTTGCACAAATATTAAAGCATGAATGAAGGGCACAAGAGGTGCGTGTTGGGATTCTAGCAGAGCGGGCTGTGTTGGAGTTTGTTTTTTTCTTCTTCCCTGAAGGGGAAATGTGTGAGTGGAGGATCTCACAAAAACTATGTTTCTAATGAACTGTACGTTCTTGGTTGCACGTGGTGTACGTTGCCAAAAAATCATCACAATCGGTTCTGAAAAAGAACTGATTGTGATAACCCCTGTGCTCATCACAATCGGTTTCTTCCCAAAACCGATTGTGATAATACCTTCTCATTACAATCGGTTCTGGAAAAGAACTGATTGTGATAACCCCTGTGCTCATCACAATCGGTTTCTTCCCAAAACCGATTGTGATAATACCTACTTATTACAATCGGTTTTAGATAAAAACCGATTGTGATAACAAAATTATTATCACAATCGGTTCTTATCTAGAACCGATTGGACTTATTATCGTATCACAATCGGTTCTCTCTCAGAACTGATTGTGATAACCTGTTACCAAGATTTCCAAATGGAATATGCTTATCACAATCGGTTCTGAAGTCAAAAGTTTAGAACCGACACAGATGAAGCGATAGTAATGTGTCATTCTGTAGTAGTGCAAATAGCTTTAGTTGCAATTCCACAGATAGCTTTAGTTGCAATTCCATTATCAGAAGTGAATAAAAAGATTCAAAACTACCTACAAAATTTTCTCTTGCACTTTTGTACCAAACTGTATGCAAAGTAGATTGCTTTAGATTTAAATTTGAATTCCATGCTTAACATTTCAACAATTCAAGTTTATTTTTAATTGTGTATTTGTGCTAGACTTTTGTTATATCTCAATTGTAGTGTGACGTATCACTTATTTTTGGCCCGAGGCTTACTCAAATCCTAGCTCCGCCACTGGTTTGTACCACTACTCCTCCCCTCATTTTTAATTGACGTTGTTGACTTTTTACAATCTCCGATGCTTCCTTGATCGTTACTTTATACTTTATATTATGATATACTAATAAAAGTATATATTAGGAGAACCAAGAATGGCTTGACCGCTTGAGTTCATGCATGGAAGGAGCAGGTGGCGCGCGCGCAGCGCCGCAGTCCCATACGGCTGCCACATTTCGCGCATGTGAGCTGCTCCCCCGTTGACAAGGACACCGGCCAACCGCCGCTGCGCCATTCTTGGATCCCTCGTCCCCAAACAGTACTCTCGTCGCCCATTACTTTGAGATTCTTAGTTACAGTAATCGTTCGGCAGGGCCTAGACATCTTGATCTTCTTCGGTTACGGCAAACACATCCTGAAGAATCTCTCTGAATCGGTGATAGTGACATGAGTCAGTCTCATATCTCTTCGCCAATTGGAAGAAGGCGTGTAGCTTCTTCCTCTTAGTCGAAAACGACTCCGCTTTTCAGGCAGCCGTGCACATCGATCTGTTTTCCTTTCAGAGAAGAGCCCACGCACACATCTGTTGTTCCCTTCGATCGACATGGACTCGGCCACCAAGCAAGATACAGATGGTATTGTTGGTGAGGAGAGGACGAGGAGGAGGAAGGTTGAGCTGTTGCAGGAAGCCATCCACGGGCTCCTGGAGGAGGAGAGAGAGCGGCGGCAGCAAGGGGAAAACAAGGACTCGATGGTTCGGCGGGAGGAGCATGAAGACATCCTCTCCTCGCTGCTCTGCAAGGTATGTGTATTTGTCTGTCTACTTGTACGTCTGGCTTGTTTCAGGTTGCGGATGCATCGCTGCACGTTGCCTATCGGCTCTTCGATCGATTTAGTTGTGAGAGAGCGATTCGGATTTTACGCGCAAGCGAATGATGTGATTATGATATTCGCAGATCGAGTTGGAACCCGATGGTTGGAATGTATTCTACTGGTTGTAGATTATGTTTGATTGATAGTTTGGTACCAAAGCCCAATTAATGTATAGCTTCTTGAACCGTTCTTTTGTTCACTCGCATTTCTGAAGTCGCAAAAATTGATGCTTATGCGTACACCCGCATTTCTGAAGTTAGCAAATTGAAGATTATGCATACACTAGTTTTATTTCTTGAAGTGCTGTTTGATTCACCTGCATTTCTGAAGTTAGTTAATCGATGCTTATGCGTATACTAGTTTTACGATCTTTTGATACATCAGTGCCCAAAAATCACTCCGTACTGAATGTGGGTTCGGAAGGACAATTTTGTTCCCTGAACTTCCAAGTCCTTTATTAGTTTCATCTACATTATTACAAGTTAAACCAATCACTGCAAATTACCTGGTTATCTACGTGTGTTTCATCCTTTATTGATACGAGTACTGAAAGGCTGCAGCATCATGTTTTCCTTGCGACAGCTGGATGCACTGGAAAAAGATGCTGATCTGGACAATGTTGAACCAAACTCCTTCCATCCTGATCATGAGGCTGGATACTGTGAGAACAGTAAGGAGGTGGAATTAGGCGATATAGCAAAAGACTTGGGCAAGATCAAGAGGCAGAACATGATCACCCACATCCTACTCGGCACAATTATCGTCATGACTGCCGTGTGGCAATTCAATGAGGTATCGTTCCTCCTTGCTGTGCAGAAAAAACTGAGCAATCCTTTCAAGTCCTTGGGGGAATTGATCAAGGGCTCCCTGAAGGGGACAGGGAGGAAGCCAGTGATCGAGGCGCCACCACTACCCCCAGTCGGCATCCCGGATGTTACTCGGAATGATTTGAAGATGCTAGTCATCAGCAACGAGGATGGCTAAATTGGTGGGATGATCGTGCTCATAAAGGTCTGGACAGCGGAGACTGATTCTTGCAATGGGAATGCCAATTTGTGTGTTCATCTTGATATCAAGTGGGAAATGCAGCACCTTCTAAGAATTTGAAGCAAATGTGCATTTTTTGCAAGTAGACTTGTTAGTCATGCTAAAAACACACTTTTATTGGTTCGTTAAAGAATGATGTTTGTCAAGTGAGCAGCTTAACCTGCTCAATCTTTCTTTATTCTCTTGTCCTGAAATATAACAATCTGAGAATTTGTTCTTTTACTGCACATTCAAGGGAACTCTACTGTATAGTGTTCTACGTAGCCTGTCTCAAGCCGGAAAAAAGAAGGGTTGTGATAGGTTCGACGAGTCAAGCCTCTTTTTCGTGGAATGAAACCCAAAATATTTCCGTTGGGCTTAACCCTCTTAGCGATGTGCCATATCAGAATCTGGGTGTGGTGATAAATGAGTAAGGGCTAGGACGTCACTCCCTTAATGATGCACTATATCGGTGGCCGGATATAGTGGAAAATGTGTAAGGGTCTATGTGATTTATTTGATGAGCGCGAGGGGCAAGTAAGCTAGCTGAGGAGATAAGGATTCACCTAGATAGTTTGAAAGTAGGGTCCCTAAAAGGTAAGCTAAGAGAGTTAGTTGATACAGCAATTAGAAGATAGGTAAAATATCTTGTGCGTTCAAGAAGCTAAATGAACGGGTCAAAAGGCAAAGGAAGTGAAGAATACTGGCTTCAAGTTGTTGTATATTAGAATAGAACGGAATGATAATGCAGTAGGCATCTTAATTGATAAGAGTCTCAAGAGCAGGGTTTTGAACGTTATTAGTGCTTGTGCTCCACAAGTAGGTTTGAGTGAGGCCATTTACAAATAATTTTGGGAAGATCTAGATGACATGATTATAAGTGAGGCCATTTACAAATAATTTTGGGTGTCAACATCGTGTTGGTACAACTAGTGGGGGGTTTGAGAGGGTGCATGTGGGTTTTAATTGTGGTGATAGGAACCAAGGAGAAGATATATTGAACTTTGCTCAGTCTATGACCTCATGATAGCTAATACCTTCTTTAGAAAGTGACAATCGCATTTAGTTACCTTTAGTAGAGGTCAACATTCGAACCATATCAATTTTGTCATTGGTAAGAGGGAGGACAAACGAGCTTGCATAGATTGCAAGGTTATACGTAGAGAGTATTATTCCACAACATAAGTTGATAGTCCCAGAATTTAGATTTAGGATATCGGCTTGGCTGGCTAAAGACATCAAAGTAAGAAGGACGAAGCAGTTGAAGTTCAAAGGGGACGCCTCGTGAGCATTTAAGGAGAGGATGATCTAAGAAGATATGTAACGTGGGATAATACGCTAATGGTACATGGACAAAGATGATAATTCACGTTAGTAAGGTAGCAGCAGAGGAGTGTGGAGTGACCTAAGGGACTAGATGAGAATTTAAAGACACTTGGTGGTGGAACGAGGAAGTGCAAAAAGTTATCAAGGAGAAGAAGGCATGCTACAGGCACATGCAACATGGTAAGAGCGATGGGGAAAGGCTTATAAGGATCTTTATCATAAGCTGAGTACAGGGAGGGTGAGAAGGACATCTACAAGATGGCTAACCTACGAGAATACAAGACAAGAGATTTCAACTAAGTTAAATGTATCAAAGACGACATAAATAGACCTTTGATAAAAGACGATGAGATCAAGAATAGGTGGAGAGACTACTTCGATAAGTTGTACAACAAAGACAAAAGGGGTAGTATGATTGAACTGAATGATATTTTTGACAACACCAATAGGTGCTTCATTCGAAGAATTCAAGCTTGAAGTAAGAGAGGCCTTAAAAATGATGAAAGTAGGTAAAGCGTTAGGACATAATAACATTCCTATCGAGGAGTGAAAATCCTTGGAGACATGGAGGTCATTTGGTTAACTAAATTGTTTAATAACATTTTTAGATCAAACAAGATGTCTGACGAGTAGCAGAGAAGCACATTAGTACAAATTTTCAAGAATAAAGCAGACATTCAAAATTGTACTAATTACAAAAGAAGTAAGCTCATGAACCACACAATGCAGCTTTGTGAGCAAGTGATTGATCATTATTTAAGAAGAGTGGCTAGTGTGATGAAAAATTAATTTGGTTTTATGTCTTGAAGGTCGACCACAGAGGCGATCTTCTTGATACGACAGTAGATGAAGAGGTATAGGGTGGAAAAGAATGATCTACATATGGTGTTTATCGATTTGGAAAAAGCATATGACATTGTGCCCAGAATGATCACGTGGTAAGCACTTGAAAAGAAAAAAAAATCCCAACAAAAACTGGAACCCTAATCAAGTATATGTATGACGATAGAGCATGTGATAGCTTTACCAAAGACTTTCCTATTAAGATAGGACAACATCAAGGTTTAGCATTAAGCCCCTACATTTTTGCCTTAGTGATGGACCAAGTCACATGGGACATACAAGGAGAGATTCCTTGGTATATGTTTTTTGCTGATGATATCATGCTAATTGACGAGAGTAGGGCATAATTGTTGATGGTAAACTAGAGCTGTGGAGGAATACTTTAGAATCGAAGAGTTTTAGACTTATTAGGACTAAAATTGAGTATATAATATGTGTTTTCAGCGGTGCTATGGTAGATGATGATGTTAGTTTGGACAAAAAAAGTAGTACCTAGAAAGTAAACATTTTGATATTTGGGATTGATGCTTTAGAGTGACAGTAAGATTGAAGAAGATGTGAGCCACAAGATATGAGCAGGGTGGGTGAAATGGTACCAAGCATCTAGTGTTTTATGTGATAGAAAAGTCACTCAGCTGTTAAAGGGTAAGTACTGTAGAATGGCGATCAGACCTGCGATGTTGTATAGAGCGAAATGTTAGGCGACAAAAAGACAGCATGCACAAAAGATGAGCATAGCAAAGATGCGGATGCTGTGATGGATCTTGTTATGAATAGCACTTGTTATATTCAATATGAGGCCAATGGCCAAAATATATAGAGTACATGAGGGTAGAAAAGGAAAGCCTATGTAAGGTAATACCTAAACAAATGGTCAAAATATATAGAGTACATGAGGGTAGAAAAGGAAAGCCTATGTAAGGTAATACCTAAACAAGGAAAATTTATATAAGAAAAACATATATATGGAGAGTCTATATAAGACAATATTTATATCCTTAACACCCCCGACAAATGCAAGACATATACAATAGCATTGCATTTGGAAAGGGTTGATATTAAAATAGGAAAAATCCAAATTCCTGATCTTGAAGTAGTCATTGTAGCATCCAACTCTTGAAAAATGAGCTGACGAAGAAAAGCCGACGAAGGAGTTGAGTTGATGAAGTAAAATCGACAAAGGAGCCGAGTCAACGAAGAAGAGCCGACGGTGGGGCCAAGTCGACGAAGAAGAGCTGACGGTGGGGGCCAAGTCGATGAAGAAAAGCCAAGGACTGAGTCAACGAAGAAAAGCCGAGCCGATAAAAAGAGCCGAGCTGACAAAAGAGCCGAGCTGACAAAAGAGCCAAGATGCTAAGGATTTGGACGGATGCAACTGAGCTAAAAATAAAAGACTCAAAGGAGAGCCAAAAAGCCAGAGCCGAGCCAAAGGGCCAAAAAGCTTATTCAAATATTCGAGCCAGTGCCAAAAGTTAGAACTAGATGGAGCCAAAAAGTCAGACGAAAAACTGGAGCTTCTTTGAAGCCGAAGCTGGATAAAAAATCAGATTAACAGGGGCTATGGATCCTTTGGAATCTGGCTGAAGATAAGGCTGTCGCTTGGGCTCATGGGCAACTTAGCTTCATTGCCAATTGGGAGGCACGAAGGGCGCTGTCAGTGCCAGAGGAGACCGGCGTGGAGAAGCTAGAGGCACCGCGACGAGAGGAGCAATTATGGCAGGGCAGACGGCGTCAGGTGGCTGGCCGGTGGCTTTGCGCGAGCACTGGCATGAAGTTCGGGCAGAGGCAGCTAGCGTGGATGGGCGGCCAGTGTTGTGGACTGCGAAGAAGATGGTGAGTCGCCGGGTGGACACCGGAGGCGGGCCGTGCGCCATAGAGGACGTCAAGCGGAAGGACAGCTGGCGCGGAGACACGTGGAAGACAGTGCACGTGGGTTGACAGGCACGCTGGTCAGAGGCGACCGAGCGTGGAGGTGGTTCGGTGGCAGTCGACGAGGTGGAACCGGAGAGCGGCTGGTGCGTAGGCCGCGGAGTTAAGGCTGGCCGGTAGCTAACGGCCGACAAGAGGATTAGCCGGAGGAGCCAAGGCGGCGTGTAGAAAGAGCTACAGCCGTACGGCTCCTGTAGGTGGTCGCCCCTGCGAGTGGAGACTGCTCCTCCCGGGGTAGCAACTACGGAAGTAGTTGGGTGGTGGTTAGGATGATGTAATGGCAACGCTGGTAAATACTAACCCTAAAAAAACTTGCTCTAATACCATGTTATGAATATCACTTGTTATATTCAATATGAGATCAATGACCAGAATATATAGAATACATGAGGGTACAAAAGGAAAGCCAATGTAAGGTAATACCTAAATAAGAAAAACTTATATAAGAAAAACCTATATATGGAAAGTCTATATAAGATAATATTTATATCGTTAACAAATCTATGGTCATACAAAGCAAGGTTGAATCTACAATGATGATATACGTGATAGCGTTGGGTAGCACCAATTGAAATTCTCTGAGCTTGAGGATACGGTGAAAAAACGGTGCTTTTTAGGATAAAAATTTGTAGTGCGTCATCAGGTACAAGCATAAGCTTTTATAACGCTATCAAAATATGAAGAAATATACGATTTTTAGAACAAATTTGAGAACCCATCTTAGCTCCGTCAGCGACGATAATACGTACATCCTGCACATCCAAGTTGAATGATGCCAAGGAGCTGGAAACACAGGGTAGAATATATGACTTCTTGCTTTATGTGGTGTCAGTATTTCATTAACTTGAGGAGGTTCATGATAATCCTAACGGCAATCTTCAAATACAATCACCAACCCTTACTCAGAACCTGAAGGTCAACAAAGTTTCATGTTCAACCCAACATAAAGTTCCCAGATGCTCAGAGTAAGTTCCTTGCAGTTCTTCTGGGGTTGCAGCCATAGTGAAAATCATATACAAACAGATATACACTTTTAACATTTTGAGTTATCCCACCATGAGGCAGGCAAGTCAATGCAAGATTTCTAGGGGATCATGCATATAAAGATGAGGCGTGTTACTCGCAGTAATCAAATATGTCAGTTCACACAGAACACAGGCTCTGCCACATTGAAACGTCCGATATAAGGCCACAGTGTTGATCCAAGAGGAGCTTTATGTTCTTATTTTTTCTTTCAATTTCCTGCAATAAAATTAAATGCATTACATTGTCTGAAATCTGAACACCGCATTACATTGTTTGCTTAACATCGAATCTATGAACAAAATTTAACATGGATAAACTTTGAACTTCAAAACAGGGACCAACCATACATGAACCTAACAAATTCAACAAAAATGATGTTTGAAGAATTATGGTAGAATATGTTATGCACCATACAAGCACCTAGCACGGTAGCACCTCCGTTGGTTTTGATGATTGGTTCATGATTAATGCTTAATCATTGTTTATGACAAATCAAATCTTTAATGAGACTAACATATTTATTGAGCTTATGTTTAGTAGCATCATATTTGGATGAAAAATGAAAAACTCAAGGTATGCATTGTATCAATGTTCATTATTTTATTGCATGCTTAGGATTTAAGTTGAAGTATGAATTTCTCCACTGCTTTAACCACAAAGTGTGTATCATGTTTCCCAATCCATATATTACATAGATGCACACATTTAGGGGGAGTTCACACTCTAACTTAATGTTTCACTAGTTATATGCCCGTGCGTTGCTACGAAAAACAAAATTGATAACGAAAATTAAAGATTAAAAAATAAAAAAAATACTATTTCATAAGATCAAACATCTATCTTTAACGCTTCGTTTCTTGCAAAAGCTGACTAATTAAAGCAACGCTTCGTTTCTTGCGTAGGGCAATTAAGCAAGCAATTAATGTGACGTGGGAAGAAACTCTCACTTTATATAGTAGAGATGTATTGATCTATTTCTCATTACCACATATAAAGGATCAACACATTGAAACTAGATCTTTGAGTATACATTTAACATGCATAGTTGTAGTATACTCATGGTATCATAAGATATGCTCCAAAGCAATATAATTGAATATGTGCATATTGATTCAAGGTCAATTATATGTATGCACATATCTTTGTGGAGTTTATTCTATAGTTGATGGCTTAGAGTAACGATCATTTCCATACATTCCACATATTATGGATAATTGCTGTAACACCCCAAAATTTTGCTTTTCTTAAATTCTTGTGTGATTTGGCACTTTGGTGAATTTTTGGAATTTTCTGGAATTTATTTGGATTTATTTGAATTTATCCCATTTTGAAATAATTAAAGAATTTAACTTTGCAAATAAAATTTTGTTGGAAATATTTTATTTGAGTCCAAAATGTTCCAAAATATTTTCCGGAATTTTTCTGGATTTTTTCTGAGTCTTTTGCTATTTTTAATGAATTAAATGAATTTCTGAGAATTTAATTGGATTAGTTAATCTAGTGGGTTTTACTGTTCATCTGACCGGACCCGAGTTCGAGTCCGACCCGAGCCAGACCCGAACCCTAACCGCGTGACCGTTGGATCTAAATCCAACGGCCACGATTGAGCCACGTCACCCGAGCCCGAGTCCGACCGAGCCAGACAGCTAGCCCGAGTCAGACCCGAGCCCAAACCCTCGCACCGTTGGATCTTGATCCAACGGCTAACGTTGAGCCACGTCACCCAATCCGAATCCAACTCGGATTCTGCCACCGCAACGGAGTGGGCCTCGGTTTTTGCGTGTTTCACGGACGCCGAGGGCCCTATTTAATGCGCCGCCACCACTGCCGGACACCGACTTCCGTGCGCACCCATAGCCCTAGCTCACGCCGCTAGAGCCGCCGTGGTTGCGCCGCAATCGCTCGCCGGAGTTGGAGGAGCGTTCCGCCGCGTTCAATTGCAGTTTCCGCCGCCGTCCGCCGTCCGCCGTCCTCCGTCGCCGTTGAGCCCAGATCCGGAACCGCAAGGTCAAGCCGCGCCAGAGGAGACCCTTCACTTCGCCGGAGGAGACCCGCAAGCCATCGCCGGACCCCGAGCTCCACTAACCGTCCGATCCAGATTCAAGGGTCCAGATCGCGCCACGTCACACCCTGGTGAGATCCCACGTGCTAATCCCAGATCTATTTCCAACCGTTGGATCTAGATCCAACGGCGTAGATTGTGCCACGTAGCCTAAACCGCACAGTACTAGATCCTTTCTCAGCCGTTGGATCTAGATCGAACGGTTAGGGTTAGCCACGTTGTTTACGTTAGATTGGATCTTGACCGTCCGATCAAGATCGAACGGTTCAGATCAGCCGAGTAGTTTTTCTACTGCGTTAGGCTAGATCCAATCTGGGCCATCGATTTTCAAATCAACGGCCGAGATCACACCACGTGGCCGGGAGGCCGACCATCGCGGTTAGCGCGGTGAGCGCCCGCGCGTGGAGCATGTCTCTGACACACGGGGCCCGTGTGTCATTGGGGCCCAGCTGTCAGCGGCCCAGCCAAGAGCACCATGACGTCATGCTGATGTCACGGTGGGGCCCGCCTGTCAACCTGCTCGGCTAAGCCATGCGCTGACGTCATGCTGACGTCATCGGCAAGGCCCACCTGTCAGCGACACGAGCCGTGGGCCGAGTCCACGGTAGACCAGGCCGTGCCCGTGCGCCGGGTCCATGGACCCGAGGCGACGTGGCAGCTTCTGGTTGGTCCACGTGTCACGCTGACGCAATAAAAGAATTTCCGAAAAAGAAAATGATTTATTAATTCGAATTATTGATTTCAGAATTTGATTCAAACTTCAAACGCTTATAACTTTTGCATTTTAACTCCGATTTGAGTGATTCAAATTTCTAAATTTGTATAAAATTGAGATCTACCTAATGATGAATTTTATTTAAGTTTTGGACCAAAGTTTTTCTCTGTATAATTATTTAATTGATTATTTAAACCTCAAATGCTTATAACTTTTGCGTTTCAACTCCAAATATGACGATTTCAGTTTCTAAAAATTTATAAAATTATGTTCTCTCTGTTTATGAACTTTATTTTGTTGTTTGGACACTTTGTCTATTGTTTATTTATTATTTGCTATTTGCACGCTTTACGAGTAGACGTTGAAGTGCCCGAAGGCATCGAAGGAGAGGTGTTGACCTAGGAGCCAGCTCAGGACCAAGAACAAGTACTCTTTGAAGGCAAGTTGTGCTTTGACCATGTTGATCCCAATTTCAAATTAATTCGATTGAAACTATTGCATGCTTGTTTAACTAGAAAAATACTTTATTTAAATTTGGGAAAATTAGTTAAATGCCAAATTGCTGTATGACACCTTGGTTATTTAAATATGTGCCATGACCCTTGTCACCCTAGTTGTGGTTTACTAGTTGAACATTATTAAATTGCCAACATGGGAATTTAGACCGTTGTAGTATACTGCTTAGACCTGCTACGTGCTCATGACATGATTTGAACAATCAAATGTTAATATTAACTTAATGATATACTGAACCTGTTTTGGAAAGGCATCATGTGATGTTGATGGCACGTGGTGCATGGTAATCAACTGGAGTTTGATAAATAGCTTTCGACCGGGGCATGTGGCAAGAATGATCGGGTGGGCCAGTTGTGGCACCGGGAATGTTGGTTTGGTTCTTCGGGTAGTCTTGCCCTGGTCATCCTAAGGACTTAACCTTGCAAGCCTTTGAACTGGGTCAAACGTGCAACCACATGTCTGTAATGGGACGACCTAGTTGAATAAGTTGCTAATAACGTACCTGTGGGACCTCAGGATGTCAACTACACCCTTTGTATAGTTGTACGGGGGAGCGTACCGGGGCTGTGGCCAGGTACCCATCTAACGGTGGCTTGACCTAAACTTCACCTTCGCTAAGGGAAGTGTTAGTGTGCAACACCGGGGAGGACCACTTGTGCTGTTAGACCTAAACTACACCCTTTGTATACTTGTTTCTACTGCTTTCGAATCTACTTATGCTACTTGTCAAATGCTGTTCTACTACAAATATACCATGAGCTATTCCTTTGTACTAAGCTATGCATGTAGTATATTAGTTTGCATTCTATGCATGACTTGCTGAGTACCAAGTACTCACCCTTGCCACAATACAACACCAGTGTAAGAGGAGTCTACACCAGTTTTGGAGGAGGAGCTCCCAGAAGATCCGTCTAACTAGGAAGCGAGCCCAGTCAGTTGCCTATGGTATACTGGATGGCACCACGATGTTATCTTACTTTTTCCGCTGCTATTATTTCTCTTTTAATAAGTTTCGCCCTGCGAGGCGTATGTTTGTAACTTGACCATAAGGTCGAGCAACCAGTTTGGTTAACTAATTAAAGTACCCTATTATTCGTTGAGTATGATTGTGATATTTGCCAATGTTGAGGCGAGTGCACTAAGCGGCGTTCTGGACTAGTGCTGAATACACAGAGGGTCCGGATTTGCAAATTCGGGTCCCGACAGAGGTGGTATCAGAGCCAGGTTGACTGTAGGCTCACCCATAGTTAGAATGGTCGTAGTGAGGATAAAACCTATCTTCTAAAGATAAAAATTGTCAAGATAATGAATGAATTCTCGACTTACCCCATTCTTCCTTGTTCATACCCCTTGCTGAGTTCTTTTCGTTTTCCACATCGATTTTTAAAATTGTTGCGTTCTTACGCGAGCGTCCTTTGACAGATTTGATGAAGAACAACTACGCCGAGCGTGAAGGAGGCTATGCCGCCGAGTTGTGGCGTATGTTTCAGTTTCTTGGAGGTTTTGAGAGGCCGCTCTACCGAGGTACTACACTTGTGCAGGCAGGAGAAGTCATAGGATGGGACGTCCGGATCACGGCGTATGCCCGAGAGAAGACAAAGTTCAGTCGCCCTTTCCACTTCATCGCCAGGAGGTCTACCTTTGAGATGGGAATCCAAGAGGTGTCGCGCCGAGCAATGCAGCAGATCGCCCGCACTTACTCCAGGGAGCTGGAAGGCACAGTGTTCCATCACCACCCCCGCCGAGACAGCAGAGTTCAACGGAAGCCGATAGAAGATGAGGATGCTACCATCACTCACTTAGCCAGATTCGTCGCCGCCCAGGAGGAGTTGATTGAAGACACAGTACAGGAGTTGAAGAAGGCTCACGAACAAGTTGAGGAGAGGAAGAAGAACTTGGAGAATGCTCGTGAGTACGTCGCCTATGCTGCGGAAAGGATCGCAGAGCTGGAGACTGCACTGTGTGGCTAGGGTCCCGATCCAGTGTTGGAGTTGGACGCTCCGGAGCCAGAGGAGGAACCAGAAGAGGCGCCACCTTCACCCGCGCCACAACCACAGCAGCAGCCAGATCCAGAGCCAGAGGAAGACGCCGCGTCGTCAACCACAGCCGCAGTTGTGGGGCATGGCGATTGTTTCGCGCCGATGCCGCCGCACCCGCCGCGAGGAGGCAGTGGAGGTTTTCTCGACGAGTGAGCGTAGGTTTTGAGGTTGAGACTCCTTCGCCGAGTCGCGTTATAGAATAAGAGTCATCCTTAGAGTCGATTTGGATTTTCATTGTTTGCTGAGTGTGCAGTATGTGTTGCAAGGCCCTTAGGCATTGTAAGCAACCATACCAAGTTATTATTATTAATAAAATTGGATTTTAAGTTACACTTTTCCCTCGCATAGTTTCCCTACTACTTGTCTATTCTTGCTTCCCTCTCATCTCTGAAACCTTGGAGCAATCGACAGATGGTGAACACCCGCGGAAACCTTGGAGGCAATGGAAGTGGTTCTCGCCCAGCTGGAAACCCCAATAATGGAGCACCTACACCCCAACCAAAGACCGCTTGATTGACATGCAGAATTTTGGAGCTTTTCTTGCTGCTCAGACTCAGTTGATGCATGCTATGATGTAACAGATGCAACAAGTCACTGCTCAGGCCACAGCTAATCAAGTCAATCAGGGACAACGCCAGAATACAAGACTGTCAGACTTCATGAGGACTCATCCACCCACTTTCTCCGGGAATGCCAATCCGTTGGAAGCCGATGATTGGTTAAGGTCAATTGAGAGGAAGCTACACATTGCTCAGTGCATGAGAAATGAGAAGGTACTCTACGCTTCTCATCAGTTGGAAGGGACAGCCGCCGAATGGTGGGAGAACTTCTGTGCCACGCAAGAGAACCCTCAAGATATCACTTGGGAGGAGTTTACAGCTGCGTTTTGTCAGTATCATGTGCCGGAAGGAATTATGGACCTCAAGAAGGAGGAATTGAGCATCAAGCAAGGCAATCACTTTGTGGCGAATACCTAAACAAGTTCACACACGGCTTGCACGCTACGCTTTTTGAAGACGTAGCGACAGATAAAGCCAGACAGTCTCGCTTCATGAAGGGACTTAACTCAGGACTACAGCTGGGACTGATCACCCACACCTTTCCAGATTTCCAGGAGCTTGTGAATAAGACGCTTATTCTTGAGGACAAGCGCAAGGAACTGGATGAGAACAGGAAGCGCAGGATGCAGCAGCAGGGATCGCGTCAGGGAGCGCAGCAACGTTTGAGGGTTGCACCAAACCAGTTTTTCAGATTCCAACCACAGAATGCTACAAGGACACCGTCGCCAGCACCAAGACCCGTCAATCAAGACTATCAGACCCAAAGACCACCGTAAACGCCGCTTGTGCGATCAACGAGGGGATGTGAGACGCCGCTACAATTACAACGAGCCAGGGCATTTTGCCAACAGTTGCCCTAAGAAGACAAGCAGGAGTGACCCGATCCGCTTCAACTGGGATCCACACCACCAGACGCGCTGACCAGGAGCCAACCGAGGGACAACACGGCCAGAGCAGCACCCTGGACCGTGGTGAGAGGCCGAGTCAACCATGTCACCGCAGATGCACTTGAATGCCACGGACGTCGTCTTGGGTAAGTTACTTGTTAACTCAGTACACCTGCTTGATTTGTGTGACTCTGGAGCTTCGCATTCGTTTGTTTCTCAAAGCTTTGCTGCTAAAAATGATTTGGAGATTGCAAGACTTAAATGCATACTTTTAGTTCAAACCCCTGGTTCCGAACTCCGAACTAAAGTAGGATGTTCTGGGGTGAGAATATTAATAGATGGGATAGAGTTCCTAGCGAATCTTATTATTTTGGAAACCCAGACCTTAGATGTTATTTTGGGAATGGATTGGTTATCCAAGCACAAGGCCGTATTGGATTGTGGTCGAAGGATTATATCAGTTGAGAGCCTGTGTGGAAGAAAGGTAGAATTCCAAGCTACCGCCGTTAGAGATGGGCAGTTGATGGTTAACAGCGCCAAGGCAATCAGCATAGAAGATGTTTCAGTAGTGAATGAGTATCCGGATGTTTTTCCTGAAGATCTACCTGGTATGCCGCCAGACAGGGACATAGAGTTTGTGATAGAGCTTGTACCTGGTACAGCCCCGATAGCAAAGAAACCTTACCGGATGTCCACCGAGGAATTAGTAGAGATGAAGAAGCAGCTTGAAGAGTTGATGGAGAAAGGATTTATCAGACCGAGTTCATCACCGTGGGGAGCGCCAGTTTTGTTTGTCAAGAGGAAGGATGGGAGTTTCAGGATGTGCATAAGCTACCGTGCACTCAATGAAGTAACCGTGAAGAACAAGTACCCGCTACCCAGGATCGATGATTTGTTTGATCGGCTGAGAGGAGCCAGAGTTTTCTCCAAGATTGATCTGAGATCGGGATACCACCAGTTGAAGATCCGATCAGAAGATATCCCAAAGACCGCATTCTCGTCAAGATATGGACATTACGAGTTTACAGTTATGTCCTTTGGTCTCATTTAATGCGCCAAACAGATTTCATGAATATGATGAATAAGGTGTTGATGGAGTATTTGGACAAGTTTGTTGTTGTGTTCATAGATGATATCTTAATTTACTCCAAGACAGAGGATGAACATGCAGAGCACTTAAGGCGAGTTTTGGAAAAGCTAAGGGAACAGCAACTTTTCGCCAAGTTCAGCAAGTGTGACTTTTAGAAGGACAAGGTGGAGTTCCTCGGACATGTAATGACCGCGGAAGGAGTCGCCGTAAATCCAAGCAAGGTAGAAGCTGTGTTACATTGGGAGCAGCCAAAGACCGTGACCCAGATCTGGAGTTTCCTTGGAATGGCAGGTTACTATCGCCGTTTCGTTGAAGGCTTTTCGACAATTGCGAAACCTCTTACGCAATTGCTAAAAAAGGAGAAGAAGTTTGCATGGATGCCGGAGTGTGAGAAAGCTTTTCAAGAGCTGAAGGAACGATTGACATCAGCGCCGGTGTTAGTTCTACCGGATGTTAATCAAAGCTTTGATATTTATTGTGATGCATCGCGTCAAGGACTTGGATGTGTCGATGCGAGCGGAAAGGTCATCGCTTACGCATCAAGGCAGTTGAGGCCACACGAGGAGAATTATCCGACACATGACCAAGAGCTAGCTGCCGTAGTGCATGCCTTGAAATTATGGCGTCACTATTTAATTGGAAACAGATGTGAAGTATACACGGACCATAAGAGTCTTAAGTACATCTTCACCCAATCAGACCTAAACATGAGGCAGAGGAGATGGTTAGAGTTAATCAAGGACTACAATGTTGGAATCCATTACCATCCCGGGAAGGCCAACGTAGTTGCCGATGCCCTGAGTCGGAAAAGCCATACTGTGAACATGTTGATAGCCACAAGTCAGGAGGAGCTATGTGAGGATTTCCAGAGAATGCGGATTGAAGTCGTACCAGAAGGATTCTTGGCAGCATTGGAAGTGAAGCCTGCCCTGGAGGATCAGATCCGAGAAGGACAAGAGAATGATGACAAGATCCGCAAGATTAAGTCCAACATGGATGAAAGCAAGGCAGAGGACTTCAAGTTGGATGAGCAAGGCACGTTATGGATGAAGGGTCGCATTTGTGTGCTGAACAAGAAGGAGCTGAAGCAGTTGATTTTAGAAGAATCCCATGACTTAAAGTATTCCATTCATCCTGGAAGTGCCAAGATGTATCAGGATTTGAAAGAAAGATTCTAGTGGCCGAGCATGAAGCGTGAAGTTGCCGAACATGTTGCGTTGTGCGACATTTGTTAGAAAGTCAAGGCAATGCATCAGAGACCAGCAGGATTGCTACAGCCGTTGAAGGTACCTAAGTGGAAGTGGGAGGAAATCGGAATGGACTTCATTACCGGTTTGCCGAAGACTCAAGGAGGATATGACTCCATATGGGTTATAGTGGACCGCTTGACTAAGGTCGCCCATTTTATTCCAGTAAAGACCACTTATTCAGGAGATAAGTTAGCTGAATTGTATATGACCAGGATCGTCTGTTTGCATGGAGTTTCGAAGAAGATTGTATCGGACAGAGGTACCCAGTTTACCTCGAGGTTCTGGAATAAACTGCATGAAGCCATGGGAACCCGTTTGAACTTCAGTACAGCTTATCATCCACAGACAGATGGGCAAACCGAAAGAGTTAATCAGATTTTGGAGGATATGTTAAGAGCGTGTGCATTGGCTTATGCCACCTCTTGGGATAAAAGTCTGCCGTACGCTGAGTTCAGCTACAACAACAGCTATCAAGCAAGTTTGCAGATGTCGCCATTTGAAGCACTATATGGTCGACCTTGTCGAACACCATTGAACTGGAATGAGACAGGTGAACGTCGTGTCTTTGGGCCAGATATTCTCCAAGAAGCCGAAGAACAGATTGCCATGATCAGGGAGAGATTGAAGATAGCCCAATCACGACAGAAGAGTTATGCTGATAACCGTCGCCGAGACTTGAGTTTTGAACCAGAAGATTTTGTGTATCTCAGAGTCACACCACTCAGAGGAGTTAAGAGATTCCAAGCCAAAGGAAAACTCGCGCTGAGATATGTTGGACCATTCAAGGTTCTCAGCCGCAGAGGTGAAGTTGCTTACCAGCTAGAGTTACCGCAATCACTAGCAGGAGTACATGACGTGTTCCACGTGTCCCAGCTGAAGAAGTGTCTCCGAGTACCTGAGGAACAGACACCGCTAGAGTCAATTGAGCTACAAGAAGATCTGACATACAAGGAGCACCCCGTGAAGATTCTGGACACCATGGATCGAGAGACGATAAACAAGTTAACCCGTTTCTACAGAGTTCAATGGAGCAACCATGCGGAGAGCGAAGCAACTTGGGAGCGCGAAGAGGATTTGAAGAAAGAGTTTCCGAACCTATTTCCTTAGGAAGCCCTGAATCTCGGGGACGAGATTCTGTTAAGGGGGGAGGTTTGTAACACCCCAAAATTTTGCTTTTCTTAAATTCATGTGTGATTTGGCACTTTGGTGAATTTTTGGAATTTTCTGGAATTTATTTGGATTTATTTGGAATTTATTTGAATTTATTCCATTTTGAAATAATTAAAGAATTTAACTTTGCAAATAAAATTTTGTTGGAAATATTTTATTTGAGTCCAAAATGTTCCAAAATATTTTCCAGAATTTTTCTGGATTTTTTCTGAGTCTTTTGCTATTTTTAATAAATTAAATGAATTTCTGAGAATTTAATTGGATTAGTTAATCGAGTGGGTTTTACTGTTCATCCGACCGGACCCGAGTCCGAGTCAGACTCGAGTCCGACCCGAGCCAGACTCGAACCTAATCAGCGTGGCCAGTTGGATCTAGATCCAGCGGCCACGATTGAGCCACGTCACGAGCCCGAGTCCGACCGAGGCGGCCCGGCTAGGAGCGGACTGAGCCCAAACCCTCGCACCGTTGGATCTTGATCCAACGGCTGACGTTGAGCCACGTCACCCAATCCGAATCCAACTCGGATTCCGCCACCGCAACGGAGTGAGCCTCGGTTTTCGCGTGTTTCACGGACACCGAGGGCCCTATTTAATGCGCCGCCATCGCCGCTGACGCCGACTTCCGCGGCGCACTCCATAGCCTAACTCACGCCGCCAGAGCCGCCGTGGTTGCGCCGCAATCGCCGCGAGTTGGAGGAAGCGTTCGCCGCGTTCAGTGCGATTTCCGCCGCCGTTCGCCGTCCTCCGTCGCCGTTGAGCCCAGATCTCGAACCGCAAGGTCAAGCCGCGCCAGAGGAGACCCTTCACTTCGCCGGAGGAGCCCCGCAACGTGGTCGCCGTCTTCGTCTCCGGTGAACCAGCCCCGCCGCAAGCCATCGCCGGACCCCGAGCTGCACCAGCCGTCCGATCCAGATCCAAGGGTCCAAATCGCGCCATGTCACACCCCGGTGAGATCCCACGTGCTAATCCCAGATCTATTTCCAACCGTTGGATCTAGATCCAACGGCATAGATTGTGCCATGTAGCCTAAACCGCACAGTACTAGATCCTTTCTCAGCCGTTGGATCTAGATTGAACGGTTAGGGTTAGCCACGTTGTTTACGTTAGATTGGATATTGACCGTCTGATCAAGATCGAACGGTCCAGATCAGCCGAGTAGTTTTTCTACTGCGTTAGGCTAGATCCAATCTGGGTCGTTGATTTTCAAATCAACAGCCGAGATCACGCCACATGGCCGGGAGGCCGACCGTCGCGGTCGTGGCGATCGGCGCCAGCGCGTGGCGATGAGCGTGTCTCGACACGCCGGGGGCGGCGTGTCGGTGAACCGGTGTCGGCCGGCCCGACCAAATGCACCATGATGTCACGCTGATGTCACGGTGGGGCCGCTGTCGGCCGGCTCGGTGAGCCATGCGATAGCGTCATGCGGCGTCCGCCGGCGAACCCGCTGTCGGCGACACGAGCCGTGGGCGAGTCCACGCGATGAGACCAAGCGATGCTGTCTTGGCGGGTCCATGGACCCGAGGTGACGTGGCAGCTTCTGGTTGGTCCACGTGTCACGCTGACGCAATAAAAGAATTTCCGAAAAAGAAAATGATTTATTAATTCGAATTATTGATTTCAGAATTTGATTCAAACTTCAAACGCTTATAACTTTTGCATTTTAACTCCGATTTGAGTGATTCAAATTTCTAAATTTGTATAAAATTGAGATCTACCTAATGATGAATTTTATTTAATTTTTGGACCAAAGTTTTTCTCTGTATAATTATTTAATTGATTATTTAAACTTTAAATGCTTATAACTTTTGCGTTTCAACTCCAAATTTGATGATTTCAGTTTCTTAAAATTTATAAAATTATGTTCTCTCTGTTTATGAACTTTATTTGGTTGTTTGGACACTTTTTGTCTATTATTTATTTATTATTTGCTATTTGCACGCTTTACGAGTAGACGTTGAAGTGCCCGAAGGCTTCGAAGGAGAGGTGTTGACCCAGGAGCCAGCTCAGGACCAAGAACAAGTACTCTTTGAAGGCAAGTTGTGCTTTGACCATGTTGATCCCAATTTCAAATTAATTCGATTGAAACTATTGCATGCTAGTTTAACTAGAAAAATACTTTATTTAAATTTGGAAAAATTAGTTAAATGCCAAATTGCTGTATGACACCTTGGTTATTTAAATATGTGCCATGACCCTTGTCACCCTAGTCGTGGTTTACTAGTTGTACATTATTAAATTGCCAACATGGGAATTTAGACCGTTGTAGTATACTGCTTAGACCTGCTACGTGCTCATGACATGATTTGAACAATCAAATGTTAATATTGACTTAATGATACACTGAACCTGTTTTGGAAAGGCATCATGTGATGTTGATGGCACGTGGTGCATGGTAATCAACTGGAGTTTGATAAATAGCTTTCGACCGGGGCATGTGGCAAGAATGATCGGGTGGGCCAGTTGTGGCAACGGGAATGTTGGTTTGGTTCTTCGGGTAGTCTTGCCCTGGTCATCCCAAGGACTTAACCTTGCAAGCCTTTGAACTGGGTCAAACGTGCAACCACATGTTTGTAATGGGACGGACCTAGTTGAATAAGTTGCTAATAACGTACCTGTGGGACCTTAGGATGTCAACTACACCCTTGGTGTAGTTGTACGGGGGAGCGTACCGGGGCTGCGGCCAGGTACCCATTATCGGGACCCGAATTTGCAAATCCGGACCCTCTGTGTATTCAGCACTAGTCCAGGAACGCGCTAGTGCACACAGTCTCAACATTGCTAAATATCACAATCATACCACTCGATACTAATAAAGTACTTTTAATTAGATAAACAAACTGGTTGCTCGACCTTATGGTCAAGTTACAAATATACACCTCGCAGGGCGAAACTTTATTAAAAGAGAAATAATAGCTGCGGAAAATAAGATAACTTCGTGGCGCCATCCAGTATACCACAGGCAACTGACTGGGCTCGCTCCCTAAGTGGACGGTTCCTCTTGGAGCTCCTCCTCCAAAGCTGGTGTAGTCTCCTCTTCAACTAGTGTTGTATTGCGGCAAGGGTGAGTACTTGGTACTCAGCAAGTCATGCACAGAATGCAAGCTAATATACTATATGCATGGCTTGATACAAAGGAATAGCTCAAGGTATATTTGCAGTAGACATCATTTAACAAATAATATAAGTAGATTCGAAAGTAGTAGAAACAAGTATATCATTAATAACTTTTCCAGGAGTTAAATAAACATCTTTCCCAATCCTAATCCACATTTCCATCAACATCATTATTAAACTAACCCAACCTTTCAAGTCCAAGTTATTTTTGAGAAAGTCTAACCCTTGACTGTAATCCCCGAGCGATGTCCAATACTGCGGACACGGCTATTCGAATAGATTTTACACTCTGCAGAGGTTATGCACTTTACCCACAAGGTACAGTCAAACACCACAAAGGCGAGTTCCCGTAACAAAGTCTTTCGGAAACTTCTAACAATACAAGTGGTCCTCTCCGGTGTTGCACACTAACCCTTCCCTTAGCTAAGGCGAAGTTTAGGCCAACCAACCGTTAGATGGGTACCTGGCCTCAGCCCCGGTACGCTCCCCCGTTCAACTTACACAAAGGGTGTAGTTGACATCCTGAGGTCCCACAGGTACGTTATTAGCAACTTAGTCAACTAGGTCCGTCCCATTACAGACATGTGGTTGCACGTTTGACCCAGTTCAAAGGCTTGTAAGGTTATGTCCTTAGGGTGGCCAGGGCAAGACTACCCGAAGAACCAAACCAACATTCCCAATGCCACAACTGGCCCTCCTGATCATCCTTGCCACATGCCCCGGTCAAAAGCTATTTATCAAACCCCAGTTCATTACCATGCACCACGTGCCATCAACATCACATGGTACCTTCCCAAAACAGGTTCAATACATCATTAAGTCAATATTAACATTTGATTGTCTAAAATCATGTCATGAGCACGTAGCAGGTCTAAGCAATATGCTACAACGGTCTAAAAACCCATGTTGGCAATTTAGTAATGTCCAACTAGTAATCCACAACTAGGGTGACAAGGGGTCATGGCACATATTTAATTAATCAAGGTGTCATACAACAAATTGGCATTTATCTAATTTCCCATATCTAAATAAAGTATTTTCTAATTAAACTAGCATGCAATAAATTGAATCAAAATAGGTTTCAAAATGGGATCAACATGGTCAAAGCACAACTTGCCTTCAAAAAGTACTTGCTCTTGGTCCTGAGCTGGCTCCTGGGTCAATACTTCTCCTTCGAATCCTTCCGGCACTTCAACATCTACTCATAACGCGTGCAAATAGCAACAAATGAATAAAACAGTAGACAAAAAGTGTCCAAACATCCAAATAAAGTTCATAAACAGAGAGAACATAATTTTATGAATTTTTAGAAACTGGAATCGTCAAATTCGGAGTTTAAACGCAAAAGATACAAGCATTTAAAGTTTAAAATAATCAATTAAATAATATTACAGAGAAAAACTTTAGTCCAAAAATTAAATAAAATTCATCATTAGGTAGATCTCAATTTTATACAAATTTAGAAATTTGAATCACTCAAATCGGAGTTAAAATGCAAAAGTTATAAGCATTTGAATTTCGAAACAAATTCTGAAATCATTAATTCGAATTAATAAATCATTTTCTTTTTCGGAAATTCTTTTATTGCGTCAGCAGGGACACGTGTCAGCCTCTAATTGGGCGGTGGCGACGCCAAGATCCTGTCCACGCACGGCTCGGTCCACGGTGGACCCGGTCCACTGGACCGTGTCGCTGACAGGTGGGTCCGCCCTGTCAGCGGCGCGGGTTCACGCCCGCGTGGCACGGCTAACGCGTGGGCCTTCTGACTCGCGGGCCCCGCGTGTCAGTGGCTCGCACTCACGCGTGCACGCGCGGTCAGGGCGCACGTGGCATGATCACGGCCGTTGATTTGAAAATCAACGGCCCAGATCGGATCTGGGTGATGCACGTTTGGGCGAACGCGATCAATCTTGACCGTTCGATCTCGATCGAACGGCTAGAATCCACTAACGCACGGTGCTACGCAGCCACGTGTCTCAATCTAAAACGTTGGATCTAGATCCAACGGTTTGGATCAGATCCAAAAACCGAAACGTGGATTTCGTTTCGTGGTGACGTGGACTCACCGCGTGCGTTGGATTTGGATCGAACGGTGTAACACCCCAAAATTTTACTTTTCCTAAACTCATGTGTGATTTGGCACTTTGGTGAATTTTTGGAATTTTCTGGAATTTATTTGGATTTATTTGGAATTTATTTGAATTTATTCCATTTTGAAATAATTGAAGAATTTAATTTTGCAAATAAATTTTTGTTGGAAATATTTTATTTGAGTCCAAAATGATCCAAAGTATTTTCCAGAATTTTTCTGGAATTTTTCTGAGTCATTTGCTATTTTTAATGAATTAAATGAATTACTAGGAATTATTTTAAATATTAAATCGCTGGAAAATCAAATTCGGGTCAATCTTGTTCATCAGCCTGAGGCAGTCGGACTTCGTGTTCGAGTCCGACCGAGCCACGTGACTCGACCGAACCCACTCCTAACCCTAATCAATCCCAGCCGTTGGATCAAGATCCAGCGGTGAGATCCGCCAAACCCGACCAGCCGTATCGGCCCGGATCCGATCGCGCCCGTCGCGATCGGGGCGTTAATCGCGCCACGTGGGCGGCTGCGATGCGTCGTCTCACTTGAGTCCGAGCCGGACCGGCGATGAGCGCCGCCGTGGCAAACTAGGGTTCCGCCGAGCACGCCTCCGGGGCTATTTAAGGCCAGGCCGCCCGAGGTTGCCCTCACCCATGCGCCCGGTTGCCTAGCTAATAGAGCTCAAGCGCCGCCAAGCCGTGCCGATTGCTCGCCGAAGTTGGACGGAGCCGCTACGGTTTCCTCGTCTTCTCCGCACCGAAATAGCCCTTGTCCGCCGTGTTGAAGCCGGGTTCGGAACCCCAAGACAAGGCGCACTGCGGACATCTCGATCACGCCGGAGAAACGCCCGTGTAGCGAGAGCCCGTGGTCATCTTCCTGGCCGGCAAGCAACCTTGACCTGCGGTGACTCCATCTCCGTCCACGAGCTCCGTGCACCGTTGGATCTTCATCGGACGATCACGGTGAGTCCACGTTTCCCGAGACTTTGGAAAACGGTCGGATACGGGACCGTTGGATCAAGATCCGACGCCCACGATCGCCTTCGTGCTAGAAGCTGCGTTAACTTAGGGTAGATCTAGACCGTCCGATCTAGATCGAGCGGCGTGATCATGCCACGTAGCCGCCGCCGCGTGCGGCGTTGAGTCAACGATGTCGGCCGGGCGCGTGCGGCCAGAAGCCTGGCGTGATTGCGTGTCACCGACATCACGGGGCCCGCATGTCGATGTCTCGCCGAAAGAGCCTCACCGTGCACGTGACCCGGCGACGGTGGGACCCGCGTGTCGACCTCTGTAGCTGTAGGCGCGCGTCCCAGTGGCGGGGTGTCACCGTGGACTCGATCCATGGGCCGAGACACGTGGCGACACGGGACATGCCACGTGGCATGATGACGTCATGCTGACGTCATCATGGAGGCCGTTCGGTGCTGACGTCAGCAGGTTACTGTGGACCAATCACAGGATGCCACGTGTCCATGCTGACGCAATAATTAATTTCCGGAAAAAGAAAATGATTTAATAAATCGGTTTAATAATTGATTTGAATTTCAAAACTTCAAACGCTTATAACTTTTGCGTTTCAACTCCGATTTGAGCGATTCAAATTTCTAAATTTGTATAAAATTGAGATCTACCTAAATATGAATTTTATTTAATTTTTGGACTAAAGTTTTTCTCTGTAATATTATTTAATTGATTATTTAAACTTTAATAAATCATAACTTTTGCATTTTAACTCCAAATTTGACGATTCCAGTTTCTAAAAATCCAGAAAATTATGTTCTCTCTGTTTATGGATTTTATTTGGAGTTTTGGGATCTTTTTGCCTAGTGTTTATTTGTGTATTTGCTATTTGCACGCTTTACGAGTAGACGTTGAAGTGCCGGAAGGATTCGAGGGAGAAGTGTTGACTCAGGATCCAACTCAAGACCAAGAGCAAGTACTTTTTGAAGGCAAGTTGTGCTTTGACCATGTTGATCCTATTTCGAAATCTATTTTGATTTAAACTATTGCATGCTAGTTCAATTAGAAAAATACTTTGTTTAAACATGGGGGTTAGATAAATACCAATTTGCTGTATGACACCTTGATTACTTAAGTATGTGCCATGACCCTTTGTCACCCTAGTTGTGGTTTACTAGTTGGACATTATTAAATTGCCAACATGGGTTTAGATCGTTGTAGTATATTGCGTCACGAGTTTACAGTTATGTCCTTTGGACTGACGAATGCGCCAGCTTATTTCATGAATATGATGAATAAGGTGTTCATGGAATATTTGGACAAGTTTGTCGTCGTGTTCATAGATGATATCCTAATCTACTCCAAGACAGAGGATGAACATGCCGAACACTTAAGGCGAGTTTTGGAAAAGTCGAGGAACGACAACTTTTCGCCAAGTTCAACAAGTGTGATTTTTGGAAGGACAAGGTGGAGTTTCTTGGACATGTAATGACCGCATGAAGGAGTCGCCGTAGATCCAAGCAAAGTAGAAGTCGTGTTACATTGGGAGCGACCAAAGATCGTGACCAGATTCGGAGTTTCCTTGGAATGGCAGGATACTACCGCCGTTTCATTGAAGGCTTCGACAATTGCGAAACCTCTTACGCAATTGTCAAGAAGGAAAAGAAGTTTGCATGGACGCTTGAGAATGTGAGAAAGGATTTCAGGAGTGAAGAAGCAATTGACATCGGCACCGGTGTTAGTTCTAGGATGTTGCTCAAAGCTTCGATATTTATTGTGACGATCGCGCCAAGGACTTGGATGTGTGTCACGAAGAATGGAAAGGTCGCCGCTTATGCATCAAGGCGATTGAGGCCGCATGAGGAAAATTATCCGACACATGACCTAGAGTTAGTTGCCGTAGTGCATGCCTTGAAGATATGGCGTCACTATCGATTGGAAAGCAGATGTGAAGTATATACGGATCATAAGAGCCTTAAGTACATATTCACCTAGTCGGATCTGAATATGAGGCGAGAGAGATGGTTAGAGTTGATCAAGGACTACAATGTTGGGATCCATTACCATCCGGGAAGGCCAACGTAGTAGCCGATGCTCTGAGTCGGAAAAGCCATCACCGTGAGTACGTTGCTAGCCACAAGTCAAGATGAGTTATGTGAGAATTTTGAAGATGAAGATTGAGGTTGTACCTAAGCGGATTCTTGGCCGCATTAGAAGTAAAGCCTACCCTAGAGGATCAGATCCGAGAAGGGCGAAGGATGATGACAAGATCCGCAGGATTAAGTCCATCAAGGAGGAAGGCAAGGCAAAGGACTTCAAGTTGGATGAGCAAGGCACGTTGTGGATGAAGGATCGCATTTGTGTGCCTAACAAGAAGGAGTTAAAGCAATCGATTTTGGAAGAAGCCCATGACTCCAAGTACTCAATTCATCTGGAAGCGCCAAGATGTATCGGGATTTGAAAGGAAAGATTACGGTGGCGAGTATGAAGCGTGAAGTTGCCGAGCATGTTGCATTGTGCGACGTATGCCGGAGAGTCAAGGCAATGCATCGAGAGACCAGCAGGATTACTACAACCGAAAGATACCCGAGTGGAAGTGGGAGGAAATCGGAATGGATTTCATTACCGGTTTGCCTAAGACTCAAGGAGGTTATGACTCCATATGGGTTATAGTGGATCGCTTGACTAAAGTAGCCCATTTTATCCCGTGAAAGACCACTTACTCGGGGATAAATTAGCGAGTTGTACATGATCAGGATTGTTTGTTTGCACGGAGTGCCAAAGAGGATTGTATCAGACAGAGGTACCCAATTTACCTCAAGGTTACGGAATAAGTTGCATGAAGCCATGGGAACCCGTTTAAACTTCAAGATCTGACTCATCATCCACAGATGGATGGACAGACCGAAAGAGTCAACCAGATTCGGAGGATATGTTAAGAGCTTGTGCATTGGCTTATGCTACCTCTTGGGATAAAAGTTTGCCGTATGCCGAGTTCGATTACAACAATAGTTATCGAGCTAGTTTACGATGTCACCTTTTGAGGCCTTTGTATGGACGACCATGTCGGACGCCATTGAATTGGAATGAGACCGGCGAGCGCCGTGTCTTTGGGCCTGATATTCTTCAGGAGGCTGAAGAGCAGATCGCCATGATTAGGGAAAGGTTGAAGATCGCCCAATCTCGACAGAAGAGTTATGCTGACAATCGTCGCAGGGATTTGAGTTTTGAACCAGACGACTTTGTATACCTCAGAGTTACGCCTCTCAGGGGAGTTAAGAGGTTCCATGCCAAAGGGAAACTCGCACCCAGTTATGTTGGACCATTTAAGATTTTGAGCCGCAGAGGTGAAGTTGCTTATCAACTGGAGTTGCCACAGTCGTTAGCAGGAGTGCATGATGTATTCCATGTGTCCCAGTTGAAGAAGTGTCTCCGAGTTCCTGAGGAACAGACACCGCTAGAGTTAATTGAGTTGCAAGAGGATTTGACTTACAAGGAGCATCCCGTGAAGATTTTGGACACTATGGATCGAGAGACTAGAAATAAGTCAACCCGTTTCAGAGAGTTCAGTGGAGCAACCATGAAGAAAGCGAAGCGACTTAGGGAGCGAAGAGGAATTGAGGAAAGAGTTTCCAAACCTATTCCTTAGTTAGCCCTGAATCTCGGGACGAGATTCTATTAAGGGGAGGTTTGTAACACCCCAAAATTTTGCTTTTCTTAAATTCATGTGTGATTTGGCACTTTGGTGAATTTTGGAATTTTCTGGAATTTATTTGGATTTATTTGGAATTTATTTGAATTTATTCCATTTTGAAATAATTAAAGAATTTAATTTTGCAAATAAAATTTTGTTGGAAATATTTTATTTAAGTCCCAAATACCCTAAAATATTTTCCAGAATTTTGGAATTTTTCCGAGTATTTTGCTATTTTTAATGAATTAAATGAATTATCGGGAATTATTTTAAATATTAAATCGCTGGAAATTCAAGTCGGGTCAAATCTTGTTCATCCGATCGAGCCCGAGTCGGACTCGAGTTCGAGTCCGACCCGAGCCACGTGACTCGACCAAACCAACTCCAAAACCTAATCGATCCCAACCGTTGGATCAAGATCCAGCGGCCAGGATCTTCCTGCATCGCTTTGGCCGAATCCAAGACGGATCCGATCCGTCCCACGCGATCGTGGCCGTTGATCGTGCCACGTGGACGGCCGTGCGTCATCGTCCCGCCGAGTCCGAGCGGACTCCTCCGCTTGTCGCCGGCAGTGTAGGATTAGGGTTCCGCCCCAGGCGCTGCATGCCGAGGGCATTTAAATACGGTGGTACCGAGGACCGCCGTGACCCGCGCACTCTCTGCCCTACCTCACCGAGCCTCAGCCGCCGTAGATCCGCCGGAATCGCTCGCCGGAGTCATAGCATCCCTCCGCTGTGGTTTTGCTTGATTCCGCCGCCGTCCGCCGTCCCCTGCCGCCAGTGACCCCAGATCCGGAACCCACGGCCAGGCGCGCCGAAGAGACCCTTCACCTCGCCGGAGCACGTCCCAAACGCCGTTCGTGTGGTCGCCGTCCTCAGCGCCGGCAGCCACGACTTCGCCGTGAAGCCATCGCCGACCCCGAGCTCCACCAACCGTCCGATCAAGATCCAAGGGCTCAGATCGCGCCACGTCACCCTCGGTGAGTTCCCCGTTGAAAATCCTAGATCTAATCTCAACCGTTGGATCTAGATCCAACGGCTTAGGTCGTGCCACGTAGCGGGAGCTGCACCAGGCTAGATTGGATCTGGACCGTTAGATCAAGATCCAACGGCCCAGATCAACCCGTGCGCCCAAGCACTGGAGGCCCAAATCCAATCCTAGCCGTCGGTTTTCAAACCAACGGCTACGATCGTGCCACGTGTCCAGGGAGCCGAACCGCCGCACCACGCGGGCGTGCGCGTGGGCCACTGACACGCGGGGCCCGCGTGTCAGCGACCGCACCGTGACGTCACCCATGACGTCATCGGTAGGTCCCACCTGTCAGCACCGTGGGCTGAGCCCCGCTGACGTCAGCGATGACGTCACCCGAGTGGGCCCACATGTCAGCGACACGTGAGCCGTGGACCGGGTCCACGGTAGACCAGTGGCGTGGACCGAGTCCATGGACCGGTGGCGACGCCAGACCAATCCAGTGCTGCCACGTGTCCTTGCTGACGCAATAAATGTTTTTTCGAAAAAGAAAATGATTTAATAAATCGGTTTAATAATTGATTTGAATTTCAAAACTTCAAACGCTTATAACTTTTGCGTTTCAACTCCGATTTGAGTGATTCAAATTTCTAAATTTGTATAAAATTGAGACCTACCTAAATATGAATTTTAATTAATTTTTGGACTAAAGTTTTTCTCTGCAAAATTATTTAATTGATTATTTAAACTTTAAATAATCATAACTTTTGCGTCTTAACTCCAAATTTGACGATTCCAGTTTCTAAAAACTCATAAAATTATGTTCTCTCTGTTTATGGATTTTATTTGGATGTTTGGACACTTTTTGCCTATTGTTTATTCGTGTATTTGCTATTTGCACGCTTTACGATTAGACGTTGAAGTGCCGGAAGGATTCGAAGGAGAAGTATTGACTCAGGATCCAACTCAAGACCAAGAACAAGTACTTTTTGAAGGCAAGTTGTGCTTTGACCATGTTGATCCTATTTCGAAATCTATTTTGATTTAAACTATTGCATGCTAGTTCAATTAGAAAAATACTTTGTTTAAACATGGGGGTTAGATAAATACCAATTTGCTGTATGACACCTTGATTATTTAAGTATGTGCCATGATCCCTTGTCACCCTAGTTGTGGATTACTAGTTGGACATTATTAAATCGCCAACATGGGTTTAGACCGTTGTAGTATACTGCTTAGACCTGCTACGTACTCATAACATGATTTTGGATAATCAAACGTTAATATTGACTTAATGATATATTGAACCTGTTTTGGAAAGGTATCATGTGATGTTGATGTCACGTGGTGCATGGTAATCAACTGGGGTTTGATAAACAGTTTTCGACCGGGGCATGTGGCAAGAGTAATCAGGTGGGCCAGTTGTGGCATTGGGAGTGTTGATTTGGTTCTTCGGGTAGTCTTACCCTGGTCACCCTAAGGACTTCACCTTGCAAGCCTTTGAACTGGGTCTAACGTGCAACCACATGTCTGTAATGGGACGGACCTAGTTGACTAAGTTACTAATAACGCACTGTGGGACCTCAGGAGGTCAACTACACCCTTTGTGTAAGTTGTGCGGGGAGCGTCTGGGTGAGGCCAGTACCCATCTAGCAGTTGATTGGCCTAGACTTCGCCTTAGCGAAGGGAAGGGTTAGTCTTAATAACCGGGAGGACCACTTGTATTGTTAGAAGTTTCCAAAAGACTTTGTTACGAGGAACTCGCCTTTGTGGTGTTTGATTTGTATCTTGTGGGTAAAGTGCATAACCTCTGCGAGTTTAGAATCTATTCGAATAGCCGTGTCCATGGTATTGGACATCGCCTGAATTACAGTCAAGGGTTAGATTTTCTCAAAAATAACTTTGGTTTGAAAGGTTGGGCTAGATTAATAATGAAGTTGATGGAAATGTGGTTTAGGATGGGAAAGATGTTTACCAAACTTCTTGAATAGTTACTTATGCTTTACTTATTTCTACTGCTTTCGAATCTACTTACATTACTTTTCAAATGCTGTTTACTGCAAATATACCTTGAGCTATTCCTTTGTACCAAGCCATGCATATAGTATATTAGCTTGCATTCTGTGCATGACTTGCTGAGTACCAAGTACTCACCCTTGCCACAATACAACACCAGTTGAAGAGGAGACTGCACAAGCTTTGGAGGAGGAACTCCAAGAAGATCCGTCTACTTAGGGAAGCGAGCCCAGTCAGTTGCCTGTGGTATACTGGATGGCGCCACGAAGTTATTTGATTTTTTTTCCGCTGCTATTATTTTTCTCTGAATAAGCTTCGCCTTGCGAGGCATATATTTGTAACTTGACCATAAGGTCAAGTAACCAGTTTGACTATTTAAATAAAGTACTTTATTGGTATCGAGTGGTATGATTGTGATATTTACCGATGTTAAGACTGTGTGCACTAGCGCGTTCCTGGACTAGTGCTGAATACACAGAGGGTCCGGATTTGCAAATTCGGGGTCCCGACACAATGTAACACAGCTTCTACCTTGCTTGGATCAACGGCAACTCCTTCTGCGGTCATTACATGTCCGAGGAACTCCACCTTGTCCTTCCAAAAGTCACACTTGCTGAACTTGGCAAAAAGTTGTTGTTCCCTCAGCTTTTCCAACACTTGCCTCAAGTGCTCGGCATGTTCATCCTCTGTCTTGGAATAGATTAAGATATCATCTATGAACACAACAACAAACTTATCCAAATATTCCATGAACACCTTATTCATCATATTCATGAAATATGCTGGCGCATTCGTCAGACCAAAGGACATAACAGTAAACTCATAATGTCCGTATCTTGACGAGAATGCGGTCTTCGGGATATCTTCTGATCCGATCTTCAACTGATGGTATCCCGATCACAGATCAATCTTGGAGAAAACTCTGGCTCCTCTCAGCTGGTCAAACAAGTCATCGATCCTGGGTAGCGGGTACTTATTCTTCACGGTGACTTCATTGAGTGCACGGTAGTCAATGCACATCCTGAAACTCCCATCCTTCTTCTTGACAAACAGAACTGGCGCTCCCCACGGTGACGAACTCGGTCTGATAAATCCTTTCTCCATTAACTCTTCAAGCTGCTTCTTCATCTCTACCAATTCCTCGGTGGAGATCCGATAAGGTCTCTTTGATATCGGTCTTTGTGCAGTACAAGCTCTATCACAAACTCTATGTCCCTGTCTGGCGGCATACCAGGTAGATCTTCAGGAAAAACATCTGGATACTCATTTACCACTGAAACATCTTCTATGTTGATTACCTTGGTACTGTTAACCATCAACTGTCCATCTCTAACGGCGGTAGCTTGAAATTCCACTTTCTTTCCACACGGGCTCTCAACTGAGATAGTCCTTCGTCCACAATCCAATACGGCCTTGTGCTTGGATAACCAATCCATTCCCAAAATAACATCTAAGGTCTGGGTCTCCAAAATAATAAGGTTCGCTAGGAACTGTCGGGACCCCGAATTTGCAAATCCGGACCCTCTGTGTATTCAGCACTAGTCCAGGAACGCGCTAGTGCACACAGTCTTAACATCGGTAAATATCACAATCATACCACTCGATATTAATAAAGTACTTTATTTAAATAGTCAAACTGGTTACTCGACCTTATGGTCAAGTTACAGATGTATGCCTCGCAGGGCGAAACTTATTAAGAGAGAAATAGTACCAGCGGAAAATCAAATGACTTCGTGGCGCCATCCAGTATACCACAGGCAACTGACTGGGCTCGCTCCCTAAGTAGACGGATCCTCTTGGAGCTCCTCCTCCAAAGCTGGTGTAGTTTCCTCTTCAACTGGTGTTGTATTGTGGCAAGGGTGAGTACTTGGTACTCAGCAAGTCATGCACAGAATGCAGGCTAATATACTATATGCATGGCTTGGTACAAAGGAGTGGCTCAAGGTATATTTGCAGTAAACAGCATTTGACAAGTAACATAAGTAGATTCGAAAGCAGTAGAAACAAGTATAGCATAGGTAACTTTTCAAGGAGTTTTATAAACATCTTTCCCATCCTAATCCACATTTCCATCAACATCATTATTAATCCAACCCAACTTTTCAAATCCAAGTTATTTTTGAGAAAATCTAACCCTTGACTGTAATTCCCGAGCGATGTCCAATACCGCGGACACGGCTATTCGAATAGATTCTACACTCTGCAGAGGTTATGCACTTTACCCACAAGATACAGTCAAACACCACAAAGGTGAGTTCCCGTAACAAAGTCTTTCGGAAACTTCTAACAATACAAGTGGTCCTCCCCGGTTATTGCACACTAACCCTTCCCTTAGCTAAGGCGAAGTTTAGGCCAATCAACCGTTAGATGGGTACCCGGCCTCGGCCAGATGCGCTCCCCAGTACAACTTACACAAAGGGTGTAGTTGACCTCCCGAGGTCCCACAGTGCGTTATTAGCAACTTAGTCAACTAGGTCCGTCCCATTACGGACATGTGGTTGCACGTTAGACCAGTTCAAAGGCTTGCAAGGTTAAGTCCTTAGGGTGACCAGGGCAAGACTACGAAGAACCAAATCAACATCCCGATTGCCACAACTGGCCCACCTGATCATTCTTGTCACATTCCCCGCTCGAAAAACAATTTATCAAACCCCAGTTGATTACCATGCACCACGTGCCATCAACATCACATGATACCTTTCCAAAACAGGTTCAATATATCATTAAGTCAATATTAACATTTGATTGTCCAAAATCATGTCATGAGCACGTAGCAGGTCTAAGCGGTATACTACAACGGTCTAAAACCCATGTTGGCAATTTAATAATGTCCAACTAGTAAACCACAACTAGGGTGACAAGGGGTCATGGCACATACTTAAATAATCAAGGTGTCATCTGACAAATTGGTATTTATCTAATCCCCATATTTAAATAAAGTATTTTCTAATTGTACTAGCATGCAATAAGTTAAATCATAATAAGTTTCAAAATAGGATCAACATGGTCAAAGCACAACTTGCCTTCAAAAAGTACTTGCTCTTGGTCTTGATTTGGATCTGAGTCAATACTTCTCCTTCGAATCCTTCCTAAGACTTCAACGTCTACTCGTAAAGCGTGCAAATAGCAAATACACGAATAAAAAATAGGCAAAAAGTGTCCAAACATCCAAATAAAATCCATAAACAGAGAGAACATAATTCTATGAATTTTTAGAAACTGGAATCGTCAAATTTGGAGTTAAAATGCAAAAGTTATGATTATTTAAAGTTTAAATAATCAATTAAATAATTTTACAGAGAAAAAATTTAGTCCAAAAATTAAATAAAATTCATATTTAGGTAGGTCTCAATTTTATACAAATTTAGAAATTTGAATCACTCAAATCGGAGTTGAAACGCAAAAGTTATAAGCGTTTGAAGTTTGAAACAAAATTTGAAATCATTATTTCGAATTAATAAATCATTTTCTTTTTCGGAAATTAATTATTGCGTCAGCCTGGACACGTGGCAACCACTGATTGGTTGGCTGACGTCAGCCGGTCCATGGACTTGGTCCACGCTCGGCTCGGGTCTACCGTGGAAACGGTCCACGGCTCACGGTCGCTGACAGGCGGGCCCGCCCTGTCAGTGGCTCGGGCTCACGCCGGCACGGCGCGGCTGACACGGGGGCCCCACACGTCAGTGACGTGCTCCCACGCGCACAGTGCGGCGGCTAGAGCCACGTGGCATGATCAGGGCCGTTGGATCTAGATCCAGCGGTCTAGATCCACCCTAGGTTAACGCAGTTTCCAGCACGTGGCGATCGTGGGCCGTTGGATCTTGATCCAACGGTCCAGATCCGATCTAGTTTAAGGGGTTTGGGTTGCACGTGGGCTCACCGTGACTGTCGGATCTTGATCGGACGGCTGAGGACCTTTGCGGGTGACGATGGCGTCGCGGCGGGGCTTGGTCACCGGAACCGAGGAAGACGACCCACGGGACGGCGACTCGGGGCAGATCCGGCGAAACGAAGGTGTCCCTCGGGCGCGTCACGCGATGGGGGTTCCAGATCTGGGACCCACGCGGCGCGGAACGGGCTACCGGCACCGGAGGAGAGGAAGAAACCACGGTGGTGCTTCACGAACTCCGGCGAAAGATTGCGGGCAGGCGGCGGCGGCTCGGGCGTTGGAAACTAGGGCAACAGGTGCGCACACAAACGGCGGTCCTCGGGCGATGACCCACGCCTTAAATGGCCTCGGCATGCGCGCACAAAACGGAGACCTAAATCCTCACGGCGGCGGGCGCGGCGGCGCAGTCCGATCCGGACTCGGGCGGAGACGACGACCCGCGGCCGTACACGTGTCCGATCAACGGCCACGATTGCCAGGCGCGCACGGGTCCGAGCCGGACCCGGTCGAATCGGTGCGGCCCAATCCTGACCGTTGGATCTCGATCCAACGGTTGGGATCGATTAGGTTTAGAGCTGGTTCGGTCGAGTCACGTGGCTCGGGTCGGACTCGAGTCAGACTCGGACTCTGGTCCGGTCGGATGAACAGTACTTGACCCGACTTGAATTTCCAGCGATTTAATATTTAAAATAATTCCCAGAAATTCATTTAATTCATTAAAAATATCAAAAGACTCAGAAAAATTCCAGAAAAATTCTAGAAAATACTTTGGATCATTTTGGACTCAAATAAAATATTTCCAACAAAATTTTATTTGCAAAGTTTAATTCTTTAATTATTTCAAAATGGAATAAATTCAAATAAATTCCAAATAAATCCAAATAAATTCCAGAAAATTCCAAAAATTCACCAAAGTGCCAAATCACACATAGATTTAAGAAAACAAAATTTTGGGGTGTTACAAACCTCCCCCCTTAATAGAATCTCGTCCCCGAGATTCAGGGCTTACTAAAGGAATAGGTTCGGAAACTCCTTCCTCAAATCCTCTTCGCGTTCCCAAGTCGCTTCGCTTTCTTAATGATTGCTCCACTGAACTCTACAGAAACGGGTTGACTTATTTCTGGTCTCTCAATCCATAATGTCCAAAATCTTTACGGGATGCTCCTTGTAAGTCAAATCTTCTTGCAACTCAATTGATTCTAGCGGTGTCTGTTCCTTAGGAACTCGGAGACACTTCTTCAACTGGGACACATGGAATACTTCATGTACTCCTGCTAACGACTGTGGCAACTCCAGCTGATAAGCAACTTCGCCTCTGCGGCTCAAAATCTTAAATGGTCCAACATAACGGGGTGCGAGTTTCCCTTTGGCATGGAACCTCTTAACTCCCCTGAGAGGTGTAACTCTGAGGTATACAAAGTTTTCTGGTTCAAAACTCAAATCCCGGCGACGATTGTCGCGATAACTCTTCGCCGTGATTGGGCGATCTTCAACCTTTCCTAATCATGGCAATCGCTTCTTGACCTCTTGAAGAATATCAGGCCCAAGACACCGCCGGTCTCATTCCAATTCAATGGCGTCCGGTGGTCGACCATACAAAGTGCCTCAAAAGGTGACATCTGTAAACTAGCTTGGTAACTATTGTTGTAATCGAACTCGGCATACGGCAAACTCTTATCCCAAGAGGTAGCATAAGCCAATGCACATGCTCTTAACATATCCTCGAATCTGGTTGACTCTTTCGATCTGTCCATCCGTCGTGGATGATAGGTTATGTCTGAAGTTTAAACGGGTTCCCATGGCTTCGTGCAACTTATTCGAACCTTGAGGTAAATTGGGTACCTGTCCGATACAATCCTCTTTGGCACTGCAAACAGACGATCTGATCATGTACAACTCTGCTAACTTATCTCTCGAGTAGGTGGTCTTCACGGGGATAAAATGGGCTACTTTGGTCAAGCGATCCACTACAACCCATATGGAGTCATAACCTCCTTGAGTCTTAGGCAAACCGGTAATGAAATCCATTCCGATTTCCTCCCACTTCCACTCAGGTATTTTCAATTTGTAGCAATCTGCTGGTCTCACGATGCATTGCCTTGACTCTCTGGCATACGTCGCACAATGCAACATGCTCGGCAACTTCACGCTTCATGCTTGGCCACCAGAATCTTTCCTTCAAATCCTGATACATTTTGGCGCTTCCAGGATGAATTGAATACTTGGAGTCATGGGCTTCTTCTAAAATTAACTGCTTCAGCTCCTTCTTGTTCAGCACACAAATGCGATCCTTCATCCATAACGTGCCTTGCTCATCCAACTTGAAGTCCTCTGCCTTGCCTTCCTCCTTGATGGTCTTAATCCTGCGGATCTTGTCATCATCCTTCTGTCCTTCCCGGATCTGATCCTCTAGGGTAGGCTTTACTTCCAATGCGGCCAAGAATCCGCTAGGTACCACCTCAATCTTCATTCTCTGAAACTCCTCACATAGCTCATCCAGACTTGTGGCTAGCAACATGCTCAAAGTATGGCTTTTCCGACTCAGAGCATCGGCTACTACGTTGGCCTTCCCGGGATGGTAATGGATTCCAACATTGTAGTCCTTGATCAACTCTAACCATCTCCTCTGCCTCATGTTCAGATCCGACTGGGTGAATATGTATTTAAGGCTCTTATGATCCGTATACACTTCACATCTGTTCCCGATCAGATAGTGACGCCATATCTTCAAGGCATGCACTACGGCAGCTAACTCTAGGTCATGCGTCGGATAATTTTCCTCATGCGGCCTCAACTGCCTTGATGCATAAGCGACGACCTTTCCATTCTGCATCAGCACACATCCAAGTCCTTGGCGCGATGCGTCACAATAAATGTCAAAGCTTTGATTAGCATCCGGTAGAACTAACACCGGTGCTGATGTCAATCGCTTCTTCAGCTCCTGAAATCCTTTCTCACATTCTGACGTCCATGCAAACTTCTTTTCCTTTTTCAGCAATTGCGTAAGAGGTTTCGCAATTGTCGAAAAACCTTCAATGAAACGGCGATAGTATCCTGCCATTCCAAGGAAACTTCGGATCTGGGTCACAGTCTTCGGTTGCTCCCAATGTAACACGGCTTCTACTTTGCTTGGATCAACGGCGACTCCTTCTGCGGTCATTACATGTCCAAGAAACTCCACCTTCTCCTTCCAAAAATCACACTTACTGAACTTGGCGAAGAGTTGCTGTTCCCTCAGCTTTTCCAAAACTCGCCTCAAGTGTTCGGCATGTTCATCCTCTGTCTTGGAGTAGATTAGGATATCATCTATGAACACGACGACAAACTTGTCCAAATATTCCATGAACATCTTATTCATCATATTCATGAAATATGCTGGCGCATTCGTCAGTCCAAAGGACATAACTGTAAACTCGTAATGTCCATATCTTGACGAGAATGCGATTTTGAATATCTTACGATCGGATCTTGGTGATGGTATCCCGATCTCAGATCAATCTTGGAGAAAACTCCGGCTCCTCTCAGCTGATCAAACAAGTCATCAATCCTGGGTAACGGGTACTTATTCTTCATGGTGACTTCATTGAGTGCACGGTAGTCAATGCACATCCTGAAACTCCCGTCCTTCTTCTTGACAAACAAAACTGGTGCTCCCCACGGCGACGAACTCGGTCTGATAAATCCTTTCTCCATTAACTCCTCTAGCTGTTTCTTCATCTCTACCAACTCCTCGGTGGACATCCGATAAGGTCTCTTTGCTATCGGTGTTGTACCAGGTACAAGCTCTATCACAAACTCTATGTCCCTGTCTGGCGGCATACCAGGTAGATCTTCGGGAAAAACATCTGGGTACTCATTCACTACGGAGACATCCTCTATGATGATTGTCTTGGTACTGTTAACCATCATCTGTCCATCTCTAACTGCAGTGGCTTGAAATTCCACTTTCTTTCCACACGGGCTCTCGACTGAGATAGTCCTTCGTCCACAATCCAATACGGCCTTGTGCTTGGATAACCAGTCCATTCCCAAAATAACATCTAAGGTCTGGGTCTCCAAAATTATAAGGTTCGCTAGGAACTCTATTCCATCTATTAGTATTCTCACCCCGGAACATCCTACTTTCGTTCGGAGTTCGGAACCAGGGGTTTGAACTAAAAGCATGCACTTAAGCCTTGCAATCCCCAAATCATTTCTAGCAGCAAATCCTTGCGAAACAAACGAATGCGAAGCTCCAGAGTCAAACAAAACTGTTGCAGGTACTGAGTTAACTAGCAACTTACCCGATCTGACGTCAGTAGCATTCGCGGTGCATCTGCGGTGACATGGTTGACTCGGCCTCTCACCACGATGCTGGGTGTGGCTCTGTGTCTTTGGCGTCCTAGCTGGGTGGTTCCTAGATTGAAGCGAATCGGGTCACTCCTGCTGTCTTCTTTGGGCATTGTTGGCAAAGTGTCCTGGCTCGTTGCGATTGTAGCGTCTCACTGTTCCTTCTTGTTGCACTGGAGCAGCATTTCTAGCGGGGTGAAGTGCGGTAGTTACGATTGACGGGTCTTGGTCTTTGGTGACGGTGTCCTTGTAGCGATTCGTGGCTGGAATCGAAAAATTGATTTGGTGCAACTCTCGGTATTTGTTGCATTCCCTAGCGTGATCCTGTTTGTTGCATCCTGCGCTTCTGTTCTCATCCAGTTCCTTGCGCTTGTCCTCAAGAATAAGCGCCTTATTCACCAATTCTTGGAAATCTGGAAAGGTGTGGGTGATCAGTCCTACTTGTAGTCTGAGTTAAGTCCCTTCATGAAGTGAGACTATGCGGCTTTATCTGTCGCTACATCCTCAGTGCGTAGCGTGCTAGCTGTGTGAACTTGTTCGGGTAGTCGACCACCGGTGATTACCTTGCTTGATGCTCTGAACTCCTCCTTCTTAAGGTCCATGATTCCTTCAGCACGTGATCTTGACGAAACGCAGTGTGAACTCTTCCCAAGTGATATCTTGAGGGTTCTCTTGCGTGTACGAAGTTCTCCCACCATTCGTGTTGTTCCTTCCAAGCGATGAGAAGCGTAGAGTACCTTCTCATTTCCTATGCATTGAGCTATGTGTAGCTTCCTCTCAATTGACCTTAACCAATCATCGGCCTCCAATGGATTGGCATTCCCGAAGAAAGTGGGTGGATGAGTCCTCATGAACTCGGCAGTCTTGTATTACGGCGTTGTCACTGATTAACTTGATTTGCGGTGGCCTGGCAAAGGCGTGTTGCATTTGTTGCATCATAGCATGCATCAATCGAGTCTGAGCAGCAAGAAATGCTCCAAAATTCTGCATATCCGTGGCGGTCTTTGGTGCTCCATCATTGGGGTTTCTCTGGCGAGAACCACTTCCATTGCTTCCAAAGTTTCCGCGGGTATTCACCATCTGTCGATTTGCTCTAGGTTTTAGAGATGAGAGGGAAACAAGAATAGACAAGTAATATGGAACTTATGCGGGGCGAAAGGTGTAACTTTAAGGTCCAACTTTATTAACTAATCAATAGTAACTTGGTATGGTTGCTTACAATGCCTAAGGGCCTTGCAACACATACTGCACACTCAGCAAACAATGAAAATTCAAATCGAACTAACACTGGAGTCTAACGCCTAAAGGGTGACTCTTTATTCTATGACGCAACTCGGCGAAGGAGTCTCACTATAAAACCTACGTTCACTCATCGAGAAAACCTCCACGGCCTGGGTACGGATGCTGCGGCATAGGCGCAAAACGATTGCCATGTCCAGCAACTGTGTCATCTGTGGTAGTCGAAGAAGCAATGTCCTCATCGAGATCTGACTCCTCCGGATCTGGCTCGTGTAGCTCGAGTACTGGTTCTGGTCCGTACAATGCCGTCTCTAACTCTCCAATCCTTTGCAGAAGGTGGGACACATACTCTTGAGCTTCCCGCCATCTATTCTTCTCTGTCGTGATCTCCTTGCGGGCCTTCTGTAGCTCCTTGCTTGTATCATCGAGTACATCCTCCTGGGCGACAACAAGTCGTGCCAACTGTGTAACCATGGCATCCTCATCCTGAATCGCCTTCGGGTCAAGAAGGTTATTGCTGCGCGGGTGATAACGGAACACCGTGCTCTCCAACTCTCTGGCGTAGATACGGGTAATGTGCCGCATTGCTCGTCGTGATACTTCTTGGATACCCATCTGCATTGTAGACCTCCTGGCAGTGCAGTGTATCGGGCGATTGCCTGGGCCCTTCTTCCTAGCAGGTACCTCAATCTTCACGTCACAAGCCTTGATCAATCCTGCTTGTCTGATCACTTCCACTTGGTATTGGGGCTTCTCAAAATCTCCGAGAGTCTGTAGCATATGCCAAAGCTCTGCGGCGTGACCAACCTCCAGATCGATGTAGTTGAACTCTCCCTCCATCTGTCACAAGAGTGCTTACGTAAGAACTTGGAATTTTTAAATCGTGACAAGGTAAGGAAAAATTCAGCAAGAGACAAGAAAAGAAAGAATGGGATGAGTCGAGATGTCATTTCTTATCTTGACAAATTTTATTCTTTTAGAAAATAGGTTTTATCCTCACTACGACCATTCTAGCTAGGGTTGAGCCTACGGTCAGTATGGCTCTGATACCACCTCTGTCGGGTCCCCGAATTTGCAAATCCGGACCCTCTGTGTATTCAGCACTAGTCCAGGAACGCGCTAGTGCACACAGTCTTAACATCGGTAAATATCACAATCATACCACTCGATATTAATAAAGTACTTTATTTAAATAGTCAAACTGGTTACTCGACCTTATGGTCAAGTTACAGATGTATGCCTCGCAGGGCGAAACTTATTAAGAGAGAAATAGTGGCAGCGGAAAATCAAATAACTTCGTGGCGCCATCCAGTATACCACAGGCAACTGACTGGGCTCGCTCTCTAAGTTGACGGATCCTCTTGGAGCTCCTCCTCCAAAGCTGGTGTAGTTTCCTCTTCAACTGGTGTTGTATTGTGGCAAGGGTGAGTACTTGGTACTCAGCAAGTCATGCACAGAATGCAGGCTAATATACTATATGCATGGCTTGGTACAAAGGAGTGGCTCAAGGTATATTTGCGATGCTTGACATTTGACAAGTAACATAAGTAGATTCGAAAGCAGTAGAAACAAGTATAGCATAGGTAACTTTTCAAGGAGTTTAATAAACATCTTTCCCATCCTAATCCACATTTCCATCAACATCATTATTAATTCAACCCAACCTTTCAAATCCAAGTTATTTTTGAGAAAATCTAACCCTTGACTGTAATTCCCGAGCGATGTCCAGTACCGCGGACACGGCTATTCGAATAGATTCTACACTCTGCAGAGGTTATGCACTTTACCCACAAGATACAGTCAAACACCACAAAGGCGAGTTCCCGTAACAAAGTCTTTCGGAAACTTCTAACAATACAAGTGGTCCTCCCCGGTTATTGCACACTAACCCTTCCCTTAGCTAAGGCGAAGTTTAGGCCAATCAACCGTTAGATGGGTACCAGGCCTCAGCCCCGGTACGCTCCCCTGTACAACTTACACAAAGGGTGTAGTTGACCTCCTGAGGTCCCACAGTGCGTTATTAGCAACTTAGTCAACTAGGTCCGTCCCATTACTGGACATGTGGTTGCACGTTAGATCCAGTTCAAAGGCTTGCAAGGTTAAGTCCTTAGGGTGACCAGGGCAAGACTACCGAAGAACCAAATCAACATTCCTAGTGCCACAACCGGCCCACTGATCATTCTTGCCACATGCCCGGTCGAAAAACTATTTATCAAACCCGATTGATTACCATGCACCACGTGCCATCAACATCACATGATACCTTTCCAAAACAGGTTCAATATATCATTAAGTCAATATTAACATTTGATTGTCCAAAATCATGTCATGAGCACGAGCGAGTCTAAGCGATACTACAACGGTCTAAAACCCATGTTGGCAATTTAATAATGTCCAACTAGTAAACCACAACTAGGGTGACAAGGGGTCATGGCACATACTTAAATAATCAAGGTGTCATACAGCAAATTGGTATTTATCTAATCCCCCATATTTAAATAAAGTATTTTCTAATTGAACTAGCATGCAATAAGTTAAATCAAAATAAGTTTCAAAATAGGATCAACATGGTCAAAGCACAACTTGCCTTCAAAAAGTACTTGCTCTTGGTCTTGAGTTGGATCCTGAGTCAATACTTCTCCTTCGAATCCTTCCGGCACTTCAACGTCTACTCGTAAAGCGTGCAAATAGCAAATACACGAATAAATAATAGGCAAAAAGTGTCCAAACATCCAAATAAAATCCATAAACAGAGAGAACATAATTCTATGAATTTTTAGAAACTGGAATCGTCAAATTTGGAGTTAAAATGCAAAAGTTATGATTATTTAAAGTTTAAATAATCAATTAAATAATTTTACAGAGAAAAACTTTAGTCCAAAAATTAAATAAAATTCATATTTAGGTAGGTCTCAATTTTATACAAATTTAGAAATTTGAATCACTCAAATCGGAGTTGAAACGCAAAAGTTATAAGCGTTTGAAGTTTGAAACAAAATTTGAAATCATTATTTCGAATTAATAAATCATTTTCTTTTCGGAAATTAATTATTGCGTCGGCTGGACACGTGGCAACCGCTGATTGGTTGGTGGCGTCGGTAGGTCCATGGACTTGGTCCACGCTCGGCTCGGGTCTACCGTGGAAGCAGTCCCACGGCTCACGATGGCCGACAGGCGGGCCTGCCTGTCGATGGCTCGAGCTCACGCCGGCATGCGCGTGGTGACACGAGGCCCCACACGCGTCGATGGCGTGCTCCCACGCAGCGCCAAGTCGCGGCGGCTAGAGCCACGTGGCATGATCAGGGCCGTTGGATCTAGATCCAGCGGTCTAGATCCACCCTAGGTTAACGCAGTTTCCAGCACGTGGCGATCGTGGGCCATTGGATCTTGATCCAACGGTCCAGATCCAATCTAGTTTAAGGGGTTTGGGTTGCACGTGGGCTCACCGTGACTGTCGGATCTTGATCGGACGGCTGAGGACCTTTGCGGGTGACGATGGCGTCGCGGCGGGGCTTGGTCACCGGAACCGAGGAAGACGACCCACGGGACGGCGACTCGGGGCAGATCCGGCGAAACGAAGGTGTCCCTCGGGCGCGTCACGCGATGGGGGTTCCAGATCTGGGACCCACGCGGCGCGGAACGGGCTACCGGCACCGGAGGAGAGGAAGAAACCACGGTGGTGCTTCACGAACTCCGGCGAAAGATTGCGGGCAGGCGGCGGCGGCTCGGGCGTTGGAAACTAGGGCAACAGGTGCGCACACAAACGGCGGTCCTCGGGCGATGACCCACGCCTTAAATGGCCTCGGCATGCGCGCACAAAACGGAGACCTAAATCCTCACGGCGGCGGGCGCGGCGGTGCAGTCCGATCCGGACTCGGGCGGAGACGACGACCCGCGGCCGTACACGTGTCCGATCAACGGCCACGATTGCCAGCGCCGCGGTCGGCCGGACCGGCCGAATCGGTGCGGCCCAATCGACCGTTGGATCTCGATCCAACGGTTGGGATCGATTAGGTTTAGATTTGGTTCGGTCGAGTCACGTGGCTCGGTCGGACCTGAGTCGGACTCGGACTCGGTCGATCGGATGAAACGATGCTTGACCCGACTTGAATTTCCAGCGATTTAATATTTAAAATAATTCCCAGAAATTCATTTAATTCATTAAAAATATCAAAAGACTCAGAAAAATTCCAGAAAAACTCTGGAAAATACTTTGGATCATTTTGGACTCAAATAAAATATTTCCAACAAAATTTTATTTGCATAGTTTAATTCTTTAATTATTTCAAAATGGAATAAATTCAAATAAATTCCAAATAAATCCAAATAAATTCCAGAAAATTCCAAAAATTCACCAAAGTGCCAAATCACACATAGATTTAAGAAAACAAAATTTTGGGGTGTTACAGGAACTCTATCCCATCTATTAGTATTCTCACCCCGGAACATCCTACTTTAGTTCGGAGTTCGGAACCAGGGGTTTGAACTAAAAGCATGCATTTAAGTCTTGTAATCTCCAAATCATTTTTAGCAGCAAAGCCTTGAGAAACAAACGAATGCGAAGCTCCGGAATCGAACAAAACTATTGCAAGTACTGAGATGACTAGTAACTTACCCAGTACGACGTACGTGGCATTCTGCAGTGCATCTGCGGTGACATGATTGACTCGGCCTCTCACCACGCGATGCAGGGTGCCGCTCTGTTGTCTTTGTCCCTCGGTTTGCTCCTGGTGCTGGCGTCCTGGCTGGTGTGGATCCTAGATTGAAGCGAACTGGGGTCACTCCTGCTGTCTTCTTAGGACAACTGTTGGCAAAGTGTCCTGGCTTGTTACAGTTGTAGCAGCGTCTCACTGTCCCCTGTTGACTGCCTGAAGCGGCGTTTACGGTGTCTTTAGTCTGATAGTTCTGATTGACGGGTCTTGGTGCTGGTGACGGTGTCCTTGTTGTATTCTGTGGCTGGAATCTGAAAAACTGATTTGGCGCAACCCTCAAACGTTGATGCGCTCCCTGACGCGATCCCTGATGCTGCATCCTGCGCTTCCTGTTCTCATCCATTCCTTGCGCTTGTCCTCAAGAATAAGCGCCTTATTCACCAACTCTTGGAAATCTGGAAAGGTGTGGGTGATCAGTCCCACCTGTAGTCCTGAGTTAAGTCCCTTCATGAAGCGAGACTGTCTGGCTTTATCTGTCGCTACGTCTTCAGGTGCGTAACGTGCAAGCTATGTGAACTTGTTCAGGGGTTCGGCCACAGGCTGATTGCCTTGCTTCAGTGCTCTGAATTCCTCCTTCTTGAGATCCATAATTCCTTCTGGCACATGATACTGGCGAAATGCAGCTGTAAACTCCTCCCAAGTGATATCTTGAGGGTTCTCTTGCGTGGCACAGAAGTTCTCCCACCATTCGGCGGCTGTCCCTTCCAACTGATGAGAAGCGTAGAGTACCTTCTCATTTCCCATGCACTGAGCAATGTGTAGCTTCCTCTCAATTGACCTTAACCAATCATCGGCTTCCAACGGATTGGCATTCCCGGAGAAAGTGGGTGGATGAGTCCTCATGAACTCTGACAGTCTTGTATTCTGGCATTGTCCCTGATTGACTTGATTAGCAGTGGCCTGAGCGGTGACATGCTGCATCTGTTGCATCATGGCATGCATCAACTGAGTCTGAGCAGCAAGAAAAGCTCTGAAATTCTGCATATCAACTGGCGGTGCTGGTGCTCCATCATTGGGGTTTTCTGCTGGGCGAGAACCACTTCCATTGCCTCCAAGGTTTCCACGAGTGTTCACCATCTGTGGTTTGCTCCAGGTTTTAGAGACGAGAGGGAAACAAGAATAGACAAGTAATATGGAACTATGCGGGGCGAAGGGTGTAACTCAAGTCCAACTTTATTATTTAATTAATAATAACTTGGTATGGTTGCTTACAATGCCCTGGGGCCTTGCAACACATACTGCACACTCAGCAAGCAATGAAAATCCAAATCAAACTAACACTGGAGTTTAAGCCTAAAGGGTGACTCTTTATTCTATGACGTGACTCGACGAAGGAGTCTCACTACAACACCTATGCTCACTCATCGAGAAAACCTCCACGGCCTGGGTACGGGTGCTGCGGCATAGGTGCGAAACGATCGCCATGCCCTGCAACTGTGTCAACTGTGGTAGTCGAAGAAGCGGTGTCCTCCTCAAGCTCACGGCTCTTAGGATCTGGCTCGTGTAGCTCGAGTACTGGCTCCGGCTCTGGTGCGTACAACGCCGTCTCTAACTCTCCAATCCTGTGCAGAAGATGTGACACATACTCCTGAGTCTCCCGCCATCTGTTCTTCTCTGCAGTGATCTCCTTGCGGGCCATCTGTAGCTCCTTGCTCGTATCATCAAGTACATCCTCCTGGGCGACAACAAGTCGTGCCAATTGTGTGATCACGGCATTCTCATCCTGAATCATCTTCGGGTCAAGAAGGTTATTGCTGCGCGGATGATAATGGAACACCGTGCCCTCTAACTCTCTGGCGTAGATGCGGGCAATGTGCCGCATTGCTCGTCGCGACACCTCCTGGATACCCATTTGCATTGTAGACCTCCTGGCAGTGCAATGTATCGGGCGATTGCCCGGGCCCTTCTTCCTGGCAGGTACCACAATCTTCACGTCACAAGCCTTGATCAATCCTGCTTGTCTGATTACGTCCACTTGGTATTTTGGCTTCTCAAAACCTCCGAGAGTCTGCAGCATACACCAAAGTTCTGCGGCGTGACCAACCTCTAGATCGACGTAGTTGATCTCTCCTTCCATCTGTCAAAGGATACTTACGTAAGAACGCAGCACTTTAAAACCAATGTGGAAGACAAAAGAACTCAGCAAGGGGTATGAACAAGAATGAAAGGGGTAAGTCAAGAATTCATTCATTATCTTGACCAACTTTTAGCTTTAGAAAATAGGTTTTATCCTCTCTACGACCTTTCTAGCTAAGGGTGAGCCTACGGTCAGTATGGCTCTGATACCACCTCTGTCGGGACCCGAATCTGCAAATCCGGACCCTCGGTGTATTAAGCACTAGTCCAGGAACGCGCTAGTGCACACAGTCTCAACATTGGTAAATATCACAATCATACCACTCGATACTAATAAAGTACTTTTAATTAGATAAACAAACTGGTTGCTCGACCTTATGGTCAAGTTACAAATATACGCCTCGCAGGGCGAAACTTTATTAAAAGAGAAATAATAGCAGTAGAAAATAAGATAACTTCGTGGCACCATCCAGTATACCACAGGCAACTGACTGGGCTCGCTCCCTAAGTGGATGGTTCCTCTTGGAGCTCCTCCTCCAAAGTTGGTGTAGTCTCCTCTTCAACTGGTGTTGTATTGCGGCAAGGGTGAGTACTTGGTACTCAGCAAGTCATGCACAGAATGCAAGCTAATATACTATATGCATGGCTTGATACAAAGGAATAGCTCAAGGTATATTTGCAGTAAACAGCATTTAACAAATAATATAAGTAGATTCGAAAGCAGTAGAAACAAGTATATCATTAATAACTTTTCCAGGAGTTAAATAAACATCTTTCCCAATCCTAATCCACATTTCCATCAACATCATTATTAAACCAACCCAACCTTTCAAGTCCAAGTTATTTTTGAGAAAGTCTAACCCTTGACTGTAATCCCCGAGCGATGTCCAATATCGCGGACACGGCTATTCGAATAGATTTTACACTCTGCAGAGGTTATGCACTTTACCCACAAGATACAGTCAAACACCACAAAGGCGAGTTCCCGTAACAAAGTCTTTCGGAAACTTCTAACAATACAAGTGGTCCTCTCCGGTGTTGCACACTAACCCTTCCCTTAGCTAAGGCGAAGTTTAGGCCAACTAACCGTTAGATGGGTACCTGGCCTCAAAGACCCAGACGCTCCCGCTCAACTTACACAAAGGGTGTAGTTGACATCCCGAGGTCCCACAGTGCGTTATTAGCAACTTAATCAACTAGGTCCGTCCCATTACAGACATGTGGTTGCACGTTTAACCCAGTTCAAAGGCTTGCAAGGTTAAGTCCTTAGGGTGACCAGGGCAAGACTACCCGAAGAACCAAACCAACATTCCCAATGCCACAACTGGCCCTCCTGATCATCCTTGCCACATGCCCCGGTCAAAAGCTATTTATCAAACCCCAGTTGATTACCATGCACCACGTGCCATCAACATCACATGATACCTTCCCAAAACAGGTTCAATACATCATTAAGTCAATATTAACATTTGATTGTCCAAAATCATGTCATGAGCACGTAGCAGGTCTAAGCAATATGCTATAACGGTCTAAAAACCCATGTTGGCAATTTAGTAGTGTCCAACTAGTAATCCACAACTAGGGTGACAAGGGGTCATGGCACATATTTAATTAATCAAGGTGTCATACAACAAATTGGCATTTATCTAATTTCCCAGATCTAAATAATGTATTTTCTAATTAAACTAGCATGCAATAAATTGAATCAAAATAGGTTTCAAAATGGGATCAACATGGTCAAAGCACAACTTGCCTTCAAAAAGTACTTGCTCTTGGTCCTGAGCTGGCTCCTGGGTCAATACTTCTCCTTCGAATCCTTCCGGCACTTCAACGTCTACTCGTAACGCGTGCAAATAGCAACAAATGAATAAAACAGTAGACAAAAAGTGTCCAAACATCCAAATAAAGTTCATAAACAGAGATAACATAATTTTATGAATTTTTAGAAACTGGAATCGTCAAATTCGGAGTTTAAACGCAAAAGATACAAGCATTTAAAGTTTAAAATAATCAATTAAATAATATTACAGAGAAAAACTTTAGTCCAAAAATTAAATAAAATTCATCATTAGGTAGATCTCAATTTTATACAAATTTAGAAATTTGAATCACTCAAATCGGAGTTAAAATGCAAAAGTTATAAGCATTTGAATTTCGAAACAAATTCTGAAATTATTAATTCGAATTAATAAATCATTTTCTTCTTCGGAAATTCTTTTATTGCGTCAGCAGGGACACGTGTCAGCCTCTGATTGGGCGGCTGACGTCAGCACTGGTCCACGCGCCTGGCTCGGTCCACGGTGGACCCGGTCCACTGGACCGTGTCGCTGACAGTGGAGTCCGCTTCGTCGGCGGCGGGTTCACGCGCGGCGTGTACGGCTAACGCAGCGTGGGCCTTCTGACTCACAGGCCCCGCGTGTCAGTGGCTCGCACTCACGCGTGCACGCGCGGTCAGGGCGCAAGTGGCATGATCACGGCCGTTGATTTGAAAATCAACGGCCCAGATCGGATCTGGGTGATGCACGTTTGGGCGAACACGATCAATCTTGACCGTTCGATCTCGATCGAACGGCTAGAATCCACTAACGCACGGTGCTACGCAGCCACGTGTCTCAATCTAAAACGTTGGATCTAGATCCAACGGTTTGGATCAGATCCAAAAACTGAAACGTGGATTTCGTTTCGTGGTGACGTGGACTCACCGCGTGCGTTGGATTTGGATAGAACGGCCGGCGTACTTCGAGGATGACGATGGCGTTGCGGTGACGCTGCTCCACCGGAGTCGGGGAAGATGACCATGCCCACGGCGTTTTGGCGTAGTTCCGGCGAGATGGATGGTGCGGTCCGATGCGCCTTGCCCTTGCGGTTCCAGATCCGGGCTCCAACACGGCGGAGACGGCTTGACGGCGGTGGCACGCGCAAGAATCCGAAGCGAAGCCCTAACCCTACTACGGCGAGCTATTCCTCAGCAAAGATAGTGGCTTGGGCGGCGTGGCTTGGGGCAAAAGGTGCGGCATCAAACGGAGATTCTCGGGGACGGTTCCACGCTTTAAATACGGCCTCGACGTCCGAGATCACCGCGGAGATTGCGGCGCGGCCGTTGAGCGGCGGAGTCCGAGTCGAGCTCGGAGACGACGGTGACGTGGCCGCATCGCATGCGTCCATCTAGCCCGGATCCAACGCTCCACACGCGCGCGTGACGCGGCTCGATCTCATCCGTCCGATCAGAAACGGACGATTTTGGATCTAGGGTTAGGGTTGGGCTCGGCGCGACGTGGTTTGACCAAATCAAGCGGCGCGGTCCGGTTCGGGTCGGACCCGAGTCCGACTCGAACCCGAGGAACAGTAACCGACCCGGTTCAAAATTCCAGCGATTAAATAATTCAAATAATTCCCAGAAATTCATTTAATTCATTTAAAAATAGCAAAAGACTCATAAAAATTCCAGAAAAATTCTGGAAAATATTTAGGAACATTTTGCACTAAAATAAAATATTTCCAACAAATTTTTATTTGCAACGTCAGATTCTTTAATTATTTCAAAATGGAATAAATTCAAATAAATTCCAAATAAATTCCAGAAAATTCCAAAAATTCACCAAAGTGCCAAAACACACATGAATTTAAGAAAAGCAAAATTTTGGGGTGTTACACCCATCTAACGGTGGCTTGACCTAAACTTCGCCTTCGTTAAGGGAAGGGTTAGTGTGCAACACCGGGGAGGACCACTTGTGCTGTTAGAAGTTTCCGAAAGACTTTGTTACGGACACTCATCTTTGTGGTGTTTGACTGTATCTTGTGGGTAAAGTGCATAACCTCTGCAGAGTGTAAAATCTATTCGAATAGCCGTGTCCACGGTATTGGACATCGCTCAGGAATTACAGTCAAGGGTTAGACTTTCTTGAAAATAACTTGGACTTGAAAGGTTGGGTTGGTTTAATAATTATGTTGATGGAAATGTGGATTAGGAATGGGAAAGATGTTTACTAAACTCCTTGAAAAGTTATTGATCTTATACTTGTTTCTATTGCTTTCGAATCTACTTATGCTACTTGTCAAATGCTGTTTACTGCAAATATACCCTAAGCTATTCCTTTGTACTAAGCCGTGCATGTAGTATATTAGTTTGCATTATATGCATGACTTGCTGAGTACCAAGTACTCACCCTTGCCACAATACAACACCAGTTGAAGAGGAGTCTACACCAGCTTTGTAGGAGGAGCTCCCAGAAGATCCGTCTAACTAGGAAGCGAGCCCAATCAGTTGCCTGTGGTATACTGGATGGCGCCACGATGTTATCTTACTTTTTCCGCTACTATTATTTCTCTTTTAATAAGTTTCGCCCTGCGAGGCGTATGTTTGTAACTTGACCATAAGGTCGAGCAACCAGTTTGGTTAACTAATTAAAGTACCCTATTATTCGTTCAGTATGATTGTGATATTTGCCAATGTTGAGACTGTGTGCACTAGCGCGTTCCTGGACTAGTGCTGAATACACAGAGGGTCCGGATTTGCAAATTTGGGTCCCGACAATTGCTTTCCATCAACATGAGTATATGAAAACCTGTGTAGTTATTATATACTCATATCAATTTAAATGAACATTTAAATTGATGTCGTTTATCTCTTAATCATCAAAGAACATGTCATCATGTGTTGATGGTATTCTTGTGATCAATTAAGGATTATCGATAGCTCTTGAGTATAACGAAGCATTAGTTGCATCAATATACTGTCGTGGGGGCTCCGGTCCTGATACAGTGATTCCACCTCTACTGTCGCGCTAGCCTGGTTAATTGTGCAACCAGTATAGTTACTGATCACGGCATCACGACCGACTCAGATTGAGACCACTTGATCGGCACGTCACTCAACTCATGAGGTCATATGCCAGCCAATTGGTTCCAATCCGAGCTTCCCGCAGATATGTGATTGTCACTAGTCCCTGGATCAGTAGGCTAGTGTCACATATTATGTTAGGTAGTATCATTTCCAAACAAACTCAAGTTACGAGTAGAAGTAATATATTACATCGATAGATAATATTACAACTTGTTCTTGTTTATAAAAGGCCGACTGGCTTAAAGTAAACTAAAGAGAAGAACATAAGAGAAACAAAAGCAAAGCGGCCACGATGTGCCTCCATTCCCACAGGCAACCGGCGAGCAAGTCACTCCGCTAGCCGTCAAACGCACCACCCGCGTCTGGGTCACTGAATTCCTGGACATCTCCATCTTCTCCTGCATCTTCTACTCCTCTCGCAGATTTTTAGAGCAAACGATGAGTACACGTATGTACTCGAAAGACTTTATTGTTTGCAAGTATATTAATAATGCAGGCTAATCAATGAAGATGATTGCTACTCTAGTTCCGATTTGCGTGAAGCAGAATTTATTTGCAATAAACTAGTAGATTTAAAATACTGCACAGTTCACAAAGCATTTCGTAAATGAAAGTAATTCAATACATATCTGTACATTTCATACCATATTCAATTTCCTCCAACAAACTCAACGTAACCATCAAATGGCATCAAGAACCATTACCAGGATGATTGAAATCACCAGTCCAACCAATCTTTCAGTCCAACAACCCAACATTACGCTTTTCCCATCCCAACTTTTTTTTAAAGATCTACTGTTTCCAAATCCTTTTTGGAAAATAAAACCGAAATTCTATACTTGACAGCAAATACCCAAGTTGCTCGTGACCGTGAGCACGGCTAATCGATTAGTTTAATTAATCTCTGCAGAGAATGCACACTTTACCCACATGACACATTCTAGCAATCATGTCAACTATGCCACGCGATACATACGGTACCCGTTTCGCTAGATTGTGACGAAACTTTTCCAATTGTTGGGTTTCAGTCCTGCGTCAGCCTCGGCGATGTGCGCCCTTTGCTATGGGTGAGGGCTTCACATGCACACAGTATACCCCCGGGCTGGGCGAGAGTACCGCAATTACTTGCAGTTAGGCACTAAAGCTCCAAACCCGCTTCACCCACATGGATCCGACGATGGCTAGCGCTCCATTGTGCCTTTTACCCACAGCAAAGCATCCACCGTTGTAACGAAAGTTTCCAACACCTACGCGAGGTGAGGGAGTATTCTGAACAACACCAGTACGTCGGTGACTATCCAACTACTTCGACCTACCACGGCACAAGACCAAATCCCAATTCCTGTACTAGGTTCAAGCTATCCCATACTAGCACATGTGGTTGTACGAAAAGACTCAGTTAAAAGCGCCAAGTTCAGTCCTTAGGATTGCACAGACGAGACCTCCCATCATCCGTCTGGCATAAAATCGCCTTTCACCTTTTCCTTTTTCACCTTTTTACCAACATAATCTTTCCTTCCATCAAAACCACCATTTCGGAAAAACCTACTAATGTAATAAGAAGATTTTGATTACCTGAGTCCACCGATCAATAATCAATCAATCTAACGCTGGGCTAAGCATATGCAACTATTAGACTTATATTCCCAAGTGACACTTAATATAGCGCCTAACCTTATCCTGAGGTTAAGCAAAGTTCGCATAACAATATCGCAATTGAGATAAACCATCCAGATTCGGATCTAACTACCATTTCCCCACAATTTAAATATTTGTACCACTTACTTATGCATGCGTAATAGTTTGGAAGAAAACAAAGTACATTTGCAAATATAGGTTCAATATGCTTAAAGGGGGTGCTTGCCTGTTTGCTCTGCGTCTGCGTCACACGTATTCTCGGGGTCGTAGTCTGGGTCCTCGTCGACTACTCCCGAGGCGTCAATGTCTAATCGAACGCGCAATAAAAGAAACAACGAGAAACGAATAAGATCCATTGAAAATAAGGCATTTATGCACTCAGAATTGCACAACGTCGAATAAACGAATACGAGAAAGAACAATCGAACAAAAACCAAATTTTTAAATTGAACCCGGTAGTACTGGCTACTAAAGCCCAATAGTACCGTCCTACGGTCGGCAGTACCGGTCACTAGGGGTCAGTAGTGCCGGAAATCCAAAACCCGAAAAGGGTACTCTCTGGAAAATAATTATCGGCGTTGTGGGAGCGGTAGTTCCGGCCAGAGCGGCAGTACCGGCCTCACCATGTCGGTAGTGACGGCCTCTGAACAAATAGGGTTTTCCAAAAATGGGTTTTTGAGCAAACGACTTCGGATCTTCGCGGCGATTGCATGGATGGGTTCTCAACGATGGTAAGGACCCATTCACGTCAACCACTTGAGGTTCCGACTTCGTTTGACCTGATTTCACACCCGAGAAACTCGAGAATCCTAATTCACGCTAAATTTTGACTTTCGACCCGAATCGAATTCAAACTCGATTTTTTTCGCGAAACTCGAACTTCAACGGTGTCGAATATATTCTAGTGTCATTTTCCTAGCTTTTGGAACTAGGGTTACAAGGATCATTTCCAAAACTCACGAAAATGACTTTTAACCGAATAATCCGACGAAATAAGAAACTAGGATTTCGAACTCGGTTTTCACACTAACTAAAACTCTAACACCTAGAACAACTTAACCTAGGTCTAAGGATCCAACTAACTAAAAGTTGAGCATCACCACTAGGCTTTTTAGGGTTTAAGCTAAAGGAAAGAAGAGTAGAACAAAACAAAGGAGCAAACTCCGATCGCAACAGATTTAATTAGAACTCGATCCACTCACCACAAATCATCGTTAGGGTTCAAGAACGACGATCTCCTCCGTGGCTCGCTTCTTCTAGAGCTCCAGAGCACCGAAGAGAGTAGTCTAGAGGGAGAGAATGCCTGAGAGTGAGGGGGAGAGCTCCATTGGAGAGAGAGGGAGTGAGTGGGCAAGAGAGGGAGAGTGAGGGAGAGCGTGAGAGAGTGAGGAGAGTGAGAGGAGAGGTGTAATCGGCTGGGGGAGTGAGGGTGAGAGGGGAAGCCTCTAGAAAAGCATGAGGTGGCAGGGGCAATGGGCAGCAATGAGGCTTCTGCCCCCTGCCCGGTCGCCATGGCCGGCAGTACCGGCCTAGGGCCGGCGGTACTGCCGCCCAGGCAGGAAAACTCCCAAATTTCCTGCGGAAGGCTATAGAATTTGGAATTTCTTCCGAAAGACTTTTGGGATGGGTTCAAGGATAGCTAGTGAATGTTTAGAAGCTACGGTTGCTAAGAAATTCTAGTCACAACACGATCTAAGGTTTTGGGGCAAAAATTTATTGAAACGGCTCGAAGAATTAAATCCAACCACAATTAACTCCAATTTGAAATCTGAAAGACTCTCAAGGCACCAATTAGCACTTAATAAAATATTTACAAACTCAGGATGTTACATATACTTAAGACACAAATACAGTTATTCATTAAATTGATTTAGGTTGTACTCAATCGTTATGGAGGCATCCATTATGTGTTAATGGAGTGCAAGGATGATTGAGACAACCATGCATCTTGGACTAACTACTTTCATAAGCGATGATTGAGCCAAGTTAGGTCCAAAGATGGTTGAGATGATAAAAACGGGACATGGACGACATCATGAGGTGATGGGCGTCAAGAAAAGATCCCAAAGATAAGGTTCATCAAGAGTGGATGAACCAGACAAGAGTGAGCCAAGTGAAGACCCCAAAGGGGATTGCTTGGGTGTGACGGCTCAAGGTTGAGCCGAGATGGTTGAGGTGATGGAAATGGGACAAGAACGCCGTTGAGTAAAGATGGGCGTTGAAGAAGTGTTCCTGAAGATATTGTTTGTCATGAGATGATGAACAAGAAGAAAATAAGGGTGACAATCCCGGGGAAAAGAGGTATGATTGAAGATCATAAAGACCCCAAAGGGGATTGATCGCATGCGGCGTCAAAGGTAATTAGATAGAGTATCTAATTATAGGGTTGCCGTACTATTAAGAGGGATGCAACGTAGATGATTTAGAAATGTCTCTGTGCTCAAGTTTTAGCTATCATTAAATAGATGAGAGACACAAAACACATCACGAACACCGAGAATGTTTGTCATTCTATCTGGATTCGATGTTTCGATCAGTGGATTGGATGTTCCGATCCATCGGTAAGTTCGGTGGTGTGTTGGTGAGAGTCTAGGACTTCTTTGGTTTGATCAGAAGTTCCAATCAGGGGATCGAAAGGTCCGATCCATCGCAAGGTCCGGTGCTAAGTTGTCTAAGTCTCAGGTGCTTTTCTTTGAGGATCGGAAGTTCTGATTAGTGTGATCGAATAGTTCGATCAGGACTTAGAAACTTTTCGAGCTGGTTCTAGTAAGAGTGCCTCTCTGTGATGATCGGATGTTCTGATCTTTGGATCGAATGTTCCGATCAGTGTTAAACTCAAAAAGGGTGCTCTCTGGACAAATCGAAAGTTTTGATCGTGAAAATCGGAAGTTCCGATCAGTGTTTTTAGTTTGCAAGTGTGCTGGAATTTTTGCCTGATCGGAAGTTCTGATTCAAGTTCCGATCCATCGAAAGTTTCGATTATAGTTCCGATGTATATATTGGATTGAGTTTGTTCTGGAGTTTTTTTGCCTGATCGGAAGTTCCGATATGTGTAAAACGGCTAGTTTTCTTGCTCTAACGGCTAGTTTTTGGGTGTGGGGTATAAATACCCCCCTTGGCCGGTTGGGAGCGGGGGTTGAGGTTGTTGTTGAAGGGCTAAAGAAGAGGTTGAGATAGTTGAGTAGAGAGAACACCTTGGTATGCATTTGTTGCTCCTTGGTCATCTCTTTAGCTAGAGAGAGCTCTAATCACATGTGTTGTATTGGGAGTGGATTGAGAATCCATATTGTTTCCTTCCCTTTTGATCTTTGTAATCCCTCTTTGAGTGAGGTGTGGGAAGTGAGAGTTAGTGCTAAGGGCGAGATTGAGTGAGATATATCTTGAGCACTAGAGATCATCTCCAAGATAATCCATTCGTTGGATTTTTTTTACTCTTGGAGTTTGAAGACTCCTAGACGGCTAGGCATCGCTCACGAGCAACCAAAGTGTGTGGTGTGTCGTGACAAGTTTGTTGAAGATCCGATTTCGCCTCCGAAAGGGAAGAAATCAAGAAGTGGAGCCATATCTCAAGTGTGACCGAGATTGGCGAGGAATAGAGTTGGAAAAGACCCGGCTCAAGTGTGACCGAGCCTCATCAACGAAGATGTAGGAACCTCCTTGGAGGAAGTCCGAACTTCGGTAAACAAATCATCGTATCAATTCTTTACATGTGCTTATTGCTTTACTTTGCTATCTTATATTGAATTGATCTATCTATGGTTGATTATTTCTCTAGCTAGCTTTACTACAAGTTGCTAATATTTGCTTGTGCTAGCTTCGAGTAGAAATCAATTTGTGTATAGGCGTAATTCGTTTAGCATTTCTCTTGACTCTGTTCTAATCGGATAATCCGACTTTGCATCGGATATTCTGATTAGGCATCGGAACCTCCGATTAGATATCGGAAGTTCCGATCTATTTTCCGCGATCCTTCACAACGTCTATGCGTAACGGATAAATAAACAATAAATAGCCAAAAATAGAGAGGAAATCAAGTCCAAAAATTAAATAAAATTCATAATAAAATAGAGCATAATTTTACAAATTTTTAGGATCTAGAATCACCTCAATCAGAGTTTGTATGAGCAAGAACGAGCAATTTGAAGTTTGAAAATACAATAAAAATAAAAAATAAATGAATTATTTTTGTACTGCAAATTCTGATTAATTGCGTCATGCTTGCGTCACCACTGACATGGACCAATCAGCATGCGACACGTGGCCTCGGGTCCATGGACTCGGTCCACGGCCCGGCTATAGTCCACGATGAACCTGGTTCACCAGACCTAATAGCCTCTAACATGTGGACCCGTGCTGATGACGTCATCACTTACGCAATGATGATGCCATGCTGATGTCACAAAGCCCGATACAGTTCGGTTGACAGGGGGACCCACCCATGATGTCATCGCTGCCGTCACCCACACACGGGTCGTACCGCTGACATGCGGGCCCGTTGCAGATGTCACGGGTGACGTCAGTGGCGACCGCGGCTCAGTTGCGTCACCTCGATTCTCGTGCCCGTAACGTGGCAATCAGTGATTGGTTGCTTGTGCGGTTCGATCCAAACCAACCCAGTCTAATCCAACGGCTAAGATTTGATCGGATCTGCGGTGATTAAGGGATGACATGGCACATCCCGGTGAGTGCCACGTGGCTTGATCTACACCCTCAGATCTAAATCGAACAGCCATGAACTACCTAACACAGTGCTACACAAGTCAATCTAAACCATACAACTTCAATCCAACGGATGAGATCTAACCAAGACCAAACCTACACGAATCGATCTAAACCGCACGTCTAGATCCTACGGCTACAAACAGATCCGAATCCAAACTCCACGATCTGATATGTACCGCTGATAATCAATCTAACGGCTGAGATCTAATGCTGTTGAACACTGCAACGAGACACGTGGAGACTCATCTAACGCCCTCTACGTGTTTTAATCTCGGCCCCTCATCTAAAGATCTAACAGCTTGGACTGGTTCCAATCTACAACGCTAACGTGGTGCTACGTGGCTCAATTCGGTCCATTCACTCTAGATCCAACGGTTCATATAGCATCTAATTCATTACAAGGAAGGGCTACATGGACGTACCTGGAGTGTGCGATTTGGATCCGACGATGAATAGAACATGCGGTCTCCGGCAATGTCGTGGTGGATGAGAGGTACCGGAGTTGGGGACGATGACCTGGTCGGTAGTGTTTCCGCATCGCTCCGACCGAATGAGATATTCCTCCCGCTTTGCCTCATCGCGAGTGTAGATCTGGGCTCAGCAACGGCAACCAACGGCGGACGGCGGTGAAAACTCGCAAAATCTGAGGCGACGTGTGAATAGACTACGGTGAGCAATCTAGGGTAACGCAAAGCTCCTCAGCGTGCATGGACTGGGGTAAAAGGGGTGGCGCGCAACAACGGTCCTCGTGGAACTCCCCACGCTTTAAATACCGGCTCGGAAGGCGTGATCCGCGTGGAAACGACGAAGGCCAATGAAGTCCGAGACGAACACGGCGAAGCCGACACGGTGAAATCTCAGCCGTCCACGTGCCTGAGATCTAACGGTTTGCAACGTGCGACTACGCAGCTCAATCCGGACCGTCCGATCGAGATCGAACGGTGCGAGGTTTAGGGTTTCGATGTTGTTCGGATTAATGGGCCTACAACGTGGCTTTGGGCTTGCCCGATCCAACATGACCCGGCCCGCTAGGGTTTCATCCCAAATAGCCTTTTTCCTTTTTCCTGATTTTATATTTAAAATAATTCTAGTAATTCGAATAAAGCGAGAAAAATAGCAAAAATACCAAAACATTTCTGGAAAATATTTTGAGATATTTTGAACTCAAATAAAATATTTTCAACAAAACTTTATGTAACCTTTTTCAAAATTAAATAATTCAATAAATGACTTAATTCAAAATGATTCCAAATAAATTCCAAAAAATTAAAATAACTCAATA